>CM062920.1:125565842-126913699 GCA_031878705.1 Tapirus indicus | reverse complement strand
CGTAAGCAGTATTGGTTGTCTATTGAAAAATGAAATGAATACAGTGAAGATTTATTTTCAGTTTTCATTCAATTTTTTTTACAGCATAGTCCTTGAAACATGACAGTTTGTCATTCCGTATTTTGTAGAAAATTTTTCTTTTAGAAAACCATCGTGATCTTCTATTTTCTTACTTTCAAACCATCGTAGCATAATTTATTTTAATCCCTTAGCCTCTTGGTCACTTTTATCTGATGATAGCTTTCATTTAAATTTTAATTAGCATTTGCAAGCCCTTCTTTTTGACACTGCAGGACAATAAATAAACTTTTGTAGTGTGGCAGGTAATCCAAAGTCCAGGAAATCAATATCCAGGCTTCTATATGCATTAGTTCAAGGCAGGAACTATTTTCTCATTTGTTCCTGAAATTACTTTAGGTTTCCAAACATGTAATTATATTGGGTTCCATATATTAAGGGAGTAGATTTGTGGTTCTAAAGAAGTCTCCTTCTCCACAATGGTATTTTTCAGGTATTATTGGGATGTGTCCCTATTTATCTGGAGAATGGGTACGTTTACTTTCTGCCTTTATTGCATCATTTCTAGCAGGTACTAGGAAATGACAAAAAACCTCATTTAATAGGTGGCACATGTGCCTTTTAATGTCACTGTCCCATATATGGTGCTATTAATTGTCCCCTGGAAATCCTTTTACTAGGGCTGTTCCTGGTAGTCTATCTCCATCCATCACTTTGTGATTATTGAGTTTTTTAATCACCTTAAATCTTTGAGCTGTTCCTAAAAGAAAGAAGGTCATTTATCATGTCTGTTTTATTGAAATAAGGACTAGACAAGACAAAGAGGTGTTACAAATCCATGGAATCCATGAAACCTTCTAAGCCATATTCAAAATGGATAACAATTCGTTATTCAAACTTGGTACAAAATAAATGGGGTCTTGTTTGTGAGAAACCTGTCTCTCCCCACACCAAACTTTTTAGCACCCTTCAATTTACAGCTTGAAAGTCAGCTTCTCTATGAAGTGGTTTTTGAGACTGCTGGAGGCAATGAGCTGTTCCCAGAGCTGTGCCCCAATGTACTCTGTATGCACTTCTGTTAAAGCACTAAACACCCCGTGGCTTATAATGTATCTTTTTATGTCTTTCTCCTTCTGTAGACTTAGCACCCCAAGAGCACAGACTGTTAATTATTCACCATTCTGTACATAGGGCTACTAGCATGTGGTGGCCAACTGAGTAAATTTTGAGCAGTAAGCTTAGCTGACATATTTTTGCCTTTATATGTGATTGCCACTATAAATGCAATTACTGAATTTATGATGCATTCATGATGCTGTTTTCCTAGTCTCAGCAGCCAATTGGTTACTGGATTAACTTTTTCAATGTTTTTTCAGTTGCTCATTCAACATGTATTGAGCACCTACTAAATACCAAGTTCTGATTTAAGCTTTGAGATTCAAAGAAGAATAAGACCTTCTTCTGCCTTGCCCTTCAGTTAGGAAGACAAACATAAAAACAAAACAATTGCACCACAACATTATTAGATGTTGTCGCAGGGCAGAGTGGGAGCAAAAGGAGATTGAATGGGACAGGGCAGCTGAAAGATACCCATCAGCCCCCAGCGAGACTGAACATGTGATCTTGAGATTAGCTCTATTTTATGAGCAACCATGGCAAACCAGAAAATGGTCAGGAACATCATGGGTTTATGTGTCCAGGTAACCATTTGCATTTCACTTTATGATGCTGAGTGATTATGATGATTAGCTGCTGAATTAACACATGTTTTCAGCTAAGCAAGTCATTAAAAATAAATGTAAGTCCAATTTAGCTACTCTTTTAGCTTTAATAAGCTAACATGTTGCAGTAAGAGCCTTGTTAATTTGTGCATTGATAGGAAAAAGCCACAAAAATGACTTGATTTGCACTTTAATTTATTTTCAAGCAGCTATCATTTTATAAAAATGGGACACGTTGACCATCTAAAAAGTACTTAGTTATGTAGTTTCTACAAGTCACAAGTAATTGTCATATAATCGAAATGCTTCCCTGAGGTTCCCTTAGAAAGTAAAGAATATGCTGTCCTAAGCCACCTAGGGCCTTTTCTCCCCACCATCCATTTACGTAATGAGTACTTACTGATTACCTACTATGTACAAGTGAAAAAAAAAAAAGACGAAAATCCCAAGGTCACTCTTGGCCTGACTCCTAAGTGAGGTCGCATAATTACTGAAAAGGATACTGTCAGAGGCTCCTTCCAACATCCTGCACACTGTGATTCCTAAGCAAATCCTGTGAGCTCCCTCTTCTTTTGAAACTGCACGTAACCCAGGGACCTGCTGCCAGAGAAATGATGAGTTTGTATTAGTTAAAGTAACTCTGGTTGCTATGGCAGTTAAATATCAAAATCCCTTTGCCTGAGCACAAGAGAAGTTTCCCACTCAGGTCAAGTCCAACTGTCCTGCAGGGAGGGGTGAAGCTCTGCCCTGCCTCAGGGATCCAGGACTAGGCTCTGCCATCATCAACACATGGTTTTCAAGGTCAACCTGGGATACACCAACCAGCCAGTAGACCGTAGGAGAGAGAGTAGGTGATTTCATGCAGGAAGGTTCTGTGAGCGAGAGTGGCACACATCACTTCTGGCCTTTTTCCACAGGCCAGAACTCAGGCACATGGACATACATTCTGCAATGGAGGAGGCCTGGGAAATGTAGTATAGCTGTGTGCCTAGGGACAAAAAAGGAACTAGGTTTGGTGAATAATTAGCCAGTCTCCGCCACAATGATGATGAACTTCTGTTGACCATGTTATCTACAACTACCATTTATTGAGCACCAAACTGTATTAATAAGAACTTTTCACTAATTGACTCATAATTTTCACAACCCCATTCACCCATTTGTTCATTGACAAATATTTATTGTGCTTCCATAAAGTACCAAGTATTGAGCTAGAGTGGAGATCGTAGACATGGTAAAAAGTTGGTTAGATGAAGGATATATTTTGGAGGTAAAGCTGATGGAATATTTTGATGGATTGGATCTGGGATATAAGAGCAACAGAGGAACCAAGAGTGACTTTCAAGTTTGGGCATGAGTGACCAGGAGAATGAAGGTGTCATTCACTGAACTTGGAGCACTGAGGCAGGGGCAGGTTTGTGGAATGGATAGGAGAAACTCAAACGTTTTCTTTTGGCCATGTCAAGTTTGTGATATCTCCTAGAAGTGCTGGTGGAGATGCCAAGGAGACAGTCGGATAAAGAAATCTGGGGCTCAGAAGGGAAGTTGGGACTACAGATTTAATTTAGATGTCATCAGCATAGGTATTGTTATTAAGCCTTGAGAGCAAATGAGATCCTTAGAGGGATAGCATAGATAGAAAGGAGAAAAAAGTTTGTGGTGGTGCTTAGGGACCCTCTAACCTTTAGACAAAGGAACTGGCTTTATGGGCATGAGACCTGTATAGTCACACAGGGCTCCCAAGCTTAGGAGAGTCCCACATTTATTAATAGTTTGTTGCTGCAGTCTTGAAATTCTTAATTTTTAAGGGCCCCATGTTATCATTCTTCAATGAACCCCACAAATTATGTAGCCAGTCCTGGGTGGACTTCCTAGTGAGGCAGGGGAAATCATAAGAGTGTGGGGTCCTGAAGGCAAAGAAAAAGGCTTTCAACAAGGAAGATACATCAGAGACCAAGGAAAGTAAAGACGAGAAAGAACCATGGGATTTATTAAGATGGGGATTACTGTTGACTTTGACAAGAGACATGGGAGTGGAGTGAGAGGGCAGAAGGCCCGTTGGAGTTGGTTGAAAAGAGAATGGTCCTATAGCTGACTACACCTACAGTTTTGAGGTGGTCAGGGAGCAGGGAAATGGGATGGTGGCTGGAAGGGGATGTAGGTCGAGAATGTTTTTGAAAGTAAAGGATGTTTATCTACAATGTGAGTGATTCAATAGAAAGGGAGAAGCTGATGACGGAGTGAGAATGGGGAATTGCAGGTAAAAGTGCTTGAGTAGGTGAGAAGGCAGAGATGTGGAGGACAAGTAGAGGGGTTGATTATAAGAACAGACATGTTCTCCATTTCAAAAGCAGAGAAGGCAGAGTCTATGAATTCAGGTAGGTTGGTGATATGGAGTTGGTTCTAGGCTGGGTGCCTCTTTTTTTCTTAATGGAATATGACGTGAGGCCAGTGGCTGAGGTGGTGGGTGAAGGTGTCATGAGTTTGGTGAGGTGCTTCAAACCCGAAAGGTTAATTTACTAGAAAAAGGTTGGATTGTTGGGCAATCCTACATTGAGTTCCCATTTGAAATTTTGTGAACATCCATTTACCATCAACGTGGTTGAATGATTTTTTTCCCAGCATCTTTCAACTGCTCAGATGCAAGTATAGAGTAGAAGGATAATTGGGTTTAGACAGAATTGGTTCCATTATTGTCCTTGTTTTATATATGAAGAAACTGGAGTTCAAAGAAGTAAGTAACTTGCTAGTAATAGGCAGAATTTGGACATAATGTTCCCTGACCCCAGACCCTAAGCTCTTCAGCACTATGTCATGTTTCAGAGCAGTTCTTGATATCAGACACTAATCAGTGTAGATTCTGCAATATTCTCTTCCTTCCTCCAGTGGTGAGCAGGTGAATGAGTAATAAAATTGAGACACAAATTACACACTGGCCTTCGGGATCACAAATCAATATTGTCCATTAAAGATATGCTGGTGGGGTGGAAAAAATAACGCAGAGTTTGAGTGCCACCTCTCTGGCCTACTGGCCATGTGACTGTCAGCACTGTTTGAGAAACCACTCAACATTTATTGAGCACCTATAGTGTGCCAACCAATATGGAAGATGCTGAGGAGATAGTGCTGAATCTGACTCAGTCGTGTCCCCAAGGAGTTATGGTCTGGTGACTTCACTGAGATAATATATGCACGATGTTTTGTCTGACACAAAGTGGGCACTCTGTAGGTATTAATTCTCTTTGTCTTCTGCATGCAGTTTGTCCTCAAGTACCTGATGACACTTCTTGGTGAGAACATCAACACCCAATGGGAAGTTTGTTCTATGCCCTGATCGGATACTAAGTGAGGGTCCCACTTATGTGTAAATACCCAATGGTGTTACCATTTAAAAGTTGGTTCTTATCCAGCCAAATCAGAATCAACAACTTGGAGCCAAGACAGGACTCGTATTGAGTTGATCCCCCCTCCACCTATAAAAAATAAATAAATAACTTTTTCCTAAAGCAATAGGAATGAACACAAGTTAGCATGATTGTCTATTGGCAGCGCTGGAATAGTCTCCATGAGGAGTGCTGTTCTCTAGCTGTCAGTTGCTTTATTTTTATTTTTTAATGAAAGGAGCATCAGCTTCTCCTGGTTTATTTGCTTTCAAAAAGCAATGAGAATTCTTTAAATAAAATGAATCAACCGTTGATAGATCTTAAATTTTACCTTCTCAATGCTCTCTCTGACTCACCAGTCAATATTTATTTCTGAACTTCACACCTTGAAAAGCTCTGTCAGTGGTACTTGAATTAGTGTGTCACAAGAAACCAACCCCTGGGGAGGTGCTGGTTTTGTGATATAAGAGAGGAAAGTTTGTTAAATGAATGAAGGAATGGATCCACAGGGGGAAAAGGTCTTGCTTGGTATCAATGTATTTGAGTTTAGTACCATAAATCTCTTTTCTAAAATTTCTAGTGTCATTAAAGTTTCTGACAGTGAAGCAAGCTGTTAAAACACATTCTTGTGAATATTAGATGTATTATTACACATTCAATTTAGCCTTTTCTTTTATATAATTCCTCTACCAGTGGAAATCATGTAGATAAATGAGCAAGAAATTAAGAAATTTGGAAACCTGTGGATTAGTCTCAACCTCCACTAATAGAGCAGATAACTTTGTATAACTGGGGGCCCCAATATCATCTGGGGATCAGGAATTGGATTAGAGCTTGTGAATCTAATTGTGAGATTGAGGGGTCCCTTAGGGCTGAGAGCAGATCTTGTTCTCTTTTGTTTTGGCATCTAGCACATTGTAAATGCATAATAAATATTTGATGTATTAAAAGCTAAGTATTCCTGTGTGACCTCACATATATGTGGATTTTTAAAAGGTTGAACTCATAGAAGCAGAGTAAAACACTGATTATCAGGGACTGGGGTGTGGGAGAAATGGGGAGATGCTGGTCAAAGGGTACAAACTTTCAGCTTATAAAATGAATAAGTTCTAGGGACGTAATGTACAGCATGGTAAGTATAGTAAGCAATACTGTTTTGTATACTTGAAATTTGCTAAGACAGTAGATCTTAAGTGTTCTCACCAAAATAAGGTAACTATGTGAGGTGATGGATGTGTTAACTCAATTGTGGGAATCATTTCGCAATATATATGTATATCAAATCAGCACATTGTACACCTTAAATATATACAATTTTATTTGTCAATAATGCTTCAATAAAACTGGAAAAAAGGAAAAAAATAAAAGCTAAGTATTCTATTTATTCTTTGGGGAAATATACATATGTGGACATTTTTTGTACACTTGAAAGTTGCTGAGATTAGATCTTAAGTGTTCTCACCACAAAAAAAGAATATGTGAGATGATTAATTATCTTGATCTTGGTAATCATTCCATAATGTATATGTATATCAAATCATTACGTTGTAAACTTTAAATATTTGCAATTATATTTATCAGTTTTTCCTCAAAGTTGGGAGAAAAATGAAGGCAGAGACCATTTCCTGTTTTTCTTGTATTTCCAGCATCAGGCAAAATAGTAGGGATATAGTAGGCGTTCAATAATTGTCCATCGACTCCTCCCCTCCCTCTTGCTTTCATACTTCTACAGAAATTTATTGAATGCCTTCTAAGTGCCAGACACTTGGGATATATCAATGAAAGAACACAGTCCAGAGGGGACAGAGTTATATGTATAGGCAATTATAAAATAGTAGGATAATGGTTATAATAGAAGTATGTAGAGTTTCACTGATGCACATAGGGAGGAGAACGTACATTGGCTTGGGAGTTGGGGAAGGCACTGCAGAATGGTGATGGTTGAGCTACCTCTAGAAGGAAGAGTAGGGCTTGTCATAGTGGACCAGGATTGAGGAGCCCAAGAGGCAGTTGAGGTAGAGAGGATGGCACACACATGTTTACAGAGTTATGACATAGTACAGCATACACTGGGGGGGATAGTTTAGGATGGCTGGAGGCAGAAGTGGGTAACAGGGAAAATGGTGTGGACAGAGAGCTGAGAAATAGGAGATGATTCTAGGAGGTTCTTAGAAGTCAGATCCTGAGGAACATTACAAAATAGGAAAAATTGAATGGCGAGTGCCTTTCTGAAAGACTGAAATTAAATTCTTTAGGTCCTCTCTCAGTTGTAATGGTGATAGTAATACCAATGGCTGATATTTATTGAGTGGTTGCCAGAGACAAGTATCATTCTAAGCATGTGACTCATCTAGTCTTCACAATAATTCCTATGAGGTCTTTATCCCCATTTGACAGATGAGGAAACCGAGGCATAGAGGTGCCTCATATGAGGTCAGAGAGCTAGTCCAGACTTCAATCCAGAGGGTCTGGCTCCAGAGTCTGTTCTTAATCACTATGCTGTGTTGCAATGTGGAAAATATATTGTCTGCAAGTCTAAAGTTAATTTATAAAATAAAAAGTCACGTATATCAGAACTTCATTCTCATTTCGTATCGAAAAAGCAGCATGGATCACTGCTTCCAGGATTCAAGTTTTTTTAGTGCCTTGATCATATTTCTTCCTAATGATTTTTTTGTGAGGTGAGCAAGTTAAGGTCACTGCCAGTGGATCCTCACCACCATGGCCCATATGCAACATCTCAACAAAACATGTTTGTGTACTTAGTGCAACTTGAAACCAGGCCTTTGTGCTACAAGGGTATCTAGCCTGTCTAAGCCATGAAGACATTTATCTATGTGACAATCTGCTCTGAAATTCTCTTCTTCACATCCCTAAACCAATGGACGCATCCACCCAGTGTAGTCTTTGGAGGAGTCAGATTTGGTGGATGTATGTGCCTTTTCATCAGAGTTTATTTGCAGAATATACTCCAAGCATTGATCGGCTCTGCTTATCAAATTCTCTACTCTTTAATAACAAGTGGATTACAATGTAAAATGATTTCCATTTAGGTTTCTATCATTGAGCCTTAGTAGTGTTTTGTGATGGAAGGGTTTGAGACCAGAAGATCTGATTTTAGTTTTTACTATGATACCAAAATTGTGTGGTCTTGGGCCAATCATTGAACTGTTCTAGATCTCAGTGTCCTCATCTGAAATGTAAGGTTGTTGGAATAGGTGATCTGTAAACTTTCTACCAGCTCTAATATTATGTGCTTGTGGAGTTTTATAATCCAACACAGCTGTCTAAAAGGGAGAAGAGCAGTTGTCATGGCAACTGTAATTTAATACACAACCCTGTTTCTTTTGTTTTCAGCTTTATTGAGTTATAAAATAGTAATGTATTTAAAATGTACAATGTGATTATTTAATATACATACACATTGTGAAAGGATTCCCATCATCAGGCTAATACCTTCATCACCTCACGTATTTACTTTTTTTGGGGGGGGGGGAAACACTTAAGCTGTACTCTTAACAAATTTCAATTATACATTGCAGTATTATCAACTGTAGTCACTATGTTATACATTAGATCCTCAGACCTTATTCATCTTATAACTGAAAGTTTGTACCCTTTTTCCAGCCTCACTCTATTTTCCCTGCCTCCCCAGCCCCTGGCAACCACCAATCTTCTCTGTTTCTTTGAGTTTTTTCTTTTCTTTTTTTAAGATTACACATATAAGTGAGATCATACAGTATTTGTCTTTCTCTGGCTTATTTCAGTTAGCATAATGCCATCCAGGTTCACCTATGTATAAAAGGAAATGGCAGGATTTCCCTTTCTATGACTGAATAATATTCCATTGTATGTGGAATGTGTGTGTGTGTATATATGTGTGTATGTGTGTGTGTGTATATATATATATATGCCAAATTTTCTCTATCCATTGATAGACATTTAGGTTGTTTCCATGTCTTGGATATTGTAAACAATGCTCCAGTGAAAATGAGGGTGCAGATGTCTCTTCAAGATAATGATTTTGTGTATTTTGGATACAAACCCAGAAGTGGGATTGGTGGATCATACAGTAGTTCTAGTTTTAATTTCTTGAGGAACCGCCATATGTTTTCCATAGTGGCTGTCCCAATTCACATTTCTACCAGCAGCGTACAAGGATTCCCTTTTTTCCACATCCTTGCCAGCATTTATCTCTTGTCTTTTTGATAACAGACATCCTAACAGGTGTGAGGTTATATCTCGTTGTGGTTTTGATTTGACTTTCCCTGATGATTAGTGATGTTGAGCATCTTTTCATTTACCTGTTGGCCATTTATATGTCATCTTTGGAAAACTGTCTGTTCAGGTCCTTTGCTCGTTTTTAAATTGGATTATTTGGTTTTTTGCTATTGAGTTGTATGAGTTCCTTATTCTGGATATTAACCCTTTATCAGATATATGATTTGCAAGTATTTTCTCCCATTCCATAGGTTGCCTTTTGATTTTGTTGATAGTTTTCCTTGCTGTGCAGAAGCTTTGTAGTTTCACGTAGTCCTGTTTGTTTATTATTCTTTTGTTGCCTTTGCTTTTGTCATCAAATTCAAAAATCATCTCCAAGGCTGATGTCAAGGAGCTTACCCGCTATGTTTCTTTCTAGGAGTTTTACAGTTTCAGGTCTTACATTCAAGTCTTTAATCCATTTTGAGTTGATTTTTGTGGATGGTGTAAGGTAGAGGTCCAGTTTCATTTTTTTTTGCGTGTGGATATCCAGTTTTCCCAGTACCATTTATTGAAGAAACTGTCCTTTCCCCACTGTATATTCTTGGCTCCTTTGTCAAAAATTAATTGGCCATACATGATGGTTTTATTTGTAGGCTCTCTATTCGGTTCCATTGATCCTTGTGTCTGTTTTTATGCCCATACTATACTGTATTGATAACTATAGATTTGTAATGTAGTTTTAAATCAGGGAATGTGATACTTCCATCTTTGTTCTTTCACAAGATTGCTTTCACTATTTGGAGTCTATTGCAGTTCTATACAAATTTTAGGATTGTTTTTTCTTTTTGTGAAAAATGCCATTGGAGTTTTGATAGGGAATGCGTTGAATCTGTAGATTGCTTTGGGTAGTATGGATATTTTAACATCCAGTCCATGAACATGGAATATCTTTCCACTTATTTGTGTCTTCTTTAATTTCTTTTATCAGTGCTTTATGGTTTTCAGTGTACGGATCTTTCACCTCATTGGTTAAATTTATTCCTAAATATTTTATTCTTTTTGATGTTATTGTAAATGGGGTTGTTTTCTTAATTTCTCTTTCTGCTAGTTTGTTATTAGTGTATAAAAATGCAACTGATTTTTGTATATTGATTTTTGTATCCTGCGACTTTACTAAATTTGTTTATTATAACCGTTTGGTGAAGTTTTAAGGTTTTTTTTTAATATATAACATTATGTCATCTGCAAATAGTGACAGTTTTACTTCTTCCTTTCCAATTTGGAAGCCTTTTATTTTCTTCTTGCCTAATTGCTCTGGCTAGAACTTCCAATACTGTGTTGAATAAATGTGGTGCGTGTAGGCATCCTTGTCTTGTTCTTGATCTTAGAGGAAAAGCTTTCAGCTTTTTAACATTGAGTATGATGTTAACTGTGGGCTTGTTATATATAACCTTTATTATGTTGAAGTATGTTCCTACTATACCTGGTTTGTTGAGAGTTATTATTATGAAAAGATGTTTAATTTTGTCAAATGCTTTTTCTACATCTATTGAGATGATCATATGATTTTTATCCTTCATTTTGTTAATGTAGTGTATCACATATATTGATTTGCATATGTTGAACCATCCTTTCATCCCAGGAATAAATCCCACTTGATCATGGTGTATGATCCTGTTAATGTACTATTGAATTTGATTTGCTAATATTTTGTTGAGGATTTTTGCATCTGTGTTCATCAGGAATATTGTCTTGTAATTTTCCTTTCTTGTAGTGTCCTTGTGTGACTTCAGTATCAGGGTAATGCTGGCCTCATAAAATGAGTTTGGAAGTGTTTCCTCCTCTTCAATTTTTTTTGGAAGAGTTTGAGAACAATTGATATTAATTCTCCTTTAAATGTTTGGAAAATTCACTAGTGAAGTGATGGGTCCTGGACTTTTGTTTATTGGGAGGTTTTTGATTACTGATTTTATTTCCTTACTAGTAAGTGGTATATTCAGATTTTCTATTTCTTCATGATTTAGTCTTGATAGAATGTATGTTTCTAGGAATTTATCCATTTCTTCTAGGTTATCTAATTTGTAGTGTAACTGTCCATGGTAGTTTCTCATGCTCCTTAGTATTTCTGTGGTGTCAATTTTAATGTCTCCTCTTTCATTTCTGATTTTATTTAGTCTTCTTTCTTTTTTTCTTTAATCTGGTTAAAGGTTTGTCAATTTTGTTTATTTTTTCAAAAAACCAGATCTTAGTTTCTTTGATCCTTCCATTGTCTTTCTAGTCTCTGTTTCATTTATTTCCACTCTAATCTTTGTTATTTCTTTCTTTCTGCTAACACTGGGCTTAGTTTGTTCTTTTTCTAGTTCCTTGAGATGTAAAGTTAGGTTGTTTATTTGAGATCATTATTTTTTCTTATATGGGTATTTATTGCTGTAAGCTCCCCTCCCTGGGGAAGCGTTCCTCTTTTGCTGCACCTCATGTTTTAGTATGTTGTATTTCTCTTTTCATTTGTCTTGAGATATTTTTTAATTTTCCTGTTGATTTCTTCTTTGACCCATTGGTTGTTCAGGAGTGTGTTGTTTAATCTCTATATTAGTGAATTTTCCATTTTCTTCTTATAATTCATTTCTAGTTTCATAAATTGTGTTCAGAAAAATGCTTGATATGATTTCAATATTCTTAAATTTATTAGGACCTGTTTTGTGGCCTAACATATGATCTATCCTGGAGAATGTTCCTTGTGCCCTTGAGAAGAATGTGTATTCTGCTGCTGTTGGATGGAATGTTTTGTTTATGTCTGTTAAGTTCATCTGGTCAGTTATGTACTTTAAATCCAATGTTTCCTTATTGATTTTCTATCTGGATGATTTGTCCACTGTTGAAAGTGAGGTACTGAAGTCTTACTATTATTGTATTTGTGTATGTTTCTCCTTTCAGATCTGTCAATATTTGTTACATATTTAGATGCTCCGATGTTGGGTGCAGAAATATTTATAATTGTTATATCCTCTTGATGAATTGACCCCTTTATCATTATATAATGACCTTCTTTGTCTCTTGCTTATAGTTTTTGGCTTAAAGTCTATTTTGTCTGATATAAGTATAGATACCCCTGCTTTCTTTTGGTTTCTATTGGCATGGAATAATTTTTCCATCCATTCACTTTCAATCTGTGTATCTTAAAATTAAAGTGGATCTCTTATGGACAGCATTTGGTTGAGTCTTCTTGGTTTTTTTTTTTTTATCCATTCAGCCACACTGTGTCTTTTGATTAGAGAAGTTAGCCCATTTCCATTTAAAGTAATTATTGATAGATATGGACTTACTATTGCCATTTTATTCATTGTTTTCTGCCTATTTTTGTAGTTCTCTTTTTCCTTTCTTGCTCTCTTCCATTGTGATTTGATGATTTTCTGTAGTGATATGCTCTGATTCCTTTCCCTTTGCCTCTTGTCTCTTTGCCTCTTGCCTATCTACTATAGGATTTTGCTTTGTGGTTACCAACAGCCTTCCATAAAATGTATTATAGTTATAACAGTCTATTTTAAGTCTATTTAAAATAAATCTATTTTGAACATATATAAAAGGTCTACATTTTACACTCTCCCTCCACATTTTATGTTTTTGATGTCACAATTTACATCTTTTTATGTTGTATATTTATTAACAAATTACTTTAGTTATAGTTATTTTAATACTTTTGCCTTATAGCCTTTATATTAGAGTTATAAGTGATTTGCCCACCACAACTCTAATTACCACATTAGAGTAGTCTACATTTAACTGTATATTTAACTTCACCAGTGAATTTTATGCTTTCATATGTTTTCATGTTACTAATTAGCCATTTCATTTTGACTTGAAGAACTCCCTTTAACATTTCTTGTAAGGCCCATCTAGTGGTAATGAACTTCTTCAGCTTTTGTTTGTCTGCAAAACTCTTTATCTCTTTAATTCTGATGGACAATTTTGCCAGGTAGAGTATTCTTGGTTGGCAGTTTTTTCTTTCAGCTCTTTGAATATATCGTCCCATCCCCTTCTGCCCTTCAAAGTTTCTGCTGAAAAATCTGCTGAGCGTCTTATGGGGGTTCCCTTGCATGTAACAAGCTGCTTTTCTTTTGCTGCTTTTAAGATTTTCACTTTGTCTTTAACTTTTGACAATTTAATTATAATGTTTCTTGGTGTAGTTCTTTGAATTCATTTTATTTGGTACTTTTTGGGCTTCCTGGATCTGGATGCCTGTTTCTTATACCAGGTTAGGGAATTTTTCAGCCATTATTTTGTTGACTATGTTTTCTGTCCCTTTCTCTCTATTCTCCTTCTGGGATCCATACAATGTGGATTGATCCTCTTGATGGTACCCCATAAGTCCCTTAATCTATCTTCACTCTTTTCTGTTCTTTCTTATTCTTGCTCCTCTGATTGGAGGAATTCTACTGCCTTGTCTTCAAGTTTGCTGATCCTTTTTTCCTCTGATCTAGTCTTCTGTGGAACCCATCTATTGAATTTTTCAGTTCAGTTATTGTATTCGTCAGTTCTATGATTTCCATTTGGTACTTTTTAATATTCTCTATCTCTTTGTTGAAATTATCGCTTTGTTCATGCATTGTTCTCTTGACCTTAGTGGACATCTTTATGAACACTACTTTGAACTCTCTATCAGTTACATCTCTTATCTCCATTTCATTAAGACAATATCTGGAGATTTATCTTGTTCTTTTGTTTGGAACATATTCCCTTGTTTCTTCATTTTCCTTCACTCTCTGCATTCGTCTGTGCATTAGATACAGACTGGCCTCATGTTGGTGATGAACTTCATCAATCAGTTCAGCCCAAGCTTCTTTTCTCTGAAATCTTTGTGATTGCCCAAGCCACCATCTTTGTTCTTAGTGGCTCCCAGTACTTTAGGTTGTACCAGGACCTGTCAATGTCTCAAAGGGGAGGATTGCAGTCAGCACCTAGATGCAGGCTGATTAGATGCCAGACCCTCAGGTAGCAGCTGAAAAAGTATATAGTTAATCCCCTTCCAGGGGGAAACTGGGAGATGAGCATTTTTGTCTGCTCCTGTACTGATCCTGGGTATATAGCCATGGGAAGGGAAATGTTTCTGCATCCATTTTTGTTTGCTATAGTTCTGTGTGACTTATAAATGCATGCCTTGTTGGCTAACAGAGCTAGGAGATATTGGGCCCATTCCTCAGATGGCAGCCATAAAAGTTGGGATGCTAGATGTGTGGACAAGCTCCTTCTAGTGAGATATTGGCAACTGGATTTTATTTTTGGAGCAAGCCAGAGAGAAAAGGCAGGGGAAGTACCCACCGACTCCTTTAGGCTCCAGGGAAGATCACAGTCATTATTAGATGCATGCTAGTTAGAAGTCAGACCCTCAGGCAGCAACTTGTAAAGTGTGTGGTCAATCCCCTTACAGGGAAAGACTGGGAGATGACTATTTTTGCCTGTTAACTTTGCTCTGAGCCCTAGGGGATACCCACAGCGAATGCTCACATGTCTGTTAAGAACTGTTCGTTTGCTATAGTCCTGTGGGTCTCATGGACATAAGCCCTGTTGCCTTCAGAGTAAGGTGTTTTGGGGGCCCATCCGTTGGGTGGGAGCCTTACAAGTTGGAGTGCTAGATGTGTGGTCCAAACCCTTACCTCCTCAAGGGGTAGCTGGGAGTTGGGCATTCCCTCCTGATTGTATGGCACTGTATTGGGGGTGGGATTTATGGCATGAGTGTGTCTCAGACATTCCTATCTATTTCTGTGTGGATATTTTCTCATTAGCCTAATGTGTAGGAGTCACTCAGCTTGTTCCTGTATTTCTTTCAGAGGGAATTGCTCCTGGTGTAGCTGTACATTCAGTGCATCTGTGGGAGGAAGGAATTTCAGGAGCTTCCAATGTCATCATCTTAGCCCCTCCCTCCACAATCCTGTTTCTTAATCAGCCTTTCTTTCTTTGAAGAAATTTGCCTCTATTATGATGAAGGCCAAAAGTTCTCCTAATGCCACTTTTAGAAAGGCTCAGTTTCCAGTTCCATCACTCAATGAATGAAACCAGTTATTTAACCTCACTATGACTAAGGTCCCTTATCTTTAAAGTGGTGTTGATAATAATATTGACCTCATAGTGAAGAGCATTTATAATTAATATGCAAAATGAAAATATTAATAATGATAATACTAATACTGAAAATAATAAAAATAACTAACATTTATTGAGTGTATACTCTGTGCTGGGCACTGCTATATGCATTAAATTATATAATCCTCAAAACAGCCCTATGGAGTAGATGTTACTATTATTTCCATAGTTAGATCAAGTTGTCCAAAGTCCCACAGCCAAAAATGAGTGGAATCAGAATACATGCCAACCTAGGTAGGTGGGTTGGAATTAATCTAGTTTTCATTAGTAACTAATACAGCATAGTAAACAGTCAACATTTTTTATAGAACTTGCTATGTTCCCAGAACTGCTGTATCGTATGAGGTAAATACTTTTATTATCCCCATTTTATAGATAAGGAAACTGAAGCCCTTAGAGGTTAATTAAGAACAGACAGTTGGTAGTGGCAGAGGCAAGATTTGAACCCAGGCAGTCTGGATCCAGGTCCATGATCCATCTTAACTATGATGCCTCAATATGAGCTATTATTACCACTATAACCAGTTCATTTCAGTCTCCATGAACAACATAAGAAAACTATTAAATTATAATATATTATATTATGTTATTATTTTATTTACTCACTAGACCGTGTGAGCCTTTTTGTGGTTTATTGGAGTTCTGTTTATACTTTTCCCTGTTGTTACCAACAGCCCCCAAGAATGTACCCCTAAACTACCACATTAGTTTGTGAAAAGGCCAAGCAGCTACACAGGTATTTTGCCATGCCTTACAAAATAAAATGAGAAGAAGTGCCAAAGTCTGTGAAATTTCAAGTCATTAAGGTTTGAAATTTCAAACAACAGATATAGTCTGTAAAATATTGGAGAATTTGCTTCAGTAGGTCACAATACTCAAGCAACGCTTTCCTCATACCTTGGCAATATTGATCTAAGACAGAGGTAGGCAAACTTCTTCTATAAAGAGCCAGACAGTAAATATTTTCAGCTTTGAGGGCCGTAGGGTCTTTGTCACAACTACTCAAATCTGTCCTTATAGTGCAAAAACAGCCATAGATGATACAGAAACAAATGAGTGTGGCTGTGTTCCAATAAAACTTCATTTTTAAAAACAGGTGGTGGACCATATTTAGCCCATAAGCCATAGTTTGCTGACCCCTAATCTAGGAGAAAGATTGCCCACTGCAGCAGGTATTTTATGCTAGTGAATTTTGAGATCAGTACCCACTCGGAGGCATGTATTTAAAAATAATATTAATACCCTGTTTATTTTCACCTTACTTCCTTATTTTCTGGGAGACCTGATCTTCCTGTTGTTCCACATCTACTGAATGAGGTACTTGAAAACTGTGGTTAGCTAAGGCTTACAATATTTACATTGCTATAAAAAGTTTCCAGCTCTTTGACTCATTAATATATTGAAATTTGACTTGAGGGACAGGCTTCCAACACTATTTAACAGTGGTGACAAAACAAGTTTTGAAAGATCATATAGAATGAAAATGTGTGAATATATACCTTGCTTTGAGCTGTTTAAAATCCTTCCGCTAAATATTTTTGTGAAGTAGGGAGTAAATTATTTTAAACATATGTCTATTTAAAGAAAATGGATTTCTTTTTTTATAATTTAAAACATTTCAATTGGGTCTTAAAAAATAATAGTTGTCTGCCAGAGGGATTTTCATTAATTATTAACTGAATCAGAAATTTAATGAAGTTAGCACTGAAATTAGTGAAGATCAACTTTATAACTCAAATCACATAAATAACCTTCATTATTCCTTTGAAATACTCATTGTAAACTCAATTAAAATGTTACATTTCAAAGTCCATGTAATTTAATGTCATTTTGTTCCTGTTTTTCAAACATTTGTTGAACCAAGTGTCTACAGAAGCGCATTGTATGGCTAAAAATCTAATTGCACTATTATTAGCATAGAGCTGTAATCAGTAGATAATTAGTGGGTTGTACTCTGGAGATAGTTTTGATAAATTTTTAGACTTCTCTGAATTAACATTTGTTTTATGGTCAGTTAAATTAAATATTGATTAAGGAAATTAAGACAGGGCCGCTTTGTCATCTCTCTCCTTCACTGGCCCCCAGTACGCTGCCTTGGACGTCAGGGAGGCCATGCTGACCCTGGGGAAGGCCCATCATCAGTGGTTGTTGCCTGGGACAGGCCGATGGAGATTGTTAGCAGGGCTGTGTTTCTTCTGGAGGCTCCAGGGGAAAAATCTGTTTCCTGGCCTTTTCCGGCGTCTAGAGCTGCCACAGTCCTTGCCTCATGGCCTGTTCCATGAGCCAGCAATATAGCATCTCTCTCTGACCCCAGACACAAAAGGTTCTCAGCTTTTAAGCACGCGTGTGATTAGATTGGGTCCCCTGGATAATCCAGGATAATCTCCCCATATCAAAGTCCTTAATCAAATCTGCAAAGTCCCTTTTGCCGTGTATGGTAACATAATCTCAGGTTCTAAGGATTAGGACTTGGACATTTTAGGGGAGACATTATTCTGTCAGCCACAGACTGAATTCAGTGTATTGTCTGCACTTCCTGTGTTCACTGACCATCTTCTCACTCTTCAGCTTCTTGTGTTTTAGCATCCATTTCTGTCTCCGTCCACTTTAAATCTTTCTCTTCTCAGTTCTCAACTTCTTCAACCTTCCTTTAGCATGCAGTCCCCTTGATTCCTTTTTCCTGCTGAGAGCAGTATTGCTGTGTAGGCTAGCCAGGTGGCCTGGGTTTGAATCCTGACGGTGCCACTTGTGTGTGACCTTTGGTAAATTACTATCTCTGTATCTCAATTTTCTCATCTGTAAAATGGAGATAAAGAATGTGCACGCACCACGTATGATTGACATGATGAACAAATGAGTTAATATAGTTATTGCTCTTATAACAATGCCTGGCGCAGAGTAAACCCTAACAAATGCTAACTGTTGTTGCTGTGATTTTACTTACTCACCTTCTAGAAGTTCCCTCAAGATTTTATCTGATCTCTTTTCTCCAGAAATTGTAGCCTCTCTCAGAGCTTCAGCATTAATCTCTAGGCAGAGAACTCCAGCCAGAAACATTTCCAAACTCCACGCCTCTATTTCTGGCAGTGCTGGGTGAACATTTTATTTGGATGTCCCGGAGGGCCAGAGACCCAGCCTATCCAAAGCCCGAACCTAACATCTTGCCTATCAAAATATTCCTCCTGTGTTTTTATTTCTGTTAGTATCTTCAGATCCAAACTCAGTTTCGATTCTCTCTTTTCCCTCACTTCTAAATATCAACAAGGTTATAAATTCTACAGAATGTACTTCCAATCTGTCTCTTGAACCTGTTTATATTCCTTCTGCTGGTGCTCTCATCCAGGCTCCTATGACTATTACCTCGCTCTATTGTCCCAGTTGAAGGAGAGCAGTCTTCTTAAATCCCTGCTCTTATCATGCATCCCCCACCTTGCTCACTTATCTTCAGTGATTCCCCATTGTCTTAAAATAAAGATTATACTCTTAGTGCAGCAGTTAAGGCTCTTCACAAATTCTCTAAAAATTTAAAAATTCCATACAAAGGTAAGTTGTCATTGTCATTACTTTCAGTCTAAGCAGCCAATGTTACTGCTCAGACACCTTAAATATGCTTGAAACTGGACACCTCCTCCTTTCCCGAATTTGCTCTGTTCATTCATACCTTCATGCCTGTTGCCAGGAATCCTCTCTCCCTCCTTCTCTACCTATTAGAAACTTACCCAGCCGTCCAGGCTTAGTGTCAATACTGCCCTCTTTGTGAAGCCTTTCCTGATAGCCTTGCCCCCAACTCTCTAAGTCAGAAGGGGGGAAACTACAGCCCATGGACCAACTCCAGCCCACTGCCTGGTTTTATAAGTAAAGTTTTATTGAAACTCATCCACACATTTATTTATGTCTTGTCTATGGCTGCTTTTGGGCTACAGCAGCAGAGTAGAGTAATTTCAACAGAGATCATATGACCTGCAAAGCCAAAAATATTTACTTTCGGGCCCTTTACAGGAAAAGTGTTCTGACCCCTTTGTCCTCTTGGAGCGTACATAGTCTGGACTGTACTTCCCTTGTGGACCTTTCACGTCTCCCTTCTGTTAGAGTTACTTCTGCATACCTCTTTTCTTGAGAGAGCACAGATTCTACCTTCATCATCCTTGCTTCTGTCATTGAAGCCTAGCATAATGTAGGGCTCAGTAGTTGTCAGTAGAAATAAATTATTCTGTTAACAAAAATTGTTTTTAACTAAATTTTACTCACTTGCCTAGATGACCAAAATCTTATATAAAGCAATGTTCCTTTAGGGGGTTAGTAGTTATCATTTGATGTTACTGGTAGTAAGACATTTTGTGTTTCATTTCTGGAAGCATTTTATTCACTGCCAAGGTCAGTTACAAAGTTGAGTCCAAGGATCTTAAGGAATAATTTTCTTATGCTATTTAGGTTGGTCACTTGGTGATACCATTTAATCAATGGTTCCACTGAAATTTAGGATTGCAGTGTATACTTTTTCACAAAGTGTGGGTTTCACCATCTGAAGTAGATACCTAGTTTCTCTTGAGCTATTTTTCTTGCCTACCCCCAAATATATGTGCCTGGAGTGTGATAACATTGACTGTGCTACTCTTTTATGAAAAATGCAAGACAGTTAAATTTGTTTTAGGAAAACCAGAGATACTTCACTAGAGTCTGAAGGAGAGATCAAGTGACCTTGATTTTTTTTTAATCCAGAAAGTATTGATATCTCCTTTGGGTTACATTAGATGCCCTTGCTCTTTGCTCCTTTAGTGCTGGGGGCTGCCTCCTCTGTCAGACTGAGCTCCATGAGTGGTAGGACTCTGTCCTTTAATCTCTGAATCCTCAGTGCTTGGCACAGAGTAAGCTCTTAACAAACATTCCTTAAATGAATCAATCAATAAACAGTTGAAGATCTCAAAAAGAACTCTTTCCCAAGGTAGTAATTTTAAACCATATACTTATAATTGCCTACTTTCATTTTGTTCACATCCTTAAATACTACCTATGACAATTATCTGTTATGATGTTTTATATCTATCTGTGCGTGTTTGGATGGGGGGGGTACATTGTGCCTAAGTCCACAGAACACAAAGAAAACCCTCAAACAAGAGATCCATAGCCTTTCTCTCAGTATTTCCCTGAGTGAGAATATAGAGATTTAGTATAAATTAAATATCACAGGATGAGGCAAAGTGAGAAATCCAGAGTTTAGATAGGTCTTCAGAGAAGTGAAGAAAAAAAGATGAGCCAAAATGAGAAAATCTTGGGGAATAAAGGTAAAGGATAGTTAACATGAAGTTTTTGAGAATATTCTAAGGAAGTTTTCAGGGATGTTGTTGATTTTTGAGGATGTAGAACCATTAATTGTTGAAATTGAAAGGGATGGATTTCTAAGACTTTAATAATCAAAGTTCAGGTAGGAAACAGAATTCCAATAAATGAATAGCTTTTAATAAAGGGACTTATTATGCTGCAAAGGGTGGGTAGGTCAAGGAAGTTAACAAGAAATGCACCCAGAGATGGGTAAGCACCCAGGGTCTAGCAGCAGTGGGGAGCCTTTACCCTGCCTAAAGAGGCAAGGGTAATATTGGAACCCAGCTAGAGCAGGTGCCATGGGCAAGGGGCCACGCAACAGGAGCAAACTTGTAGAGGGCTTTCAGAAGTGCTCAAGCAGGGAGGGAGCAGGGAAGAAGTAACTCAACCTCTCATTCCTCCCACTCTCCACCTTCTACTGGTGCCTCCCATTGGCGGAGGCCAATTGAAAGCCTGTGAAGGAGCCCCCATGATGCAGTTTGTAGGAGTCAGCTTCCCAGGGTACAGAAAAGTATGGAGAAGGGTAGAGAATGAACTTAAGGTGGGAGGAGGCCAACAAAACATCACCAACATGGAGAAGATCTTCAACCTTTTGGTTTACAAGTGAAAATGAGGCCCAGGTTGGGGAAATGAAAGCTTTGGAAATCCATCCCTTTCAACTTGCACACTCAATGGTTCTATATCCGTTAAGATATAGAACACTTGAACACTGTAAATCAGTGTTCAAATGACAAAGGCGGTCAATAAGCATTGATTGAAAGAGTGAATGGAAGAATGAGTGAATTTGATCATTTTCCTATCTTAAAATCCTTTTCACCAACACATTTGCTGTGTAGCATTCTAATGTATGAGTGGACCGTAATTTGTTTAACTATTTCCCTATTAACAGATATTTTTCTAGTTTCCAATATCAGTATTAATAATTATAGATATGTCTGTATTAATTATAATTATGATGTTAAGTACCATTTATTGAGTGCTTATCACGTCAGGCACTGTGTTTGTGAACATACATATTCTTTTAGCCTTTCTTATAAATCTTTGAGGCATTAATTTAAATTCATTTTACAAAAGAAAAAATTGAGGCTAACCTCATAAGTCAACAGAATTCACCAAAAATCCCACAGCTACTACAAGTAGAGCCAAAATATGCACCAATATCCACTCAACATGAAAACCCATCTTTCTATTGCTTCCTTATGTTACAAAAAATTCTGACTGGAACTTCTTTGTACATAAGTGTTCGTATGTCTGATAATTTCCTTGGGATAGTTTCCTAGAAGTGGAATTATGGGCTTGAGGATATAATTCTATTATGTATTAAATCTGTAGAGAGAAACATTCTTATTTGGGAGTGAGCTTTTAAAAGTTTTGTCAAATTGCCCAATTGCAAGTGGTGAGGTAGCAATGTCTGAGAGCCCCTATCTCATCATGTCCTCACCAACAGTGAATAGCATCACATTTTAAGAGTCTTAAATCACTCTTTATGAAGAAAAAAATTTTCACATGGGTAATTTTTCCATTGTTAACTGATGGGCAGGTGGGGGTGGGAAAAGGAGAGTGGAAAGAGCTAAGCTGTTTAAGGCCCTCTGGATTTATTGCTTACCCCCTCATGCCTACTGGCTTCAAAGGTCTCAGCTACCTTCCCAGTGACTAAACACACACTTTCTAAACAAAATCAACATAACAAAGGTATAGAATTTGAGAGGAAATGAATAGTTCAGTTGATGTCCCATTCCCATGCTGTGTTCTACCTTTGTCCCTCTCTCCCTCAGTTCTTTTCTAGAAGTATTTATACGAGTACCTACTATGAGCCATGCATTATGATTGGCATTAAATGAGACACAGTCTCAGCCCCTCGTTTGGGGGACAGATAAGCAGACAATTACAATGCAGGTGAATGAGCTTTGATATAGATATGTACCAGGTGCTAACAGAGTACAGGGAAGGGACATGTCAGATTAGGGGAGTGGGGGTAGCTGGCTGGGTAGGAGGTTAGGTATAATGGAATTTCTTCAGAAGGGTGATGAATGAACTGATTCTAGAAGAATGTGTTGGGTTGGGGATCTCAAGGAGAACATTTCAGGCAAGAAGGAGGGTGTTTTATTTGTGAACTCACCACTTATGACCAAACTGTAACCACTAGCACTGTTTCATTTCCACCTTATGAAGACTGTTACTGGGGCTGTGTTTGTCAAGTCTCTGCTGGGTACCAACAACCCCAAGTCTCAGTGGGTCACTTCCAGAAACAATTGTCTTTTTTTTAGATGTCCTACGGGCAGCTGGTGTTTGACTGATCTTAGCCAGGGCTTGGCTCCAGGCTACAGGTTAGGTTTGAGTCTGTTCTGTGTGTTTCATTCTGGGACCCATGGCTACTTGGGATATGTGCTTTTCATGGTGATTGCAGAAGCACCAGAGACCAAGCCAAAACTGTGCAAGCACATTTCACATCGCTGCCTTCATCATGTCCATTAACATCCCCTTGGCCAAAGCAAGTCATGATGCCCAAGTCCAAAATCAGCGGAGCAGGGAATACACTTTCCCTCTCTACAGGGAAGTACTGATGAGTCATATGGCAGAGAGAAAGTATGAAGAATTGGGGACAATAATCTACTCTGTCACTGTGGCTTCCTGAAGTGAAGTCCTTCTAGTAGAATTCTGTAGCAGGGGAAAAAAGAGGGAGTCTAAATCAGCCCCAGCTGCAGGAAAGAAAGAAGTTACATAAAGACTATAAAGAATCTAGAGGTAGATTTGAAGGAGAGAAACTCCAGTAATTTATCTCCAGCACTTTATTAGAATTCAAGTAATGTTGGTCAAACATTCCTGTAGGCTCTTATCCTTTCTGATTCTGTAAATTCTTCATATAGACGTTGAGCCAAAAGTTAAGTCTGGGTGATATTATATCTAGTCCTTAGCGTTCTGGTCTGTTTCCAAAGTGCTTGAATGCCAAGTTAATGTGGCTTTAGACAGACAACTGTCACAAAATTACAAATAACACTGACTTGGCAGGAAGTTCTTCCTGGTTTGATGTGTTGGTACTGCCAGATTTGTGCAACATGCTGATGCCAACCCATCAAACAGCCTGTCAAGATGCAGGAAGACCAAACAGAAGGAGGCATGACACACCCAAGGACCTGGTATGATGGAGGAAGGTTGGGCTGTAGCAAATCCTCTCATCTGGTCTACTGAGACTAAGCAGCACTCTAGCTTCAGGCCTCTAGATGCTCCTATACGGGTTACATCTCAGCATCTGTGACTACTTCCTGCAATGCCCCCACTTTGTTACCCGCCATTTCTGAGGCTCAAAGCTCTTCAGAATCTGTTTGCTCTGGGTCCACCTGAGCTCACCTCACTGAGGTGGCACAAATTCTGTCCCCTCTAATGGGAACATGCCTAAGCTACCGACAGGTGGGGTGTGCCCTTTGCTATGTGCAATCCTATGTGTTTGAGTCTTTTTTATGCCTAGCATATAGGAGGGTATCAACCTATTTAATAAGCATTTTGTAAAATGTTTTTTGAGCCAAAGAAGAGAGGATATTAGAAAAGCTCCAGAAAGTTTGGGAAAGTAAATCCAGGCCTGAGATGAGCCAGAATTTTCACCTCCATTCTTGTAAGTGTTCTGGGAGGGGGAAGCGCTGGATTTGTTCTCCACTTTGTAGTTAAATCTGAGTAAAAGAGAAAACTAGAAGTAAATATCTCCTTCCACAGATGATTTTTTTTCTTAATTAGAAATAGGTGAGTCATGTTTTGCTCATGGTGGTGACATTCAAAACATAGTTTTTCAGCGGTTTGAAAAGTAATTTATCTAAGAAATGACAAGGAGAGTGATGCAACATGTAGACGCTATTGCTGCAAGTTGTAAAACATTGACAGAACTACAAATGTTCCTATGGCACAGAGCTCTTCTGAATCACAGGAATGACATTTAGATGAAAGCAAATCCCCTTTACACAGGCACACTTTTTACTGTGCGACACAGCCAGAACTGGTGTACCTTGGAAGTGAGCCAGAAAGAAAGAGCACCAAAGAATTTTATTTTACTAAGAAAAATGCTTACATTTTAGATAGAATTTTTGAGAAATAAAGACATGAGGGACTTAAAAGAAATCTGAGCTTTGTTTTCTGTTATCAGAATATTAAACATTTATTGTGTTTCTGTGAACTCACTGAATTTCTCAAGAAAAAACAGACCAAGTAGGAAAGATAGGCTTGAAGTTTAGGAGACAGAGCAAAGCAGGAATGATTTTGGGAGCTGACCACACAGAGATGACAGTTGAAGATGTGGAATACTGAGGATTACTTGGGGAGAGGATGTAGAGAAAGAGAAGGCCAAAGTAAAAACCTTGGGAAATGTCCGTGTCCTAATCCCCAGAACCTGTGAATGTGGCCTTATTTGGAAAAGGAATTTACAGATATGATTAAGTTAGGATCTTGAGATGAAGAGGTTATTCTCTATTATCCAGATTGGTCCTGAATGCCATTACATGTGTCTTTATAAGAGAGATTCTGAGAGAGATAGACACAAACACAGAGGAGGAGGTGCTGAGACTGTGGAGATGGGGATTGGAGTGATGTGATCACAAAGCAAGGAACACCAAGGAATTCTGGGACCCCTGAGATGCTGAAAGAGGCAAGGAACAGATTTCACCCCTAGAGCTTCTGGAGGAAGCACGGCCCTCCCAACACCCCAATTTCGGACTTCTGGCCTCCAGAACCGTGAGATAATAAATTTCTGTTGTTTCAAGCTACCAGAGTTGTGGTAATTTGTTACAGCCACCCTAGGAAACTAATACCCCACCTTAGGGAACAGGAGAGGGAAGAGACTTTGAAGTTAGGAGAGGTAGCAAGAAGCTTAAGTGTCGTGGAAACCAAAGAAAGAGTTCAAAAACAGATGAGCAGAGGCAATAGTGTTAAATGCTAGGGCCAAAGGGGTTAGAATGAAGGCGGGGGGGAATCATTGATGTGGTAGAAGGTAATGATGGCAGCTAACTTGTACCAAGCACCTACTTTATAGGTATTAATTCATTCTCACAACAACTCTATGAGGTTTAAACAGTTATTGTGCCCATTTTACAAGTGAGGAAACTGAGGCTCAAAAAGATTAAATAACTTGCAGTAGGTAAAATAGTGTGGTCAAGAATTAGTAAATGGTGTGGTCAAGAATTGAACCCAGAAACCCTGACTCCAGCACCCACATCTTAACCACACACTATACTTCCCTCTCCTCATCCCTAAAGGTGTGTGTCTCGGAAGGTTCTGACTTTGGTCTTTGATCAAGTAAGGTAGATGATAGGTCTCAAGAGGAAAATGTATTTTTTAAAGGTATTTTGAGTTAAAAAAATCTATTTGTAGATTAGAAACTCTATCACCTGGACTCCATCTTCTCAGGTGAGATGGAGAAGAAGCTGCCTGCTGAAACTGAGGGAAACAGCCAAGTTTCAGGCCTCAAGGAATCTAGGGAAGATGATAAGGGTGTAATGAAACAGGGAGAACTAAATTAAAAATTTGTTACACACGTAAACATGCTCAGTGTCATTTCCTTGACTGGCACTTGATGCTGTGCTCTGCCTTTGCCCAAGGAGTATTTGCACCATATAAAATGCAACATGCAGGGGGACAAGGCGGTGAAGGGGGATTGTCACCCCATACCTCTTTACAGAATGTACTTTGTTTGGAGCTGATGAACGAATCAGAGAAGTATACAATATGATCCTTGCCCTTAGAGACTTGAGCTAGTTGGAGAAATAGCATGGCAGGCCATTGCATGATAAGGGCTGATTGCAATTGGAGTCTTGTCTATGAGCCAGGGGAACTGGCCGGCCTTCAAGGGGAAGGTGTAGTTTCTGTCGGTTCTTTCTGACTAAGCTGTTTGTTAGCTGGTCAAGAACCAGGAGGACATTGTAGCATGGATGGAAAAGTGGGGAAAAAAGATGGCTCTGTAAGAGTTTGGGTCAAAGGAGTACCAGCATACTATGCCTTGCAACCCTGCCGTGATAGATTATAAACCTTCCAACCCCACCTTGTTAAATTATTCAGAATCACTACAGATTTTAAAAATTAGCCTATGGGTAGGTATTTAATTCACCAGGCTATATGCAATAGTGGAAAAGAGTAGAGTTAAAATTTCAGTTACTCACTTTCATGGCTTTGGGCAAGTAACTTCACCTCTTGAGCCTCAGGTTTCCCATCAGTAAAATGTAGGTACTGATTCTCTGTTTTAGGGTTGTGGTGAGGCATTAATGGGATAATGATCAATATCTAGTGCAGTGCCTGGCATTTAATAGATAATCAGTGTCAACATTTTTTCCAAAGTAATTAAGAACAAATTGGATGAAGCTATTTATTGACTGACAATTCACTTCTGAAGATGTGACTGCTGAATCTTTCAAAATGTTAACTTTTCATATGTCTGGAGTATATTTGCTGTCTTGTGTACTATTTGTTTATATACTGCTCTCCCCTGTGGACTTAGCCATTGTATGAAGAGAGTTTTGATGGGCCAGGCCTTTTATCTATACCTCTGAGGACTCTTAATTCTTGGAAGACCCGGATGGATTTGTTCAGGGATTAAAGGTTCCTCCCAAATTCTCCTGTAGCATACCCATCTTCCTCATGTCCATCCGCTCCTGGTAATACTCCTGAATTCTTTTTTATGTTTAACATTTTCCCATGATCTACATTATTATATTTTTTTAAATGTGGAATTCAACAATTTCAAGTACCTATGCCATTTGTTTACACCATGTAATTTTTATTCTCATTTCGGTCATTTTGTGCTTCCTTGAGGGGAGTTAGATAAGAGCTAGAAGTGCCATGCTAAGTCACAATGCTGGTTCCTTCAGCTCAATAATCCTCTGCGAAAGAGACAAGAAGAAATGGGAGGATGGTCTATTTCATATTTGCAGACTGAGACTGCATGTACCATCTGATATTGATGTAAAACATCTCTCCCAGTCCCTTCATCTGTCACCTGAAAATCTGTCTGCATTCTTCTGGAGTCTTTATGGGTCTACAGATGTTCATTTTGCACTTCTGGAAATGTGGAGCATACAATGGTGGTAGGGAGCTTGCTGGCATGGAAGAATATCAGGTTGATGCTGTGGTGCTAGTCCTACCCACAGAGAGAGACACCTAGGAGTAAAAGGCTCACATTTGCCTGAGCACCTGAACATCAGAGCAGGGCATGCATTGCTAGGGGAAGGCTGCCAGCCTGTATCACAAGGGGCCACCCAGCATGACAGACCTTACCTGGGTGAATTTCCCAAGAACAAGGCTCAGGCTTGCAGCATATGGACTTAGAAACCAGATCTTGGGGGCAGACTTATGCTAAGCAACTCATGAGGAGGTAGATGTGTAGAAGACCAAGATGCCTGTTTGTTAGCCCACACTGAGAACCCTGTCTGCTGGGTAAATAGGAACACTAGCGTAGTTACTCTCTTTCTGCACTGAAAGTCAGATTCTAATCTGAAATTTGTCTGGTGAGTACTGTCAGAGTGAGGGCAGTTAAGTGGATAAAGAGAAGTAAAATTGTGTGTCAGGACTGTCTGCTTGTGCAGTTGGAACCCTTGAACTTTGAGACTGTTGCATCTATTATACTGTTTTTTTGTTTTTTGTTTTTATGCTTCCTTGGCTGACCAAACTTCATTCTGATTTGAGTCATCCTTTCTTAAAATTTGGTAGAATTTACAAAGTGGCCCAAGTCATATCCTTGTTTTTCCTTCTTGGGGAAATTTAAGGTAACACTTTATACTTCTGACAGTGACTCATGATTGCTGATTTACAATTGACCTCTGACCAGGCTTTTTATTTCCCTCATCTCTGGGTTTTTAGTAGACTTCTCACTGTAGCCTTCCAGTACTGGTAACATGTAAACTGGTTGGTCTACCCTGCCAGGCTGTTTCCTCATCTGTATAAGGCACCAGATTAATTAGCTAACTGTTGAGGTAACTTTCAAATCTAAATTTCTTCAAGTGTCAAGAGATTCTTCTTAATAAAAAAAATTCTGTGGTTTAGTGAAGTTTAGCTTTCCCTTATCACATGGCATGATTCCTGACCAAGTCCCCCTGGCTGGTTGGTGTTAAATAAGGCTAACATCTTTCCTTGGCTTTTTTTAAAGACCAGATTAGATTCAGTCATTCATGAGTTTGAATTCCAGCTCCATCCTTGCAGTGCTTCTTTGGATAAATCATGTTACCTTTCATATTTCACTGAGGTTTCTAAAATGATTTTCTAATTCTCTTTTTCATCAGTAATTTATTAGCTGGAATTCTTCTGTAGTAAATTTCTGTTATCAACTATTTGGTTACCTTGAAATATGGTTAGTAAAGGAAAACCAGGATAAATGCTTGCTTCTTTCCCTTTATTTATCAATTTTCTGAGTAGTGAATTGGTATTTTAGCAACCTCCAATGATGATCAATGAGTGTTTTTTAAGTATATCCTTTGAACTCAGAATTTTTTTATATAGTTCATCAGTATCAGTAAGTGTAATCCATATTGATATAATAGATGTAAGTCAATGCAATCAATATTGTTTTTGATAAGATTGACATGATGTTTGAGATTTGCTCTAAGCTACTCTGGTACCTAAAAAAACAAACCAACAACAAAGGGAGTAGGAAAGATGAAGATTGGAAAATTTTTTTACAGCTTTATGGAAAAATCTTGATATTTGTTGAAGCTGGGTGGTTGGTGCCTGGGGTTCATTAGAATACTATTAGTTTTGCTTTTGGTGTATTTAAAATTTTCCCAGATAAAAAGTGGTACTAAGAGGGAAGTTTATAGCAGTACAGGCCTATCTCAAGCAACAAGAAAAATCTCAAACACTCTAACATTACACCTAAAGGAACTAGAAAAAAGAAGAACAAAGCCCAAAATCAATAGGTGGAAGGAAATAATAAAAATCAGAGTGGAAATAAATGAAATAGAGATTAAAAAGACAATAGAAAAGATCAATGAAACTAAGAACTGGTTCTTTGAAAAGATAAACAAAATTGACAAACCTTTAGTAAGACTCATTATGAAAAAAAGAGAGAAGACTCAAATAAATAAAATCAGAAACAAAAGAGGGGAAATTACAATGGATAGCACGGAAATACAAAGGATTGTGAGAAAATACTATGAAAAGCTATACACCAACAAATTGAATAATCTAGAAGGAATGGATAAATTCTTAAAATTATGTAACCTTTTGAAACTGAATCAATAAGAAATAGAGAATCTGAATAGACTGATCACTAATAAGGAGATTGAAACAGCAATCAAAAACCTCCCAAAAAACAAAAGTCCAAGACCAGATGGCTTCTCCAGTGAATTCTACCAAACATTCAAAGATTTAGTACCTATCCTTCTCAAATTCTTCCAAAAAATTGAGAGGAGGGGATGCTTCCTAACTCATTCAATGAGGCCAACATTACTATGATACCACAACCTGACAAGGACAACACAAAAAAAATTACAGGCCAATTTCACTGATGAACGTAGATGCAAAAGTCCTCAATAAAATATTAGCAAACCAAATACAACAATACATCAAAAGGATCATACACCATGATCAATGCAGGGATGGTTCAACATATGTGAATCAATCAATGTGATACACCACAGTAACAAAACGAAGGATAAAAATCACAGGATCATCTCAATAGTTGCAGAGAAAGCATTTGACAAGATTCAGCATCCATTTATGATAAAAACTCTGAATAAAATGGGTATAGAAGGAAAGTACCTCAACATAATAAAGACCATATATGACAAACCTACAACTAATATCATTCTCAATGGTGAAAAACTGAAAGCTATCCCTCTAAGAATAGGAACAAGACAAGGATACACACTTTTGCCACTCTTATTCAACATAGTATTGAAAGTCCTAGCCAGAGCAATTAGGCAAGAAAAAGAAATGAAATGGATCCAAATTGGAAAGGAAGAAGTGAAACTGTCACTATTTGCAGATGACATGATTTTTTATTTAGAAAACCCTAAAGAATCTACCAAAAATATTAGAAATAATAAATTAATACAGTAGACTTGCAGGGTACAACATCAACATACAAAAATCAATTGCATTTCCATACACTAACAATGAAATATCAGAAAGAGAACTCAAGAATACAATCCCATTTGCAATTGCAATGAAAAAAATAAAATACCTAGGAACCAATTTAACCAAGGAGATGAAAGACCTGTATACTGAAAACTATAAAACATTGTTGAAAGAAATGGGAGAAGACACAAAGAAATGAGAAGATATTCCATGCTTACAGATTGGAAGAATTAACATGGTTAAAATGTCCATACTTCCTAAAGCAATCTATAGATTCAATGCAATCCCTATCAAATTCCCAACAATATTTTTTCATGGAAATATCACAAAGAATTCTAAAATTTATACAGAATGACAAAAGACCCTGAATAGCCAAAGCAATCCTGAGAAAAAAAGAACAAAGCTGGAGGGATCATACTCCCTGATTTCAAAGTATTCTACAAAGCTACAGTAATCAAAACAGTGTGGTACTGACAGAAAAACAGGTACACAGATCAATGGAACGGAATTGAGAGCCTGGAAATAAACCCACACATCTATGGACAGCTAATTTTTGACAAAGGAGCCAAGAACACACTAGGGAGAAAGGAAAGTGTCTTCAATATATGGTGTTGGGAAAATGGACAATCACATGCAAAAAAATGAAAGTAGACCATTATCTTATACCATATATAAAAAATTAACTCAAAATGGATTACAGACTTGAATGTAAGACCTGAAACCATAAAACTCCTAGAAGAAAACATAGGCAGTACACTCTTTGACATCGGTCTTAGTATCTTTTTTTGAATATCGTGTTTCCTCATTTAAGGGTAACAGCAACAACAACAAAAAACAAATGGGACTACATCAAACTAAAAAGCTTCTGCAGAGCAAAGGAGACCATCAACAAAACAAAAAGACAACCTAACAATTGGGAGAAGATATTTGCAAGTCATATATCTGATAAGGGGTTAACAGCCAAAATATATAAAGAACTCATACAACTCAACAACAACAAAAAAATCAAACAACCCAGTCAGAAAGTGGGCAGAGGATCTGAACAGACGTTTTTCCAAAGAGGATAGACAGATGGCCAACAGGCACATGAAGATATGTTCAACATCACTAATTATTAGGGAAATGCAAATCAAAACCACAATGAGATATCAACTCATGTCTGTCAGAATGGTTATTTCTAAAAAGACAAGAAGTAACAAGTGTTGGAGAGGATGTAGAGAAAAAGGAACCCTTGTACACTACTGATGGGAATGTAAACTGGTGCAGCCACTGTGGAAAACAGTATGGAGATTCCTCAGAAAATTAAAAATAGAACTACCATATGATCCAGCTCTTCCACTTCTGGGTGTTTATCCAAACAACAAGAAAACAGTAATTCGAAAATATACATGCACCTCTATGTTCATTGCAGCATTAGTCACAATACCCAAAACCTGGAAACAATCTAAGTGCCCACCAATGGATGAGCGGATAAAGACATGTGGTATGTATGTATGAATGAATGAATGAATGAATGAATGAATGAATGAATGAATAAATAAATAAATAAATAAATAAATAAATAAATGAATGAATGAATGAATGTATATATATATATATACATACACACAGCAGAATACTACTCAGCCATAAAAAGGTGAAATCTTGCCACTTATGACAGCATGGATGGACCTTGAGGGTATTATGCTAAGTGAAATTTCAGATGGAGAATTACAAATACTGTATGATTTCACTCATGTGGAACATAAAAAACAACAATAACAAACAAGCATATAGACACAGAGAGTAATAGGTTGGTGGTTACCAGAGGAGAAGGGGGGAGGGGAGAGGGCAAAAGGAGTAAAAGAGCACGTTTAAAATTTAAATTTAAAAAAAACCTCTAAAAATGTACAGAATTCTAAGGTTATCAGAGGTATAAATCTGAGTTCAGTCTAACTCTGGCCTATACATGAATCCTGTGGAGAAAGTTCCTTGAATTTTATTTTGAAATTCCAGATACCTCAGCAACAGTTCGTGATCCTCATAGCCCTTAACAAATATGTGCATATTTTCCCAGAGTTTTGGAAAGAATTTTAATATCTGTCTTTATTGGATTCCTGTTCATAAAACTCTTTCATAACTGAGGATGTCCACTTTTGAATGAAATAATGTTCAGTAAATAGTGTAATGTAAAAATCAATTGTTATCGCAATTCTAGCATCACTAGAATTCCTTAAGAATTTGAAACATAGTTGCTTATGCTCTCTGGATTTTATGCTAGAAAATAATTTGGCATTTTAGCCATTCTCAACTGACTTCTTCAGTATAATATTGCTATTTCTCTTTCCAGGTTTAAGTTTATCTATTCATGGGGCTGAAAAGCGTTTACAAATCCATCAACGGCGAAGTGTGGCAAGCCGCCCAGGGTCGCGTCGCCTGCCCGTGGTCAGGCATTCCTCACTCCCGCCAGGCAGAAGGTCAATAAAAATGGAGGCAAGCTCTTCTGGAATCACTAATGGGAAAACCAAAGTCTTCCACCCAGGTACTGCATGGGGAGAGTTCAACAGGGACCCATTTTAGCAGCAGCCTAACACAGCCTGCATTATGTTTTTATTATCTAATTATGCTATATTTCTAGTTAAGCTTGCTTTTTAAAAGAATCTCATTTTCCCCCCTCTGTTCACTTTAGTCAGTGGTAAATGTCACCCAGATCAATAAGAGAAGAGAGAGCTTGATGTAGCAGAAAAGATTAAGGCTACATTCCACCTACAGTGGTAGAATCCAATTGGAAATCCCAGTGAATAAACTTGCCTAGTTCAATAAAGCTTATTGTATAATGAAACAAAACAGAGATTTGGCCATTTTCTTGATAATTTGCTTTAGGATAGCCCAGGGGAAAAGTCAAGCTGAAAATGTCCACTTTGAAACCTGAGTTTTCTGGCTTGATTTGCCTACATCCTCCTAAGATTAGGGGAGAAGATTGGAGTCATGTTAAGTTTCAAGGCTCTGAGAAGCATTTTAACATCTTAAAAATGTTAAAATGAGTCTATATCAAAGCAGGCAATTCCAACTAAAAGGTTTTATTTGCTTGTTTGGATGAGAAACTCATTTAAGTATTCATGAATTCATTCATTCAACAAATTAATTGAGTGCCTACTATATGCTGGGCATTGTTTTTGGGTGCTGAGGAAACATGAATGAACAAAGCAACATTCCTGTCCATCTGACTCATAGAAACATTGAATTATAAGGGAATTCAAAAGTCATTTCGTATAACTCTCAACTGATCCTGATTCCTATGTGTAATGTCCTGTGAGGTGGCCACCCAGCCCCAACTAAAGCCAAGCCTCCATCACTAGTTGTGTCACATCATCCTTTCTCTCTCTCAGTTGATAGCCTTATATCCTAATCTCACTGAGGAACCCTAGGGCCATTGTGTATGAATTACTGCAGATCCCTTACCCTCCATCTCTAAATGTATCTCTGTTTACTCCCATCCTTCCCCCTTTTCCTCCAGTTTTCAGAAGATGAGGGTCCTCCCAGTGTCCTTAAACAAGCCTTCACCTGTGTCCTTGGTCACCCCTCCTCTCTTGAACCTTGCTTAGGAGAATGTGTTGGCTTGTTCTCATCTCTCTTCTCCCCTTTTTACTGCTGGCTTTTCTCCTCTTAGTCTATGAAAAAGGCTCAAACTTCTCCCATTCAAATCATCTTCATTTGACACTATACCCTTTTCTCTCTTTCACTTTTTCCTCCTCTGTTCTAAGCCACACTTCTGAAAGAATAATCTACCCATGTTTGCTCTGCTCTCTGTCTTCCCAGCCACTCTTCAACCCAATACAATCTAGTTTCTAGCTCCTCCACTCCATCACAGCTGTTCTTGAGGCCCTTAGTGACCTCCTTTTGTGGTGAGTAGCAAACTCTTCTGATGCACCAGACCAGGACAGACTACCCCCACTTTCTAAAATGCTGTTCCCTGGCTTCCAGGATGACCTTCTTTCTTGATTCTCCTTTTACTTCTCTCACAGATAACATTCCTGGTTTCCCAATCTCAAGCATCTCTCTCTTCCTCTTGTCTCCTGTCCCAGTACATCCTTTACACCAAATCCTGAATGATTCATCTTCCACCCTGATCATGATATTCACCTTGCTTGTCCTGCTAGTTATAGGGTAGTGTTCAAACCTCTTAGCATGTTAAAAACAAATTCCGTATGTGAGCTAGCCTTTACTGCTTCTCATCCTTCATTTTTTCCCCCTTATGCCTTAAACTTTATACTCTAGCATATCAGTCAGTGTTCAATCAGAAAAGCAGAGCCAGTAGAAGATATATAATGGAGACAGTGCAAGGAATTGGCTTCCATGATTGTAGGAGTTGTCTAGGCAAGTCTGAAATCCATAGAGCAGGCTGTCAGGAAGGGCAGACTAGAATTCTTGGGCACAGCTAAAGTGCTGTCCACAGGTGGAATTTCTTCTTCTTCGAGGAAGCCTCAGCTCTGCCCTTAAGGCCTTTCAACTGATTGAATCAGGCCCACCCAGATTATCTAGGAAAATCTTCCTACTTACAGTCAACTGATTATGGACTTTAAGCTCACCTACAAAACACAGCAACACCTAGATTAATGTTCACTGAGTAACTGGGGACTGTAGTCTATCCAAGTTGGCAGAGCAAATAGACCATCACATCTAATCAGACTGACTTGCTTTCAGCTTTCCAGACACATGAAGCTGTTTCCCAACCTTTGCTCATGCTGCTTTTTCTAGGATGCCCTGGTTTTGCTCCATTATCTTTTAACACTTTGAAACTACCTGTCAATCTCTCTACCACAAGGTCTTCAAAGGCATGGGTTCTGGATTATTTATCTTTATACCCCCCAAAAATATTCATAGGGTAGGCATGAACTAAATTTTCATTAGATGTTTTTCAGACTATTACAATAAATTTATTTCTTAAAAATTTTTTCCAGATTAATTGGAGTATAATTGACAAATTAGAATAGCTTTTCAACTGTTCTACCTGCCTTTCTTTTAACAAATATTTATTGATTGCCTATTAGGTTTCCAGACACTCTTCAAGTACTTGTGATACATCAGTGAATGAAAATACAAAGGTCCCTGCCCTCAGAGAGTTCACATACTAGTTGGGGGAGACAGACAATACATAAATACAATAGTAGTGCTTAGGAAGAGGACAAGTATTATGGATAAAAAAAAAGTAAGAGAATCAACTGGAAGGATTACATGTTGCAATTTTAAATAAGGTGGCCAGGGTAGGCCACATTGTGGAAGAGATATGTGATCAAAGACTAGAAGGAGCTGAGAGAGCCATGAAGATGGGCAAGGTCGTTCTGGCAGAGGGATAGCCAGTGAACAGGTCCTCAGATAGCAATGAGTCTGGCAGTTTGAGGAGTAGCATAGTGGCCCCTGAGCCTGAAGTGAAGGGGGAACATCAGCTCAGAGAAGTCAGAGGGACCAGATGGGGCAGAGCCTTGTAGGCCATTGTAAGGACGTTGAGCCCTGCATGAAATGGGAGCTCTTGTAGAGGTTTGAGCAGAAGAATTGCATGCTCTGACTTATATTTTAACAGGATCGCTTTGCCTATTGTTTGAGAATAGACTATAGATGGAGAGGGTAAAAGGAGAAATGTCAGATATGAGGCCACCATAACAATCCAGTTGAGAGATGATGGTAGCTTTGACTACAGGTGGCAGAAGTGGTGATGAGAATTTGGATTCTGTAAGTATTTTAAAGCTGGGCCAACAATATTTCCCAATGGATTGGATGTGGGGTAAGAGAGAAAGAAGAACTAAGGATGACTCCAAGGCTTTTGGCCTGAGTAAATTGGATTGGTAGCAACTGAGATGGAGAAGGCTACAGAAGAAGCAGGTTTGGTGGGTTTGAGGGCAGCCCTGGGGCCAGGATCAGAAATCTGACTGTGGACATGATAATATTGAGAACTGGTGAGATCACATGTGTGGTGGGATAAACGTGCTTGAAGTTTGAGAATTTAGTCTGGGAAGAAGGTATAAAATCGACTGTTGTTAACATATAAATGGTCTTTAAATCTGTGAGATGGAATGAGATGGCCAAAGGAAGAAATACAGTTGGAGAAGGGGAGAGGATTAAGGGCTGAAATCTGGTACACTCCAATATTAAAGCTCAGAGAGAACCTGAATCACTAGCAAAGAAGATCAAGAAAGAATGACCAGCAAGGATGGAGAGAAACAAGAAACTGTCTTGGAAGTTAAGTAAATAACGTTTATCAAGAAGAGAAGAATGACTATCTAGGTTAAGTGTTGCTGAAAGTCAAGTAAGATGAGGACTAAGAGTTCACCACTGATTTTCGTAAAGTGGCGATCAATGGTAATTTTGTTAAGAGCAGTTTTGGTGAAGTGGTGGGGATGAAACCCTGATGAAAGTGGGTTTAAGAGAGAATGGGAGGATATGAATTGGATAATGTGAATATAGACAACTTTTTAAAAGCAGTTTTGCTGTGAAGGCTAGTGAAGAAATAGGGCAGCAGCTGGAGGAGAAGTAAGGTCAAGACAGAGTTTCTTTTCAAAATAGCAAATCTCCAGCTGATAATTCATAATGTTCAGGAGAGGAGATAATTCATGATGTGAGCATCAGTGAGAGAAATGAGAGTTATGCACAATAGAAGCATGAAGAGTTGATCTGTGATAACAGATGGGAAGGGAAAATATGTAGCTGTTGGCAGTGTGGCGGGAGGGGGGGGGCGTCTAAGAATTTCTTTTCCCACTGTGTCAGTTTTGTCTGTAAAGTGGGAAGCAAGGTCATCACTGAGAGTGAGAATGGAGTCAAGTTGAGAGACAGAGACAGTATGATGATATGATGGTGTGGACAGGGGAAATACAATTGCCAGCCCACATTGAAGGGCCGTTTGAGATTCATGGTCATGAAATTAGAGTAGGACAAGTCACCATGATTGTGGGTTTTTCTTGAACCTTGTTTAGCTAATGACTGAAGACAGAAAATAGATGGAGAGTTATATTTTATTCAGGGTTGTGATTTTGCCAAGGAATTAGGAAAAGAGAGAGAGAATCAAAGGTGCATGAGAGAGAATGATTATAACAATCAATTATGTGATTTAAGCTTGGCAGAGAGGGGAGTGAAGCCATCAAGGGGGTGAGGAACAGTAGAAAGTTGATAGGATCAATTGGTTGAAGGTCCCAGAAAGGTTGAAAGGATGTTGAGGGTGATGGGAGGAAAAACTGGAAATATAAGAGGTGGTTTTGAGAGTGGAATGCATGGCACTGATATGGGGGGGGGGTTGCTATTATTAGTAATGACAAAGTCTAGACTAGGGTGTACAATGGGTGACTGTAACAGGATAGATGGCAAGATCATTGGAGGAGAGAATTCTCAGGGACTGAGAGGCCAGGGTTTGGGAAGGATCATCTACAAGATATTAAAATTGTTGAGAATTGAATAGTTTTGGGGAGAGTGATAATAAGCCAGGAGTTAACCTCATCAAAGAATGAGGGAGCATGACCTAGGAGGCAGCAGGTGAGCACAATGATTAAAGATAGAAGGTGATATACTATAACAACCTGAGATTCAAGGCTGGGGGTGTTTAGGGAAGAGGGAAGAACAATGGTCTGAAGGTGGCATTAATGCCAAGGAAGATACCTCCTTCTCCAGATCCATTGGTGTCAGGGTTGTGGGGAAAAGATAGTACCATAGGAAAGAGTCACAGGGAAATGGTGACCTCTGGGAAGAGCTAGACTTTCATTAGAGCAAGAAAACAAAGGGAACAATCTGAGAAAAGATTGATGGTGGGAAGAGAATTCTGGAGGGCCCAGTGGAAGTGTTTTGGATGTTGGGGAATTGCCTTCCATGGCTCTCTTTAATTGTCTTTCCAGACTCCTCAAAGTTCTCCTCCAAAGAAGATGATTAATATTATCCCTTCTCTGCTTAAAAACTGTTATGCTGTTCAGAAGAAAGTACAGCCTTCTGAGCCCAGTTTTTCAAGCCCTCTACAATTTAACCTTTCCCTATGTTTCCTGGCTTTTCTTTCTTTATATTCCATAAGCTGCCTTGTTCTACTTTAACCATCCACAGCTCCTCACTAATTCTCAAGTAGGTTTTTACTCTTCCATTTCTCTGCCGTTGCTCAAGCTCCTCCCTCTCTTTGGAAAGCCCCTTCCTCCAATAGATCTCTATTTAACCCTTCTCATTCCTCAAAATGTAACTCAAATTCCACTTCCTTCCAAAAGGCTTTGTAGATCCCACTGGTCAGAATTGATTTCCCACTTTCCAGTAGAACTTGGAAGCCTTATCAAAGTCCTCCTGTTGTTAGATGTTATAGTTCTCCTGGAAGGCAAGACCTATATTCAATTTATCTTTGTATTCTCCATCTCCCCTAACTCCATGCGTTATTCAGAGTAGGTTCTTACTAAATGATTATATGCTGTTTGTCGAAATCTATTCCACCTACTGGATATGGGTTTGCATTCTGAAGTTACACAGAGTAAATCTAATTCTTTTTCCAAATGATGAACCTTCAATTGTTCAAACTCATCCAGAGCTATTTGCCAACTGAAACATTTCCTAGTTTCTTCAGTGCTTCCTTCAGTGATGTGGTTTCCAGATTCTTTACCATTCTACCCACTTTGCTCTTAGAAACAGTCTTGTTTCATTACTCCCTCTTTGAAAATACAGTGGCCAGAATTGGGTAGCACATTCTGTTCATGTCTGACCCAGGCAGAGTAGAGTCAGTCTTTAATTGCCATCCTATACCAATATTAATGTAATAAAAATTTAAAGAAATGTTATTAAGGCATTTCCTAATGGTGTAATATCAGCATGGGATAATTTATCATATCTCAAGTCACTGCTCTCACCTTAAAAACACGTCATTACATTTGTCTATCCATAATTTTATCATAGATTCTTGAATTCTACTTGCATTGAAAATGGAAGTTTGAAATATAAATATTTATATTTATATAAATAAATATAATAGTGGTTGAAAATAGAAATAAACCCAATTCTTTAGCACAGAATTATAATTAAGAAAAATTAAACAAATTACAATTAGAAATCTGTTTTTAAATATATATATAACATATTATTCTGCAAGATAGCTTGTGATTTCAATTGCATCCTTTTATTTTTAGTGTACTTCTACTAATGCATCATAATTCTCTGTTGGGAGATTAAAGAAGAGCTCTCAAATTGAGTTTCTTATTTGTAGTGAGTCAGATCTTAGAAGCAGCCTGGACATTTTAGTCATATTGAGGCCTATTAAGTTATCCATCTACTTTTTACAAAGTTAATAATCCCAATTCCCAAAGTACTCTCTAAAAGTCCATTCAGACTGGTTAAGTATGAAAAGAAAAAGCGAGAGAGTCTTATAGGTCTTCCATGCCATCAGCCCTGAACAATTTCAGGTCATTTACCCCCCTTTGAGTTTACAAATATTTCTGAGTGCCTACTATGTACTAACAAACATTTATTTTAAAGATACATCTTTGGGGCTGGAATGGTGCAGAACTCTATTACACATGGACCTTAGGGAGCTCATAGTCGTGTCCAAAGAGACAATCAGTCAGAGGTCTTTGGTTATAAACAACTGAAACCAATTATTTAATCCAAGCAAAGAAGGAGTTTAAATCTGAAGGGTGTATATGGAAAACCTGAAGAACCAGCCTTGGGAAAAGGAATAGAAACCAAGGAAAGAGCTATCTGACTATCTGAATAAATAAACGCCTACCATTTTTCTTCGTTTTGCATCATTTGGCTCAAGTATTGACGACCTGGGTGAGACAGTCCTATTGGCCATGCACTTTCCCTTGGTTGGGTAGAGGATGATGAGAGAAAGGATGGGACAAAAGGAGACCTCTCCCTTCAGTTTTTGTAATAGGAGGGAAGAACCCCTTGGTTTCTCTTCCCACCTGGGCTGCACACAGTGAGGGAAAGCACTTCCCAAAAAGGAAATAGAGATGGTTAGAAAAGGGAAATGTACATGGAAGAATGTCCACTACAGGGGCTGTACTTAACTTGCTGTAATAGAAGTCAAACTGTATTAAGGACTGGAACGGAGATATAAATAAAGTTCTGGGGACATTCTTACTGGGGAAAATTTAAGAAGGATTTGAAAGGCATATGGTCTACAAATTGGACTTGGAAGGCCAACCAGGATATCAACAGGAGGATGGGGAGATGGCCATTCAGATATAGGAAAGAACATAATAATAGAGATAGTGCATTATATTGATTATGAATGGAAGCTTTGATGTTAGGTGTTTAAAACCCGGATATGTTACCTGATAGCTATGCAGATTTGGGCAAATGACTTAACTTCTCTGAATCTCGGTTTCCTCATCAGCAAAATGAGAATATTAATACCTCTCTCATGGTGTTAGGGTTGCTAGATGAAATACAGGACTCAGTTAAATTTCAGATAAACAATCAATACTTTTTAAGTAAGTAAGTCCCAAATATTGTATAGGACACACTTAAGATAAAGAATTATTAATTTATTTGACATTCAAATTTAACTGGGTACCAAGTATTTTTGTGTTTTGACCATTAAATAAATTCATTCATGTAAAATGCTCCATATGATCCTTGACATATAGCAGATGCTCAGTAATAAACGGTAGCCATCATTTTTGTTGTCACCATCATAGACAAATCAGAAGCCTGAAAGAGCATATGTCCCAGAGTCACTTCTTGCTCAGTCATTGCACCATGGAGCAGTTTCCCAGCTAACTTGCGCCAGAATACCAATAAGATGGCTTCTCATTATGCTATACTCACACAGGAGCCATTCACCTTCATCTTGTATTTGTATGGTTTCTCTTTCCTTCTGATTGTTTCAGATGTTTCTCTTGTGTATCAATTTCATTTTGACCTCATCCTGTAGCCACTCATAGTTAATGAATAATATTTTCTATTCCCCTTTATAGGCCAATAATGAAAGTATTAAATGGGACCAGACTTGGGACTACAATTTAAGGGGCAGGGGCAGGGTAAACTGAAGCATTGATTGCATTTTTTTTAGTTTGAAACCATAAAGCTTAGTGAGTATAGATCAAATTATTCCAGTTTAATGACTATGTCATATAAAGTTGATTAGAAGCCTTCTGAAATCTAAAATATTCTATTGCTTTTCCTCTATTAGACCCATCATACAGTCCTAGAGGAATGCCATTAGTCACAGAATATGTCCTTTATTCTCTTTTAAAGTTTGTAAAATGACATTTTGCTGATATGTCTCATTATTTTCCCAAGTAACTTTTAACACAATTCCTTTTACCTCCCTTTTAAAACCTAAGTGGCTCTTTCCCCCTTTACACATGATTATTTTTCCCTTATATAGATATGATATTTGAATGCTGAGACAAGCTGAGTTCATAGAGGAGAAACTTTAGGATTTTGTTGATTCCAGTGAGCTAGAATGACTGTAGTGTTTTCTGTATACAGAGGTATTAAATGTTTGACAATAATAACATTATAGTTGCAATTTATTATGCACGCTACCATATTCCCAACCTCAAGAACTGTTAAGCTATTTTGCATTCATTGTCACATTTAATTCCCATAATATCCTCATGCTGTTATTATTATTTTATGGGTGGGGAAACCAAGGCACAGAGAACGTCAAGTAACTTGCCCAAGAACATGCAGCCAGTAAGTGGTGGAGGCAAGATTCCAACTCAAGTGGTCTGATTCTCTCATTCAGTCTGCTATGTTTTACCTTCTTCTTCAGATAACTGGGTAGCAATATTTCCTAGCAAATTGGTATAAGAAAGCCTTAGAAAATGTAAATTAAAAGCCATGTAATAGTTTAAACCTTAGCATAAGAAGACTGTACTGAAGAAGGGACCGGTAGGGTTCCATTGAAATATATATATAGTCACCTTAATAGATTATTATTTCTTTCTGTACAGCTGTCCCTCAGTATCTGCAGGGGATTGGTTCCAGGACCCCACTCCCCAATACCAAATCCAAGGATGCTCCAGTCCCTTATATAAAATAGTGGAATATTTGCATATAACCTAGGCAAATCCTCTTTATACTTGCAATCATCTCTAAATTTTTTATAATACCTAGTACAATGTAAATGATATGTAAATAGTTATACTTTATTGCATAGGAAATAACAACAAGAAAAAAGTCTGTACATGTTCAGTACGGACTCAACCATTGTAGGCCTTTTGATCCAGGGTTGGTTGAATCCGCAAATGCGGAACCCGCAGACACAGAGGGCCGACTGTATAAGTGATGCTCCACTTTGTAACTTCTTTTTTGTTCTACTCTGCATTGAACTTTGTTTTTTCATCCTTCCTCTTATTGGTTCCAATATTATGAAAACTCAATGCTGTTTCCTTGAGTTTCGAAGATTACTTCCTGGCCCTCATGTCAAGACCTGATCTCAAATTAGGAAATGTTCTGAACTCAACAAGTGCCCTTTCATATGTGTTTCACCCCTTAAACAGCAGTAACAGAGGCTGGGGGTGGGTGCCTGGGGGAGGAGAGAGCAATTAAAGAAAGATTTTTAAAAAGAGAGACAGCCAAGAAAGACTTGTCTCTAGTTCTGCCTAGATGAGAGTCAAGATTCAACTCATTCTTTAGGAAAAAAATAAATAAGGAAGAAGTAAAAGTATAACCAATCTTTACAACAGTAATAATCATGGTACCGCCACCTTTTATTAGATGATGCTCCAGTTATTTCCAAAGGGCTTTCACAAATCTTCCTCCTGCATCTCATTTAGTTCTTACAGCAGTCTATGAGGTGGAATTACCCCTATTTTACTGTGGCTCAGGAAGTGAAATTACTTGCCTGAAAGTACAAAATTAGTAACTGATGGACTCTAACTAGAACCTATGTCTTTAATTTCTTATGGGTGTTTTTTTACACCATGCCAATTTTTTTTTCTTGAAGATGAGCATTATTGAGTGTGAAATTTTGGTGTTTTCTCATCATAACTTTATCTGGAAACAGACATTTTATTGAGAATTGTGACTGAAGCTTGTTGACTGAACCCAAGGATTCTGGCTGTCCTTCTTGAATAGGTCTGAAGCTTGGATGAAATTATCTATTTGTTTTCCTATTTGTGAAATGGATTTTTGGTGTGGCTGGAAGATAAGATCTTCCACATGGCTTTGAAATTATATGGAAGAAAAACTGTAAGAGCTCCTTTGGACTTCTGTTTTATTTCTCATTGTGTTGAAGATGAATGTGGTGTCTTTCAGAACAGTTAGTGCTGTGGTTTAGAAATAATACTAATCATCCTTCGTTTGAATCTCTTCCTCTTTAAGTGGGGTTTGTTTTAGATGTGTGATGTGAGTTTAAAAATAGTGGGGTGCTTAGGAAAACAAGCTATTTTGGGCCTTGGCAAATGTGGGCATTGATATCTGTGCTCCTTGCTACCATTTGCTGAGTATCAAAATTGTGTTTTCTAAAAATACATACTGAATTCTTCCCTTAGATATTTGCATTTTTCCCTTTGCTGAGGGACATATGCACATATTTTGATCTGTGACGCATTGAGAAAGAATTTTCTGAAGCATCTTTTCACAACCATTTGGAAACCCAAAGTGAATGAAAAAAAGCCATAGAAAAAGCAGCCACAAAGAAAACCAAATGATTAATTTCTGGAAAGAGTATTGTGTTTTGTGGAATTTAAAACAGCATCTTCTGCCTGAGGCTATTTCAAATAATTTTATATGTAAGAAGCCTGGAGAGATTTAAATAAGTATTTAGCTCAAGAGCATGTAACTATAACAAAGCTCCAACCCTAACCTAAGCCTTTTAGTGTGGTAGAGAGTCAGGTAATAGTGAGTTTCTACTGTGCTCAATTCCCTGAGTTAGAGGTAAGAGGCTGATGCACAAGGTCTTGTGAGGCTTGTTGTCTTGCAAAGTCATGCTCCTTCATATATTCATTTCAAGCCCTTCTGTAGATTTACTATGCAAGTTAAGAGCGTAAACAACATTATAGTGATGTTCAAAGTCTCATGGTTTCTATTCTGTAACCCCTCCTAATCCCGAGTTTCTCTCTTCCCCTCCTCTGTAAGAGTCCCTGTCATCATAGCAACAGACTTCAGTATCTAGGAGATTGTAAGACCCACAGAGCCCTGTCTACAAGACTCACAAATTCTTCCAGGCTTTTGGAGCTTTGCAGCTCTGATTTCCAGGCCCTCTTTGGAAGTCTTAGTGCAGAGATTCATTATGACTTAGGAGATCACTATCTTGCCAATCTTGGGAAACGTGGAAGCAATTTTGTTGAAGGTCAACCATTACTGGCTGAAGGAGTGGGATTATTATTTTCATTTTAGACCTGAGAAACATCTGCCCACTATAGCCAAATGTGATTCTCCAGTCATGACCCAGTCCAGAATTGGGTCCTTAGAACTACTCAGTGTTAATCATTTGAAGGAATATCTTTAGCTTTTATAGTGACTAGTGTGGGTGAATCAATCTGTTTATTCCTGCTAATGCAAAGCCGAGCTTTCTTCCATAAAAGAATGACCTTGCAGTATCACTAGATTTAGAGTTATACAGCACTAATATAAAAGAGTGTGATTTGTGTCTTTTTACAAAGCACTTATGAAGCATCTCTATTGTGAAGACTTTTTAGCTTATGGCACACTAGATAGATTTTGGTAAGTACTATAAATGAAGTTAAGAAACAGAGCTGGAAAGTTTTTCCAGAACCAGTAGAATATCCCACATGTAAATCTAGGGTTTCCATATATGTAAATAATTATCTATAATTTTTAATAGAGCCTCCAAAGATTTCATCCTTTCCATTTTATAAATGAAAAAAAAATGGGGCTCATTATTTAATGGTTCAGGGTCACATAAAAATGAAATTCAAATTCAGACCAGTGTAGTGTCAAAATCTGCTTTTTATACCACTTTGTGTTAATTTGAAAATATAAGAGTTATCTATATTTGATTGAATAACAAATTGAATTTTAAGTAATTTATTTAAAGTTACTAAACTAAGATAATATAATAGAATAACTAAGAAGAGTGATTTGATGGGTGGGTGGAGGACAAGGGAGAGTGACATTAATATGTTATATAGCTTGTGTCATAGCAGAAAACAATAAGTGATATATAAAATTGATCCAGAAACAATGGAATACATGCATAGAGGTGTCCAAAAGAAGTAAAAACATAAATTCTTAAAAGTGGTCGAACTGGGGGAAATAGAACTGGTGTTGAGAAAGGGGTAGGGTTGGCAACTGTTGATTTTCATTATAAGTCTTTTAGTACTGTTAGATTTTCTTTATTACTTGACAAAATTTAAAAAGATTTTACAATAAAGGCAAATGTGTGATCTAGAATATGTCTTTCATAGTCATCTATAGATAGCCTATCAAGATGCCTTAAAATTGTGGACTAGGAAAGAAAACTGGAAAGGAAAATTTTCATAGTCTGTAATCGATTATTGTTACTAGTAATATGAAATTGCAGTAAAAGAGCATTAACTGAGCAACTAATATATTCAAGGCCTTGTTCTAGGTTCTGTAGGAGATAAAAAGGTAGATGCAGTGTGGTCCCAGGCCTCCATCATGTTACAGCCTGGTTGAGGGTGCCAGAGATGAGGAAGAAACCTAGATGGGGAGGAAGAGGAACTCACATTTTGTCTGTCTTCTCCATACTGTGCTTGTAGGCACTTTACCTACCTTATTTTCGATGGAAAACCATAGCTATATGGTTCGATGGTTGGAAAATAGTATTTACTTGTTAGGATCAAGAAATGCTTCCTGAAGCAGAGCATTTAGGCTGGGCCTTAAAAGTAGAAAGGGATTTCTACAGACAGAGATGGAATGGGAGAGGCACTGACATATTTGCTTATCAAGAAACTCTTATTTGGAACTTGGATTTTTGGTTCCTTTTGTATATAAGCATTGAGCTAAAATCCATGTAAGCTAGATACAAATCTAAAATGAATTTTTAAAATATCGTTTGCTCAGCTGAAGACCTTTTCTTAAATGTAGGTGCTGTTATCAAGATTACTTTTATTGAAACTACTTTCAACTTGACTCATACTACAAAATCACAATTAAGATTTTAATATAATCACTCCTATCAATCAAGAGTGAGAAAAGCTAAATGTAAATTTGGAGATCACATGAATTTTGTAGCTATTTTTGATTTTTTAAATTGTTCAGTATATTCTCCACATCTTTAGGAATCTTTCTGGCTTCCCTCTTTAATGTAACTTATTTGTTTAGTTTCCTTGGGATTGCACTTAGTTGCGTGTCAGTGACCAAGGCCCAGTGGAGTTATATTTTATTTTAAAGATTCTTCAGTTTGAAACCTTGACATCATTACCATCTTGCCTAGTTTTTCAGAGCTTTGGAGACATCCATGACTACAGGAAGAACTCCAATTCTCAGCTTTTTAGAAATCACATCAAAACTACAGGATTAACAATAAACAAATATCACAAGTTCAAAGTAGATATACAACTTTTTGTATATTGAAGTCATTTAGTCTTTTACTTGGGCACTACGTGTTAAAGGTGAAGACTGTCATCTTGAAGGATTCATTTGAAAATGTCAGTGATCACTCTCCTTTTAGGCAAATTTACAGAAGTCCTTGTTTACAGCATCTCCTACTTTGTCATGTTAGACTTCAATGAAGGACTTACTGCCAGAAGTTCCAGACCATTAATTATACTTTATGAAAGTGTATTTTATATTTCTTCTAGAGCGGAGGAAGAATAATACCTTATATTTTAGGGATTCCAAATGTAGTCTTTATATATACCGTGAAGAGAATGTTGCATCCTGCAATTTGGGGCTATTTGACTTACACATTTTAAGAATTGCATTAATTTAGAAAATCTTAAATTAATTCCTTAATGGTTTAACATCTGTAGTCTTTAAGTTTTGAATCCTGAACTCTAAATACTTAATATCCTCCACTCCTACAATCTGAATTTTTAAATGACTTTAAAATTATAAAAATACTTTATGCTTGTTGTGAAAAACATAGAAAAGATATAGGAAAAAAATATATACCCATAATTTCACAGCTGAGAGATAAATTCTATACCCATTTGGAGTATTTTCTTCCTGACTTTTTTTCTAGTCATATAAAAGGGTGTGTTTTTTATATTCTTGAGACATATCTATATATTTATCTGTATCCTTGTATTCCATTTTTCTCACTTTTCCATTATATCTTAAGCATTTCCCATGTCATTAAATATTCTTTAAAGACAGACTTTAACAACCTGAATGGCTCCTTTATGTTGCTTCTTTTGTGACTTTTTATACTCCTATACTTTCCTCTAACAAAAAAAATTATTAAAAATTTGTGGAATTTTAGTTATTAAAAATCGTAGTTATTTAGTAGGCATAACTACTCCCACACGAATTTATGAGCTCCTGACTATGACAAACAACAAGGAAATGAATTGAGCTTTTATTTATTAGTCTATTTAGGAAGTCATTTGCTTTTCAGATTACGTAATGGCTTTTGTGTTGGTCTGAAGTACTAGAACATGGGACCATTGGTAAATCCAGTTCTTTCATTTCTAACAGCCTGTATTTGTCACTGCTTGGATATGAGTGGTATTAAAGACTAGTTAAGAGCATGGATTGGTATTATATCTTTACAGCTTAGTAGCTGTGTGACTTTGAGCAAATTACTCCTTCTCACTGCACCTCCTTTTCAAGATTAAAGACTAAATGAGATAATAAAGTACATAGTATGGAGCCTGGCAGATAGGCAGTATTGAATTTTTTTTTTTTTTTGTCCTTGTCATTGTGAGATCTTTGGTGATTGAATAGAACAAAGGTGACTAGCCTTAGTAGAGGTTGAAAAGCATCAGAACTTTCCCCTGCCCGTTCAAAGTAGCTGCCATGGGGAGAAAAGCAAAAAACCCATTTTAATTCTTGGTCAGCAAGTAGGCATCTTTATTCTGTCCCATTGAGAAGCTTAGTCTCACAGATAACTTCAGACTTTGCAATGAGCAACTGCATGCATGCATTTAAAAAGTTCCCTGCTGTGTCTGCAGTGCTTGAAAGTCTCTGAAATGCATGCCGGTGTCCCAAAGAACTGACTTATGGCTTCCTTCTCATTATTCAATAGCTAGTTTCTATATAAATGCCAATGTGGCTTTAATAAATTATTATGGATGATAACAGCAATGGCTTCCATTTACTGAGTGCTGACTATGTGACAGCTAAGAGCTTTTCATGCATTATCTCCTTTAGTCCCCATGGCTACTCTGTGAGACTGTTATCACTCCTATTGTATAGATGAGGAAACTGAGATTTAGAGAGATTCAATGTTACCTACTAAGAATTTGAATGCTGGTTTGTCTGACTCCAGAATCTGAGCTTATAGCTTTACTTGTAGCTCTACTACTTTTGTTTCGTAATTTCCACATAGCCTCATTCATTTGTTCAATATACATTTGCTGAGGGCCAATCTGTGTAGGCACTGTTCTAAGTGCTGGATTAAAGCATGCAGACAAAAGTTCCTGGCTTCCTAAAGCTCACCTTCTACTATTTTAAGTTACTTGTGTCTATTTCCCTCCTAGAATGAGTGTCCCTGTAAGAAAGCTACTGTGTCTTATTCTTCTTGAGTTTTAGGCATATAACTTAAATTTTGTTCAAGGCTAAGCGTAATTCCTGGGCTTATGAAAGAATTATTTCTACAAAAATATTGGAAGCTAGGGCATGCCCCATTCTATTCATCAGGCTGTTTATTGTGTCACTGGTTTGTAGCCCTTCCAGACTCCTCAAATTGGAGATGTTCTTACCAATTATTTTAAGAAGCATTTAGGGATTTATTATTGTTAATGGTAAAACTACTTTTTGATATCTTGGTTTCTTTGACTTCCTTAAATGTTCTGTAGTTGTGTGGAGCAGCATAAAAAGCCTTTTCTTTAGAACATACCAAAAATGCATCAGACAAACCTTGTACAAGAGGCTTAATTATTTCATAAAATAAATAAAAGTATTCTAGTATAATTGAAAAGTAAATGATGTAGCAGGGAAGTCCAACTGTAAGGGAAAAAAACTGATGCTTTTTTTTCCTGTGATATCAAAAATATTAAATCCTTCCTAAATAATGAATTAGTATAGTTTTAAAGAAGATGGTATCATAAAGTGTTCGTGTTGAATGTCACTTTTTAGCCATGTAGAAGCTGAAAATAATTTTAAATGTCCTTGAGTGGAGGTTAACTTGTTATATTCTTCACTAGGAAATAATCAGTAAATACTATGAAGTATGTGATATTTTAGTGAAGTAATTGCCTTATTTTTGCATTGGAAATACAATTAAACCTTTTTGGTCCCATAAGGAGGAAATGGCTGGTAATGTTCCTCATTTTTTTAAAGTCATTTGTCCAAGAGGGAGGATCATTGGCAAACCAGCTGGCTGTTCATTTTAGGTTTTGACATTGCCTTTCTCCTTGGGACCCTAATGCTGGGCTCTCTGATAACCAGTGCAAACTCCATGAATATCTTTCGTTTCTTTAGAACGAGGTGTGGATTTGCAAGGCTACCAGCTGGATATGCAAATACTACCTGACGGCCCAAAGAGTGATGTGGACTTTTCAGAGATTCTTAATGCAATACAAGAAAGTAAGTTCCACTCAAATTTTAAATTCACCATGAAAGGAGAAACTATTATAATACTTGGGAGGGGTAATAAAACTGGAAACTTTAGATGCCAAGCTTTAAAAAAGTAAAATGATGTCTTAAAAATGATACTGTGTAAAATAATTTTGAGACCAGAAGAGGTGGTTAGTGGGATGTGGGTTTAATTTATGGACCTGAACCACATAATATTGGGGTCTGTGAAGAAGCCTGGTGGAAAAGCTGTAGTAGACTCTGTATATTTAGTATGTTATAATATTTAGTAAATCACTAGGTATTGCAATTTGTAGATTCCTTGATTCATCATAATCGAAGAAAAATCTTTAAGAAACCAGAATGCTATGCCTTTGCTCAAATGTAAGTAGGAAGTGAATGTTGGTGCAGTAAGTTGAAATCCAGAATTTATTCCCCAAAACAGCTATCTGGAGTCATTGATGATGGCCTGTGACCCAGAAGTGAACCCCTCTCTTCTAAGCATTTTGATTAATCAAGGTTTATTCTTCTTACACTACTTTATTTGTGTTTTATAGTTTTCACTAAGAATGTTATCATGATCAATACATTTACTCAAGTTACAGGTTTAGCATTGAGGATGGTGATGCAATATCACATAGTAAGTCATTAACATTCGTGTTTTGTTATCAGAGCTCTAATTCTAGATAATGATACTCCTCTTTTAATATCAGATAGTATTATATAATGTTGCATTTGAAGGGTTTAGATCTGAAGAGCATTGCATAAAGAACCACTGCAATTCTTTGCTACTTTTAGTTTTGTGACATTGCATCTCTATACTGATATTTTAATGAACAATTTTAAGCATTTTTATGGGAGTAATCCCCTTTTGTCATTATACTACCCTCTTGACCTTATGAGATGATTAATATCTCCACTTTATAGATACAAAAACTTAGAGTGGGAGAAGATAAGTACCAAGGTAATATGATAATAATGGAGACCAGACTAGAATGGAGGGTCTCCTACCCTTCGTTTAATTCCTTCATGGTTTAAACACACTGAAGCGAAGGATCCTGAAATTGAAGAAGATGAGGCTAATTCTGAAAGAAATATTTTTAATAAAGAATATAAGAGGACCGGCTATTTGTTCTGGATCAGCAATCCCTTCATATTAGGTTAATGAATAAAAGAGAAAAAAAATTCCCCAGGAGAATAAAAATCAAATTAACAGACTTTGGAGAGAAAATAACTTTTCATGAAAAGTTATAAAATTATGTAGTTACTTCATTTGATTTGAAAGATGATAGATTATACAATGCTGAAAGGATTTTAAAAAAATTTTTAATAAATGGTGAAAGTTAGCTTCTATGTAAGTATAGGAAATGAACTTAAAATTTTTTAGGGCTGAATGAACTTATCAAAATGAAGTAAATGTTTATGAGACTATTATAGTGCGAGTACTTAATATTCAAACTTAGAAATAAGAAAATATTACTTCACTTTAAAATGCAAATCAACTTTTTTATAGGTTTAAGAATTTTCTAATACTTCAGAACTAATATATTTATTTTCTTTTTAAAAAATAAGTATTACACTAAGTAGGTTTGGGATGCTGCCCACATAGCCTGGGTCATTGCTGGTAGGACAGATTTGGGCCATTCATGTACCTTCAATTTCTACCTAGATTCCAAATGTGATTCAAATGTTTAACCAGTTCATTGAAATTTCTAAATATAAAAATACATAATTTGGTTCTTCAAGGGACTGTACCTTAGATTATTGTTTATAGAAAGCTTTGAGAGACCAATGTATAAAATGTAAAAAAATATAGAATTTGAATATCAGTAAAACTCCTTTCCTACAAACATTTTTCTTGAGATTAGCAGGATGATGGAAAGATTTCACTGTTTTCTTAGAATTTTGTGAACATATCTGTACAACCTTCAAGACCAACCTAAAAGAGTATGTGTGGGGGGGGGGCGCCCGTGCACACGCGCATGTGTGCATGTGTATTTCAAACATTTCTTGAGTGTTTGAGGTAGGCCGGCCATTATAGTAAGTGCTCTTCCATACTATCTCTTTTCTTTTTTTAAAACACCCCTAAATAATAGTAGACACGGTTTTCTCCATTTTAAAGGTTAAAAAACTGAGTATACCTCCCCAAGGCTACATGGTTAATATCTGATAGAGTCAATATTTAATTGTTATATCAGCCCTTGTTCTGCTAAATAAAAGGTTAAATAAAAATGATTAGGAAAAATGAACTATTTTGGACTTTAAAAATATTATTCTTATGTTGTTACATCTTGATGCAAGAATTCCTCCCCATGCTCTACATTCTAAAATACATTTACATTTTTTTCCCCTATAGTGCTTATGCTCTAAGAATAGCTTCGTCTATTCAAAAAAAGATACCTCAGAGTGGCTGGCCATCTATAAGTTGTTTCTCAACTTCCCCCTGTATCAGATGTACAGCTTATAAGGAAGTAAAGAGTTATTTTATCCATCTATCCATGTCACCTGTCACATACCAGGCACTATGTGAGACAGAATATTTTAAAGCAGTAGTGAAAGTTTGGGTGCATAGTTCAATTCAGGAAAAATTAAAATGTTCCAGATCACATTTTGTTTTGTTGTTCAAAATGAAAACAACTTGATTGCTGTCTAGGAGCACAGCATTCGTATGTGGCAGAATAATGTAAGGGGATATTGTGTTTGTGTGTTTCCTTGATGTTTATTTCTCCTCCCTCTCTTTTTCTCCTCCTTTACTCTCCATCCCAAGATGGCAGCCAGGTCCCTTGAACTCCTTTGTTTCAGCAGAATTTTGTATTGCCTAAAGTTCTGGCTTTTGTTTTCTGAAAGCCTGAGCTTCTGAGTGGCTGATGCTCGGATAGAAGAAGAAAAAAGAGAGAAAGAGAGACAGGAGGAATTTCCTAAGATCAGCTCTCTTAGAGCATCCTGCAGCAGTGACATGGCTTCTTGTGGGTGGGAGGAAAGGCAGGGAATGGCTGTGTTGCGTGCCTGGGGGATTGCACCTGAGCCACCTGAACTGCCAGTGTGTCTGAGATTCTCCAGCTTGAGAAAAGAACAGATCCTCCAGCATTCAGGGACCTTTGGAGGCTCTGGGAAGACGGCAGTCTCGTTTTCCTGTTTCTTAGTTGTATCCCCAGTACCTTGAGCACAGAGTATGACGTATAGTAGCTGCTCAATAAGTTTTGTTAATGAGTGAATGAATTCCACTGTAGACTTGAGAAGGAGGCGGCTCAGCAGTAGCCAGTGCAGCCTGAAGACCTGAGTGATCTCTTTAAATGTTCTGCTGTTTACAAAACCCCTGGAACCTTTGTATAGTCTTGGATATGTGAGGCAGAGGAGTGGGAATGTCAGAAATGACTGAAATTAAATTGTCCACCAAGCCAGTGGAATGGGGACCCAGAGGCCAGTTTAACTTGATGTAACAATGACGAAGTCATGGGGCAATTCTTACTCTTGAGTTTGTCTGGTAAGATTCAAACCCTCTGTACATAGTCTAAGATTTGAGTGACTATGTTCTTATGTATGATAATATCAATTTAAACAACAAAAAAACCCTGCTTTTTAATTACCAAAGTTTTAAAATCCAGACATTTTTGAGAAGTAGGCATTTAAAAATATCTCATTTTGAAATTAGATTGAGAATTGCATCTTAAAGCTCTGCAGTCCGTGAAGCAGGTGTGTGTGTGTGTGTGTGTGTGTGTGTGTGTGTGTATGAGCATTTACTATATTAGCAAACCGTTGAGAAATATATCATTCAAAGGATATACTGAACCTTTTAATTCTTGCTTTAAATTATTACCAATGCCCAGCCCTTTCTAGAGATAATTCCTTCCTCCACTTTTTGTCGCCTGTCCCTCCTGCTTGGTCCTTAGTTTTTCTTTTCTTGATTCTCAGCATGTACAGAGACTGTAGGGACTCAAGTGGCGTGCATACTCTGGCAGATATTACTGTGTTATTAGTCTATTAAGTTCTGATGAAGGAAAGAGAGTAAAGAGCAAAAAGTGTTGGAAATGAGAACTTGGAGGTTGGAAGGATTATTGGATCATTGTTATCCTATAGTCTGACCCTTTGTGTTTTCAGCTGTGTTTATATAAGCCTATAGCTGTTCCCACATAGGTGGTGTTCTGTGCTTCTGTGGCTGAGGAGACTGAGTCATTTCTCAGTCACGTCCAGTGAGTCATTTTGAATCCAATTTCTTGAGCCCTGATTTCCAGTTTTATTTTTAATCCATATGGTCACGCTGCTTCAAAGGGTAAGATGGGGAGAGAGGGGGCTGACATATATTGACCACGTAATCTTGTCTGGCAACTCTGTGGGTGACCTTTTACCTATATTATTTTATTTAGGCTTAAACTCTCTTTGCCTTAATTGCTATGTCTGTAAAAGGGAGATAGTCATAGTGAATCTGTGTAAAGCCCTTAGTGTAGTGCCTGGCACACGGTAAGTGCCAGGTAAGTGTTGGCTGCCACCTTGTCTTCATTCCTCTCAACAATCCTATATGGTAAATGGTATTATCCCCACTTAAAAGATACAGAATTAAAGTTTGAATAAGTTAAGTAACCCAATCTAATAGCTACTAAGCGGGAGAACTAGCATTTGAATCCAGGCTTGTCTAAAGCCAAAGTTCATGTTCTTTCCAAAGAAGGAGAAATTATCGTCAGTAGACTTTGAGGATCCTTAGTGCAGAACATCACTGATCTCATTTCAAGTTGTGAAAAGGTAACCAGGGCTATTAGGCAAAGCTTGAATTAGGTGCACAGTTCTCTGAATATCATTCCCAGGGTTGTAAGAGGTGCCGTCATTATCTGCCTTGTTACAGAAGTAACCAAGGTGTCTGTCTTTTCTTTACAATGAAATAGTAGCAGAAGAAGCTCTTCAACAGAAACATGCCATCCCAGGAGCAAGTTAATGATCTTGGCCCCATTGCAGAGTGTACTGTGGGCACCCTGTGCCATTGTCTATGCTCTGTTTTATAAACTGCACCATGACTGAGCCAGGAAATGCCAATGAAATTATTTTTTTTAGTGACCAAGCATTTTTAAAAATCTCATGACTTTTTTTTTTTTTTGCAAAGACATATTTTGAATCTCAAGTGTTTCAAGTTCCACGGCAGAAAAAAAGTGCCTACTCTCAGACCTGTAACAGTTAGAACCCCAGCTTTCTTAGGCCAGTTTTAACTTGGAAAGATGTTAATCTAACCATTCAATTGTTGCCATAACGCACTAGCAGAGGTTTCCAAACTTCTTAAAGCAGTAGAATCTGTTGTTTTCTCTTCAAATATATTTTTTACATATAATCTCAATATATAAAACAGATGACTGAGCTGTTTGGGGTAGGAGGGGTAGAAGGTGTAGTGCTTTGTCCACTTGGTTTCCTCTTTGTCCCCTCCATGGCTCCTGAAGCACCTCAAAAGCATCCAGGGGTTCCAGGGAACACACTTTGAAAACCACTGGCCTATTAGAAAAGAGTAAAGTGAGCTAAGGAAGGATTTATGTTCTTTCCAATTGCTTTATCTATTTATTTTGAATTTTCTAAATTAGGCCCTCTCTTTTTCTTATTGGTAAACCAGGCAGTCTCTACCTTAGAGCCGTTATCAGATTGATTTGAAGAGTAATGACCATCTAGAGAGTTCTAGGCTTGCTAGTGTCATAGAAATGCTAAGTAGTGTTTGGTTTCTAAAATCTCAGCCTAGGGTGCTCTAAGCTGTGCTGAGTCTGTGTGTTTCCCTGAATTTTTAAAAACATTTAATTTGATCTAGTTGTTAAATTTTAAAAAGTGTCAGACCTGTTGAGCTACAGATGTAATGTCTAGCTTTATTCAGATAAATGTTAAAACTGTGACAAGATAATTGTTTGGTGGTTAAATGACTTCCTGTTCTTGAAAGCCAAACATGATTTAAGAACTGTGGAATGCTTTCCACGAATCAAGAAGCCGGGTAGAAATAGCATGGATATGGGAGTCAGAACTGGGTTAGAATTCATCTCTGTCACTTACTAGCTGTGTGGCCATTCTTAGTATCTCTGAACCTGGCTTCTTTCTCCGAATACCTGTCTCATAAGGTGTTCTGAGAATGAAAGGAGAAAACAGATCTGAAAATCCTTAATACATGGTTTTTGACTCACAATCAATTGTCCCTTCCCACTTCCTTCATGTTTAATCTCTGAGTCTAAGAAAGAAACAGATTCTTTCAAGCAATCTCACTAAGATAATTAGAATAAGAAAAAATAACAATTGATATGATCTTAAACTAGCTTTTATTTATTTTTAAATGGACATTGAGCGCCTCCTATTTGCTAGCCCTTGTGTCAATTTTAGAGCCACCTTGGGCCTTCACCTGAAAGGGACCCTAGACATACAGATGAGCTTGTTATAAAACAGCCAGGTAAGTGTTCTAATTGAGGTATAAACAATCTTTTTTTTTTGCATTCTAAATTATTCGTGAAGGTGTCCTTTTTGCATTTTCTAATGAGGTTTTGAGTTCAATATGCAATACTTTCAGAATTCTGAGTATCAGCTGTAATAATTTGGAACTCATGACAAAAATCGTATAATGACTGGTGCTCTGAGAACAAATACAGATACTTGGATTATGCTGCACAGCCTTCTCGTGTCTTCTTCAGCGACCTATAATTTCTTTATTTTCTCTGCATCAGAAACTACTGAGATTAAAGTACTCCTGCACTGTAATATCAAGATAGGGTTATTCTGCTACATTTGGAAAATAGAGAATTAAAGAAAAGAGCAGTGAGTTGAACCGTTTGATTTTTTTGATTTTTTTTTTTTTTTTTACTCTTTTAGACTATTTCTAACACTCATGTACTGTTTGTCTTTTTTCATTGCCTTTATAGCACTGCTTCCTTGATTTCATCTCATCTGGAAGTACGAGTCTTCCCACTCATGTCTTGGTCATGTTATAACTCCAGCACCTAAAGTAAATGTGGTTCAATGAACAAATGGCAGAAGATAATCAATTCGTTTGTTTGTTTCTTTGAGTCCCTTGTGGTATATTTGTGGTCTCTTTTCCCTAGAGAATGAATAATAGCTAACATCCCAAATGATTTTCACTGAAAATTGAAATAATTGCAAATATTTGATGAGTAGATTCAGTACTACCATAGTAAATTTGCCTTCCCATCACATAAAGAATGTCAGGATCTGCCTGCCTCCTGGCCCTCAGACTTCTCTGTTCTGCCTTTATTTGGGGATAGTACAACAAGCCAGCCCTCAGAAATCTCTTTTCTATGCTGAGTTTGTTGCTTCACTCAGATTCCGTAGTTGATTTTTGGTCTCCCAGGCAATTTGAGGTTCTTGACTCTTGTTCGCTTCTTATATGGGAGTCCCTGCTATTTTGTTATCAGGCCTCTTTAGGCCGAATGCCTGCTTTTTGCAAAAGAGAATCATTTGCGTTCACCCCTTGCTTTCCCAAATGCATGGTGTCCACCTACCCTGACCCATCTTAGCTGCCCAGTTCTGTTCACACAGCCCTTCCTGAGTCTGAATGCAATGCAAATCCATTACTTGGGTTGCATAGAATTTTTGCATTCTCTCTCCTTCTTGTCATTTTTAATTGACTCCTCACAACATTTGGCTCTCTTTCTTATTTAATGAGCCTAATAGCAGAATTCTAATTATCAAACATTTTTCTATTTGAGAAAAAAAACTTGTAAGGGAGGTGATGGAATCCATTAACAAGTGACCTTGTTTCGATGAGGAGTATGTTTGCTGTGTCCATGCCCATGGATAGAGAGCCCCTACCCTCACCTTGGCTGGACAGTGAACTCTGTGAGGACAGGGACCGTGCCTGTCGTGTCCAGTACTTGAGCCCCAGTTCTTAGCCCTGCTGTGTCTGGCCATAGTATGCACTCAATAAATGTTTGTTGAATAAATAGATTTTTTAAAATTGGTTAATTTTGGAGATTGGGGGTTGTTTTCTCCTTAAAGAAAATGATGTAAGTTTGCATCAAATGATATTGTGATTTGTTCCTAAAACTTTCCTGTAGTTAAAGCTGATAGATCAGTAACAATGGTGAAATATTGATGAAGGGCACATGTTTCCTCTGTCTGTGGAGTGTCTATGTGTTCTATAGAAGCTGATCACTTTCTGGCAGTTCAGCATTTCTAATCTCTGCTGAAGCTCTCGAGAGGTTGGCAGGTGATAATGGTACCTCAATATCACTTATTCTCCAGAAATCAGATTGCCATGACATACTGATTTCCCTTGAGCACTCAGGTTGCATTAGTCCCATAATGACTTCCACACAGTAATTCTGATGGGCAGCAATAAGGAAAGCAAAGGGCTTCTCTCCTTTTCCCAAGTTACCCGATCCCTATAGAATCACATAATTGGGCCTTTAATGTAGAACAGAATTTCTCAACCTCAGCACCATTGTCATTTTGAGATGGATAACTCTTTGTTTTAAGAGCTAGTTGGTATATTGTAGGATGTTTAGCAGCATCCCTGGCCTCTACTTACTACATACCACTAGCACCACCCCCTCCCTCAGTCATGATGATCAAAAATGTCTCCAGACAATGCCAGATGTTTCCAGAGTGACAATTTGGTCCCAGTTGAGAATCACAGATGTAGCAGGCTTTATTGAATTGATTGTGCCAAAGCCAGAAAGGGAAACTGGCAGAAGATGACCTGGCAATTTTCTATCCTTGCCAAACCATAGGGGCAATTATCATGGATGGATGAATGGATATTTAAGATTTTCTCCCCAATGTGAGCCAGTCACCTAGACATGAATCTGTGTCTTTTTTTAGCTTCCCCCTTATCTCACATCTCATTCCAATCCATCCCTCATAGCAACCATTCCAATTTGTAAATGCCTCTTCTGCCTTCTTGTATTGATAAAGCTAAAATGCTAACTTAAGATCCCAGAGTCTACAATCAACAAGCCAACATTTCTTGCAGATCCTCTATGTGTCAGCCACCTTGCTTATGTATACATTATCTCATTTAATCCTCTCAGCCACCCTGAGAGAGAAGTTTTCTATACCTGCCTCACCAGTGAGGAAATGGGAGCACAAGTTCACACAGCTAAGTGGGAGGATTTCAACAGTAATCAGGTCTTCTGACTTTGTTAAAATAACATTCTTAATCCTATTGTTCAAATCTAATCAATAGGTACTTGAAATTTAATCACTATCTACTTGAAAATTGAATCAGTATCTACTTGAAACTGTAGCTCCTGGCTTGTGAATAAGAATCATGTGAGGAGAAACATATATGAAATGTCCTAGAACCATAGAATGCTAGAGAAAAGGGGGTTCTCAGACGTAATTAGACTGTGACTACCTTGGGATCATCATTGTGTCATTAAACAAATATGTGTTGAGGGCTCACCCAGTACCAGGACCTCTGTACACCAGTCAAGAGAGACAAGGGCCCTGCCTATGTGGAATTTATATTCTAATAGGGTAGACATCCAGTACACAAGGAAACAAATGAATAAACAATATAGTTACAGATTGTGATAAGTGCTATGAAGGAAATGAGCAGTGAGAAGAGACAGAGAATAATTGGGTGAGAGGGAGCTTCTTTATGTAGGGTGGTCAGAGAAGTTGTCTCTGATCTTGACACCTCCCATGACACTGGACATATTGCACCTTAAAGTGTTAGTTCCTCTCCTTGAGTACCTGGGACAGGGCTCCTAAACCTTGGTTGTATGAAAAAAATGATGTTTTTTCTTTGTAGCCACAGAGTCTAAAAACCTGTAGTAAGTGTATTAGCTTCCTTTTGCTGCTGTAACAAATTACCACAAACGTAGTGACTTAAAACAGCACAAATTTATTATCTTACAGTTCTGGAGGTCAGATGTCACCAAGGCGTCAGCAAGACTGTGTTCCTTCTGCAGGCTCTGGGGAAGAATCTGTTTTCTCGCCTTTTCTATCTTCCAGAAGTCGCTGGCATTCCTTGACTCATTGCCCTATCCTCTGTCTTGAAAGCCAGCAGTGTAGCATCTTCCAGTCTCTCTGATTCTGACCCTCCTACCTCTCTTATAGTTACACTGGACCCACCCATATAATCCAGGATAATCTCCCCATTTTAAGATCCTTGAGTTAATCACATTTACAAAGTCCCTTTTGCCACATAAGGTAACATTCACATGTTTTAGGAATTAGGTCCCCTTTGGGGATGTTGATTCAGCCTATCACAGTCAGCAATAAATGTTTGTTTCATTCCCATGCCCACTTTATTTTACAGATGAAAAATTTAGAAGTTAAATAAATTCCCTAAAATCACACACTTGGTTACAGCTTTAGATCCTGGTCACCCCATCTAACTATACCATCTCTATTCTCTCTATATCCAAACTCTGTTCTGTTCTTTATAGCACTCACCAAACTTTACATTTCTTTGGTTGTTTTGTTTACTTATTACCACAATTGCAAGAAGAATGTCACTTTTGTTCACTAAGTTACAGCTGTCACACAGATCTATGCCTGACACATAGTGTGCACACCTCTAAAATTTTTTCAAATGAAAGAATGAATAGTCTTTTATATGCTTGGATATATAGAACCCAATCTCCTACAAATTATTCTGTGCAGTGGCTTCTGACAGGTTAAAAATCTTTAGCTATTTTTAAAGCATCAAAGGAAAAAGCGAACCTCAATGTTGGTCCATAATTCGAGTTGGTCAAGAAAGGACTCGTACCTGGCATTATATTTTCTCATCCACTAGGGCTCAACTTTCCTTTCTGGTATACTGCAAGGCACTGTGCATTTGAATGTGGTGTTCTATATGGAGAACTCTGATAGACAATGCTTTATATATGGACATGTTAGCATCAACAGTCTTTTGGAAGAGCCCTGAGTGGCTCACCTCATGATTTCAATTCATGATTAAAGGAAGAAGAAAGGCAGAAACCTAGTTGCCTGTTTTGTGACTGCATTAGGTTTTCTCTGTTAGGCCTTAAAGAAGTAAAAAGGAGGAATAAAATGACAGTTCTTACTGAACCATGCAAGTGGCACATTTATGGGTTCACTTAGCAGGTTGTATGGCACTTAAATGACAAAACAAAAAATTTTAAAAAGTATAGGTTATCTCCAATGCAGGGAATAAGTTCTTAGAAGTCTTAAGTGAAAGTACCTTATGCTAAACAACTATGTGAAGGAAAGCTAAACAAACATAACACCTTCTGTTATCATGGAATACAAATTATATTTATAATATGGAGGTACTTGACTTTGCTTCACATTTCCCTTAATCTTGCCTAATGAAGACACTGCTTGGTCAAACATATTTCGCATATGACATCCTTTTCTCTTGGGTAATAAGATACCTGTCACTCAAGGTGTTATTGAAACAACGAAAAAATATGAAGCCAAAGGGAGATGTCTTCTCTTTTGGTATTGCTTCTCAGATCCTGGATCCTTAAACCCCCTTGTAATGTATTTACTTTGGTTCTAGTGGCCAAGGATGTCAATATTCTTTTTGATGAATTAGAAACTGTCAACAGTCCTTGCAAAGATGACGATTCTCTCCTTCACCCTGGAAACCTGACCAGTACTTCAGATGATGCTAGCAGATTGGAAGCAGGGGGAGAGGTAAGAGTGTGTGATTTCTTAAAAATGCAATTCTTAATCTAGATGGGAATCAGTGAAGCATATTCCAGTGGACTGTTTAAAGTCTCATTGAACTGTAGGTTCCTGGAAAACAAGGGACGGGTCTTATATTCCTTTGATACCTGCCATGGATCTGGCACATTTCAGGGATCCTACATCTACCTATGCTCAAACATACTTTCAGTGGGTCGTGCACTTCCCTTCTTATACCTAAAGACATTTTGTTTATCCAAAGGAAGATTCTTAAAACCACCTGTCATTTAAGATAATGGGTGTTGCTAACTAGTAAAAAGTAAGCTTCACAAGGACGGACTTCCTTGTGTAAATCTGCCAGCACGTAGAACAGTGACACAAAATGGACACAAGATTGTGTTGTCTGAAGCCTCTTTGAGTTTCCATTTGCCTCTGTAATCTGGAAACTCGTTGCAATTGTAAATAGACCCATCTGTTCATACGTCATTTTGGAAAAAGAAGTCTTTTGTTAGTGGCATTCACTGTTGCTCAGGGTGTATTCAATGGAGTTTAATATCACCTTTGTACATGCACTTGGTACAGGTAATAGGAACACAGGATCAGAGTTATTTATTTATTGAATATTCTTAATTTTTTATTATTCCAGAACCAGTTAACCATCGAAAGGGTTACATCTTTAAACAAGGAAAATGGTTTACTTCTACCAAGTTTCCCAGACTTCTCCCTACAAACACCATATGCTATTAGCCTTGTAATTTTTTTTAAAGAAAAAACTCATTCTGTCATCATCTCTTCACACAGACACTTTGAATGTCATGATGTGGCATAAAGGAGGGATCTTGACAGGGACCTCAAAAGCAACTGGTCTCATCGCCTTAACTTACAGATGAGGAAACAGTCTCAGGGAGGTTAGAACTTTGCTACTTTCTTCCTGATGTCTTGGCTGAAGCCCTGTTTTTGCAGGCAGGTGCTGATGTGCTAAATCTACAAGATAGTTCCCTAGTTTGGCAAATAAATTGTTAAGAAAGTGTTTATTTGGGTCTACTTTTGAGTACCCCAAAAAGTAGTCAGTAAGAATTAGCGATCAATTGAAAACATCTGCACCAAGACATGGGACATGGGCATTTCCATCCCGTCTGGCTGAGATTTTCCTTTTGGATGAGGTTGCATGCATGGCACTTGTGCAAGAATGTGGATTCTAGCAAAGACTTTGGAGGTTTGGCATGTTTGCCTAGCTTCGTACCACTATTTGGAAACTGACGTAAACTGTGGACTGGAGAAAAGGTAGCTCCCCCATTTTCACTTGCTAGGTTTACAGGCATGTGTTTGAAATCTATCAGCCTGAGAAACCTGGCTCCAGCCTAACCAGCCTGTACTTGATGGTCTCTTTCAGTGTTGTACATGATTACGACAAACCTATGGACCCTGAATGGAAATTATACCTACTATTTTTGTTCTTTAATTTATATACATATATAATCACTGCAAAATAATATTTGTAACTTATATGTAAGTTATATAGCATACAATAAAATGAATACCTTGAACCACCATGCAACGTATGAACTAGAATGGTATTTTTCAAATTATGATGGAAACCTAATTGTAGGTTACTAACTCCAACTGTTTTTTAATGTAATGGAAAATTAATATTAGTATATATATGAGTAGAAAGGATTTTGTTTTGTAAAACTTTTGTCCAGATATTTTGTGTGTTTATATATATACACAAATATCACAAAGTAAAAATTTTTTATCTCTTTTAATGTTATTTTGTTTTTAATTTTTCTCAAAAAGTTTGAGAAACATTGAATTAGAATATTACTAAAACCATCAAAGCTACTTCCAATCCCACCCCTCTACCCTACCAGAGGTACTGTCTTCTGGAATTTCTGTATTTTTTATTCCCTTGCTCTAAAAATAGTTTTACCACATACATATGTAGCCTTAACAACTTCCTTTTAGATTTACTGTTTTTGTGCTTTATAAAAAATGGTATCATGCAGTATGAAGCCTTCTGTGACTTGCTTTTTTCCTGTCAATATTGTTTTTAAGATTTATGCTTACTGTTAGATGCAACTATAGTTCATTCATTGTCACTGCTGTATAATATTCCACTGGGTGGCTGTTCTACAACTTATTTATCTATTTGCCTGTTCATGGACATTTAAATTGATTCCCATTTTTTTCCTATTCTTATGAACAATGCAGCTATGAATATTCATATACATGTCTCCTAGTTGCTTTATCAAGAATGTCTCTACGGTTGTATACTATGCAAATGTTCAATTTTATAAGATAATGCCAATGTGTTTTCTAGAGTAAATATATCAATCTTCATTCCCACCTATAGAATATGAGAATTCTCAGTTGTTCCACATCCCTGCGAACATTTGGTATTGCTAAGTGTCCTAAGTTTTGCCCATTTGATTCATTGTTTTTTCCAATTTTTATTTTTTGTCTCCTCTTTACATTTTTCATTAATAAAAATGTAATTTTGATAAGATACAATGAAAGAATTAATTTAGTTTAAATTTTTCTTTAACATTACTCACCTGGGGCTGTTTTATGAGTGTCTTAAACTGGTCCCTTTCTCTTTGTATGCAGACAGTGCCAGAAAAAAACAAATCAAATGGACTTTACTTCAGAGATGGAAAGTGTCGAATTGACTACATTCTTGTATACAGAAAATCCAGCCCCCAGACCGAAAAGAGAGAAGTATTTGAAAGAAATATTAGAGCAGAAGGATTACAAATGGAGAAAGAGGTAAATAGATAGCTTGGATGAGAAAAAATATAAATATACATCTATTCATATCAAGGCAATTCAAAATACAAGCAGTTAGTCATTATGTTAATTGAATGTTTCATTTGGTCAGAGTTTGCCAATCTGCGGTGTTTGGGGAATGTTCCAGCAATTAGACTTTTGCAGCACAGAAAACTTTGGATAAAATGCAATCATCCCACTCTGGAGGTTCTTCTCATGCTTCAGAAATCCCTCACATACCAGAAGAGACAGTCTGGCTGATTTGGCCAAAAACAGCTGGAACTTACAAAATGATTCCAGTTTTAAGAGCTGTTCGGGTTGTTTTTATCAGGTTCCCAAACTCAAGAGTTATCTTGAATGTTTTGCTCTCCTCCTTTCCTTCCTTCCTCTCTGCATGAGGAGTTTTAAGGAAAAATTTAATAAGGAGGGTACAAGAGGCCCAGCCAGGCCTCTGATAATAATCCACAGAGAGGTTGTTATGTACCCAGGAGTGCTGTGCACATTTATAGAACTTGGCCCTGTTAGCTGGATTACGTAACTTTTCTCAGATTTTCCCTAACCATTGTGCAAAGCTTCTGGAGCTTTTCAGAGTCAATAGGAAGAACATATTGGCAGTTAAAAATGTTTGCTTCTGATTCTGCTCCTCAAACCGGAGGGGACAGATCTTTGAAATCAGGCACCCAGTTTTTTCTTTGTACAGTGCCGGTTGCATGCTGATCTTGGGACACTTCAGATAAATGGAGTTTATCCAAATCTGTTAGACTGACCTCAACTCTTGAGCATTTATAAAATAGCAGCAGTATTTTTCTGGAATGTCACCAAAAAGAGAATTAGAAAAATAGTGAGATGAGTGTGGCCTTAAGGGAACAGGTTCTCATCCTCGGGACAGTGGAACCAGATTGCTCAAAAGACCATCTCAGTTGGAGGTTCCCCAAGGCAACAAACAGAATTAAATACGTTGTTTCTTCCACTTTTGTGGGGTTCCAGAAAATCTTTCCTATACTCATTGAACGTATCTTTGATACATCTTGTTCTTTAAGTTCTTATTGAGACAACTGTATATGCTCTGTTCTTAACATTAATAGCACATTAATATTTTTATCCTTAAAAATTCTTCTTTCATCTCTTATTCTTTCTCCTAAGTTTCAAAATTTTTATGCAAAGAGATAAAAGAACTGAACTGCCGCATGATCCTGAATAATGAAAGTCTTTCCTGTGATCCATTCTGACTCTGTCAAGATTTTGATTCCCGTCAAGACTAGACAGCTTTGTTCAATTAATGAAAGATTTATATTTTAAGCTTCATAACTATTTTCTCTATTCCTGGGGTTTCTTCTACATAGCTCTCTTCAATGTCATTTCGTGACTTATTAGTTAAAACTCAAAAAGCCTAATACTTTTGCAAATAATGCACATTACTAAAGAGATGGCAAATTTCCTGTGTGTCTCCTAAAACATCATCTGCACTACAGGATTCGTCTACCAGAATTAGAGCAGGGAGCTGAGGAGGGATGCTCTGCCTTTTGTTACAGAGTTGTGATCTGTAGTCCAGTGTTGGCCGTGGTATGATGATGGACTGCTCATGTGATTTTGGTTGTATACAAGATAATTTTGTCTGGTTATAATTTCTAAAAATTTAAATATCTAGGTATTTATTTTAATGTATACTAGAGAAAAATAGCAATTGGAAAAAAGGCGATGTCACCATATGGCAAAACTGGATAAAAACTTATCTAAGCATCTCTTCCTACCCTTCCCCCAAAAGTTCTTCTCTGGGTGGCAGCTCCCCTATTTCTCCTTTTTTTCCCAAATCCTCTATTCACAACCAACAACTCGGTTTTCCTCTATCCAGAACCTTCTTTCTCAGCCTTTTCCACTTTTCCACTGCCTGGTTCCAGTCTTTCCCTGCTGCTCATACCCTTTGCAAAAGTGGCGCAATTGGCTCTAACTCAGCCTCTGAGCTCTGCTTTGTGTCCTCACAACCTCAGCCAGCTCAGCAAGAAGAGGAGCCTTTGCAAGTTCCTCCCTGCTTGGGAGGCAGCAGGAAATTTAGATAAATTAATTTTTCCTGTCACAAATAATTAAAATGTCCTTTGGTTGAACAATAAACAAATCTCCATCTACATTGTTATTAGATTTAGAAACCATCAGAAGCACTCTTATTTAAATCAAATATTTTATAAACAGCTTCAACAGAGAGACAACAATTTTATAGCTATTTCAGCTTCTAGAAGTTACTTCAACCTTTCCTATATAATACAAAGACCTTGGTTCAAGGTGGGAAAGAAAAAAGAAAACCCAGGAAGCTTACTATGAATCCATATATGTCTGAAATGGTTAACACTAAGTACATTTTATGAATTATTTGTATCTTCATTAGCTGTGTGTCATGATGTCCATCCACTATGGCAAACATGTTTCACAAACTTAGAGGTTTATGCTTCCAAGTGGATAAAGACAGGCTCTGTAGTTGGACAGTTTCACAGTAAGAGAATCCTTGTCACTTTTAACATTGAATGTCAAGAAACACACTAGGAGAATCTTTAATTCATGCTACAAGTGAGGACATAGTCAAATTTAATCTTTCTTAAAACCTTTGCCCCTTCCTGATTAGTCAGCAGGTAAGTGCTTGCCTTGGCGCCCTGAGTCTTTAATATTCTGTAACTCATCTTTCATATTAGCCCAGAGAAAGCAAAAGCACAGCAAAACTCCCAAGTAAAATATCGTTAAGTTCAAGTGATTTGCTTCTTAGTGTTTGTCTATTTAAAGAGATCCCCTTGCCTAAAGGTAAATTTATATATATATATTAATTCACATTTTTCTATTTTAGATATTTTTCCTTTTTATTTTATGTTCATCATTGACCCTTTAGTACCTATTTTGAAATCATTATCATCAATAAGAAGGTTATCTTTTCCTTTGTATAAGTAGTCAAATCATGGATGACTTGAATTACTTGCAATGTTGTATTAATGGAGCTCTCTTCCTCTTTAGAATCATGCAGAACATGGGGGGAAACCCATATCATTAGAGGTATTACAAAATAACTATAATCAATTAAATCATACAATTTTGATGATAGTTAATTCATTCAACAAATATTTATTGCACACTCAGTCTATGTCAGGCACCACTTTAAGCATGAAGAACTCAACAGTGAATAAAACAAACAAATATTTCTGCCCTGTTGGAACTTAAGCACAAAATAAATAAGTAAATATATATGATGTATCAATAATAGCTAAGGAGAAGAAAGTAAATCAGAAAGTGTCAGGAGAGCTTTCTGTTTTATAAAAATTGGCAAAGGTGGGCCTCTCTTCCAGGGAAAGAGAACAGCAAGTGCAAAGGCCCTGAGGCAGGAACATGCCTAGTGTGTTCATGGAACAGTGAGGGGGCCAGTATGACAGGAGTTGACTGAGCAAGGTGGAGAATAGCGAGAAATTACACAAGAGAGGCAATGGAAGCCAGATGACATCAGGCCTTACCAGTCACTGGGAAACTTTAGCTTTTCTTTCAGTGACGTGGGAAATCCTTGGAGAGTTTTGAGCAGAGGCATGACAAAATCTAGTTTCTGTTTTATTAAAGTCGCTCTAGTTGCCTGGTGATTTTAGATTGTAGGAAGGGGAGAGGTGGCAAGGGCAGAAGTAGGGAGATCAGTTAGGAGATTTGTTGCAAGAATGCAGGAAAGAGATGGTGGTGGCTTCCTCAGTGCACAGCAGAGGAGATGTTGAGAAGAGTAGAAAGTAGAGCTGATGGAAATTGCAGACAGACTGAATGAATGGTGTGAGAGAGAGGAGTCACAGGCTCTTCATCTGTCATTTGCTGTTCATTTAAGGAGTTGGAAGAAAGGAGTTGCCATTTATGGGATGCAGAGAGGAGTGGGTCCCGTTGTAGACAGAAGTTTCAGGTGTCCCAGTGGTCGATATGTTGAGGAGGATAGAGGAGTCTGGAATACAGGGAAAGATCTCCAGGCTGGAGATAATACATTTGGTTGAGATCACCAAAGGAATGACTACAAAAGGGAGAGAGATCCAAGGATTGAGCTGTGGGACACACCAGTGTTATGAATTTGGAGGATAAAAAGGAGCCTGCAGAAAGGAGCTAGAAGGAAACCCAGAGGGTGTGGTGCCTGGAGGAAAGAGTCTCAGGAGGGAGGGAAAAACTGACTGAGTCAAATGTTGCTGATGGGGTGAGTAAGATCAAGACTAAAAGTTAATCTTTGAATTTAGCAACATGGAGGGTTTTGGTGAGCTGAGCAAAAGAAGTTTCCGTGGAGGTGTGGAAGTGAAAGCATGACTAATGTATGTTCACAAAAGAATGGGAAGGATAAACTTGGAAAGAGCAAATATAAATAGTGCTTTCAAGGAGGTTCACTATAAAGGAAAAGAGAAAATGGGGTGATAACGGGAATAAGAAATTGGGTCAAGAAAGTTCTTTCTATTTAAGGTGGGAGAAATAACTGCATGCTTTCATGCTGATAGAAATCATTTATTTGAGAGGCAAAATTGGTGTTATGGAAGAATGAGGGAAGAATTTCTGGAGCAATGTCCTTGAAGCAATGAGAAAACAATGACCACAAATTCCTCCCACTGCGTGGGCCACCTGCCTGCACCTGTGCCCACAATTGCTGCCTTTCCTCTGGTGCTAAGGACATCCTGACCATGCTCCTAGCTAAAGCCAGCCCTTCTACTTTGGGCACAAGACCCCATTGTCTAAGTCCTATTTAAGGACATTGTCCCCAAAAGAGATAAAATATAGTAAGCTTTAAAAATGAAAATGCACAAAATAATGCAATGTGTCAAAACCGTTTGTTTCTGTTTTCACCCTTCTCTCAGAAGGCTTAAAAATCTAACTGCAGTAAATACATGCACAGAACTCATGGTTGGGTATCTTGGACATTTTTCTTTGAGATGTTGACAAAAATTGCATTAGTAAAATTTCTACTCTTGCATTTATTAAGCACTTACTAGTATCATCTCCATTTTATAGACGAGACAATTGAGGCAAAGCAGTAACTTGCCCTAGGTGACAAGGCCAGTGAGAGATAAAGCCAGGATAAAAACCTGAGCATACTTACTCTTTACCCTTATATCATGTTGATTCCTAGAATCTAAAGATGAATCTCAGGGTTGAAGAGGTCAGGAGACAGGCTGAGAAGACAGGTGGAGTGATGAAAAGGAAAAGAAAAAGCAGTCAGGAAAGCTGGGGTGCATAATGAAGTTGGGTGCTGTCTAGAATGTAGTTTTTGTGCTCTTTGGCTGCAAGTAGCCGTGTATTTTAATCTTGGTAAAACCATTTATGAGCTGAGTGATCTTGAGCAGTTTACCAAACATTTCTAGATCTGTTTCCACATTTTTCATAATGAGGATAATGTTATTTACCATGAATGGTGTGAGGAGTAACTGAGCCCATATACGTGAATACGTAATACAGTGTAAGTCTTTGTTTTTTATTTTACCTTCCATTTATGGCAAGTAGTGTTGATTTTCCATTTATTACTGTGATATGCAAGTTCTTTGTAAAATAAATGTTTTAAAAAGTAAGTCAATTTAAGGAAATATAGGAAAAATATTGTAAATGGTATACAAATTTGGCAAAAATTGAGAAGGTGGCACAAATATGATTGCGCTGTTACTTGCCTAGTGGTTATGGTGGACAGACCTGAAAGTTTGTGATGCCTGCCTCCTGGTTGTCACGCCTTTGTATCATTCTCTCCCCTTGAGAGCAAGTGGGAACTGCGACTTTTAACCAATAGAACATGGCAAATGTGGTGGGATGTTACTTCTGTGATTATGTTACGATATATAAGACCCCATCCCAGCCAACTGGTGTTAGAGAGACTCTCCTTTGCTGGCTTTGAGGAAGTAAGCTACCATGTTGTGAGACAGTCTATGAAGAGGGCCACATGTAAAGAGAGGTGGAATGGTCTCTAGGAGCTGAGAGTGCCCCCAGCTAACAGCCAGCAAGAAAACAGGGACTTCAGTCCTACAACCGCAAGGAGATGAATTCTGCCAACAACTGAGGGTGCTTGGAAGCAGATCTTTCCTTAGTTGAGCCTCTCACGAGATTGCAGCCCTGGCCAAGACCTGCATTGTGGCCTGCCGAGACCCTGAAGCAGAGGACCCAGCTAGGCTGTGCCTGGATTCCTGACCTAGAGAAACTGTGAGATCACTAATGTGTGTTGTTTTATGCCTCTAAGTTTGTGGTAATTTGTTATGCAACAATAGAAAACTAATACAGTGGTTAAGAGTCTGGGGTCAGACATCCTGAGTGCTCATTTGTTTCCACCATTAAAAGCCATGTGCTCTTGGGAAAGTTAGCTCATCTGCAAGATAAAGCTAATAATGGGACCTGTTTCATAAGTTATTATGATAATTAAATGAGGTAATTCATATCAAATGTTTATCTCTCTACCTGTCATATTGTAAGCATTTAATAAATCTTTATTATTACCATCATTATAATTATTATAATGGTATCATAACATAGTTGTCATAACAGCTAATACAGTATATTAACACTTTTACTTTTAAAATAGTTTTTCAAGGCAAACTTTTTAGAAAATTTTTCATATGGTTTACAAATCCCTTAAAATGTTACTATTAGGAATAGCAACATCAAGACCTGACCATATATTGCTAATGTATATGCATTAATGAGATTTATGATTATCTTGAATGCTCTTGGGAGAACTCAGAATGCATTACATAACAAGTTTAGCATTCTCAAAGTTCAGACACTTATCTGCTTCCAGAGGGTTTGGTTTTGGATTCATTAGGGAGTGAAATTTTAGGTCAACCCAGAACTAAAAAACTGTACTTCCTTCCCCATCCTAGTCTTACTTTATCCCTATTCAAGAGAAAACTTCACAAAGATTTCCCCATATAAGGTGCTAATCTCACCCACATTGTTCTCTGCCTTCATAGGCTTCCTGCCCATACTGTTCTATTTTTCATTCCTGTTTATGTTCCACGACCTCATTCAGCCTGTTATAGTAGATGCTCTCTCAGGATCCCAAGCTCTGAGAATAAGAGGAGAAAAGAACTCCTCTATTCCTTCACAATTGAAATCACAATAATGAGTGTCTAAAATAAATGAGTGTCAGGACGAACTGAACTACTCAAATTCCTATCTAGTAATGCTTTTTGGTCTCAGAAGAGAAACTCAGACCTTACTCCACTCAGTCATCTCCACTTTCTTATATGTCCCACATATGTATTACCAAGGGTCTCAGGTTGGAGTGAAAAGAAATGAGAATTGAGGACAGATCTAAGCAAATAATGAAGAAAGCAGATTTTCTTCTGAACATCAAAGCCCTGGAGAATCCTTGAGTATCTGTCTTAATCCGTTCAGGCTGCTCTAACAAAATACCATAGACTGGGTGGCTTATAAACAACAGAAACGTATTTCTCACAGTTCTGGAGGCTGGAAGTCCAAGATCAAGGCGCCCGCAGATTCAGTGCCTGTTGAGGGCCCAGTTCCTTGTTCATAGATGACGTCTTCTCACTGTGTCCTCACATGGCGGAAGAGGCTAGAGAGCTTGCTGGAGTCTCTTTTCTAAGAACATTAATCCCATTCATGAGGGCTCCACCCTCATGACCTAATCACTTCCCAAAGTCCCCACCTCCTAATACCATTATCTTGGGAGTTAGGATTTCAACATGAGAATTTTAGGGGACACAAACATCCAGACCACAGTGGTGTCTTTCAGGAGTTACTATTGTTGATCTGTACTTGCCTTTTTTTTAAGTTGCGTCTTAGGTTGAATATCTTTCCTAAGCAGAAGCAGAGCCTGAGGCAAGGATTCTTGCTAAAGTTGTTGATTGGTAGAGTGCTCTGAGGAGATGGGGGAGTGAGGGAAACAGAAGAAGGCAGGGGAGAAAAGCTAAGCCAAGAATGTGTTCTCTGATCCAACAGGGAAGCTCTGAAGCAGAGAATGCACCACAGCTGGGTCACCTTTAAAGCAAGGGTCTTTTTGTCCATCACTCAGTCATTGGCTAAGGTCTGTGCAGATGGTGAGAGGTGGGTGGTGCTCCTGTTTGCCTGAGGGTGATTTTCCAACACTTATGGCAGCTCGACTTCCAGGCTGGGCACCAGTCAGCATTCATTACCACTGATATTGAATTTGTAGTAGAGATGCTACCAAATCTATGGTTTTCAGACAACCTACTTAGAAATCCCAAAAATCAGGGAATTCATGGGGGTCCTTGATGGAAGTGAAAAAACAAAGACCAAGTGCACACAGGCATTTATTCTGCTTTGTTTTGCCCAGTCTTTCCTTTAAGTTTAGGATATTGCATCTTAAAGGCAAAGATTCCATGTGGCTGGTGTAATCACTTTGAGAGCAGAGACCGTGCCTTACTGATTTTTATATCCCAAAGATTTAGCCCAGTACTTAGCTTATGGAGTTTTGAGTTTGCTACAAAAGATTGTGAATAGCTTATTTCCATGGTGTATCTGGATAACACCAATCAATTCAGTTTCAGGGTTTCTCAACCTCAGCACTATGGACATTTTGGGCTGGCTAAGTCTTTGTTGTAGAGGCTGTTCTGTGCACTATAGGATGTTTAGCAGCATCCCTAGCCTCTACCTACTCGATCCAAGTAGCATTCCCTCCCATGTTATGACAACCAAAAATGTCTTCAAGCATTGTCATATGTCCTTGGGAGCCGGGGGGGCAAAATTGTCCCTAGTTGAGAACCACCGAGTTAGATCCTTTGATCCAACATTATGTGTTTTGTTGCTGTCCTTGAGGTAGCTAGAGAAAATATAGGCAGCTATTCCATTTTTTCACCCTTGTGGATCAACTGATTTAATCATTCTTGAACCAGAAAGAGGCCTATATTGTTAAGGGGAAGAATAGGGTAGGTTAAGATTGGCCTTTCAAGCCAGACAACTGGCATTTAGATCCACTTACTACTTCATCACTTACTACTAAGTAAATAACCAGGCAAGGTTATTAACCTCTCTGTGCCTCCATTTCTTTATTTATTAAATGGCAGATCATTCCTATCCCATATGGCTGTTATGAGGATTAAATGAGTTAATACATTGTGACGTGCTGAGAAAAGAGTCTGGCACTTATTAAGTGCTCAATACATGGTTGTTGTGGTATCCATAAAGAAAGGAGTGGCCTCAACCACTGGTCATCCTGTTTCCTGAACTACATTCAGCTCTGTCACCTTCTGGACTGAGGGTCCCTGGCCTGTGTCTAGGGAAAGCTGAAGGAATCTGGTGGGTGGCAAGAGATACCAATGGTAAGCCCCGCCTCATCACCAGGACTCAGTCTTTTTGGTGTCACCTCCCACTACCCTATATCAGTCCATTAAAATCAGCGTCTTATTCTCACTGGTTCATCTTCTTAAGGCAGTTTCATCAAACTGGCGGTGGAGAGGGCACTCTCTCTGCCTTACTCTTTCTGTCTCTCTCCCTCTCTTTTTCTCTTTCTCTTCACTTAATTTCACTCTAATTTTTGAAACTCATGTAAAGATCTGAGGGCCTAATTATTATTGCCTCAACTGCTTCTGCCTATTTTGAAAGACAAATCTTAATTGAAACATTTCTGTTGCCAGGTCAAAATGACCAGTACAAAGTTATCTTGAACTGATTTACTCAAAAGATTATCCTAAATCAATACATATTTCATATGACTCATGCATATTCTTTCACTCAAGACAGAACAATGTTAAGGGAAAAAAATACCCATTATACAAGACAGCTGAAAAACTGAAGTCGTCTTAGGAAATATTGTTACCATTCCACAAGAAGAAACTTAATCTAAAAGATCTTCTCAGTGATCTAAATTGAACTTGTCTAATTATAAAACACAAATGTTGTGTCTTATATCAGAATGCATCACATAAAACACGTTGTTATCATCTGTTACATACCATATACAGGCATTGTATTGTTGCAACTATGAAAGCAACTGATGTCCTTTCTTTATGGTATTATTTTTGTTCCTGTTGTTTTTCTTTTTCTTTTCTTTTCTTTTTTTGACAAGGAAAATTGGCCCTGAGCTAACATCTGTGCCAGTCTTCCTCTATTTTGTGTGTGGGACACCACCAAAACATGGCTTGATGAGTGGTGTGTTGGTCCATGCCCGGGATCCAAACCTGCGAACCCCAGGCCACCCAAGCAGAGTATGCGAACTTAACCACTATGCCACTGGGCCAGCCCCTGTTCCTGCTGTTTTTATATATGTTATGTGAAATTGCTGAAAATTATGTGAAGTATATTAAGGATATGACATTAATTATTCATTAAAGAGATGGAGAGATTTCAAAGCTTTGAAGCAGTCCAGAGAACTGTAAATGCATGGTCTCCTGCTTGTAATCCTTACAAGTGGAACATTTGAAAAAGGTGAACTGTAAACCGAATTTTATTAACCAAGCCTGCAACTATACTTTAGTTGCAAAAGTGATGATGCAGCACTGTCCTGTGAGGCAGGGACCAAAGCTTAACTCACTTCCTGTTGTGTGTTAGGCATATTTTAAGAGCAGTCGAAAATGTCTAAGGATTCCATTTCTGGACGGAGTCATTCATCACATATCCAATGTGTATCTACTATTATTGAGGGAAGAGAGGCATTAAATAAGCAAGTATGTCTGGTGTAATGAGTGCTGTGGAGAAAATATGCAGGAATGCTGGGAGGGAGTCACTATGTCCTTCCAGGAGTTCAAGGACAGTATGATAATAGGGGAACTAAGCACAGAGAGATTGGAGTTCACATTCCTAAACCCAATTCTCTAAGGCAGTTTAGAGTGTTCCCACTGTTGGGATTACCTTTGCCTTGTGTTTCCCCATGCGTGGGCTGGTATGAGAGTAGGAAGAATAAGCAGATCAACTGAATGGGGGCGCGCACTATAGGCGGAGAACCAGCTGGGTTTGGCTGGGGTAGAGGGTGGGGAAGACTGGTGTTTGCATCTAAATGATCTCTTTTCGGGCACAGAGCAGGGGCAAATCAAGTGCATGAGTGGTGCTGGGACCCATGGGGAGACCTGACTTGGTTGCAAACCCCTCTCTAACTTGCTCTTTGCAGTTCATCAGTTTAGCTTCCACCTCTTTTGTGGTCTTTCACATTTTTGTCTACATATACACCAAAGTTTCTTCTTTGGAAGTCTTCTCTAATGCTTGTAGCTGTTTGGCTTCTCTTTCAGTTGTCTTCTGTCGGAAGACAAGCCGCTCTGTGGCTTCCAAGAATGAAGTGTTTCATACAGGGGCTTACAGCACTGCTGAAAAGGCTGAGGAGTGACGGGCAGGGAAGCCACCTCCAACCACTTCCTGAAGCACCATAGAGGTAGATCCCAAGAGCTGGCCCAGAAGCCTCTAGGGATCTCAAGAATTTTTGGCTGTGGCACAGATGATTCTCAAAAAACTTACCTGAAGCTGTCTCTAACTTACACAAATAACGTATACAACTGTCCAACTGCCTACCTGGGGGGAGAAATAGCCTCTTTTCCATCTTCCAGATTTCACCTGAGCATCCCTCATCTTCCCACAGGAAAGGGGATTCTGGGAAATGTAGTCCCAGATTCTCCTCAGCAATGTGGAGGAGGCCTCAGAAGGAGGGGGTAGAGATGCCAAGCTGACAACAAACAGTATGGGGCACCCACCAGCCCTGCTTCTAACAGATTTAACTGGCCACCTATCCTTTCACTTAAGGTTATGCCAGCCCCCTCTCTGTCATACCCAAATGGTTTTACAGTTTTAAGTCATGAACCCTAATACCATCCATCAAGGTGATGGTGGAATAGTTTTTTTCTGCTGTTTCACATGGGCATGGCTGGGTAAGTCACAATACCTTCCCCACACCCACACCTTTGTTCTGATGCAAACACTAGGCAGTTCTCTGTGTTCAAAGCAGAGCTAAATTCATTGAGACCAAGTCTTTAATTTGAGAGTCAAACGGTAGCGGCCACAAGCCTACATAAGGAGACATCCACGTGTTTGTGATGCAGGGGAAAGGGAAAGAACAAAGGAAACACCAGCTGAAAACTCCTTCTCCCACAACTGCTCACAAGAGGAATAAAAGAGGAAAGTTCCCTCTACCACTTCCAGATCCTGTGGTGTTAAGGGTGTCAATCTTCATGCACATGTGTATTAAGTGTCTATTGTAGTCCAGGCATTCTGCAGGCAGTGGAGAATCAAAAATGAAAAAGTGTTCCAATTATCTATTGTTGCATAACAACCCCAAAATGTGTGGCTTAAAACAACAGGCATTTATTTTACTCTCAAATCTGCAATTGGGCAGGGCTCAGCAGAAACAGTATTTCTCTGCTCCATGGAGCATCAGCTAGAACAGCACTTCTTGGGGTCTGGCAGATCCCTTTCAAAATGGCTGACTCACATAGCTGGAAAGTTGGTGCTGGCTGTCGGCTGAAGTTCCTTTCCATGTGGACCTCTCCACAGGCTTCTCTGCCTCAGGCTTCCTCATGACACGGTGGCTGGGTTCCAATAGAACAAGGCAGAAATGCATTTTTATGACTTAGACCCAGAAGTGTTTCTTCTGCTGCACCCCATTGGCAGAGGCAGGATCAAAGGGAAGGGACAGAGATTCCACCTCTTGATGGGGAGTGACAAGGTCCCTCCCCTCATCATCCCTCAAAGACATGTGGGATGAAAGCTATTGTCAGGGCATCTTTGGAAAATACAACTTGCCACAATATGCTCGGTGTGTTTGAGGAGCTGGTTGACTAGCAGTGAAGACAGACATGAAGCAGATGATTAGAATGTAGCCTGAAAAGTTTCTATGAACACACTAAGGGAACTTCAGACTCTGCCTAGAGGTTTCAGGAAGGTTTGAGTAAGTGAAGCGGGTCTTAAAGGATGAATAGGTATTTACCGAGCAGGAAAGTAGAAGGGTGTGGCATTCCAGGCATGAAACAGAATGTGCAAAGGCACAACAACTTCTGACTGAGGCATCACAGCTCCTCTGTGCATCTCTGTTTCTCCAGTTGGAGGGGCAATCCTATGAGGACAGCAAGGGTTTCCCCACAGAGCCTAGCATAGTGCCTGGCTCATCATTTTATCTTGACTTCCACATCATTCATGCTCATTCAGCAATTTCCCATGGTTATGATTTACATCAGATATAGTTATTCTCCTAGGCCTTAATGACTGGACTGATACTAGCCAGATATGCATTTTTCAGTCATTTTTTTCAAACTGATCTAACCTAATATCATTGAGCCTCTTTGCAACCAAATCCACCCCAGTATAGTTCTGTTTGAGTAGTCATCTCACTGCTGGATCTCTTTCAGGCCAAGCATTTTACTAAACCAACTCTACCAGCTATTATCTGCAAACTTATCTAAGATCATGATGGTCTTCCAAGATGGTGTTTATTGCTCACTAGAACTCTTTGTTTTTCACCTCCATCCTCCATTCTGACTTTTTCTACATATGTCGAAATTAAAAAGAGCTTTATAGAAGGCTGGGAGTAGAGCAGGCAGAAGAATGAAACTGTACTGCATACAATTTTCCTTGACCTTAGCAGTCCAGTAGGTAGGAAAGAAAATTACATGCAGAGAGACCTCGTGTCCATTAGTGTTTCAGAAATGCATTATATCTCCTCTTGGGGCCTTTCCTCCTCTGCAGTCTGTAGGTTCCTTGGTTTCACCACGATGTTATTTTGGATTGCACAGCAGTAAATCACTTGGGCATTCATTTGAGGCTGCCTTGATTCAGTTTTTCAGACTCTAATAAGTGCCTGTGGGTCTTCTGAAATCTAGTCCTTCATTCAGTGACTCATGGATAACACTGTATACGTTATGTTGGAGGTGTCCACTGATTTCTAGAAGGGATCTCCCACCCTGCACTTCTCTGTAGAAACTCCAGTCAAATGAAAAACTGCTAGTCCTGATTCTTTTATTGCAGAGTGCTTTATTTGGTTGGCAAAAGAAAGATAAGAGGTAATCAGCAAGTGTGTACTGAATTTTAGTTCGTGATTTTCCTTTTTTTTTCTTTTTCTATTTATACTTAGCAAAGCTGTACCTTAATCTCCCTTTAAAATGAAATCTTTTTAGGGAAAGAGACCTCTAAGTAAACCCTTAAATACTTGGAGCTAATACTTGGAACTGAAACTTGCTTTGAGTGGGTTTAAATATTCCAAAATGTCACTGGGAAGTACATTGAACATGATAATGAGCCTGATGATTAATTGTCCCGACCACTTTTTGACCATCATTTAGTTTTGCTCATTACTTAGCTTTGATTCAATAGTCCATCATTATGACCACTCAATTACAAGCACCTGAATCCTCTCAGTCCTTTGACTTATTTGCCTGACAAAGCCTTGACCTTGATTAAACCTCACTTTCTTTGTGCCTGCACTTGAGTGGGTTGAATGTTGCTAGAAAAACGTGCTGACTGGTTCCCTTTAAATCATGACCACCACCTCAGATGAGTACCAAAGAATGCCAGAGAGCCTAGTTGGTTTGCTCTGTCCCTCACCATAACAATGAACTAACTTCATTCTTCCTTCCCATCCTTCCTTTCTTTGCCTCCTTGTTTTCTTTCATGTATTCATTTTTTAGTTTCAATTATTCAATAAATATATGGTGCCTGGCACAATTCTAGGCACTTTGAATACATCAGTGAACAAAACAAAGGGCCCCTATCCTTGTACCACTCACATTCTAATGGGGAGACAGTGAACAACAAACATAATAAGTAAATAGCATAGTATGTTAGAAGGTGATAAATGATATGACAAAGGAAAAAGGAGAACCAATTATGAGAGTACTGGGGATGAAGGGATACTAATTTCAAATAGGGTATTAGGTAGGAGGATCACTGGAGGTGGTGACATCTGACCAAAGACTGACTAGGTGAGGGAGTTGGCCAACTGTTATTTCACATTTTCTTCTTGCCTCTCAACCACTTCACCTCTTTTATCTGCACACACACACACCATCACCACCATGCACGCACAGGCTCTACTGATAACCTTGCCTATATTCTGAGAATAGAAACCATTGGAAAGGATCTTCTGTGACTATCCCCACACTCTCTGCCTTTCCTCTGTTACTATGCATGAAGCATCGTAGCTATCCTGGGAGCCTTCCTATTATGTGCTGAATCTCCTCCCCTTTCACCTTCTCAAGGACTTTGCTCCTGTAATTGTCTCCCCTCTCCCCTGCATCATCAGTTTTTGCTTTCTACTCAATCATTGCAAACATGCTCCTGTAACTCATATCTTAAAAAGAAAAATCCCTTGACCTGCATATTCTCCTCCAACGACCACCCCATTTCTTTTCTCCACTTCACAGAAAAACTTCTTGAAAGATTTGGCTAGCATCACTGTCTCCATTTCCTCACCTACCATTCTCTTTTCAAACGACTCAGTCTGAACATTCTCTCCCACCATTACACAGAAACTGCTTTTATAAAGGTCAGCTATGACCAAATCCAGTGGTCATGCCATCTCTGTTATCTTACTGGCCTTGTCAGCAGCATTCTTGTACATAGTGGATCGTTCATTCTTTGAAAAGCATTCTTCTCTTGGCTCTGGAGAAATGTCATGCTCTCCTGGATTTCTCCCTTCTTCATTGGCCCTTTCCTAGGCTCCTTTGCTCACCCTCCTCTTCTATTTAATCTCCAAATGTTAGAGCATCCTAAGACCTGGGTCCTGGTCCCCTTTCCTTCTACATCTATCTCCCTGTGATCTCATGCAGTTCCATGCAGATCTTTATATAACTTCTACATGTCACTCAAGGCTTTGTCATCTCAAAGGCTTAGGGCAACAAGATTTACTTCTTGATCTCAGGACAGCAGGGGTGGGGGAAAGGGGAAGGGAGAAGAGAACTGCTTTTGTAGTTACTAAGGACCCAGCATTACAGGAGCTTCATCCAGACATCTCCTCTGTGGCAGGGAAAGGCGAATCACACACCAGTCTTCAAGGCTTCTGCTCACAGCTCAATGGCCAGAGCTTACCATGTGGCTTCAGCCTACCACAGTGGGCTGGGAAGCTCAGACTTCCGTGTGCCCTGAAGGAGAGGAGAACCAGAACCAAGGACACACTAATGGCACTCATGCAACGTGGTTTCAAGTGCATTATCTAATATAATATTATATGCTTATATATAATATTATCTAATATATATTGATCTAATAAATTAACATATTTAATATTTATATATAATAATATGTAATATTTTCTAATAATATATAATTATCTAATATTTTGTATATATCTTAGCCCTATAAAATAGGGAAAGGAGTTATATGAGCATTTTATCAATGTGGAACTGATATGAGTTGAGGTATAATCTATCAGCTACACTTCTCTTATCAAAAATCATATGAGTCCCATTTCTTAACAGCTTTTTCATAACCTTTAGGTAAAAAGCACTTTGTAAGATATACTGCTATGTGCACTGTTTTTGCAACCTCTAATTTTGATAAACGTTCCACCAAGAGATAAATAAAATAGGCCTAGGAGGGATGTCATAACCTTTCCACACACATTAAAAAGTATTTCCAGGGGCTGGCCCAGTGGCTTGGTGGTTAAGTTCACATGGTTAAGTTCGGTGGCTCCAAGTTCACCAATTTGGATCCTGGGCACCGACCTACTCACTGCTCATTGAGCCATGCTGAGGCGCTGTCCCATATAGAAGAGCTACAACTGTGCAACTATGATACACAACTATGTACTGGGGCTTTGGGGAGAAAAAAGAAAAAAGAGGAAGATTAGCAACAGATGTTAGCACAGGGCCAATCTTCCTCAAAAAAAAATGTATTTCCAAAGTTAAATTGCTTCTTCGCTGGCAACAGGCACCCTGCTCATCTGTCCTTTCTGGGTCATACTTATTTCATGGCTATTAATTGCTGCAGTTTACTAAGGGCATAATGACACGTGGGTTATTGACTGGGTCATAACTGAATAGTTATCACTGCGTTGGTCATTTGTGATAATATAAAGCATAATTGTGATGATATAGTTGTCCCCAAGTTCAATTTATCTAATGTACCACCTTGAAGGAGGAGGGAAATGTTATGGTGATCTGTAACAAGTGAAAGGACTGTTGGTATTGTGTAGATCAGAGCTGACATTGCTTACTTCGGAGGAGAGATTTAGTACTGCACAGAGGGAGCATCCACAAGGGAGCATTTTCTCTCCTGTGCTCCCAGAGGACGTTAGAACAATTTGGTTTCATATTCATCTCATTATTTGTAGTTAGTATAATAGTTGCTCTGCTGAATTGTGAGTTTCCTGAGATCCAGGACCGTGTCTTAGGCTTCTCTATATCCCTAGGGCCCAATATAGTGCCTGGGATGTAGGTAAGATTATTTTTAGGTGTTTGACTAATAAAGTTGAATGACTTTGTGATTGGATATGTCTGAAGGAAGATAAGATGTTTGCTTTACACAATGGATCTACTATGATCCTACGTGATGGAGGAAGGGTGTTCTATATCAATGTGTATTAATTAGCACCACTCATCAGATACAATCCCCCTTTCTGGTAGCCTTGTAGACAAATGGGTTCATGTAACTAGTTACTTCTGTCCAATGGGCTGTGCACAGAAGTGGCCTGTGTCCTTATGAGACCCTCTGAGCTCTGCCTTCCTTCTGGCACAGTGACCCATCATCATGAATCACTTAGTCACTAAAGTGAGCTGACCTGCAATGGACTTGTAGCATAAACAAGAAATAAACCTTTATCATAGCACCAGCCAATAGATGTAATATAATTTAAAATTTTCTAGTAATTACATATGAAAATTAAAAGAAACAGATTAAGTTAATTTTAATGTCTTAATACAAAAGATCTAAATTATTATCATTTAAACAATCAGTATAGAAATTGATGAGGTATTTTACATTCTTTTTTTCCAGACACTGTAAGTCTTCAAAATCTAGTGTATATATTACATAGACAGCATATCTCAATTTGGACTAGCTATATTTCAAGTTCTCAATACCCACACATGGCTAGTAGCTACCATATTGACAATACAACTCTACCATTTTAAGTCACTGAGATTTGGGGTTATTTGTTGCTGCAGCATAACTTAGCTCATCCTGACTGATACACCAAACATTGATTTTTCTTCAGATATCCTGATGCAGTAAGTTTTTTAGGATTGAAGTAGGGACAATGCAGATTAACCAAGAACATGTTGCATCAGTGTTCACTTAATTGCAACACACAGAACCTCTGATGAAACCTGTGAAAATTTGCACTTAGCTCCTCAGCTCTGGGCGTCTCCTGATGGTGGCCTAGAGGAGTGTTTACTTGAGCTTCTCATAAATTTAAACCATATTGAAATCTTTGTGGTAGCAAGAGGATGAATTTTTTCTGTCTAATAATATGTTTTAACAAGATAATCAATAACATGAGAAAGCTACTCATGGTCTGGATCCCAAGATGTTCATCAATTAATTTAGGAAACATTGATTCTTAATGACTTTGTGCTTAGTAACATCCCAGGTGCTGGGAATACAGCTGTGGAGAAGCTGTACAGTCTCTTAGAGACAACAGTGAAATACCTAATTACAGATTTAATTAATTGAAATATGACCTGTATTAGTTTTATGTTGCTGTATTAGAGACCACCTCAAACTTAGAGGCTGACAACAACCTATGTGTATGATCTCGTAGTTTCTGTGGGTCAGGAGTCTGAGTTCAACTCAACTGAGTCTTCCAATCAGGATCCCGTAAGGTTGCATCTAGTGTCAGCCAGGCTGCATTCCCTTCTGGAGTTCAAGGTCCTTTCACATGGTTATTGGCAGAATTTAGTTCCTTCTGGTTGTCGGACTGAGGTCCCCATTTTCTTGCTGGCTGCCAACCAGGGACTGTTCTCAGCTCCCTGAGGCCACTCATGTTCTTTGCCCTCATAGGCCCTCTTACAATATGGTAGCTTACTTCTTCAAAGCCAGCAGGAGAATCTCTCTGACCTTGAGACTCTCTTTTAAGGACTCACCTGATTAGTTCAGGCCAACTCAAGATAATCTCCCTTTTGATTAACTCAAAGTCAACAGATTAGTATCCCAATCACAGGAATAATATTCCTTCATATTCACAGGTTGCGCCCACACTCGAGAAGAGGTGGTTATTTGGGACGTGTACACTGGGCAGGTGGAAATCTTGGGGGCCATCTTAGAATTCTCCTTGTGATATAACATGAGACTTGATGGAGCAGGATTTATTGGGTAGGGAAAACAGCATATGAGAAAATCCTCAGACTGTCAGGAGTTTGATGATTTGGAAAGAAGGCCATGTGACTGGAACCCTTTTGGAACCTAGAGAAAGGAAAAATGGCACAAGATAAGGGAGTGGCCAGATCGTGTGTTGGCCACTTTAGTGATTTTCCAGAGAGCCGTGGGAAACCATGGACCACATGCATTTTTAAAGTTGTCTCCGATGTCAGTGAGAATACACAGGGCAAGAATGGAATTGGAGACAGCCCAGCTACGAGGCTATTGCAGTCTTCAAGGAGATAGGTGATGGTGGCCTCGAGGAGGATGGTGGCAGTGGAAATGGAGAGAAGTAGACGGATTTGAGAACAATGTAAGGATGTGGGGTAAGGAAAAAAGGAGAAGTCAAAGGTTACTCCTGGACTTGAGCAACTGGGTGGATAGTTGTACCTTTTTCTGAGTTTCGGGGTACTGAGGAGAAGAGCGGTTTGCCAGAGAAGTGGGATCCATTTTAAACACATTGAGTCTCATGTGCCTATGAGACAACTGAGGGCAGGTATCATTGGCTGTGCTGATCTGAGACCCCAGGGAACCCCATTTAAAGATCTGCTAAGGAAGAGTGAGTGAGTGTTTCACACACGTATTTTCTGTTGCTGATGTTAATGTCATCCTCAAGGAATGAACATTTGACCATTTAGGAACATGCAGTACCTCACAGGCTTCTCTCTACCAGGGCACTGTGTGTGTGTGTGTGTGTGTGTGTGTGTGTGTGTGTGTGAGACAGAGAAAGAGAGTTGTGAAAAGAGAATTACATCAGAATCAGCAGAAGAGCTTTTTTAAACTACACTCACAAATCCTCATGTGTCCCTAAGGGAAGCAAGAATAAAACACACACATACAAAAATCTTTTTAGAGACATATGCCCTCATTTTTCAGAGAAAACTGAAGCTCAGAAAAGTACAAGTCATTTGCCCAGTGACACGCAGCTGGTTAGATGGCAGCCCCACTGAGAGGAGATGAAATTGCTTAGTGATTACTTTGAACCCTTTCACCCTCCAGAAATGTACATTTCTCCATCAGTTTCAGAGACTAGATTCCAGATCTACCAAGAAATTCTAGTGTCAGCTATGGGTTAGCAGAATGTCCACTGAGCATTCACTAACTATGGGAGGAAGCAGGAAATTCTTACTTATTGAACCACCTATGATACAACCATGTCAGCTTCAGAACAACCCTGCGAGGTGGGTATTGTTATCCCCATTTTACAAATGAGGAAACTGAGGCTAAAGAACTAAGTAACATGCCCAGAAACACACAGGTAGTGCGTGGCAGAACCAGGCTTCAGGTTTGTTTTCCCCCGGCCTTACATTCATCTTAGGATGTTTAGAGAGAACTGTATGCACTGTATTTTGGATTCCAATACGTAACTAAGAATTTTTGCAAAAAATAAAATGACAGCGGAATTGAATCCATGAGAAAATACATTCAGGTTAGCCCCAGCTTTCCTGGGGGAGCAGCAGTTCTGAAGCCCACCTGCCTTGATGAGAGTCGGGGCTCCCCTCCTTAGTCACTGTGTGATCTTAGCCAAGACACCCGACATCTTTGTGCTTCAGTTCCTTGTCTGCAATGAATTGGGATAATAATGAAGCCTGCCTCGTAGGGCTGGTGTGAAGGTTAGATTATTTAATGTACGCAAAAGCCCTAAACACTACCCAGCATGTAGAAAGCACTATGTAAATGCTCCCGCCTCTACCACTACTATTCTTTTTTTTTTTTTTTCGTCCAAGGGGCTTATCTAAGTTCCTAATTGGAAATTAATATCTCCTTTTTGCCCCTGAATTTTAGGGGTTTGCTCTGTTTTCCTAACAGCATAGATATGAAAAGTGATATCCAGATAGTTGCCTAAGGGGTACAGAACAGATGCAAGTGGCTACCCTGAGTTGACCCTTCATGCTCAATAAATTGAAACGTCAAACATATTTATGCCTGAGGGCCTTTGCCTTTGATTCTTCTCGCTGCCTGGAATGCTCTCTCCCTGGATAATGGAACAGCCTTCTTCCACACTTTCTTCGGGTTTCTGCTGAAATGCCACCTTATTAAAAGGCCTGTCCACACCACTCTATCTAAAATAGCATCTCCTTCCCACCATTACTTTCTGTTTCCTTACCCTTCTTTATACTTCTTCAAAGCACTCCATCGGAAACATTATCTATCTGTTTATTAAGGGTCTGTGTCCCCAGGAGAACTTGAGCTCTACAAGGACAGGGATTTGGTCTGTTTTCTTCACAGCTGTACTCACAGCACCTAGAAGGCACATAGTAGGCCCTCAATAAGGTCTGTGCAATACATGCACAGATGAGTGAGTGAATGCTGAATTACAGTTCACACGGTGAGACTCATGGTCATCTGCAAAGACCATGATTTCCAGGTTCACTTCCACTCAGCAGGTTTGGAACAGACTGATTCATTCCAGCCCCTCCTTCTGCAGGTGAGGAAACCGAGGGCAGAGAACAAGAGGCCAGGCTCCAAATCTAAGCTAGCCAGAGACAGGGCCAGGACTGGGCACTCTTCCACATGCTCCCATAGGCTGTTCCAGTCTGTGCCTCAGAACAGCCCTAGAAGTTTGCAGCATGTTATCTCTATGTGGTCAGTGGAGAAACTGACAGAGAAGTGAAGTGACTTACCCAAGCTTGCAAGGGAGAGCTGTGACAGGACTTGGCCCATGCGTTCTTTCCACCACACAGCAGCACACAGTCGGCTGTTGGCCAATGATCACCTTTCAAGTCAAATCAAGGATACTTCTAGATACTTCTGTAAAGTATCTAGGCCTAGGTCTCCTTTAGTCTTCTGTGCTCTAATAAAGTTCCCACTCTTTTAAGACAGTTTTCTACAAAGTTAGAGAAAGGATTTGGATCATCTTTTGAACTCAGGTGGGCTTTTTAACTTTGACAGCCTCTTGTAGAACCCTAGGACTTCTTAGGATGCTGGACTAACCTAGACCCAGGGGCGTGTATTTCCAAACAGACCTCTGTTTTATTCCCCCTCTCCTGCCCACCTGTTCCATGTCCCTATGTGGTACAAATGTAACCCCCATATGCACTTTTTGTCTTAAGTGAAACCAGAATCAAATTAACTTGCGAGTGAGAGAGAGGCGGGTTCCTTCGAGCCAGGCATTCAGTCTGTGATATCCATGGAGAGGAACATTGCTCAATTCTCAAATGCAGCTACCTTTCCTAGTCCCTTCAAGCAAATACCTCTCCATTCCTAATGTTCTGTCACTATACTTTTATGGCCAAAATTTGCTAACTAGATGGGAAGAAAGCAATCGTTTTTGTTCTTCAATCTTCAATCAAAGCTTTAATTTTTAAAAGTATTTTCATATGCTTTTGATGAATTATATACCTTCCTCCTTACCATTGAAAGAGCATTTTTAATGCAAAAGGAACCATTAATTGGTACTTAATGACTCTGCGTGCATTAAATCTTGTAGATCTCAGAAGAAATCTGAAGTCAGTGCTGTTATTCCCATTGCATAGGTGAGAGAATTGAGGCATATAGAGATTAAATAACTCGCTCAAGGTCACCAGGTACTAAGTAGCAGATCTGGCACTTGAACCTAACTCCAAAGCTGGACCTTTTAACCACTACACCATGTGGTTTCTCTACTCAGTGTGTAAAGAAAGGTTGCATATCCTTGAACTTGTTTATCTCTTCTTTTGTAATTCTACTCAAATTCCACTCCACTTCCAGATGGCCATAATCCATGGTTGGTTGACTCCTCGGATGCAGAACCTGCAGGTGCAGAGGGCCAACTAAGAGCCTGGAACCTTGAACATCTGCGGATTTTGGTATCCTTGGGGGTCCTGGAACCAGTCCCCCCACCTCACTGCGCAGTTACCAAGGGCTAACCCACCATATTTTATCTCCATGGCTAGGGTATTAGTGTCTCAGGGGCAGAAATGGTTTCTCTCTCTCTTTTTTTTTTTTTTTTTTTGTATATCCCAAGGTACATCACAGCTAGTTGCCTTATTATAACACAAATGACCCTTTCCCAGCACAAGGCCAGAGGTTAATACATGTGTAATAAATATTTGATAAATAAATGATTAGCCAAATCTTTTAAAAATTACTTTCCTTTCTCCTGCTACCTTTTAAGAAGTGCCATCATCCTGTTTCAATATAACTCAGTCAGTGAAAATGGACTTGAAAATAAATGATAAAAATTTCCCAGAAAAAGGTTGCTATGGCAAACATGATTTCTAGTATATTTCCTTTATGCATGCACACACAGACACGCACATCCATGTGTGACTGTGTACAGGATCATGATCTCATTCAGACAAACATCATACGTGTAAAGTGAAACTCAAAATTGCAATGAGATTTTTCTGTGAAATCAGCATATGTGTGTGTGATGGGGGCCTAGAAGTAGAGGGGAGGCCAATTTTCACGTCCACCCCAGGAGTTCCAGCACGTTGCCAGCAGTTTTTGTTGCCTGAGAATCCTTGGGAGAAGTGTGTAGAACTGCAGCCTGGGGCTGGGAACCTCTAGCTCAGAGACAAGACTTGAGCCACTTCTGACCTCTTGACAAGGTACTCTGAGAGGGTTGACAGTTCTCCCTAGCATCGGTGATGGGAGTCCTGTATGGGCTTCATTCTTTGCTGCTGGTTTGCATGTGGCAGGGAGATGAGCTTGGGAGAGAGATATGGCTTGGTACCCAGGTGCCCTCCTTGAATTCAGCTCTGACTCCTTAGGAGAGCCAGCTGGAACATGGAAGTTACCAGCTTCCCTTCAGGGAATGCGCTGACCACTGTTAGAAACAGTTCCACCTCAGTTCTGAAGCAGCATCAGGACCAGGGCCGATGGCAGTGTCAGCAGGCAAAGAGGAGGCAGCGGCAGGGATGGGACAAGCAGTGGCACTGCTGAACGAGGCCAACTCCAGGCATCAGCCCAGGGGTGGCTGTGGGAAAGGTTACCTGAGCTGTTCCTGGCTTATCTCACACAGCTCATCCTTCTAGAAGCCCGCTCCTCCTGGCTTCTGCTTTGTCCCTCTCCTTGTTTCTTGCCTACCTCTCTGATGGCTCACACAGTCTCCTTGATGGTTGCCTTCTCCTCTTCCAAACCTCTAAGTGTTAGTGTGCCCCAGGGTTTGGTCTTTACCACTTCCCAATACTCTTTCCTTAGGTAACTTCATCAAGTTCTATGCTTTTAAATATCAACTACATGCCTGCGGTTCTCAAATTAATAATTCCCACCCTTCTGAGAGCCAGATGCACATATCCATTTGCCTACTTCAAACTTGTATGTAACTATCTCCCAGGTACCTCAAATGTTCATATCCCCAAATAAACAGCTATCTTCCCCCTGACTCTTCTCTAACTCAATGTGTGGTACTACCATCCGTCCAGTTTTTCAGGCTAAACAACCTGTGCATTGTTCTAGACACTGAATTTTTTTCTCACTCTCCTCATTTGATCAATCCCAAGTCTTTTCAAATCTACCTCCAAATAGATCTCAAGTCTGTCCATTTCTCTCCTTCTTGCCACATCCACCTTCTGGTTCCAGCCACCATCTTATCTCACCTCGCCTACTGGAATAACCTTCTTATGGAACTTCCCAGTCCTGTTCTCTGCCTAGAATGTTCTCCACAGGGCATTCAGAGTGCACTTTCTAAAACAAGCAGTCCCATCACCCCTCTGCCTTTAACTCATTAGGGACTTCCCATTGACCTTAAAGAATAAAATCCAAACTCCTTACCACGTTGTACCTGGCCCAGCATGGTCTGTCTCCAGCTCTCCTCTCCAGCCCCATCTCAGGTAATTCTCCCTACCTCATACTTTACAGTATCCAGTCACCTGAACCTTTCATTTCCTGGTACAACCTCTGGGTCTTTGTACTTGCTGTTCCCTCTCTTTGGCATGTGTTTCACTAGGCTTCTTCCACGGCTAACACCTTCTCATCTTTTGGATCTCAGGTTAGATGTCATGCCTCAGAGATGAACCAGCCGATTTAAAGCAAGTACCCCCAGTTCTTCTCTCTCCCATAGCACTACATTCTTTCCCTTTATACCACTTTTCATAATTTTAAATCATGTTTATTTGTTTCATGTCTGTCTCCTACTCTAGACTGTGAATTCTGTCTGCTGTGCCTACTGTCTACATCCAGCACCTAGTAGAGTACCTGATATGTAGTAGTCACTTAATGAATGTCTGCTGACTGTTGTTGAATGAATGAATGTCCTTAGATGAACATGTAGGAGACCCTGAGGACCATGGAGGGACAAGAGAGAGGAACTGAGGGCTTGACTCTCAGCATTTCTTCTGGTTGAGTCTTGTAGTCAAAGACTGGAGAATCCTTCCCAGTTGTTGGTTCCTTATTTGTTGCTTTCTCAGGTTGTAACTTGGATGAGTAGGAGTGCTGTGTTCTTCCCACAACCACCCATATGGTATGGCCCTTCCTGGAGATAAGAATAACATGATTTTAGATGTACTATGAGTATTTTACCTGTATTATGCCATTTAATATAATTCAATAGATATTGCTATCATTTCCCATTTTGCAGTTAAACAAACTGAGGCACAGAGAGGTTAAACAGCTTGTCCAAGGTCACAGAGCTAGTAAGAGGTAGACATAAGAATATGAATATGTGTAGTCCAACCTCAGAGTCTGCATTCCTAACTAACCTCTGTGCTTCAGCTACCCATGTGCCTCTGTACCCATACTCTCTCCCAGAGTGACCTCATCTAATCCCATGTATTTAAATATTGTCCGTATCCTGGCCACACTTACTTTGTATCTCTGGCCCAGATGGCTCCCCTGAGCTCCAGATTCATTTATCTAACTACCCACAAGACATCTTCTCACAGGCATTTCAAACTTAACATTTCCAAAACTGAGTTCATGATCTACCTCCAAGCCCCCACTCCTAAACCTGTTTGTCCCTCAGTGTCTCCTTCTCAGCAATGGTGTCAGGGGTCATGAAATGCAGAGATGTGTACATTCACATATACGTCTTTGAGAGATGGATTGCTTGGATTAGATAATGGCATGCTATTTCTTCTTTTCCTTGCTGTTGCCTTACCTAACCTTCCCTAACTCAATTGTGACATACCAAGGCAAGGACCATGATTTATGTATCTTTGCATTCCTAGCATCTAGTACATAGAAGGTATTCTATATGTTCCTGTTGAATGAAGTAAAGAAGGAATTAATGTTTTCTGTGAATCTTATCTATTTCTACTCCAGGTAGTTTTCATGCTACTTCTTAATTTCTCCAGTTGTTCTTCTAAGAATATTTTTCCAAACTCCCCTAAATGACCATTTTTCTTCTCCCTGAGGTTCTAATCTAAGGGATTTTTGTTGCTGTATATTAATGAAACAACTCTATGTTTCAAAAAAATCATTTTCATTTCTCTTCACCTTGGCACTTGCACAGTTAGATTTATGTGGAAAGGAGTACTTAATAATGAGGGAAAACCTATTTAGAAACAGTAGCATAATCTTTCTGCAGTAGAGCAAAGAGTGAAATATGAGCCATATAATTAGCAATCATGTTTCACATTTATTTTTCTGGGCTGAAGTTCAGTTCCTCCTTCAAAAACTGCATATAAATAATAAGTTCCACAGACACACACATGCACACAGAGGACCTATGAATAGACGTTCATCATCATTCAAGGGAATTCAGACAACATTTTTCTCAAGATGATCAAAATAACTTTGAATAGTTCCAAATCTAATCTCAGTTCATTAGTAGTTTATTTTTGCTCTGTTTTTGTTGCTTTGTTTTCTAAAATATGAAATTCTTTTCAGATTAGTTTGTATAAACTGGTAAAGGAACAATGCAGAGATTATGCCTCTTCCCTGAATGTATAAAGCCATGGATTTATTTAAACCTCAGAGTTTATTAGATAAAATTGACAAAGAAGTCAAGAAACATGGGTGTGGACTCGGCTCTGTCTGGGGTAAGCATTCAGTTTGGCTGTGAGAGAGTTACTTGACCTGTTCTTTCTCTCCTCTAAGAAATTGAAGGAAAGCCTCTCTCACAAGGTTTGTATGGGAATGACATGAGGTAACATGTGAAAATGCTTCCAACAAAGCACTAAAAAAATAATAAAGTGGTTATAATTATTACTATAATAATTATTACAATTGAAATAAGAAAAATGAAGTTATTTTTATCAGGCCAAATGAATCAAAACAGCTGCACTTTTTTGCAGAAAATGGTTGAGAACCCACACTAGAATTTTAGTTGACTCAGTATGTGTTCAGATAATGAACTTGGCTTTTCCACACAGACAAATGTGGCATTTAAAATGTGCCCTAAGTGGAATATATTATTGTGTTCTCCTTAATGTTTTCATACGTTCATGGGGATCTCCAAAATGATTTTTCTTTCACTAGACTGTACATTTTCTGTAAAACCAGCAATCACAGTAATTCCATGGAGAGAGCATACTCTGAGATTACATTCTGCTCTGAATCAAAGTTTGGCTGATTCTGTGAATCAAGTCAGATTCTGTGAGTCAGTCACATTCCTGTATTGTCTTCCTTATTGCACAGTTTTACTCTTTTTCTTATAGGAAGATAAGAGAAGAAACAACAGCGAGTGTAGAACCTTGTAGGGAAGCTAGGTGAATTTAAAGAATTCCCATTATCACAATTAAACTTTCCAAGTGAGGAAGACACAAAACCTTCCCAGACTCTAAAGTGTATCTTTAATATAAACAAAAGACCCATTTTTAGGAACTATAGTCTTTCTTCTGCTTTATAACTTGGAAAACTGTACTATATTTGAAAAAAAGTGGCAGTCTTTTCCAGAGCACAGAAATGCTCAACTGATAAGCTGTGAGACCATCTCAGATCAAGACATCAGTGCAGCCGCAGACACAAGTGGGACAGGACAGAGAGTTTGTGTGTGTGTGTGTGTGTGTGTGTGTGTGTGTACGTCCACTGTGTTTCTCTATGTTCTGTATGGACATTGCCACCAATGAGTTCATTCACATGCCTCCTGGCCCCTTAGCTCTAAGCACCCAGTGGAGGGAGGACTGAATATAATAGGTTATTAAATAGAAAACCAGTTTGTTCAAAGACACATAACACTGGCCATCACATCTTCAGTGCTTACTGGCTTGTCTGTTCCCCGGTGTGTGTTGGGGGTCGGTCTTATTTGTAGTAGCCTGCTCTGCTGACTTCAAGAGTCACTTCATTGACAGTCCCTTCCTGCTTCACAGAACTCACAGCTTTCACCTGAGCCAGGACTCAATGTTCACATTTCTTTAACCATATTCATAAATTAGACAAATTTTGGTTGTGCTCCCTCTGTACCAGGCACTGTGCTAGGCCCAGAGAACTCAACTATGAATAACAGAAACATTCCTTGTTCTCAGGGGGCTTACAGTCAGGGGTCTATTTGTCCCAAGTTGGAATATAAAACCTCATTTCAGCCTGAAGTGCCAGAAAATTTGATTTTTCAGACCAGTATAAGAGGGTACCCTAATAATTGTGGATTTGGTCCCTGGCCCTCCTCCCCATGGGAAATTCAGCATCACCAGGGTCTATAAGAACATTGTAATTGACACCAGTTTGATTTTCATATCTTGATGATTTCTTATGAATTAAGTACAATATTTATAATCCCAGCAAGAAGACCCTGAATGAAAATATGAGAAATGAATTACAATTGGGTATCATCTGCAACTTAAAAACAATTCCCTGTAGCGCAAATTTACCCCAGCTTGAGCATAAAGTTGAATTTTTATTTTTGTCAGCTGTGCAAAAATATTGGTTTGCTTATAAGTACTATTATAAGGACAGTTTAGCTACAAAGGCCTAACATATCTTAAACTATAAAATTTTAAATCGACATTCTTAAACTATAAAATTGTCAATGGTATGCTGTCCAGAACCACATTGTATGAGAAAGATATGGATAAAGAATTGGCCATTTTGCTAATTTAAACTGATTTGGCTTACTGTTTTCTCATTTTTCTTCTACTTCCTTCCACAAACCAGTCCTCCCCCCGGGGAAAAGACTTTCAAAGGAAGTCTAACTGGAGATGTCCCTTTGGCCAGAGGCATAGACCAAAACCTGTTGGGTTGTTATCAGGGTGTGAAGTCCTAGTTTTACTTCCCTATCTAAGTTCTGTGTTGATAAAACGCCCCAGAGAAGGCAAAGGTTTTGGACTAAAGAGCACAGTCCTTTGAAAAAGCCTTGCCTGATACTGACCCAGATTTAAGTCTGACGACACTTACATCCCTCCATCTCCACCACCACCACTATTTGCTTTGCCTGGTGAATGAGAGCATCTCTCCTTTTCTCTGCTTTTGCTGCAACTCTCCCTTGTAATTTATTCTTCACGCAGCAGCCCCCCAGTAACCTTTGAAAACCTAAATCAAAATGACTTCCTAGTGTTCCTAGCCTACTAAGTCCGACTGTCTTATGGCCTGTGAAGCACTGCACACTCTGGCTCCTGCTCACCTTTTCAGCCCCTTCTCATGCTAATCTTCATGATGAACACACCCCAGACTTCTCCTCTCCTTACTGTTCCTCTAACATAGGACATACTGGGAAATTTCCCAGTGTGGGGCCTTTGCACCCAGAGCATCCATCCCATGCTCTTTACCCAACCAGCAGCTTCTTATGTCTCAGCTCACACATCACCTCCACAGAGAGGCCTTTCCTTGAACCCTTGTCTAAAGTAGTGTCTGCCCCCTCCCTATAAGTCTTTCTCCCATTACTTTGTTATCTTCAGAACACTCATCACTATCTGAATTTATCCCTGTCTTTTTAACTTACTTTTGCCTATCTTCTTTTTAAAAATATTTTTATACAGTATAAATGACATTTATATCTCTTTTGTTCACAGCTGGGTCTCCATTACCTGACACACAGTGGTATATTTGTTGAATGAATATGTGCACATGTAAGGCTCAGCTTATTGCTGAAAAAGGCCCCAAATCTTAAACCCCATTTATTCTAAGTTCCAACTCAATTTTAACCATAGGAGACCTGGATATACTTTTCAATTTAGTTTCTTTTTTCTGTTTCAGTCCTCTCTAATAAATAGTGACATTATCTTTGTGAAGTTGCACGCACCATGGGAAGTGCTTGGAAGATATGCAGAACAAATGAATGTAAGAATGCCTTTCAGGTAGGTGGAAATGTATTTCACCCCAACTCTCTCTGCTGCTTCACTGTAAACCCCATGTGCTCCTCTCTAGGAACAAATAAAACTGAAATGAAGCCTGGAATGCTGTTAGAGAAGATAATCCTTCAAATGTTTAGGAAGTACAGTATGTCTTCATGGCCAAAAATGACTTCATGGCTTTTTGTGAAATCTTCTGGCAAATTCATTCCTTAAAAGGTAGATATTTCAAGTGCCGTGAGAAAGAAGAACTTTCCAAGTGGCATTTTCATTTACAAAGTGCCGTTTTCAGAAGCCTTGTGGACTGCTGCTTTGAACAGCCAGACCCCAGGCATGAGCGGTGCAGGGGAATATTGATGGTCCTTGCTGACTGGTCCCTTCCAGAAAAACATTAAAATCTGCTTCCATTGAAGCAAGTTCAAGAAATTTCATGAAATTGTGATCTATTTTTTAAAATAACCTATTTTTAAGTTTTGAAAAGTCAAGGTCATAAATACCATGCAAACACAAGCATTGATATTTATTCCAAGTGGAATAGAAAATATTTTGTGTGGATTGCTTAGTTATTTAAAAGGATGAATTTACCTTCATCTCATGGTGAATATTCTTATTTTCCCTGTGGATTAAGGAAAAGTGATCTTCCTTTGCTAGACGGAAATAAAGTATTAAACCTGAAATTATAAATGCCAAGATATGTGGGAAATCCATAATGGAATCTCCTAAAGGAGGTGGAGGGATTTAGTACCAAGGACAGTTCCAAAGGGACTAAAGAATTAAAAACTTTTGTTTTGCAATTTGCCAATAAGACCAAGTCAGACAACATGAACTAGGCAAATTGATGCCAGTTCTAAAATATCACTCTTAATGAGCTGTGTAAAGTTATAGCGACAAAGAATCAGCTACATTCATAGAGACAGAGAGGAGCTAGGGACACATTTAGATAAGGGCAATTTCCATTCTTATCCCTGTAATATATCTCCCTGGTGCATCTTACTTTCTTTGTTTATTGGCCTTTATGTCCTAACACCAAGTCAAAATAGAGACTGGGATTTCTAGTATCCATTTTCCTTGAGGCAGAATTCTCAAAAGAATTGATATAAACATAGTTCTAATCTTTGGATTTATTTTTGTATTTAAAATGTTACAAAGAAAATCTAAGGATTTTATAAAAACTATATATTATCACTAAGAGAAAGAAGGAAGGTTAATTTAGTTTCCACTGAAAATTGTTCACTATAATTATAATTAATTATAGTCAGTTATTTATCAATGCTGTAACTATCTAAGATGGATTAATACTCGATCACATATAAGAACCAAAAGGAAAAGAAACCACTACAAAAGATGCTTAGATAGAGTCTTATATCAGACCAACTTCTAGCCAACAAAACCAAAAGTCTACCTTTTGATAAAAGTAAGGTAATAAAATTTGTGAAATTAATACCCCCTTCCCAGTAGAAATCTCACAAAACCTTCTGCCAGAACACATTTCTTGAGCAAAGTACCCAAGCAGATTGTGGAAACTTGAGATATGTTAATGCACGGCTAATTCCCTTAGAACCTGGAAGCATTCATATCTGAAGGGTCTGGCTGCATCATAGATAACACTTATGCATGCCCATTACATAGCAGAAAAGCGCTGCCTGCAAGCAGCATTAATCCTTTTCTCATGCAGCATTAAAAGAATGTGTTCCAAGCAATAGAAAGAAAACCATAATAACTATGAATAATAATCTTCTTTTTAAATGTAAGAATTCCTGCAGGACAACAATTTTAGGAGAAAATACCATTAATGTGTGGACACTAATTGGCTTCATTAATATTGATGTGATTTCTCCTAAGCACATTAATATTGATGTGATTTCACTTGATGCAACCTGATACATTTAAAATTTATGCTATCATCTTGTCCACAATTTCAGACAAATAACTCAAGCCTGCAGAGATATATGTATTTCCAAAGGAGGAACTGTGCTGCCATATCATTTCAACAAAATATACAAACATCAATTTGGCTGAATTTAAATGTCGCAAAGGATATCGTCTGTATTTATTATTTTCTATAGACTGCACCTTTGAATCTAAGCCAACGTTTAGTCTCCTTAGATTTTTGTTCCAACAATGTTTAAAAGGAAGTTAAGGAATAGGTTTCTTATAGGATATTGCCAATAAAATTTGCTTCTTAAATACCTATGTGCCCATGGATATGGTTTTTTAAAATTAATTGACTGTTTTTAGAGCATTTTTAGGTTTACAGAAAATTGAGTAGATAGGAAAGAGTGTTCCCAGATATCCCCTCTTGCCCCACTGACAGTTTACTTATTATTAATGCCTTGCATTAATGTGGTATATTTGTTAAAATTGGAGGAATACTGATACATTTTTATTAACTAAAGGTCATTGCTTACTTTAGGGTTCAATCTTTGTGTTGAATGGTTCTATGGGTTTTGATAAATGCATAATGTCATGTATCCACCATTAAAGTATCACATAGAATAGTTTCACTGCCCTATACTCCACCTATTTATCCTTTCTTCCCCAGACCCAAACCCCTGGCAACCACTGATCTTTTTATTGTCTTTATAGTTTTGCCTCTTAAAAACACGGATATATTTTTAAGTTTTCACAGACATGCAAAATAAATTTTGGCATATAAACTTCCCATTTTCCAAAGATAAGATAATTCAGTAACAGTGCAGAATCCACATAAACCACATCAGTTTTATTACTACAGTAGTCCCCCCTTATCCACGGGGGATACTTTCCAAGCCCCTCAGTGGTTGCCTGATACCACGGATAGTACTGAACCCTGCATAATACTATGGTTTTGTCCATACATACATATTTGAGGTGCAACAACAAAACTAGCATGAATTTCTTTTTATTTCTTCACAATTTCATGGAAAGAAGATTCCTTCTTACTGTAGATCCTAGCAACCTCAATATACAATTTTTTTTCTTTCCGTATTATGTTGAGAACTTTCATCTTTTCACTTCAAGGAAGCACTTACAGCTTCTCTTTGGCATATCTGTATTGCCAGCATCACTACTTTTGCACTTTGGGGCCATTATTAAGCAAAATAAAGGTTACTTAAACACAGGCACTGTGATCCCGACAGTCAGTCTGATAACCAAGATGACCACTGAGTGACTAATGGTCGGGTAGCATATGCAGCATGGATACACTGAATAAAAGGATGATTCACATCCCAGGCAGGATGGAGTGGGACGACATGAGATTTAATCACGCTACTCAGAATGGCATGCAATTTGAAACCTATGAATTGTTTATTTCTGGAGTTTTCCGTTTTTTATTTTTGGATCACGATTAACTGCAGGTAACTGAAACTGTGAAAAGCAAAACTGTGGATAAAGGGGGACTATTATACTCCATTGGTTAAAGCCCAAAATATGGAAAGGGAGATTGTATTTTAATAAAGCATCTAACACATGTACTCTCCATTCAAACTACACCCAGAATTTTCTTTTGTAATATTTTTTAAAATGCAGATATACAGAAGTACAACAGATTGTTATTAAGTCCTATTTAAAAAGATTTTTTTCCCAAGATTCCTTGATGTACCTCTTTAATTCACCTATAACCAGGGCCAATGGTTAGGCATTATGCCTTAGTGTGGTGATTTTACAGCAGAATATTAATGTTGATTGATGTCCTTCCCATACTGGTTGTAAAATATATATTTTTTTATATTACACCTGCCTATATCTAAATGAGAGAGGTATTCTGTAAGCTTAAAGTGCTATATAAATATTAGTTAATATAATAGTGTGCCCATTAAATTATGTATGTTGCCAGCAGGCTGGCAATCCATCTCTGCATCCCTGAAAAAAATCTGACTTCAGCTGAATTCATACAAATACCAATTGCTCCAAATCATGTCTCTGCATGGGTTTTGTAGGCGAAGAGCAACCACAAAAAATTATGGTAATGAGGAGAGGAAAAATTTCAATGGAAACTGTTTCATAAGATTTCATGACTCAAAAACGCATGCCCTGTGTTCCCACTACATTTCTCACTGTTAATCTCTCTTTAGTTTTTTCTTCTCCACCTCTTACAGGCTTCTATCTTCAATCTCCTTTCCTTCCTTGCTAGTTCAAACTGTAACTGACGATGGGTTTTCTTCTCGACTGGCTTCATTTTTGCTGTTCTTCCAGGAGAAAAATCTATTACCTGCCCCGCCGGTACAAGTTCATGAGCAGGTTAGTAGCATGCTCTGTCGTGATGGTGTTTGCTTGATCTGCTGGCTTATATGTTCGAACAATGACAAGGAATAAAAGATGGGGGAAGATGGGCCCTTGTCGCTTGGGAAAACTGGCTGCCATGCACATTCCAAAAGTAGCTATTTCAGGTTAGCCTGAAGAAGAAGCAAAGATGAAAATATCCCTCTCAGAGTGTTCCTTGTGACTTCTCTACACTTGGGAAGACTCAATTCATCTACAGGTGTGTTGGAGCTGGGTGTTTTGTTTGTTCGTTTTAACCCATTGTATTATATAAATCACCCCAAATCTTGACTGTTTAGAGCATCTTCGGTCTGGATGTTGTTTTTTTCCACGCAAATTTCTCCCTCCACTATATGTAACTTGAATTCTTGAAGTGTATACAGTCACCCTTTCAAAAAGCCATGGTTTCTTGGCCCTCCGTGGGCCGGGCCCTCCTATGTTAGTAATATGAAGTACACAGGTGTATTATGTCACCCAGGAGGACTTTCTACCCTCTTTTTTACAAAAAGAAAAAAAAATCCCACTGGATGAAGATGCCTTTATTGTACTATGTATCCTTCCAAAGCTTGTTTGTCCTTGTCTCTTTGAAAAGCCAGGGAGAAGGGGAAAGCATCAGTGACGTCCTTTACTTTGATTCTGGTGTGATCCTTAGCAATCTAATTTCAAAATCTTAATAGGTCTTATGTGATCATTCACCCTGAGCTGTGCTGGTGGTTAAACTCGGAAACCATTGCATTTCTCTGAAAATACTATACTTAGTTCAGTTTTGTGAGATTTAGGATTCAATTTCACTCTATGTGTAAGACATAGTGATAATTAAAAGAGTAATGATTTGTTTTACTGGGTTTCCTCAAATGCATACGCACCCAACAAAGTATCGTGTGAGAACTGGCATCTGAGGAAACTAAGATGTTGTGGTTTCTCTCAGATTCCTCTGTACAGCATCCATATTGGCAGTTGTTTCATTAGACAGCAGCCATGGCCTTTGGATTCACCACTGTTTAGATTAGTCCCTTGTCACATAACAACCTTCTGTAAAAGCCTGATGCAACACTGTAGCCTATGTCAGTAGTTCTCACTAGTTCTCAAACTTCAGCCAGCATCAGAGTCACCTGGAGGGCTTATTAAACCATGAATCGTTGGACCCCACCCCCACAGTTTCTGACTTAGCATATCTGTGGTGGGGCCAGAGAATTTTCACTTCTAACAGGTCCCAGGTGTGGCTGATGCTACTGGTCTGGGACCATGCTTTGGAAACCACTGGTCTCCAGGATAGGTCCATCTCCACCTTCCCATTAAATTAAAGATTTGACTGACTATGGATGGAGTGAATTAAAACCCAAATCAAATAAAACCTGAAGGAAACATGACAAAGTAAATAGAAAGTTCTCCCAACTTTGGTGGCACAGTGGAAGTATCAAGACTATACATATTGTTTTGGTCTGTTGAATGCAATATATTCCAGATGCTTAATGGCGTGGGGAGAAATCTTACTCTCGTCCAAATTTGCCAAGCAGCCTTCATTCAACAAAGTCAATATGGGTGGGAAAAGTCACATCCTTTGAGATTATAAATCCTGTGTTTAAATTTTGGCACTAGATAACTTTGGACAAGTTACTTCACATCTTTGAGCCTAAGTTTTCCACATTTGTAAAATGAGGATACTAATTCCCACCCTGTAGGCTTGATGTGAGATTTAGTGCCTAGTATGTAGTAGATCTTCAATAAATGGTATCTGCTAATGATCGTTATATGTAATATTTATAATAATAACCTTATGTCTTTTCATACCTCCTATTCCCTTTCTCCTTCTGGACTTATCCATCTCCTATAGTCTCCTTTTTCCACTGTCGAGTGACTAGTCCACTAATGCTGTTCTGATTTTACTTGTCATTTCTTCCATTTATATTCCCTATATAGACCTTGTCCACTACACACACAGCCACCTAACTTAAATCCTAAAGGTAATTCTGGATGTTTTGCCCCCTCATCTAATTAGTCTCTCAAGTTCTGCAGATGCTGCCCCATGAATACCCCTAGAATCCATACATTACACTCCATTCCCACTGCCATTGCCTTAACTGAGCTCTCACCACCTCTTGCCTGTTTTACACAAATTTATCTTTCTACCTCTGTTTTGACCCTCTTCCAAACTCTCCTCTAGTCATCTTCCAAAGGAGCAAATCTGATCTTGTCACTTGGTGGCTTCCCCATAGTAGGAAAATAAAATAAAGTTAAAAGCTTTCCGCTTAAAACACAGCTCTTTATAAATTGTCTTTATTCATCTCTCTCCTCCCATCACTCTTTGCTCTATCCATATGGAACCACTCATGGTTCCCAGACACATCATGCTCACTTGGGCTTATGTCCCTTTGCATATATTTCCTTGTGGAAGGTTCTTTCTCATCTTGTTCATCAAGGTAATGCCTACTCAGTCCTCAAAACTCAATCTACATGGTTGGGCCTTTTAACTAGGTTAAATAAGCCTCTTCTCTCTTCTCCCATTGGTGCCCTATCCCCCCATCATCCTGTGCCATACATCTAAGATGTAGATGTCCATATCTCCACCTGGATGGTACATGAAGGCAAGGATGACTCATCCAATTCTATATTTCTAGCACCTAACACATAGTGTGTGGAGTGAATGAATGAATGAATGAATCTCCATACACATGTGTGAAGATTGGAGTGAGGGAAAAGGAGGGCAAAAAGAAAAGTGTAGAAAAAACAGGTCTACCTAAAGTGTCAGACACAGATTTGGGACTGAAACATTTGTTCACACTATGAGGGAGTGGTGGGCAATGAGAGCTTGAAAGAAAATGGTGATGGAAGGAACCATGTAGTCTCAAGGTCAGATGGGATATCAAATATCATCAAGGCCAACCACTCACCAGATCCTTGAACCTCTGCTGTATGGTCAGTCAGCCCATGTTTATCCATCTCTGAAGACAGGGAATTCCCAAAACCATCTGTCAGCACCTCTGACTATTAGAAGATTCTCCCTTAAAATAAGACATAATCTCTCCCTCTGTAGCTTTCACTCTAAAGGACACTCAGATTGTAGTTCTGCCCCCTGGATAGATGAAAAATATTCTACAGAGCAAAAAAGACAAAGTATATGAGAAAGGTTGTGAAATTATAGGCAAAAGGACTTAGTACTTAGCAGATATTTGGAAATTGAGAATTGGGAGGAGGAGAAAGAGGTTTCCATACCTAAGGTATTGGGAAAATGTTGTTGGAGGTGAAAGAAGAATGGAAATCCAGAAGAGAGACAGGTGTGATAAATATGATGATTTTTGTTTTAATAATTCTGTATCATAACTCATGGTAGGTCTTTGAGGTGTTGGTGTCCTGAAGGCCTTTGGAACTGATGGAAAAGCACTTGAAGCTAGAGGTAAAGCTGAAGAATCCAATTTGGGAGTCAGAACTGTAGAAGTCATGACATTAGCCAGAAGAGTGGATGGAATTTCCCAGGGAAGGATGTAGAGAGTGAAGAGAAGAGGGCCGGTGGCAATTCCTTGGAAAATCTGTGTTAAGGAGACAGGAGGAAATGGGAGGAGGATGAAAAAGAACAATTTAAGAAATAGGAGGAGAATTGAGGGAGGACAGTGTCAAAGATACCAGGGATGAGTTTTTGTAAGAAGGGTTCTTCATTTCCTGATGAAGGAAGACAGAGAGAATCGCTTTTAGATACAGGCATATCTTGGAGATATTGTAGGTTTGGTTCTAGACCACTGCAATAAAGCAAATATCAGAATAAAGCAAGTCACACAAATTTTTTGGTTTCCCAGTGCATATAAAAGTTATTATTTGCACTACAATATAGTCTATTAAGTGTGCAATAGCTTTGTGTCTAAAAACTAATTTACAGACCTTAATTAAAAAATACTTTATCACTAAAACAAATGCTAACCATCATCTGAGCCTTCAATGAGTCGTATCTTTTTGCTGGTGGAGGGTCTCGTAAAAAATACAATACTATTTAGAAGTTCCTGGTAACTGCAGTGATAGCCATCTCCATGGAGGGGTGATTCTCAAACTTTAACATGCATCAGGATCATCTGAAGGGCTTGGTGTGTGTGTGTGTGTGTGTGTGTGTGTGTGTGTGTGTGTGTGTGTGTGAAAGATTAGTCCTGAGCTGACATCTGTTGCCAATCATCCTCTTTTTGCTGAGGGAGAGTGGCCCTGAGCTAACATCTGTGCCCATCTTCCTCTATTTTATGTGAGACACCGGCCACAGCATGGTTTGATAAGTGGTACGTAGGTCTGCACCTGGGATCTGAACCCGTGAACCCCAGGCCACCAAAGCAGAACATGCGAACTTAATCACCACGTCACTGGGCTGGCCCCTGAAAGGCTTTTTAATACTCAGATTACTAGGCTCATTCCCAGGGCTTCTGAGGTGGGGCTCAATAGTAATTTGCATCTCCAACAAGCTCCTAAGTGATGTTGATGTTGCTGGTCCAGAACTACATTTTGGGAATGAGGACCACAGACTGGAGGGTAAGGAAACACAATTATAGCTAGTGGAGAAGGCAGGGAGGTCCTGACAAATCAGAGGCAGTGATATGTTTCATGGTAGAGGAAAGGAGAAAGAGGGGATGAGATTTAGAAGAGGAGCCAAGAGGAGGGAAGCAGAAGAGACTGTGAGCTCATGACCCATCACATATTCCCCATGTGTGTGGAGGGGTAGTTTTGAGTGACCAAGAGCTTAAGAAAGCTTTGTTTCTTGAACTGGAAGAACAGCTTACTAAACATTAATCTTTGGCTTGAAAAAGTCAGTGCTATTTCAAGTGCCTAAACCACAAACATAAAAGAATGTAGGCATTGGAGGGCACTGAAAGATACTGGGACAAAATAAAGGAAAAGAAATCCTAACTATGGTGGTATGACACATTGATTCAGAATGGCCTCTTAAGATAAGCTTCATTGCTTACCATCATAAAGAGTGTCTCTTTGTAACCAGGTCTGATATTACAATTTGAAGGGCACATCTACAACTTGTTATCCTGGTCGTACACCAGTAATAAAACATTGACTTCCAATATTCTAAAATTCTCATGTTATACTAAATATGGATTTTTACTTTGACTTTTAGCTTCATCCATACAAATGATATTTCATTTCGTTAATCCATGGGAGCATCTCTGAAACAAATCTATCTCCTTTAAGGATAAGAGAAATGAATTATAAATTTTGTAAAGTTTCTAAGCAGGCAGAGAAGTAAAGCATCATTTCACAAATATCTTTATTTGAAAAAGTTGCCTGACTACATAAAGTACACTCATAGTTTAGACATGTATTTTTGGAGTAAATGCTCTTTTCATCCACTTATTCCGTCTATTAAATGCTGTTTTGACTCTTATCTTTGGGCTGACTTACAGGCATTATAAATTACCTATCCAATAAAGAAAAGGAATTTATCATCTTTATTCTGCCTTATTTTCTTTTTTTGCCTTCACCAAATAGTACAAATATTGTCTGGTAGAAGATGTGATTACAGAGTAACAAATCTGATTATTGCAGGCGGCTTGTAGCTGAAGTCTCATTACTACTCATTCCTTTTTCTTCCGTTCCCCCATACACATTCTGCCTGACATTATCCTTTTCAATGCTTGGCAGAATGAATGCTGGACCCTACTGCATTATACTTTCGGTTCAGTCATAATCTTATCAGATCAGTATATAGGCAAAATGACTTGTATACTTCCATCCCTGTTTTTAAAAATTAATATACATAAATCTCCCAAAGGCTTTGGACTCTTCTATAAGATATTTAGGCTGTGCCCCAATTAGTAGCCCTGTGACCTGAAAGAATCGCATTGACTTCCAAAGATTCCTAACTCCTATCCAAGGAGAGGCTACAAATACAAATGACTCTAGGAAGAGGAAAAAGAAATCTAAGCCTGCTCCTGTCTAACTGTTATCAGTCTAGGAGGGCTTCATTTACTGAAATGGGGCTGTGGGTGATGCCTCTATTTAACAAAAGGACAACAAAACTCTTCTGTAGTTTCATATCATCCCTGAAAACGTAAGGTAACTGTTAGAGATGTGATGCTGTTATTATCATATTCTGGTCTGGGGAAAACCAGGTGTCTCTGAAGTAGCTTGTTTCATTTAATTCAGCCCAGTGAAGTTGTCATTGGTACAAACTCCCTCCTGGGTTGGTTATAGCTCAAGGGAAAGGCCCTCGTTTTCTGTTTCTTCAGGGTACACCCACAGTGTCCAGGTTAGGGCTCTGCACACAGTAGGTAATTTATGAAGGTCTACTGACAGCTTAGCATGTTGGGAGTGAAGTCCTTTGCATGTGGCATTTTCTTGAATAATCACCACTCCTGGGGTAGGTAGGATTGTCTCCCCTTTTTACAGCTGAGGTAACTGAGGAGCAAAGAGGTTTAAGCAGAACCTTCTCAAGGCACATTTCCAAGGAATACCTTGGGAAGGCACAGCACAGCAGAGGTGGTGTCTGTGCTCATTTGCTTGTGCTGCACTGCCAGCTTTTTCCAGCTACCTGGAACATCACTTACCATGAACCTGTATTTTGAGGGGACCCTGAATTGACCATCAGGACAACTTTCTATAAAAGTAACTCATCTTTTAGTCCAGATATTAACTTGACAAGTTAAGGCCAGAAATTCCCAAGTGGATGATCCATCTTCTATTTATGGATTTGCCTGTGTAGTCAGTAAGAGGGCTTTTGCTCAGAAAATGGAGCAAAGTGACAATGTATCCAACAAAAATCAATGCTAAATCATTAAGCCAATGTTTTCTTCTTTTTTTTACTGGCCAGTAGAGACTTTATTAAGTAAGCCCTATTCCTATGCTAAAGAGACAAATGGGGTGCTTTCTGGTTAGTTGGTTTCTAAACTTTTACATATCTAAGTAAATTCCAGGATTGCCCGTTTGGGATGTTTATTAGATGCAATGTGGGAACATAGACCTCAATATACAAATGAGAATCAGAGCTCTTAAATTTCTGTTGAGAACTTTCTACATGAAAGTTCATTGTCATTGTCACCATTTTCTTCATCCTAGAAACCAACATGTAATTGAGCATTTTGTACATCCAAGGCATTGTGCAAACACTTGCTATTCCTTATCTTGTGTTGTCCTCACCACTGCCTTATGCCAAGGGTATCTCAGCTCAGAGAGGCTTAGTTATTTTTCTAGCACTCCACTCACCACCAGCAAGCTGTGCAACCAGGAGGTGAACCCACTTCCAGCTGACTCCAGTGTCTGTCATTGTATATAAAAGGTTATCCATTGTGTGTTGAGAAAAGGAAAGCTCTTTATTAACTCAAGTTTGTTTAGAATTTTATAGCCAAGATATTGCACAAATCACCACCAACGTGTAGTATCTAAAGAGCATTTGATTGATCATCATTTTAGAGATGAGGATACTAAGTCTCGGTGAGGATAAAAGGCTTGTCCTAGGCCACACTGATGCATGATGGCAGAATCAAGAACCTAACTGGAGTCTCACACTTTCCAGCCCAGTGGCTTTTGCACTATGTGTTTCTCCTTTGCATGATGGGAGGGGATCCTCAATAATGTGTCAGTGCACAGTTTGAGGGTGGAAGTAGGTTTGTGGAAGAGCAGCCACTTGTCATCTAGCCCTTGTTCCCAGAGTCACCTACCTGGGAAGTGGAGACAGCACATGGAACACCAGCCTCAGCCTGTGGGAGCCTGACTAGCCATCAGGTCTCAAAGGGAGATCAGACCCAGACTGTTTTAAGAGGTGTATTAGTTTCCTGTTGTCGTTATAACACATTCCCACAAACTTGGCTGCATAAAACAACACAAATTTATTATCTCACAATTGTGCAAGTCAGAAGTCCTGGGGACAGAGGCTCGACCAGTTTCTCTGCTCAGGGTCTCACAGGCTGAAATCAAGGTGTTGGTCAGTCTGGGTTTCTCTGGAGGCTAGGGAGAAGAATCAGCCTCCAGACTCATCAGACTGCTGGCACAATTCAGTTCCATGCAGTTATAGGAGTGAGGCCTCTATACCTTTACTGGCTGTTAGCCAAAGGTCATTCTCAGCTTCTAGAAACTGCCCACACTCTCTGGCTCCTGGCCGTCTTCATCTGCAGAGCCACCAATGGTGGGTTGAATCCTTCTCATGCTTCAAATCTCTCTGCCTTCTCCTCTGCCTCATCTCTTCTCCAGCCAGAGAAAGTTTTCTGCTTTTAAATGGCTCATGTGATTAAACTGGGTCCACTTGAGTAATCCAGGATGCTGTTTTAAAGTCTATAACCTCACTTACATCTGCAAAGTCCCTTTTGCCATGTCACATAATATATTTACAGATTCCAGGGATTAGGGTGCAGACATCTTTGGGGGACCATTCTGCCAACCAGAAGAGGGCACAAACTGCTGATCACATTTGAGTATTTGTTTCTGTCACCGTGAAAAGCATGCAGCATGGACCAGCATGTGTGGTGGAACCTGGACAATCCATGCTTGGTTCTCCTGCTTCTGCTCAAGGTATCCCAGTGAAGACCAGTCCATACCCTCCATCCAGTTAGTGTCTCAGGGGTTTTATTTTTAAGATATCTCTGAAATATCTTTCTTCCAGCATAGTTTTTAAAAAGCCCAGCTCCTCTGCTTTCCATCACTTTTGCATTAGTCTCCATGGTTCTCAAGAAGTTATTAATAACACTGCTATCTACCTGGAAGCTTCTCTAAAGCATTTCATGCACACCATCTTTTATGAGCCTCCTAACAACCCCGTGAGGTCAGTAAGATGATGATGATTGTCCCATTTTAAAACGCTTGAAAAATAAGGCTCAGAAAGGTGAGTGATTTGTGGACTGTCACACAGCTGATGAGCAACAGAGCCAGTATTTAGGCATCCTAATTACAAATCCCAGCTTCTTTTTACCACACCAGGCAGCCTCCCCTCACTTCCTTTTGCCCCCCCCCCCCATTTTTCAATTAATCATTTTCATTACCCTGTTCTCTCTCTTCATCATCTTCACATTTTGCTTAAGTTGTGTGCCACAAGCTGGTGGCTGAAAGCTGCCATTTCATCCTCATAGAGTGTTTATGCCTGATTTTTTACAGCTTTGTTTTTATCCACACTGAGCACTGTACCCAGCTGGATTTAATTCATAGTCATTGCACGCAGAGCCCAGATCCTGTGAGAATGTGAACTTTGCAAAATGTAATCCGATTAGTGCTGCAGACTGGAGATGTGTGGGAGGTAAAAGCTCTATTATGAAAAAACCTCTGGGCCAATGTCTTCTTTCTTAAATGAGTTTTAAGGCAATCAGATGAAATAAAGCCAAGAGCCACGAGGAAGGCCACCAGCTTGGCCTAGGAAGTCTAATTTATGAGTCCATTTAAGGACTAAATTATTGAACTTGGACAAGTGATAGATGCTGGTGAAGCACAATTAACTTTAAATTGAAAAGCAAAAAGACAAATGTCAAGAGGCAAGCTGGTTGCTGAAATTCTTATTTTTGAAAAAAAAAAGAAAAGATAGTAATAATAGCCAGTGTCTTACTGTACACCTGACACTGTTCTGGAGACTTTACATACATATTGATCAGTTCATCATCACAACTCCATGAATTGAGTATTGTTATCATTCCCATTTTACAAATAAGGAAATTGAGGCACAGCAAAGTTCAGTAACTTGCCCAAGGTCACACTGCTGCTATTTACAGATCCGGGATTTGAATCTAGGCACTTCTGCCCCAGAGTCCATGTTCTCAACCACCATGTCATACTGCTTCTCTGAAGCTCACTCTCTCTATATTTTAGGTGTCTTTAAAGAGATGGTGAGGGAGGGGAGGACCAGGAGGATGAAGAATGGAGGAGATGGAACTTTTTCCCCTTCTTGGGGCTTTGGGGCCTTCCAATCTACTATTCTTTTCTGGTTACGTGACCCGGGGTAGAATCTTTAATTCTCTGTGTGTATGTGGTGAGGACGGGTCCTCTTTGAAAAAAGGGGCCTAGAGAAGCTGTGAAACTCTTTCCAGTTTGAACTTCCAGGGATTCTGGATAAAGGACGGCTACTACCAGGCAGAGCTGAGGGGTCATGATGAGGCTGGAATAATGCTGAGAATAAAAGAGGTAGTAAAAGAGGAATTTACGATTAATCTTCATTTTGGAGTTGACTGGTTATATTAAAAAAATCCCTTTATCTGGGAGTTTCACTAAAAAGGATAAATTACCATGTAAATATTTTTTAATTGGAAAAAGCCAAAATATGCCCAAGTTCCATGTATTTTCAGTTAATACACTTAGAAGGCATTTAGAGATTTTCTTCTTCAGAGAAATTTGTCCTTTCTGTAGCCCTTAAGTGAAGATTCCCATTGTCAACTACTTTGATGGGGCGATCTCTAAAATCAAAAGTCCAAAATCTGCATTTTGGTCCTGGCTTTATTCACTGGCTGGGTAATTTGGGCTGGGTAATCACCCCCCATGCGTCTCTTTTATGATGTGTAAAACGAGAATGGTACCTGTTCAGTCTACCTCACAGAGATGCTACTTGATATGTGCTCTTGGAAAACAATTTTTCCAGTGGTATAGATACCTGAGGTAGTTTAATCATTTTAAATTCTGATGCGGTATTTGCTCCTTCTAACGGTTTGCTGTGAATGATTGAGAATCTGGGCACTTGGAAGCCAGATGTTTTCATCAGCAGAAGTCAGGGGGAAAATGTGTCTTGAAAACCACCTTTAGGACACTGTTGTTTTCCTTGACATGGCATCATTGTGTGCCCTGGCCAGAGTGACACATGTGTCATGACACCCCAGCACCATGAGAACCATGGAGTTAGTTTGAGAAGAAAGCATGAAAGCTAAACAGTCTTCTGTCTGCTGGGAGGCTGCTCAGGGAAGATGTGACAGGCAGGAAGCAAATTGTGACATCAGGCTCTCTGTGAACAGTCGACCCACTGGGATGTGCTGTCAGGCCCCCTGCCCAAAGTTAACTACAGCTCGAGCTCTTCCCTGACCTCAGATGGGGGGATTTTCCAAGCACAAAATGAATTTCTTGAACCTGCAAAATGTGAGAAGTTAAGGTCTCTGCTACTTTGCTTAAGGGACTGTCAACTTCCTTTCCAGAGCCTACCAGCCTTGTTATGACTCCTTGGTTATTTGTTGGCATGTGGGTGGACATTTAACTCATGGCTGCTATTTTGTGAACAATGGTATCGAGACATCTTGGTGAAATTGAAAGAACACTGAAGTTGTGGTTCTCTATTTTCTGTCTACAAAATGGGGGTATCATGAGTGCAATGAGAGTCCCTGGAATGTGTAGTGTCATAATTACGGCTCTGTGGGGACTACTTGCCTGTGTTTGGGGGCAATGCTGACATGCTGTACCCTTTGGTCTTGCCTTTCATGTACCACAGGATCGATAAACAAATAAGCAGGTTTCGGAGATGGTTACCTAAGAAGCCAATGAGGCTGGACAAGGAGACACTGCCAGACCTGGAGGAGAATGACTGCTACACTGCCCCTTTCAGCCAGCAAAGGATCCATCAGTGAGTGTTTCCTGTGAAAGCCCTTGTCTTACTAAGGACGTGCAGCTGTGGTAGAGCCTGCTCCTGCGCGCCTTTGATTCCTTGGCACGTGGAAGGAACAGCTTAGTGCCCTTCTTCCCTAAAAGTCCTGTGAGTGTTCATATCCCTATTATATTAGGGTAAGCTAACTGTTCTAACAAACAGTCTCCATATCTCAGCGGCTTAACACAATAGAACACGCATCCATATGTCTGTTTGGTGAACGACCTTCTCCATGGTGATTCAAAGACCCAGGCTCCTTCTGTCTATGGCTCTGCCACTCCCCAGTGCTCAGAGCCCCCTGCAGGCTCATCTGCATTGCACCAGCAGATGGGGTAACTGGTCTACCCCTTCCCCTATTGAAAAGAGGAGTTGGTTTTTTTAAAATCTCAGTTCACTTCTCAGTTCCCCTTTCTTCAGCAACTCACCAAGTTGCCCCAGGAAAAACCACATCACCTAGCAGCCGGCTTCCTGGTTCATTTATCAGACATCTCTGAATAGTAAATTGTCACTTTTGACATGGAGGGGGGCCAGGAGGGAAGTTGGCTAAGTAGTTGAGCTTTTGAGAAATTGCAAAAGTGGTAGAGAATTGACTCTGAAGTTTCTGCGATAACAAGAAATCATGGCCGGATGGCAGAGTCAGTGGTAGGAGAGAAAAGCATGCCAAAGACTATAAATGACTAGGCAAAAACAGCCTGCTAAAAGGGGGATAAATCGGGTCGATCCAGCCTCGCTCTCAGTCAGACTTCAGGAATTCCTGGCTCTCCCTGCTCCAGCTATAGAGACAGCCTCAATAAAAATGACTTACCTGAAGAGAGGAAAGGGGTGACAGATTTTTTTAAAAAATAGTTTGCCAACTTTGAGAAAAAAATAAACCGAATGGCAGTTGTCAAGTTGCAGAGAGTACAAGGTAGGGGCACGTTTCAGCAACAGAAAATCAATTAAATATGGACTTCTGGAGGGCAAAAGAGAGAAGAAAAATCAAAGAATAGACATTCTGTATCAAAATGTATAATGTATAATGCAAAGGAAGCAATTCAGTAGACCTCTGAAATAGCCAAACCCTGGATCCCCATGGGTCAGATTGATGCCAACCCAGACACATTATGTGAACATTTGAAAGCATTATTGAAGAAGACATGAAACTCACAGCCAGGCCTCAAAATCCTAGTTAAATCCTCCGTGAGAAATAGGAACTTCATGTTAACTCAGAGATTAGGACCTTTGGTGTTTTCTTAAGAGAAAAAAAGTAAGAGTAAAAACACTCGTAATTTAAAACATCACCAGGCCTATGTTCATCTTGAAGTTTCTTACATAAGTGATTGTTTGATTTTAAATTCTAATGGAGTAGAGTCTGATTTATGTGCAGGTTTCCCTTTTGCTTCTCCCCTGCCTGAGAGAGTGCCTACCACAGTGCAGGAGGGTCTCAGAATTTTCAGATAGATGGATGGATACATGGATAGGTGGATGGATGGATGGATGGACGAATGGACAGACAGATAGATGGATAGGTTGGTGGCTGGAAGAATGGAGGACTCAATGAATTATATGGTGTGTACTCCGGGTTTTGTTTCACTTCAAAGACATGTAGATAAATGGAAGAGGAATGGAATGGATGGATAGCTGGATAGATGGATGGAGGAATCAATGAAGTATATGATGTATGCCTGGAGTTTTGTTTTACTTCAAAGTGATCCGGGTAAATGGAAGAAGAAGGTTTCCCTCTACTCATCTTCATGCTGGTTGCGTTTCCTGATGTTCTTGCTTTAGAACAAAGTTACTCATCAGTGTTCTCAAAGTCAGAAGGATCCCATCAGGATCTCTAGGGCACCCATCAGGATCTCTAGGGACTAGAACCAAGAATCATATCTTTACAAGTTTTTAAAAATTTTATAATAAATAAGGGATGATAGCATGTGGGATACGAGTATTCAGCCATATCTCTCATATATTTGAGAAGCCTTTTATGACATGTTTGGGTATTCATTCATTGAACAACTGATTCATTCAACAGTCAATAATACTTCTTGCCAGGCACTGTCTAGGTACAGAGGCTATAAAGATAAATAATACACAGTCTTGATTCCAGCCTAGTAAAGACAGCAGATTAAAATAACTGTAGATGGTATGATGAGTGTGACTTAAAAGAGTGTTCCATTCTCCAGATTTGGGGGTAGGTTGGTAAGAGGTCAGGGTTGAACACAAGAAGAAAATGCTTGAGATGGGTCTTGAAGGATAATACTTTCCCAGGCAGGTAAGATGGGAAAGATATCCCAAGAAGGGAGAATAATGTACGTATAAGAGAATAAAGGCATGAAACAGAATGGAGTGTTTGAAGAACTACAAGTAGTCCTCTGTGAATGGGTATAGGACATGAGAAAACCTGGCATTATTGTTTGAAAAAAGAGAGTGACCCATGGAAGATGAGTTTCAAGACAGGAGAACTAAGGAGGAAAAAGCAGAGGGACAGCTGGAATGAAGCAAACTTAAGAACCAGACCTCAGTGGGACAAAGAGGTTGCTGTAGGCAGTTCTGTCATGCAACTGGGAGATGAAAAATTAAAGTGTCTTGAATGTTATGGGCAGTGGGGATTTCTTTCTCTTTGAAAATTGTCATGCCACATGGACAACAACCCTTTAATGAATGTGTAAAAGTAAAACTTGAAGAACACTGGCTGTCCAGTTGGAAACAATTGTTTGGTACAATCAGAAAAATATTCCCCTAAGGATGCTTTGAGGGTAATATTAATGGGTTTAAAGTAATCAGAAGTAGTTGCGTAATGGGCTCTGTGAGTTATAACATGATCTCCTGGTTTTCCAAATGCAGTCCAAAATCCCATGTGACTTCTTGGTTTTGCAGAATGTTGCAGATATTGTATTTGTCTAGGAATAAAAGAGAATAATAGAAATTTAAGTGTGTGTACATGAATGTAGTGTAAAGAGAGAAAAGAGAATTGGAAGTTTAATAAATAATGATCAGAGTGGAAAACAGCCTTAAAAATATTTCACTCTCAGCATAAAACCCAGACACCTAAGTTGGCTCACTAGCTCCTGCTTCCATCCCCTGGCTGTGTGTTTTGTCCACACTGAGCTGCTTTGATCTCCTTAACTCACTGTGCCCTCTTGTCTCCTGTCTACACACGCTTTTCCCTCTGCCTCGAATACCCTCTCCCTTAGGCTCCCTTCTTTTAGGTTTCATCAGAGACATTTCTTCCAGAAAACCTTCCATGATTTCCAACTTATACCCTCAATTCTGAGTGAGGTGCTGTCTTCTATGCCTTGGTAATATTTTTTTTCCTATCATAGCTCTAAATTAATAGCACCATCCATTTTCATTTCTTTCTCCTAGACTATAAGCTCCTTCAAAGATGATGTCTATATCACCATTTTTGAAGCCAATAGTTGGTTCTTAATAATAATTTGTTAAATTAGAAAACAAATAAATAGAAATGAAAATAAGAGAATCACATGGGTAAAGAATAAAGGTGATGTGAAGTTAGCTCACTACACACTCTGCTCAAACAAAATTCAAGATGTTTTATCCTCAAACATGGTCCACTTCCATTGTCCCTTGTCTCAGTAAATGGCACTAATATTTGTCCAGTTGCTGAAACCAGAGTCTGGAAGCTATTCTAGATACCTCCCTGACCTCCACTTCCCAAGGGCTGACGATTTTAATATATCTCCAAGGGCTGATGATTTTACATCCTAATTGTCTCTTTAATCCAGCAACTTCTCTCTGTCTTCCCCACTCTTATCTCACTTCTAAAACCCAGAAATAAAATAATAGATCTCTCTGGTTCTATCCTTGCCCACCTCCAAACCATTTCTCTCAAGTGCATACAGAATGATGTTTTCAAAATGCACATCTAATCATGTCACTTCATCCTGTTTAAAAACTTTAGAATAAATACTAAAATTATTGAAGTGACCTACAAGGCCTCATATGGCCGGACCATGCCAGCAACTCCTCTCCAGCCTTATCTGCCTTCACTGCACCCCTCATTTGTTATGATCCAGACACATACAACCTCTCTTTGTTCTTGATGCTCTTTGCTTCAGGTCATTTGCACATGCTGTTTTCCCATTCCTTTCTCCTTCACCTAGTTTACTCTTACTCCTCCTTTAAAACTCAGGTCCAAAGACTCTTCCCAGGAAAGCCCTCCTCCCATCCTTCCAAAAACTGGGTCTCCTTGCTGTATACTCTTTTAATCTCATGTTTCTCATGTTAACATTTTTCATATTTGAAATTTTATAACATATGGGTATTATATGATTAATGCCTAACTCTCCAGGTAAACTATGAACTCCATGGAAGCATAGGCCATATCTGTTTTTGCTCACAATTGTATCTCCTACACCTAACACAATGCTTAGCATACAATAGAAGCTCAATACTTGTCTATGAAATGAATGGAGTAAGGATCAAAGTAATAAAGACAATAGAATAATCTAATCATAATCTGTATTTTGAACTATATTGTTCAAAAAATTAAAGTTGAGACTCAATTAAAAACCAAATAGCCTAGCATTCTATTTGAACATATGTATCCATGTTTGAGAAACAATAAAAGCAAACCTGTGCATACACATCTCTATAAATCAACACAGAATGCCATTGGTCATTTTATACAGTATTACCAAAGGTGGGCCTACAGATGGGAAAACTCTTACTAGATGCCAGACACTATTTTAAAAACTTTAATCCTCACAACAACGCTATGAGAGAGGGGGTATTATTATCACCATTTTACAGATGAGGAAATGAGACACAAAGAGGTTAAGGAACCTGCAGTAGGTCACACAGCTAGGCTAATCTACCTGCCCAGACAACTGCCAAATATCAGAAGTTTAACACTATAGAAGTTTATTTGTTATCACATCATTGCTTAGTGTGGGTCACCATGGGGAGGGAGGTGCAATGTCTCTGCTCCATACAGTCATTCGGGTACCCAGGCTACTTCCATCTAGTAATTCTGCCATCCCCTAGATCCCTTGCATCTGGTTGACAGAAGAAAAGAGGGATGAGTGGCTTTGTAGGAAGTTTTTATGGGCCAGGTTTAGAAGAGGTATACAGCACTTTCACCCACATTTCATGGGCCAGAGCTCAGTCCGAGGGATGCTAAGATAACTAACTACCTGTGTGCCCAGGAGGAAAGGGGAAACAAGTTTGCTGAACAACTAGGCAGTCTGTCTCAGTGTTGGAGCAGGAATTCAAATGCATACAGAGAAGCTTCAGATCCCACACTCTTAAATATTGTGCTCTGCTGCAGGATTTCTCAACCTCGGCACTGTTGGCATTTTGGAGTGAATGGCCTTGTTGTGGGGAGCTATCCTGTGCATTGTAGGATGGTTAGTAACATCCCTGGCCTCTATCCATGAGATGCTAGTAAGCAGTTCCTTCCCACCTTATTTGTGAAAATCAAAAATGTCTCCAGACATTGCCAAATTTTCCCTGGTGGTGGGGTGGGTGCAAAAATCGCACCCTTCTCCCCGCCTGAGAACCATTGCTCTACTATCTTTTATCACGTGACACCCTTCAGGCAGGACCACCCACTCTTGGAGATAAATTAAGCCTCGAGTCAAATCTGATGACTGTGACAGACAAGTCCATTCAGGAATTAATTTATTCCTCTTCACCTCCTTGCCTATGCATGTTGACCTGCTTAAGTATCAGTGCCCTTCACTCTTAAAATGGCTTTAGCAGTCACACCCTTGAGGCAATTACTTTCTAAGGTCAATACTCATAATAAAGGTTTTCTGCTGGTAGATAGAGAAAGGGAAATCTGAAAAAGAGTCATGTCACTTTTTAATAATATATATAGTATATTCTTTCAAGAAATAGATCAATTCTGAGTTGTCTTTCAGAAAAATGTTTGTGTTAGATACTGAGAGAACAATATTCCACCCTGTATTTTTTTATTTTTATCATTACCATTATTTTTTATTTTTATGAAAATCCATAAAAAGTGAAGTGAAATTAAATGTTGACCACTTCCTAATAGAAGAATCTGAGATTTGAGTGTGTATATGTTTAGATAGATAGTCACTCATTCACAGCCCCCCCCACACCCATCGTTGTTCTGAGTGCTTGGAAATCAAAGATCCCTGCCCTACTGGAGCTTCCATTTCAGCTGGAGGTAACGGGCAATAAGTTATAAACCACTGGTTCTCACCTGGGAGGTGATCTGGCAATGTCTGGAAACATTTTTGGTTGTCACAACTCCTGGCACCCAGTGGGTGAAGGGCAGGGGTGCTGCTCAGCATCCTACAAGGTACAGGCAGCCCCACAACAAAGAGTTATCCAGCCTCCCAAGTCAATAGTGCTGAGGTAAACATTTTAAAAAGTCAGTTGTAAAGCATGTTAGAAGGTGATAAATGCTATGGATAAAGAGAAAAGAGGAGGTGGGGGAGGGGAATGAAGAATGCTGGCCTGGGGATGTGGGTGTAGGTTGCATTTTCAAAAGGCAGTGTTTATATTCTTCAGGTTAGGCCTCAGATGGAAGGTGACGTTAGAGAAAGAGGAAACGAGAGAGTTCCAGGTAGGAGAACAGTCAGAGCAAAGGCCCTAATCTGTAATCTGCCAGCACATCTGAGTGTGTTTGGGGAAAAGTAAGACACTTGTGGCTGGAACAGAAATGATAAGGAGACAGGCAATAGTGATGAGTTAGAGATAAGAGGGAGGCCAATTATATACAGCCTGGAGCCGTTGTAAGGACTTTGGCTTTTACAGAGGAATGATATGATCTAACTTTTGAAAGAATCATTCTGACTACTCTATTAAGAACAGACTGTAGGAAGCAAGAGTAGAAGCAGGGACCAGTTAGGAGGCAATTGCAGTCATCCTAGTGAGAGATTTCTAGGTTTTGAAAATCCACAATGAAAATATGTACCACATAACTCAGCATCAACCCATTTCCTTGCAAAGCTTGGTTGTACAAAAAACATTTAAATGTGTGTCCTGGGCATGTATGAAATGGACGTTATAAAAAGACCCCTTGAAATGAAATGTATTCACATGCCTTTCTCTCCCTGCTAGGCTGTGAGCCACTGAGGGCAGGAGCTGTGTGCCTGGCAGCCAGTGGCACCTGGGTTCATATGATTGTAAGACCTAACAGAAGAGGAAAGGAACATGGCAGAGTTGGCATTATTGCCACTGCTGGAGGACAGAGCCAGGGCCCCAGAGTCAGGTTCTCTCATCTCCTAAACCCAGAACATCCAGATAAAAAACTGAAGAACATAGTCAGCCAGTCAGTCAGCTGTGGTCTCCATGTTCAACTCGAATTTATCCCTGGCTTGATTTATTTTTGGTCTCATTTCTGCTGAGTGATAGACCATTTTCCCTATCCATTAAATCCTGTTATTAGGACTAATGCCTACCCCAAGATATTAAACTCATGCATCACACATTTTAATTCATGTGTCATGTGCATATACAAATTGGGCGGTATAAAAAGACCACTTGACATGAAATTGACTTACATGCCTTTTCCCTCCCTTCTAGACTGTGAGTTAGGGAATAACCAAAAAAACTAGGGAATAACAAAATGACACAGCTCTTGGTGCCCAAGAGACCACTAACCCTGGAAATCTTGGTGCTGGGCCAGCAAGGGCTGAGAAGGACAGGAGAAATTTGCTGAATGGTTGGTGGGGGGAGATTATCTGTAACCTCCCTTTCATTGCTTTCTTATCATTTGACCTTCCTCTCAACTAAATAAGCCAGCAGACCATGGCAGTAGGGTATGGACAATAGTGATCAGCCAAATGGCAGTCTTCAAGTAATGGTAGCATCGATTGCAATGATAAAAAGTGATGGTGACCACCATTTATTAACAGCTCCTTTATTCCAGAGTTACACCGTAGATCCAGTACAACTCTGAAAGTACAGGTAGTATGATGAAGGTCAGAGAGACTGAGTGGCTTGCTCAAGGTCGCTCCAATGAATGGCAGATTAGTGAACAGGAAAGAAGTGTATTTTCTCCACAATGCTGCCACCTTAGGTGTGTGCCACATGATTGGAGCCAAAATACAGTTTTTCAGCCACGTTACACTAGTATGAGCCTGTGGGTATAAAGATATCTGATTGCCTTTGGAGTTTATTATTAAAGCATTTGAGGTGAGTTAAAGAGACAAGAATGGTAAAATATAAATATTCTGAATCAAGGAGAATGTCATTTAGAGTAGGCATTCAAGTTAGGAAAAAAAATAGGATCAGATTTGCAGGCCTCCATGGCCTGTATATCTGTAATGGTTGATAAATGAGCCAACAAACTGGGCTTTCAGCCTAGTGGGTAGAGCAGAGGGAGAAACACAGTAAGTCATGTGGTTCTGATTATCAGAGAGGAAGAAAACCAATCCCTTAGTGAAGCAGTGCTTTGCTTAGCATTTTCCTAGCATTTGCAAGAAATGCAATTCTTTCTTGGGGAAGAGGGCTCTAAATGAAGTAGTGGACGATATCCTCAGTAACCTCCTTAAAGCAGATGTCTTGTAAGGCTTTTCCAGAGGCTGTTTCCAGTAAGCCCTTCAGCATGGTTCTGGAGAATTCGTTGCTCATGGCCATAACCTTCTGCAGGCGTTTAGACATGTCTTCAGCAAAATACTGCAGTGTACCCTAAACTAATAGCATTGTAAATCTTTGTTGTTTGAACTACATTCTGCAAAATTAAAGCTAACAATGGATTAAAAAGCAGATAGCTTCACATTCCGTTTGAACGTATACTCATGTTGGAGAATCAATAAAAGCAAACCTGTGGGTACACATTTTTATAAGTCAATGTACAATGCCATTTGGTCCTTTTTTTTTTTCTTTTTTTTTTTTGGTGAGAAAGATTAGTCCTGAGCTAACATCCATTGCCAATCCTCCTCTCTTTGCTGAGGAAGATTGGCCCTAAGCTAACATCCATGTCCATCTTCCTCTACTTTATATGGGATGCTGCCACAGCATGGCTTGACAAACAATGCATAGGTCCACACTCAGGATCTGAACCTTCAAACCCAGGGCCGCTGAAGCCAAGCACATGAGCTTAACCACTACGCCACCAGGCTGGCCCCCCATTTGGTCCTTTTATATGGTATCACCAGAACTGGGCCTACAGGCTACTTACTAGCTATGATTGTGTGGGAGCCTAAAGATCTGACCCCACAGAAAGCTCTCCTGTACTAGCCAGCTGCGGGGCCCGAGGTTGTCAGCCTTAGGGTCAGTCATTTTATTGAAGTGTTGAAGTTCCAGAAGGCCCCTCTCAAAACTCAGACAATTTCAGAGAAGGTAATTCAATACAACAGTAGGGAGTTGACTGAAGTAATAATGATAGCTAATATTTACACGGTGCCTACTAGGTTCCAGGTACATCATAGTTATAAATTCCTTTAGTCCTGTGAGTAAGGAATAGTCATTAACCCCATTTTTATAGAGTAGGAAACTGAGGCCAAGAGAAGTTAAATAATTTGCCCAAGGTCATGCAGGGCATGGATTCTAAGGCCAGGCATTCTGGCTCCAGTCTTAGCCTATTAATGTTATATATTAGTTTTCTATGGCTGCTGTAACAAATTACCATGACTTTCATGGATTAAAACAATACAAATTTATTGTCTTATGGTTCTGTAGAAGTCCAACGTGGTTCCCACTGAGCTAAAATCAAGGTGTGGAAGGGCTGCGTTTTTTCTAGCAGCTCCGGGAGAAAGTCTGTTTCTTTGCCTTCTCCAGCTTCTAGCAGCTGCCATGTTCCTTGGCTCGTGGCCTCTTCCTTCATCGTCAAAGCCAGCAATGGCAGTTGAGTCCTCACATCGCATCAGTTCACTCTGACCTTGCTTCTGTCATCATGTCCCCTCCTCTGACTCTTCTGCCTTCCTCTTCCATTTGTAAGGGCCTTTGTGATTACATTGGACCCCCCTGGATAATTCAGGCTAATCTCTCTATCTTAAAGTCAGTTCATTACCAATCTTAGCTTAATGTAGTCACAGGTTCTAGCGATTGGGATGTGATATCTTTGGGGGGCCATTATTCTGCCCAGCACAGCTATATATATTTGCCAACCTACAAAGCCCCAAGGGTCTAGGACAGAGGACAGGTAAGTTTTGATGGAGGAAAAGAAGGAAGGGAAGGTTGTGGCAATAGAACTTGGGGACATTAAATGAAATGACATATGTAAAATACTTAGTCCAGTACCTGGCCATAGAAAGTACTGAATAATTGATCGTCATTACTACTACGACGATGACGACGATGAGCCGGGAGTACAATGAGAATCCTTGGGAGAATTTCTGAAAAGTTGCAGTCAATGTGTAACGAGCAAGTTTGAGGTGACAAAGACTAATTTTTCCAAAGCTAAATATCTGACCTGAACTTGAATAGCATTACTTTTAAACTAGATGTTACTCGGTGTTCTGGATACGTTATGGACTGAATGTTTGTGTCCCTCCGCAAATTCATGTATTGAAATCTAATCCCCAGTGTGATGGTGTTAGGAGGTGGGGCCTTTGGGATGTAATTAGGTCTTGGTGGTGGAGCCCTCATCAAGGGGTTAGTGCAGAGAGGCCAGAGAGCCAGCTCACTCTCTTCCAGCATATGAGGATACAATGAGAAGTCTGCACCCCTGAAGAGGGCCCTCACCAGAACTTGACCATGCTGGCACCCTGACTTCCAGTTTCCCAGAAATAAATTTCTGTTATTTATAATTTGTTATAGCAGTTCAAATGACTAAGTCAGGATGCATTGCCATTTCACATTTATTTATCAGTAACATCTGCATATTTGATTTCTAAACCCTGTCAGCATAGATATCTGAAGATAATGATTCTTCTAGCAGGTGCCTTGTACTGTAATTTCAGCGTTTGGAACTTTTCTGTTGTTTCATCGATCTGAAATCTTTAGAGAGTCCTTTAGGCAAAGAGATACTGAGATTGATTGAGGTAGGATTCACGTGCTCTCAGTGCCCCCATGACTTACAGCCTCTCAGACACTTGTTTTATAGCAGTCATTTATTCGGCATTAGGGTCCTCGATATGCAGGTTGTTTTTATTGATCCACAGAGTCAGGGGAGACATGTCTCTGTCCTAGAAAGTTTTAAACTGTGATGAAAATGAAACAAGCCACGTAGGCTGAGATTTGTGCTTCTGAAGATGATGTGGCTTCTTTTAAGTAGGATATAACTTAATGACTTTAGTTTTAAGAGACAAAAGATTCACACAGTCATGTAGGAAAAGCATACCTTGGGTGTCTGGAGATCCAGTAGTGAGCTGTGTTCTCTTAGTATTTGTGGGGCCAACTGTGAATAAGTCACTTAGAAATTGCCATTTATCCATCTGTAAATAAATAGTTTTTTTCATTTATCAATTAATTCATTCAGAAATATTTTCAATGTACTGTTGTGTGCCAAGGATTGTACTGTAGTAGAGAAATATATGTGTTACTGTGTGTTCATACATATATATGTGTATATATATTTTCATTTGAATTTTTAACTTGAGTATGTTAAATTTGATGGGAAAAATGTTATTTTACTCATCAAAGTGGCAAAAAGGCAATTTAAAGCATCTCTAGGAAAAGGGATGACTTGCCAAGTTTTGGCACAATAAAATAAGGAGGGGTTAACATGAGAGGAAGAAAGGGGACTCGGGGCCCATCTGCGGGTGGATTATATATGATGTAATTACGCTGTGCATGACACCATCTGCAGCAGCAATGGGCAAAGGGAACAGGGGAGATGGGTGGGGGAGCTCTGTGCTGCGTGTTCTTCATTCATTGCCTCATTTGACCTTGGCAACAACCTTGCAGCATAACTTTTCATTATCATCACTTTACAGAAGGTGGAACCCAGGCTCAGAGAAGTTAAATAGTTTACCCAGGGCTACATAGTAACAAGAAGACTTTAGGGTTAGATCTCAAATCTGCCTGATTTCAAACCCATGCTCCTTCTATGAAACGAGTGCTAACATTTATCGAGCGCTCACTAGACATCAGGTCATCTATGAGGCTAATAGTTTAGAGATGGAGAAATGGAACAGAGAGGGTAAGCCAATTATCTGAGTTACACAGCCGGCAGAAGCAGGAAACCCTCCTGAACACTTAGAAGCCGTGAGCTCACTCTTACCTACTTTGCTGGCACCCTCGCACCAAGGTGCTCATTTATCTTCATTAGGGTTTTGGGAAGAAAGACAGTAGATTTATCTCTTTTAAATCACTACTCTTGAATCTAAGGGAATGACAGTCCTGCTCGTAACAATTGTAAGGACTGCGGCAAGAGGAGAAATGAAACCTATAGACCATCTATCTAAATAATTAAAAGTAACGTCATGTTAACGATTAAGTAACAACAGTCTCTCCTCCTACCTTGACAAATACACCTGCATAAAGACCTGGAAGTCCAAGTCCTCAGGATCCTCAGAGATCCATTCCACTGGTGGGGTATGGGGAAAACTGTCCCCCCACCCATGGCCTGCCCTCTTCTCTTGTACCCATAGCTCCATCCCACGCTGAGGGGCCTCAGGCTCATGCATGTGGACACCCCAGCCCCATGTCCAGGCGCCATCCACACTCCCTGCAAACAGCCTTGCTACTTGTCATGCATACAGGTGTCTTCAGGAGGACAGACCTGGACTACAGGCCCACAAAGACCCAGAGGTGGGCTTAGGGCTTTGGGGGCAGGCTCCAGGTGGGTACATCCCACTGGGCTCGCTAATACCTCACCCCACAGGGAGCAGTACAGTTGGGGGAAGCCCATTTCTGAGCCCTCTGAAGTCTAGGGCCTGGGCAGGGCACTTCTTACTCCCATCTAAGAGTGGCACTGGGGGGCCGGCCCAGTGGCACAGCAGTTTAGTTAGCACTTGGCAGCCCAGGGTTCACGGGTTCAGATCCCGGGCGCCTGCCGACGCACTGCTTGTCAGCCATGCCATGGCGGCGTCCCATATAAAGTAGAAGAAGATGGACACGGATGTTAGCCCAGGGCCAGTCTTCCTCAGCAAAAAAGAGGAGGATTGGCAATGGATGTTAGCTCAGGGCTGGTCTTCCTCACCAAAAAAGAAAAAAAGAGTGGCACTGGGAGGGGACAAGAGTTAAACCTGTGGCCTTTGTGAATAGTACTTTATTCAAATGATCACTAATTCAGCATCATGCCTTAGAAATGTCTTTATCCCTGGGGATAAACCCGATTCTTCTCATTTCCCACTTTCCTCACCCCTAACACTATACCCACACCATGAGTTTTATGTTTCCCACCCCTGATTGATTATATCACCACTGCATATTGACCAACTTGGACACTGCTATCTTCCGCACCATCCACGATAACCACCAAATCCTTTTGGTCCCAGCTCCTCCTTTCTGACCTCACTGCCTTAGTTGAAGTGGTCACCAACTGTTGCAATGAACAATTATAAGTCTCACCTCCTCCATCCTTCCCCACTCCCAAATCTGTCCACCACACTCACATCACAGGTCATTTGCAAGGCTCCTACTATTAGCCCATGTAACATCTTTGTACAAGTAGAAGAAGGACACCCTTCCTCAAGGAATTCACAGCCCACAGATTGATAAGCAGAGTATGGGCTGGATTTCCACCCTCCCTTATCTCTTTAGTCCTGCACCTTCAGCAGTGAATAATATTCACTGCCACATGTGGTAGCATTGCTTCCTTGATTAACAGTTTTCACAGACTCCCTAGGGCCTTTGAGATAGTTCTAATTCCTGAACATGGCACCCCAAACTACTTTTTCCAGCTTCTTCTCCCCTCCCCCAGCCTCCTGGGCTGGACGCTCCTACGACATATGGCAGTGGAGGCTGCCTGACTATCCCATGACTATTGTTCCTTCTTCCTAAGGTGTGCTGTCTTTCTTCTCACTCTCTGGTGAAAGCCTGTTCTTCCCTCAGGAGCTAATTCAGTTGTTGTCTTTATGAAACCTCTTATGTCTCATGCAGACGGCATTAGACTTCTGGGCCCATTAGCCTTTGTAAATGCTTTAATTATGGCACTGATTATATTATATCACAATTATTTGTTTCCACGTCTGTGTGTTGCACAAAGCACGATTCAGCAGACAAAAGTCATTAGAGGGGAATTCCAGTCTTTACTCGAGTTTCTCAAAGGACACAAAGAGAAGCCAAGTATATGGTCCTCAGCAACGACTTATTACGTCCTTTCTTCTTCCTTCACAGCCTCCCTTACTACCCCTGACAAAAACATTCCTCCTCCACCCCAGCCTGCATGACTTTTCTTTCTTCTTCCTTTATTGTTCCTCTCCTCACCCAAGCCTCACCCCTCTCTCCCATCACTTTTTTATGTGGACTGACATAGCTTCTCCACAAGGGGAAAAAGAAAATCCATCCTCTTTAGGAGAAAGCAAATTAAGCCATAAATTACTGGATTGTCTTTGTTGGGTTAGAGATGTGCCAGTCAGATTATGCTAGGCTCTGATGCAGCAACAAACCTGAAATCTCAGTGACTTACTTACTTCTTGCTCACATATTAGCTGTGGGTCAGCTGAGGCTCTGCTCCACATGTCTTCTTTATTATGGGATCTTGGCTGAAGAAGCGATCGGTACCTAAGACATGCTGGCTCATGGCAGGGGGAGAAAGTAATGATAGAGTTATACATTGGCTCTTAAAATTTTTGCTCAGTTGTGGTGTAAATCACTTCTGCTCATATTCCATTGGCCAAAACAAGTCTCATGACCAAGCATGGGAATGGGGTGGGGAATTATACTTCTCCCCCAGGGCAGGGGGCTGCAAGTCCATAATAATGGGTAGGGATATATAATCCTAACAAAGAAAAGCAGCATATTGGCAATAATAATGCAGTTTACCCTGGAATATCCCATATTAATATTTTTTTGTCCTGTCAGATTTCTATAATGCATTAGTCTGTGAGCTCTTCTAGGCCTCAGATGATGTCTTGTACTGTTTTGTTTATTTTAAACATCTTTCATATTTTCAGGGAAGGAAGTTTCCAAGCAAGTTAGCAAAGACTTGGGCAGAAGAGAAAAAAACTCTGTAGGGTAGAAATCAGACTTGGGATTGGAATATTTTGAAATTCAAATTTAGAAACCATCTTTATACTGTGGTGATATTCCTGTCAGATTAACAAGCAGGATAGGTAGATGGCTGCTTATGTGGTATGTGATTTCTAAAAGAGAGAGAAGGCCTCTTCCCCCCCAAAATGTTTCTTTTCCTAGCTCCCTATACCACTCAGTCTCCATTCAGGAAAATCAAAACTCAGGAGTTATTTTAAGAGAGGTTATGTGGGATTGGTTAAATATTGGAGAACTAAAATGTCACAAAGGGATCCCATAGGCCACACAGATAATAGCCACAGGAAGTGAAGCAGCTCTGCCCCTAGGACTAGGGAAACGGAAGGGAGAGATTGGGCTTTGATAACCTGGAAGCTGATGAACCTAGAAGCTCAGGGGAGGGACCCCTGGAGCTAAGCCCCAAGACCTCTGAGGGAGAGATGCTGCCCTGCTGGTGCTGGTACCTCTGGGATATGGGGCAATGCAGTGAGTCTAGTTTGGGGAGTGTTTTTGTTTTTGTTTTAAGAGCTGGAAACTGGAACCAACTGCCACTGCGAGGTTGAAGAATCACTGCTGGGGTGACTTTGACAGAAACAACAGGCAAATAGGAGAGACCAAGTTCCTTCACCCCCTTTGTTTTCCTTCGAGTCTCCCTGTAGTGTCCCCTACTGGCAGAACATATCAGAGAGCCAGCTGCAAAGTAGGATTGTAATTGGCAGAGTCCCTGCTCCAGCATCATAAAGAGTATAGAAGAGGGAAGCTAAGAGATAACTTAATAAACAGTACACTCCCTAATACATGGAATTTTACAATTTGAACTTTAATCCTTTGGTTAAAGTCATCCGCATTTAAAATCAAAATGTCCCTGGGAAAGATGAAAATTTTAGTATTATTCTTCATTCACGTCCCATTATGAATGAGTCTATCAGACCACTTCTAGAGAGAAAAATAAAGAAGTGGAAGTGGAAGGAAGAGCTATAAGCAAGGATAGAGAGAGGATGCCACCCAGATGGTAGAGGGGAATAAAGGTCAAAAAAGGAAAAAGAAGGTGGGGATTATGGAAGATAAACTTTACCAGCTTCCAAATTTTGTAGATACATGGCCGAGTATCTAGGTCTTTGCTCATCATAGCGATATAAATGAACTGCAGGAAAGTAGACAGATCTGGCCCTTCAGTCAACACTCAGGCCAACTCAATTCCAATAAGAGAAAATAAAAACAAAACTTGTGACCAAGACCAAACTGACATAGTAGCCGTGGATGAGTCAGTGAATGATCAGTTGCCTAGGTAATTCAGACAAAAACTTGCTATTGACTGAATTACAGTAGCATCCTAATTAGTGGAAAGCTGAGACCTGGGTTATTCTAAATTGGATTTTTCTAGCCTGAGGAATAATTAGGAAATCACTTATGTTTCCAAACTTGTTTTATAGATTTTTTAAAAATGGCTTCCTCTTTATTCTGGCTCAGTTTTGAATAGCAAATAAAAGTGATCTCTAATAAATTTGAATATTGCAATGCTTTCATATTTTCATCCTGAATTGCCATTTCAGTTCAGTCAGCATCAAGCACCAGTTCAGTGACAGGCACTGTGTAGGGCTGGACAAAGATGAATGGATCACGGTTTCTTCCCTGGAGGGTTCATGGTTGAGCTCACACAGCTCTGGTTAGGAGCACAGACTCTGGAATCTGTGGGGCCTGGGCCCTAAATCTCAGCTCTGCAACTCACAAGCTGTATGATTTTGAGCTTCAATTTCTCCATCTGTAAGTTGGAAATAATAATAATACCCTTGTAATATTGTGAAAATTAGCAACACAGTATATAAGTGCCTATAGTAAATGTTCAATAAGTTTGTCTATTATTGTTAATAATCTATGTAGATGATATATAAACAGATAGATAATTTTAATATATGTGAGTTCTAAATACGTTGATTTTCACTGTCCAGCCTAAAGATGGACGTAGTTTAGGAGTGGTCTGAATTGTTATCAGTTCTAGGATATCAGTTTTTTCTCTCTTCCTCTTTTCTCTTTCCTACAGCATTCCTTCTCCTTTCCTTTCCCTCATTCTGTGCTCTTGCTGCCTCCTCTTCTTCCTCCAGAATTATCCAGATTACTGCCCGCCTCCCCAGTTCCCTTGGTCCTGTGTACACCTAGCCAACATCAAAGGTACTGTTTGGCTTACTATGTCTTACCAATAGGTTTTCAACCTCTGGCCCAGTTAATGCATATCCTTGTGTTAGGTAATTGACATTTAAAAAATATTTATTGGTTCAATCAACAATTCTCCAACCTTTTTCTACCTTCACACATGGTAATGTTTACTTATTCAACACACTCCTTTGTGCTTTCCTATTCCTCTAGACACACATTAGAATACCTAGGAATAAACTGATGTTATTATAAAGGTACCTCAAATCCATTCTAATTTATTTAAAAAAAAATAAATTCCAGAATTTAGGCACACTAGCCATTATTAGTGTCGAATTAATGGTAACACACCTCATGATTAATCATGTCACATCAGGATGTTGTGACACATGGGTAAATTTGACTCCCAGATCTGACTGTTGCTTCTTTCTTAAGACCTGTCCAAATATACTTACCAGAAATGCCACTCCTAGGTATGTTCTTCCTTGAGAAACATTTGCACATGTGCATTTTACAGTGTTGTTTATAATAATAAAACACTGGAAATAGCCTAAATCTCCACCAGCAGGACAATGAACCAAGAAACTGTAGTGTCCTCATACATAGACTTCTAAGCAGCGGGACATATGATTGGACTGGAGCTCCTTGTATCAACATGAATGAACTTCACATGGTTGTACAGGGAAAGCAAGTTGCAGAAGAGTTAGTATAGCATGATACCATTTCTGTAAAGTTTTAAAACATACAATATAATACTATATTCTTATGAATACATACATGTTGGGGATTATGAAAAAAAAATTCCTAATAGTGGTTACCTCTGGGGGAGAGGAATGTAATTGAGAAGGAGCACACAGTGGGACTTCAACTGTATTTACAAATTTTTATCTCTTAAGTTGATGGGTATATAAATGTTTGATATTATTCAATACATTTTTGTGTGTCTGAAATTATTTTACTAAGAGAAAAAGATCTTTCAGTACCTGATTTCAGAATAGCAGGTACTTATTCATTGGGGCCTGTTAGAACTATGAAAATCAGTAATCCTTATAAAAAGTGACAAATCGAGAGCTAATTATAAAATCATAAAACTACCATTTATGAACACAATGTGTACATGAGTATGATGCATGCAATATCTCCTAATCCTCAAACTTCCCTCTGAAGTTTGTCCCATTTGAAAGATAAGGATACTGAGACTTAGAGAAGTTAATTTTCTAAATCCAATTAGTGTTTATCAAAACCAAGCCTCTAGGGGCCGCCCGGTGGCGCAGCGGTTTAGTCCACGCTTGGCAGCCCGGGGTTCGCGAGTTCGGATCCCGGGCGCCCGCCGACGCACTGCTCGTCAGCCATGCTGTGGCGCGTCCCATATAAAGTGGAGGAAGATGGGCACGGATGTTAGCCCAGGGCCAGTCTTCCTCAGCAAAAAGGGGAGGATTGGCGACGGAAGTTAGCTCAGGGCTGGTCTTCCCCACCAAAAAAACCAAAAAAAACCCACAAAAACCAAGCCTCTAATCCAGGTTTGTTTTACATTTAACCAACAAAGTAGATGTTATTATATGAGCTCTTTTAGACTCAAAAAAGTAAATTCTATCTATCCATGAGGCCGCTTCTTCCTCCAGAATTGTGAGAAAATAATTTCTGTTGGTTAAGCCACCCAATCCATGGTATTTTGTTATGGCAGCTGTAGCTAATGAATACACATATTTATTATACTTTGCTATTTATTGATAGTTTGACTAGGTATAGAATTCTATATCCAACCCAAATCCTTTTTCCTCAGCATTTTGAAAGTCTCACTCTTGTGAATCTAAAATTCAATATTGCTGCTGAGAACTTCTAAAACATTCTGATTGCTAATTCTCTTCTATGTAACTTGTTTCCTCCTCTGCAGAAACTTATATGATCATATCTGTCCCCATTGTTCTGAAATATCATAGTAATGTATCTTGATGTGGCTCTTTGTTCATCTATTTTACTGGATAGTCAGTGGACCTTTCAACTTGAATACTCTTGTCTTTTAGTTCAGGGAAATTTTCTTGAATAATTCTTGAATTTTGTGAATGATTTGTTCCTTTTTCTTTCTTTATGAAATTCCTGTTTTTCAAATATTGTACTTTCTGACCTGATCTTCTCATGCTTTATATTTTTACTCTTCCTTGTTAATGTATATATTTTTGCCATAGGAGATTTCTTCAACTTATTTTCTAGAAGTTGTTCTCAAATGCTTCTATTGAGTTTTTAATTTCTGTTGTCATTTTATTTTAGTTTTAAGGGATATTTTTATTTTTATAATGTTCTGGCTTTTTAAAATAATATTCTGAGCTTTTTTTACATAAACAATATTTTCTCAACTTTCTGAACATAATGATTTATTTTAATGTTTCATCACTCTACATAGCCTAATTTCCTCTAACTTGTTTCTTTCTGTTTATTTTTGTCTCTTTGTATTATTCTCTTTTATGTTAATGGGTGTCTTCAGATACCTAGTCATCTTTGGCTGACTGTCCATATTTAACAATAGGAAATGCAAAACTTTAGTAGAAGTTCAGAGTAACAGGTGGGACCTGTCAGCTGTGGGCTTCATTGTAGGGAAATGGCTGGGCTGTTTCATTTTGGAGTCTGCATTGTCGCCATCTTTAGATCTTTCATCTTAGGCTGGTCAGATTCCCCAGAGAAGTCTCTGCCAGTCTCCTGCTTGGAAAGTCAAGGCCTGCCTGCCAATGTTCTGGACTCTAAGGGGATAAAGACAGCTGGGAGTCTCAGCTTCCAGGATGAAAACGTTCACTTGATTCTCCATTTTCATTATGGTACCCCTACCCCTAACCATGCCTGATGTCTCATAGTTCATAGACTGTATTACCCTATTAAAAAAAAATAGCTCTCATCTTCTGTTAGAGTAGAGGTGAGGATCTGGGGATCTAACTTCTTCCTAAACAGCTTTCAATCCATACTTATTTTAGCATCCTCTTCACTCCACTTCTAGAGGTCACTGGTGCCCCAGTTTTAAGATTTTATGAGATTTTATAGTATAAATATGATTGATCTTGGTTTTCCCCAAAGCTGGTTTAGGATTCAGCTTTTTCTGGTCTCTTAAGTCTGTTACCACTTGTCTGTCTGCTTTTCCCTTTGCAATGATTTGTTGCTGTTGTTTTCTGCTATCTTTGTTCCTTGAGGGTTTATTTCCTTATTTAAATACACACTCACATTACTGTAATTGTCATGAGGTTTTAAGAGAGAGCAAAATTGAATGCAAGTGTTTAATTTTCCATCTTTATCTGGAAGTCTTAAGAGCAGGTATTTCTTAATTTGTATTCAACACTCAGATGGCAAAGATGATATTATGAAGTACAATTAGAAATGACCCTTGTGGGGCCAGTCGGGTGGCATAGTGGTTAAGTTCGTGCATTCTGCTTCCGGGGCCAGAGTTCACTGGTTCGGATCCTGGCCATAGACCTACTCACCGCTCATCAGGCCATGTAGTGGCAGCATCCCACATAGAAGAGCTGCAATTCTGCAACTATGATACACAACTATGTACTGGGGCTTTGGGGAGAAAAAGGAAAAAAAAGAGGAAAATTGGCAATAGATGTTAGCGCAGGGCCAATCTTCCTCAAAAAAAAAGTGACCATTGGAATAAGAAAAATGTCTTACATTGCTTTATATTCCAGTAGCTGATCACTTTAATCCCAGAAAGAGGCATGAAAATCTTTACCAAACAGTCAAAACTCTGAATATTATACATTTGATCTGATAATTGTCTCATCTTTTTTTTTTACTCATAACAAGTATACTAAAGAAGTTAGTTATTGCACTGTGGTTCCCTAAAGCCCCCCAAAACTCTCAAAATAGGCCTTGTCACATAAAAATTAATTGGTTGCTTTGTTCCTACTTAGATTTCATTAACTTGAGACATAATTTAAGTGACAGTTAACTGTATCACCTTTGCTTCTCCTTGTTAAAAAAGAAATCTCTAAAAGTCTAATTAAGAAATTTCCCTGAAATGTTTATTTTTAAGGCATTAACCTTCACTTTTCTTTTTGTATCATGAAATAATACAATTTCAGCCATCAGAAAAAGACATATATTGGTCATCTATTGCTACATAATCTACTGCAAAAGGTGCTGACTTAAAACAACACTCATTTTATTTGCTCATGATTCTTTTGTTTCAGCAATTTGTGCTGGGTTTAGTGGGTCAGTTCTTCCACTCGTTTCACTTGGAATCAACATGTGGCTGCAGTCATCTCTTTGCTCATCTGGGCCGGACCGACCAAAATTGTCTCACTCATATGTCTGGTGGTTTGTACCAGCTCAGGCTGGATTTCTCTCTCCACATGGTCTCTTATCTTCAGAGAGGCTAGCTCAGGCTTCTTTACATGGCAGTCTTGGAGTAGTATTTCAAGTGATCAAGAGTGGAAGCTGCAGAGCCTGGGCCTGGGCTCAGAATTCACAAAAATCATTTCTGCCAAATTCTGTTGATTAAAGCCAGTCACAAGTCCTGCCTAGATTCAAGAGGTGAAGAGACAGATGCTACCTCTTGGTGGAAGAAGCAAGAAATTCACATCACAAAGTGGTGTGTATATAGGAATGGGAGGAATTGTGGCATTTTTTTTGCAGGCTACCACAGTCTTCCCTCTGGCCATAATTTATTCACATTTCTCCCACATAGAAAATATACTCATTCCTATCCCAGGATCCCCAAAGGTCCCATCCCAATATGGTGTCAGGCTCAACATCCAGGATCTCACATTCCATGTCAGGTTCCACTGGGGATGAGAATCCTTGGAAGCAGCTCTTCAGGTATGGTTCTTCTTGAACCACAGACCTGAGAATGAAAAGGACAAGTTAACTGCCCCCTACCTTTCTAACAGACAGTGGGGTGATGGGCATGGGATAATTACAATAGATGCTTCCATTCAAAGTGAAGGGCAACAAGAGGTATATAGCAGTCACTGATGCAGAGCAATTCTGAAATCCAGTGGGGCACATGGATGGTGTGGATGGTTAGGATAGCTATTGCAGTAGTCCTAGAAGTAACTTCAAAGCAATGAGAGTGAGAAAGAATCAGATTCAGCATAACATTTGAGAAGAGGGACCCAAAGAACTTAATTTGATATTGGACATAAGAGAGAGAGGATCAAGGATGCATTTCAAGTGTGTGAGTTGAGAAATTGGATGCATAGTAGTGCCATTTTTTAAGATAGAAAAAACTAGGGGTAAAGCAGATTTATCTCTTACAGGGGTGCAGATCAAGAGTTCTGTTTGGGACATGTTTGGTTTGAGTTGTCTCTTAGACTTCAAATGCACTGTCAAATAGGTGATTGGCTATATGGAGTCCAGTCATCTACCAACTAGGTTTGAGGATCTATCTCAATGCTTTGTAGTCTCAGTTTGTGACTATCTAGCCCCATCCTTGGACTGCTAAGGCATTATGACCCTCATTTTCCTGACAAGTATCTGTGACCCAAAGAAACTCAGTGACTTCCCCAAAGCCACACACCTAAAGTAAAAGAGCAGGACTTGAACCCAGGTCTTCTGGCAACCTGTATATGGACCTGGAGGGCACTCTCACCCCGTGCCCACTCTTCTGCTTCAGTTTTTATAGTCAAAGGGGGATGCAGGATAAGGATCCCAAAATTAAGGCTCTTCCCACATGCTCAAAGTATAATCTACAATTTAGGCAATTGTTCATCTGTGTTGTCAATATGGTGACTACTAGTCACATGTAGCTATTTAAATTTAAATTTTAATCAGCTAAAATTAAAGTGAAAGTTCACTTTCTCAATTGTGATAGCCATAGTTTAAGTGCTCAATAGCTACTTGTGACTAGTGGCTACTACATTAGCACAGATATAGAACATTTTCATTATCTCAGAAATTTCTGTTCAACAGTATTGGACCTGGACAATTCAAACTAAAGTAATTGTGAAGAAAGTATAGTCTTATCCTCATAGGTATTGACTAAGAGGAGAGTTTAGAAAAAGAAATGAGTTGTTATCTGCTTTAAAAGTGGCATACTTTATAAGTAGCTGATTTTATGCCTAGCTTTAATGAGCCCCTTTCCCCAGTTCACACCCTTGAATGTTTGTGTGTTTCTCATTTTATCTAACAAGAATAGAAGCTCCCCTGAGGAGAGGAGCTAGGTTCTTTCCACCTTTGCATTCCTTTCACTCAAAATACATACATACATAACATCCATGTCTATTCCGACCCTCTACCTACTTCCACACGTAACACCCTCAATCAATGCACAGTGCTTTGCACAAAATAAACAAAATGTTTGCTTGTTAAACAACCAGCATATTACAGTACTTTACAACACTGCTGTGGACAGTTGGCCGCTCTGTCGGTAAGGAGCAAATATTCACAGCTCCAAGAGATCTGTAGCTAAACCCCAATTTCACAGCATCTTCCTTTCCCATTTCCTCCCTTCCTAGCAAAGAGGAGATCAGGAGTCTTGTTAAGTGAAAACCGAGGGCTGCTTACCTCCAGAGAAAGCAGGAGAGGCCCTAGAGTAGGGAGTCTGTGGGAGCTTCAGGCTCAGGTCTGCCCATTGTTTAGTGATGGATCAGCAGGACCTTCCTCACAGGGCAAGATGGAAGCATCCAGAAAGCCCCCTTCCCATACACGTGCACACAGGCAGAGCTGTGCTCTGAGCAGTTCCTTTTACAAATGAGTGGAAAGATTTGGTACAAGGCAGATGACTTTTGAATCCCTCCTTGCCACTTGCTGGCTGTGTGACTTAGGGTGCATTACGTAACCCCTCCAAGGGGGGTGGGACAAGGAGATGTGTGTTTAGAGCCTTGATCACATAGTTGATCCTCCACCAATTCAGAGTTTATTTCCCTCCTCAACCCTCAGGGTGAAGGTAAGAATAGACCTTGAACAAAAATTGCATTTTCCCTTTAAAATTTCTTTTTTAAAAAATATTTCCATTTTTTATAGGTGATACTTACATGTGATAAAAATTTCCTAAGCATGTACAGTGAAGTTTACTTCCTACCTTCCCAGCCACCTAGTTTTCCCCAGGGGCAACCAGTGCTTCCGGATGTGTATGTATCCTTCCATAGTCGTTCTATGCAGCACAAGTAAATACATTTGTCAATACATTTATAGCTATGTACTTCCTTTACATATGTGTTTTCCTCTTTGACACAAATAGCTGTGTGACTGTTTTGAACCTTATTTTTTCCCTGAGTATCTTGGAGATTTTTAATATCTACAGTGAGCATCCTTAATCTCTTTACAGCTGTAGAGTTCCATTGTAGATTTGTACCATAATTTGTTTATCCTATCCCTCACTGCTGATTTTTTAAGGTCATTTCCAGATTTTTTGCGGTAATAACCCATGCCATAATGAACATTCTTGTACATCTGTGCACTTTGCACATGGGTGAGTGTATTTGTAGAGTAAATTTCTGAAAAAGGAATTGCTGGGTTAAAAGATGTATAATGAGAATACATGCATAATTTTGATAGAACTGGTCAAGTGGCCCTCATAGAATTTGTAGTAGTTTGCTGTCCCACCAGCAATGTATGAGAGTAGAGGTCAGTTTCTAAGCCTGTGTGGAGCTCTGATACCTCAAGAGACTGAGCACTGAGTCTTATGTTTGCCAGAACAGCTCAGCTTACATTGTGTGTGTGTGTGTGTGTGTGTGTGTGTGTGAGAGAGAGAGAGAGAGAGAGAGAGAGAGAGAGAGAGAGATCATTTGAAGACAGTTGTTTTTTCTAAATGGATAAGAAAAGCTTGAAAACCATGATGTAGGGAATCATCACTGTTCCTTCTTATCTCTCCTGTTTGAAAGAATGACAGAGGAAACGAGATTGTGCCACACCCTACAGGAAGATCCTTATACAGGGAATGTGGAGAGAATGGTTCAGGTGGTAGCTAGAAAGATCGAGTGGGTAGAAAGATTTCCAGGAGGCGGGAGTAGAGGCCAAGGTAAAGGCGATGAGATTTAGCGTCATAGCCCCCAGTGTTAGCTATTGTTCTCCAAAAGGTCAGCTCATTTGAGCCAACTTTAAGAACTTGTCAGATGCCAAGCCCTGTACTAGTGCTAGGAATACAGAGATGAGCATGGCTGGTCCCTGCCCTCCAGAAGCTCATACAGAGACATCAGACATGTAGGCAGACAAGTTCTATATAATGTCATAGAAGCAATAGGAATGATGTCAGCTAACTCTGAGAGCTTATTAAATGCCAGACAGTGGGCTCAGCAGTGCCCATCATCTCACCTAATTCTACAAAAACCCTATGAGAGTGATTACAGTGTTATCCCCACATCACAGGTAAAGAAACTGAGACCCAAAGAAGTTGAGTGCTGATTCCAACACCACATACTAAGTGGCAAAGCTGGGGTTTAGACTGAGGTCTATCTCATTTCAAAGTCTTAAGGAAAAGCAGGAGTGATGTTGGAGCTAACAGGCCATCTCCCTCCTCCATTAAATGGTTTTCTACTTCCTTCTTTTTGTATAGAACTACTTCATTTGACAGGGTGAGTGTGCGGGGGCGGTCAAGGGAGACTCTCGGAGAGAGAGCTGAGGCTCAAAGGATGAGTAGAAGCAAGGGAGAGTGTTCCAAGCAGAGCAACTCTTGGGCTGGTCCCAAGGAGAGCCAACCTCCAGGAGTCAGGAAGTTTCTGACACAGGCAGATTAGTGGAGTGGATAAGAGGGCAGCCTCTGGAGCCACATTGCCTGAGTTCAAATCCTGTCTCTGCCCCCTTATTAATTGAGTGACTCTGAGCACATTACTTAACCTCTCTGATTCCTCACCTGTCAGATGGAGCTATAAAGTAAGTACCTCCTGGGTTATTGTAAGGATTGAATAAGTTAACATATCTGGAGTGCTTAGAATTGTGCCTGGCACATGCTCTATATGTTTGTTCCCACTGTAGAATCTGGGGCTCCAGGTACAACCTAGATGTAAGGAAGAGGAAAACAAAATTTTGAAGCTTGTCTGTGGTGCCTATTATAGGGAACTATTACATGAGCTCACGAAATGTAATGTGGTGCTATAAAAGGAGAAGGAAGCAGAAAACCATTTAATGGAGGACGGACATGGGCGTTTAGCCTGGAATTGTCTTGTCAAGCATGGTCGTGCTTATCAGCTTTCAGTTATCATCTGAAATTGTGAGACAAAAATGGGCTTTTTTTATTTGTTGTCTATTTCTTTATGACATCTTTATTTGGTATTAAAATGTAATGGTCTATCTCAAATAAGGTGAAAAAGCAGAGGAGGATAAAATAAAAGAAATCGCTCAATGTAACTCTTGGTTTTCCCCTCTTCCTCTTTGCTGCCATAAAATGTTTTCAGAAAACCCTAGAGAAAATATAAGATAAATGCTGCAGCTTCCTCATTCACCCACATAGCATTTATCTCTCATCTACCAAATCAAATTAATTTTTTTCTGAGAACAATATTCTATAACAGAATCCAAGAGAAGTGAAAAAGTGAGAGGAGAATACTTCAAGGAATCAGTTCATGTGATTTATATTTTGTCTTCATGTTCTCTGGCATTTCTCTCCTTTATATATTATTCCAAAGTCACATTCCCAACTCTGTTTCCAAACTAAATCTCATGCCTGGCCCACCTTTCTCAAGGCCAGTTTTGTCTCTTCCTCCCATCATTTGAACAACTCTTTTTTTGTGTGGGGAAGACTAGCCCTGAGCTAACATCCATTGCCAATCCTCCTCTGTTTTTGCTGAAGAAGACTGACCCTGGGCTAACATCCATGCCCATCTTCCTCTACTTTATATGGGACGCCACCACAGCATGGCTGACAAGCATTGCATCGCCCGCGCCCTGGATTCGAACCTGCGAACCCCAGGCTGCCAAAGCGCGAACTTAACCACTACGCCACCAGGCTGGCCCCTGAACAGCTCTTGAGAATCCATCTTCCTGAACAAAAACATGTAATAGCAATTTTCCCAACATAAACCCCATGACCCTCATTTACTGCTATTCAAAAACCTCTACCTGTGCTGTGTACCAGCCACTCACTAGATCCTGGGGCTACGGAAATTATGATGGTTCAGACTTTTGTCCTGAATGAGCTCTCAGTCTTGTGTGGGAGAAATACGTGCAAAAGGAGGTTGATTCTGCCTGTCTCTGCCATACGATCATGTTCATTTCCTTAATGGTTTGTCTTCCTTGTTAGACTGTAAGCCTCTCAAGGACAAAAATTTTATTTGTTTTGTTTACCACTGTATAATCAGTACCCTACAGAGTGCCCTCAATAAACATTTGCTGAACGAATGAATGAAAACAAATAAATGACAATACAGAATGATCAGTAAATTGATATGTTTGCAAGACGAGAAATAGCTCAGAGGAGAGAGTACTGAACTCTTAAGGGCAGAGTGTAGTTAGAGGGGTGGGGAGACTTGCTGAGGGAGGTAACTTCTGAGTTGGGTTTTGAGGGTGATGCTACCAACATCGATGTGGCTTGTATGGTGTCCAACTCATACAAACTACCCAATAAAAGTTTGCTGAGTTAATAAACTTTATAATGTATGAACCAATTATACTTACAGTATCTCCAATATTCTATCATTTAACACATTCCTGGGAGGGGAAGACATGGCCACTTCATGCTGGATTATGTGGCCCTGGAAGCTCTATCTGTCACCTGGAAAACCTCTCAGTAGGCTTGGAAAACCCAATGTCATGGTGTGTGTGTATGAACTCTGTGAGAGACTTTGGAGGCTGAGTTGGCCAGTGGCTGAGAGAGAAAGTAATCTTAAGTATATGCTTTGAAGAGGGGTCCCTTCAGGGAAAGAACATGGGAAAGGAATGGACAGAGGCAATTTCTGGAGACTGACCTCTCCCCTCACCCCTGAGCCAGACCAGAGCTCCTTACTTAATTCCTGTGTCCACTACCCAAGCCAGTTTCAGATATTAAAATTCCTGAAAAACCAGGTGATTATGATATGGGAGGGGATGGGTTAGAAGACAAAAGGAGATAAAAACAAAATGAATTTTTAGTTGAATTTATCTAATGACCCTACTGAGAAAAAAAAAAAAAAAAAAAAACCAAGAGATGAGTTCTAGACTTGCTATTAGTTTAAGATTTCTTAATGTTCTTTAGCCCCAGCTCCTTCTTGACATAATGATGTTAATGCGCAGGAGACTGAGAACCAAAACTGGTGAAATATGTGAGCCTCTTGCCTCTAGTGTGATCTCTGGGCTCTATCATGCTGTCCCCGACATACCCTCTCTATGACTGATTGAAGACACCTCTAGATGAGTAACACCAAATTGTATCAAAAATTAGGTTCCTCACCGCCAATTAATCATCAACTTGTGTTTTCAATATGTGTGTGCAGCTTCATCATACACAACAAAGACACTTTCTTCAACAATGCCACAAGAAGTAGAATTGTACATCATATTTTACAAAGAATAAAGTATGAAGAAGGAAAAAACAAAATTGGTAAGTAGTATATTAGTATAATAAGCTACATTTGATTTGGGGGGATTACAGACTTTTTCCTTTGGTTTTATTAAGTTTATATCAATTCTAAAAATTCTTATCATTTATAAAACCTCTAACTACTCCTTGATGGAGAACTCATAAGTGTAAAATCTTAATAGCATCCTTAGATCTCTTTTTCAAATAGCATGCTATCCCATTTATCTAAGATCATGGAGAAATTCTCTTAGTTCAGCAAATATTTATGGAGTGCCCATTATGTGCCAGGCACGGGGCTAGGTGTTGGGGAAATGAGCACAGTTGTCTCCTGGAGCTTATATTCAAGAAGTTCAAAGCAGACAGTAAACAAATAAGTAAATACAATAAGTAACATGAAGAAATTGAAATGGATGATGTTACAAAGACTGGTAAGGAGTTGGGGGGGCGTGGGGTGAGTTCAAGCTGAGATGGAGTAGTCAGGGAAAGCTTCACCAAGAAACTGAGGTTTGAATTAAGACTTGAATGACAAGAGGGAGCCAGCGTGGGAAATGGAGGGGTAGGTGTTCCAGGCAGAGGCACCTGCAAGTATAGAGATGAACTGTCACATGTAAGTAAATTCTCCAAATAATCACCTCCCCCATTAAACAGCCTCCATAATTTATATTTTGGGTATTTTTAGGAGAACCTTTCCATATTATCAAATTTCCTGCCTTATTAAACAGATTATTATATATCAGGAGGATTTGGGTGGCTTTGTCCTTATCTCTGTCCCAGCAAGATTTTTGTCAATAGTTTGAATAATGACCTATATCAGTCAGCATCTAATCAGGAGACAAAAATCACACATAATTTGAACAAGGAAAGTTTAATGTAAATAATTAACTATGACAGAGGATTGGAGTAATGGAGGATTGGTTAGCAAAGGGTAAGAAGAACTCTAAAGAATAGAGGAATAGCAGAGATTTAAGAGCAGCCACTGCTCCTAGAAAGATTCCCCTCAACAAAGCTGAGATTCAGACCCTGTTGGAAGGGGTGCAGCTGTAGTTCACTAGGTGGCAGAGCAGTTTGCTGGGGGTTCTGTGCCACTAGGACTCTCTGGGAATCTTCCCTCTTGAGTACTGGGGGAAGTTGCCTGGAGGGTTTCCAAGCCATTCACTGGGTGGTGTTACACCACCAGCACTACTCTCTGAAGCTATTCAAGAGGATACCTACCCTTGGGGAGGTGCCATGTGCTGCTAGCCACCATGCACTGGAGGAGCTGGGTGCCATAGAAGCCGTGTGTTGTAAAAGCCTGCAAGAGAAGCATAATGGTACCAGGAAGACAAACTCTTTCCTCCTCCACTGTCCTTCCAGTGTCTCCTACTAACAAAGCTTAACATTGTATTATCTGAAGGAGAAATATTTACAAGGTCCAGCTCCATCATTGCAAAGCAGGCAATGAAAGTTCATTTGGAGCTAAAGGACAATAAATTGATAACTGGAACATAGCCTAAACAACCTGTTCATCAAGCTTTCTGGTGGGGTGGAGACTGGAAGGATGCATTAAACGTTAATTTAATGTTAGTCATTGAAGTCAGGAGCCTAAAAGATCTCAGTGATCTGGAAATCTTGGGCAAATCCAACAAGATGACATTTGATAGTTTATAGATGTAAAGTCCTACATTCAAATTCAGCAAAACTACCCAGGTACAGTGTGGGAGAAGTGTTGCTCAACAAGATCATGAGAGGGACAGACTTGAGAGGTTGAGTCGAATGCAAGCTCAGTGTGAGTCACTCGTATGGTGAAGCTGCCAAAAACTACTTTGATCCCAAACTACATGGATTGTAATAGGGAGAAACAGATAGCTACCTAGTCCAGATCTGAATACACCTGCAATATTATGTTCAGTGAGTCAATGTAGGTGAGTATGGTGAAACTGAATCTGATTTAGGTCTGTCTTAACTTCAGTGGGTTTATGGGTTAGCACATCTTCATATTCTCTGCATCAGTCATCCATCCTTGAGACATGTCCTCTCTGTAAAGTCCTCCCTGACGATTCCACCTTGAAAGAATTCTCCCCTCTTCTGAATTCCTATGGCAATTATTTTTGGAGTGTTTATTTGATAATTAATCATGTACAACTCTTCTTTTATTATCTTGAATTATTTATTTTCAATGACGTTATGAAAATTCCACCATCTAAAGAGAACCAGTGTTAACATTTTGGTGTACTAAATAATTTAAATATTACATTGATTACTTTTTTCATATTTATACCATATTTGCCATGTGCACACCTCACAACTTACCATAACACACTAGTGTGTTGAGAATTTGCAGTTAACAACTTCTAATGTAGATAATAAGCTCCTTTATTGTAAATAAGTTGCCTTATTCATCTTTCTATCATCATCGCTTAGCATAGCATCTGGCATATAGTAGGAGTCCTTGGTGAACTGAATTGAAAATCTTTTAAACATGATCAGCGTCTAACCGCTAGCATCCTTACACAATCAAAAACTGTGTACGTTGAAGCCATACAACAACTATTATTGTTAATTTTTGCATCTCAAAATGTGGGTTACTTTTACAACTAGTCAAGATGAAGGCAAAAGAAGGGCAGAGACGGTGATTTTTAAGTATTCTGAAGGAACACAGGAAGTATAGTATTGTTACTAGTGAGAAATGATCTTTGAAAAGATTCTCTCATTTGATGAAAGGAGAATTTTATTCAAGAACCCCAATGCTTTGAAAATTGGTAATGATGAAGTGGAAAAGTATTTAACTAGAAATAACCAATCACAGAATAAATTATGAACCCAGGATCAGGCATTATGCTGAAAAATATGGAGTAAAACTATAAATGCTCTGTTGACCCAATGTTTCATTGTAATCTTTGGTTTCATAAATCAAAGAAACAACGTGGTAGAAGAAAATTTAATTTGTTGATAGAATTAATGTTTATCCAGTGCTATTTTCTGCCTGAAACATTTTCTGAAAGTGGCATCTTGCATGAGCCAACACTGATTAGAGATAACATGAAAATACTGATTTGTAAATATGATTCATAAGGGTATTTCAGTGGAGTATAAACTACCATTATGTAAGTTTTTCACCTTCACTCAATTTATTACAACTGTGAAAATCAAACTTGTTGAAATCCATTTTCAAAATAGATTAACAATTAATAGATCAACAAAGATTTATTTAACAATATAAGTGCATAAAATAAATCTTGAAATTGATTTGTATTTTCAAAATTGGTGCTCAGAGGGAAAGCTGGAAAAGTGATAGACTTCAAATATTAACTACTTTCTCACTTTGCAGGACTTTGATAAATTATGATAAACTTTCAAAGATCGTCATCAGAGTTTATTATTAGATCCCTGTGAATCCTATTTTTTTCTAATATCCAGGATGTTTGAAAGTTGTTGATGAGATATGTGGAATTCTCAATAGAGACTCCAGGAAATCAAAGCTTTCTACATAATCATTTATTCATTCATTACAAAGGTGTTTATTGAGGGCCTCTTGTCTGCTAGGCAAAATATAGAGCCCTATGGATAGTTGTATTTCAAATGCTTTTCTTAGACATTTAGTGTTAATGTCAAGCATCTTAAAACACATTACTGTGTTACTATGATTAAGAGTAACTAAACATTGATTGATCCTCTGTCAATAAAAAGGGAATAAGTGCATGTTCCATTTTCCAGTTAGGCTAAGCCTCTGGACTCTAATCAGGATCTAAAGCATAGAGAGCACTCCTCTATAAGCCACTTGAGAGACATCCTTCCAGTCATCCTTTTTGAAATACATTTTAGGAAGTAGAATGATTCTTGATCTGAAAGAAACTTTAAAGATCAACACATTAAACTTCCACTTCTGGCCAAGATGGAGTAATAGGCACAAGATTTACTCTCCCACCTGAAATAATCAAAAGCAAAAACAAAAACAGAAAAGTGTATAAGACAATTATTTTCAAGACACTGGACATCGGGCAGCCAAGAAAAGGAATCCCTGAGAGACAAAACAAATGAGGTGAGCCCTATAATTGCTCCAGCTTACTTCCTTGAGATAGTTACTAGACAGCAGCATAGGGAGGGAGAACCCAGGCAGAACCTGGTAGACTCCCTGAGTTGAGAAGATGTTGCTGAGAATCCAGGGGACCAAGGCAGCTAGAGTTCACAGAATAAAGTACCAGAAAGCAGAGATCTCTACAGAGAGAGTACCCTGAAGATCTGTATCAATACTTGAGGCCTCCCTCAGTATTCAGCAGAGTACTGATTAGTGCATATGTGTCAGGAAACTACCCAAACCCAGAGAAAGAACAATCAAAAAGGATTTCCAGTGAGACTGGAACACCTCTTAATTCACAGAGCATTGAATGTAAAGGGTCTGAAGATCCCAATCCAAAATTCAGAAATTAATATGCTGAATAAGGAAGCAAGACCCAATTGTTTTGCTGCCTGCAAGAAACACACTTTAAATATAACAACTCAAATAGGTTAAAAGTAAAAGGACCAAAAAAGATATACCATGCTAACTAAAAGAAAGCTGGGGTGGCTATATTGATATCAGACAAAAGAGATTTCAGAGCAAAGAATATTACCAGGAATAAAGAATGCCATTTTACAATGATAAAGGAGTCCATTCATCAAGAAGACAACAATCCTAAATGTGTATGCACTTAATAACAGAGCTTCAAACTGCATGAAGCAAAAACTGATAGAACTGCAAAGAGAAATAGACAAGTCCACAATCATAGTCAGAACTTTTGGTACCCCTTTCTCAATAGTTAATAGAACAAGTAGACAGGAAATCAGTAGGAGTTAGAGGATCTAAACAACATTATCAATGAACTCAACTTAATTGGTCTTTTAGACCACTCCACTACTAACAACAACAGAATATCCTTTTTTTTTTCAAGTGCACACAGAATGTTACCAAGATAGACCATATTTTGGGACATAAAACAAGACTTACTAGATTTAAAGGGATTCAAGTCATACAGAATATGTTCTTTGATGACCATGGAATTAAATTAGACATCAATAAGAAGAAAATCTCTAGAAAATTTACAAATATTTAAAAGTAAATATACTTTTAATAACCCATAGGTGAAAGAAATCAAAAGGGAAATTAGAAAGTATGTTGTACTCAATGGAAATGAAAACACCACATATCAAAAAGTGTGCAGTACTTAGGGCAAAATTTATAGCTCTATATGCCTAAGTAGGAAAAGAAATGTCCCAAATTAATGACCTCCCCTTCCACCTTAAGAAACTAGGAAAAGGAAATTAAATCTAAAATAGGTAGATGAAAGGAAATAATAAAAATCAGAGAAGAAATCAATGAAATAGAAAACAGTAAAAACAATAGAGAAAATCAATGAAATCAAAAGCTGGTTCTTTGGAAAAAATCAATAAAATTCATAAGCCTTGTGGTGGACACACCCTAGGGTGACTCCCCAGTGAGTCATACCCATGTAATCTTTTCCCCTTAAGTGTGGGTGGAAACTGTGGCTTACATCTGACCAATAGAATATTGCAAAAGGGATTACATCACTCCTGTGATTATGTTACATTATATAGCAGAGTTTAAGGGATTTTGCAGATGTACTTAAGGTCCTCAATCAGTTTTACTTTGACTTAATGAAAAGGGAGATTATCCTGGGTGGGCCTGACCTAATCAGGGAAGCCCTTTGAAAGAGGGTTTAGGCCTTCCCTGAGCTCAGAAACTTGAAGCAACAGAGACTCTTTCTCTGCTGCTGGTTTTGAAAAAAAACAAGCTGCCATGAATGCTGCAGCTGCAAGGAAATGAATTCTGTCAGCAATCTAAGGAAGCTTGGAAGTAGATTGTTTCCTAGTGGAACCTCCAGATGAGAAGGCAATCTGGCCAAAACCTTGACTTCAGCTTTGTGAGACCCTGAGCAGAGAACCTGGCTAAATTATGCCCAGACTTCTGATCGACAGAAATGGTGAGATAATAAAATGCTGCTATGTTTCTTGCAGTTTGTTACACAGCAATGGAAAATTAATACAAACTTCTAAGCAGGCTAATCTTGAAAAAAAGAGAAAACACAAATTCCTAAGTTATCAGGAATAAGAGAGGTGATATCACCATAGAAATTGAGAGGATAATAAGGGAATATTATGAATAACCCTTTGTCACTAAAGTTGACAACTTAAATGGACACTTTTCTTGACAGAGGCAAATAATTGAAACTCATTCAAGAAGAAATAGATATCCTGATTAGCCCTATTTATATTAAAGAAATTGAATTTGTGCTTTAAAATCTTCTCACAAAGAAAACTCCAAGCCCAGATTGTTTCACTGGTGAATTCTATCAGGCATTCAAGAAAGAAGTAATACCAATTCTATCAAACGCTTTCACAAAATTGAAGAGTAGAAATTACTTCCATCTTATTCTATGAGGACAATATTGCCCAAGTACCAAAACAAGGCAAAGACAATAATAGAAAAGAAAAATACAAATAAATATTCTTCATAAATATAGATGCAAATATTATAAACAAGTTTAGCAAATAAAACCCAATAATATATAAAAAGGGTAATATGACCAAATAGGTTTTATCCAGGACTGCAAGGTTGGCTTAATATTTGAAAATCAATCAATATAATTCATCATATTAGGACAGTAAAGAAGGAAAACCACGTGATCATCTCTGTTGTTAGTGCCTCCAAGTTGATTACAACTCCTAGCATCCCTGTGTACAGTGGAGTGGAACCCTGCCTGGTGTTTTTGCACCATCCTCTCACCTTCTAACGCTATGTTAGACTATGCTCTGCTGACTTTCATAGGGTTTTTGTGGCCAATTATTTTGAGAGTGGGTGGCCAGGTCTTTCTTCCTCGTCTGTCTGTCTGGAAGCTCCGCTGAAACCTGTCCACCATGGGTAACCCTCCTGGTATTTGAAATTCCAGTGGCATAGCTTTCAGCATCACAGCAGCACATAGCTGCCACAGTATAACAATCACCACATGAGTGGTGTGGTTCCCTGAGCAGGAAACAAACTCAGGCCACAGCAGTGAGAGCGCTGAGTCTTAACCTCTAGACCACCATCATCTCTACAGACACAGAAAAGCATTTGACAAAATCCCACACCCATTCCTGATAAAAACTCAGCAGACTATGAATAGAAAGGAATTTCCTCAACCTCACGAAGTGCATATACGAAATACTTATAGTTAATATTATACACGATGGTAAAAGACTGAATGCTTTCCCCAGGAGATGAGGAACAGAACAAGTATGTCTGCTCTTGTATTCATCATTTTACTAGCTAGTGCAATAGCACAAGAAGAATAGAGGCATCCAGGTTGGAAAAGAAGTAAAACTGTCTTTATTCTCAGATGACATGATCATCTGTGTAGAAACTCCAATGGAATCTACAAAAAGATTAGTGAGTTTAGCTATGTTGATATACAAAACTCAATTGTATTTCTATAAACCAGCAATGAACAGTGAGGAATTGAAATTTTAAAGACAATACCATTTACAATAGCATCAAAAAATGGGAAATACTTATCTGACAAAAGATATGTAAGATATGTACACTGAAAACCAGAAAACATTGATGAGAGAAATTTAAGACCTAAATATATTGAGATGTACTCTGTTCATGGATCAGAAGACTCAATATTATTAAGACGTCACTTTTCCCCAGTTTAATCTATAAAATCAATGCAATCTCAATCAAACTCCCAAGGTTTTGTGTGTGTGTGTGTGTGTCTCCGGGTGTGTGTATGTATATTGACAAGTTGATTCAAAAATTCATAAGGAAATGAAAGGACCTAGAATAACCAAAACAACTTTGGAAAAAAAAAACCCCACAAACGGAGGGCTAGCGTTACCTGATTTCAAGAATTATTATAAACCTGAAGTAACCAAGAGAGTGTGGTATTGGTGTAAAGATAGACAAATAAATCAGTGGAACAGAATAAAGAATCCAGAAGTGGAGCCACACATATATGAACAATTGATTTTTGACACAGGCTCAAAGGCAATTCAGTAGATCAAGGATTGTTTTCTCAACATATGGTGCTGGAATAATTCATACCCATACACAAAAAATGAACTTGAACTTATGCATAAAAATTAACTCCAATGGATCATAGATCGAAATGTAAAACCTAAAACTATAAAAATTCTAAGAGAGAACAGGAGAAATTTTTGTGACTTTGGGTTAGTCAGGGATTTCTTAAATACAAAAACACAATTCATAAAAGAAAAAAATGGATAAATTGAACTTCATCAAAATTAAAACTTCTCTTTGAAATATTTTTTTAAGAGAGTGAAAAGAGAAGCCACATACCAGGAGAAATAATTTTCAAAGCACTTGTCTAATGAGAGACTTACATCTAGAATATAAAGAACACTCATGACTTAATATTTAAAAAATGGGCATAAGATTTGAACAGATATTTCACAAGAGAAGATATGCAGATGACAAATAACACATGAGAAGATTTTCAACATTATTATTCATTAGGTGAATGCAAATAAAAACCACATTGTGATACCACTTTACACCTATTAGAATGGCTGAAATTAAAGACTAACCATACCAAGTGTTGGCAAGGATGTGGAGGAACTTGAACTTTCAGACACTGCAAATGGAAGTGTAAAATTGTACAGCATGTCAGAAAACAGTTTGGCAGTTCTTCAAAAAATTAACTTGCACCTATCATATGATCTAGCCATTCCACTTCTAGATATTTACCCAAAAGAAATGAAAGCAGATATCCATACAAAGACTTGTACACACATGCTGATAGCAGCATTATTTGTAATAGCTCAAGACTGGAAACAACCCAAATGTCTATCAGGGGAATAGATAAACAAATAGTTATATATCCATAAGATGTAATGCTGCTCAGTAATAAAACAAAATGAGCTACAACGTGGATGAATCTCAAAATAATTATGCCGAGTGAAAGAAATCAGACGAAAGAGTAAATACTGTTTGATTTCATTTATATAAAATAGAAAATGCAAACTAATTGATAGTAACAAAAAGCATCAGTGTTTGCCTTGGAGATGGCATAGGGAGGAGGGGAAGATTACAAAGTGGCACAATAAAACTTTGAGGGTCATGTATATGTTTACTGTCTTGATTGTGCTGATGGTTTCATGAGTATATTCATAAGTCAAAACTTCTCAAGTTATATCTTTTAAATAGGTGCCATTTATTATATGTCAGGTATGCCTCAATAAAGCTGTTTAAAAAGATCCACATATCCAACACCCCTCCCCCATTTTGTGGGTGAGAAAATTGAGACCTAAGGACAAGAGGACTTTTCCAAAGTCATACTGCTAGTCCAATGCGGTGGAGTTAGATTTGTCCATGTTGAAGGTTCCAGATGAAAAATTGAAGAGTTCCTGGTGGAAAATGATCTTTTTGATATGATGATAAATTCATCCATTTCTCTCAGTACATTCCATTCTCTATGCCAAGCACTGTACTAGGTGTGTTTCATTGTTTTGTTTCTATTTGCAAACCTGATTTCCCAGCCCTTGATTCCAATTTCCTAGCAGATAGCAAAACTTCCTTTCTAAACTGTTTGTGTCCCCAGGTGGGTTTGAATCACTGTTGAAAACATAGATTGTTTTCTCCAAAAAGGAGCACACCTACATTAGTCTTGAATATTGTGAGAATTCAAACTTGGTATGAATTCGAATTGGACTTTTTTGTTGTTTTAGGTCTGAATCGTTTGCTTACCAATGGCTCCTATGAAGCTGCATTTCCGCTGCATGAGGTACTGACCAGCCTTTTCTTTTCTGTCAATTTCTTGTTATTAAATTAGCTTCTGAGGATAGTCATTAATTGAGTTTGTTGATATGACATTTGTCCAGAATGAATTTAATTTGTTCAATGGGTAATTAGGGAGAGCCTACTTGCATTGTGATGTCTCTCCCCCAGCATAGATTTATGTCTGTAGTATATCTTTTTATGTAATTGTAAGAATACTTGCATCAAGAGTCACTCAGCATAAATTCAGAGGAATAGCTGAGGGCCTCCAGTCATAAAATTAAGGAGGCATTGAAATCTGCATGAGGCACCAGACCCAGGGGAAAAATGTTCCTGAAATATGTAATCTCTGCAAGAAAAAAAATTTATAACTATTCTTTAAAGAGTGGGAGAAAGACATCTTGCAAAGTTTCTGGTAACCAAAGGGTGATAAATGGAAATTAATAGTATCATACTTATCCTTGCTCATTTAAGATACAGAAATTCTGATTTTTTTTTTGCTTATTTGTCTTTTGATTTTTTAATTTATTTACTACACAGTCTTTGTCATATATAAGGACTTTTGTAAATGTAATTGTGTTTACCCTCAACTCTATTTTCCCCATTAGATCTTGGGTTGTTTAACCCAGAATTCTCTTTACACATGGGTTTTCAGGGACATAGTCTTCCTTATTGGTGACAGATTATTGTTATTTTCATAGTATTGAGCCCTTTCTCTATACTAGTCACTGTATGACAGAGAGGACACAAAGATAAATATATCATAGCCCATGCCCTGGAGGACCTCACAAACTAGCCAGGGTGGAATTACTGTTAGAGTGATTTTCAGAACAGTCTTCTACTGAAACAATGTTAATGGTTTGCCTATAACCTTTGGAGGACAGTACCACCTGTCAGCAGATGACAAGTCTTTCCAAAATATGCTTTTTATTTGGCTTATGGTATTTCTTCTCTTGATTTTAAACACCAGGAGGATGTAAAAGGTGATGTAGAATTTTTAAAATCTTATTCGTTAGGAAAACTAGAAGCTTTGGTCTGAGACCCTATATACAATCTGCCATGACTCATTTTTAGAATGATCCTTTTAGTATGACAGAAGCAAACGTTTTGACACAAGGTTTTCTAGAGCCACACATGGGTGTTTCTGAACTTTGAAGACAGATTTCCCCCCAAAACGTCATGTGGCTTCCTGTAGTTATTAGTTGGCATTGCCCAAAAGAGGGTTTCAGTGAGACCTGCATCCTCCCACTGCCCATCTCTTGCCCGTGGTAAGGGCAGTGCCTGAGCAATGGTGGGTGAGCAGAAGTACCTGTGCAGGCGAGTGGGTGGCAGGCATGATGGCGTCTGAGGAGATGACCTACGAAACCCCATGGAGTAACTCAAGGCCTTCTGTATGGTTTTCATATTCTCGGTAAAGCCCTGCATTCTGTGAGAAGAGAATTTCCAAATTAGTAATAGCAGCAGCAATAAGAACATAATTGCTCTTTTGACTTTTTACTCTCAGTTTAACTTGGTTATATTATTTAACCTCATAACAGACTTCAGAGACAAGAAGGCAGGAAGGGCAGATATTGTTGCCCTTGTTTTGTGTTAAAATTTTAGATAGAGGTTTAGAGAAAGGTTAGCCCACCTCTAGTCACACAGTGAGTTGGGGCTGAGCTGAGACTAGAACCTGAGTTTCTTGTCTCTCAGCCCTGTTCACTTTCCACTATAGAAGGACTCCTCAGGTTAGTGTCAATAATTAGTTCACCTCCAGAAAGTACCTTTTCTGTTTGTGAAATTAGCATTGCCACTAAATGAACTCAGAATAATCCCCACCTCTCTGACCCTTGGTCTCCTCATTTGTTCAGTGAGGAGGTTGAATTAATTTTGAATTTTTATAATTCTGAGGTGGCTTACAGCTTTTACATTCTAGGATTTTCTTATAGATAAGGCTATGTGACAAGGTTACAGTGATGGCTGTTTACTAACTACTGTCTTGAGACAAGTGGGAAAGAGAACTTATAAGTCTTGGACGTGGTCTCTGGGCAGGACACTGTATTCATTCAAACCACAGAAAAAAACCTAATCAGGCAGATGTTATTAGTTCCATTATGAACTATGAATCCAAGGCTCAGAGAATTTAAGGTCTTCTAGCTAAAAAGTAGTGGAACTGAATTTGAACTAAGTTCAAACCTGCCCAATTCTAGCAAGCACATGCTTTTTATTACACAGCGTCATCAACAAGATAATATCCAGAACAACTCACAAACTGCTTTCTCTTCAATAGTACAGATCCATTTTTTTTTCTCATGTCATCCCTATTGCTACTTCTGCCTTGAGAGTGTTACCATAGCTTTTCCTTATGGCTTTTGTGAGTATGACCTCACCAGCAGTGGTGTTTTTGTCCCAGGGAGGTTACAGAAGTAAAAACTCCATTAGAACCCATGGAGCGGAAAACCACCGACACCTGCTCTATGAGTGCTGGGCCTCCTGGGGCGTGTGGTATAAATACCAGCCTTTGGATCTTGTAAGGTGAGTTTTGAACCAGCTGCAAATACAAAGCTTTCACAGAGTGATGAGGGCAAGTCAGCTAGGACAAGAGAAAAGGATCTGAGGTGCACAGCTCTTGCTCAAATCTGGCTTCATCTCAAGAAGGCAACTCAGCAGAGGACATTAGTCATTCTTAGTAAACTGAACCTCCCTCTGATGAGGATGATGTTTCCTCCAAAAAGGCCTTAGGAACAGGCCTGTGAGATCAGCCAGACCTCCCACAGGACTCCATAAGGAGCAAGTCACCATGTGACTGTTATTGACAAATTATCAATAACAATTGCAGAGAGGTAACACTGTTTACATGTATTAGTAACAAATGGAATATTAGTTACTATTATGTAAATAGGAAATATGAGGTGCTGTCATTTTAATAAATTCAGGCTTATTTTAATTTTCATTTTGAACTAATAATCTTTACAGGTTGTTTTAATTCTGCAGGTCAAAAAAGTATATCAGCTTTTAACCCATGATAATTTGTAGTGAAAAAATATGTTTTTTTAACTGTCTATATATGCCCAACTTTCTGCCATAGCAGCATTATACTCTGACATCTCATTATTTATTTAGAGACTGGTTATTAGGATTGGATAGCAACAATCCACATTTCATGGATTCCTTATTAAATAGAAAGTCATGTCTCATTTCCTAGACTGGCTGGATTTGTTTCATTTTTACCAGGGCCCTTAAAAAATGAGCCCAGAGGAAAATGAAATAATGAGACAACTCACTTTACGTTTTGTCTCCCTGGATAGTCACTCTTCCTGCCAGAGTCCTTGTTACCAAGTGTTTACTGTTGTTGATCCAAGGACATTGATGAATTATGTCCCATCCTTTGTGTTAGTATCAAATGATCCAGATGATCTGGGGGGGTAGAAAATATTTTCTGAGGTGAGATCTTTTTCCTTTGACCATTCTCAATACATGATAAAACAGTGGGGAAAAAAATAAAAGTAAATTCTCTTCCCAGCCTCAGTCCCATATTACAGGATTACATTGATTAAAAGTTACAGAAAATTGCTGCAGGCAAAACATCTCCCATCTATGACAGTGTTTTGATTAAGATTTTGTAATTTGTCATTGAGTATTAATTAACTGCCCATTGTGTTTTTAGTTCGATGCTAAGTGCTATGGCAAAGACAAACAGAAGCCACAATCTCTGGCTTTGAGAAACTCACAGTTTCCTTCAGGAAAACAGGCCCTGCATATTTGAGACAACTAGAAAACAATACAAGACTATACACAATTAGGTAAAATGTGTGATGGAGGTGATAAATTTTACAATAATTCAGAAAAATGGAAAGGATGTGGGTCAGTGCCCCTGTGGAAGGCTTTGTAGAACAGAGCCTAGGAAGAGCAGTGGGATTTGTGTTGGCCAAAGGGAAGGGAGATGAAAAGCACAAGCAAGATTTGAGTAGAATGAAGTTGTGGGGTATCTAGGAATCTCATCTCTTAAATAGTTCTTGTCCTGTGGATTTTGCTTCCTCCATATCTCTTGAATCTGGCCACACCCAAGCATCTCCACCATACTGCTTCCTTCACTTGTAGCCTGGACTATGGCTGTTGTCCCCAACTTGGTCTCCCTTTTCCCACACTGACCCCTTCTAATCCATTCTCTATCCTGCAGACAGAGGGATCTTTTTGGAATGTGAATCTGTTCATATCCCTTGATTGTTAAAACTCTGTCATGATTTTTCCTTTCTCTCAGGACAAAGATTAACGCATTTAACATTGTCTACAAGACCCACTGAGGCCCAGCCTCCTCCTACCTCACCAGCCCACCTCTTATTATTGGTGTTCCAGCCACACTGCCTTCCTACCACAGGATCTTTGTACATACTCTTCCCTCTTCTAGAAGTGCTCTATCCTGTCCCCAACCCCAGAGAAGTCTTCCCTAACTAGGGTGATCAAATGGCCTTGTTTTATAGACTGTGGAGTTGTGTTCCTCTCCTTTTGTAGGTCTTTTCCCAGTTTTGTAATTATAAACTTATTTCTGTAATTGATTGATGTGTGTCTGCTCTATCAGCCTCGAGCTCCATGAGAGCAGGGACCAAGCTTATTTTGCTCACCATTGTGTTCTCAGCACCTAGCATAGTATTAGCCACATAGAAGGAATTTTTTATTTGTTGAGTGAATAAAAAATGTATCTGTGCATTTGAATGTACATTGGAAAAGTCTTCCGGGAGTGGAAAGTTTCTGTTGGGACACAGTAGGAGACCGTGTAAATAAATACAGCCATGCTTTTAGGAGCCATTGGGCATTCCAAAAGGAAACCAGCAACTGGTTTCCAAATTGGAAACAGATGGTCAACAACATTTTTTAGAATGAGAATGAAAAAAATAATTAGAATATTCTTATATTGAACTGAGAAATAATTAACTTCTAAGTAGTGAAATGTAGCAGTTGAGAGGCACAGAAACCACAATTTGGCTTGTATAATAACACAAGTCAATCACATTATTAATGATGTTTAAGAAATAGAAGAAAAACAAAGGAATTCCTTGGACGCTACCAAACTTCACAGACCACGGAGTACTAGGCAGGCTGGTTAGTCTCAGAAAAATATTTATAAAGGTTCATGTTGAAGCCTGAAAAGTCGTCACTTAAGAGGGAAAGTTGCTCTCAGTATTGATTCATGTTGAATCTCAGTAATTAGTGTTCTATTCTTTCTAATATCCTGTGATTCTAGCATTGTAAACATCTAGTAAAGCTGCAGAATATTGAAAGGGATATTTATAGTTTTTCACAATAACTTTGTTTCCTAATTTTTAAATATATATGTATAATTATAATATATACATTACAAACAAGCACACTCTCAGAAGTTGTGTTGGCACCAACTCATCAGATTCCCCTGGTTGTATTAATAACAGTGTCAGCTTCCTGAATGGGCATGGGTTTACTTTGTGTTCCCAGGACAAGCTTGTGTATAATCATGTTCTTTTATGGAAGAGCTCATTCTGTTTCTGATATAGATTAACAGCAGAAGAAATTTAAGCCCAGAGCCCAGATTTGATCAAATTTTCCATTCTCATGGCTTTCCTTATCCGCATGTTTAGCAGCAAGATCACTACAGAGTAAAAATGCCTGAGCAAAGTGTTATAATGCCTAACTCTAAATACTTCACTATAATTTGCAAGGCTGTTGTGTCTTGAACAGGCGGTACTTTGGAGAGAAGATTGGGTTGTATTTTGCCTGGTTGGGCTGGTACACAGGCATGCTCTTCCCAGCTGCCTTCATTGGATTGTTTGTCTTTTTGTATGGAGTCATTACTCTGGATCACTGCCAAGTCAGGTACGGAGAGCCTTGGGTGAGCCTGCCTTTGCTTATATTTAGAGATGGGTGTTTGTGCTGTGGGGGTGTTCACAGACCATGGGCCCACTTAGATTTTCCTTCTAACTTACATCCCAGTCTCTCCTGGGAAAATTCAAAAGTCTCAGTTCACTAGATCTCTCCACCCATTGCCCTTGCTGCTGTGGTCTTCAGCTACCAAGGAAGCAACGTTAACATTTATGGACGTATAAGCCACTCTAGATCCACAGAACAAATCACTTTCATTCATTGGCTAAAAGTTGCTCTCTTTCTGACTTTTTCACCATTTTTCTTTCTGCAAATACTGCAAAATAGTGGGTTAACAATCCTTTTTTATAAATTCCATGTTTTTACAAGGATCCTTTAAACCTAAGTCAGAAAGACATCTCACCAATTTGCTGGGGCTTTGAGAATGATTCGGTGTTGATGGGTGTTATCTTGATTCCTTCACCAGAATATAGTTTAAGGTATTCACAGAGATCTTATTGCAAGGCTGGACAATGATCTTAAATAATAAATGTGCCTTTAGAAGTGATTGCAAAAATAAAAGTGATTGATTGATCCTCCCATCTACAAAAATATTTTACTTTCTAGTGAAATTGTTAATGAAATATAGCTTTCTCCCAGAACTAATCCCTAGTATTTTTATTTATTCCTTCATTTTTAGTTTTAATTTATCATGCATATAGAGATCAAGGCAGGCACTTTTAGGTGTCTTGTTGTTTTTATAATTCAGTATGAAATTGCTTCAAACCTGTGCAATGTCGTGAATGACTTTTGTATAATTTGGAGTAGGAAAACCAATGTTTTGCTTCATGTATTTTCCCGAGTTTAACTTATTAACATTTAAAGTTAAGAAACAGCCTCATAAGTAAGTAGGTTTATCAGATTATTAAAATGTGCAGGCACTTGTTTACATTAATAACAGAGAAAGCTAAGAAGCTTCTGAGTACAAAAATTTAATCTACTGGATCTTATTTACTGGTTGAATATTCTGGTGAAATTGGAAGGGAAAAAATGCTCTTATGTCATCACAAAGCAGTCCTTTCTGTTCTCTTTTCCAGTAAAGAAGTCTGCCAAGCTACAGATATCATCATGTGTCCTGTGTGTGATAAATACTGTCCATTCATGAGGCTGTCAGACAGCTGCGTTTATGCCAAGGTAATTTCAAATATGCAACATTTTAGGTGGATTGAATTTTACATACACTTTCCTGAGACACAGAGGGTAACTATCTTCTGTCTGCCAGTTCTGATCTTTGACTCTCAAGTTTATGTTGGAGGAGAGACTTACCTCCATCATTCAGGATTTTAATTCAAATATCTTTTTTACTGTATATATATTTTAATGTGTTGGCTCTAATTATCATCACAAGAAGCTACAGCATGCATAGTGCAAAGAGCACAGTTATTAGAGTCAGAGAAAGGCTTGAATCTTGACTCTGCTCTTTGCCTCGTCAGTCTGGGAACAAGTTGTTTAACCTCTCTGAGTCTCAGTTTCCTCATGTGTAAAATGGAGAACATGATGCTTGTTTCACATAATTGTTATAAGAAATGAGATAAGATACAGTATACTGAGCAAAGTGCTTGGCAAATGGTAAGGTCTCATAAATGAGAGCCACCATGCTTTTCCTCCTCTTCATCATCATTATTGTCAAAAAGACTTAGATTCAAAGCTAGTTGAGCTACTTACCTCTTTGACCTTGCTCATGTACAGCCTCTTTGAGGCTGAGCTTTCTCAGCTCTAGAAGGCAGGCAGCAGTATCTGCTCTCTGTGCCCCATGGCATGTCATGAGGACCAAAGAAAGTAGTATATATGAAAATGCTTTGAAAAAACAAATACATAACACCATTATGTCCAACGTGTATCATTGCATGCCCCTTTCTCATGTTATACCTTACTTTATTAAAATTTTAGACACATTCATCAAATTCCTATAGTTTTTTACTTAGGGGTAGTGTTACTAATGCAAAGCAATAGCTGGAGTATGGGCTGATGATGACTTTTCCAAGACCCACTGCCCATCAACTTGCCCAGATTCCAGATGTAAAAGGAGTTGGCAGATTTGATTGAACCTCTGCAATCACTGCAGCTTGGATCTATCTAATCATGCTGTTGGCATTGCAGAGTTTTGTTTGTTTTAAATGAGAGAGCATTTGATAGGCAGCCCAGGAAGCCATCCATCGTGATGTCCTTAGTACTGCAGGTGGCCAGTCCATATGGGAGGAGCCCAAACCACAGTAGCCAGCTGTGATTCTAGAAAGATTTGGGCTCTTAGTATGTGCTGTAAGGGACAAAAAAAAGCACAAAATACTCTCCCTACCTTTGGAGAACATACAGATAGAACTGAGTGGATGAGGACAAATTTAACAAAGTGATCTTGGGAAATACAGATTTGGTGAGGATCAAGAGTTTTGTCAGAGATATAATTTAGTTTAAAGATTGTGAGTTAAGCCTGAATGACTTGGGTGCAAAAATCCTGCTTTCTGGGACTCTTGGAAGCCCAGTTTTTTTGTTATTGTTGTTTTGGGGCATTTGTTTGTTTTTTATGTGGAAAGATATGCCTTGAGTGAAGTTCTCTCTTTAGAAGATTCATGATAATTCCTTAAAAGGATCATCATGAATAGTTTAGAGTGCTTAGATTTTACAGAGGCTGCTTTGGGCAGTTATGCTACTGAATATAAGATCTAGAACAATAATAATTATAATAATAGCTAGGCTATGGCTACAAAAATAGCTAGGGAACCTACATTTATTATTTCTAATTCTCACAGCAACTTCAAAGTGGATGTTATTACCATTTTACTCAAAGATTCAGAGAGGTAAAAATTACTCATCCACGGTCACACAACACTAAGTAGGTGGGGCTCAGCTTATTTGACTGCAAAGCATGTCATTGTGCCATACTGAGCTACAAGATGTTTAGATTCTGGATTTGAGATTTGGTCTTGCCTAGAAATTTAGTTAAATGAAGGCTAGAAAGCTTCAGAGTGAAAGAACTGAAGTAATATGCAGTTTCCTTTAGAAACGCCAAACTGACTTCATGGAACTGAGGATACATAGGAATATTGGATCAAATCAGAGCCTGGATCCAATCCAGTCAATGGCTGTTCTGCTGATCAGGAATGCTTATCCCCAATGCTTGCATTTGCAAGGGTCTAAAACCCAACTCAAACTGGCTGAAGCAGAAAGGGACTTATTGGCTCAGTTCACTGGAAAAGATATTAGACACACTCTCTGAAAACAAGGGTCTCAGGGCCTAGAACTGGTCCTCCAGGCCCCCAGATGTCTCTCTAGCCACCTGTCCACATGATCATTGTGCAGACAGGTTCTCATCACACGATGGGGAAGGTGGCTGCTGACTGCTGCAGTTCCAGGCTTATATTGTCCTTCCTTTATCTCCTTAAGCATATGTTTATGCTTACTTTAAATTCTTTGTCTGCTGTTATAGAATGTCTGTTTTAGAAGGTGTATGTTGCCTAGTTTGGGATATTTTTTTGGAGACAGCTGTCTTCCCCAGATGTTCCATTATTTTGGCATGTGGGTGATGTCCCCTAGAGGTGTCAACCACTTTGGGTAAGGGTCAGAGGCCAGCCCTAGGCTGTCAGTCCTGGTGAGTTTAGAGAGAGGAGAGGACAGTGTTTCCCAGGCACTGCCACTCTGCTAGAGGACTGTTCTCATTAGAGTTTTATGTTTAAGTCTGCTTAGAACAAAGCAGAACTGGGAGGCACTCTCCCTTGATTGTAATCTGCCAATGCTAGGGCTTAAGAGTGAATGGACTGAGGGGTGAATGCCTATGGGCAGCTAGCCAGCAGCAGCTGCTTTCCTTATCTCCTCCACCAGGCAGGAGGACACTGTGCGTCCCTGAATACTACCCCAAAAATGCCAGCACCTGTGGTTTGGCCTGTTGCAGCTGATTTCTGAGGGGGGGGGTATTAATTGTCCAATGACCATTGAGGGAGAGGCTGGAATAGAACTCATGTATTTCTCTAACCTGTGTTGTCACTCTGCTTGAGAACTGCCACTTACCTCTCCCCATACACCACCACCACCCACCACCATCTCTCTCTCACTCTCTCTCTCTCTCTCTCTCTCTCACACACACACACCATTCAAGGCAAACTTCCTTCTCCTCTGTGGTTTCTCAGGGTCTTTGTTTGTTTGTTTTTGCATTTTGTTAGTTCCCAGAATCTACTATCTTCTTCAGGGTTGATTTTGTCCAAAAGAGCCAAGCTTATGCTAGCTTACCATCTTAGTAGGAACCAGAAGTCCCCATAACTCACCCCTTCTGATTCACATATTCCCAAGTAACTGTAACAGAAAAATGTCTCTCTCCAAATGTTTGCATATTGGTCCCAGGAAGGGACTCGAATTGGTTCTATTTGAGCTGTGTGCCCCTTGGGAACCTGTGTGAGAGAGATTTACCTGGAGAAGGGAGGAAAGATGATCTGAGCAGCCAAAAATAACAGCAACTACAATCTATTCCAGAATCTATACTGATGGTGCAGGCTACAACTTCCACCAACTCCCAGTAAATACCCTAACAGAGGGCACAGACCAACCACATACCAATGGAACTCTCAGGCTTGATTTAATGCTGAGTGCCCAGTATACAACTCAACACTCCGTCAGGCATATGAAATAAACCAGCTTTAGATTTTTGTCTCACTGCTGCCCATCTCTTCTATGTTCAAAGATAGAGAAGGTATAAACTTTTGGAAAATTTTGAAATACTTCACATTCTGATATAACAGGAAAAGACTTGTTTATAATTGGCACATTCTCTAAGGGACAGTAAAGTATACTTTATAGAGAACTATAAAGCACAAAAAAAGGTTATGCTTTATGAATGTATCAGTCATCATTTCAGTTTGGCATGAGATTGGTGTGATTTATCCTGGAGGCAGAAATGAGCTTGGAAGTTTTTTGGCAAGAATAGATATTTTTGCTTTCTCCTATGGTATTTGCAATAGAATATATTATTCCAGCAATACAATATTTGCTAGCTGTCTTTGTGTTGTATGTAATAGGTAAAATAGTGATTATCCGAGGCTTAATAAAGGTGGAAGTGGATTTTGTTAATGGTCTGCTCTCTCTTCTTTATAATGCTGAAATCCAGAGGGCAGCCCAGAAAGCATTTGCTCAAAACTACACAAACGAAATAGCCATGTTTTCAAAGTGAATAAATGAGGCATTAAAAATAGTTCTTGGGAAATCAGAAAGCTTTAAAGCAACAACAATAATACTTTTCTGGTCTTAAATATAAATATATCCATATACATATGTGCATGTATAATAGTTTTTATAGTGCACAAAAGGAAATTCTTAGAACACTATTGGGGCTGCTGATAAATGCTCACCTAGATGATAATGCACATAGAGGGAGCCAATTCTCTCTTCCGTTTCCAAACTACTTCACAGTTAGAGGAAACCCCTTCTTAATTATGATCCAAAAGGAATGGCTCTTAAAGAAGCCCTGGAAAATTCATTGTATCATCAATGCTATTTTTACAGAACTTGAAAAAATGTGAATTGGAATATTATATATAAGAAGTTTGTTTAACTATGATTCATAATGTTCCCAGGTAACCCACCTTTTTGACAATGGAGCCACCGTCTTCTTTGCTGTTTTCATGGCAGTCTGGGGTAAGTGTTCTACATCTGTCTAACTTGAGTTCCCCTCATATGCCTTGTGATATGTTCCTTTAGAAATCTGACTTTGGATGTGAAAGGAAGAAGCTTGAGTAAATTCAGTTGGCTGTTCTGTTAGATGCAAACTGATAAATAATACATTTGGTTTATTTAAAAAGTGATATTATAGAGGAGAAACTTGTCTGATTTCTCTTCTCTTAAACCCTCAATGATTCCATCAGCATTCCATTATTAGATTAAAATTCACCTTCCGTTGGAGATAAAAAATAAAGTTTATAGTACATCAAAAGGTCTGGTGAGACCTGAATACCCATCTCAGTATATATGAGACTTTCTATTGTAAGTAGAATCTTCTCATCTGGCTAATGTATGTGTACCCACCTCTGGCTTTCTTCCAGTTCTGGTCAGAATGGCCCCCTATAAACAAGAGCTACCTGCAAGGCTGAATTGAGTCCTTCTTGATCAGTTCAAGCTAACAGCCCCATAACAAGGTGTGATGGAACATTTACTTAAAAAATTACTTAACCCGAAGAAATCACTTAACCCACTTCTTTGTGAGATGGGTTTAATAATATCTTCCTAGTCAAATAATTATAAAGCTTTAATTTAATAGTATAGAAAAGAGTCTAGACAAATTCAGAGTAAATAATTAATTGCCGTTACCCCTGGAGGGAAGAATTCTTGGAAGGGTAAGTGAACGGTAATGAGAGACAAACTTTACACTGTATATTTTCAGTTTTGTTTTAATTTTTTGCAATGATTATGCATTTCTTCTAGAACTTAAAATGCCGGAATCTGAATTTTGATGTTATAAAACTCTGCTAACTCAAGGCTTAGGTTCATGTTGTTCCTTATATCTGGAATGAATGTCAGAATCTTTCAGGGCCCAACTGAATTATTATCTTCTCCAGCCAGAAGATGTCTTCCTCCTTCGAACTTCATACATTTGGTCCATGTCATTCTTTGGGCACTTATAATGATTTGCATACACAACTTATCTCCTCTAGTAGGTTCATGGTCCTTGAGGACCATTATGGTCATTGGAGACCTCATACATTTCTTTTGAAGACAGAGAGATTCATATTTGTTGGATGGATGGATGCATGAATGGATAGAAAAAAGAAAAAAGAGAAAGGGAAAAAAAGAAAATTACCAAAAAGATTTCTTTGTGAGACAATGAGTGTGTTTAAATGATCTCTTTGACAAGTGGAATTATAAAACTGTTCTCTTGAGGAGGCTCGTTCTAGATGTATTGTGTCTTCCTACCTAGGGATCTTCAAAGTAAAATTGCCCCACCCACCACAGCTCTGTTGAAGGGACATATTTTGAATGCTGTGACTCCAGCCCCTCTCAGCCAGTGGGCATGTGGCCCAAGATCAGCCAAACCATAGGTTGGTATGAGTGGCCTGGGAGAGGACCTGAGATTCTGCTCAGAGACCAGCAGGGCCACCCAGAGTCTTAGTCTCAAGAAAGTAGATTGAAAAATATAGAGAGAGAAGGAAGTTAGCAATAGGAATTGACACTGAAAGATGGAGGGAGGGAGGAAGAGAGAGATTAAGATTGACTATCAGGTAGAAGTAGAGATCAGGAGGAATTATTAGCAGGCTGAAGTTATGAAGAAATCAGAACCTAGAAATAAGCAGAAGCAAAGAACTAGTGGAAAAGATATAGAAGAAAGGGTCCAGAAGCTAACCTGGGGAAAATGCAAGACAATACCCTAAAGAGAAGCAGAGAGAGAATATAGCCAAGTCACGTTAATAGTGGAGTATCAAAGTGAAGACCCAGGATCTCTTGTGGCTGAAGTCTCAAGCTTCTGGATTCCATGTCCTGTCCCTGAATAGGCCCAGTCTTTTAATTCCCATGGGATTTCTGCCTCCATTGGTGGGTCTTGCAAAAAGCCCTCACTATTTGTGCTACCCCATGGTGCATCTCTGTCCCTTGCAAATAAAGGAAGCTAATCATAACAGAATTTTGGTTATGGGACTGAGCTCTCAGATTGAGAACGTGTATCTGGTTTTACTAGAACATATTAGAATCAATAACCATGATCAGGTGGTATCATAAGCCATCCAGTGCTTAAGCTTTGCCATGGTTACAAATGAGGAGACTTTAGACAATGTATTCATTTCTTAAACCAATGGTTCCCAAACTTTTTCAAGTCATGGTGCACATATAAAATGATAATATTTGCACAGCATACTGATATACATGAAGGAGCCAGGGATAATAACTGCCCTAAGCACTCCTTAGCTGCCCCAAGGGCTGAAGGGGTTATTACCTCCTGCAAACCTATAATCCATTCCTGGTATATCCATTGGGAAGCCCTACTTTGGGTTAGTAGTCTACTGTGTAATGAGTTAATGCTTCTGTATAGAGAGTGGTGTTCTGGAAGAATTAATACACAAAACTCCCTTACCCACTACAATATTTCACCAATTTTAGACATACTTTCACTTAAATAATGTTTTCTTCTTCCAGTTTACCCTCTGGGACTGTACAGAAGTAAAATTCTGATATAATGACATTTGTTTATAAGGCAGAGGTTGTTGTCTCCCCCATCTCTCACCCAGTATCACCATTATAAAGGGGATTCTGTCCCTTCTTTGCAAGTTGGAATGTCTTATGCTGGGGGAAACAAAAAGGATTTGTTTTATCCCTACCAACTTCAACTGATTGTTGGTGGCTGCCTAGGGCATGGAGCTGAGAAGCTTCTGAGTTGCAAATGAGTGGATTGGAGACTTGACAGTCCTCATGCCTTGGAGGGTACTCAGTAAGAATCTGATGGATGTTTTGTAATAACCTTTGGGCACAAGGCAACGTTTTAGGGCCACTCCAGGCAAAGCAAGCCTGGAATAATTCATCTTCTGAGTTGCTTTGTCTTAGTTGACAACGTTTTGCTTAAATCTTGTATTGTTCCCAGAAATGTGCTAGTTGGAGAAAAAGAGTGATTTACCCAAGGTGTTTCTTTATAGATAGGCATATACCTTTTGCAGAAATCTGGAATGGCCAATATTAACAGTTATAATAATAGCACACACTTGTTGAGAGCTTACTATGCACTGGACACTGTCTGAAGCATTGTACAGCATCATCTCAGTTAATCCGTTTAGCAACCTTTGAGGAAGGTACTATTATTATCTTCATGTGATAGATGAACTGAGGCAGTAGCTAGAAAGTGGCAAAACCAAGAGTTAAATTGGGCAAGCTTAGCTCCCACACTCTACTGCTAGGATCATGTACTGTTCCTAAACATCGCTGTTTCTGCTTCAGAGATCTGAACTTTAAGATAAAGGACTGCTACACTCCTCCTGAGCCCCCTTTAGCCTGATTTGCGACTGTGATTTCTATAAAAGCATGTCAGTTCTAATGGAGCTCAGTTTAATGGTCTCAGGACCATCCTTTATGATTGACAAGTTACAATATTTAAGAAAACAAATGCACTTTATTTCCAGGAAATTGCCAGATATGGAGATGCTGAGAACAGGTGTAAGTGGTTTACAAGACCTCCAAAGGGACGGGCTTGATGTGTTTGTTTTGTTGCCTTTTGCTTTGTGTATTCCCCAGAGGAACAATAGGCTCCACTTGGAACCAGTGTGCAGCAGCTGGGGAGGGCCTTTGTGTGGGGTTAGAAAGCTTGACAGAACTCCACTACTTTTGTGCAAGTTCACATGTGTGTGACAGCAGGGCCTCCCGGGGGAGCTCTGGGCTCTGGGCTTGAACCACAGTTTGGCTCTTTCCTCAATGCTCATGTTTGTTCAGAAAGATTCAGAGACAGAACAGTTATGGCCTGAATTAGTTTCTCTTTCTACGAAAAAAAATGAGTCATTAGGGAGCTAGATGTTGGTGGCGACTTGTCAGGAAGCAGGTTATCTCCCTCTGTTCTTAGTTTCTGTCTTCTTTTTTTTTTTCTCCTTCCTCTGTTTTTTTCTGCTTTCAGTGTTGCCAAAAATTAAATTATCCCCAGTCAACAAACAAGTCAAAGTCCTCACAGCTCTCCAATCAAAATAACAAGTTTGTGGTTATGTGAATGCAGATTCAAAGATTCTATATATGGTCTGGTCAGTAATTTGTGAATGAAGGATGTCTCATTTCTTGAAAATAAATTTTATAATAATTGGCCTTTTGTTTCTAGATATTTACATGAATATTGTCTTTTATAATCTTATCCATATGTCCAACAAAAAATGGTGATTGTACATTCAAAACAAAAGGTATACATTTACTAAATGCCTACTAGGTGTATAGGTGCAGTCACATATGACGCCTCATCAATTTCTCATAACCCACCAGGAAGAAATTACTATCCCCATCTTATAGATGAGGATGTTGAGGCTCAGAGAGGTTACGCAACTTTCCCAAGATTACCCAGCAGCTGATAAAGTGGTGGAGTCTGGATTTTAAACCAGATCTGGTCAGCCTAACTCCAGAGTCATTCCAAAATGTCTCCACCATGTCATGCACCTTCTATGGGATATATTGATTAAAATTTCGTCACTCAGCAAATAGTGCATTCTCACTGTCACTTGGTACTGCGTATACAAAAAAATGAGTAAGATGTGATCTCCGCTCTCAAAAACCTCATGGAATATTAAGAGAGAGTTGGTAATTATAAAACAGGGTGTTAAGTCAAATTTACAATGAGCCAATGAGCGTCCATGCAGCCAACTTCTTGAGGCAGAAAGGAAAAGCAGAAAAGGTTTCACCCAAGATGAGACACTGGAACCAAGTCATATATTTACCAGGCAGAGGAGGGGGGTTGGGGAAGGTGTGGATGACGTTTTGAGCTGAGAATAGTGGGGCAAAGCCCTGAAAGGGAAGGGTTGGGTGTTCAGTGTGATAGGGACATAGAATGTATTAGTTTCATAGGGGTGCTGTAACAAAATACCACAAACTGTGTGGCTTAAAACAATAGAAAGTTATTCTTTCACAGTTCTGGAGGCTAGAAGTACAAAATCGAGGTGTCAACAAGGTTGGTCCCTTGGAAGGCTCTGAGGAGGGGTTGCTGTTCCTTACTGCTCTCCTAGATTCTTGTGATGGCCAGCGATCCTTGGTGTTCCTTGGCTTGTAGATGCATCACTCCAATCCATGCCTCCATCTTCACCTGCATTCTTCACCTGGCTGTCTTCTTATAAGGACACTAATTGTATTGGATTGAGGGCCTACCCTACTCCAGTATGAACTCATCTTAACTAGTTGATCTGCAATTACCTTATTTTCAAATAAGGTCACATTCTGAGGTTGGGGCTTAGGACATCAACATATCTTTTATTGAGTGGGCCACAATTCAACCCAAAACAGAGTGCATGTTGAGGGCTGAGATCTGCTTATCACAGGACATTTGTACCATGACAGGGCTTCACCCTGTAGGCAGAGGAAAGCTAACTGAAGTTACAAGCCGGGGAGTGACATCATCAGTTGTGTTTGCAAAGTAACTCTGGCAACAGTGTGGGAAGGGGTGAAAGTGAACCAGTACATAGCAGGTAGCCACTTAGGAGGCTGTTCCAGTGTGCAGTCAAAATATTATGCAGAATTGGGCTTTAGGAAAGATCTAAATCACAGAATAAAAACCTTATATGTAAATATGTTTTCCTTGCTTTAGTTACTTATAATTGACAAAAGTTGAGAATAACCTAACTGTAATAAAAAAAAAAAATATGCACTGATAGCAAAGCTGAAAAAAATTGGGAATAACCTAAATATCCAACAGCAGAAGAATGATTAAGGAAATTATAAGCAGCCATTAAAAATTAGTCTTCCAAAGCATGTAATATAACACAAAGCTTATATTTAAAAAATTGTTGGGGCCAGCCTGGTGGCATAGTGGTTAAGTTCACACACTCCACATTGGCAGCCTGAGGCTTGCAGGTTTGGATCCTGGGTGCCGACCTACACACCACTCATCAAGCCATGCTGTGGTGGCATCCCATATCCAAAATAGAGGAAGATTGGCATAGATGTTAGCTCAGGGACAATCTTCCTCGAGAAAAAAAATGCTAAATATAGGACATAAAGTATACAAATAAAGAGTGATTTCAGATATAGTAAGTACTAATGAAAACAGAAAGAAATTATGTCACAGTGTTAATGGTGGTTTTCTCTAGGTGATGAGATTATGGGAAGTTATTGTCAGCTTTATTTAGGTATAATTTACATAAAATAAAATCTAGCAATTTTACGAGTAAAATTTGACAAGTTATGACAAATGTATCTAGTCGTGTAACCATCACCATAATGAAGATATAGAATATTTTCATCCTCCAGAAAGTTTCCTCATGCCTTTGTGTAAGTCCCTCAGGAAGCTCTAACCTGCTTTCTACCACTGTAGTTTCACCTGTTCTAGAATCTCACACAAATCGAATCATTCAGTATTTAGTGTTTTGTGTCTGGCTTCTTTCATTAAGATTAATGCTACTGAGATTCATGTATGTTGTTGTATATGTCAGTAGTTTGTTCCTTTTCAGTACAGAATAGTATTCCATTGCCCGGACATACCAAAATTTGTTTATCCATTTACTAATTAATGAACATTTGGATCCAATCCAGTTTTTAGCTATTATACATTAATCTGAGAATCATTGGCTAGTACAAATTTTTTGTACATTTGCATAAAAGTCGTATTTATTTCTCTCGGGGGAAATAACCAGGAGTGGCATTCCTGGATCATAGGATAAGTGAATGTCTAAATTTATAAGAAATTGTTTTCCAAAGTGGCTGTGCCATTTTGTATTCCCAGCAGCATTATATGAGAGTTCCAGGTGTTCCACATCCTCACAAACGCTTGGAATCATCAGTCTTTATCATTTTAGTCATTCTAGTGGGTGTATAGTGTATCTCATTGTGGTTTTTAATTTGCATTTCCCTAATGACTAGTGATATTGAACATGTTTTCATGAGCTTGTTTGCAATCTGCACATCTTTGGTGAAGTGTTTTTCAAATAATTTGCCCATTTGTTATTGAGTTGTTTGTCTTCTTATTTTCAAGTTGAAAGAGTTCTTTATATATTCTAGGTTGAAGTCCTTTATCATACATATGTTTGCAAGTATTTTTCTCAGTTTGAGGCATGCATTTTTATTTTCTTAATGGTGTCTTTTGAAAATGAAAAGTTTTTACTTTTGATATACTCCAATTTATTTTTCTTTTTTTCTGTCTGTGCTTTTTGTGTTTTATTTAAGAAATCTTTGCCAAATTCAAGGTCCCTAAGATTTTCTTCTAGAAAGCTTATAGTTTGGCTCATATATTTAGGTTCAAGAATTATTTCAGGTTGATTTTTGTACATGGTGTAAGGTAAGGGTCAGATCCATTTCTTTGCATATATGGATATCCAATTGTTCCAGTAACACTTGTTGAAAGATTACCCTTTTCCTTCTTGAATTTGCTTGGCTTTTTTTGGTTGAAAATCAATTGGCCATATATGTGTGGGTCTGTATGTAGAAATATTTTATGTTTGGTCCACATGTGTACTTTTATGGCAATAATACACTGTCTTGATTGTTACAGCATAATAGTAAGGATTGAAATCTTATTCTTTTAAAAAATTGTTTTGGCTATTTTAGGTCCTTTGCATTTCTGTATAAATTTTAGAATCAACTTGTCAATTTCTATCAAAAAAAATCCTAATATTTTGATTGCAATTGAGTTGAATCAATAATCAATTTGGGAAGATTGAAAACTTAAAATCAAATATTCCTATCCATGAACATCATTATAGCTTTTGATTTATTTAAGTGTTCTGTAATTTCTCTAAGCATGTTATATAACTTTCAAGGTACAGGTCTTGCTTATTTTTAGAAATTTTTCCAGAATCATGTTGTCTAGGACTCCAAGTACACATATGTTAGACCACTCAATATTGTCCTACAGGACAATTACATATGCTTTGTTTATATTTTTCAGCCTTTTTAATCTTTGTGTTTTCCATTATTCTTTCTGTATTGCTTCTATTGATTTGTCTTCAGGTTCACTGATCTTTTCTTCTGAAAAATCTAATCTATTAATCCTACCCAGTGTGTTTTTCTTTTCATATCTTGCATTTTTCATCTCAAATCTCAATCACTTGGGTCTTTTCATACCTTTTATTGCTCTCCCCATTGCGCTCATGTTTTCATCTACTTTCTTGACATATGAAGCATATTTATAATAGTTCTTTTATCCTCCCTGTTCTATCATTTCTGTCAGTTCTGGACTGTCAGTTTGGGATTTTATTGAATTTTCTCCTGCTTACAGGTTTCTTTTCCTACTTACTTGCATGCCTGGTAATTTTTAATTAAATGCTGGAAAGCATTGAGTTTTGATTTTTGTTGTGTTTCTTTAGTGTTGGGCTTTGTTCAGGCATGCAGCGAACTTACTTGCAGCTCAACTGGATCCTTTCAAGACTTGTTTTTAGCTTGTTAGGGTAAGTCCAGAGATCCACTCTAAGGCATGACCTTTATGAGGCCTCTTACAATACCCTATGTATTACAACATCTCTCACTCTGACTAGTGGGATTGTGAACTACTTCCAGCCCTCTGTGAACTCTGAGGACTGTTTAGCTACCAATAAGCAGCCTCATGTAGTTTCACTCCATGTACATCAAGAGTAGAAGGGAATTCATTGCTGATATCTGGAGCTTTCTTTTAGTATAGCTCTCTTCTCTCTGGTACTCTCCCCTGCAAATTCTTGTCAGCTCATCCTCCCACTTCAATCTCTCTTTCCCAAGGTCAGTAAGACCATAGGATCTGTTTTGGTTCCCCCTGCCTGAATTGTATCCTGGAAACGGCCTCTACACGTTGAGCTAGTATGATCCAAGGGCTCACCTCACTTATTTCTTCTCTCTCAGGGATCATAGTCCTGCACTGTCTCTTGTCCAGTGCTGATAACAGTTGTTTCGTATATTGTAGCAGTTAATCCTTATGAGGGGAAGTGAAAATTCTCAGGCTGTTGCATTTTGATGGCTTTTTATGGAAGAGAAGCATACCCTCAGACAGAGCCTCAGAGAATTGTGGTTCTTTGGGTAAATTGCCATGATTCATGGTGTCTACTCAGCTTTACCAGTTCAGAAACACTGTTGAAATACCCAGAGCTAATTTGACCTGGGGAAATAGACTCCTCTTCTAAACTCTGCAAGCACCAATGCATGATCCAGAACCTGAAAATACAGGTATATGGTAGAGAATATTATTTTATAATGACCATCTTGATCACCTTCTTCCTGTGTCAGGATACTTAGGAAGCCAAATTAATCATCATATGTTGTTTGAGCTTGTAAATCAGTGCAGCTAGCAAAATCCCTCACACAACAAAAGAATGCAATTAATAATTGTTAAATTAATGGAAGAAGGGAGCAAGAACCATTTTTTTCTTTTGCTTGGTTAGTCATCCTTACCCCATTACATAGACCACCCCTAGAGACTGGTTCATGTCAGGATACCTTTCTAACATCCTACATTAGATCAAACTCTATAAACTCAAATTTGTGTTCTTAGACTCTCTTTTTCCTAAGTTATAGGTTGGCCCTCCCCTATCTGGACCCACTGACTTTCTCCAGAAAAGGTTCCAATACCAGTAATTAAGTCTCAGCTTCTTAAAATGTAGTCATATTCCTATCCTTCCTGGATTCTGAGATTACCCTCATTTGGCATTTCAGGGTGTTTCACAAACTCTCTAGCCACTTATTTACATTCATGTGCATTATCACTGCCATTGGCCTACCTCAGATGTTGCAAACTGACAACCTGTAAAAATATTCTGTTTGGTCCTCACCAATATTAAAAATATACAAATAAACTATTATCATTTTGAAATTGAGACAGTTCACATGAAGATACATTTTTGTAGTTTCTCTTGAAAATTTTGAAGATCTGGCCACAGTAGAGTCAATGAGAACTGAGGACACCTACCACTTTACATGATGCACACACTCCCCAATTTGTCCTAATCCCCACCACTCCCTATTGTGTGGTTTCCTCTTCTAGGTTTTGTACTGATCTGGCCCATTTAGCGTTTGAGTTTGTGACTCCTAGCTAAGCTCATTCATTATGTGAAGATTTCACAAGTTATGTTCCCAGGAGGTGACCTCATTCCTCTATTTCTAAATTCTTGGAAAGCACATCATTGTAACTCCTCTGTTCGTCCTCCAAATGAACATTCTCAGAAAGTTATAAAGGACTGCAAAAAATGAAATCTGTTAGGATTATTAATTTCACTTTTTGAGAAAGGAAATTAGTATTGGGAAAAAAATGACTGAATGTGTATATGAAGTAATGTGTTTCCCCAGGTCATTCTACTTTCCTAGGAAGTAAGAGAATTATCTTGACCGGGTCTCTGAAAATGCTTTGAGTCATCAGACAGCAGGTCACCATTATGAAATAAAAATCATCCTTTCTCTTCCACATGTACTGCCCATTTTATTGCTGCTCACAGCTCAATTCTTGCTTTTATACAAACAAATGGAACATAATCTTTTGACAAGTTGAGAAAGAAGTTAGACTATAGGATCTTTAAGTCCCTGTTTTTTTTTCAAAAATAAGAAAAAAATGCCTTTATAATTATTTTCTAGCATTAGACATAATTCTCCTCTATACTACCAGTTGAGACATTTTCAAAATGAAGAATCAAATTAAGCCTTTCAATATTTATTATGGTACCACAGGGCAAAAATTGGCAGCATTGTATCCCTGGAAGCTTTGGGAATAAGTGTGGGCTTTTCCAGGCCTCCCAGAAGAAAAGTATAGATCTAAGAGAAGGCTAGAGGGTAAATGCCAGGCTCTCACAGTGAACCTATAACCCCGGAGTATGGTGTTTTGTGTTTATAACTACTTTCAGCAGAGTGCTGCTATGGTTGAAAGAGTGGGCTTTGTCTTTCTTTTTGGCTCTCCTTGATTCAATAGAAATTAGAGCTCCCAGATTAGACTGTGATCTAGTAACTAAAAGTCAGACAGATAGCACCCCTGGCTCCTGCCCTAAGTCATTGTGATAGCCCAAACAGCCCTGTTATTGGTTGAATTGTGTCCTCCCAAAATATATGTTTAAGTCCTAACCCCCAGTACCTGTGAAAGTGACCTTATTTGGAAACAGAGAAAGAGAAAATAGAGACACAGGCATTCACAGGAGAGAAGGCCATGTGAAGACAGAGGCAGAGATTGGAGCAATGCCTCTACAAGACAAGGGATGCCAAGGATTGCCAGCAACTACCAGGAGCTAGGAGAAGGGCACGGAAGAGACTGTCTCTCAGAGTCTTCAGTAGGAACCAACCTTGCCAACACCTTGATTTTGGACTTCTAACCTCTGGAACTATGAGAGAATGAATTTATGTTGTTTTAAGCCAAAAGAAAGAAGAGGCAGATCAGGTCCAAATCCCAGTTCTGTCATTTACTAGCCCTGTGACTTTTCCAAACCTCAGATTCTTCATCTATAGGATGATGAAAATAATACCAACCTTATAGACTTTTGAGAAAATAAAGCATAGTACCTAATATGTAAGAAACTTTTACTATATGATAATTAAATATTAAATTGTGCAACATTTCAATCCTGCCATGGAACCTAAGATATGCAGCTGAAAGGGGAGATTTCCCTGCATGAGACTCTCTAAATGCCTTAGGAAGATGACAAAAAATAGTAACTTAGTGGGGTTTTTCTTCCTATTTGCAGAGTGTTAATCATAGCTATGTTTTCCAGAAAAAAAAAACCTATATCAGTTAGGATGTGTAAAGTTAGCTGCCATAATACACAAAGCACAAAACCTTGATGTTCAATAGAACCCAAACACATAAAACCCAACAAGGTGTTCCTGGTTGTCAGATGGCCTTCCACATCATCGTTCAAGTACCCAGGTTCCTTCATCTTGTGGCTCCATCCTCTTCTGGGTCCTCAGAGTCCTCTCCATTCATCCCAGAAAAGGAGAAAAAAACATAGGGATGATACACCTACTTCTTAATTCTTTAGTTCAAAAGTAATGCACATCACTTCTGCTTATTTTCCACTGGCCAGAACTTGGTTCGTGGCCTGGCTGGGAAACATAATCTAACTATGCCTGGAAAGATAAGAAATGGCTTTGGTAAATGCATAGAAGTCTGCTACAAGTTGATTTGAAATTGACAATAATTTTTCTGTTTAAGAAAATGATAATAGAGTGTGGCCTGCAGAACGCTCTATGTCATGTCCCTTTTGTGTCCCTTATCGGCTACACGTGACAATCTTCTCAACTGTGTATGATTCTGAGCCAAGAATGTCCTGGTATTTGAACACAAACCTACCTGAATATTAACTCTGACCCTACCTATACTGAAAAGGCAGAAGTCTCAGATTTTCCTAATTTGTCAACTAATGCTGTGAGAGGATTGTTATTTGGGATGTTAACACCTCAGGTGAACTTCATGTGTGGGTAGGTCAGCTAGTAGTACAGGGTGGAGGTGGGAGTAGAAAAGGAGGAGGAAAGAGCATGTGAAACTCTATGTTATAATTAAAACTAATAAAGTTTCAGATATTGTGGCTTAAGATTGCTCTATCTAAGATCTGTAAGGGAAGTAACACACAGATTATTTCATCTCCATGCCTCATGCATTGTCTGAGTGACCAAGTGAGTTGAGCCAAGTGCTCTACATGGTCATTCAGGGACTCATATTCCTACAAAAGAATTGTTTGCCATCCCACCAGGCCTTGTCGTCATTTGCATGGTCTTGGCTGAGTCACTTGGGTTCCAACCATCCAGAAGGGGAAAGAGAATGCAGTGTCTTAAGATGTCAACAGGCAAGTGGTATATATCATGTCATTTCTGCCCACATTCCACTGGTGAGAACTGTCCTTTGGTCACATCTAATGGCAAGGATATCCGGTAATTACAGTATAGGTGGGCAGCCATGTTCCCAGCAACGTTTTTACTATGGAACAAGGTAAGAATGGATCTTAGAGGACAGTTGGTAGTCTCTGCCACAGGGTCCATGCAACCAAATAATAGGAGTGGTAATTAGAAGAGAATATTTTTATTACAAGGAAAAGAGAAGCGTAATGTTTCAATTTTTCATATTAATAAGTTATTATTTATTTAACTAACACATGCATAAAGCATTCAGAAGATATAATTTCATGTTCTTTAAATTTATATCCTAATTTCTTACAAGATTTAAATAAGTGATAAGAGTAATTTGCCACATCACTTTCATTTTCATGGCAGCATTTCATTTGCACATTTACTGTGCCTCTATGGATACCCATCTTTGTGCTAGACTCTGGGGGATATAAAGACAGCTAAGATACGCCCTTATTCTCAAGAAGCCCACAAGCTAGTGGTAGAAATGATCAAGTTTTTCTGTTGTCATTTTTAAAGTGCTGAATGCTGTGATCAGCCCTGACCTAGAGTTATATGCACAACTCAGCATGGGTATAGGGAGGGGGTTCAAAGGGAGTGGTTGCAGGACACATAGGGCCAAGTCTGGAGGTGAGAGTAGGAGTTGACCAAACAGACCCAAATAGGGAAGAACATTACAGGCTGAAGAAATAGTGTGGGCAAAGCTAAGGCAGTTATGAAATAGCTCAGGTATGGAAACTGCTAGTGATTTAGCCTGGAGTCTAGGGTTCAAGTCAGGGCATAAAGAGTTGGGCGCAAGCGGGGACATTAGAAGACTTGCATCCTGGGCTGGTAACGGGGGGATGGGGGGGTTTCTATAGGTGATGTGGCTCTATTGACCTCCAAGAGACCTGGTTAGATTTGGATTTAAAAAAGTCATTAGCTATATGGAAAGACAGATGGGACCTAAGGAGTTCAAAATGCTAGCAGTAAGGTTAAACCTTCTGATGCTTTAGCTGAGAAAAAGGAGATATTTTGGACCAAATATGGGGGGAAGGAATTCCATATATTAAAAAATCTTGACAAAATACTTAGGAGTTTCAAGTCTTTTGAGAATCAATCAATAAAAGAAATATACTTTTTTCTGTGTGTGTGTGTGAGGAAGACTAGCCCTGAGCTAACATCTGCTGCCAATCCTCCTCTTTTTTTTTTTTTTTTTTTGCTGAGGAAGACTGGCCCTGGGCTAACATCCATGCCCATCTTCCTCCACTTTATATGGGACGCCACCACAGCATGGCTGACAAGTGGTGCGTCTGTCCACGCCCAGGATCCGAACCTGCAAAACCCCTGGCTGCCGAAGCAGAGTATGTGAACTTAACCACTATGCCACTGGGCCAGCCCTAAAAGAAATATACTTTTTAATCAAACTTATAGTACTGGGTGGTGTAAAATAAAGATATATATTTACATAAAGATATAGAGAGAGCATAAGCCACCTCCAAAGGAGACAGAGGAAAGTGTGAGCTCATGATTTAAGGCAGCATACAACTAGGCACACTCAAAGTGCAGTGGGATCCCAGGGCTGTGGGTATTTAGACAACAGGGGTTAAATCATAGAATAATGAGGGTGTGGGATTGGAGCTTTGCCTTGAAAAGAGACAAATTATATTAGTTCAATTGTGTTCTAATTCATAGGTAGAGATAGAAGCAGATTCTTCTTCCTCAAATGAATGGGCATTTTCACACAAAAACACTCACAACTGCACAAGCAACTCATTTCTTCTTCTCATCCTCCCAAGTTCTAGAATGGAAGAGAGGAGAGGCTTATTGGCCAAAGAAGGGAATTACTGGTTACAGTTTCTCTCTCCTTCAGGCATGCTGGGGAGGAGAAAGGTGGTGGAATATTTCTGACACCCACTGGCTCGTCTTAGATGTCAGTTCCTTCAACCCACAGATGGGTTGGTAGGGCTTAGTGGGAGCAGCAACAGCCAGTAAGACAAATTGAATGTGTATCCTATGGCCTTAGGCTGTCCCAGAATTGTCCCCATCAAGCCTCTCTGAGGCCACAGGGTGCAGTCCTGACTCTTATGGAAAATAGCCACACATTCAAAGACTGGCTGCTTTGTCTCTTCAAGGTCAGAGAAGACTCTGGAGACCAAAGAGAGAAAGTCTTTACAAAGTGGCATTTGCTTGAGGGCTAGAGGACCTAGTAAAGAAATTGTCCCAGAGACCCCATGCAAAGACAAGATAATTTGGGGAGGCAGAGGGCAAGTGTACAGAAAAGAGTTAACAGAGCAGGCCTACTTTAGAAAGTCCTGTTTACAAGGTGGGTCCTTGGCTGGCATCTGGGAACTAGGATTTCAGGAGAGTTTCCACCACCCTAACTGCTAAGAGTAACTCATGGTGCATAAACTATTTGCTCAAATAGTATGATTTCTGCTGAACACCTGATTTCCTTCTGAGACTCTGGAATTTTGGCATATGCTAAGCAGATGCTACCTCTGTGACCAGCTCCCAGTAAAAACCCTGGGCACTAGGTTTCTAACGAGCTTCCCTGTTAGACAATATTTCATGTGTTGTCACAACTTGTCGCTGGGGGAATTAAACGTGTGTGTGACTCCACTGGGAGGGACTCTTGGAAGCTTGCACCTGGTTTCCTCCAGACATTGCCCATGCACCTTTTCCCTTTGCTGATTTTCTTTATATCCTTTCACTGTAATAGATCTTAGCCATGAGTACCACTATCTGCTGAGTCCTGTGGATCCTCCTAGTGAAACTTCAAACTTGGAGGTGGTCTTGGGGACCCCTGACACAACAAGACTCACAGGAAGGACTCCAGTGGAAAATAGCTGCTCAGCTTTGGAACTTCATTAACCTCCAAAGACACATATTTATTTTAATTTCCCTCTTCTAGAATTAAGCATTTGATTATTTTAGGTGTGGCTTTCTTAACAGCTAAAACTACTCTGAATTTTTCAGATTTTAGAAAGGCACTAAGGTACATATACAATATATAATGTAATACCCCAGGAGGTCTGGGAAGGACTCCATATTCAAACGCATTAATGTGGCTGATTTCAATGTATGGATGTAGTCACTAAGTGGGATAAATAGACACTTTAAGTAGCCTCACATCAGTCCAGGTCAGAGCTTGCCATGAGATGAATTTGTGCCAAACTTAAGGGGAAAAACAGATTTTTTAGAGCATTTTTAATTTTGACATTGCAGATAAGGGACTATAGACCTGTATTGCCATCCCTCTCTTGCTTAGCAGGAAATTGAGAATTAGAAAAGTTAACTGATTTGCCATCAGTAGCATAGCTTGTATCTGAGCCAGATTTCAAAACCAGGAATGTCCAAGTCATATGCCAGAGAGCTCTTAACTATTACCCTATACTGTCTTTCCAGTAACTTATTTTAAAAATATATGTTCTATGTCTGAAAACCACTAATGACGAGTTGAAAGCAAGGTGGAATAGGAAAGAAGAAAATAATTCTCTCTCTTTGCCATTGTGTAAGGCATTTGGATATTTACCTTTCCTCATGAAACTGACTCCAAATATATGACCTATTTTTGCTTCTGTAAGTCTCAGTACACAGCAAGACTCAACAGAGATAGACCCACCAATTCTGCCTCCTAGGGTGTCTCTGTGACATCCTCAATTGCAGTCACGTTCAAAGTTTGAGTGTGTGTATGTGTGTGCATCCCCTCATTTAGCTTGTAACTTCCAAGGAAGCAAGAATATGTCTTGATTATTTTTATCTCTCTCTGCCGTTGTATAAGGTTCAATAATTCCTTTGAGTAGATATTTTTAATTGAATTGAGTAGAAAGTTACTTTGGCTGAATGAGGATAACCCCCAGATATCCCTGGGTGGGGAGGTCAGCTGTTGGAAAAGGTTCATAACAGAATTTGCACACCTTTGCCTTCAATGTGACAATGAAGAGATGGTTTGGAGAAAAAGAGAAGCAGTAGGACTCCTTCCTCCAATAAAATAGCTTCCTTCAATAGAATAATAAAATACATTTTAGGTAGATATTTGTTGTGAGGAGAATTTGGGGGACAGGAAATCACTGCCAATCAAATGCATGCGAACTACTGTTTTATTTTTGCTTTTCTGCCCCTACCTGCCCCTTACTTTTAAAAATAAATACTCTATCAATTAGAAAGATGTTGGTAAGCTAGTTTTCTGTATTCTTTTTTTTTTTTTTTTTTTTTTTTTTGTGGGGAAGACCAGCCCTGAGCTAACATCTGTTGCCAATCCTCCCCTTTTTGCTGAGGGAGACTGGCCCTGGGCTAACATCCGTGCCCATCTTCCTCTACTTTATATGGGACGCCGCCACGGCATGGCTGACAGGCAGTGCGTCGGCGGGCGCCCGGGATCCGAACCAGCGAACCCCGGGCTGCCAAGCGCGGACTAAACCGCTGCGCCACCGGGCGGCCCCTAGTTTTCTGTATTCTTACATCCCGGGAGCTTTGTCATTCTAAGTCTGTTCTGCCTCAACTTGCAGATCAGCCTAATTTCATTCTAAATGAAATCTCTAATTTTTCATTATGCTTGACACAAGCTTAATAATTCTCAGAAAATGGTCCCTGTTAAACAACATTTAGCTAGAAATACTGATTTTCAAGGATGCTTACACAAACAACTGTCATTCTTTGCAATGGCTTCATTATTCAGTGACACAGTTAACAGCATTGTTTTATTTGAAAATGTCTTTGTCTTTTTCTGCTTGTTCCAGCAACAGTTTTCCTGGAATTTTGGAAAAGAAGACGAGCAGTAATTGCTTATGACTGGGATTTGATAGACTGGGAAGAAGAGGAGGTTTGTACCATTTACCTCAAAATTTTTTAAAAAGCAAATCACCAGGAAATACACAGTCTCCTCGAGTTATCCCTCTCTGCTCTGTAACAGAAGTCAAGTTTACTCATAAAGCATTTTCAATATCTGTCTTTGCAGGAAATGTCAAGCAGTGTAAAAAGGTACTAGCAGAATAAAAAAAATTTTTGATTCCTTAGTGAAATAAAATTCCATGGCTAAGTAAAGCATTTGACTTGTAGGCAGAGGCATCAGAAGAATTGGTAGTAAGATTTGTTTCGTTTTCTTAAATATCATCCATTTTTTACCACAGCAGAAAGAGTGTTAGTTTTATAACTCTAGGCACATAGAAGCAAATCTCCTGAGAGAACTACTCCAGGGAGATTTTTCTGTGAGCTTTCCAGGACCCTGGACAGTGCCCAGATGTGCCCAGGCTCAGAAGTATTACCTCAAGAGGTAAATGCTGAGGAGAAACTACTCCTCAAGTGGTCTCATTGGTGGATGTGGCTAAATTCAGGGCCACACCTCTAAATACAACTGTCATGGAGAAGTAATCTCAGTCCCTTAGACTTCACTTTCTCAGCAGATTCCCAAGCCCCATCACTCTCTTTTTACCCCTTGTAGGCCAATACACTGTGCCCTTTCCTAACCTATGTCTGGTCTTGATGTACTCTTGTCTTGCCACATTCCTGTCAGAAGTCTTGAGTACCCATGCTGGGCTTGGTCACCATGTGCCCCATCGAACCCTGCTTTCCCTTGTCAGTCAATCCAACTCTTCTTTCCTCCCTCTCGTCCCTTATCTCTTACCTCTCCTGAGTCCCATTTCCTCAGAGCCTTGCTGTGCCAGTAAATCAGATAAACTAATCCTACATAATGTGATAATGAGTATCAATGAGTATTTTTCTTCCAAGAGACACACATATATATTTTTATATATTAAAAGGAATCTTTTGGAAACATAAATGAGAATTTTAGCCCTGTGGTAGGCTTGGTGGGGGGGGGATAATTTTGAGAGGTATTTTTTGTTTGTTCCTTTCAAATCATGCCTCATGAATGGCTGCCTTTTCTCCTTATGTGCATGAACACATATGGGTAGTTCTTTAGATCTAAAAATGATACTGGGATTTTCAGCAATCCTTGTTCTTTTAATAAGGCCCCTCTCATGCTTTTACAAGCATTCTCTAGAGAATTGTTTTCTGCATTTGGAGAAACTTCCCAGGTGACTCCTGAGTCTACTGGCAGCAACCAGGCTGCATTCAGGACTTCCTCCTGGGTGGAGACATTCTGCTGTTTTTGTTACATGTGTTCGTGGCAGTGGCTTTCCAGTGGGATGGGAAGTGTTCTTTCCTGGGAATCTGAGTCACCACTAAGCAACTGTGTCACCTTGGATAAATTACTTCACCTTTGGACTTCTTTCATCTCTAAAAAAAAAAGAGCCATGACTATATTTTCCCTTTTCAGCTATAAAGTGTGGCATTATTTAAGTAACTTTAAGCAAACCAATCTAAAAGTCACTGTTGGCACTTGTGGTGAGTCCAAGACTTGGGTTCCCTTAGAGTAAACATATAAGTTTACTTGTAAGTCTGTAAGTCTGGAGCCCCCTGTCTTCCCAGCTCCTGTTAGAAAACTTGGAGCACTGAACCGCTCTTTGACTCAACATACCTTTGCACAGGGGCCTACCTCAGTAGCCATGTGCAGGTCCAGTTCTCAGTTTGGGATTAGTTGTAAAACTGCCTCTTACCTCTAGCCTGTGGCACTCAGCTTGCTGTGTAGAAATGCTCAGACTTGCTGCATGCCTTCTTCAGGCTATTGGTTTGCTAGGGCTGCCATAACAAAGTTCCACAGACCAGGTGGCTTAAACAACAGAAAGTGTTTTTCTCATAGTTCTGGAGGCTGAAACTTCGAGATCAAGGTATTGGCATGGTTGATTTCTTCTGAGAGCCTTGAGGGAAAGATCTGTTCCAGGCCTCTCTCCTTGGCTTATAGATGGCCATTTACTCCCTGAGTTTTCACATCATGTTCTTTCTTTACATGCCTGAGTCTAAATTTTCTCTTCTTATAAGGACACTCCTCATATTGGATTAGGGGCCACCCTAATGACCTCATTTTAACTTAATTACCTCTGTAAAGACCCTGTCTTCAAATACAGTCACATTCTGAGGTACTTTTTAGGACATCAACATATGAATTTGGAGGGCGGGGCACAATTCAGCCCATAACACTCAGGAACACAGGTCTGGCCCTGTGATTGGCCTCAGTTCCTGGATATTAGCTTAGATACACTTGATGATACTTACAGCCTGATAAATTGAAAAAGTTTCCCAAAGAAGCAGAAGATTCTGGGTCTGTTCTGTTAATATCCTCAAGTGTAACTGCCTAAAATAAGTGAAAGAAGGCAGAACCTGTTTATAACTGTATCTCCCCCTCATCTTCCCATTACCCATCACTGAGTGAGGTCCAGCATTGGGCTTATCATACAGCGGGAGCCAGGATGCCCTTCCTCCTACACAGGCAGGCTACTGCCAAACTGCTCATTCTTCAGAACCTCTCTTCTGTCAGCTCCTTCTTCATTTTCTGTCATACCTTCATCCAAGTCTTGAGCATTTCTGCCTGGATTAACTCAATCTCCATTTCACCAGATTTTCTGCTCATTTTCCCTCCTCTTCCAAGACAGTCAAATAGAACACATACTTAATTAACTGGAACCACTTCAGCACACCCTCTCTCTGATTTCCTTTTCCTAATCCCATAATTGCTTTTTAGTCAGAAGCTTTTCACGTTGGATGGGGCTCAACTAAATGAAATAAAATCTCAGCTTGATTTAGAATTAGAGAAGCCTTGATTTCATCTGGATTTGAAAGGATTTACCTTGTTTTCAGTGCCAATTAAGAACACATTTAAGGGGCTGGCCCAACAGTTTAGTTCACTCTGTGGCAGGGTACGCGGGTTTGGATCCTGGGTGCCAGCCAACGCACTGCTTGTCAGCTATGCTGTGGTGGCATCCCATATAAAGTAGAGGAAGATGGGCATGGATGTTAGCCCGGGGTCAGTCTTCCTCAGCAAAAAAGAGGAGGATTGTCAACGGATGTTAGCTCAGGGCTCGTCTTCCTCATAAAAAAAAAATAGAATACATTTAAAATCTACTGGTTAAAGGTGAATGACTCCTATAGGTGCTTATTAAAAAATTGATTCACCGTATTTTTAGCTGCCTAAATCGAAAAATACAAAAAAAATTGTAGGAGAAAACTAAGAATTATATTGTCATTACAACTCACAAAATGGATTCTGAACATTTTGCTGTTCAGAAGCTTTCTTAGTCTTGGTGTCCATATCATTTCCTGGCAATAGAAGTAAAAGCTTATTAGTTGTTTCAACCCACTTGGGACAGGATAGGTGGTCCCTTTTCTCATTCTCAGTTTCTTTCTTCAACCATCGTTTAATAAGATAACAGGGACACTTAACTATTACTGTAAATTTCGTTGCCTTGATGATAATAAATCTAGATTATAATCCTGTAAATTTTCTTCAAGTTGCCAATTTCCAAACATTTAAACCTGTCTCCAAGCCTACATCATTAATTGACTGATTATAGTGGGGCCTGTTGATTCAGTTTTACAGTGGGATAAAATGGTATTTTTTTCTTATTGTCTGAACACCTCTTCAGAGCATAAAAATGTGCCTGCTTGTTCTTTAGGAAGAAATACGGCCCCAGTTTGAAGCCAAGTATTCCAAGAAAGAGCGGATGAATCCCATTTCGGGAAAGCCAGAACCATATCAAGCATTTGCAGATAAATGCAGCCGACTTATCGTTTCTGCATCTGGAATATTTTTTATGGTTTGAAATTTTTTTATAGAACTCTATTTGTTTCGTAAAGTAAAAACTTGTAGCATGCTAGCAACAATAATCATATCAGGCATTTTCATAGTTCTACAAAACATTTTTGCACATTCTGTTATTTAATTCTTACAACTTCATGAGGTAGTCAGGGATGGTATTGCTGTCCTCATTTACAGATGGAGCAACTGAGACTCCAAAAGGTTGAGGGGCTTGTCCAGGGTCAGCCAGTAAATAGCCAATAGCTCAGATCCTCTATTCTGATTTGATGCTCTTTCCACTTGCCTCTCTATGCCATGCTGAAAGGAACTAAAAATATGACATAGGACCTACAGCAGTGTTTTTTACCATGCCCACATAAGAAATACATTCTTTGTCATGACCCAGTGTATGCTATGCAAATAGATGTATAAAACTAATTATTGTAATTGAAACAATGCTTATCTTTATAATACACAATGAACTCTGATTTTTTTCATTTTTATTACAGTGTATTTTTTAAATACCAGCTATAATCACCTAAAATTGGTTTCCAAGCATAACTAATGGTTATATCAGTTTGAAAAACACTAACTTGAAGCTGGGTTGTTATCTTTTCCTAAAAAGAAGTCATTTTGTAATCAAGTTCGACCCTGCTAGTTACTGAATAAAGCATATGCAAATTTCTCAGACATGTCATTTTAGAATAGTAAGGGGTGGTTAGGATTCTCCTTTCCCCTTTTCAAATGGCAAGTGTATAAATATATATCTTAGATCATTAAGGTATGAAGGAAAAGACTACAGCAAATCCAGACAATCTGTTCCCTTTAGCCAGAAAGAAACTGGGTGGATGAAAGGGTAGGGAAAGTGCCCAGAGCCCCTCAGCTCAAATCAAGATTCAAATCCATGACCTACAGATTCTTCTTTGTAAGACGTTGTGTCGTGCTTTGCCTTCTAAAAGTACGTTCATATTTATTGTCTTGTTTTTTTGTTTCTCACAGCAAGACCTATAGATATAGATTAAGCTTTCCCTATTCTACTAAGCTTTCCCTATTCTACTAACCAGAGCATAGGAGGCCAAGGCCAAGCTACTTGCCCAAGGTCACACTGCTAGGTAGTAGCTGACCCAGGACTCAGACCTGACTTCTGACTGAGCCCAGCACGCTGTCCATTCCACCATATTGCTACGCTTGTCTGAAATGCAAAGTAGATTTCACCCATCTCCCTATCAACAGCTCTAAAATTAAGGCATGGGCAGTTTTTTGTTTCTTTGTTTATTATTATTATTATTTATTATTATTATTATTATTTTGGCCAGTTTCAGCTAAGGTTTATACTCAAGCTGTTAGAGTCTGTCACTCATAGTAAGCCAAAAACAGAGTTTGTGTAAAAGGAATGCTTCTATGAAGAAAGGAATCTCTAAGTCAGAGAGGCCATCCTGAGACCCAGCATTAAAGTGCAGTTTTTGATAACTGGGTGGACTAAGGTCTCTACTCTGACATATTAAGTGAGTCACCTAGTGAAAGTCACAAAACTTTCTGGAGTCTCACATTCCCATTTCACAGATTTAGAAGATATGCCATATTCTTCTCAGATACCATGAAATCTTCAGAGAAAAATGCCTCAGTTCAGTCTGCATATATATCTGATTAATAAGAGGTTATGCACCTATCACCTAGCTGGCTCATTCAGCAACAAATAACTGAACATCTGCTATGCACTTGTAATTATGCTAAGGTTCTGCAGAAACCATGGTGAGCCAAACAGATATCGTCCCTGTCCTGATGGAGCTTACTTTCTAAGTGAGGGAGACTGACAATAGTCAAACAGACAAATTGTTAGAAATTATAAGTAAGATACTGAAAGAAAAGTGTAGGTACCATATACCAGAAATCAAAATCTGAGGGTCATGAAAAGCTTTAATTAGGAAGTGGTTCTTGAGCTGAGATGTGAAGGATGAGTAGGTATTAACTAGACTGTATGTGTGTTTATATGTGTGTGTGTTTGGCAGGGGAATGGGTGGGTCAACATTTTAGGCAGAGGAAATGGTCTTGAAAATTAAGGGTGCTTAGCCCGTTTCAAACAATAAGAGAAGGTCTGGAGTCCCCAGGGGGAGGGGAACATGGCCCTCAGTGGGGCTGGAGAGAGTCTTGCAGGCCACCATAAGGGCTTAGCTTTTATCCTAAAAGTAAAAGGAAACTAATAGTTTTAAACAGAAGAGTGACATGATAAGATTTCCATAATAAATGTTTGCTCATCTGCTCAATCTAATATTCTGCTTAATAAAATGTTACCCCATAGCTTACACAGTTTATCCACTTTTAAGCACTATGGTTTTCCTATTTGAATAACAAAGAAAATACAGACAGACAAGAGAAAGTATTAACTATGATGAAGAGTACGCATTTTGTTATGGTTTCTTGAGTCAGTACCACCGTTGCTTTATTTCCATTTCTCATCAGAGGACTTTTCCACATGGTGGGACCCTTTTCCTGAAGCATTCCCCCATGGTGCTTACTGGGTCTCCTCTGTCTTCTTGCCAGATATGTGTGGTGATCGCCGCTGTTTTCGGGATCGTCATTTACCGGGTGGTGACTGTCAGCACTTTCGCTGCCTTTAAGTGGGCGTTAATCAGGAATAACTCTCAGGTTGCAACCACAGGGACTGCCGTGTGCATCAACTTCTGTATCATTATGCTGCTGAACGTGGTGAGTGAGCTGCAAGATAACTAGCCAAATGGATGACATATGTGGGCTGCAGGTGATAGTTTTCTTCTGTTCTGGCCTTAGAGAGGCGAGTCAGCCGTGTGGCATGATCTCATGCCTGACATGAGATGCACTCAGGTCTGGGATTTAGAAGGCTTGAGTCAAATCTAAGCTCCAGGATTCTCTAGTGTAAGATCGGGAAAGGCACTTGCCCTCTCTGGATCTTAGCTCCCTTATTTATCCAATAAGATAACACTGTATACCCCTTGGGGAAATTTAGAGAAAGATTGTATTTTAAAGGCCCAGCTCAGAATCTGTGACAAAGCTCAACAATGTTGGTTCACATTTCCTTTTGATTCTGAATGATGGAAAAGTTGTCAGTATTCAAAGCATCCCTCGAGATAACCCTGCAAGGGGCATATCAGGGTAGTTCATGTTGCGTGTGTTGATTTCAGGCTTTTTTCAGTTGTATGTTTCATTCAGCCCAGATGTCTCCCCTGAACCCCAAACTCATATGTTGAACTGTCTACTCAACCATCCTCACCTAATATGTTCAAACTCAAACCGCCTATCTTTCCTGCAGAATCAGCTCCTCCCACAGCCTCCCCCATTGTAGTTGCTCAGGCTGAAAACTTTGGCATTATCTTTGACTCCTGCCTTTCTCTCACCATCAAAATGTTTCCAGAATTTGATCACTTTTCACATATCCCCAACTCCCACCTTGGTCCAAGACCCCAGCATCTCCCACCTGGGTTATTGCAGTGCCTTCATAACTGGTCTCTCAGCTTCCATATTTGCTCCCTCAGTCTAGGCTCATCACAGCAGCGAGAGAGTTTCTTACATGTAAGTCAGCTCATGTCACTCCTCTGTTCACAATGTCCAGTGGGTTTCCTCTTGTTCAAAATGAAAGTTAACATCTTCACATGGCCTCCGGGGCCCTCCCTCATCTGGCCCCAGTGACATCTCTGACCTTGTCTCCTCTCTACTCACCCCGATTCTCCTGCTCCATGCTAGCCTTCTCTTTGTTCCTTGGATGTGCCAGGCATGCTCTCACCCTAGGACTTTTACTTGCTCTTCTCTCTGTCTGGAATATTCTTCTCCACAGGGTCTGCATAGCTTACTCTCTCACCTCCTTCTCGTCTTTGTTTAACTGTTACTTTTCTAATGTAACTCTTCCCTGGTCACTCAATTTAAAATTGCAACCCACTCCTGCCAGCTGACAATTTCCTATCTCCTTGCCTGCTTGATTTTTCTCCATGGCATTTATCACCATCTCATATGATATTTTTTTAAATTTATTTTGTTTATTGTCTGTCTTCTCCATTGGAATGTAGACCCCTGAGGGCAGAAACTTTTGTCTGTTTTGTTTTTTTTTTTACAGTGTTATTTCCCAGTGTCTGAAACAGGGCCTGGCACATAGTAGACCTCAGTAAACTGTTATTATTTGCAGAATAAAAGGTAATGGCTGACATTGTTAAACTTGAGGTCAACCTATACATAAAAATACTGGCCTTAGAGGTTTGTAGTAGGGAGTAAATTTAGATGTGTGTGGGGTGCCCAGCACAGTGTCAGGCGTGGAGTAGATGTTCAATTAACTATAGTTCCCCTCACCCTTATTTATAGTGCATCTTAAATCTGGGCCATATGCTGAAATGCTCTCATCATTAGAAAAGGGCTTTTCAAAAGCCAAGTAATTTTATCAATTTTATCTATTGATAATACTATTATCAATCAATATAGCTTTATCTATTCAGATTGTCATTTCTAGCTCTTTAAACAATCCTAAATTCTATAATCAATAAACTCTGTGTGATTCCTAAAAGAAACTACCCGATGATAAAGGACTTTATTTATGATTCTTAGATGAACTAGTAATCACTGAGCTAATGAAATATAGGTAATTTATTATTATTATCATTAAAATACACAGGGACTTCTTTATTATTTTAGAAAAAAAACTTTCAAAATCCAAAAGTTATAAAAATGAAAAAAGAGCAGTTACTGATTACTTTGACAGCATGATTGTGTAACTGCTTGATCAAGTAGAGACTGAAAGTGGATGTTTGGCACCCCCTGACACTCCCCACTCCACGACTCAGCTAGTCTCAAAGTTAATTATGGAATACACATTGTGAAGGGGTATGATTCACAGAGATATTAGCCAAACAACCAGAGCAGTGAAAGATTCTGTGTCCAGGTAGGATACAATGAATTAAAGCTTACTGTATTTATATCATCTCTTTTCTCCAATGTCTTATTAAAATTTAATTTATACATCTTAAGAAATAAATTTCTGTATACATGCAAGGAGTCTATAAATACATGTTTGCTCATACATTTTGAGCAGATGCCAGTGTTATCAGACTAACATAACACTTCAGGTAACTGGAAATCATTTATCCAGCATTCTCTACTTCATGAGACGCAACCGAGGAAAGAGGAAGTAAACAAACTAAAAACGAAGAAGAAGGCATAAGGAGTGGGAAAAGTGTATAGTTACGGACATTACAAAGCACCTACTATTTGCTAGGAGCTAGACTCTTAGATGTTTTATATGTTTATCTAACAAAGGGTTTCAGAGTCACCAAAATGGATGATGTAGAGTCCACATGCTAAAGGTAACCTGTATTATTCTTATGAATGCCCTTAAGGTTTATTTTCATTTATTTTAGAGGCATTGGAAATATCTTTGGTGTTCCGATTTCTGAGCCAACATCAAACTAGAATGACAGAAGGTTACTAAGGCAAGAATACTGACAGTAATGGGAAATGACAAGCCATAGCAAGAGGAAGGAAAGAAAATTAAAAACCTGTATAAGAACTCTCAAAGCAGCAGCATCCCGGACGGTTTGTGAGGGAACAAGCTGCCTTACCCTCCTCAGCCATCTCTGATGACATCCCCAGCCCAGCACATATACTGTTCTGTCTTATGCCCTGAAGCTTTACAGGTTCCATTATGAAAGTAACCAAGTGTGTAATATAGTTTGGAAAGATTTTCATCAGAATATCTAAAAAAGAAAAACCATAAATCCTTAAAAAGCAAATATCGCATAAAGGACAGATGACAGACTAATGACTATAAAATAGCTGTGACCAGTTCAGAACTAAACTATCTATTGACTTCTGAAATTACTCAATTTAAGATATTTTCATGACTCAATAGTATAGATTTTTTATAGCTATATAAATTGTTTTCAACTACTTAGAAGTTTAGCCATACTAATCTCACAAAAAAAAATCATCCTGTGGCATTAATCACTAATACTTTTTTATTAATTAAACATAAAAACGTTGAGAGCTAGATTGTTTTCAAATTTATATTCATTAAAGTCTCTAATTTTTAAATAATATAATTGTTATGGATCACATATCCTGTTTCTGACTTTTTCTAGAGTTGTCCAATCTTATGAAGAAGCAGATCTATAAAAGATCTCTATCTTCTAGATTTGATGATGTGTATTTACTTTTATGTAGAGTGTACTTTAAAAATAAAATTCGTATTATTTTACAGAAATATTCTGGATCCTAACAAAATATTATGCCTCTTAGTGACTATTAAAGGGTACTTACTAGTTTTCATTTTATTCCATGTCTTGAAAAATAAATATTTCAAAGATCGAGTGAATAGGATGGATTTTCTTGCTTTTGTCATACTGTTTCAATTCCATCCTGCTTCACTAGTGACCAAAGAACATCTTAATATGATGGTTGCAAGCTAAATATACCAACAAAGGATATATCTCAGGGGGAGACTAAAAGTTATTACCATTCTTTTGATTCAGCCACACCAAGATGAATCAGATATTTCATTATACCATAAACAGTAAAAAACCACAATGTCTTGTTCCAGAAAGAAGTAAACCAGAAGATATGGCTTGCATCAGAACCATCCCACATACATTGATTGAGCTGACAAGATCAAATTGCAGGTTCTCATAGCTTCTTTGGACATATCCTTAAGATCAGAAAGCTTTCCATCAGTTACAGATTTAACACACAATTTGTGGCATCCAGTTTGGAAACTTAGATTTTCTACTGCTCTTATCAGAATAACCAATCCATGGTTTCTATCTCAACTGCCTAATGAGAAATCAGACCTTTTCCAGAATCCACTTATCTGAAGATCTCTTGCTGGCCATCAGTCCCTCTGTTTATGTGCCCTTTCCTGCTGCATCCTGCTCAAAGGCTCACTGTCCATCTCATTGTATCTTCAACATATACACAAAGTGTTCACAGGTGCCATGGATTCGTACTATGTCCCCATACACTTTATTTTTCAAAAGGTTAATATTAATCATATTTCAACTCCTATGCTCTTCCTTTTTTAAATTCCAATTTTTCAGTGTCCAAACCAAAATAACAATGGCCTATCACCAGCTCCCAAGGCCTTTGAGACAAGTGTGCAAAGTGAGACACTTTGACAAATGTATGTCAACGTGAAAGATGTAAAGGATAAACTAGGTAATCAAAAATTATATTTTTGAGAAGGGTTGTCTCACCAGTTGAATCTAATTTTCCTTGATAATTAAGTAATTAAATAACTTTAATGATACAGTGCCTTTGTAATATTAAAATATGTTTGATTAGGACATCTGCCCTATTTTGTTGTTTACCAGTATTTTATTTTTATGATAAAATTGAAATATATGACTACTCTATACAGGATTTCTTATTGAAAATTATGCCAATCTCTCTTAATTTTGGACTCCAAGAGTCTGAGTTTTCTGTACACAAAATTTGATACTATGGACATATTAATTATATCTTATAACAAACCATAGTAATTGCTTAAAGTTTAGAGTCACACAATCTGAGTATTTTTCCTGTTTCTATAGTTAGCAGAAATTTAGGATAAGAGAATTCAAAAATTAGGAGAGACCTTAAGATCTGTGAGTTCAATGCTCATTCTCAACCACATATAAGGAAAATGATGGCCTAAAGAAGAGGTGAAGTAACATGCCCAAGATCTACAGCTTGCAGGCTGGTAAAGCTGTAATTCCTGCCTGGGAAATTTTAACCAGTGCGATTTCACTACTTTAGTCTAAATGTAATCTTAGTTTTCATATAGTTTAAATCCATTTCACTAGTTTCTCTTTTCTTTTTCATTTATGATATTTCATTAGAAAGAAAGCACTTGTTATTTTTTGCAATTTATACCCTTCCTGAGGAATCTCCTAGAGTTGAGTTTGCCCTAAACTGTACCACCTGCACTTCCATACACACATGTATATGCACACATACACACACACACACATACACACATGCATTTGCACACACACCCCTTCCATTCCATCTTAGGACCCTCCATTTACCAGATGGCTGGGTGAGTTAAGGATGCATCCAATTCACTAATGGAAAACAGAGTACCATAAGTTTGAGAATGCTATAATCTGGAAATTACAGCAGTCCATAAAAACAACAGGATTGCAGACTCTTACCATCAGAGCAGTCTTAGAGATTTTACATTGAGGATGCAGAGGCCCAGGAATGTTGTGACTTGCCCAGCATCACTTAGCAAGCTGGTAATTAGTGGCAGCTAGCCTATTGTCACAGAATTATTCATGTCAAAACAAGAAGTGAGATTTTTTAAAATAGTTTTCAAACCATATATCTGATAAGGGATTAATCTCCAAAATATATAAAGAACTCATACATCTCAACAACAAAAAAAACCTAACAACCCAATTAAAAAATGGGCAAAAGACCTAAACAGACATTTCTCCAAAGAAGATATACAGATGGCCAACAGGCACATGAAAAGATGTTCAACATCCTTAACTATCAGGGAAATACAAATCAAAACTACAATGAGATGTCACCTCACACCCGTCAGAATGCCTATAATTAACAACACAGGAAACAACAAATGTTGGAGAGGATGTGGAGAGAAGGGAACTCTCATACACTACTGGTGGGAGTGCAAACTGGTGCAGCCACTATGGAAAACAATATGGAGAGTCCTCAAAAAATTAAGAACAGAAGTACCATATGATCCAGCTATTCCACTGCTGGATATTTATCCAAAGAACATGAAAACACAAATGCAAAAAGATACATGCACCTCTGTGTTCATTGCAGCATTATTCACGATAGCCAAGACTTGGAAGCAACCTAAGTCTCCATCAAGGGATGAATGGATAAAGAAGATGTGGTATACATACACAATGGAATACTTCTCAGCCATAAGAAACGATGGAATCCAGCTATTTGTGACAACATGGATGGACATTGAGATTATTATGCTAAGCGAAATAAGTCAGAGGGAGAAGGTCAAATACTGTATGATCTCACTCATAAGTAGAAGATAAACAACAACAAACAAACACATAGAGACAGAGATTGGATTGGTTGTTACCAGAGGGGAAGGGGGGAGGGAGGAGGGAAAAGGGATGATTAGGCACATGTGTGTGGTGATGGATTGTAATTAGTATTTGGGTGGTAAACATGATGTAATCTATGCAGAAATAGAAGTATAATGATGTACACCTGAAATTTATACAATGTTGTAAACCAATGTTACCACAATAAAAGATAAAAATAAATTATATCACTCAAAAAAAAAAGTAAAATGCAACCTTGTACGTTTCGTTTCTTTCTTGCCCTGAAAGGACAATTGTTCACAATGTTTTCATTGTTTGAGCAGTGGATGGTTAATGAAATTATTTTCACTCATGACTTAATGACCTATTTCCTTTATAATTATAGATTTTAGAACATCTACAGTTTATTTGTTAAATATATGAAATTTATTTTACAGCTCTATGAAAAAGTTGCACTGCTTCTGACGAATTTAGGTAAGTGGAACTCTTTTTATTTCACAGTACAGTATTGTGATCTGGAAAATAACTTTTCAAAGATTCATTTCTGAAACACTGCTGAAAAAAAATATTCACTTTATTTGAATTGTATACAACAGTTTGTTCTTTGCCCTCAAGAGGACATTTTAAAAATGTCTAGGAATTGGCAGATCTTTCCTACCTGAAGCTTTAAAACCTGTCACAAACATTATCTATCATGAGCTAATGTAATTTAAAGTAGGTTTCTCTTAATGCACAAAAAATATAGCATCACAAAAGTGCATGTGTATGAAAGGCCCAGAATCACTTAGAAAAATTTTCATTTGCTGTTGCCTACAATTTTTATTTAATTAAAAATGTGTCAAGTTTTCATGGCATATAAAAGTTACAGCAAAATTAATTGGGGCCAGCCCAGTGGTATAGTGGTTAAGTTTGCATGCTCCGTGTTGGCACCTGGGGTTTGCAGGTTCAGATCCCAGGAGCGGACCTACACACTGCTCATCAAGCCATGCTGCAGTGGCATTCCACATACAACATAGAGGAAGATTGGCACAGATGTTAGCTCAGGGACAATCTTTCTCAAGCAAAAAGAGGAAGTTTGCCAACAGATGTTAGCTCAGGGCCAATCTTCCTCACCAAAAAAAAAAAAACCAGCAAAATTAGTTGCTTTGAAAATTGGAACCTTTTACCAGGAATGTAGGCAGGCAAACCATCACTGACATTTGTAGAAATAACATTTATCTAGACAAGTCACCCCCAAGAATATTTCTGTGACTCCATAAAGCACCAGAACACTCTGGTAGCCAGTTGTAAGCTGTACATTTACTAATTTTCAAGATACAAAAGTGTCCCAATTTTATTAATGAGATATTAGTCATTTTACTCTATGTAGTTTGAGAAAATTAAATGCTCCCACACAAAACCTGTTTTAGTGCATTCCCAAATGTAGCTTGTCCAAAGGGGAAAAAAAATAACAAAAGTGTTTTTATTTGTAATAATCATTATAATAAAAGATGCCATTTACTGAGCCCTTCTATGTGCCAGACAGAGCTAAGCACTTGACATGTCTCCTTTAATGTCATTGAAATCTCCCATCACCACCACCCTTTGCCCCAAAATGATACAAAGAGGTCTGTGTCCACAGAAGAGGTAACTGCCCATTGGTAGACTATGGTTAGGGGCATCTTGATCCAGGCTGGCAAAAAGGCCAGTGGAGATACAGCCCTGGGCCATCCATGGTTGGAACACCTGGGGACCCACCCAACTGGCTGACAACTAGGAGACCTTCCTATGGAACCAAAAGTTCGGTAGCAGAAGTGAAATAAAACTAAAACACTTTAAAAATCCTGTGTCTTTTCTTCCCTCAACAGCAGTACAGCCTTGTTCTGAAATTGACATTGAAACCATTTTAAATCAGATTCTCTTTCTTTTTCCCTTCCCTTCTCAGATATGCTCCCAGGAAGCATTTTGAGTTATAATTCGTGGAAAAGAAATTGATGGGGTGAAATGGCAAGTGAGCAATTAGAAGCTCAGGGAATGTGGAAACAGAGAAAGTGCTAGTGCGTTAAATACATTTTCTTTGACTTTGCTTGAGATGAGGATGCAGCGTCTAAGGAAGGATAGGTGTATTTGACATGAGATGTCAAGTTAGAGGTGTGGTCCATATTTTGGTTCCTATCACGATGTCCAAAGAGCATTTGCTTTATGGAAGTTGAAATATGAGGAGATGAGAATTGGCACCTGACTGAGGTCAAGAAATTGTAAGACACAGATGGTGACATACAGTAAAAGCTCTAAAGATGAGGTCATTTCCTTGGTATTTGCCCATGAGAATGAAAATGGTCGATGAGTGTGACAGGCAAAAAGTCAAATACCGTCAGCATCCTGAGATGGGGGTCTGACTCCCTCTCCCCCAGTAGTACCTGGCATTACACCAGAAATATAAGTCGAGACCAAAGAATTATTAGCAGCCAGGAGAGGACCTGATCCCCACCAGGCCCTACCCCACAGGCAGAAACTAAGAGCAAAAGGAAAGGCTACTACTGGGAGCCAGGACTGGGGATGAGGCCCTGTCAGCCTGGCTGTCTCTACTCCAGGCTCTCCAGGCATCCTGTAACCGTGGAACAAACTGGATATTCTATCCCCTCTGATAAGTCAGTAGCCACTTTCCACCAAACTCTTATTGGGGCTGGTCTGCAAGCTTGAGGATCCCATGGATAGTCTATTCCATCACACACCACCTATAGGCAAACTGGGGTCTCCTGCAGCCTCCTTAGGATGCCTCTGCTCCCACCCTGTGAGTATGGGGAGGGGAAAGGAGGGAAGTGAGAGGGGCTCACATGCAGCCTCTCAAACTGCTCCCCTTTTGTCCACAGAACAGCCTCGCACTGAGTCCGAGTGGGAGAACAGCTTCACCCTGAAAATGTTTCTTTTTCAGTTTGTCAATCTGAACAGCTCCACGTTTTACATCGCGTTCTTCCTTGGAAGGTAAGAACTGGTGTCTCCACACCTCCCTGGGCTGGAGACAGAGTGCTCAGAGGTCACTGAGCAGGGGTAACAGGGAAGGCCCTCCTTTAGAGTGATTTATACGAAGTATGAAAAGAGATCAGTCTCCTCCTTTCCCTTCCCATCCCTAACCCAGGGAATGTTCTTCTCCACTCAAAAGTACCTATACACCTTTTCTTGCTAAGGTAAGTAGAGGAAAATCATTTGCACAGTGAAAGATGGGTTTAAAACTTGGGGGCTCCATCTGCGCCTGAATGAGGCCCCTGGCTCTCACCCCTATGCGAGCAGGTGGCATGAGGGGGAGGGTGGCCTGCAGCGTGTCCTAGATACTGACTTTAGGACTTGGAAAGAACCCATGTTTAGTGCCTGTGTCCCATGAATTCCATTACACTGGGAAGTGTTTCTGAGGAGATGAGAATCAGGGAAGGGCTGAGGAGTGGATTTTGATGAGATGGATGAGCAGACTCTCCTCAGTTTCTAGCTACTTCAGCATGGAATTCTAGTCAAATAGTTTAATTTTTTTAAAAAAACAGCATTACTATCATTCAAAAAGATCAGATGTGTTTAAATCCAACCTGCTGCTTACACAGCAGGCCCTTGATATTCAGCAGAAAATGTTAAAAGTCAGATCAAGCAATGAGAACTGGCTTCTGTAGTCAGCAGCTAGACAGAAAGGCCAGAAGAGAAATAGCCCTCAGAGAATTCCAGAAGCTGTGGTTATGACAGCTCTGGAGAGTTGCCTAATTCCCTGATACTTACTGTACCAGTAATTTTCATTGGAGCATAGGCTAATCTGGATATAATATTCACTGAAAGCCACAGGATGCTAATGGTTTGTTTTTCTGTGTGTGTTGAAGATTTACAGGACACCCAGGTGCCTACTTGAGGCTGATAAACAGGTGGAGACTAGAAGAGGTCAGTATTCTCCCATCATTCCTTGTTTCCTACAGACTTGTGTTAAAGAGCCTTATGGCGACTTTGTGCAGATTAGAAACCAGACCTGCTTTCTTCCTCTTCATTGATTCTTGAATTTCTGTGTTTGCTTACATCGCAGTGCCACCCTAGTGGATGCCTTATTGATCTCTGTATGCAAATGGGTATTATAATGGTGCTAAAGCAGACCTGGAATAATTTCATGGAACTTGGTTATCCGTAAGTACCTTCGATATCTTTGGTTGAGAGGCAACATTGCTCATTATTGGCTTTTCTAGGTGTGACAAGTAAGATAAGCAATGCAGACTCAGCAGTTAAACCAGTGCGTATGCCTAGAGTTAAAGCTTCACACTTAGATATTCAAAGACAATCGTGAAAATAATAAACATTGACTCTTTTGGACGATTTAGCACAAGTCACGTGAACAAAAGCGAATGTTCTTTAAGAAGTTTTGGTGAGCCCCTAAATAGTGGATATTTGCTTGCAAGCTGCTTTAAAGGATGCCTTTGCCCTTTTGGCTCCAGTAATGCAAGTCTCTAGCTATTTACAACATATTAACTAGATCTCTTCTCCCCGACCCCTGTGCTAAATCAAGAATGATAATTTTTTCAAACTACCTTCAATTCAGACTGTACAGAAAAGAAACTTACGGAAAGGAGAAAAGTTTAGGAATTCAGAAAAGAAACTGGAGTATTTCTAAGTTGGTATATCTTAACCAATAAAAATATTATCACCCAGTGATCATAGTTTATGCTGATGAGAATGGACAAAATCTGGTATCACCTTCGTAAGGATAACCTTGAATTCTGCTGTGTTTGCTCAGCTCTGGTCAGTTAAGTTTTAAAGGGACAAAAATCAGCAACACTTCTTCCATTTCCTCTTTAATTCCTCATCTACTAGTTTCCATGTCAGCTTGGTGTCTCCATAGAGGACTCCTAGTTTCGGGGAGGACCACTCAGCTAGAACAATTAGCTAGAACTTGGTTCACTTCGAAAAAGTTTTCTCTTAGCTCGCTGTCAGAACCAATACAAGCAATGTTTTCTTTTTAGAAACCTTATTGCAAGTGTTTGATGTTTTCTATACAACTTTTAAAAATAAAGCATAAAATTCAAAAACACTGAACGAACACTGTACTGAATGCAGCTTGCAAGTAGCTTGTTAGAAACATCTTTATTACAAATCTTGTTAAACACTTCACTACATGCATTGCAGAAAGGTATCACTTCCATTCACTAAAAAAAAAATTAGAAGCATTATATTCTACTTTAAAGTATAAACCACAATTTATCAAAATGTCATAGACATCAAGGGAACTATATTTTATCCTCTAGTATTATGGACATAAAGCAAAATTGTGCAGTAGGCAGAGTTTGTCTTTGATACCATCCCCTTATTTTCTTTATTTCAATTTCTTTTGCCATTTCTACTCCCAGATACCCCTCAACTTTTTCCTTGTCCCCTACAGCACACATACCTGAGCCCCCCATTTCCTCAACCCTGTTCCATATCATAAGATGCTCTCCCGAACACTACTAAGGATTAATGTGCTAACCTCACCAGTGTGAGATGAATTTTACTGGGAGTCAGATCCCCTGTCAAGCTCAAGCCAAAAGCAGGCAAGTCCAGTTGTGGAACTGCAGGCTTCAGTGAGCCAAGAGAGGAAGCATTTTGTGGGTTTGCAGATCTTCTAGGCTCCTCAAGTCAGAATGTGCAGGTCAGCACCCACATGGTAAGACTGCTCATGGGTCCTTAATTAAGACAACTAGGCCAAATCTTCCTCTACTCAGAGGTCTGGGTGTTTCCTTTGTACTGGGAGATCAGTTTATAGATGTCCTTGCTTCTCTATCCAACCCTCCTAGGCAACACTGAACATGAGACAGTTTCATGAATGATTATAGTAAGTTCACCAATCATTCTGTTCAGTTGAAAGTATAAATGTTTGAAGTATAGTCTCCATTGTTACTTTCTTCTAATCCAAGGCCTTATTTCCTTTGCAGCCTGTCCTAAATTTTTTTAAACTATAGTTCTAGATTCAAACTCTCCTCTTTCTTATTACTTAAGTCTTATGAACAGTTATATATATTTTTAAAGAACTTGATCTTGTTTGGCAGGTTAATTCAGAATTGGTGGACTAGAAGAAAAGTACGACAAGAACATGGGCCTGAAAGGAAAATCAGTTTCCCACAATGGGAAAAGGACTACAACCTTCAACCAATGAATGCCTACGGACTCTTCGATGAATACTTAGAAATGAGTATGAGAATATTCTACTTTATCCTTTCATCCTTTGTCCTATTAATTACAAATACAAATTCTAGATCTCTAGCTATATTCAACTAAACATACACTGCTTATCATCAAGGCTTCAGTGTGTGGGGATTCTTGAGCTAAATGCAGAGGGAGGAGTATCTTGCTTTAAGAAGCTTGAGCCATAGAAATGGTGCCAAAAGCCTACAGACACATCAAATTCTTCATGGCATTGTGTCCTGTCCCTTGTAAGAAATCACCAGAAAACAAAAATACATTGGAAAACTTGGTGAACCAAAGAAAAAGGAGTTATCACTCATGGCATGATTGATTCACTCATTCAGCAAATATCTGTTCAGCCATGTTATGTCCAGGAAGACACTATGCTTGGCACTAGAGGTGCAAGAAGAAATAAGGCACAGTCCCAGCTTTCAAAGAGTGGATAGGCTACTGGGGGAAAGCAAGAAATATGGAGTAAGTGCAATAAAGTGTCATAGATGCTACAATATGAATCAGTAGGGGGTATAGTGGGGACAGTCGTTTCTCTTGGAGGGGGATGGCAGGAAGCTAGGAATGTTTAAGCTATGCTACAGTTATACTTAAGGAATCAGATTTCTCTAGAATCAAACCCAACTCTTTATCTTAGCATGTATGTAAGTGCATGGGCTTTGGAAACATTACCTGGGTTCAAATCCCAGCCCTATCACTTATTAACTATGAAACCTTGGGCAATTACTTAATCTCCCTTTGTCTCAATTTCCTCATCTCTAAAGTGGGGATAATAATGAGTAACCACTTTATGGGGTCTTTGTGTGGATTAAATGAGTCAATGCATGGAAAGGGCTTAGAACAATGCCTGGCTCATAGTATACACTTGGTACATGTTATCTATATCATTATTATCATGTTCCTATTCTTATCTGCCAGAGGACAAAAGCTAACAAAATCTCCAATATATTGAATGTGTATAGGTTTTCTTTTTGTTTGTTTGTTTGAATTGTGTTCAAGCTCTGTAACGTTGGGATAGATGTGGGAGTAGGGATGGGCAAGATGCATTATTTCTGAAAGAAGTGGCTCTTTCTGGGCAAATCTAAAAATTAGAGTAGTAGTAGAATGGATGCTTAATGTTTCTTAGATTGCTTACATCCTAAGTATCTACTGATGTTTTGAGAGTTTCAATTATAGAATGGCAGAATGATATAACTTGGAGAAGAAATCAAGTTGGGCATTAATAATAAAACTTAATAAAGGGAATTCATTAAGAGAACTAACCACTTTGAGGTATCTTAATGGACTCTTCTCCCATAAAGAAGGAAATAAACAATGATGCTGGTATATTGAGTGCTTGGAAAGAAGCTTTTATGTGGCTAGAATTGGTAGTGCTCCAAATACTGCAGCATCTTTGCAGCAAAAAACAAATCTCAGAAGGCTCACAAGCAGACTAAAGAATCCTAACTGCTTACTTCTGTTCTTGTTGTTTTATTTTCTTGGTGACTTCCCTGCTTTGTTATATTTTTTAAAATTTATTCATTGAAGTGTAATATAATCGTTAAGTGTACAGATCAATGAATGTTCACAAACTTACGCTCCAATGTAACCAATTTATGTAGGTGAGGGGTTGGCAAACTACGGCCTGCAGGCCAAATGCAGTCCACTGCCTGTTTTCGTAAGTAAAGTTTTATTGGTACATAGGAACACCCACTTGTTAACATATTATCTACAGTTGCTTTTGCACTACAACAGCAGAGTTGAGTAATTGTGACAGAGACTGTATGAGCCAAAAAGCCTGAAATCTTTACTAACTGGCTCTTTACAGAAAATGTTTGCCATCCTGTGAGCTAGATCAAGAAATTGAATATTATCAGTATCAAAGAAGGCTCCTTTGTCCCCTGTCTCAGCCATAACGTCCTCTCTAAGCATTGCTTCATTTTCATTGCTGTAGTATTCCTAGAATGTGTACCTGAAGCAAAAACATCAAACAGGAAGAGTTTGTCTTTGATACCCACTCCCATCTTTCCTTTAGTCATATTTCTTTTTCGTATTTCCATTCCCAGATTCTCCCCAACTTTCTCCCCTTCCCCCAACAGCACACAGAAAAACCCCCATCCCCACCAATCCCTCAACCCTCTCCTATATCATGAAATGTACTTCTGAGAAGTACACAGAAAACCCCAGGACCATATGACTTCACTGGTGAATTCTACCAAACATTTAAAGAAGATAACAGGTAGCTGGCCAGATTTGGCTTGCAGGCTATAGTTTGCTGACCCTTGATTTTATACTCCTGCAGATTAATGTGCTAGATAGTTGCACTTTAACAGGAATCAAAGCCTCTGTCAAGCTTGAGGTGAAGAAAGTCAAATTTACTTGTGGAAATGCAGGCATCATTGTGCCAATGGATGAACTATTTTGTGAGTCTGCAGATTTTCTAGTCTCCTGAAAATAGGAATGCACCGTTATTTATCCATCCATTCTACTGGTGATAGACACGTTGATCATTTCTAAGTTTGGGCTCTTACAAATAATACAGCTATGAACATTTTTGTACATGTGTTTTGGTTAACATGTACATATTTCTGAAGGGAACTTATGTAGGAGTGGAATTACTAGGCCATAAGATATGCATTTGTTCATCTTCAGCAGACACTTGTAAATAGTTTTTAAAACTGTGTTGTACCAATTTACACTCCAACTAGCAGTCTAAGAGCTTCAGTTATTCTCCATTCTCACTAAAACTTGTTAGTGTCAGTCTTTAAATTTTCAGCCATTCTGGTTGGTATGTAGCAGTATCTCATCATGGTTTTAATTTGAAATTTCATGGCAACTAATGATGCTGAGGACCTTTTTATATGTTTATGGTCACTTGGATAGTTTCTTTTTATTCATGATTTATAGAAGTTATTTACATGTTCTGGATATGAGTCCTTTGTCAGGTATACATGTTGCAAATCAAATATCCTTTCCTGGTTGGTGGCTTAACTTCTCACTTTCTTAATGGTGTTTTTAAATGAACAGAAGTTTCAACTTTATTCTTCAAAATTGGTTCCACATAGCTTTTAGAATCAAATTTCTAATTTCTAAAAAAACCTCACTGAGATATTCATTGGGATTGAATTGAACCCCTAGATCAATTTGGGAAGAATTGAGTTTTTTCCTAATCTATAAATATGGTATATCTCTGCATTTGTTCCTTTTTTCATTTTTCTTAGCAATTTTTTATAGATTATAGTGTACAGGTATTGTATAACTTTAGTTAGATTTATTCCTACACACTTTATGAATTTTAGTTCAATTGCAACTGATGTTGTTTTATAGTATTATTTTCTAACGTTTTGTTGCCAGTGTATAGAAATATAATAGATTTTGTGTGTTGACCCTTTACCACACAGACTTGCTATCAGTTATAATTGTTTCTATATTTTTTGAGATTTCTGTATACATATCATGTCACCTACAAGTAATCTTACGTTTTCCTTTCTAATCATTATACCTTTTTTGTTGTTCTTACCTAATTGCACTAAGACCTTCCATATAATGCCGATAGATGATATTGCATATCCTTGTTCCTGACCTGAGGGTAAAAATATTCAACGTGTTACCATTAAGTGTGATGTAGCTGTATTTTTTTGTACGTGTCTTTTTTTGGTGAGGCGGGGGTGATATCTCATTGTTTTATCTTTGTTGCCTGTATATATGTTTATTGGCCACTTATGTTTTCTCTTCCATGGATTGCTTGTTAATACACTTTGCTCACTTTTCTATTGGGATTTTCTGTTCTCAGTTGTTTTAGAGTTGTTTTAGGTTTACCACAAAATTGAGAGGAAGGTACAGAGATTTCCCACATGTCTTTTGCCCCACATGCATAGCCTCCCCATTATCAACATCACTCACCAGAATGGTACATTTTTTACCAGGGATTAACCTAAATTAACATATCATAGTCACCCAAAGTCCATAGTTTAGAGTTTCACTCTTGGTGCTGTACATTCTATGGGTTTGGACAAATGTATAATGACATATATCCATCATTATAATATCATACATAGTATTTTCACTGCCCTAAAAATCCTCTGTGCTCTGCCTATTCTTTTCTCCTTTAACCCTGCCAGGTTAAAGAAGTTTCCTTATATCCCTAGGTTGCTGAAAGTTATTATGATAAGTCATTATTAAATTATATCAAATCATTTTTTCTAAATCTATTGAAATGTTGATGTGGGTTCCTTCTTTATTCTATTAATGTGATGAATTTCATTGATTGAATTTTTTGGTTGTTAAATTGTTATACCAACTTAGCAATCCTGGAAAAAATATCCTCTTGGTCATGATGCACTTTTTTCTTTAATTGACAAATTCAATTTGCTAATATTTTGCTTATGGTATTTGTATATAAGTTCATGAAACATATCATACTATAGTTTTTCTTTCTTGTAATGTTTCTTTCAGATTTTGGTATCATTGTTTGATAGCCTTTTAAAATAATTTGGATAATTTTCTCTTTTTTTTTTTTTTCTATTCTCTTAAACAGTTTGTGTAAGGCTACTATTTTTTCTTCCTTATGTATTTGGAAGAATTCACCAACGAAGTTAGCTGAACCTGGAATTGTCTTCATGGAAAGGTTTTTCAGAATAGATTTAATTTATTTAATGGATATAGGACTATTTAGATTTCTATTTCTTCTAATATCCGTTGTGATAAGCCTTTTTTAGTTGTGTTTTTCAAGAAATGTATCCATTTCATCTACATTTTCAAATTTAGTGGAATAAAATTGTTTATACTCTCTTATTAACCTTTAATGTATATAAGGTCTATAGTGATGCCTTCTTTTTCATTTATAATTCCATAGTTTGTGCTTTTCTCTCTCTTTTTTTAAACAATCTGATTAGAGATTTATTAATATTTTTAAAAAACCAACTTTGGGTTTTATTAATTTTTTTTCTCTACTATACATTTGCCTTCTATTTCATTCATTTCTACTCTTATCCTTATTTCCTTCCTTGCATGTTCTTTGGGCTTAATTTTCTCTTTTCCAACATCTTGAGAAGGAAGCTTAAATTAATAATTTTCAGGTTTTCTTCATTTCTAATATAGGCATTTAGAGCTATAATTTTATCTATGAACACTGCTTTAGCTGCATCCCATAAGTTTTAACATGTTATATTTTCATTATCAAGACATATTCCAATTCCGTTGTAATTAATTTTTGACCTATGTGTTTTTTAGTAATGTGTTGCTTAATATCAAAACATCTGGGGATTTTCTAGTTATCCCTCTATCATTGATTTCTAATTGAATTCCACTGTGGTCAGAGGATATTCTCTATGTTATTTCAGTCCTTTGATATATGTTGATATTTGTTTTATACTCTTGCATATTGTCTATTTTGATAAGTGTTTCAAGTGTGTTCTGCAATTGCTTGGTAAATGTTCTGCATGTGTCAGTTAGGCAAGGTTGTTTAATTGTGTTGTTCAAATCCCCTGTGTTCCTATTAAACTTTGCCTATTTTATTTACTAGTTACTAAGAAAAGGGTATTAAAATTCCCAAGTTTGATTGTGGATTTATCTTATTCTCCTTTTAGTTCTGTTAACTTTTCCTTTATATATTTTGAAGCTGTTTTATTATGTGCAAACAGTTTAAGATTATTCTAGCTTACTGTTAAATTGACCTCTTATCTTTATGTAAAGTCATTCTTTATCTCTAATAATACAATATTTTGAAGATGTGATGGGAAAGAAGCTAAGGAGCTAACCTTAAAGCCTTCCAAAGGGCAGATCTGAGTCTCTTGTAGTCTTTCAGGGCTGAGGAGATAAAGATCCACCAGCTTCTCAATCACAGCCAAGAAACAAGAACAAACCAGAGGGTGGACCAAGCTTTACAAAAACTGCACCTGAACACCAGCCCAGCTTAATCTATGACCAGATTGAAGTGATCATCTCCTTCCTTATCTGCCTAACAGCCACATAAGGAACACTTTCTGGTGGAAAAGAACACTGAAGGCAGAGATCAATAAACTTGCTCTTAGTGGGCTAGATAGTAAATAATTTAGGTTTGGGGGACTAAGAGGAAAGAGTGCAGCTATTATATACTTATACAACTACTTAAAATATAACCATTTAAAAGGTAAAAACCATTCTTAGCTCACAGGTGGTTAAAAGAAGATAACAGGTAGTTGGCCAGATTTGGCTTTCAGGCTATAGTTTGCTGACCCTTGATTTAGAGCCTCTACATGTCTAGCATACAATAAAAATTACTAGGCATGTAGCCTGTTGAATTGTCAGAAACAAAGTAAACATAAATTCTTAACTGAGAAAGGTCTCTTCTAATTCAAATGCAAAAGCAGAGGTGCATATCATCAAACACTATGAGAAATCAAGGAAATATGGTGTCAAAAAAAGAAAATGATAATTCAGCAAAAAAACTCAAAGGAATGGATATTGTTATCTAACTGATAAAGAATTCAAAATAGCTGTTATGAAGAAATTCAGTGAGCTACAAGAAAACTCAGAAAAGCAATTCAATGAACTCATGAATAAAATTAAAGAACAGAAGGAGTTATGTTCTCCAAAGAGATTGAAATTTTAAAAAAGAACTGAACAGAAATTCTGGAGTTGTGGAATTCAATAAATGAGATGAAGAATGCAATAAAGAGCATAGGTAACAGGGCAGACCAGATGGAGGAAAGAATAAATGACTTGGAAGATAGGAATATATAAATAATTCTGTTAGAAGAGAATAGAGAACTTAGATTTTTTAAAAGTGAAGAAAGCCTGCAAGAGCTATCAATCTCAATCTGAAAGGCAAACATAAGAATAATTGGTGTACCAGAAGGAGGAGAGAGAATGTGGTAGAGAGTTTATTTAAAGAAACAATAGCTGAGAACTTCCCAAATCTGGGAAAGGAATTAGACATACAAGTTCACAAAGCTAATAAAACACCCTATCATCTCGATGCAAAAAGACTTTCTCCAAGACACATCATTATAATGAAACTGTCAAAAATCAATTATTAAAAAAAAGAATCTTAAAGGCAGCCAGGGGAAAAAGGAAAGTAACCCACAAAGGAACCCCCATTACACTATCAATGGATTTCTCAGCAGAATCTCTACAGGCCAGGAGAGAGTGGAATGACATATTCAAACTGCTGAAAGATAAAAGTTTCCAGCCAAGAACGCTTTATCCAGCAGTTATACTTCAGATACGAAGGAGACATAAAGGCTTTCCCAGACAAACAAAAGCTGAGGGAGTTCACCACCACTAGACCTGTCTTGCAAGAAAGGCTGAAAAGGAGTTCTTCAAGCTGAAATGAAAAGATGCCAGTCAGTAACAGAAAAACATATAAAAGTACACAAAACTCTAGTAAAGGTGAAAAACAGTCAGAGTTAGAAAACTGTAAGTCTATATTAGAATGATGTATAAACCACTTAACTATAGTATAAATGTTAAAGGAAAAGAGCATTAAAAATAACTATAGGTACTATATTTTATTTAATGAATTCACAGCATAAAAAGAGGTAAATTGTGACATCAAAAATGTAAAAGGGGAGGAGTAAAAGAGTAGAGCCTTTATAGGCAAATTGGAAGATAAGTTGCTATCAGCATAAAATGGACTCTTTTATCTATAAGATATTTTATGTAAGCCTCATGGTAACCACAAAGCAAAAATTTAGAGTAGACTCATTAAACAGAAACAAAAGGAGACTGAGCACATCACCATTGAAAACTACCAACTTACAGAGGTAGGAAGAAACAGACGGGAAAAGAAACAATATAGATACAAAACAACCAGAAGGCAAATGATCAGGTGGAAGTAGTTAAGTCCTTACATATCAATAATCACTCTAAATGTAAATGGATTGAATTCACCAATCAAAGGCACAGAGTGGCTAGATGGATAAAAAAATAAAATCCAACTATATGCTGCCTGCAGGAGACTCATTTCAGATCTAAAGACATACATAGGCTCAAAGTAAAGGGATGGAAGATGATATTCCATGCAAGTAGAAATCAAAACAAAGTGGGAGTAGCCATACTTACATTAGACAAAATAGACTTCAAGGCAAAAATGGTAACAAGAGACAAAGAAGATCATTATGTAATGATAAAGGGGTCAATACATCAAGAAGTTATAACAATCATAAATATATATGCACTCAACATCAGAGCACCTAAATATATTAAGCAAATACTAACATATTTGAAGGGAGAAAAAGACAATACAATAATAGTAAGAGACTTCAATACCCCACTATCAGCACTGGATAGATCATCCAGACAGAAAATCAAGAAAATGTTGGAATTGAACCATACTTTAGACCAAATGGACTTAACAGACATATATAGAACATTCCATCTAACAGCAGCGGAATACACATTCTTCTCAAGTGCATGCAGAACATTATCCAGGATAGATCATATGATAAGACACAAAACAAACTTAGCAAATTTAAGAAGATTGAAATCATACCAACTATCTATTCTGACCACAATGATATGAAACTAGAAATCTACAACAAGAGGAAAGCTGTAAAATCTACAAATATGTGGAAACTAAATAACACACTTCTGGACAACCAGTGTGTGTCAAAGAAGAAACCAAAAGGGAAATAAAACACATTAAAATGGAAATACATCATACCAAAACTTATGGGATGTGGCAAAAGCAGTTCTGAGAAGAAAGTTTACAGCAATAAATGCATATATTAAGAAATTAGAAAGATCTCAAATAGACAACTTAACTTTATACATCAAGGAACTAGAAAAAAAGAATGAGTTAAACCCAAAGTTACCAAAAGGAAGGAAATAATAAAGATCACAGCAGAGATAAATGAAATATAGACCAGAAAAACAATAGACAGGATCAATGAAACTAAGAGCTGGGTTTTTTCCAAGATAAACCAAACTGACAAACCTTTAGCTTCACTAAGCTAGACTAAGAAAAAAGAAAATACTCAAATAAAATTAGAAATGAAGGAGGAGACGTTAAAACTGATACTACAGAAATACATAGGATCATGAGAGACTGCTAGGAACAGTTACATGGCAACAAATTAGAAAACCTAGAAAAATTGGATAAATTTCTAGAAACACACAACCTACCAAGTCTGAATCAGGAAGAAATAGAAAATCTGAAGAGACCAATAACAAGTAAAGAGATTGCATCAGTAATCAAAAACTTCTCAACACAGAAAACCCCAGGACCATATGACTTCACTGGTGAATTCTACCAAACATTTAAAGAAGAATTAATACCAATCCTTCTCAAACTCTTCCAAAAAATTGCAGAGGAGGGAACACGTCCATACTCATTCTACCAGCATTACCAAAGCCAGAAAAGGACACTACAAGAAAAGAAAACTATAGGGGCCGGCCCAGTGGCGCAGCAGTTTAGTTCATGCTTGGCAGCCCGGGGTTCACCGGTTTGGATCCTGGGCGCGTGCCGACACACTGCTTGTCAGCCATGCTGTGGCGGCGTCCCATGTAAAGTAGAGGAAGATGGGCATGGATGTTAGCCCAGGGCCAGTCTTCCTCAGCAAAAAGAGGAGGATTGGCAGTGGATGTTAGCTCAGGGCTGGTCTTCCTCAAAAAAAAAGAAAGAAAGAAAGAAAGAAAGAAAACTATAGACCTGATGAATATAGATGCAAAAATTTCAACAAAATATTAGCAAACCAAATTCAAGAGCACATTAAAATGGTTATACACCATGACCAAGTGAGATTTATCCCTGAGATGCAAGGGTGGTTCAACATTCACAAAACAATAAATGTAGTACATCACATTAATAGAATTAAAGATAAAAATGATATGATTGTCTCAATAGATGCAGAAAAAGCATTTGATAAAATACACCCTCCTTTCATGATAAAAACCTTCGACAGATTGGGTATAGAAAGAACATACTTCAACATAGTAAATGCCATATACGACAGACCCACAGCTAACATTACACTCAATGGAGAAAAATTGAAAGCTTTTCCTCTAGGATCAGGGACAAGACAAGAATGCCCACTCTCACCACTCTTATTCAATATAGTACTAGCTCGAGCAATTAGGCAAGACAAAGAAATAAAAGCCATCCAAATTGGAAAAGAAGACGTAAAATTCTCACTATTTGCAGATGACATGATTTTGTATATAGAAAATCCCAGACTCAACTGAAAAACTGTTGGAACTAATCAATGATTTCAGTAAAGTTGCATGATATAAAATCAATATACAGAAACCAATATATACCAATATACCCTTATAATGAAACTTCTGAAAAAGAAATAAAGAAATCCCACTCCCAAAGCTTCAAAGGCAATAAACTACCTAGGAATAAATTTAACCAAGGGAGTGAAAGATCTGTACAACAAAAACTACAAGACTTTGATGGATGAAATCAAAGACAAAAACAAATGGAAAGACAAATGGATTAGAAGAATTAATATTGTTAAAATGGCCATACTATCCAAAGCCATTTATAGATTCAATGCAATCCCCATCAAAATACCAATGGCACTCTTCACAGAAAGAGAAAAACCAATCCTAAAATTTGTATGGAAGCACAAAAGACCCCAAATAGCCAAAACAATCCTGAGGAAAAAGAACAAAGCTGGAGATATCACACTTCCTGATTTCAAACTATATTACAAAGCTGTAGTAATAAAAACATAAAAGACTGGCATACAATTAGCTACACAGACCAATAGAACAGAATAGAGAGCCCAGAATTAAGCCACCACATATATGGTCAACTAATATTCAACAAAGGAGCCAAGAACACCCAAATGCTTTTTCTTCAACAGATGGTGTTGGAAAACTGGATAAACACATGCAGAACAATGAAATTTGACCCCTATTTTACACCACTCACTCAAATTAACTCAAAATGGATCAAAGACTTAAAGATAAGACCTGACACCATACAGGTAAAGAGCCATAAAATCAAGACAAAATAAGTTCTAGGGGGTAAGCAGAGTTGTGGAAGCTACAAAAGAAGCAATAGTTTATTACAGTTATGGAAGGCTCCAGAAGAGGGCACATTTGAGCTTACCCTTGAAGGAAGAATGGAATTTCACCAGAGTATGAACACAAATGCTAAGTATATGACATGACCGCATTAAACCAGTAGTCTAGTGTGGCCAGAGTAGAGGATTGTTTGAGACACTTGTCTGAGACGTGGGGTATGTTTGGACATGCGGCTTGGAAGATCCTTGAATGGCACAATGAAAAGTTTGGTATTTAGTCTATAGGCAATGAGAACCCACTGAAACATTTTGAGTAGAGAGATGGTGAGAGATGGGCTTTAACTGATACAACAGTGCACTGGGGGAGGGAGGCGAAAGTCTGAGGCAGAGAAGCCAGTTAGAAAGTCAGTCTGAACTCCAGTAGGGACAATGGAGAGGAGGGAGAGATGCCAGACAACTCTGAGGGGAGGAAGGACATGAAGGGAGGAACAGGTTTAAGGATGAGATTGAGAGATGGTTTGGAGAGTGCTGCTTGTGTGACATAACAGCAGACAACTGAAAATTCCCTGATAAGAGTCAGCATTAGAGATAGAGAATTAAGAATCCTCATCAGAGAGATGATAATGAAGTCATGAGAGTGGATGGACTCACGCAAGGAAAGAGAGAAGTCGGGAGAAAAATAAAACCAAGGGAAAAAACAAGGGGAATGCCTATGTCTATTGGTGGATGAAGAGCCACCCAGCATAGGCACTGAGTATGAATGTGACCAAATGTAGGAGACACGCTGGAGGTGGCAGTGCCACATAGATGAAGTAAATGGACTCTTCAGGACTCTGGAACCGTATCATCCAAGGTAGAATTGCTTCTTAGTTACATGTCTTGGGCAAGTTATTTGACTTCTCTGTGCCTCGGTTTCCTTACCTGTAAAATAAAAATGATAATAGTACCCACATAATAGGGTTGTTCTGAAAATGAAATGAGTTAATATATGTAAAGTAGTTAGAAAAGTGCCTGTTACATAGAAAATGGTGTATAAGTGTTAGTCGTTGTTTTGTTGTTGTTACTTTCTAAAATAAAGTTTAAAAAGTAGAAATAGAAGAAATTTTACAGTCGTTCATTCAGCCAAGTACTTTTTTGGAGTCTAATAAATTGTATATTTTATTTCAGTTATGACATCTTGTTGTTTTGCATCAGGGACTGCCTTTTTTCTTAACTTTTTATTTTTGCGAAGTTGCAAAAATAGTACCAAGTTCCCCTATACTCTTCACCTTGTTTCCCCTAATGTTAACATCTTACATATTTACTGAAACCAGAAAATTAACATTAATATGATACTATAATCACAGACCTTATTTGAATATTGCCAGTTTTTCCTTTTTTTTTCTTGTTATGCTCCATCCAGGATCCAACATTGCATTTAGATGTTGTGTCTCCTTAGTTTCTTCCAATCTGTGGCAGTTCTGTCTTTATTTTTTTATGATTTTGACACATTTGAAGAGTAACAGTCTATAGTTTTGTAGAAGGTCCTTCAATTTTCGTTTATCTAATATTTTCTCATGATTAGGTTGAGGTTATGCATTTTTGGCAAGAATACCACAGAAATGATGATGTACCCACCTCAGTGCATCATATCAGGGTCTATGATGTCAATATGTCTTATTACTGGTGATATTAACTTTGATCACTTGATTAAGGAGATGTCTACCAGCTTTCTCAATTGTAAAGATACTATTTTTCACTTTGTAATTATTATCCTATGGCAAGATACTTGGAGAATATACAAATATCCTGTTTTTTAAATATAATTCCCCCTGCTAATTTTAGCATTCTTTAATGGTTCTTGCCTGCAAGAATTACTACGGTGTTGTTTGACTAATGGTGATTTTCTCTTTTCATCATTCCTTCTACATTTATTAATTAAAATTCTAACATAAGGAAGAGCTTTCCTTTCTCCCCATTCATTTATTCACTTATTTATTTATATCAGTATGGACTTAGCAACTTAGTCTTTGGGTTGTAATCCAATATTATCATTATTTTGTTGTACAAATTGTTCTAGATTTGGCCATTGGCAGCTCCTTCAAGTTTGTCCTGTTTCCTATTGATATGTCCCTATCATTTTTCAAGCACTTCCTAACTTTCTGGCATCACAAGATATTCCAGGCTCATCTTGTATTTTCCTCTGGAATCAAACATTTCTCCAAGGAGCTACGTTTTTTTTTTTTTATTAGAGAATAGTATTTGGAAAACAAGATCTGGACCCTAGGTATGATCATTGCTCCTAGGATGTCATTGCTTCCAGGCCCAGGGAGTGCCTCTTTTTCCAGTGTCCTGGCCATTTTTCTAGAATAGATGTTCCCTAAGCTTCTGTATTGAGAAAAATATGGGTTAAGACAATGATACATTCAGATTATTATCCTTTTGAAAATAGTCATGGAAAACCAGTACTCTGTTCTTTTTCCTTTTTTCTTCTCTAGTCCTTCAGTTTGGATTTACAACTATCTTTGTGGCAGCTTTTCCCCTAGCACCACTTCTGGCCTTACTGAATAACATAATTGAAATTCGACTTGATGCTTACAAATTTGTCACACAGTGGAGGCGACCTTTAGCTTCAAGGGCCAAAGACATAGGTAAGTTGGATTTGGGTATGTTTTTTAAAAGCTATTAATCATCTGATAGATAAAAATAGTCATCAACTTTAGATTTTTACTTATAGTTTCCATGTAAGATGACTCAACTAATTCTTGCAAAAGAATAATTATGTTAGCTTTAAATAATATTAGGCAAGAAGTAAAGCTGCCTATTTGGAAATTTGTAATTTCCAGTGCTAGAAAATTTGTGCTTCAATAGAGTCTCAATTTGGTTATTTTCATCTTAAGACTTTGGAATCTAAAATTTTGATTTATTGTCACTTATTCCCTTTTTAAAGTAGATCTTCCATTTGCTTAACTTTGTTTTACCCTTTCCTAAATGTTTGCCTGAGTCACACGAAGCATGATCCAGTTTTTCTAAATGTGGAGATGGCCTTTGGCCTTTGACTAGAGATGCTGAGTTGAATCAGGTGCACCCTTTTGAGAACTGCCTGAGATCAGAGACTGTCTTTTATTCATTTCTGCATCCAATGCTTAGTACAGAGCGGGCAGGCTCTCAGTCAGTGTGTGTGGAAGAGAATTGAGTGTGGATATACTTGGTTCATAGTGGTCTTTTAACTTCCATATGAAACACACACACATTCAGTGAGCACCTACCCTAGGTCACTGTGTCAGGGACTGGGCCCAAAAGATGTCAGCACCCCTCAGGAACTCCCAGTCTGGTGGAAGCTTGACATTGTGAGTTCTGTCTTATCAGATGGTGTTTTGGTTGCTTATCATTGAGTAGAACTCTGACTTATGTCTGATCCTGACTGAGTCATTAAGACATGAGCATTGGCACTTCCACAGAAATTCCTTCAATGCCATGGTGTTTGCAAGTACTAATTCTTGCTTCTGGTTACAAATATCGGTATTTGGGAAGATGAAAGGACCCGTGGAAAGAACTATTGAAAATTAGTTACCCCAGCTGTTTTCATACCTGTTATCTCTGTTGTGTCTAAAACTAATATAACACTTCTCTTTGAATAGGAATTTGGTATGGAATTCTTGAAGGCATCGGAATTCTCTCTGTTATTACAAATGCATTTGTCATAGCGATAACATCTGACTTTATCCCTCGCTTGGTGTATGCTTACAAGTATGGACCTTGTGCAGGCCAAGGAGAAGCTGGGCAAAAGTAAGTTTGCCATAAAACTATCATGAAATGTCCATTTCCTATCCATTGTGTGATGTTGGACACTCAGACACAAGCCTCTGCATTGCAGTAACCCAGGACAAGAAGGCCTGTGGTGGGAAGGTAGAATTATGATATAATAACACTTTCAGCCAAAGAAAGCACATCCTGATCTACTGAAGAGATGGGGGTCATACAGGTCAGGCAAGTTTTAGGTGGAATCCACTGTGAGAGCAGCAATTAATCATCTTCCCCACTTATGACCCCTGCCCATTATGAATTCAGAAATGTGTGGTATGCTAATGTGTACAGACAAAAAAGTGGTACATGATGTAGTATATAGTTATGCCATTTTTATGAGTTTATGAAAGGAAAGTTAGAATCTGATTCCCCTTGTGTAATTATATTTAGACTCTGCAAATTCTACATGGGAAATATGTAACCATGTGATGAGTACCCAGTAGGTACTCAGTAAGTATTTGTGGAATAAGTAACTGAATGATTCTTTCCTGGCTATTGACCTGACCAGTGTCTATATTACCCCAGGAAAATTGGGTGAACCCTGGGAGCTCAATTCTATGACATCACCTCAGTGATTCCTAAAGCCAGGGCTTTCTGGGTATTACTTCTGGTCAGATAAAACCTAGGCAAAATTATAAGATGTCTCCTAGCTTTTATTTCAACATCCTTGGAAAAGACACAAGAAGTTTAACATACTTTAATGACAGAAAAATACCTGTTTGGCTAAAGTCAAAATAATCAAATTCTGATTGTGGAATTTAGATGTCTGTAGGTCAGAGTGGGATGTAATTTGAGGTCATGGGGTCTTCTCAGTGCCCCAGAAATCATGCCACATGGGCTGCTGACTAATCACACAAGCATCCCTGCCTCCTGGTTTACTAGTCTGAGCCAAAAGAATGCATCCTCTATAGCCATTATAGTTCAGTTAGCCCCAAGGAATAAAGTGTCACCAAATCAAGTCAGCTAAATTCATGTACACCTGGCCTAGGTCCAATTTAATTATTAATCCTACATAAATGCTCTAAAGCATGGATGACCGAATACGATACATCTCACAATCCAGCTATTTGAAGAAGCTTCTATAAAGTTCTTTACTACAATAACCATGTGGCCATTAAGTACTAATTATATAGCAGCTTTAGGTGATCATACCATCCTATTTTAAGAGAGATTTAAAAATTTATTGTACTACCCATGCATTTCTTTCTAATTGTAACTGTTGTCAACATTCTCTGCTGACTTAATCTAAAAAAGCTTACATTTGTTCAAACCACTTTCACATATGTTTTGCATATCATTCTCAAAACAACCCTGGCAGTGGGACATGCATTATTACCCTCACTTTGAAGAGCAGAGATTAAGAGAGATCAAATCCAGAATCACAAGGCAGAGTTACTGTTGGAGCCTACACGAAGGGAAAGCCTAGACTTATACAGTGCTCTCCATCTTGAACCTCACAGCCCTCAGGGCCAAGGCCAATAAGTGGCTATCTAGCTCATCTAGCAGTGAAACTCCCTGGGGTTTAAATCCCAATGGTTATTTCAGGTCTTTCCCAACTCCAAATATGGTGAACCCTATCTTGGTTTGGGAGGAACCAAAAAATAAAGTGGGAAAATTTGTGTACAGTTGATAGTGAATCAAAGCTTAGATTTTTGACAGCCTATTAGATTTAAGACAATGTTCATGGTGATTAAAGTTTATCTAATAGCCTCCTTAATTCAGTTTTATTGGGCTGTCCAGGGCTTTTTTTTTTTCTTCTTTTTATAACATTTCTATTTGATTCAAGAGCCTTTTGCCACTTTCAATATTTATAGATCAACCTTTTATCTTCTAATCCATTGGTCATTTTTCTTGTTTTCAAATAGTTATATTTGTGTACGTTTCTTCATGAATCTTATTTTCTGGCCACCAGCTACTCTATTATCCTTTACAGGTTTGTTTCTTTTTCCAGTTTAGAAATGACTGAATTCATAGAGGAGCAGCATTGTCAAATTTTGGAATGCCGTAGGCTTTTGAAGTAGTATGTGCAGTCATAGTCAAATCCCACTTATTATGATTTAACTCAGCTGTAGAATGCCATATTTCGATTTAAACTGACCCTAAATCAAAAGTACTCCAACCAAAGCAATCACCTTTCTCCAAAACTCCAGGCTACCTCCATGCCTCCTTACCATTCTTTCAGCTTTCCCTGGCTTCTCCATGGATGAGAATTTCACTCATATGTCCAAGGTCATTCAGTTCACATGCCCCTTGTCCTTGTGACAGAATGTTTTAGTTATCCCCAGCTGTGCATTTCAACCACAGTGTCTCTGCTGTCATGGATGCTCAGCAAATGAGTCTTCAGTGGCACAGTAGGGAAGACATTCTCATTTTTCAGCCACATCTGTACCTCAAAGGAATACTGTGCTTTGAGGTAATGTTCTCCCCACAGTGGGTACATGAGAATTTTTCACTTTTCTTCTTAAGACATTCTCTCTTTTTAGCTGCAGCCTGTCTAGGCTGATTCCCAGACCAATGTTCATGATCAGATTGCTCATTGTTTGCCAAATGAAGTCACTTCCTCTTTCAGGGTATCTTTACAAGACCCCTTTAGAAAAGAGGTTAGAGAACTAAAATCACGTCTGGGCAGGCATCAGGAGACAAATTATGAAGTAAAATCGAAGTTGTATACTATAAAATTGCTCTGTCAATCAGAGTCAAAATTTCAATCAACAAACTAAAATTTTTTTCCAGACAGCACAAATAACCAGTTTGATTTCCTCCCCCACTGAATGCAATAAACAAATTACTTTGTTATTAGGTAAACATGGGCTAGAGTTTGGAAATATTCTCTAAGGGTACATGCAGGCCTTAGAATTATTGTGAGGTGTGTACCTGATTTGGTGATATAAATCAAAGCTGATTTTTCTGTAGAAATAGTGATATTATAGGGAGTTAAAAACTTGATCAAGGACACAATGCTCAAATTTTCACAGAATTAACCACACATATCTTACTTAATGAACTATAAATAACATTTATACAAACTGTAAATTAAATAGATCAACACCATAACCAATTGCAAAGTTGTATTTAAAAAGATAAAGCTTACTGTACAGGGGTCTAATCTTTCTTTTTCATAATGTCTGGCATTTTTATTGCGAAAAGTCAGAAGCCTACTTGCCTCTTTCCTCATCTCATTAGCCTAATTTATTATCTATAAATAAATGAGTCCTTTGTTATCTATAAAGCATGTTTGACTTTAAATGCATAAACCTGATCTACTTTCCCCTAGCTTTTTCACTGACTCCTATCTCCATGCTATTTGCATCACAATGTCTAAAACTTCAAAAGCAAATTTAGTAGCAAAATTCAAAGGCACTCTGCAATGAGTTTGATCTGGAATCTACAAACTCAAAAGTCAACTTCTGATTCTGTTCTTTCTCTTGTAACCAATTATAATGATCACTAGTTCATCCTTTTCCCCCATAGTAAAGGATTGAAAACAATGAGTAACTAATGGTTTTAAAACCAGAATTCTCATTTAAATGAATGTGATCTTCTCTAAGTTACTTGGAAGAGATATGCATCCTGATTCAAACAATGCTACACTTACATAAGACATATTCTGAATCTCCTTTCTTGGAAATGCCTTCAGAGTCCATTGACCAGCCCCTTAAGTAAATAGACTTCATTATTTTATATTCACAGGAAACCCTTTCTCTGTCTGATACTTTTTCTCCATACCTATCACTTCTCCCTGATCATCAGTGTAGCCTCATCTTTCCTCTTTCTCACTTGGAGCTGGTGGTGTGTCACAGTGAGGGTATATAGATCTCCAGCCAGCAAACTTAGTGATAGATATGGGATTTGCTACTGCCTGTGGCCTTCCTACTGTAACAGTAGGTCACTGAGTTGACACATGGATGCCATTGGCTGAACTTAATACAGCGAAGCATGGGAAATCTCATTCCCCTGAATTAATGACCATCTCATCTATTTGATGTTGGCAAGCTAAGATTCTAGCATAATGAAAAGAATTAGAGAAATGCCTAGATGTTCAGTATTAGCAGTCCTTCTTCTTCCCTATTATGGAAATAATATGGAAAGAAGACTAACACAGCTGATGACTATGTATATATGTACTAGGTCCATGTGTAATGCTTTGTACCTAGAGGGTGTACCCAGAAGTGTGTACACACCCACTAAAGACACATTTTCAGCTTGGATTTATGACTGACATTACATGAATATGCTTAATAAATAGTTCAAAGATATATCCTCCTTATTTTGAGGATAGGGTGTTCAGTCCATGAGGCAGGTATTTCATTCAAATTTAGATTCTAAAATGAGTTTTTGAACAGAGCAGCCATTAGACAGCAGCTTTAATCTCAATAAAGCTCAGGGCTGCTTTGTGAGAGAAGAGTGTAGGAGGGGTCAAGAATATTCCATTTCAGTGGTGGGCCTGTTTTTGCCAGTTTCCAGGGCACCTTTCTTTTCCCATGGCTCAGTTCCTGGAAGACTGCTATGTACTGTATTTCACAAAACTAGCTCCCTCTTTGTGACAGCTAATAACCATCAAGGCACTAATTGTTTTCATGTTATATTCTAGACAGTTCATAGATGAGGAAGACGTCATTCCAAATTACCCTTTCAAGGAGTGATAGGGGAGGCCTGCTGCCAGTTGGAGTAAGGCATGTTATACATCCACTGACCATTTGTTTCACCCATGAGTGATTTGACATATGGGTCCTTCTGCTTGGTTCATTTTTTTTAAGGCCATGGTGAAACCAGTGATTTGTCTTGAGCAAGACAACACACAGAACCAATGCGCTCTCAGAACTGTGTTCACGTCATCATTTTGGTTTTGTGTTCGGCAACTTGAGATAATCACTCCAGACACGTTAATGAAAAGAGTTTGAAGACCATGACTTATTCATTCAGTCAATAATTATTTATTGATCTCCTGCTAGGTGCAAGAAATAAATAAAATGAATTAATAATAGCCACTCACATTTATTAAGATCTTGCTATAGGCTAAGCACTATATCATTTGCTTTACATACATCATTTCGTTTAATCCCCATGATGGTGGGCACTTCCGTTGCTTAAAGAAGTTACATAATTTGCCAAGATTACATGGCTAGAAAGCAGCAGAGCTACAGTTTGACCCCAAAGCCTAAGTTTTTAGTATTGTAATATACTGACCCCCCAGTACTGAATGAAAGCCATGTCCTCAAGAAGCTTATAATCCATAGGGGATCCGGGCAATAGTTTTATTCCTAATCCATTCTCAAGACCTTGATAGATTCTTTGGTACTTCAGTTTTCCTCCAATTGAATTGAATATTTGCTGGATTCCTACACTGCACGAGACTGTCCTAGGTCCTAGGATAAAAAAATATCTATGACACCTGCTCTGCTCTAAAAAAAATGTACAGTCCCAAGGAGAAGACATACACATACACAGCCCACTCTAGCACAAGCTGTATGGCATTTGTGAAATAAATATAGCAACACCATAGAGAGAAGGGAATGAGTCTTCTTACTGGGGAGAATAGGATGTCTTCCCAGAAGTGGCAGCATTTCAGTTGGCCATTGAAGGATGAGCACTATTTCCACTTGTAAAGAAACAAGTAGGGAATCCCAAAGACAACCTGCAGAGGTCTGAAGGCGTATAATACATGCAGGGAATATAGTCTAGCATGACTGTAGCATGGGATGTAAGTTGGGCGGGGGGGATCATATTCACACCAATCATATTTGTGGCATTATGAAAGAGTATAGATATTCATTAAGGAAGGAATGTGTTTACGTATGCATGTGTGTGTACCATCAATGAAAGAAGCAGGGACTTATCTATAATTTATGCTGATCATGCAATGCTGTCTTTCACCTATTTCACTGAAGAATTGATTGGGGTAGTAATGTTTCTATGATGATCTGCACAAAAAGGACTAGAACAAAAGAAATGACTTGTTCCTCATTCAACATACCCGGGTTTTTCAGTGTATCCTAACTTGGGAACTTGTGACAAGGCAGAGCCGGCTAAAGGCACTTGCAACTGCAGAAACTTCTGGGAAGTGGAGCCTTTAGTGAATTGGATGCAGAGGTGATCAGAGTTTTAATTATAACATTTGTTTTCTCTTTTAGGTGCATGGTTGGCTATGTGAATGCCAGCTTGTCTGTGTTTCGAATTTCTGACTTTGAGAACCGATCTGAGCCTGAATCTGATGGCAGTGAGTTCTCGGGGACTCCTCTCAAGTACTGCAGGTGAGCACAACACTCTTAACCTAAGCTGGGCTGGCTCTGCCATGGGGAGGTTTTGCTCAGACAGCCCTTTCTGACCAAGTGGGTTTAAAGCAGTGGTCGTCAATCTTGATTATGCATTAAAAGTCCCTGGAGAAATTTTAAATCTCCTCTTAAGCAGGCTATGACCTAGACCAATTAAAACAGAATTTCTGGGGGTGGAACCCTGACATCTAGATCCAGGAAGCCTATAGAGTTCCAAATAAGAGGAACCCAAAGAGACCTACACCAAGATATTACAGGGGCTGGCCCAGTGGCATGGTGGTTAAGTTCATGCACTCCACTTTGGTGGCCCAGAGTTTTGCAGGTTCAGATCCTGGGCACAGACAGACACACCACTTGTCAAGCCATGCTGTGGTGGCATCCCATATAGAGTAGAGGAAGATGGACATGGATATTAGCCCAGGGCCAGTCTTCCTCAGAAAAAGAGGAGGATTGGCAACAGATGTTAGCTCAGGGCTAGTCTTCCTCACCAAAAAAAAAAAAAAATTAAAGACAAAGAGAAAATATTAAAAGCAGCAAGAGAAAAACAACTCGTTACATACAAGGGAATCCCCATAAGACTATCAACAGATTTTTTCAGCAGAAACTTTTCAGGCCAGAAGGGAGTGGCACAATATATTCAAAGTGCTGGAAGAGAAAAACCCCTGCTAAACAAGAATACTCTACCTGGCAAAGTTGTCCTTCAAAATTGAAAGAGAGTTTTCCAGACAAGCAAAAGCTCACGGAGTTCACCACCACTAGACCAGCTTTACAAAAAATATTAAATAAGATGAAATGAAAGGGTGCTAATTAGTAACAAGAAAACATATGAAACTATAAATCTCTCTGGAAAAGGTAAATATATAGAAAAGGGAGTAGAATACTCACTCATAAAGCTATTATGAAGATTAAAAGACAAAAGTAGTAAAAGATAACTATAACTACAATAATTAGTTAAAGGAAAGACAAGATAAAAAGATGTAAATTGTGACATCAAAAACATAAAATGTAGAGGGGAGGGTAAAAATGTAGAACTTTAGAATGTGATCAAACTTAAGTTGTTATCAACTTAAAATTGACTCTTATAAATACAAGTTGTTATACATAAGCCTCATAGTGACCACAAAACAAAAACCTATGGTAGATACAAGAAAGATAAATAGAAAAGAATTTAAGCATACCACTACAGAAATTCATCAAACCACAAAGGAAAAGGGAAAGAGAAGAGGGAATACAGAGGAACTACAAAACAGCCAGAAAACAATCACAAAATGGCAATAAGTACATACCTATCAATAACTACTTTAAATTTAAGGAGACTAAATTTTCTAATCAAAAGACAGTGGCTGAATGGATAAAAAAATGAGACCCATCTATATGCTGCCTATGAGAGACTCACTTCAAGTGTAAGGACACACACAGACCTAAAGTAAAGGCATGGAAAAAGACATTCTGTGCAAATGAACCTAAAGAGAGCTGGTAGCTATACTTACATCAGATAAAATAGACTTTAAAACAAAGAATGTCAGGGCTGGCCCCGTGGCACAGCGGTTTAGTTCACATTTTGGCAGCCCGGGGTTCGTGGGTTCAGATCCTGGGCGCCTGCCAACACACTGTTTGTCAGCCATGCTGTGGCGGCGTCCCATATAAAATAGAGGAAGATGGGCATGATGTTATCCCAGGGCCAGTCTTTCTCAGCAAAAAAGAGGAGGATTGGCAACGAATGTTAGCTCAGGGCTGGTCTTCCTCACACACACACACACACACAAAGAAACAAAGAATGTCATAAGAGACAAAGAATGTCATTACATAATAATAAAGAGGTCAATCCAACAAAGGGATATAACATTTCCCAGTATTGGAGTACCTAAATATATAAAGCAAATATTAACAGATATAAAGAGAGAAATGGACAGCAATACAATAATATTAGGGGACTTTAATTCCCCACTTACATCAATGGATAGATCATCCAGAGAGTAAATCAGTAAGGAAACATTGGCCTTAAGCGACATTAGACCAGATAGACTTAAGAGGTGTATACAGGACATTCCCCCAAAAGCAACAGAATACACATTCTTCTCAAGTGCTCATAGAACATTCTCCAGGAAAGTCATATGTTAGGCAAAAAACTGTCTTAATAAATTTAAGAAGTTTGAAATCATACCAAGCATCTTTTCTGACCACAGTGGTATGAAATGACAAATCAATTACAAGAAGAAAACTGGAAATTCACAAATATGTGACTATTAAAGAACAAGCTACTGAACAACCAATGGGTCAAAGGAGAAATCAAAAAATATCTTGAGACATTTGGAAATGGAAATATAACATACTAAAACATATGGGATGCAGCAAAAGCAATTCTAAGAGGGAAGTTCATAGCAATAAATGCCGACCTCAAAAAAACAAGAAATATCTCAAATAAACAACCTAACTATACACCTCAAGGAACGAGAAAAAAGAAGAAAAAGTGAAGCCCAAAGTTAGTAGAAGGGAAATAACAAAGATCAGAGTAGAAACAAATGAAGTAAGACTGAAAGATAATAGAAAAGATCAGTGAAACTAAGAGCTAGTTCTTTGAAAAGATAAACAAAATTGAGAAACCCTTAGCTAGACTCACCAAGAAAAAAAAGGAGAGGACTCAAATAAATAAAATCAAAAATGAAAGAGATGTTACAACTGATACCACAGAAATACAAAGAATCATAAGAGAATACCATGAACAGTTATACACCAACAAATTGGACAACCTAGAAGAAATGGATAAATTCCTTAAAACATACAACCTATGAAGACTGAATTAAGAAGAAATAGAAAATCAGAACAGACTGATTACTAGTAAGGAAATTGAGTCAGTAATCAAAAACTTCCCAACAAACAGCAGTCCAGGACCAGATGGCTTCACTGTCAAATTCCACCAAAATTTAAAGAAGAATTAATACCAATCCTTCTCAAATTCTTTCAAGAAAAAGAACAGGAGGAAAACACTCCCAAACTCATTTTATATGGCCGACATTACCTTGATACAAAAAGGTATCAAGGAAGCCACAAGAAAAGAAATTACAGGCCACTATCCCTGATGAACACAAATGTAAAAGTCCTCAACAAAATATTAGCAAACCAAATTCAATAATACAGTTATCCCCATTTATCCACAGGGGATACCTTCCAAGACCCCCAGTGGATGCCTGAAGCCATGAATAGTACTGAACCCTATATACAATATGTTTTTTTCTATACATACATACCTATGATAAAGTTTAATTTACGAATTATGCATAGTAAGAGATTAACAATAATAACTAATAATAAAATAGAACAATTATAACAATATACTGTAATAAAAGTTACCATAGAGCTTAGCAACCTCAGCATACAATTTTTTTCTTTCTTTATTAAGTGGAGAACTTTCACCTTCTCACTTAAAAGAAACACTTCACAGTTTCTCTTTGGCATATCCAAATTGCCAGTAGGACTACTCTTGCACTTTGGAGCCATTATTATGTAAAATAAGGGTTACTTGAACCCAAATACTGTGATACCACAACAGTTGATCTGATAACTGAGATGGCTACTAAGTGACTAACAGGTAGCTAGCAGATACAGTGTGGTTATGCTGGACAGAGGGAAGATTCACTTCCTGGGTGGGATGGTGTGAGATTTCATCACACTACTCAGAATGATGTGCAATTTGAAACTTATAAATTGTTTATTACTGGAATTTTCCATTTAATATTTTTGGACCATAGTTGATTGCAAGTAACTGAAACTGTGGAAAGCAAAGCCACAAAGAAGAGGGGACTACTGTACATTAAAAGGCTCGTACACTATGATCAAGTGGGATTTATTCCAGGAATGCAAGGCTGGTTCAACATCTGCAAATCAATCAATGTGATACACCACATTAACAAAATAAAGGATAAAAATCATATTATCATCTCATTAAATGCAGAAAAAGCATTTGACAAAATTCAACATTCATTTTTGATAAAAACTCTAAACAAAGTGGCCATGAGGGAACATATCTCAATATAATAAAGGTCATATATGGCAGCCCTACAGCTAATGTAATACTCAATGGTGAAAATCTGAAAACTTTTCCTCTAAGATCAGGAACAAGACAGGAGGCCCACTCTCACCACTTTTATTCAACACACTGTCAGAAGTCCTAACTATAGAAATTATGCAAGAAAAAGAAATGAGACATCCAGATTGGAAAGGAAAAGTAAAACTGTCACTATTTTGCAGATGACATGATATTATATATAGAAAATCCTAAAGACTCCATCAAAAAAACTATTAGAACTAATAAATAAATTCAGTAAAGTTGCAGGATACAAAATCAATATACAAAAATCAGTTTGTTTCTATACACTAATAACAAACTATCAGAAAAAGAAATTAAGAAAACCATTCCAGTTACAATTGTATCAAAAAGAATAAAATACCTAGGAATAAATTTCACCAAGGAGGTGAAAGACCTGTACACTGAAAAATATAAGATATCAGTGAAAGAAATTGAGGAAGACAAATAAGTGGAAAGATATTGCATGCTCATGGATTGGAAGAATTAATATTAAAATGTCCATACTACCCAAAGCAATCTACAGATTGAATGCAATCCCTATCAAAATTCCAATGGCATTTTTCATAGAAATAGAACAAAAAATCCTAAAATTTATATGGAACCACAAAAGACCCCGAATAGCCAAAGCAATCTTGAGAAAGAACAAAGCTGGAGCAATCACACTTCCTGATTTCAAACTATATTACAAAGCTATAGTAATCAAAACAGTATGGTATTGGCATAAATACCTAAGACAGACAAGAGAGTCCAGAAATAAACTCATGCATGTGTGATCAATTAATTTATGACAAAGAAGCCAAGAATATACAGTGGGGAAAGGACAGTCTCTTCAGTAAATGATGTTAGAAAAAGTGAACAGCTACATGCAAAGAATGAAACTAGACCACTATCTTACACCATACACAAAAATTAACTCAAAATAGATTAAAGATTTGAATGTAAGACCTGAAACCATAATACTCCTAGAAGAAAACATTGGCAACAAGCTCCTGGACATCGGTCTTGGTGATGATTTCTTGAATCTGACACCAAAAGTAAAGGCAAAGGAAGCGAAAATAAACAAGTGGAATTACATCAAACTAAAAAGCTTCTGCACAGCAAAGGAAATCATCAACAAAATGAAAAGTAACCTACCAAATGGGAGAAAATATTTGCAAGTCATGTATCTGATAAGGGGTTAATGTCCAAAATATATAAAAATTCATACAACTCATTAGCAAAAAACAAAAATACGATTAACAAATGGTCAAGGAACCTGAAGAGACTTTTTCCCAAGAAGTCATAGAGATAGCCAACAAGTACATGAAAAAGTGTTCAGCATCACTAATCATCAGAGAAATGCAAATCAAAACCACAATGAGATAGCATATCACACCTGTTAGAATGACTATTATCAAAAAGACAGGAGAGAGCAAGTTGGTGAGGATGTGGGGAAAAGGGAACCCCTGTGCACTGTTGGTAGGAATGTAAATTTGGTGCAGCCACTATGGAAATAGTATGGAGGTTCCTGAAAAAATTAAAAATAGAACTACCATATGATCGAGCAATTTTACTTCTGGGTATTTATTTGAAGGAAGCAAAAACACTAACTCAAAAAGATATCTGCACTGCTATGTTTATTGCAGCATTACTTACAATAGCCATGACATAGAAACCTAAGTGCCCATTGATGGATGAATGGATAAAGATAATATTTTATATATATATATATATTATATATTATATATAATGGAATATTATTCAGCCTTAAAATAGAAGGAAATCCTGCCATTTGTAATGTGGATGGATCTTGAGGGCATTATGCTATGTGAAATAAGTCAGACAGAGAAAGACAAATACTGTATGAGCACAGTTATATGTAGAATCTAAAAAAAAGAAAAAAACTCCGAACTCATAGATTCAGAGAAGAGATTGGTGGTTGCCAAAGGCTGTGGGTAGGGGTGGGAGAAATGTGTGAATGTGGTCAAAATGTACAGACTTCCAGTTATAAAAAAATAGGTCTTGGAGACGTAATGAACAGCATGGTGACTATTGTTAATAATACTATATTGCATTTTTGAAAATTGGTAAGGCAGTAGATCTTAAAAGTTCTCCTCACAAGAAAAAAAAAGTTAATAAATAAAGGCAGAACTCAGAGTGGTATGCAGAGCATTGCAACCAACTTTTACCCAAAGGGCATTTGCTGAACTGGGTAGACTTGAGCCTTGTTTTTCAAGACCTTACATGGCAAGGGAAGTTGAAAGAAAACAGAGAAATGACCAGCCTTTGAATATAAATCTAAACACACACTACATAAAACAACAATATATTCATACTAGCATCTATTTTACAGCAATGGAAATAAATTAGCTACATGCAACAGCATGAATGAAACTTAGTAGCATGATAGTGAAAAAGCAAGCCTCAGAAGACTACATATAGTATAACATCCTCTCTAGAAAGTTCAGAAACAAAACTAAACAGCAAAATATTCAAACAAATGAATATACATATACATACATAAATATATGTTATTGATAAAAATGAAATTCAGGATAAGGAAAGCAAGGCGATGAGATGAGGGAGGAGCGCAGAGGTAGGTAGAAGTTCCTGGTAATGTTTTAATTCTTGGGTTGCCTGGTGGATTTATGAGAGTTCATTATATTATTAAAGTATTAAATAAATAAATATCAAAGTTAGAGAAAAGAAGGACATGAATGCACCAATAAGTTTAGTAACAAAAATTCAGAATTATGATTAGGCCAATTCTGTGCACCTGAGGGCCAAAACAATGTTATATGGATATGCAAAGGATGAAGAATAGTCAAGACACATTTGAAGAGTGACAACAAGATGGAGATTTACCTTACATTAGATATACTATAAAATTTTAATAATTAATGTGGTGTCACAGGAACAGATAAATAAAAAATGGAATAGAATTGAGAACTCAAAAATAAATTGCATAATAATTAAAGGTGTAATCACAACATAACACATACAGTATGATTCCATTTATGTAGAGTTCAAAGCAGACAAAACTAAGCATTATTTTATTTAGGAACACTTGCATAAGTAGTATAACTACAAAGGCAAGAAATTACAATAGCAGTTACCTCTTGGGGTGTCTGGGATTGCCACTGAGGCATTTCTAAGACACTGACCATGTTCTACGTCTTAATTTGGATGGGGGTTACATGAGGTTCACTTATCATTCTTTCAAAGGTACATGTACTTTTATTTTCACGGTTTAAAACATGGGAATGAATTAACTGTATCTGGTGCTAGAAAAATAATGTTTGCAAGCCAATCCTCCATTTCCTGAGAAATAAAAGCAGCTTTAGAGAATGCACTAACTTAAGTCAAAAGGAAACCTTCCTCTTTTCCCACGTGTAAAATTGAAGCTAGGAAATTAAAAGTGTTACTTTTTGAAAACAACTCTGACACAGGAAAAAAATTCCTCCAAACATTAACACCACTGGACTACTTGGTGTCTTTGAAGGTACTAGACTAAAAGACTAGAGGAGTAAAACTTTGAATTAGCTTTGAAGATTAGCTTCCTGGCTGTTTCTACAGCAGGACAGGGAAGCGTTTTCTTGTACAAGTGCCAGACAACATGTAGCCAGTCATTTTGCAAATAAATAGCACTGCATCAAAAACAGAGGCACAGGGCACAAATGACATCTGAGCATAGTCCTCCCTCAAACCTCTGCCTCATGGAAAAGGCCAGTGGGATCAGGGGTAGGCTGCAGCATGAACTGAGAGCTCCACTTGCAACAGTCACCTGCGGGCTCATAGAAGAAAAGATTAAGAGTCCAAAATTTTAGAGCAGGGTGAGATGGAGAGACTCTAATTTTGTTGCTAAGGAAATCTGATATTCACAGAACCATCATGAATCACCCAAGATCATATTAGTCAAGCAAACCCCAAACTTGGCTCCAGTATGCTTTCCAGTGCATCATTCTAGACACAGCTGCAGTCAATGAAGCAGATGACAGCCGAACTCATTGGCATCACTGAGATTTAATTCCCTTAGGGTAGCAATAAGAAATTTTCCAGAGAGGAATTTGACTTCATGGTACAATGACTTAAGAGAGTAGGAAGGGCAGAAATCTGCTGCTTCTGAAAACTGAAACAAGAATTTCACAACTTCTGATTCTTGTTCTCAGAACCTAAGTGCCAATATAGGCGCATTGTGTTCCTCTGGGCACAGGTTAGCAGAGCTCTGTGGTAGATCCACAAATGGGCATATATTACACAAAGCTGAACAGATAGATGCATATTCCCAACACCTGGATCTTTCCATAGAAACTATCCAAAATGTTGCCACTCACCATAGCCATGAGTGTCAGTGTTTTCTAAATATTAAAGAGAAAATGTAAAGAGCATTAATTTTTTTAATCTTAAAAATTCATAAATTAAAATTTAAAATCACCATCTAGAAACAACTTTTTCACTTTTCCATATTATATGTGTATAATTTTACAAATAGAGTAATTGTGTTTGATAATCTACTCTCATTATTGAGTCATAAAAGTATTTCAACTTTCCAGTTTTCATACTTATATTTAATGGCTGTTTATATTTGATGTATCCTAATTTATTCAGCTATGCTGAATAAATGAATTCATTTATTTGCTATGAATTTGTAGCAGGAATTTCAAGAATGATACAGCTGAATTGTATTTTCTGGAAATAGGCAAGAAAATTGGTCTGCAAAGTCAAGGAAAAACCATGATTTTCCACCCAGTGAATTTGGAAGGGATCTAGGGAGGAAGAGATTTGTCAAAATTCTTCAAATGAAAAGCCAAACAAGGTCTGAGAAGCTAGGAGATGGAGCAGTCAAAATGAAGGGCAAAAGACGAGAGTAGAGAAGAGGCATAAATAGGAAAGGGACCAGTGAGTCTTGAAAAGACTTTCCTGTTTTAGTGAACACTATTGTGTAAAAAGTTTAAGGAGTTAATGAAGGTGACTCTTGAAACAATTTGGGCTCCCTCCTTTTATAATTATATTTTTGTCTAATAATTGACCATATGTATAATTAAAAGCATACTGCTATTTTTCTTCTAGAATATTTACTTGGACTATATTTGAAATATATGTAGCTAAAGACAAACAAAGGAATTACATTTGTTATCTTCACTGCAGAAAACACAATTCCTGGTTCTTGACTAGCTGTGCTCTGCAAAAAGTAAAAGAAGGTTAGAATAGTCCATGCAAACTTTTAGTCCTGAATAAAATCCTTCTTCCGAAAATTCCAGACATTGTTATTGGACCTATGACAGGAACAGATTATGTAACAATATATTAGAAAGAACAGTGTTTTAGACGATTGCCTAGTCGTCATCATTATAGAAAGAACCAACAGTTTGAAGGCACTAACAGATTCATTCTTAATTTCAGCACCAGGCGCTCAACATAATATCACTTTACTGACAAAATAATCGTGATACATTGTTACTACACCCATAGACACTAATAACAATTAAGATGATTGTGATGATGATCATATTTTTGTAGTCCTTGATAATTTTCAAAGATACTCTGCATAGGAATTATTCTGTATCCTCATGCAAATTAGTGCTGACCTTGAGGTTAGGTACTCTTATATGAGAAGCTAGATAATCATAATTTTTATTCAGACAAGGGAATTTGGTATGACTACACAGCAGATCTGTTGGAATAACTAATATTTCCAGGTCTTTTCACATTTCTGGAGCTAATGAAAAGAACATTGGGTTCAAAACACATGAAAACTGTATGACGTTGAGAGAGTCACTTTTCAGTTTTCCCACCTGCAATAATAGTAAAGGTATGGTAAGGGTAAAATGGAGTCACATGGATTTAAGTTCCTAGAATAGTGCTTGGCCCCTAGTAGATGCTCAACAAACACTTGTGGAATTTGATGCTGACTCAAAGGTACAGCTGGAGCATACATTAGGAAGGACTCTTTAGTGGCAAGTGGCAGAAACCCAGTATAAACTGAAACAAAAAGAAATTCAATGGTTCAGGTAACTGGGAGGTTATAGGGGTGATATGAACATTAGTAATGGCTGAATCCCAGGTCTCCAGCTGTGTCAGCAAGATACTGACTCTCTGCTAGCTCTGCTTTGTTCTACTGATTTCATTCTCAAGCAGGCTCTCTCCATACAGTTTGTGATGGCCACCAGCTGCTCTGGGCTTTAACTTCTCTGGGCTTAGGGATAATTCACTAAGTGATCATTCTAACAGAAATCCTGGTGAAGGAGTCTCACCAATCAGGTCTGGCTCATCCTCTGAGCCGGGATCAGGGGAGGGGGAAAGCCCTGCCCAGCCCACATAGATGATTCCCCAGAGGAGAAGAGAGATTCTTTTACCAGAGGAAGAAGTGCTCAACAAGCAAAACAACGGATGTCCAGTACACAGAAACTTTTTAAACTTTTCTCCCACGAATGAGGACTACATAGTGGGAATGGAAGAGATTTGGGAGTCAGGAAAATCATAGTTTAGAATGTAACATTCTCCTGTATATTTATAGATACCGAGACTACCGTGACCCTCCTCAATCACTGGTGCCCTACGGCTACACACTGCAGTTCTGGCACGTCCTAGCAGCTCGACTGGCTTTTATCATTGTGTTTGAGGTAAGTTTTCTCAACTGATTCCTTTATTTCCTTTGACGTAATGAAGTAACAAGAAGTAATGCATAAATATAAGTTATGAGAACTTTCAATGTGATTATTTATGTCCAGAACTAGTATAGTAATATTATGTAATGTCTTTTTTATCTTCTCCTTAATTAAACTACTTGAATTTTCCAAGAAATATTTACAAGTATATTGTTGACTGTTAATGGATAAGTCAGGAATCACTGGTCCTAAATTTAATATTCGAGAGCCATGATTCTTAAATTAGGAAAATTGCAGTTTTTCCATCCCCACTCTCAGAGATTCTGATACATCATGTCTGCAATTTGCTTTTTATAAGCCCTACAAGATTATTCTGATGCAAATGTTCAAAGACCATGGATTGGAAAACATTGAACTGGGTGTTACAAGTGGTAGCTTCTGGTTGTGTATCGTCATGACATTGCTTATGTTCAAGCACACAAATATGCATATCTAAAACTCGATGGGCTCATAAAGTATAATCTACCTAGTAATTGCTTATACTATGTGTCAATAAAAATATGTCATCTATTTTCTTTTAGTCTTTAAGAAAATTGCTGCTAAAAATAGTTTGCATTTCTCTAACTGTACTCATAAATGGAAATTTCACCTCCTATCACATATACAAAAGCCAAATTAATGCAAGCCAAGGCTGACTCTTGGCTTAGACTAGAAGCTTCCTATACCTCTTCAAAACTATTCCATCACTGCTTTTGCCTTTACTCCAGGGAGCCAAAAGAAAACAATATTGAGCTGCTCTTCCCTGGGAATTAGTTTATCAATGGCTCAATCCCTCTTTAAAGAAGATATTTTTAACCCACTACTGTCTTAAAATTTTTCATACAAAATAAAAAAGTGGTTGTATTAAGTTATTATTTGGCTTATTTCCATTTCTTTTCAATATACTGTTATTAAACTACTATAAAATACTAGAAAAATATAGACAATCCCCTTAATTGGCAGGATTGTATGTCATTCATGTGTCACTAAATTTTGAGTAAAATTAAGAATACTTAATGGTATCATTTGAACATGATTAATCTTTATCTAATACTTTAGAATTCTAAAGACCTTTAAATTGTTATTTAGTACTTTATTGGTCACCATCATATAGATGAACAGAAATGACAGTGATTCTAGAGTTTCAGCTATTTGTATTTGTGGCAGTTTACCAATAAAAAAGAAAAGAAAAAAATTTTCTTCCTGAAATAATCACTTCCCTTAGGCCCACTGATACTTTTTACAATCAAGATGTGCAAAACATTTAGCAATCTATAAAGCATTTTAAAACATTTTCTTATAATTTTCACAATAACACCCAGTTTATAGATGAGCGAATTGAGGCTCAGAGGGACCTAGCATCATGTAGACAGACAGCTCTTAAGAGCTGAGATTCAAACCTGGGTTTTCTGTTTCCACAGTCTACATTCTTCTGGCTCTCCTTTGCATCCTCTGATGACTCCTTCTCCACCTTCTTTCCTGACTCCTCTTCTCATTCCCTGTGTGGACCATCAGACCAAGTTCAGTCCTCACCTCTTCCTGTGATATTCTTTCTTCACACACACCTCCCCTGGCCTCATCCCCCTTTCCAGATACTCCAGAGGCTCCAATCCCTGGAGCGAGAGGAGTTCTTGAACCAACGCCCAGAGCTCTTTGTGGCAAAGAATGGGCAATAGAACTGACTCTGTTGTATTCTTTGTGTTTTTAGCACCTCGTGTTTTGTATAAAACACCTCATTTCATATCTGATCCCAGACCTCCCAAAAGATCTAAGGGATCGAATGAGAAGAGAGAAGTACTTGATTCAGGAGATGATGTATGAAGCAGAACTGGAGCGTCTCCAGAAGGAACGAAAGGAGAGGAAGAAAAATGGAAAAGCACACCACAATGAGTGGCCATGACGAGGTAGGTGAGAGATGTGCTCCTGGTCTGAAACCTTTTCTTGGTTGGGAGGGGGTGCTTTAAACACCCTGGATCAAAGCTTGCTATTGTTCTACTGGTAGGGATCAAAATAAACTCCATAGAAGCTTCCAAAATCAGCTTGTTTCTTACTTTAATTGCAAATTTAACTTGATCTTCCCTTTGCACACAACTCTTGCAACTCTTCTCTGCCTCCATGCCACACTCTGGCCTGGCAGTCAAGGTCTTCATGAGTTGGCCTACGTGCTCTCTGAAATAAACCTTCCTCTCCCTTCTACTCCAGCCTGGCTGTATTCTCTTTAATATCCCCAGAGCAACCTGCCCCTTCTTTCCAGTTAAAGCACTTTTTCATCTCACCCAAGACAGCTTTCCCTCCATCACCCATTTGTTTCCTCCCAGGCTGATCCATGTTATGCCATACCCTTTAAGAAGTTTTCCCCAGACTCATCAGCCCATTGAAACTCACTCCTCATAAAATTCTCTGGTTATTACATCAGTACCATATATATTGACGTATATTGATCTGTATTATTAATGTATGATTTTCAAATAGTTATCCAGCTTCCCCAGCACAATTGCAAGCATCTTCAGGAAAGTCTCTATGGGTTGTAATTTTATTCTTCCAACTAGTTAACAGTGTTAAACACATGGCATACATTAAATCCACATTCAGTTAATTAAGGTTGGATGGATTAAGGCTAAAAACATTGTAAGAAAGTTCCATAATGTTCCCACATATCTTATCAGAAAGTTCTTCTGAAACCCTCTTTTAGCAAGTCAGTTATTAGTTGTGTGTCCTTGGAAGAGTCACTTAACTTCTCTGGGCCTCAGTTTCCTTGGTGATAAAATGGTTAGATGAGTTCTCAGTTTTGATACTCTGTGAATCTAATACTATAGCATTTCTTTTGCCTTCCTTGCCCTTTATTTCTCTCTCTCTCCACTTGTTTGAAAACATTTTTCAAAGTTTGGCCTCCAAAGGAAAAATGAGATATACAGGAAAAAAATACATTTTTCACTTTTCATATAGGCTAAGATGTAGCAGATATCTGCAGAGATGTTTGTTGTTAAATCAGTGAAGTTACATCAGCCCAGATCTGTATTAAGAGTCCGGGAGGGTGGACTTGGAGGAAATCACCTCGACCCCAGGCCCACAGGGATAGTAGTGGTATGTAGATGTTGAACACTGGCCCTGCCCTCAATTCCAAAGTAAGCTTTGACTTCACTAAAGGCAAGAATTTTTTTTAATGTTTTACTACTTGGTAATTTTGCCATTTTGCAGATCTGCTATTTGGCTATGTGACTTTGGGAAAATTATTTAATTTTTTAAGCCTGCTTATTTGGCAGAACTAATTTGAAGCTCAAATAAGGCAATGTATGTGAGACATTTATGAAACAATAAAGTTCTATAGAATGCTATACGGGATTTGTATTGTTGTTAAGCATTGTGTTGTAGTCCACAGGATTCTAGACCTGGCTTTTCCATTCTCTATCTCTCTGACCTGGAGTGGAACATTCATGTGGATTCGATTTCCACACTTGCAAAAGTAAAGGAATTGGACTGAACAATATTTTAAGAGCCTGTCTGGCTTTAACCTTCTGGGATTCTATAATTTGCTCTAAGCTCCTAGTGGCCCCTGCACCCATTCTGATCACCTCTTCTCTGGCTCCGGTCATCCTTCAGAGGAGAAGGGCAGACTATCCAGATGGCTTTTGTTGGGGTAGGAGGCAGACATTAGTGAAGAGAATTGCTCCCAGGAGCTCCAATGGCCAGAGACCAAGGTGTAGTCCTGACATTATCCACAGCTCAGGGCTGTGCTAGGCTGCAGGGCTGATAACCAATTGGAAGTTTCTTCTGTCCTCATCATTATGGGCTGCTTTCTCCCCAAAGAGGCCATTGCTAATTTTTGCTTGAAAGCATAGTGTTTGTCCTTCTCTATTCCCCCAACAGTTGGCAGGATGTCACCTTGCTTCAGACTGACCTTCTGACTCAGTCTGTTCATCTGTAAAGTAGGCACAATAATGTTTATACCAGTTTGGGGTTATAAATTCTTTGAATGCCTTTGATTTATGGTAAGTACAAACCATTGTACATCATGTTCTTAAACCATCGTGTGTACATAGGATTTTAACACCTTCTTTTCTCTTTCCAGGTAATAGTTCATTTCCAGGCCAAGGACCTGAATTCTGTTTACTTCTCCTGGCTGTGCAAAAGCACATTGAAGTGAATGACTCAAATGCAACCGCAGTGCATGTCGCAGACATCAGCAGCAGCAGGGGGGTCAGCACCCTTACAGGACTGCCTGGGAAATCACGCTGCTGTGAAATCACGTTGCAGTCCAGCATACAATTGCTCTGTATCCATAGACCATTCTTGACCAAGCAAGCATGCACGTCATGGGCAGTTACATTCTCAAGTTTTTAAAACCAAGGGGAACTTGTATACTGGGCCTGTTTTTCAGCCTGTTTGCTACCTTTTTTGCATTCTATCCCATGTGAATTTTACAGACACTGGGCTAAAAAGGGTATTCAGACACCTGGACACACATTCCTAGAATGTCATCATCTGGTCCTAATTCCACATCACCAAATGACACAAACAAGACCCTGTTTACAACTTTTTCTTTCTCTTTTTTTAATTTCAGATCTTTCTGAGGAGATTATTATATATGACATATCTATAGCTATGTGTATGGCCATAGATGTATTTCTGTGTGTACATATGTATAGTCATGTATTCTTACATATGTACATACAAATACAGAGATATATAAAGTACATAGAAATTCCTTACTTGTAAATAGCCAAAAGGTACTGACATGAATGACGAATTTTCACATTTAAATAGTCATCAACATGAAGCCATGTTTAATGCTTGTATAATGTGATGCAATAAAATTTAAAATAAATTTATGCACATGGAATATTTTTAGCTGGGTCTTCTGAAATTCTGTTGTATTTTCTTCTCATAAAATAAGAGGACTCATAGCAGAGTGAGATCTTTAAAGAAAGGTCTATCACTCCCAAACACTCCCAAGAAATCACTTCACCCTTCAGAGAAACTGTATTTTTCATGCTAACCAACCTTTTCCATCTTTCTTCCATTGCTACCAAGCCGACTAATTAGAAGTCACTCAGAACAGCTTGGAAAATGCCATTGACACACTTTTTTTGAGGAAATATGAAAAAGAACAAATGATACTTATGATGCTTTTGAAATCCCTGCCTACTAGTATGTTCTGCTAATCCTAGGAAAGGGGCTGGCTGTCAGGGAAAAAACAGGTATGTTTCTAAGCAATACCTGTTGTTGTAATTACTCTTTTTCCAGAGATTCCAGAACCTACCCTTGAACCATATCATCACCTTGCCTATGCCAGTTGGGGAGATGAGAGTGCTCCCATTACCACATCCATCAAACACTGTCTCATTTTGGCTGTGAGTTCACCTGAGCTGTTTCCAAAAGACCTTAGATGTTCCCTTAGATGGGAACAGTCATCAGAGTGGCTTTGGGCAGGATAGAACTTCAGCCATTTCTTAGTTTCATCTTTCCAGTGCTCCTTCTGCCCTGACATTCCTGGGAGTGAAATACTAACCCTAGCAGGGCCTAAACCAAGGAGGTGAACTCTGTGGGAACTGAAGACAAGAGGTCATTGACAGAGCTTTCTTTTCAGTCATTGGCTAAGAAGTCTGTGAAATATTTCACACCAGCCCCACGAAGAGGAATTTCCAAGGAAAGTCTCAAGAAATGAAATATAAGAGACTCTCCAAAAAGACAACTTGCTCTACTGACCCAGCACTATAACTTCAGCATTCAATGACTGAAGCTCTGCCCCAAGCATCATTGCCCAATAAATCCTTGGATTTGACACATTCATAGCTGCTCTCCTGCTCTTTAGCGTATGGAGAGTGAAGGGGGTAGGGAAGGAATTGCGAGTTCCTCCTTGGGTTTGGATATCCACTTTCTACCTGGCCTGAGTATAAACTGAATCTAAGACAACTCTATGGGGAGAAATTTTTTTCTGCTCGTGGAATTCTGCCTTTGCTATTGCAAGTGCTTCTGGCAGTCACAATATCTGATACATTTCTAGCATACAACTCTTTTCTTTCCTCCCTCCCTCCTTTCATTTCTTTCTCCCAGCACAGTGAATCCACTTATTCACCTTCCCTGTTTTTGGTATAAGGAACACGTGGTGAATATCTTAAGATGTTTTTACGTTTTTGGGGGGAGAAAGGCAAAGAAAGTTATAGAGGGGAATTTCTGAGGGACTTTATAAGAAATCAAGCGTTGAGAATGACGTCACCAACGACATAGGTCGTTCCTGACTTCGCTCCCCCTCACAAGAAGAAAACTAGCCATGGATAAGACTCTACTGAGAAAATCCTAGAACACAGGGATGAGGCTGAAGCACGCCTTGCACCACAGAGACCAAGACAGACCACACTAGTGGAGCAGCTACACGCTGATTGTTTTGCCCCTCCCCCAGGCCAGAGCGGCACCACACCGAGAGGTCTCCCCTGAGCCCACATTTCCTCCAGCGGGAAAAGAGAGCTCAGGGTGGACATCCAGCTCCCCTCATGGTCGCTTCTTGGGAGCCCCCCCCCACTCTGGTCTTCCTCCAGGTGGATTGTGGGGAAGTCTACAGGGCTTGACCATTGGAAATCTGATTGTGATGGAGAAGAGAGGAGGGGCTTGCAACAACCATCACTTGGATTTGGCAGATTTGAGTTGCTACCTGCAGGATCCAAGTAGTAGTCTCAACCAGTGGCTTTGCTCATCTGCAGAGCCATGTGCAGGGAACTTTGGTGGGGTGCAGGTTCACCTAATTCAGGTCCTCAAATGAAGAGCCTTGCTAGCCCTGGAGTCTGGTCTGCCCCTGCCCAGGCAGGGGAGCTGAATCATAACCCAGCCCACTGCTGAGTGTAGCTCCCAGCCCCACCTGACCAGAAAGCCTGGCCAGAACCCCTGGAAGCTGTGTAGCTCAGAAACACTTGAGCAAAAAGTACAGCAGGCAGAGCTAACAGTTTCCAAAGCAAAGCCAATGGCACTGTAGGGCCAGGAAACTTGGGGAGTGGGTCAGATGGAGTCAAGAACACAAAGAACCTTGCCAGGCTTGGAGATATCCCCTGCTCTGCCCAGGCAGGGGAACTAATTCATAACCTCCCCCACTACTGAGTTTAGCACCCAGCCCCTCCTAACCTGAAAGCCTGATCAGGAGCACCTGAGAGGCTGCGTGGCCCTGGCCCTCCCATTCCACCCAGGTAAGGGAGTTAATTCATAGCCCCATCCACTGCTGACTGTAGCTCCTGGCCTGCCTGACCAGAAAACCTGGACAGAACACCTGGAAGCTACATAGCACAGCAACATTTAAGCAGAGAGTATGGCAAGCAAGGAGTATAGAGGGCAGAGCTGATCAACTGCAGAGCAAAGCAGTGGCCTTGTTCATCCAGGAAACTTGAGCGTGGGTTGGCTTGAGTGAAGACCACAAACACAGAGCCTTGCCAGCCTTGGAGCTGGTTCTCCTGCTCTGCCTGAGCAGAGAAACTAATTTGTAGTCCCACCCATTGCTGAATACAGCCTTCAGCCTGCCTGACAAGGGAACCTAACCGGAGCACCCTGGGAGCTGTGTAGCCCATCCAACAGCCCTGCTTACAATTGAACTTGAACAGAGAGCACAGCCTGTGGCTTTCTCCATCTGCAGAGCAAAACCAGTGGTCCCATCCTGCCAGGGAATATAATGCATACTCTTGCCTGATTCAGATGCCCAATGAGATGTGCAGGCCCTTGGGCCTGTTCTGCTGCTGTGCCAGGGCAGAGAAGCTAATTAATAGTCCTGCCTACTGCTGGGTATAGTTCCCAGGCAACTGTGGAGCCCATCCTACAGCCTCACTTAGGCAAGTAACAAAGCCAGTAGTCTTATCCAATTGTTCTCAGCCAGTAGTACCCCCTAACTCCAGCTTGAGCAGTGGCCTCACCCAAAAAAATAGACCCTGATAGCAAACCCCACCTGCCCAAGGATGTTACCAGCAAACACATCCAGAAACCCACACTGAGCTGACTGCTGAAGAACTGTCTCTGCCAAAGTGAACCGTAAGGTCTGGAAGAGGAGATTGCTTACTGAAATGCACAGATACCAATATAAGGAATTATGGATCATGAAAAAATCAGGTAAACATGACACCACCAAGGGAAACTAATAAAGCTCCAACAGCTGAACCTAAAGAAATGGAGATCTATGAACTGTCAGACAAGGAATGAAGAATAATCCCCTAAAGGAAAGTTAGTGAACTACAAGAACACACAGCAGACAACTAAATGATTAGGAACGCAAAACAAAACAAGAAGTTCAACAAAGAATAGAAACCATCAGAGGAGAAGGAAGTTAGTCAAGGCAGCTACAGCAGCAGTGGTTCAGGGGATGGTACATGCCGGGTGGCAAGAGCCTCATGGTGGAGAAAGAGAGTGAGCAAGAAGCCGATGCCTCAGAGAAGAACTTGTGGCCATTGTGGAGTCCCCACCAGGCCCTGCAGGGCTTAGAGCTGCAGTGGCAGCGGCAGCAGGATGAGCAGTCAGGATTACGGCCAACACTTCTGTGAGGTGGTTGAAGATGATGCTGGAAGATGGCAGGTCCCTTTGCCACAGCTTCAGGTTCTTCAGACTGCACTTTACTGTTTTACATCAGCCATTGCATCATTCCCAGTTGAATATGTGCATGAACAACATGCTTTGACTAGCCTTGCTTTCTTTGGTTCATAGAACTAGATCACATTATACTATCAGCTTTCACCGTGGAATGAAGGAAGAAAAAGAAAAACAAAAACCAAATGTGAAATAACTTCTATAATTGTTGAGAAGTTGACAAAATTTTGCTTATTGCTCCTTATACAGAAATCTTAAAAGAAATTCCCCCAGGTACACCTAAATACATAAAGCAAACATTAAGAGACCTAAAGGGAGAACTAGAAAGCAATGTAATAGTAGGGGGACTTTAATACCACCCTTTCATCAATGGATAGATCATCCAGATGGAAAAATCAATGAAGAAACATTGGCTTTAAACAAGATGAGATATTACACCAAATGCACTTAACACACAGATACAAAATATTTCATCCAACAGCAACAGAATACACATTCTTCTCAAACACACAGATTAGATCATATGTTAATCCACAAAACAAGTCTTAATAAATTTAAGACTGAAATCATATCAAGCCTCTTTTCTGACCACAATGGTATGAAAATAGAAATTAATTACAAAAAGAAAACTAGATAACTCACAAATATGTGGAGATTAAACAACATGTTACTGAACAACCAATGGGCTGAAGAAGAAATCAAAGGGAAACTTTAAAAAATACCTTGAGACAAGTAAAAATGATAATACAACATACCAAAACTTGTGAGATGCATCAAAAGGAGTTCTAAGCAGGAAGTTCATAGATATAAATGCCTACATCAAGAAACAAAAAAGATCTCAAATAAACAACATAACTTTAAACCTCAAGGAACCAGAAAAAGAACAAATGAAGCCCAAAGTTAGTAGAAGAAAGGAAATAACAAAGATCAGAGAGGAAATAAATGAAATAGAGATTAAAAAGAAATAGAAAAGATCAATGAAACTAAGAGCTGATTCTCTGAAAAGAAAGGAAAATTGACAAACCTTAGCTAGACTCACAAAGAAAAAAAGAGAGAGGACTCAAATAAAATAAAAAATGAAAGAGGGGCTGTTACAGTTGATACCACAGAAATGCGAAGCATCATAAGAGAATTATAACCAACAAATTTAACAACCTAAGAGAAATGGATAAATTCCTAGAAACATACAACCTACCAAGATTGAATTAGGAAGAAATAGAAAATCTGAACAGACTGACAACTAGTAAGGAGATTGAATCAATAATCAACAACTTCCCAGCAGACAAAAGTGCAGGACCAGATGGCTTCACCAATGAATTCTACCAAACAATTAAAGAAGAATTAATACCAATCTTTCTCAAATTCTTCCAAAAAAATAGAAGAGGAGGGAAGACTTCCAAACTCATTTTATGAGGCAAGCATTACAGTGGTACAAAAATCAGACAAGGACATGACAAGAAAAGAAAATTACAGATCAATATCCTGATGAACATAAACACAAAAATTCTCAAGAAAATATTACCAAACCAAATTAAACAATACAAGAAAAGGTAAATATACTATAATCAATTGGGATTTATTCCAAGGATGCAAAGATGGTTCAACATCCACAAGTCAATCAGTGTGATACACCACATTAACAAAATAAAGGATAAAAATCATATTATCATCTCAATAGGTGCAGAAGAATCATTTAACAAAATTTAACATCCATTTATGATAAAAACTCTTATGATTAAAGACTTGAATGTATGAAGTGAGTTTAGAGGGAGCGCATCTCAACATCATAAAGGCCAAATATGACAAGGCCACAGATAACATCATACTAATGGTGAAAGGCTGAGAGGTTTTCGTCTAAGATCAGGAAGAAGGCAAAGATGCCCACTCTCACCACTTTTATTCAACATAGTACTGAACATCCTAGCCAGAGCAATTTGACCAGAAAAAGAAATAAAAGCCATTCAAATCAGAAAAGGATAAGTAAAATAGTTTCTATTTGCAGATGACATGCTATACATATATAGAAAACTCTAGAGACTCCACAAAAAAACTGTTAGAATAAGTGAATTTACTAAATTTGCAGGTACATAATCTACACAAATTAGTTGCATTCCTATGCACCAATAATGAACTGTCAGAACGTGAAATTAAGAAAACAATCCTATTTACAATTACATCAAAAAGAATAAAACTACAAAAATAAATTTCATCAAGGAGGTGAAAGACCTGTGCACTGAAAACCGTAAGACATTGATGAAAGAAATTGAAAAAGCACAAATAAATGGAAAGATATTCCATACTCATGGATTCGAGGAATTAATATTGTTAAAATGGCCATACTACCCAAAGCAATCTACAGACTTGATGCAATCCCTGTCAAAATTTCAATGGCATTTTTCACAAAAGTAGAACAAACAATTCCTAAAATTTGTGTGGAGCCACAAAAGACCCCAAATAGCCAAGGCACTTTTGAGAAAGAAGAATAAAGCATCACGCTTCTTGATTTCAAACTATATTACAAAGCCATAGTAATCAAAACAGTATAGTATTGACATAAAAACAGACACATAGGTCATGGAACAGAACAGAGAGCCCAGAAATAAACCTATGTATATATAGTTAATTAATTTACTACAAAGGAGCCAAGAATGTACAGTTGGGAATGGACAGTCTCTTCAATAAATAATGCTGGGAAAACTGGACAGTCACATGCACAATAATGAAACTGGACTACTGCCTTACATCACACACAAAAATCAACTCAAAATGATTAAAGACTTGAATGTAAGACCTGAAGCTATAAAACTCCTAGAAGAAAACATAGGCAATAAGCTCCTTGACATCAGTCTTGGAGATGACTTTTTGGATATGACACCAAAAGCAAAAATAAACAAATGGAACTACATCAAACTAAAAGGCTTCTGCCCAGCAAAGAAAATCATCAACAAATGAAAAGTCAATCTACTGAATGTGAATAAGTATTTGCAAATCATATATCTGATGAGGAGTTAATATCCAAAATATATAAATAACTTATACAACTCAATAGCAAAACAAGCAAACAATTCAATTAAAAGATAGGCAGAGGATCTGAATAGACATTTTTCCAAAAAGACATAAGTTAGCCAACAGGTACATGAAAAGGTGCTCAACATCACTAATCATCAGGGAAATGCAAATCAAAACCTCAACGAACTATCACCTCACTCATGTTAGAATGGCTATTACCAAAAAGACAAGAAATAACAAGTGTTTGCAAGGACAGGGAGAAAAGCGAACACTTTTGCACTGTTGGTGGAAATGTAAATTGGTGCAGTCACTATGGAAAACAGTATGGAGGTTACTCGAAGAATTAAAAATAGGGGGCTGGCCCAGTGGCATAGTGGTTAAGTTCGCGCGCTCCTCTTCAGCAGCCCGGGGTTTGCAGGTTTGGATCCCAGGCACAGACTGATGCACCATTTATCAAGCCATGGCAGCATCCCATATAAAATAGAGGAAGATGGGCATGGATGTTAGCTCAGGGCCAGTCTTCCTCAGCAAAAAGAGGAAGATTGGCAACGGATGTTAGCTCAGGCCTACTCTTCATCACACACACAAAAAGAATTAAAAATAGAACCACCGTATGATCCAGCAATTCTACTACTGGATATTTATCCAAATGAAACAAAAACACTAACTCAAAAAGATATTTGCACCCCTATGTTAATTGCAGTATTATTTATAATAGCCAAGGCATGGAAGCAATCTAAGTGTCCATAGATGGATGAATGGATAAAGAAAATGTGATATATATATATAATGGAATAGCATCAACCATAAAAAATAAAAAGAAATCTTGCTATTTGTGATAACATGGATGGACCTTGAGGGCATTTTGCTAAGTGAAATAAGTCAGAGAATGACAAATACCATATGATCTCATTTATCTGTGGAATCTAAAACAAAACTAAACAAAACCAAAGTCATAGATGCAGAGAACAGATTGGTGGTTGCCAATCTGTAATATGTATTACAGATATGTATAATATTACATATCTGTAATATGTAATGGTGGTGCATAAATCACTTACAACTCTAGTTTAAAAGTTAAAAAACAAATGTAGTAAAAATAACCATGGTACAATAATCTGTTATTGGTTACACAATATAAAAAAATATGTTAACTGTAATATCAGTAGCCTAAAATGTGAGGGGGAGAAGTAAAAGTGTAAAGTTTAGGAATACTATCAAAATTATCAGTTTAATATATGGTGTTAAAATTTTAAGATCTTATATGTAAGCCTCGTGGTAACCACAAGGGAAAAACCTGTAGTAATTACACACACACACACACACACACACACACACACACACACACACACAGAAACATGATAAAGAAATAAAGCATACTGATACCAAAAAAATCAAAACACAGAAAAAAGCAGGAAAAGAAGCAAAGAACAATGGATCTACAAAACAGCCAGAAAACAATTAATAAAATGACAGTAGTTAAGTCCTTATCTATCAATAATTACTTTAAACATAAATGAATTAAATTCTCCAATCAATCAAAAGACATAGAATAGCTGAATGGATTTAAAAAAAAAAAGAGATGCAATAATATGCTGCCTATAAGACAGTCATTTAGACTTAAAGACACACATTGACTGAAAGTGAAGGGATGGAAAAAGATATTTCAGCAAATGGTAACCAAAAAAAGCAGGAGTAGCTGTACTTATTTCAGACAAAATAGACTTTAAGTGAAAAATGGTAAAAAGAGACAAAGAAGATCATTATATAATGATAAAGTTGTTAATCCATCAAGAAGTATAACAATTGTAAATATTTGTACCCAACATCAGAGCATTGAAAAATGTAAAGAAAAAATTACAGAGCAGAAAGGAGAAATAAGCAGCAATACAATAATAGTTGGGGACTTCAATACTCCACTCTCAGCAATGAATAGATTATCCACACAGAGAGTCAATAAGGAAACAGCAGATTTAAACAACACTATAGACCAAATGGACCTAACAGACATATACAGAACATACTATCTGACAACAGCAGAATACACATTCTTCTCAATGGCACTTGGAACATTCTCTAGGATAGACCATATGTTAGGCCACAAGACAAGTCTTAGCAAATTCAAGAAGGTTAAAATCATACCAAGTATCTTTTCTCACCACAATGGTATGAAACTAGAAATCAGTAAAAAGAGGAAACTTAAAAATTCACAAATACATGAAAATTAAACTCATTCCTGAACTACAAGTGGATCAAATAAAAAAGTATCTTGAAACAAACAAAAGTGGAAACACAACCTACCAAAACTTACGTGATGCAAGAAAAGCAGTTCTAAGAGGAAAGTTCACAACAATAAATGCCAACGTTAAGAAAACAATCTAACTCTTGCCTAAAGGATTCAGAGGGAGAAGACCAAACTGAACCCAAAACTAGTAGAAAGAAGGAAATGATAAAGATTAGAGCAGAAATAAATGAAATCGAGAACAGAAACACAATAGAAAAGATTAACAAACAGAGCTGGTTCTTTGAAAAGATAAACAAAATTGACAAATCTTTAGCCAGATAACCAAGGGAAAAAGAGCAAGGAACCAAATCAACAAACTTATAAATGAAAAAGGAGACATTACAACTGATACCACAGAAATACAAAGCATCATAAGAGACCACTATAAACAACTATATGCCAACAAACTGGTCAACCCAGAAGAAAATTTCCTGGAAACATACAACCCACCAAGATTCTTCAGGATGTAGGCTGGCAGGCATCATCTTTGCACTCCCCCTCTGGCTTCTTGCTCCTGCTTGCCAGTATCTCCCAAAAAGGAGTTTGTAGCCTTGTCTGGTTCCCTGATTTTTGTGGCTGCCACCCAGAAAACATCTCTAGATCCCCTGACTCTGGTGACCCATGGGACTTATACTCAAGAGTCCCACAAGACTGTTACCAGTGGAGAAAAAATTCTTAAACAGCTACCACCCCCAGGGCACAGCAAGAGGCAACAGTCTGAGAAGCCCAGTCTTTCTGTGAAAGAGATCTATTAGCTTATATTCATAGCTGCAACCTGAGGGGCAAGCTTCTAATTAAACACACATCTAAGGGCCTACTATAATCCTTTCCAGAGACCTCAGAAGGAGGGTGCTATCTTTGCACTTTCCCTCTGCCATGCTCTGCAGCACCTGTATCTCCTGGAGGGAAGGGGGCTTTTACACACATCTGGTGCCTAGTATTTGCAGCTGCCACCCAGGGGGTGTCCCTTGATCACCTGGCTCTAGTGGTGAAGGGGGCTTGCATTCCTGGGTCCCATGGGACTGCAACAATCAGAGAGACAATTCTTGGCTCACTACCACCCCCAGGGTACTGCACAGACAGCAGACTGAAGCACACCCCCATTCTATCTGTGAAAGAGGCCTATTTGCTTATCTGGAAGCTTTGGCCTGAGGGGCAGGCTTCTGGTTTGGCACACATCTAGGAGCCTACTGTGGTGCTTACAGGGAAAAGAGGCGACTGGATCTTTGTTCTTTCCCTCTGCCTCACTCCAGCTCACTGGTGTCTCCCAGAAAGGAACTTGTACACTTGTGTGGCACCCCAATTTATGTGACTACCACCCAGGGTACATCTCTAGTTCGCCTGTCTCTGGTAGCCAGCAGGACTTACACTTGCAGTTTGAGAGGACTGTATGTATTTGCATGCTTTAAAAGCTTCTGCCTGAGGGTCTGGCTTCCAATAAGCCTGAATCTAGGTGCTGACTAAGATATTCCCCTTTAGGACACTGAGAGTTTTTGGCACATCCTCAAATACTGGGAGCAATTAAGAAAAAAGTAGGCTACTTGGACAATCACAAAGGTTTGAGAGACATCCAAAAGCTTGTCAGGGTTGAACTATATGATGCATCTCCCACATGAGGCCACTCCTTAAAGACTGGGAGAGGTGGCTGTTTTATTTAATGCATAGACCCAACACAGAGAGTCAAGGAAAATGAAGAAATAGAGGAATATGTTCCAAGTGAAATAAAACGGTAAAACCTCAGAAAAAGACTTTAATGAAATGGAGATAAATCATTTATCTAATAAAGAGTTCAAAGTAACAGTCACAAAAATACTCATGGAACTCAGGAGAACAATGAATGAACAAAGCGAGAATTTCAATATAGAGATAAAAAATATAGGAAAGTACCAAGTAGAAGTCACAGAGCTGAAGAATACAATAACTGAACTGAAAAATACAATACAAGGGTTCAACAGCAGACTAGCTGAAGTGGAAGAAAGGATCAGTGGACTCAAACACAAGGCAGTGGAACTCATCCAATCAGAGCAACAAAAAGAAAAAGGAATGAAAAAGAGTGAAGATAGCCTAAGGTACTTATAGAACAATGTAAGCTGACCCACATTTGCATCATAGGGGTCCCAGAAAAAGAACAGAGATAAAGGGTCAGAAAACTTATTTGAAGAAATAATGGTTGAAAGCTTTCCCAACTTGGGGAAGGATACAGACACCAGATTCAGGAAGCCCAGAGAGTTCCAAATGAGATGAACCCAAAGAGACCCACACTAAGAAACGTTGTAATTAAAATGTCAAAATTTAAAGACAAGGAGAGAATCTTAAAAGCAGCAAGAGAAAAAACACTTCCTGTGTACAGGGGAACCACCATTACAATATCAGTAGATTTTTCAGCAGAAACTTTGCAGGCCAGAAGGGAGTAGCATGATGTATTCAAAGTGCTGAATGAAAAAACTGCCAAACAAGATACTCTACCTGGCAAACTTGTCCTTCAGAATTGAAGAAGAGGTAAAGAATTTTCCAGACAAGGAAAAGCTAAAAGAGTTCATCACCACTGGACTGGCCTTACAATAAATGTTAAAGGGATTTCTTTAAGCAGAAATGAAAGGGTGCTATAGGAACAGGAAAACATATTACACTATAAATCTCACTGGTAAAGGTAAATATATAGTAAAATTTAAGATAATCTAATGTAAAGTGGTGGGTTAGTCACTTATAAAGCTAGGATAAAGGTAAAAAGACAAAAGTAGTAAAAAATAACTATACTTACAATAGTTTGTTAGGGGATACACAAGATGAAAAGATGTAAAATTTGACATCAAAAATAAAGTGTGAGGGCATGGGAATAAAAATGTAGAGCTTTAGAATGCAATCAAACTTAAGTTGCTATGAACTTAAAATAGACTGTTATAAATACAAGTTATTATATGTAATCCTCATGGTAACCAGAGAGCACAATCCTATAGCAGATACACTAAAGAGAAAGGAATCTAAGCATACCACTATATAAAATCATCAAATCACAAAGAGAAGCAAGTGAAGAAGAAAGGATAAGAAGAACTACAAAACAGCCAAATAATTAACAAAATGTATTAGGTACATAACTTTTAATAATTACTTTAAGTGTAAATGACTAAATTCTCCAATCAAAAGACATAGAATGGCTGAATAGATAAAAACACAAGACACATCTATATTCTGCCTACAAGAGACTCACTTCAGATGTAAGGAAACACACAGACTAAAAGTGAAGGGATGGAAAAAGATATTCCACACAAATGGAAACCAAAAGAAAGCTGGTGTAGCTATACTTATATCAGACAATATAGACTTTAAAACAAAGACTGTAGTAAGAGACAAAGAAGGGCATTACATCTGATAAAGGGGTAAGTCCAACAAGAGGATATAACACTTATAAATATTTATGGTCCCAGCATAGAAGCACCTAAATATATAAAGAAAATATTGACAGACCTAAAGGGAGAAATAGACAGCAGTACAATAATACCAGAGGAATTTAATACCCCCACTTTCATCAAAGAATAGATCATCTAGACAGAAAATCAATATGGAAACATTGGCCTTAAATGACACATTAGACCAGATGAACTTAACCAATATTTAGAGAACATTCCATCCAAAAGCAGCAGAATACACATTCTTCTCAAGTGTACATGGAACATTCTCCAGGAGAGAGCATATACTAGGCCATAAAATAAGTCTTAACAAATTTAAGAAGGTTGAAATCATACCAAGAATCTTTTCCGACCACAATGGTATGGAACTAGAAGTCAAATACAAGAAAAAAACTGGGAAATTCACAAATATGTGGAGATTAAATAACAGGCAACTGAACAATCAGTGAGTCAAAGATGACACAAATAAATAGAAAGATATTCCATGCTCATGGATTGGAAGAATTAATATTGTTAAATGGCCATACTACCCCAAACCAAGTTACAGCTTCAATGCAATCCCTATCAAAATTCCAATAACATTTTTCACAGAAATAGAACAATCCTAAAATTTATATGAAATCACAAACACCCCAAATAGCCAAAGCAATCTTGAGAAAGAACAAAGCTGGAGGCATCACACTTCCTTATTTCAAACTATATTACAAAGCTATAGTAATCAAACCAGTATGATACTGGCATAAAAAGAGACATATAGATCAATGAAACAGAGTCCAGAAATAAACCCACACATATATGGTCAATTAATTTATGACAAAGAAGCCAAGAATATACAATGAGAAAAGGAAAGTCTCTTCAATAAATAATGTTGGCAAAACTGGACAGCCACATGCAAAAGAATGAAACTGGACCACTATCATACCCCATACATAAGAATCAATTCAAAATGGATTAAAGACGAATGTAAGACCTGAAACCATAAAACTCCTAGAAGAAAACATAGGCAGTAAACTCCTTGACATTGGTCTTGGAGATGATTTTTTGGATTTTACACCAAAAACAAAGGCAAAAAAGCAAAGATAAACAAGTGGCACCACATCAAACTAAAAAGCTTCTGCACAGCAAAGAAAATCATCAAAAAAATGAAAAGACAACCTACTGAATGGGAGAAAATGTTTGCAAACCATATATCTGATAAGGGGTTAACATCCAAAATATTTAAGAACTCATACAATTCAACAGCAAGAAAAAAAATAAGATTAAAAAATGGGCAGAGGATCTGAATAGACATTTTTGCAAAGACATACAGATAACTAACAAGTACATGAAAAGGTGTTCAACATCACTAATCATCAGGGAAAAGCAAATCAAAACCATAATGAAATATCACCACCCTGTTAGAATGGCTGTGATCAAAAAGACAAGAAATAACAAGTGTTAGTGAGGATGTGGAGAAAAGAGAACGCTTGTATACTGCTGGAGGGAATGTAAATTGGTGCAGCCACTATGGAAAACAATATGGCAGTTCCTCAAAAAATTAAAAATAGAACTACCATATGATCCAGCAATTCCACTTCTGGGTATTTTTCTGAAGAAAATGATACATGCACCCCCATGTTCATTGCAGCATTATTAACAATAGCCAAGACATGGAAGCAACCTGTGTCCATCGATAGATAAATGGATAAAGAAACTGTTGTATATATATACAATGGAATATTATTCAACCATAAAAAAGAATAAAATGTTGCCATTTGTGACAACATAGATAGACCTTGAGGGTATTTTGCTACGCGAAAAAAGTCAGACAGAGAAAAAAAAATACTGTGTGATCTCACTTGTATATGGAATCTAAACAAAACAAAACAAAAAAACCAAAATCATAGATACAGAGAACAGATTGGTGGTAGCCAGAGGCAGGGGGTGGGGGATGGGCAATATGGGTTAAGGTGATCAAAAGTTACAAACTTCCAGACATAAAATAAATAAGTCATGGGGATATAATGTACAGGATAGTGATTATAGTTAATAATACTGTATTCTATATTTGAAAGTTGCTAAGAGAGTAGATCTTAAAAGTTCTTATCACAAGAAAAACATTTGTAACTATGTTTGGTGATGGATATTAACCAGACTTATTGTGGTCATCATTTAGCAATAAATACAAATATCAAACCATTATGCAGTACACCTGAAACTGTATATATAATATATAATAATATATACATATATAATGTTATATGTCAATTATATCTCAAAAAAGATAAACAATTTTTATATTTATATATATACGGTACAACATGATGACTATAGTTAACACTGCTGTATGGTATATTTGAAAATTGTTAAGAAAGCAGATCCTAAGAGTTCTCATCACAAGGAAAAAAACATTTTTTTTTCTTTTTTTAGTATCTATATGAGATGATGGATTTTAACTAAACTTATTATGGTAATCATTTTACAATATATGTCAGTCGAATCATGCTGTAAACCTTAAACTTATACAGCACTGTATGTCAATTGTATCTCAATAAACCTGAGAAAATACAAAAAGAAAGAAATCAAGTGTTTATTAGATGAATGCATGTAAAACCAAATAATATAGCCAGCAAAACATGAGCACATATTTCTGATGAACTCTGTTTCCCAGTGTTGACGGTGGAATATTTAAATAACCCTCACAATGAGTATGCTGTAATTTGAGGATTTTCTAATCTGTCTAATCTTATGAGTCTTCATAAGACTAGAACATTAGAAATATCCTATTTCAACATTATAACCTTCATTAAAACCTCAGCTGTCTGGGGCCCGGCCCAGTGGCATACTGGTTAGGTTTGCACGCTCCGCTTCATCAGCTCGGGATTGGCAGGTTCAGATCCTGGGTGTGGACCTACATACCACCTATCAAGCCATGCTGTGGCGGCGTCCCACATATAAAGTAGAGGAAGATGGGCGTGGATGTTAGCCCAGGGTCAATCTTCCTCAGCAAAAAAGAGGAGGATTGGCAACAGATGTTAGCTCGGGGCTAATCTTTCTCACCAAAAAAAATTAAAGTTAAAAAAATAAAAATAAAAACCTCAGCTGTCTGGATCTCTCGGAAAAGTAGTGATTCTGGTTATAAAGCCATCCATTAGTTAGCAAAAGGGGTTAATTTTGGAACCGGCAAAATTTTATTTTAGCTGATTTTTAAAAATGGAAATCTTTCCAGAAATAAATTTCTATATAAATTTTCTATAAACACACTTTCCAGGGTTAAACAAAGGAAATTGAAACCCATTTATCCTCCCTTTGATGTTCAGTTACCACCATAAGTATATTCTAATGTACAGTAGAGGCAGATTAAGAATAGCAAATGTCTCTGACAGGCAGCAGATCCTCCTGGATTGAAAGGGAAATTCTGGTAAAAGTCCTAACTCTGCATCCTGGCCTTCAGAGCTGGCTACTCTACTTACACAATCTTCCTTCACCTCAGCACCAACCTCCATGCTAGCCGGTCCATCTCCTCACATCCCCCAGAAGAGCAGACTCCTTCATTCCTTCCAAAACTTTGTTTATACTCTTTCTCCATGAACCACAATCCTGGCAAAACATAGTTCCCCTCTTCTTTGCCCATTCAGATCATCTCTAGCTTCAAGATCTAGCTCAAAGTCCAACTTTTCAATAAGTATGTCTCACAACAAGTCCTGTCCACTAGGCTCCCCTTTCCCTAGAAGTCTCCTATTGCACAGTCTGCCCTACTCACTTGGACTCTTTCCTTGTGTATTTTTCCTCAACTAGGGCATGCATAACTGTCTTATATCCTCAAATAGCTTGCAAGTGGCAGAGGTCAAGAACCCCACCTTCACCTACCCCAATACCTAACAGTGTGTGATGCCTACGGTCAAGTCTTTCTTAAAATAAATGAATCTAAAAGGGAGACACACTTTTGCTTATAGCATGGAATCAATTTAAACTCACTTTCCTGTAAATATATTTCAACATGAAAGAGCCAAGTATAAACCCTCAACTTCATATAATCCTCTACTCCAGAGAAGAAGTTAAAGTCACTCAGATCTAAGTGTCAGCTGTTGTTTTCCTAACAGGGACGTTGAGTAATTTCTCCAGATTGCCCACTGATTGTCAGGATTTAGACACAAATTTTATAATATTTTCTAGAAAAAATTAAGGAAGGCTTGCTTAACAATATTTCCATCACATGGGTGGTTTTAAATACTTGAAGTATTCAATTTGGATCCCACTAATCTCCTGGTAGAGAGGTGTAAATACTGAAGCTGTTAGCAGTGGGACCCTATGCATAGCTGCACTCAGCTTGCCTAGACATTAGCCCTCAAAGAGGTAATCTCTAACTTTCACTAATTCAGGTCTCACTAAGTAGTTGTGATCATCTGGAAGGGCTGAGGTCCAATATGCAAAGCAAATACAGTGAACAAAATAGAGGAAATATTCAAACCATTGTTAAGAGAATCATTTATATACAGTCCATTTGCTAACTATAAACCCAGTTTGTTTTTCCTACTAATTATCATCATCATCTAGTCCATTAGTTCTCAAACTCACTCTAGCATTCGAATCACCTGGACCCCACCACCACTGTTTCTGTTTCAGTAGGTCTAAAGGGGGCCTGAGAATTTCAGTTTCTATGAGTACCCAGGTGGTGTTGATACTGTTGACTGGGAACCACACTGAAACCACTGATCTACCCAATATTTTGGCATAATTTGAATTACTTTAATATACTCTACAACTCAAGCTGAACTTAATCAGTTTTATCTGACTGTATATTTTAGGGAATATCACCCTGGGGGGAAGGTAGGTGGGTAGCAATTTCAAACTGTAGCAGTTATCAGTTATCAGTTAATCACATCATTCAATACAAAGCACTGTAGGTTCCTAGCTGAGCAGAGCACTGGGCATTTCTTGAAGGACTGGGTCAGGGCCATGCAAAGGTCCTTCACCTTGGCCTGCACTTTGTATCAACACAGAAGCCTGAGAGTAAGTCCTCCTAACTCCAACTCCCACCATCTCCACTGTAGGAGTGAGCTAGGATTAAGCAAATTAAAAGAATAGTAACTGAATTTCGAACAACTTGTGATCCATATTGTTATGGATGAGGTCCTCTTCTGCTATAAACCCACAGAAATTCTGAATAAAATACCACAAAATAAAAATTTTAATACCTAGTCAAACTTGTAGGAATGAAAAGGGAAACACCAGTCCCACTATTGAAAGAAAACCGACACCATAGCAATGATACCAGCAGACGTTGGGTAACCTCTGGAGGCGTAGATCCTGATGAGTCTTATGTCCTCTTGGGAACAAAAATGACGTTTCTGCCTACAGAATGTGGAGGAGTTAGAACTCTCTTTCAAATATCACCAAAAGGCTCGAAGAACTGCTTCATCATTTAGAAGGGAATTTTAAAGAAATTTTGCCTCTATCCAAGTCTTTGGATGGAAAACAAAGTACCTGAGGCATCAAACCTAAATCCTGTGCCATGCATGGGTAGGAATAGGACGAAAATTGATACGGTGAACCTAAGAGAAAAGCCCAACCTGAGATAATGATGTAAAATTGGTTGAAGGCCATTGAAACAACCAGGGCACAACAAAAGCTAATTTAAAACTTCTCTGTAACTCTCACTGGAAAAAATACTATCCTTACTAAAGATAAACTTCCAGTTAAAATGATCAACTCTATAAGGAAAGAAACCACCATGAGGGAGAGTAACCAAATGAACAAGTAGAAGAATTAGCACACCAAGAATTTCAAATAATATAATATGAAAGAGTAATAAATATGGTTAAATTATTAAAAAGATAAAAGAATGATGGGGAATCATAATGAAAGAATCCACTATTAGGAGTAAAAGAATACAAAAATTTGAAAAAGCACATCCAACTCTAGAAACGAAAAAAATAAAGTCACTGAAATGGAAAATTCAATGGATAGGTTAAGTAGCAGATTAGAAACAGCTGAAAAGGAAATATCTTTTCATTTATATTTATGTGATGTATCCTGGAAAGGCATCCTGAAATTTTTAAATGGAAAATATGAACCAGATTAGGAGACATGGAGGATAGGACAAAAAGGTACAACATTCATCAGATAGGAGTTAAAGAGTTACAGAATATAGGAAATGGGAGGGGGGAATATTCAAAGAGATAATGGCTTAGAAATTTCCAGTATTAAAGATGTTATCTTCTATTTTCAAATACAGTGTTTATTACTTAAAATATAAAATATTCTTCAGTGACAAAAGTTCTGCATGTTTATTTGCTTACACTTTTAAAATCTGTATATAGTATATGGGAAGAGTCCTTTATGTGGTAAATAGAGTAAAAATAACTCTCTGTAAAAGCTGATAAACTAATTATATTCAATTTGACATTTATCCCCCAAGAATAGACAACAGCCAAGACACTTGTAGAGAGTTTAATCAGTAAGTTGAAAAATCAGAAATGCAACCATGTTTTACAATATAAGTTTCAACTCCCTCTGGTTTTTTCACAAACAATGGGTGCACAACTTAAATGTAAAAGTAAATTTTACAATGACCAAATTGTGTAGTGAATTTTCAGTAACTAAATGGCCATGTACTCAGCAGACTCTATAACAACAATCATTATTGGAAAACACTCAGAATTTCCTAAAAGAATCAACACAGAGAGTCACTTCCCTGATCTCAACCCCATCCCTGCCCCTTGTATCTACATCATGGCCTGACACTCAGTTGTTAACAATAAACTATACTTCTTGGGGTTTTCAAAAATAAAATTATGAAATCTTCATATTCATATATTTACTATTTCCTTCAACCTAATGCGTGTTAATGTTGGAAATCATGTTGCAAAACAAAACTTTCTTGAGTTGTTTTCAAATTATCCATTTTATAGTCCTTAATATTTTCAAAATGCTATGAAAATATATGGTCATCATTCCATATCACACCATCCCACATGCTAGTGACACTTTCATCCTTATCTATAGATGAGAACGATCAGATACAAGAGTCGAGGCAATTTCCTTAAAGGAACACAACCACAGAGTGTGACCTCAGGAAAATCAAGATTGCAACTTGAGCCTCTAGAGCAGGATTTCTCAAACTCAACATTATTGATATCTGGGGCAGGATCATTTTTTGCCGTGGAGGAGAGGGGCAGCCCTGTTTATCAGTGTCCCTGAATTCTATCCACTAGATGCCAGTAGCACCTTCTCACCAGCTGTGACAACTGAAAATGTATCCAGATATTTCCAAATGTTCCCTGAGGTGCAAAACTGCCCCACTGAGAACCACTGATCTAGAGAGAAAATAAGCAACTAAATAGCTGAATATACATTTATACTGTTTTACATCCTACATATAAAATTTTCATTTCTCTATGTAGTGAATATGATTGCTATATAGCTTTTTAAAGTAAAGTTTACATTCTCTCTGTTAGAATAACCCTGCTGATTCCTAAATATATTTTAATATTTCTATGGCACATATTTTTTAGAAAAGGAACTATTTCTACATCATTATGTTGCAAATTATTAACAGCTCATCTTTTTTTTAAAAACTAGCAAATGACATTTGTTTCAAATTTTGATTCCCAATCATATTGAAATTTAAGTAACACTATTTGAGTTAATAAAGGGCTATCCGACATTTAATACTCACATTATTTCTGTGAGGTAGGTAAGTGTTTAGTGTTAAGTTCCACCACTAGAGGAGATTAAGGATAAATTCAAGGTCACACAACTTGTCAGTGGCAAAATAAAAATAGACAACTTGTGTGGCTTTTCCCTCTCACTGGAGTTGGGATTCAAAATAATTAAGAACATTAGATTATTTAATTTACATTATAATATATTAATCTTTTACCTCTACTTGGTTTTACCCAAAGATTTAGATAATATATGATTTTTAATAATTAATAATAATGTTACATTCATCTCTTCAGAATTCTGACACTCTTATATGTTTATAAAAGTAAAATATTGACAGTTTGTAATGTCACAAAGATATATTTTGCTAAAAGAAAGTGGACAAGAATGGAAGTATCATATCTCTCATGAAGAATACACTGAATAACCCCTGGGCAGTCAGATAAGAGAAAAAATTATTTAAATAACCTGATTTTGATTTCTAAAATTGAAGCATTCTACACACATGTGCATTTAGAATTATTAAATAAATAGCAATAGTTCAAATCACACTGGCATAAAACAAATAAGATTATACCTTTGTGCTCATTAAAAAATTGTAGAAAGATTTACAAAGTTTAATGTATGCTTACAAATATATTAATTAAAAAAATAACATCTATACACATACGAAATATATGACTACCATTAATTTAAATGTTATATAAATCTCTTTGCTTTAGATAAATGCTATTCTTATTTTGTTTTTTTAATGTTTTCAACTGGCAATCTCTAAACGGACAGAGCATTCTTGCCAAACATCAGTAATCATTCGTACTAAATATCAGAAAATAAGCAAAAAGTTAATTAAAAAATAGTTAATGTACCTAAATATTTCTCACATCATCATTTTAAAACATTGTAAAGCTAAAAAAACCTCCCGACAGTATCTAATGTGGGTACTGTAGAGCAAAATAAGTTATTGATGAAAGCCTGTAACCAAACTCTTGGCCAGAAATATAGCAAAATAAGCAAAACAAACTTTGATACTACTACTTGAAATTTTAAAACATAGAACAAAGCATATATTCAGTAATTCCAAAAAATAGTAGTGTTTGCCTGTATAATTTAGCTCTTTAACCATGTAAATATACTAGAATTCAAGATTTCTAAACATATGTACCTTTAAATTTAATTGATTGCAAATTAGTTGACATTCAAAAATTCACCTTGATAGCATTCAATGTCATCATCTAACTTTATGGAGTTTAACCATTTTTAATCATATACATGTTCTTGGATCACCAAATCCATAAGTACCTATGTTGAAAATACTTTAGTCAGTATTGGCTCATGGGAGTTTATAATTGATAGGCTGGGACTTAGTGAACCAGGATCTGGGGTAGCATGATTCATAATGGGTGTCCCAAGACTTATGCAAGCCCAAGGCAATAGGGTGAACAAGAAAATAGTAAAGTAAAGCAAAGGTAAACTGTACAACAAAACCAAAGCTGATGGGTCAGAAACTAGGAGTGCAGATAAGAACCAGAGTCTAAGAAAGGCAATATAATCAGCCAGTGGCCAGGAAGTCTAGATAATAAACAAAAAGGCACAAGAAAAGATGCATAGCACCAAGAAGATCTTGATCATTGGGCCCATGTTCTGTCCCAAACAGGATGCTTCTTGATTACCACTTTCCTGAGACAGAACCAGTTCTTAGGCTAATATGTGCCCTGGGCTGATAGGGGTCAATGAGAAGCAAAGATCTAGGGTAACCTAGATCTGTCACCTCATTGCTCCCTAAGAATAGAGTATGTAAGTAGGAGGGAGAAAAGCTCTTTTCAATATCAGTTATGATCATGGTAAACCCCAAAACTTATATGCCAGCAACAAATGTGTGGAAAATATTTTTAATAATGCCTAAATTTAAGAATCTGCCTTCGACCACCAAGTATGTGTGTTTATGTGTGTATTAGCCTTTCAGCACACATGCAGTCATAACTCGCATAACCTTCACAACTACATCTTCGTTGAAATAAAAGAAAGATCGAGGGAAATGCTGATGCTGAAATTCCTAACTCCAGAGTAGCATCAATTAATGAGTGTAGTAAGTGAAGAAAGTCAGGACTTTGCTTTAGCAAAAATTTATCCCCCAAAACTTCTCCCCAAAACACTCATGATCAATGACAACAACAATAAAAATCTAAACCTGATCCAATTATCTTAGAAAACATATAAAACTGGGACACTGTTTAAGATCATTTAGTATCAAAGCTGCTTCACAAACGAGTCCCTTTGATCTTGCCACTTTGATCTGCGAAGTTCAATTCAATATGGTTGAAGGCAGGATTATCAGTTCCACCATCTTCTATTGGATGAGATTTATAGCTTAAAACATGCTCCTTCTAAAAGAAAATGTTAACAGGGTGATTAGAAAAAACAAACTGCTCATTCATTCAATTCTAAATAATTGTTACTCCTGCTTTTCTTTCTCTAAATCAGCTTCATAGTCTAATGAGGAAGAGATATACAACAGAAATAGATCATCAAAGAATAGGGCAAATATCTTCCTTGTCTCTCAGAGTTCAAAAGAGAGTCTGAGGATTAACTAGCATTCAGTCCTGATGATAAAAGCACAGTCTTGGGGCCGCCCGGTGGCGCAGCGGTTTAGTCCGCGCTTGGCAGCCCGTGGTTCGCGGGTTCGGATCCCGGGCGCCCGCCGACGCACTGTCTGTCGGCCATGCTGTGGCGGCGTCCCATATAAAGTGGAGGAAGATGGGCACGATGTTAGCCCAGGGCCAGTCTCCCTCAGCAAAAAGGGGAGGATTGGCAACAGATGTTAGCTCAGGGCTGGTCTTCCCCACAAAAAAAAAAAAAAAAAGCACAGTCTTACTAATTTAAAGAAAAAGAAAGCCAACTTACTTTCTTAAAAACATCAAAATTGGATAAAAAGTCCTCTTTGGTTAGTAGGAATCTGTGGTCTAAGTTTTGTTTTCTTCCTCCTGAAAAACATATACATTATTTACATTGTTAAAAAGATACCTGTAACTACCCAGTGATAGTCCATAATACAGGCATTTAACCTGTGCACAGTCAAGTCTGTGCATTCATAAAACATAAAGAGAAAGAGAATCTTCTACATAGTGCTGGAGACTTAGCCGACCGTTTCCCTTCCCTCAGTTAGTCTCAGGTTCTGCAAGCCTCTCACTGTGATAAATATGAGTCTAATTGTTTAAAGATAAATGAGATGGCTTTAAAATACAAGTCAACTCCCTCGTCCGGTGCTCAACTAAAGAAAGAGTCATCTGGCCCAATACTGATAGGAAAACTGGTTTAAAAGCATCCTTCGTGATCTACCAACAGAATATCAAACCATCTGCCTCTGCTTCAGATAGTGGAGTTGCCTTTCCCCAATTTGGTGGCTGTAAATATAGATGTATGCAAAGAAATGCAAGAAATCATAAATTGTTGAATACATTACTTAAATGAAAATCAATATGACAACTAGTGTTTGATCCAATTCTCTTCCCTAAGGTTTTGTTTTATAAAAAATTATTCTCTGGTATGGTATTTTATTTGTGGATCAAAGAGGATGCTTTTAAAACTGTGTGTCTCAAAGAGTGGTTCTCAAACTACTTCTATCCGAATCACCTAAGACATGTACTTAAAATGCAGATTCCTGGACTCCAATCCGGACTGACCCAATTAGAACCTCTGGGGTGGGGCGACTGAATCCTGATTCTTAGCAAATTTCTGAAGCCCTCTAATGTTTGAGAACCACCACTTTAGTAAAAACTAGATTTTTAATTATGGGAACTTCTGCTGTTCTGGAGATGGACTCAACTTTAAATTAATTCATTCAACATTGTTGAGTGCCTACCATGTGCTAGAGATGCCGCAAGGTGTTATAGAGACACAGATGAATAAAGCAATCGCTGCACTCATAGCTCATGGTCTACTCAAGGAATCATTTACCCATTTTACTGATGAATAGACAGGAAGCACAGCGCATGGTCAGGTGAAGCTGAAACGCCAACCAAGTCTGTTTGGCCTGAATTCTTCCAGACTCCTAGTATCCTACAGCAGATTTTTAAATATATTTGCCAAAGAGCATCAGGATTTTATGTTTCTAATTTTTTTTTCAAGGTGCTCACTGTTGCTACAGAGGGGGAATAAGTCATTTATGAAATTAATGAAATTGAAATGTTTTTTATCACTGGGTGCTGGCTCACCCGCCTACAGCATCACTTTTTAAAATGAAAGATATGGTTGTTTATGGTTATCAGAACCGAAGCATTTAAGGGAAAAAAAACAGCACTCAAAGGAAGTACTCTGATATCTCATTTTCTTAAAGAAAAAAAATGGGTTGAATAAGGACTAACGGTCCAATAGTACAAGGAAATTGGTTAGGTGTATTTCAGATCTGAACAATTTGGTTACTGGTGAGAAAAGTTTAAAATCTGTCTTAAAATATATCAAAATAGACAAGAGAATAGACCTACTGTGCTGGTAATTTTGTTTATGAGAAAAATCACAGTCTTTTTTGAAAAGAAAGATAATTGAAAATAACTACTTGAGAAGTGACAAATAGCTACAAACTTTATTACAAATGTATAATAATCATACATTGTACTATATAATAATTATATTATAATTAATAATATTATTTATATAATATTAATATCACTGCTAATTATTAATATAATCTATTAATTCTAAATACAACTGTCATGGAAGTTGGAAAGACAGTGCTATCCAAGTGCCAAAAAACAATGATTGATAGTAGGATTCCTTAAAGTGGCATGGTGCTGGTAGCTTTGTAGCATAAAGCAAAGACATCAGACATACTTGGACAAAGTGTAGGATTTCTACTAGTTATTAAACATTTGATAAAGGGAGCAGTGGAGCTGCCTTCCCCTAGTGTGGTTGCTATGGATGTATATGGGTGAGGGAATGTAGGAAACTAGGGGGCCAGGCTCTTACCAACTCCACACTATTACCCTGGTCTGAGCCACCGTGATCTCTCACCTGGATTACTGCAATAGCCTCCCACCTGCCCTCCTTCCCCTAGAGACTATCCTCAAAACTGGATCAGAGTGCTCCTTTGAAAATTATTGGAAAAGTAATTGAAAAAATATCCCATGTAGTAGACCTAAAGGACACAGGGATGGAAAATAAGAAAGAAAAGATAAGAAAATTAGAAAAATTGTCCAAGTCTCAAAGATTTGACTAATGGAAGTTTCCAGAAAGAGAAAACAGAAAATGGCCAGAAATTACAAAAGAAATAATACAGGAAAATGCCCTAGAACTAAAGGGCATGGACATCGTTCAGATGAAAGGACCCTACTGAGGGCCTAGGGCAGGGCAGTCCTTGTGAAATGGGTCACATGCAAAGTGTCAGCAGGTAGCATGGCACTGGCATTCTCAATAGCAACATAGGAAGCTAGAAGAAAATTAAGACATTCTCTCAGAAACAAGAAAGTTATTTTCAACCTAAGATTCTCTACTCAAATTATCAATCAAGTATAAGAGAGAATTAAAGACATTTTTTTCAGACATGTAACATCTTCAAAATCTCCTCTCTTGTCCACCCTTTCTCAAGAACGTGCTATAGGATGTGCTCCACTCAATTAAGGGAGTAAACAAGAATTAGGATTAATGGGATACAGGCAGCAGGGAATCCAACACAGGAGACCAAAGGAATTCACAGAATGAGGACAAAATGAAGTCCCAGGACAACAGTTTTATAGCAATCCCAGAGAGCAGTGTATACAATGTGTAGTACCAGTTTGATTTTGTTTTTATTTTTTTTGTTTATGAACATCTTAAAAAGTCTTAGCTCTATATTTAGATATGAAGATTATAATTATTATTCCTTACATGTGTATACTTCTTTACAGTTTACAAAGAGTCAGTGTAAGACAATGAAAAGATCATGACCCAGGGATGTTGTGACAATACGTGTAAAATCCCTGGCGTTGTAGTAACTGTGCACAATTTTTTCAACCATTTTATTTTTATCTTACAGCAACCTGTGAGATAGGGAGGTCAATTATTATTATCCTCATTTTATACATAAGATAGCCAAGACTCAGGGCAGCTACATAGACTTCCCCAAGTTCATCCAGCTAGTGAATGGCAGAATAAAGATTCAGAGACGAGTCTTCTTAAGTCCAGGCCCTCAAATTTCCCATGAGTAAAATGGAACAAATAATTAAACTAGTTGTTAACAAGACTATGGTAAAATAACAAAAATAGCTATAAAACAGATACAGTAAAAACTCACAGAGAGGTAATTACATCAATAATAATGTTTAGATAGTTACCTGTTGATAAACTGATAAGCATTCCCATGAATAGCGTTATCAAAGTTCCAAGAGTGCTGAAGTACAGATATGATAAGGAATACCAGTTATCCATCAGTGGAGTCCTAAGGGAGAACAAAAGTATAGCTGTAAGATTTCATGTGATGCTACCAGCAACTAAGAGTATGTGTCAATAATCCTCATGGCAAAGTCAAAATATAATATTTAATAATGTTGTTAATGTCATAATCTGCTGTCCCAATTTTATCTTATTGGATCAGGAATTAAAAGTATGACTTAACCTTGATCATATTCTGTAATACTAAATGTCCATATGATTCATTCAACTCTGCTTTATGTCCCAGGCACTGTTCTTGTCATGGGAAAGTCTACCATAAAAAAAGGTAGCTAAGGTTCCTCTCCTCATACAGTTTAAATTCTAATGGGGAAAGAAATACAATAAAAAGTTAATTAATAAATATAATAATTTCCACTGGTGGAAAGTGTTGTAAGGAAACTAAAACAAGGCAATGTGACATTAGCAGGGTGGAAAGAAGGAACTACACTCTAATGTGGGGTCAGAGAAAGCCTGTGTGAAGAAGTGACATTTGAACTGAGATCTGAATAACAAAAAAGTTCTTAAGGAAAACATCCTGGAGAGAAGTAAACACCAGCTAGCTGACTGAAGCACAGTGAGCAAGACAGAGTAGTACCAGCTGAGAGGTCTTTTTGTGGGACTTGCATGAGCTTGGATTTTACCGTCTGGGATATGGCACTCATGGCAGTATTTTAAAGTGGAGGAGTGACATGATCTGATCCGTTTCTAAAATGACCGCTCTAGGATCCCACTTTCACTTTGATAGAGTAGCTTGATTTAGATCAACCATCCTGCCAAGAACAATATATAAAAACTGGGGGGTGGGGGAGGCAGGTTTTTTGAGATGCTACAGAGGTCATGGCAATTAGAATTTAAGGGGCCAAGGTCCCAGAAAGAAGGGAAACGCACTGAGGTGAAATATTGAAATTAAGATAATGTGGTCTTATTGGCCCAAAGACAAAATAGAACAGAATAGAGAATAGAGAAACAGACCCACAGGAAAAGAGTCATTTGGTTTATGTCAAAGTTGCCACTGCATTGCAATAGGGCAAAAGGAGGGTCTCTTCAATAAATGGTGCTTGGTTAGTTGAATATCCATATGGGAAAAAATGAATCTTGATCACAGCACCTACAAAAATCAAAGTGGATTGCATTTCCTAAATGGAAATGGTTAACAGTAAAACTCTCCAATGAAAAATTAGAGGACTATCTTTATGACCTCAGGGTAAGCAAAGATTTCTTAACTGGACACACAAAGGACTAACCGTAGAGGAAAAGACTGATAAGTTGAACTTAATTAAAATGAATAAATTCTGACCACTAAAAAGTATCATTAAGAGAGTAAAAAGGCAGAATGGGAGAAAAATATTTTCAAGACATATCTTGTATCTAGCATATATCAATAACTTCTAAATAAATAAGAAAAAGACATAGAATCCATTTAAAAATGGACCAGAGATTTCAATAGACAAGTCACAAAAGTAAATATCCAAATGGCCTACAAACATATAAAAAGGTATTGAACTTAACCATAAGAGAAATGCAAATGAATACCACAACGAGCTACCACTATATACCCATCAAGTATTGGGAACTTAAAAAGTAAAAACTGAATGTGGGTAATTGAAACCGTTTCCAGGCAACCAAAGGATATCTTACTTATTCATCTGCATCATTCAGCTTCATCATTCACTCTTCTTGTACTCTAGTGATACTGAACTATGTATGATTTCCTAGGATGCCATGTGGCTTCAGGTCTTCATGCCTTTGCATATGTTGTTTCTCCATTCTGCAATAGACACTCCTTCCTTTTGTCCCCTCTGTCCAATCTTGTTCACCTGATCAACTCCAGCCCATGCAATACTCCTCTAAGAAGCTTTCCTTGACTCACCCAGGAAGAGTTAGGCTCTTCCTCCTCCTCGCTCCCATGATAGCCTATGAATACCGCTCATCACAATGTATTGTTTGTTTACTTTCTTGTCCAACTTCCCTTCTGGTCATTTTCTGTGACAAGAATGACTTTCCAGACCTTTTTCCTCTAGCCAATCTCTGCATTTTTCAAGAAGTACAACATCTCTGAAGTTGTTATGCTAATTTCCACTTCAATTCTGTTTATATTCATTCTTTTAACAAATATTTACCAAGTATTTATTAGCTATTTGCTATATGCTAGCTACTAGTCTGTGCTTACTGAGTTAATATGTATATTAGCACACTCTCTCCAACTGGATTATAATTTCCTGGGAGGCAGGAACCACAGTGAAGGGGAGGAGAAGACTTTCTATGGATATTACATAAATGGCCAGCCCAGGGCTGAGTATATAGCTCATACTCAAAAATTCTTGTATTAGCTGAGTTATTTTATAAATAAGCTAACACATAAAAGTGATTTTAAAAAGTGATTATTATGGTACCAAGTACACAGTAAATCTCAGCTAATTTATTTGTCAGGAATCCAAATAACTATTTTGCCTGAGGCTCAAATTAAGAGAGATGTTTACATAATCAGAAAAAATGCTAAGCAAAACTGTGAAAGAAATACACCCTGGACATCCTTCCATGTACCCTTCCATTAATCTTTTCTCCCTTTCTGACTCTAACAACTTCCTGACCCCTCCATTAGTGCTTTCATGCATATCCAGACTGCTCCTTGCATTTCCTTGCCCCTCTCCCCACAGCACCCCACCTATTCAAACCTCCCTCAGATATGCCTCAAGCTCTGTAATTACCTTTTCCCTCTACTCATGCAGAGTTTACCAGCCTTGAACTCCCACTGGCAAGCACTCTTAGCCGAATTCCCTCCAGGATGTGAATTGCTAATAATAATGGTCACATTCCTTCTCAAAGGCGTGTGTCCATTTTAAGAGAGAAATACCATGTCTTGACCCAAAGGGAATGATTCTCTGATGGTTTCATCTATGTAAGCTGGAACTCAGGTAATATTTTGGGGGCAATGGCCTCATCTTTGCATTCCTTGAACATATCTATGGAGTTTGTGCTTTAAGGCTGGACATTTATATATCCACTAAAGAAAGTCTTGCCCTCATATCCACTATACAATAAAACACTTATCTACCAACAGGTCTACATCATTTCATTAAATCAGACAACATCAGTATCTAGAAGCTCAAAAGTGTACTGCATACTGAAAACTCTAGCAAGAAGATCACGGCTGCAACTCATTGCTAGCACTCTCAACATTTGGAATCTTTAAAACTGAACAAATAGCAATTATCCAACATATTTAGATAATTATGGCTTTTAGTCTGTAAAGTCTATACTTCAAAGACTATATAAGCAATGTTTCTTTTATAATTGTGCTTTTCATTTTAAAAGTTTTTCAGTTGACAAAGACAATTTTTCATTCAACTAGAGCTGGTATTTGGTAGCATTTACTCATAATGGAATTTTTGTTGTTGTTACTATTCAAGTCTTCTCTGGATCTGTAGGTGAGGCAGAAGTTTCTATCAGAATTAAGAAAATATGGCATTTTTGCTATTTCTGAATAAAATATTATAGCCAGAAAGCTACATGGGCTCTACCCATTTCAGAATTAGGCAAAATTGCAGCATTGCAAGCAAGACAAAAAGCAACAGGGGTTCTCTACCTGTCACATACATTTTTTAAAAAATATGACATTATAAAGCTTAATTCAATACCTTTCAACATTGTGTACTTGAAAAGCACTCGTAGAAAATGGCATTTCTGTGGCTGTCATCCAGTTTGTCCCATTGTACGTGCTGTTACAGCCATAGGTTTCAAGGCTTAGTGGCACAGTCCTCTCAGGAAGTGGAGGGTAAAGCTGTGCTCCAATTCCGACCCACAGAGAAACAACAAATCCAGCCAGCAGACCACCAAGCGCTCCCTGAAAAACAAGAGTGCTTTTAAAAGAAAAATAATATAGTTTGCTTTGAGATGGAAATTAACATTAGAAGGGTAAGCTCAAGAAAGCCCAAGTCAAATCTACCAGCTTCCCTCCTAAAACTATTACCCCTCGTAAGATCCTGCCTCCTGTCAAGGGCAGCATAGGGCCCTGGTCCCTCAGCCCAGAGCCCTGGGGACTCTGTAACCCCATTTCACGTTACTATCTAGCCCATCACCAATTCCTATCCATTTTTCTTTTCATATGTCTCATTCCATTCCTTCCTCTCTGTTTCCATGCCCAGCATTCTGTTCTGGCCTCCTTGTCTCTTCATATCCGAATAACTACAACAGTCATGTGGTTGACTCCAGGCCAATTGTTCCCTCTATTTTTACTTAATCTGTGAAGACATAGCATGCCATATGAGCAACAGACTATGAAGAAGAAAGCATACACAAAGTTTATTCCTATACTTAGCAACATGCCTGATTGTAGTTGTGCCTTAGGATAATTAGGGGGAAAATAGCAAGCAGTTTTCACAAATGACTGGTTGGTGCAGACGACCAAACCAAGTATTTCTAGAGATAAGTGGAGATGTCCTCTTTGAAGACATTTGGTTTCCCCATCTTTGGAAAACTTTGGTCCTCTGCTCCTGCTTTTCAGCTGCAATCCAGGTGTTCTGCCAGCCCTTGAGTGATTTAAGCCCTAGTTTGAAATGATAGACACAAAAGCAAACCTTGAGCTGGGAAGCCCCTTCCTCTGTGGTGAAATTTCCCCCCTCCTTCCTTTAAGAATAATGATCCGACAGGGAAGCCTGTGCCTCAGGTTCCACAGAGAGAGGACAGGTGAGAGTACATGAAGCAAGGGGAAAAACATAAGCAAAAGCATAAGGTAGAAAAAAAGGATGGTGTATTGATGGGAGAATGAGAAGGCTCCTGACCAGATCAGAGGATTTATGTTGAGAACAAGGACTATGTGCTCTTTCATTAAGCCATGAACCCTTCAGAGCAGAACTAGTTTTCTTTATTTAATTTTATTTTGTGTGTGTGAGGAAGATTAGCCCTGAGCTAACATCTGTTGCCAATCCTCCCCTTTTTGCTGAGGAAAAGTGGCCCTGGGCTAACATCCGTGCCCATCTTCCTCTACTTTATATGTGGGATGCCTACCACAGCATGGCTTGATAAGCAGAGCGTAGGTCCACTCCTGGGATCTGAAACTGCTAACCCTGGGCCGCCAAAGCAGAGCATGCGAACTTAACCACTATGCCACCAGGCTGGCCCCAGGTTTCTTTATTTTTGATGCCCCAGCACTTACCACAGTGCTAGACATATAGCAGGCATGCAATAAATGTTTTTGAATAATAAGAAATTTGAATAGTAAGTCAGGCCACATTCAGTGCTCTCTACTCCTAGGACAGTGCTCAGCCCATAAATATTCAATGAATGAATGAATGAGAGGAAGTGAGGAAAAGAAGTAAAGGAACGGAAGGAGGGAAGGAAAGAGGGAGGAAGGGAAGGAGTGAGGGAGAGAGGGAGGGAAGAAGTCTACTCCAAGGTAAAGGTAGATATTCTGCTGGTGAAAAACATGAATATAGTAAAAAGGTACTTCCTATGATAGGAATAATAGTATCTCACTTCCCCTGAAAAAGGACATATTGGACCTAGTAGCTACAACTTTTCTGGAGGCAACTCACTGTGGCAATAAATGTCAAAAACCAAAAGTCAGTCGTTTTTTAATGTCTCAGACACTCAACAAACCACAATGCATTTCATAATGCAGAATCTAATGAAAGCGTTAACATTCTGAAGTGGACACAAACTACTCTCTTTCATTGTGATTAATTTCTACCAAACTAGCTTTTCATGTGACACTTCATTGAGAATTATTAATAACAATATTAATAACAACAAAAATAGCCCTTATTAGTATCTACCTTACCAATTTCTAATGCCTCATGAGGAAAATGGAATTTGTTTTTTTTGTTGTTGTTGTTTTAAACAAATGTATAGCTTAATGAATTATTATAAGGCTAACTTTTCTTTTTTTTTTTTTTTTGCTGGGTAAGATTCACTCTGAGCTAACCTCTGTTGCCAATCTTCCTCTCTCTTTTCTTTTTCTCCCCAAAGCCCCAGTACATAGCCATATATTCCAGTTGTAAGCCCTTCTAGTTCTTCTATGTGAGCCACTGTCACAGCATGGCTACTGACAGACGAGTGGTGTGGTTCCGCACCTGGGAACTGAACCCGGGCCACCGAAGCAGAGTGCACCAAACTTTGACCACTAGGCCACCAGGGCTGGCTCGAAAATGGAATTTTAATGTAAAGAATGGCATTTTAATCTGTGTAAAGTCATAGTTCTGCAGTTATTTGACATCTGTCTGAAACAACCATACACACATTATCAGTTTTTCCTGAACTTCAGCTTATAGCAGGACTGAGCCACTGGAGTTTCTCCTGGCTTTCAGAGGAATCATTTTGATTTCTTTTATTCCAAACAAAATTTAATACTTCAAAGCACAGATATGTCTACGTAGAAGAACAGACATATTACCTATTTCTGGATATTGTTCCCAATTATGATCACCCCCTTGGGGCTAGAAGCATGTTATTGAAGCTACAGCTTTAAATATCAGGAGTATCCATTTTCTGGCCAAGATGGTGAAGATCTTATTTTATTGCTTCTCTTTGCTGTACTCTGGCTATTCACAGGTATCCTCAGCTCTATTGCCATTAAATCTTTCATATCTAAGCCTGTTAATCTCCTTCTTTAAATCCTAGCAGTTAATTTTCAAGAAGGGCAAAAAGATAAATGCACAAAAAGTGTTGTTCCTTCAATTACATTATATAATATTCATAATATATGTCATAATATATATCACATATCATATGTCATTTCATAATATATGTCCTTTAGTTATGTTTTATTATATTCTATTTTCATTATATAATATAATTATGTTATAATATTATATAACAGTTATATAATATTCATAATATATACCATTTGGCAGTTTCCATTTAGCTTCACACATGCAGGGTCTTAGTGCATAGTATTTCATTGTGCACCCCAGCAAAGTCAATATGAGTAATTTAAGTCATTGAGACAAGTTACTAATGACAGCTATCAAAGGGCTCACATCTTTACAATTAAGAAAAATTGTATTTGGGAAAGAAAGCTTTACACATGTTCATTCTTTACACTTACAATTGAGTTGGCAAAGGGAACCAAAATGCCCAAAGAAAACAAGCCCAGAAGTGGTCCACCAACCATGCCAAATATGCTGAGTGATGCCTATGAAAATAATAAAAAGTCAGCAATTAGCCATCTCAAATCCAAGATAAAAATGTTTCAAAGTAATTTCATCAGAAAGAGGATTTAAAGTATTCAGCCTCCTCCTAAAAATCATGGCAGCCTTGTCATTGGCAAAGAGGTAATCAGAACTTGGAAGCTTCTGCTTCTCAGTCTCAAGTATCCATCTGTTTATTCAGGTTCCCTCAATAAAGAAAGCAAAATGCATAGAAGGTACAGAATCATGGACAATGGGAGCATCTATGTGGATGTATAAGACAAGAGGGACACCACTCCTCCTGGCCTGTTCTTGCACATATTAATAATCAATCACATCACTCCTTTGTGCTTTGATATTATCAAAATCCTCTGCAAAACAAGATTGTGGATAAGTACTGCTAAGTGACCAGAGATGGTAATGAAACCCAATGCTATCCTTGGTTCCCTGAGGATGGAACTAAAATGAAATATATGATTTCTAAAAAAAGATTGATCAAATCATGTAGAAAGAGATTTAAAATCTAATTGGCTAATTGCAACCTTTGTTTTGAGGTATAAATGTCAAGAATTATAATAGTGAAAAAATTTTAAAATGTGAAGAATAGAGAAATGCAAATAGCCAAAACTTCCAAGAGATATCTGTTCTCAACAATTAAGTGGCTACTTTTTGAGAGTGAGCAGAACTATAAAAGAAGAATTGGGGACACACTGGTTTGTCCAGAGAGTAAAGGGGCCTGACAGAACAGAATGAATGAATTAAAGAAAAAATATCAAGTCAAGAAAAATTTTAGACAGTATAGACTGTAGTCTATGGCGGAGCGGGGGGTCAGGGGGAAGCCTAACTTGTGGACTAGGGAAAGGAGTGTGGATACTGATGATGAAGGAGAACTAGTGTTTGAGGAAGATATGGGCTCGGGATATCATCCTAAGGAGTCATTTCACAACTTCTCTTGAACCAGAGTCCAGTAGGAAGGGAGATAGACTTCACCACAAAATGTGAAAGAAGTCACACGGCCCATGGAGCAAGCTGCGACAGTGTGACCTGTGAGCCAGTGTGGGGAATATAAGGAATATACCCTAAAAAACAGCCTGTCTCAGGAAATAAGATCTTGGTCAGAGATGAAGCAAGGAAGAACCAGCTTGGAGCTATTATGACTCTCCTATAACATCTCACTGTATATCCTCAGACCAGAGTTGATATATGGAAAAAGGGGAATCAACCACAATAAGAGCTACAAGCAAACTATGCATGACTCCATGCAGACTATGGAGGAAAGCACATTCAGAGGAGTTTTACTGGTTATGGCTTAGGTGTGCTGGATAAGCTTGGAGATTCTGGACCTAATTCATTCATTTATACAATCAGGATGAGATCAAACTATTTTAACTGGTATGCCCTAAGCAACAACCAATCAGAATGGACACAAGCCTTAGGTCTGAAGCATAAGCCTGAAAGGCTTGCTTTGCCAAGCATTAACCTTCAAGTTTCTGGATCATGGGGAGGTTCAGGAGTCCCAGAGGAGGAGCCCAGGTTGCCAGGGAAGTTGCAGGGAACTTGGGGTGATCAGATAAGTGGATATTCAAGAACCAATACATAAATAGGTACATTCAACCTGAATCTGTAAAATGCCTACTTAGTCCTGAGCACTGCAGTAGGCACTAGTTATTTGATACAGGGTCAAACAACAATATCGTAATCCTCACCTTTATGGAATTACAAACTATTGATTAATACAGACATTAAACAAATAACTGCAATAAAGTATGACAATGGGGATGATAAGAGAAATATAAGGTGCTCTGGGAACATTTGGCAGAGAGGAACTCAAACTTATCCAGGGAACAGAAAGAATCATTTAGAATAATGATGCTTAAGTTGAAACTTGAAGAATAAATAAGTCCTAGACAGTTGAAGGGTACTCCATACAGGGGGAAGAGTCTATGCTAAGGCCTGGATGGTAAAAAAATGAAGTGCATGCAAGGTTCAGAAAGAAGATTAGTCTTTCTTCTCCATTACAACACCTCCAAAGAAGCAGACAAGAGCTTTCTTACACAAAATGCTAACAAAAAAAATTAGCAAAAGCCTCAGGAGATGAAGGACCCTTCAGATAAAAAACAAACAAACCTAGGTATTTCTACTTCTGGGAAAATGGAGTAGATGTACTTTTCCCTATTCCTCCTGCTAATAAAACTAAAAATCCTGGACATTATATATAAAACAACTATAAGAAGAATGCAAATATGGAGAGAAGTAGGCAGACCGGCTAAGGATTTGGGGACCTGAATAATGACACAGTGGTGAGTTCTCCAAGTTTTCCTTTTGCCCACATATCCCAGTCTTAGGGTTGAAGAAACGGGAGATCCAAAATTAACAACAGGTGCAGACAAAAACATTCCCAACAAAAGCCTGTTCTCTCTAGTCATAGGACCAGAAAAGGAGCAACTTAGCAAGATAGGAAACTTTTAGACAATAACTGCTCAATTCCAGCCAAATGCCACAGAACAAACTGTTTCCCTTCCCCAACATATGACAGCAAAGGCCAAGTAGAGAGCTTAGATTCCATCCCCACCAGCCTATAACAAGGCACCACTTTCCCTCCCTGCTGAGTTGTAATATCATAGGAAGTCTAGTGGAGAATCAGGACTTTCAACATTGTCCAGCTATAACAAGACCACCTCCACTATGGTGTCAGTGGAGACCAGTCCCACCTAGCAAAACAAGAAGCTCATCCTGTCAACAGAGGCCAAGTGGGTAACCTGGACTTCTACTTCCATCTGGCAATAATGAGGCAGTACCATTCCTTCCTCTGTTAAAGTGGTGTCAGAGAAAGCAAACTAAGCAGAGGTATAAGTAAGATTTAGAGTCTCATCACACAATATGAAAATGTCCAGGTTTCAAATGAATTCACTTTTCATAGCAGGAACTAGGAAGGTCTCAAACTGACTAAAAAAAGACAATCAACAGATGCCAACACAGATGTGACAGAGATATTAGAATTATTTCACAAAATTTTAAAGCAGCCATGATAAAACTGCTTCAGCAATTAGAACACACTTGAAAAAAATAGAAGGTCTTAGCAAAAAAATAGAAAGTCTCAGCAAAAATATAGAGGATATAAAGAACCAAATGGAAATTTTAGAACTGAAAAATATAATATAATAACTGAAGTAAAAATCTCAATGGATGGATTCAACAGCAAAATGGAAGTGAAAGAGGAAAGAATTAGTGAAGTGGAAGATAGACCAATAGAAAATACCCAATCTGAACAACAGAGAGAAAACAGACTTAAAAAAAATGAAATGAGAAAGAAAAGACTGGACCATTCATACAGGCTAGTGGCATACAAATGGCACAGTCACTCTGAAAAGACATCTGTCAGTTTCTTTAAAAAGTAAACATGCAACTACCACACAGCAATTGCACTCTTGGGCATTTATCCCAGAGAAATAAATCTTATGTTCACACAAGACCTGTACATAAATGTTTGTAGCAGATTTATTCATAATAGCCCCAAACTGGAAACAACCCAGACGTCCTTTCAATAGGTGAGAGGTTAAACAAACTGTAGTACATCCACACCAAGGAATACTATACAACAATAAAAAGGAACCAACCATTGATACATGCAACAACCTGGATGAATTCCAGAGAACTATGCTGAGTGAAAAAAGCCAATCTCAAAAGGTTACATACTATATTATTCCATTTGTATAACATTTTTGGCATGACAAAATCAGAAATGGAGAATAAATTAGTGGTTTCCAGAGTTAAGGAAGGAGTAGCAGCAGGAGGGAATTGGGTGTGGCCATAAAAGGGCAACATAAGGGATCCTTGTGGTGATGGAAATATTCCATATCTTGACTGTATCAACATCAATATCCTGGTTGTGATATTGTACTATTGTTTTGAAAGATGTTACCATTGAGAGAAACTGGGTAAAGCCTGTAGGGCCTGGGCCTTGCTTGCTCAGCAAGAGCCCACGAGCCCATTGCAACCACATGTCCTTCTGGCTCCCTTCTGGGCAGGACACCCAGCTGCTGGGATTTGAAAGAATCCAGGACCTGGCCAGCCCTGATCTTACCTTACCTCACTGAAAGAACATCTTAAAGGGACACAGAGCCCCTCCACGTGAGCCACTGCTCCTGGGAAAGCTGGTCATACCAGGGACAGCCCCTCTTGGCAAACAAATAGCCTTTGCGTCCCCTGCCTGTATAAGCAGCCCTCTCCCCACCCGCACATTGCTGTCCAGTCAGCTGCCACTGGACATCCCTGTAAGTAACTCCCAATAAACCTATATGTCTTGTTCGCCATCTCCGGGTCTTTTCTTTGGTCTCTCCACAACCTAACCCACGTTGCTCACCCAACTGGGCGTGCGGCCAAACAAGGGTATATGAGATCTCTGTATTGTTTCTTACAATTGCATGTAAATCTACAATTATCCCAAAATAGAAAGTTTAATTTAAAAATTTTAAAATAATTTAGTCATCTCTGTTCTTTGATGTCTATGTGTAGATATATAAAAAGAGAAATCTGGAAGGATGTTCACATCAACATTAAAAAAAAAGAAGAAGAATTTAGTGATAATGACTCAAACCTTCGAGGGTCAGCTCTTACCTGCAACAAAGCTCCCATTAGTGATGCCAGTGCAGCCATTCCAATACACAGGACCCCAAACAGCAAGCCTACATGGACGACATAAAATCCAGACACAGAGGATCAGAATTCTGAATAGAATAAGCTACCACACCTTTGATTCAACATGAGTAAAATGACTGTGGTGAAGAATGGCCACATACATCAGAGCCAGCAAAAAAGGAAAGAGGTGTTTTCCTACAGGATCAGCAGTGTGCAAAGAGAAAAGAAAACCCTGATATTGTGTCCCAGGATTAATTACAACAATAGATTATATAAGTGTAGAATCCCTAGAGTTAACTGCAGGGATTTTAAAGCTAAGAACTATTGTGTTATTAATCTAATCCCCCATAAACATTTGTTTATAAAGGAAGGCTAGGGTCACTGTTTTCAGTTTGCCAAAAAGAGGACAAAATTCAGCTCTGCTGGGCACAACATGATGGGGAAGGGGAGTAATAAACATCAGAAATTAGAGTCTTCTGACTTTAAGTGTTTATTTCTCCTGGGAAGTGGCAATCCATGCCACAGGGGTGGTTTAGGACCCTTAGCCCTCTCATAATCTCCATCAACATCCCCAAGCCTTTCCTGTTAAACTAGTAAAGAAAGGCAGCTTCAAGACAAGGATTATACTCTCCCTTCTACCAAATTGTTTCCCCCAAACTTCTTTATAGAAATCCTCAAGCCACCACGGGTGGTCAGATGATAGGATTTTTCTTTCCTCTTTTGGCTTTCAGAATTTTCCAGAAGCTCTCCAAGTAAACATTTTATTTTTTAAATTATAGAAAAGCTTACCCCCCCAATTTTTATTTTTAAAGACTTCCATTCAGCAAAAATCACCTGAAATCAGTCAATATAATTTCCCACACATAAAATTCAAAGAACACAAAAAATGAGTGAGAAATCTGCTCATCATGAAATTAGTGTATTCCCTATGTTATGTTACTCTTATCCTAATTATACTAACACTCACACCTTTGTTAAGTATCAAAGGTGTGTGTTAGTATAATTAAGTATATTGGGTAAATAATCTTATTGCACCTGAATGGAAAACCTTACATTATTATTTTGCAAAGAGCCCTTGTTGCAATGATTTTTTGTGCCTCTGAAACCTAATATAAATAGTATTTCCAACATACTTAGCTTGATTCTTCTCCATTTGATAGCTCATGAATGATCACCACCGGGGTTTTTGGTATTCAAAGTTATTGGAAACACCCTCAATTCATCTACCATGTTCTTTTCTATGAAGTCCTTACTGTACCATACCTCAAGACAATGATTTTATATAGCACTTCAAAATGAACAAAAACTTCATCTACACTAGCAGAGTTGATTTCTTATTAATCAGCAGCAGCATCATTCCTTGAGCACCAGCTAGTGCCTCTTGTTTAATTTACATTATCTCAAACCCTCATAGTACTCCTGCAAGGTGAATATTTTTTGTTCCCATTTTCCATGTAGAGAAACAGAGGCTCAAATTAGGTTACTGGGTTTGCTCAAAGATAACAGCTAGTAAACTGATGAAGCATGATTGGGCTTGTCTGGCTTCAAAAGCTTCTATTCATTCTACTAAACTACCCAACTTCAATAATCCCATAATGAGCCAGTCTAAATACTCTTCAGGAAGCATTGTATCATTTTGAAATTATGCTCCAGGATTAAAACCAGGTAAGATGATGCAATGCTATTTAAATTTAGGGGACAATGAAGAATATAAATTAAGTACATATTTCAGGCAATAGTCATGGCAATTAATTATAGAATTATGGTTCAAAACAGAGTATTATTTACTATTCTTTGACAGTCTATTAGTGTTATTGTGTTGAAGTTAAAGATTCTTTAGAAAAAAATGGTTAGTCATTCACTCCAAAACACATATACCCAACATGTCAAAATGAAGAATGAAGTATACCAGCCAGATTTCTTTGAGTCAGATATTACATTTGAGACATATGGGAACTAGAGGCCTTTAAACCTTTCCAGTCAAGCCTATTTGACCCCTAATAGGCTTCTATAATCTAAGAGTAGAAGTTGAACATTCCTTGCACGATTTTATAGACCACGTCCAGGACAGTCTACGTTTGGAGACAAAACAGACAATCAAGCTGGGTTAAAAATCATAATGCTCTGTTTCTTTATCTCCAATTCATATACACAGACCATGTACCTTAACCTGACAGTGCTTTCTTAGGTATTATAGAAAAAGTGTGGCTCTTGGTTGCAAACTAAGGATATTTCTTAAAACTGTGGTCTAAAGTTGAAAAGGAAAAGAGTTGAATGTTTTTCTGTGGCTAAGAATTTAACATAGATTTGGGATAGGAAGAAGGTAGGAAAGAAGGGCAGCCAAATAGGACCTCTGGAAATTGTTCTTTGTGGTCCCTGACAATTAATTGCTTGAAGTGTCTCTCAAATCTTGATTGCAAATATGGCCATGACTGCATTAAGCCATAGGCATGCATATATGTATATACATTCATACTCAGAGGTTCTTAGTCTGTATCTTCTACTTAAAAGAATTTCTGGTGTCTCTAAAACTCATTTCCCAGAGCTGAAATGGAATTGCGAAAATGGAAACTTACTCATTCCTTGGGAAATCCAGGAAAGAGACCTTTCTGAGAGCGATCTGAAGCGAGGTTTGACTAGATCTTCCACAGTTACTGCTGCTAATGCATTAATACTGGAGGACACTGTGCTGTAAGGGAAAATAAAACTTTTGACTTATAATATTTTAACTTTAATAACACTTTAAGTGGGAATGGGAAAGGGGAAAACAAATTGTTACTTCTGAAATATAACCAGATTTCTACTATATTATTTTTAATGATCACAGCATCCTCTTTCTGGAAGCTGTCATCATCCAAGAACAATTCAGACAACATCCATGGGCTTAACAGTGAGAAAGAAAAATTTAATGTTGCTTCCATTTTGCAATTAATCCTCAGTGTCTATGGAAGGAATCTGCATAGATTATGCAGTATTATTATATAAAGACTTTAAAACATATTTTTCTTTGTGCATAGAAAGGACTGTCATAAGTCCTCACTAACATATGCCATAAATATCAATAATATTAATTTCCCGGATCCTCACTAACATATGATGTACATGTTAATAATAAGAATTCCCTGGAGCAAACACAGGAAGAAAGTGCAATGAATAAGTTCAAGCACAAAACAAGATTCTTTGGACCGTGTATATTATTCAGCATGTCAACAGGAGATTTTAATGCTAATTTTCCATTTACCCATGCTTTAGGCACATGTATATTTTAAACCAAGACTGTGAGCACCCATTTTTGATAATCAGTGAAAACTACCACCAACTGATCAACAATATTGTGACCCTACAGAGTACGTGACAGTGTATTAGATAGTAGGGACCAAGTTAATAGTGAAGACAGATGATAACAGACTGCTAGCCCATATTGACAAGAGTCAGACTGACAGAGAGGATACATGGAGCAGACTGCCGACTTTGGGCCACTTGTGCCCATGTCCAGAATTCAGTTTTATCTCCCAAAATCCAATAATAAAAGAAAGATCCCCATAGGGAAATTAGAGTCAGAGTTCATACCTTAATGTTCCACTGTAAACACAGGCCACAAAAAGTCCAGGAAGTCCAGGATAATCTTGCAAAATGTCTAGTACCAAATAAGGCATCAGCTGAAAAATTCAAAAATTTACTCCTGAGTATTATTTGCTAACAAATAAAATTAATTAATGCCTCATTTATCTTGTGTTCTTCAAGAGCTAAAGGGGGCTATTCCACATAACTGAAATTTCCAAATACCTAAAACTAAACTCTTTAACTGCTAATGCTTAAAGAAAAGAATAGCACAGTCATTAAAGGTACAGATTCTGGATTCAGACAGATGTGCCTTTTGTTACTTAATTTCTCTGAGCCTCAATTTCCTTATCTGTAAACAGGGGTAATAATACTAACCTTGTAGAGTTGCTATAAAAGTTAAATTAGATAATCTATGTAAAGCTCTTAGTATAGTCCATGGACTAGAGTACCTGCTCAATAAAAAGGTAGCTGTTTTCATTCTTTGGAATAATAAATCAATTTAAAGGAAATATTTTACAGACCTCTGTGCTTAAGCAACCATCATTCATGTAACTTAATTTAACTTTACTTGATGATTCAAGGCTATCGATGTGAACTTCAACCACTTCCCAGGACTAAAAATATAATAGCTGCATATGGTAGGAGCCATAGTGACGACTGGAGAGTAACCTCAGTAAATTTCTGAAACTTGCTTCTTTTAAAAAAAGTCCCTGATGTCAACTTGCTTTTTGATAAGTTACTTTTTTAAAGATAAATATTAAATAAGGATGGGAAGGTGCAGTCTTTTCGGGAAAACTGATTTTTAAATTAAAAGGGCCCTAAGTGGATCATTTTCCAGAAAAATGTCCTCTCATTTGCATTAAAACATTATTGATTCCTTCTCCCTTAGTACAGAGTAGATGGCATGCCCTATCTTACCAGCCTCTTTGATTTCATTTTACAATGGTTTGTTGACTGAATATGGAAGAACATCCTCCACTGTTGCAAGGGTCCGTGTTGAATTGTTTTAGGAATGCCTTCTCCAAAGCTTACTAATTCTTTATTCAAAGAAAAAGAGAGTATCCCTTCTCTCTATATGAGGTTAAGATCCAATTTTCCCAAGATTTCTTAAAAGTTTAACTTCAAGCAACATTCCATACATAAGCAAAAGTAGTTTCCATTGGTAGTAATACAACGAGATCTAAAATCCTCTAAGTGATAGGTGCCTATATGCACAACACCCCTGAACACATTCTGTGACAAGGAGTCTGAAGGTTAGGGAGTTGTAGGGATTTTTTTTGCCCAGGGTAAGGGAAAGCTGTCTTAGAAATATTTTTTAAAATTCCTATTGTCCTCATGGTACAAACTACAGACAATAAAGATTGACAAAGATCACAAAATAGTCTTGACTAGAGAGAACATAATGGAAGAATGCCTCCACCTTCAGAACAAACATGACTCTTGGATTCTCTGAGTGAACAGGAAGGATCTTATCAATAGGAGGACATAGGTTAAGATAAGATTGAGATAAACAGCTCAAGGATGCTCTCATTTTCTAATCCCACAAAGTTGTATCCTTCTGGGAATATGTGATGCATTTGCCCCAACATAAAATTTACCCTATCTTCATTCTAATGAGTCCCCTGGGCACTTGCTTTACAAGCAAGTCCTAGAAAATAATTTTGGCAAGAACTCAGGCTTTGGAGTCAGGCAGCCCTGGGTTTGAATTCTAACTCCACTTTCTGAAAGATGGTAGATGGCAGAGAGGTTCAAAGTTAGGAGTCTGGTGGCAGCCTGCTTGGGTTTGAATCCTGGCTCCAGGTTTACTAGCTTTACTTAACTTCTTTGTGCCTCAGTTTCCTCATCTTTGAGAGGGAGATAATCATAGCACCCACCTCAGAGGGTAGCTGTGAGGATTAAAAGTTGAAATTTATATAAAGCACTTAAGATAGTGCCTGGCCCATGGTAAGTATGTGATGAGTGCTTGCAGCTATTCTTATTTATTAGTTATGTGACCTCTCTGAGATTCATTCATTTCCTCATCTATAAAATTAGAATTGCAGAATTGTGAGAATTAAAATAGATAAAGCATACAAAGCTCTTTGCACAGAATCTCATCACATAGTTGGTATTCAGTCAATGTTCACTTGTTGAATTCGTTTCTCTATCAGTTAAAAAATGGAAGGCAACTGTTTATAAGTGAGCAATCTGACAATGCCCACAAAATGTTCTACAGTACCGTGGTTTGTGTGTAGTTTTTTTTGAACTGTGTTTACCCTTCTATTCCCAGCCTTAAGCTATTTCTATATAACACTTGGCTTGAAATTTTTCCAGGTATTTCAATGTTTTAATCTTGGATGCAGCATTCTTCATTCTTGCTGTATCTGCTAAAATAAATTTTTGCAAAATGCTTTATAGAAATTAAAGATGATTGTATTGCGCCCATTTGCTGTTTCTCTGCAAGAACATGAACACTCTTTCCTCCCAGTGAATGAGCTTTCTGAATGTCATTAACACATGTGTAAGAAAGACAAGATACTGAACCTGGTCTGGTGCGGACACTTTCTTGGCTGTCCAAGGATCACAGTCTTGGTACCTGGAGTATAGAGCTAGTCCACAAAACACTGAGCACACGAGGATGGCCCAGAGTCCCAAAAGATTGACGTAGAGAGCCCTAAAGAAGTGAAAACAAACCAGCAAATGACAATTGTAATTTCCATCCCAAAGATTAGGAAACTTGTTACAGAAATAGAAGAGACTTTCATGATTATACTCAATAAATACACATTATCTTTTGGTCACCAAAAATGCTACTTATTTTATTCAGGCCTAACCTTCTGTTTATGATGTCAACCAACAATGTGTTTGGAAATACTCGGAATAGATGGGGTTTTCCCAATGAACGAATATATCCTCCTGGTCAGTGTTCCATGGGCATTATTAGCTTTAAAATGTTGTCTAATTATACTACCTCAGGGCTTCTTGTCATGAAATAAAGATTTTAATAATCAACAGAGCAGTAACTATTAATCATTTTCCTTTTAAAAGTAACACAATTAGCATCTACATAGCAACTCATCAAACTTGTTTAAATGTGGTTTGTAATACCATCCATTAGGTATGAAAGGCAAACCTGTATTCCTTGAACAATTATCTTCCCAAACATTGTTCAGCATTATAATACACCATGTGTGCTCCAGTGTAAAGGTTGATGTAATGGCCCTAGAGTCAGATCTGAGCATAAATCCTGGCTCTACCTACCATATGTGACCCCAGACAAGTAATTTAGCCTCTCCCATCCTCAGTTTCTTCATTTACACCTGGAGATAACAATGCCTACCTCACAGTGTTAAAAGACTAAATGAAATAATATATATCATATAGCACATTGTTTGGCATGTAATAAACACTTGTTAAATGGTAGTTATTGATGCTATTAGTGTTAATGTCATTGAATACTACATCTTAATAATCAGTTGAATAGTAAACATTTCCCTCACTAAAGTGGCCACGTTTTTTTCCCAGTGGTGCTGTAGTGGACACTGTGATGAGCTGTCCTAGGCTGAAGAGAGGTACCACCCCCAGAGTCATGCCTCCTTGCCCAGGGCAGCCTGCATCTAATGACTTCCGGAATCAGAGATTTAAAGGCCCAGTCCCCTCACCCTAACTTGGGACAAGTCTGAAGAGTCATCCCAGCATCCAAGCTCCCCCTGAGGCCTCTGTTGAGACTGCATTAGAGTCCAACTTCTCCATTTGCCCAATCCTGCTTCCTTCCCTTCCTTCTCTTCTACAGTTGGTAATTCAGTAGTAGACTCCGGCATGCTAACCTCCATCTCAGAGTCTGCTCCAGACAACCCACCCTGCAAAGGTGCCAATCAACAGTTTGCTAGCCTTTCCCCTTGAATTGACTAAATTTACTGTATGTTTTGTTATTGTCTAAAAATAGTATAAGCAACTATATCTCATCTCCAAATCATCAGAAAATATGCCCAGACACTTTTCTGCTCAGACACCCCCCCTTGCTAATATATGAGTTTAATACTCTACCATATCATTTTATTTGACTTTAATACTATTCAGATACATTACTTATCAACATCTGATATTGTCCTCGGCCAGTTAATGTCAGTAGGTCTTCACTTTGTGGCTGGGATTCATTCTTTCCATGGAGTCAGTTTAGAAAGCAGGAGAAAATGGTTCCCCTGAGCTCAGGGAGTCTGCCTTTTTAAGGAGACCCACTGGGTTATTCTGAAGGAAATTGCTTCCTATTAAGAAAGCTCCAATGCTGTTCTTTTAGTTATAAAATCAGGATTTTTGAATTTCATGTTCCCAAAGAAACAGAAGAGCCTGTGCACAATTACTTTGGTAGAGGCATCTGCTCTAGAATAGATTTAAAGTCCAGTGGATTACTGGATATATAAATTACATTCCTTCAAGTTTCTTAAAATACCAGAATAGCTAAGCTCACTTTTGGGGGATTCCATATCCAGTTATTGTATTCATATTCATATAGATCTTTTGTTGTGGAATTTTCCAAAGACAGATAATGTCTAAACCAATTTACTCTCAATATATTGAGCTCAGACATGTGACATCACAATATTTTCACATTCTCCTTTGAATAGAAATAGAATTGACACTCCTCCTACTCCAACCTCCTTGTTACTCTTAATCTATTTAGATTTTTAAGCCCCTAAATGCATGTGGGCCAAGTCAGCCTTATTTATCAGCACAAGGAGTGGTGGTCACCAAGCCGATCTGAGGCCTCCTGAGAAAGAACCAGCCACTGTTTGTACTCTTTGCTCAAGCCAAGACAGGCTTGAGAGTTCCCTGCCCATGTTGTCCTCCAACCTCTGTGCTTTGTTCAAATCACTGTGCTTACCTAGAATGCCCTCCCAGTCTTCTCCACCTGCCCACATGTGATAATTCTTCAGGATCTGCCTGGTTGACAAGAATCTCACTCATCCTCTGCCTTCACATCCCATGATACGAGGTGGAAAAAGGAATTCATATTTACTGGACCCCTACTATGTGTGTGCCAAACACAGTATTTTACAATACCTCCCATGAGATGTATATTTCTTATGCTCATTTTCCAAGTTTAGAAACTGAAGCTCAGAGAGACTAAGTAACTCATCCAGGATCACTCAAGTCACAAGTATTAGAGCAGGGTTATAAACCCATGACTGTGTCTGAAAATAAAATACAGCAGCACATCTGGCAATATAATGCTCTTGAACATTTCCTCTATTGTTACATTGTTTCATGGAACTGTTATACCTCTCTAGTGTTATTTCACTTGCATATATTTTCCTAATTTGTTGTTAAGTTTCTTCATGATTACAGCCTTATATTTATAATTTTTTATTCCCATAGTTCCTTATACAAACAAATGAACAATAAATGCCTATTTATTTGATAATATTTGTTTTATTTAATAATTCATATAAATATTTTCAATATCTGATTTAAAATGTACAGTGCCACTTGATCCTTTTGTAAGTAATTGTATCATTTATCCCTAGGAATTTTATAATACAAAAGACTTAAACCTGAGCAAAGCTTTATTTATGAAAGAGATTCCATAAAGATAACTGATGGTTCATAATGATTCATATACCATAGTTTGGCTTACATTTTTGCTTGGAATCTGCTTTTACAGGAAATATATCTCTGCACTTGGGATTGGTTGATACCATAGATGCTCGTCCACGTGAAGGTCCCTCCTATTATAATTGTCCAGAATGTGTGTCTTTGCAAAGGGTTAGGATTAAAACTAAATGAAAAGAAACAGAAAACAAATCTGAACTATCAGCAAAAAAAACCCACAGAAAATCCTTCAAGAATATTTTTGGAAGCAAGCAATGTATACCTATATAAATATGTATACATACATAAACACATACAAATTTATTAAGTAATATAAAAGGTGGAAACATTCCTAACTTAAGTTCAATGAAAAAAAGTTGACTCTTTCAGAGATTTGGAAATTCTGGATGAGACTGGGGAAAAATAAATATTCTAATCATTCTAGGTGTTTATATAAATTGTTCTCCCATGGCCATTGGAAATTATTTAAACAAGTCCACCATGCTCTAATCAGAGAAGAGCATGAAACTGAAAAAAAGAGAGAGAAATAGGTTCCTAAGTGCACCACAGCAAGAGATAGGGTACTGAAATGAACACAAAATTGGCACATTTTGAGTGTATAATTCCTTTCCTAGCACATGTATAGTCACAGTTCTAATTTATACTCAAGCTCAAGAAGTCAGTCAATTAATGCAGTTTAAAGGTTTTCATGTTCCAAAACTACCATGTCATTATAATTACAATTAATGACTACCATGTCATTAAAATGCTGTATGCACAAGCTAAATACTAATAGTTAAAAGTCACTTTATAACATGCACATAAGACCAAAATATTGTCACAAAGAAAGCTCAACTTCCATGTTTGATACATCTTTTAACTCTTCTTAATGTATCACCTTGGAAGGAATGATTCTGTTCATCTCTGATGTACAATATGAGCTTGATAAATTTCTGCAAAATTAGCTTTCATGGAAACTTTCTGAAAACTATGAATTTCTGCAAATCCATTTCAATTCTTATATTTGAGATCAGCTGAATAAAGCTTTCAGATTTTATGCATATTCTGGCATTCCTATGGAAAGAAGAGAGCCTCTATTCTACTCTCTAACATTTAATGTCAAAGTCTAAGATTTTCAAGGGTGTTGACCGTTTCTCCCATAAAGAAAGTAGCCACTATATTAGCAAATGGAAGTCAAGAGCCAAAAGGATTCAGCGAGCTACTTGAAGGAAGTAAGACAAGATGTAAAACATCAGATTCAGTGGTTTTAGGCCAAACAGAATACATACACCAATTATAGACTGTGCAGAAAATACCAACACAAAATCCTTCTCTTCATTTATCTCCACCAGAGCAGATATTTTGCCCATCATACTCTCAAAACTTATTAGAATAACAAAGGATACACAATAAGTCTCTTCATTATTACTTAATGGTTGGCAGCCTTCAAAGTAAAGATCATAAAAATGTCTAATCTTTTACTTTTTACAATCTTTTATTGATGTATAAGTTACCACTTCAATGCAGCAATATGTGTATCCTTTGTATAAAGTAACAGTTATCTTGCAGAAAAATGATTGGTTCCACACCATCTCCCCTCAACCTAGCCTACTAGGAAGAGATTTGGGAATGATCTCCTGAGTAGCCTTTGGTTGTGTCTGCTTCTTGGTATCCATTCTCCTCTCTTTTGGTAACAGCAACCCAAGTTTACTTTAGGGAAGCTACCATTTCTCCACTAAATAGTCTAAATGGCTGTCAATCAAAACATCCTTCTCTGCCCTAGCTAAGGGATGGAATCATGCCCAAGTTAGGCCAATCGAGGGCTCTCTTCCTTGGAATCTGAATCTTGAGGTAAAAGGAAAAAAATTATTGAAAACAGTTGAAGTTGATTTGCTGTAAATCATTCCTACAAATGAACACATTGACCCTGTCTCATTTCTGAAAAGGCTCTTCTCAAATGCTAACACCTATTTTCAGAAAACCAGAAGAGAGACACCAAAGTGCAAAATGTTTTTTATTTCTTCTTGCCAGTGATTTCAGCTTGACTGCCTCAAAGTAGGACTGCTTAAAGAGAAAATAAGCTGGTACATGTCAAAATGAGCTCCTCTCCACAACGAACATGATGCACAAGGACGACACTACTCCTCCAAAAGGGAAGGTGTTTTAAATATTCTTTTAAATTGTGTGATACATTTGGGGCAAAATATCTAGTTTTTCCATTAGTCTCTCTTTAGGAATACTGAACAGTTGTTTAAGACATGTTATATCAAGTGCTGTACTGACACTTGAGGCATCAGCCATAACTTTTCTAGTCAAATCTTTAGAAATAACATATAATATTATATAATGTATAATATATAATACTTACACATAAACATAATTATAACATATAATAATATAGTATACATTATCAGGGCAATATCAAAGGAGAAATTCACTAGGCTGCTTAAAACAAAGGACTGTCAAAATGGAATCACTGTCTTTTAGCGTTTTTCTCTTAAGAGGTTTCCTTTTCTTAGGTCTCCACTATCTCTCCCCTTATCACCCTACTCTATCCTTCAACCTATTTCAGACTTTAATCTCTGGAATAAAATACTCCTGCTATAAATCCCTTCTCAGGAGAATGCACCACCCTAAGTACTATGTAACTAAGTACTATCTGACCGTTTTACCCATTAAAGACCTGGTGGAAACTCCTTACACATTTATTTGCCAGCTTCAGTTTTCTGTACCACATCCTTAGTTGTTTGTTTGTTTGTTTGTTGTCTAATGTAAACTTACTATTTCAATAAAGAGATTATTTTTACAGAAAAATCAAAAGGAATGTTCTATTAACCAAGAGGTAAATAACTACTTACTTCCAGAAGTTTAATCTTCCACCATTATAGGCATCATTTATAATAGTGCTGATTCCACCTTCAGTCACCGTAGCCTGTATAATCACAGATGCAAATCCAGCCAGCATGATCCCAACTTGAAAAACATCTGTCCAGATAACTGCTTTAAGACCACCCTTTGAGGGGAAAGTGTATTAGGATTAATGTTTCTATCAGACATTATTAAACATCTACATGCTTATACACTATCCTGGACAAAAACAATGAAAACATGGATCTTGGACAAGAAGTGCACCAAGGGAAATGGTCAGGTTAGGAGAACTTTCAAGAGAAGGTGATATTTAAGTCAAACCCTCAAACATAAGCAGAGGCAAAGATGGAAGTTCCTCCCAGCAATGAAAACAGCATGGGCAAAAGTATAGAGAGATCAAAGTACATAGCACATTGGGTGTGGCCAGATATATATTTTGGAGTGAATTGGAGTGGTATGGGGATATTGTTGGGAAAAAATTCAGAGTCAAACTGCAAAAGGCAATATCTGCCTATAGGCAGATATTTTATCCTATAGGCAGGGCTGATATTTAACCAGTATATATACAGAAGGTCATACCAGTTCTTGAGATACTTAAATTGTTTTGTACTAGACACTGCCAAAAACTTTCTAAGTGTCCCCCTCCAATCCATATGACCTTGGCTGAACCAGCTCCTCCCTGTGTACTTCATCTTCTGAAAGATACAGCAACTAAAGGGTTAAGACCTAGACTATCAGGGAAACCATAAAACTTGCACCACTTGCATAGATACTAAGGATCAGCATCTATGATAATATCAGAGCCTGAGCCATACTGGTTGTTACATATTTTACTGTCATTCCTGCCTAAAGACAATGGGAAGTTATCTCAGATCTCTAAGCTAAAGAATAATATGACCATAGCCATAATAACTTGGCAACAGTAAAGATCAGTTAGGAGATAAGATTAGGGACCATTGCATCATTCAGCTGAAAGAAAAAATTTTCAGTTATGATCAATGTTCTAAAAAGGATCAGATTTTACCTGTGAATATTCCTTACCAAAAAGTTACACTGTAGGAGGTAGGAGTAGGAGAGTAGATATGAATGACCCAGACTTCAGCACACAACTATTCAATTTTGCAAAGCAAGTGGGTAGTGTGAAAGGAGAAAAAAATGTTCTTTACATACCAGCGTGCAGTAGAATGTGCAGACTAGCCCTGTTGCCACTACTGCTCCCCACAGATGAAATCCTGTGACTGTAGAAGAAAAGAAACTGCATGTATAACTGTGAAACATACATAATAAAAGTACTTCTCAAAAAATCATCGGGGGAACCTATATCATTTATTAGGCATGTACCGCTATACCCACTTGCCTAAAACTAGGTCCAAATCTCATAAAATGTCCCAAAACAAATGGAGTTTAAATTTTTATTTGATAAATTTAAAAGACCTGGTTTCTACCCTCAGACAACATATATAGATCCAACATTGGCTAAATTAAATACATGAAAAAGCATTTATATTGTAATTAAGTTAAAAAACCATTTGATACAATGACTGAATGGGGCCAACAGGTATTTGTCATCATAGCTCAAATAAACACACTAATCTACCAGTCCTTCAAACACAAATTGTGCATATTACTAAGATGGGATCAAGATGGAGAAAAGACAGGGGGCCGGAACAATGGCACAGTGGTTGGGTTCACCCATTCTGCTTCAGCAGCCTGGGGTTCACTGGTTTGGATCCTGGGCTCAGACCTACTCACCACTCATCAAGCCATGCCAAGGCAGTGTCCCATATAGAAGACCTACAACTCTGCAACTATGATACACAACTATGTGCTGGGGCTTTGGGAAGGAAAAACAAAAGATGGAGAAAAGACTATATAATTTATTACCATATATTTAAGAAGTGGAGGGGCACATTATACTTTTAAAATGGAAGTATAACAACTCTGTGCCCACAAATTTGATAATCAAGATGAAATGGAGCAATTCCTTGAAAGACATGATCTGCCAAAACTCACACAAGAAGAAATAGATGATATGAATAGGACTATATCTATTAAATAAATTGAATCAATAGTTAATAACCTTCCAAAAGAGAAAGCTCCAGGTCCAGATGGGTTCACTGACAGATTCTATCAAACATTTAGGGAAGAAATTATACCAAATCTCTACAATCTCTTTAAGAGGATAGAAGCAGAAAGAAGACTTCCTAACTCATCCTATGAGGCCAGCATTACCCTAATGCCAAAACCAGACAAAGATATTGCAAGCAAAGAAAACTACAGACCAATATCTCTCATGAAATTGGATGCAAAAATGCTCAACAAAATATTAGCAAATCAAATCCAAAAAATAATAAAAAGCATTATGCAGCACAAGTAAGTGGGATTTATCCCAGGTATGCAAGGCTGGTTCAATATTCAAAAATCAATTAATGGAATCTATCACTTCAATAGACTTAAAAAGAAAAATCATATGATCATATCAATAGATGCAGAAAGAGCATTTGACAAAATCCAACCCCCATTCATGATAAAAACTCTCAGTAAACTAGGATTAGAGGAGAACTTTCTCAACTTGATAAAGACTATCTGCAGAAACTTATGGCTAACATCATACTTAATGGTGAGAAACTTGAAGCTTTCCCACTAAGATCAGGTATGAAGCAAGAATGTCTCTTCTCACCATTCCATTTCAACATTGTTCTGGAAGTCCTTGCTAATGCAATAAGGCAAGAAAAGGAAATAAAAGGTATACAGATTGGGAATGAAGAAATAAAACTGTATTTGTTTACAGATGACATGATCATCTATGTAGAAAATCTGACAGAATTGACAAAAAAAAAAAAAACCTCTTGGAACTAATAAGTGATTATAGCAAGGTTGCAGGATACAAGGTTAACATATAAACTTCAATTGCTTTCCTATATACCAACAATAAACAAGTAGAATTTAAAATTAAAAACACAATACCATCTACATTAGCAACCCCAGAATGAAATACTTAAGTATAAATCTAGCAAAATATACACAAGATATGTGTGAGGAAAACCACAAAACTGAAGAACAAAATCGAAGAACTAAATAAATGGAGAGATATTCCATGTTCATGGGTAGGAAGACTCAATATTATCAAAATGTCAGTTCTTCACAATTTGATCTATAGATTCAATGCAATCTCAATCAAAATCCCAGAAAGTTCTTTTGTGGATATCAAACTGATTCTAAAGTTTATATGGAGAGACAACAGCCTCTGAATAGTCAACATGATATTGAAGGAGAAGAACAAAGTTGGAGGACTGACTCTACCTGACTTCAAGACTTATTCTAAAGCTACAATAATCAAGACAGTGTGGTATTGGTGAAAGAATAGACAAGTAGATCAATGGAACAGAATTGAGAGCCCAGAAATAGACTCACATAAATACACTCAACTGATTTTTGACAAAGGAACAAAGGCAATACAATGGGACAAAGATTGTTTCTTCAACAGATGGTGTTGGAACAACTAGACATCCACAAGCAAAAAAATGAATCTCTATACAGACCTTACACCCTTCACCAAAATTAACTCAAAATGGATCATAGGCCTAAATGTGAAATGCAAAACTGTAAAACTCCTAGAAGATAACATAGGAGAAGACCATGATGACCTTGGGTATGGTGATGCCTTTTTAGATACAACACCAAAGACACAATTTATGAAAGAAATAATTGATCAGCTGGACTTCATAAAATTAAAAACTTCTGCTCTGCAAAAGGCAATATTGAGAGAATCAGAAGACAAGCCACAGACTAGGGGAAAACATTTGCAAAAGACAGACCTGAAAAAGGACTGTTATCCAAAATATACAAAGAACTCTTAAAATTCAATAATAAGAGTGATGTCAGCATCATGATGGAGTGAGTCATTCCCTTTGTCTCTCCCCTCTAAGTTACAACCAGTCAGATATCCAGTGATCAACAAAGGACTCCCTGTACAGCACACCAGAACACCCGATTGATCCGTGCATCTATACATCTGAAGTGGCACTCTCTCCAGCAGTGGGGACAGCAAACCAAAACGTGATTTCACTGGCAGGAGCAGGGTGCCCTGACCTGAGGTCTTAAAAAAACACTGGCAGGCACAAGTGACCAGAGACTGCAGGGCCAGCAACAACACTTGTGGCTTAGCCCCTACTCCTCCCCCAGCAGTGGCAGGTGGCACCTGCAATCTGAGGCTTCAGGAACCACAGCAGAGCCTGAGACCCAGCCCCCAGTGGTGGCACCCCTGACATCAGCTCTATCAGCAGCAGGAGCTGCATTCAAGAAACGGAGCCCCTGACAGCAACAGCAACACCTGTCAACCCAATGCCCCTGGCAGTCCTGCTGCCAGCACCCCCAGATAACCCAGAAGCAGCAGTGCAGGTGGTGCACCGGGCAGCAGCACCCAAGCCCGTGGAGAGCCTGTGGAGAGAAAGTGGGGGAACATAAGACCCAGGTAACCCCAGAAGCAGTAGAAGTCCCTCATAATCTGGTGACCTTGGTGGCAACACCTGAGACAGCAACGATATCAAAGGTAGCAAGCACCAGCAACCTCAGTGGCACAAGGAAGGCACTGATGATGCCTGTAGCAGAGAGAGTGAAAAGTAGAAAGTGCAGGCTCTCAAATACAACCAGAAGCAGCTCATAACCAAAGTAACCAAACCCGTACCCAAATAAGAAAGGTGGTTACTACCACAAATGCATGGGCAGATGATCAATTTATCAAATACCATGAAGAATTACAGCAACACCGCAGAACAGTAGGGGAATAACAGCTCTCCAGCAACCAAATTTGAAGTCACAGAAGATTACAATCTGACTGACAGAGAATTCAAAATAGCTGTCATAAAGAAACTCAATGAGTTACAAGAAAACTCAGAAAGACAGGTCAATGAGCTCAGGAATAAAATTAATGAACAGAAGGAATACTTCACCAAAGAGATTGAAGCTCTTAAAAAAATACAGAAATTTTGAATATGAAGAACAAAATTAATGAGATAAAAAGTAATATAGAAAGTATAAAAAATAGAGCAGACCTTATGGAGGATAGAATCAGTGAGCTCAAAGATAGAAACCTAGAAATTATTCAGGTGGAGGAGGAAAGAGAAGATTTTTAAAACATGAAGAAATTTTTCGAGAAATATCCAACTTAATTAGGAAAAGTAACATAAGGATTATAGGTATCCCAGAGGGAGAAGAGTGGGAGAAAGGAGCAGAGAGTTTACTCAAAGAAATAATAGCTGAGAACTTCCCAAACCTAGGGAAGGAACTGGACATGCAAGTACATGAAGCTAATAGAACTCCTAATTATAGCAATGCAAAAGACATTCTCCAAGACACATAATATTAAAACTGTCAAAAGTCAATGACAAAGAAAAAATATTATCCACAACAAGAGAGAATAAAATAACCTACAAAGAAACCTGCATCAGGCTTCCAGATAATTTCTCAGCAAAAACCTTACAGGCTAGGAGAGAGTGGAATGATATATTCAAAATACTGAAAGACAAAAACTATCAGCCAAAAATACTCTATCAAGCAAAATTATCTTTCATATATCATGGAGAAATAAAAGCTTGCCCAGACAAACAAAAGCTGATGGAGTTCTTGACCACTAGATCTGCCTTACAAGAAATGAAGAGAGTCCTCCTACCTGGAACAAAATGGCAAAGATTTACAAAGCTTGGAGCAGGAGATAAATAGACAAAATCAGAAAATTGCAGCTCTCTATCAGAATAGGCTAGCAAACACTTAATTATAAAATAAAGAATAAAGGGAAAGAAAGTATCAAAAATAACTATAAACACTCCAATTTGGTCACAAACTTACAACATAAAAAAGAATAATTTGTGACAACAAAAAGATAGAAGGAGAAGAGGAAAGGGATGGAACCTGCATAAGCTAATGGAGACAGGAGGCTATCCGAAAATGGACTATCTCATCTATGAGATCTTTAATACAAACCTCATAGTAACCACAAAACAAAAAATCAGAGCAGAGTCACAAATCATAAATAAAGATAAAACTCAGAAAATCATCACAGAAAACCACCAAACTGAAATGGCAGACAGAGATACAAGGGAAAAGAAACAATGGAAATATAGAACAACTGGAAAACAAAAGATAAAATGGCAGCATTAAGCCCTTATATATCAATAATCAGTCCAAATGTAAATGGATTGAATCCACTAATGAAAAGACACAGAGTGGCTGGAAGGATTAAAAAACAAGACCCAAAAATATGTTGCCTCCAGGAAACACATCTCAGCTCTAAAGACAAACACAAACTCAGAGTGAAAGGATGGAAGATGATACTCCAGGCAAATGGCAAGCAAAATAAAGCAGGTGTAGCCATACTTATATAAGACAAAGCAGACTTCAAGATGAAAAAGATAATGAGAGACAAAGATGGCCATTATATAACAATAAAAGAGACATTCCACCAAGAAGACATAACACTTATTAATATATATGCATCTAAAACAGGAGCACCAACGTACATAAAGCAACTGTTAACAGACCTAAAAAGAGAAACTAACAGCAACACAATAATAGTAGGGGACCTTAACAGCCCACTTATGTCAATGGATAGATCATCCAGGCAGAAAGTCAACAGGGAAACAGTAGCCTTAAATGAAACACTAGACCAGATGGACTTAATAGATAGATATAGATATAGATATAGATATAGATATAGATATAGATATAGATATATATAAAACATTCCATCCAAAAACTGCAGAATACACATTCTTCTCAAGTGCACTTGGAACATTCTTAAAGATAGACCTTATGTTGGGGGACAAAGCAAGCCTCAATAAATTTAAGAAGATTGAAATCATATCAAGCATCTTTTCTGACCACAATGCTATGAAACTAGAAATCAACTACAGGAAAAAAGCTGGGAAAGACACGAATATGTGGAGACTAAGCAACATGCTACTGAACAACCATTGGATCAATGAAGAAATCAAAGAAGACATTAAAAAATACCTAGAGACAAATGAAAATGAAAAAAACAACATACCAAAACTTATGGGATGCAGCAAAAGCAGCACTAAGAGGGAAATTTACAGCAATACAGACCTACCTCAAAAAAAACAAGAAAAATCTCAAATAAACAAACTTACTCTATACCTAAAAGAACTAGAAAAAGAACAAACAAAGCCCAAAGTCAGTAGAAGAAAGGAAATAATAAAAATCAGAGCAGAAATAAACAAAATAGAGAATAAAGACAATAGAAAGGATCAATTAGCCTAAGAGCTGATTCTTTGAGAAGATAAACAAAATTGACAAACTCTTAGCCAGACTCACAAAGAAAAGGAGAGAAGACTCAAATAAATAAAACCAGAAATGAAAGAGGAGAAATTACAACGGACACCACAGAAATACAAAGGCTTATAAGAGAATACTATGAAAAGCTATACACCAACAAACTGGATAACCTAGAAGAAATGGATAAATTCTTAGAATCACACAACCTCCCAAAGCTGAATCAAGAAGAAATAGAGAATCTGAACAGACCAATCACAAGCAAAGAGATTGAAACAGTAATCAAAAACCTCCCAAAAAACAGAAGTCCAGGACCAGATGGCTTCTCTGGTGAACTCTACCAAACATTCAAAGAAGATTTAATTCCTATCTTTCTCAAACTATCCTGAAAAATTGAAGATAGGATGCTTTCTAACTCATTTTACAAAGCCAACATTACCCTGATGCCAAAACCAGACAAAGACAACACAAAGAAGGAAAATTACAGGCCAATATTGCTGAACAATGTAGATACAAAACTCCTCAACAAAATGTTAGCAAATCAAATACAACAATACATTAAAAGGATCATACAGGGCTGGCCTGATGTCCAGTTAGCAGTTAAGTTTGTATGCTCCACTTCGGCAGCCTGGGGTTTGCAGGTTTGGATCCCGGACCAATGCACTGCTTGTCAAGCCATGCTGTAGCAGTGTCCCATATAAAGTAGAAGAAGATGGGCACAGATGTGCGCCCAGGGCCAATCTTCCTCAGCAAAAAGAGGAGGACTGGAAATGGATGTTGGCTCAGGGCTAATCTTCCTCACAAAAAAAGAAAAGGATCACACTCCACAATCAAGTGGGATTTATTCCAGTATGCAGGGATGGTTCAACATCTGTAAATAAATCAGTGTGATACACCACATTAACAGAATGAAGCATAAAAATCACATGATCATCTCAATAGACACAGAGAAAGCATTTGACAAGATCCAACATCCATTTGTGACAAAAACTCTCCATAAAATGGGTATAGAAGGAAAGTACCTCAACATAATAAAGACCATATATAACAAACCCACAGCCAATATCATACTCAACAGAGAAAAACTGAAAGCGATTCCTCTGAGAACAAGAACAAGACAAGGATGTCCACTCTCACCACTCTTATTAAACATAGTACTGGAAATTTTAGCCAGAGCAATTAGGTAAGAAAAAGAAATAAAAGGGATACAAATTGGAAACGCAGAGGTGAAACTCTCACTATTTGCAAATGACATGATTCTATATATAGAAAACCCTAAAGAATCCCCAAAAACTATTAGAAATAATCAACATATACAGTAAAGTCACAAGATAAAAAATCAACATACAAAAATCAGTTGCATTTCTATACACTAACAAGAAACTAGCAGAAAGAGAAGTCAAGAATACAATCCCATTTACAATTTCAACAAAAAGAATAAAATACCTAAGAATAAATTTAACCAAGGAGGTGAAAGAGCTATACGCTGAAAACTATAAGACATTATTGAAAGAAATTGAAGATGACATAAAGAAATGGAATGATATTCCATGCTCATGGATAGGAAGAATTAGCATAGTTAAAATTTCCATATTGCCTAAAGCAATCTACAGATTCAATGCAATCCCAGTCAGAATCCCAATGACATTCTTCATGGAACTAGAACAAAGAGTCCTAAAATTCATATGGAACAAGAGACCCCATTAGCCAAAACAATCCTGAGAAAAAAGAACAAAGTTGGAGGTATCACAATCCCTGAATTCAAACTATACTACAATGCTATAGTAATCAAAACAGCATGGTACTGGCTGAAAAACAGACATGCAGATAAATGGAACAGAATTGAGAGCCCAAACAAAATCACACATCTATGGGTAGCTAATCTTTGACAAAGGAGCCAAGAACATACAATGGAGAAAGGAAAGTCTCCTCAATAAATGGTGTTAGGAAAACTGGAGATCCACATGCAAAAGAATGAAAGTAGACCATTATCGTACACCAAACACAAAAATTAACTCAAAATGGATTAAAGACTTGAATGTAAGACCTAAAACCATGAAACTCTTAGAAGAAAATATAGGCAGTACACTCTTTGACATCAGTTTTAGCAGTATCTTTTTGAATACCATGTCTATTCAGGAAATGGAACAAAAGAAAAAATAAACAAATGGGACTACATCAGATTAAAAAGCTTCTGTAAAACAAAGGAAACCATCAACAAAATGAAAAGACAACCCACCAACTGGGAGAAAAATGTTTGCAAATCATATATCCAATAAGGGGTTAATTTCCAAAGTATATAAAGAACTCATACAACTCAACAACAAAAAAATGAACAACCCAATCAAAAAATGGGAGGAGGACATGAACAGACATTTTTCCAAGAAGGCATACAGATGACCAACAGGCATCTGTTGAAAAGACATTCAACATCACCAATTATTAGGGAAATGCAAATCAAAACTACAATGAGGTATCACCACACATCCATCAGAATGGCTATAATTAACAAGACAAGAAACAAGTGTTGGAGAGGATGTGGAGAAAAGGGAACCCTCATATACTGCTAGTGGGATGCAAACTGGTACAGTCACTATGGAAAACAGTATGGAGATTTCTCAAAAAACTAAAAATAGAAGTACCATATGATCCAGCTATTCCATTACTGGGTGTTTATCCAAAGAATATGAAATCAACAATTCAAAAAGATTTATGCACCCCTAAGTTCATCGCAGCATTATTCACAATAGCTGAGATGTGGAAGCAACCCAAGTGCCCATCAACAGATAAATGGATAAAGAAGATGTGGAATATACATACAATGGAATACTACTCAGCCATAAAAAAGACAAAACTGTGCCATTTGAGACAACATGCATGGACCCTGAGGGTATTATGCTAAGTGAAATAAGTCAGACAGAGAAAGACAAATACTGTTATGATTTCACTCATATATGGAAGACAAACAAATAAATACATAGATAAGAAGAAAAAATTAGTGGTTACCAGAGGAAAACGGGGTGAGGGGAGGGCAAAAGTGGTAAAGTGGCACATGTGTATAGTAATGGATGAAAACTAGACTATTGGTGGTAAACATGATGCAATGTATACAGAAACTGAAATATAATAATGTACACCTGAAATTTGCACAATGTTAAAAGCCAATAAGACCTCAATAAATTTTTAAAAAATGTTCAAGGTATCAAAATAAAATTTACTTATTTTATAAAAAGAAAAAAGAACACCCCATTTTATAAGCCCTAATAAAATAACAGACCTAGAATGATCATCAATGACTGCTAATAAATTTTTTTAAAAGACTGACATTCTATGGCTTCTGAAGAAAATAACACTGCCCATGAAATAGTCTTTCTAAAAAGTTAAATGGAGTCTGAGGAAAGCTTCTAGATCTAACTACTAGTTTACAAGAAATACAGATGACTGGGGAACATTAAATGACCCCATGGTGATGCATTCAGTAAAACCAGGAACCTGGAAAATTTGACAGAAAAAATGATCCAGTTTCTTCAACAAATAAATTGCAATTTTAAAAAAAGGAGGAATATTACAAACTAAAAGAGACTTTAAAAGAGCTTGAAAATACATCTAGTAAAAATTGACAGAACAAGAGAAAAGGAAAAATCAGCAGTTATATTTGAAGAGTTTAACATCTCTCTTTAGTAACTGATCCAAGTAAAATAAATGGTAAAGATACAGAAGATTTGAACAACACAATTAACTAACTAAACCTTTGACGTTTATAGAACATTTCACCCAACAACTATACAATACATATTCTTTATCAGAGTACATGGAATGTTCAGCAAGATAGACCATTATCCTGAGCCATAAAACAAATTTCAATAAATTTCAAAGCATTAAAATCATAACCATTCTCCAACCAAAGCAGTAATAATTTAGAAATCAATAACAAAAAGATATGTTAGAAAATCACCAAATATTTGAAAATTATGTAATACACTTCTAAATTACCTGTGGGTAAAAGAAATCACATGGGATATTAGAAAATATTTTGAACTGAATGATAATAAAAACACAATGTATCAAAATCTGTGGGATGCAGTTTAAGCAGTACTCAAAGAAGAATTTATAATGTTAAACGGTTACATTAAAAAATAAGAAAGATTTAAAATCAATGATCTAAGTTTCTACCTTAGAAGCTAGAAAATTTAAACCCAAAGTAAGTAAAAGAAAAGAAACAATAAACATAATAGCACAAATTAATGAAATAGAAAGCAAACACATAAAATCAACAAAGCCAAAAATTGGGTCTTAGAAAAAACTGAAAACATAGTCAAAAACTAGTAAAATACATCAATAAAAAAAGATAGAAAAGGTATCTTATCAGCATTTAGCATAATTAAAGGGACATCCTATAGGTACTACAAACATTAAAAGGATAACTGAGGATACTACAAACAACTTTATGGTAATGAACTTGACAAGTTAGATAAAAATGAATTAATTCCCTGAAAAACACAGTTCACCAAAACTGACTCAATAAGATTTAGAAAATATAACTCCATATTTATCAAAGAAATTGAACCCATAAGTCAAAACCTTTATATAAAAACAAACATCGAGCCCAGAAGCCTTCATTGTGAATTCTACAAGCATTTAAGAAAGAAATACAGTTTTACACAAACTCTTTCAGAAACTAGAAGGAACACTTCCCAACTCATTTATGAAGCCAGCATAACTGATACAAAAACATTAAAGGAAAAATAACTTCCGATCAATAGTCCTCACAGACTGTAAAAATCTTTAACAAAATATTAGCAAATCAAATTCAGCAATATATAAAAAGGTTAACACATTACGACCAAATGAGGTTTACTTCAAGAATGCAAAACTAGTTTAACAATCGAAAATCAATGTAATTTCCCATGTTAATAGTGCAGTAAGACAAGAAAGAGAAATAAAAGACATACAAATTAGAAAAGAAAAAGTAAAACTGTCTCTACTCATAAACAACATGACAATCCTAAGGGATTTGTCAAAAATCTACTTGAATTAGTAAGCAAATTTAGCAAATTCTCAGGATAGAAGATCAACATACAACAGTCAACTGTATTTTTATGTATTTGTAATGAATAATTAGAAAATGATATTATAAAACAATACCATTTGCAAAAGCATCAAAAACATCAATTACCCAGGAATAAATCTAAGAAATATGCACAAGACTTCAACATGAAAAACTATAAAACATTACTGAGAGAAGTTTTAAAAGGCCTGGGTCAATGGATAGATGGACCATGTAATCGATTGAAAGAATATATGCTTTTGTAAAGTGTCTGTTCAAGTCTTTTGCCCACTTTTTACTAGGTTGTCTTTTTGTATTCATTTTATGATTCCATGAGCCAGTAAGCTCAACATCAAAAGTCATCAGGAAAATGCAAATTAAAGTCACGATAAGATAATAGATCATACAACCAGGACAGCTCAAATTGAAAAGACAAATACAAAATGTTGGCAAGGGTATGGAGTAACTGGAACTCTCATCCATTGTGGGGTAAGCACGTAATATGGTACAACCACTTAAAAAAGATATTTAGCAGTTTCTCTTACATTTTGTACATGCATCTATCCTGTGCTGGGTCATAAGAGATGTATGTTTAATTTTACCCTGTTTCCAGGTGTTCAACCAACAGAAACAAAAATGTGTCAAAAAGCAAAGTAAGACAAACAAAACCTGTACAAAAATGTTCTTAGTAGCCTCACTTCATAATAGCCTAAAGCAGGAAACAACCCAATGCCCATCAACAAGAGGATGGATAAACAGATTTTGATAGACACTACAATGAAATACCAGCAATAAAAAGGAATGAACTACTGACACGTGTAGGAACATGAATGAATCTCAAAAACATTTTGTTGAGTAACAGAAACCAGATGTCCAAAAGCACTCTATGATTCCATTTGTATAAAATCTGAGAGGAGGGAAAACTAATTTATGGTGATAAAAATCAGAAAGTGGCAGCTTGGGATGGCAGGGGGCATTTATCAGAAACAAGCACAAGAAAATTTTCTGGAATTGGATGATGGAAATATTCTATATCTTGAGTTGGGTGATGGTCACACAAGTGTATACAATTGTTAAAACTCATCCAACTGCATACTTATGTTCTGTGCATTTTATTGTTTAAGAGCTACATCTCAATTAAAACAGTTGGAATACTAATTTTTCAATTTTAAAATTGAAAATTTTCAATTTTAAAAAGCAAGAAAGAGAAACAAGAGACATATCAACTAATTGCAATTACATAAACTTACTGGGACCCTGATTCTAACAAACACTGAAAAAAAACAGGGAAATCTGGAGGCTGACTTGATAGTGATGACATTAAGGAATTAATGTTAATGTTTTAACATTATAACAGTATAATCGCGCTTAAAAAACAGGTTTTTATTTTTAAATAACATACTGAATTCAGGTGAAATGATATAATATCTCAGATTTACAGCAAAATAATCTAGCGAGGAAAACAAGGAGTGAATTAAACCAAGAGTTGATAATTAGTGTAGAGTGATGGATACATTAGGATTCAATACACCATCCTCTCTATTTTAGTGTATATTTGAAGTTTTCCATATTAAAAGAAAAAGATCGGACCAAGAGAATGTTAAGTTCTAACTCAGTTAAACAAGTTTCTGTTGAATCTGTTGCACACCAAGTACTGTGTCTATGTTTGTGCATACTGCCTTGGTCACAGTAAAATACACAATTGATACTTGAGTAGTCAAAATGCAATCTCTTGGTTCCTAATTCATTCCTAGGGAGTGGTTCAATAAACTGATAAGAACAGAGTCCTCGATTTCTTCACAGTTTAAAGATAGTACTTATTCTAGAACTGTACTTTAAAACCCTAAAGCCAACATCTTTAATTATACTTAAAGCCAATACATAACTTATGAAGTTTATAGCTCAGTTCACTACATATAAAGCGATCCATTCATGATATTGGTAATGTTGACACGAAACATGCCTGACATTCAGAATTCAAGAGCACATTATATAATGGAGTTCTTTGTAATGATACTGTTGTACCCTATAAACTTGGGTGATGACTACTATCTGTCTATCATGAAATCAAGAAATTAGAGTGTGGATTTAGCATGATTTGTCAATTTCATATTAACTCCAGGAACTGCACCACATTCTTCCCATCACAGAGTCCACTTGTCCATTTTGCAAGGAAGTCTTAGAGATAAACTCACTTCTGGCTGATAAGAATTCAAAGGAAATGGAGTTTCCCCAAAGCCTTTTGAGGATCTAACAGGCACCTTTGCCCCAATAAACTATCCCAGTTTCACTGCTTTTGTCTGCCCAAATCTAGAGAGTATAGTAATTTGTTGATCAGTACAATCTTCATATATTTGTTTATAAGGACACTATAGCCATTTGTCCTTTTGTCACTAGGAGCAGTCTGACATTTCAAATCACACAGATCTCTTTCTCCTGCATTCTGGACTACGTTAGAAGTGGGAAGAAGAAAAGCTTCTCTCCCTGCCAGATTTTTTATGATGAAACTGAGCCTAGTAACACTGAAGCCTCTTGGAGATGGGCTCCAGGTTACAGCCACAAAAGGAGGGAGTGTTGTTATTCATGATTTAGACTATAGGAGGCATTCATTCTGAAGGAATGGCAAATGGCTGATTGGAACATCCCATAGAACCACTGCCCAGTGAGGTCTGCCCTTCTACCAACCTACAGACCTTCAAGAGCTATTGATCTAGGAACCCAAAGAATTGCTAGTATAGATACTGAGCCCACCTGGCCGCCCTCAAGCTGACAGAGGTTACTAGAGGCATTCCTCCATCTCCCTGTTTCTCCAAAAAGAGAATAAAGTCTATTTAAAAAGAGCCACAAAATGTGAGTGACATAATTGGTAACTTTAAAATGTACCTTGATTCAAAGCCAGAGCAGGGGCATAAATAACAATTCCAGTATACAGAATCTAGGGGGGAAAAGAAAAGCAAATAAACAATATGAATTATAAAATAAAATATCAATATTTTTCTATAAGTTCAATTATTAATTAAAACAGCAGTTTCAGTAGACTTAATAAAATTTTTTGTAACTTGAAAAATGTGAAGTGAAGTTGATTCTCCTTTTCTGTTTGTGGTGTGGTCATAGATTACAAAAGTCTTTTATAACGAATTTTGTGAAAAAATATGGACTTTTCATGTGGTGTTAGTGCAGATAGTCACTGATCCATCAACACAAGCTTCAAATCAATTTTCCTAGATCTAAAACAATTAGAAAGAATATAGATTTAAAAGGGGATGGTCTCTCATTCATATACCTTCAAACTATTGTTAAACACTACATAATTAATTGGGAAAACAGTGAAAATTTTGGAAACTGGTTTTTAAAAGTTTGCATGCCCATTAATTAAACAAAAGTGTAAATTTACACTAAAACACCCTGAAAGCCAACAAAACTGCATTCTATCTTTTTTTATATTATTTATTATTTTTCATTCATACATTTAACAAATATTTATTATCTGGGACACAATAGTGAATAAGAAATATATGGTCTTTTTTCTCAGAATATCATTTTTTTCTTTTTGTGAGGAAGACCAGCCCTGAGCTAACATCCATTGCCAGTCCTTCTCTTTCTGCTGAGGAAGACTGGCCCTGGGCTAACATCCGTGCCCATCTTCCTCTACTTTATATGGGACGCCGCCACGGCATGGCTGACAAGCAGTGCATTGGCAGGCGCCCGGGATCCGAACCTGCGAACCGCGGGCTGCCAAAACGTGAACCAAACCACTGACCCACCAGGCCGGCCCCAGAATATCATTTTCACTGCACATGATTTTTCAAATATATCACATAGCAGCTAATTCTGTGATTACCCTTTAAAAAGGGTAATTTTTTATGGAAAAAATCATATTATTTAGTATTTAAATGTTTGATCATATAACATGAGTAGATCTACAGAAGTCCTTCAAAAGGAAGATGCTAAAGCTCTTCTCTTATGCAAGAATGTACTAGCTTTGCACATTCATTATTCTGTCCAACCTGAAGATTTGAAAACATGACCCCAGTCCACATTCTTAACACTTGCCCCCATTTTTCATTTCTGTTGGCATTTCTAACAATGATCCAAAGAGAGTTTGAACAGTTGGCAAATGCAAGCTACCAGCCTCAGCTCTGTGTCAGAATCTCTACCAGACCCCAAAGGGCTCCTTCCTTTAAGGACTGATATAACTTAAGTGATGTAATTTACAGAGATAAAAAATGAGTCCAGTTAAATAATTTACAAAGGCACTCTGTCATGCTGTAGCAAATGCTTAGGTAACTTTTAATTGGAGAAATGGAATTGTAAACAGGGATGAGAATGAAAACTCCTTCCTAGACTTCCATTATCAAACCCATCCCTAAAGCACTTTAGCTGCCAAGAGGAAGACAGATATAAATGACGTGACAAGGACCATGACAAGCTCCAGCAATCTGGATGAAACGTGGTAGGCATTCTCTGTCCCTGACTGCTTGCCAAACCTCTGCTTTCCATTTGTCAATCAGTAAATCTATATTTACATAATTCTTGAATTACTGGATTGTGTCTTTGGCTTTAAAAACTCCTCCAGAGTGCATGGTTCTGTTGTTTTACACTCAGGGATTGCTTCAACTGGATCTTATGTTTCAATTTTTGAAAAAGAGCACTGATTCATTTTTTAAAGTATGCTTTCAAAGAAAATTATTTCCTAATGTCTTCCTATGTCAGTTAATTTTTTCATACCTATTATTCAAAATGTTGCAAAAATACTACACAACATACAATTTGTTTTCCCCTTGTTACTATTCCTACTATCAGCTGCTACTACAGCTCCTTCAAATATCTTTGTCATCTTAGTAATGCCCTCATCATCACTTTGGTGGGGATGGTAAGAGGTGGGATAAGCAACAGAACTGTTGTTTGAATAATATAATATTTAACGTTCTCTTAAATCATTCTGTTTTTCCGGGAAGTAAGGCATTTGCTGAAAGACTGTTACACGATCTTAAGGGCTAATGCTGTGTAGCGACAAGGGTTTTTCTTTTTTTGTTTCCTCCTATTTTCAACATCTCTTTTTTATGTTTCATGTATTTACCAAATAAGTTTGGCCCAGATGGCTTGGTTAAAAACATTTTAGATGACAAACAATAAATTAATGGAGAGCTACTTACTGTTTGAACAATGAAGAAGATTGTTCCACAGAGACGAACGTATTTGTTAAATCGAAGTTCTAAATACTGTTTCCAAAAAAGGAAAAATGGTTAATATGTGAAATCTCTGGACACTTTTTTAAAATCAGCTGCATCATAAGTAAAGGAGTTGTAAATTTAAAGTAATTTCATAACTAATTTGTGTTCTGTATTTTTATTTTACTATTATTTTTGTTTACATACAGCAAAATTGACTCGTTTTAGAGTACAGTTCAATGAGTTTTAATATATACAGTTCATTCACCCGCAGAAAACTCCCTCATGTTGCTCCTTTGTAGTCAAACCCTTCTCTCACCCATAAACCTTGGCAATCACTGATCTATTCTCCATCCCTAGTTTTGCCTTATCCAGAACGTCATATAAACGAAACTATATTCTGCATTTTTAAAATGAGCCAAGTGTTGCTCTCCCCTTTCTCTTGGTATCTACTCCATACATTTCCCTGATTCACTTGGGGAATCAACCCTTTCCCACTGCAGGCAATTGTGATGAAATTGTCAATCAAGGTGCTCCACCTCTTCTGACCAAGGGGTGGTCACATGACCCAAGGTCAACAAATCAACTTCTCTTCCCAATGGATATTTGAATCTTAGAGGCAAGATATAAGGACAGAAAATGACTGGAGCAAAAGCAGACTGATCCTGACAGGGTGGCCAAAGAAGCTGCCCTGGCTCCCACCCTTTTCACAATCTGTTTGTTCAACATTTCCCTCTGTTCTGTGAGCTACCCCCATATCCTTCCAATAAATTTTTTTAACTTAAACCAACGCAAGTCAGTCTCTGTTCAGAGCCAATGACCCTATCAATTCTTCCTACTTTCCTTGACATCTGCTATATCTTATAATACAGTCTGCTTATCTCCTATGTTATATATCATAATATATTATAGAGTTAGAATCCTAGAATTTCAGAGCTGGAAGGAAGCTGGGGCCCAAGACACTCTTTAACTTGAATATTATTACTACATGTAGAGAGAATTTTAAAGCTGACAATAGTCTTTTCATATAGCAAAAGAAAAGAGGAAGGAAAAACTGACATTAGGTAATAATCAGAGGAAAAGACACCAAATATTTTTGCTCCATAATCACAGCTAACATTTATACAGCATTCGCCACGTAGACTGTCCTTCCAGCAACTCCATGCATTGGGTACTATATATAAACACATGTTAGAGATGAGGACACTGGGGCTCAGAGAGGACAGCAAGGTTGCAATTAATGATTGTCAGAGCCACAATGCAAATCTAAGACCATTTGATGCCAAAATCTTTGCCCATAACCACTACATTATCTGAAATAAACAACTAAACTGACCAGGTTTCTAAGACTCATACAGAGTGAGTGGGTGGCACTGACTCATAGTAGGACCAACAAAAATAACTGATGGGTAAAAAATATACACTGTAGTGTAGCACATTGTGGGGAGAATTCCAGCCCTTGTCCCGGCCTCACCCCTGACTCCACGAGCATGGGGCAGTCCCTCCAAATCTCAGGTTCTTGCTCTTGAAGATGAGGATCACAGGAATAATTCTCTCTCCTCTTACTTTGCAGGTTTTTGGACACTATCGAATGAGATACATGGATGAGGAAATGTTGTAAACTGTTCCTTCAAAAGTAAGATATTAAAAAGATGGTATCCAAATCCATAGGCCATGAGAATTTGAATCTCAGTGAATTACATGTGTGAAAATCATCCGAGGATATTTTGAAAGACTTTTTAGAAGACTCAAGAAGTGTCTTGAAGCCTAAAAACAGGGCACTGTTATTTCTTCAGAGTTGTTTTAGTAAAACTCTATTGGGGCCGCCCGGTGGCGCAGCGGTTTAGTCCGCGCTTGGCAGCCTGGGGTTCGCGAGTTCGGATCCCGGGCGCCCGCCGACGCACTGCCTGTCAGCCACGCCGTGGCGGCGTCCCATATAAAGTGGAGGAAGATGGGCACGATGTTAGCTCAGGGCCAGTCTTCCTCAGCAAAAAGGGGAGGATTGGCAACAGATGTTAGCTCAGGGCTTGTCTTCCCCACAAAAAAAAAAAAAAAAAAAACTCTATTAAAAACAAATGTACGTGAATAGTCAGAGAAGCCTTTGCCTTTCCTAGGTACATGTATCCAAATTGCTGGAGACTAAAGAAAACTAAAGAGAAAAAATGTGACGGAGGTAAGAATGTAGCAAGTTGAACCAAATAACTTGAATATATATACATATATTTTTTCCCCACAATAAGCTGGATCCAGGCAAACCTATGGATTTAACCTCACACAAGACCTACTGAAGACAGAACCAAGAAGTCTACCACTATCTCAGCTATCAGTAGTCACTGAGATGCTAAAGAAATATCTGGAGACCCCCCTGAAGCCCAATCACTGAGCAATAGGCTCAGAGAATAGCTCTAGGATTTCCAGACAAAACTATAGAATAATAATAGGTGCCTATTGTCAACCAAGATCTCTCATAGTCCTCAGAACTTTCAATAACATAGGGATGCTAAGATGTCTATTGAATTTAAAAAAAGAGAGAGAGAGAGTCTGGGCAACTCAGTTCAAACACACAGATTTCAGTGAATCCAGAAAGATCCTGAAGAAGTGGTAAATGAAACTGGATTCCTGTATTATACTTCTTGTCTGTAGGTCTGGGATTTGCTAAACACCTGTCAGGGCTACACTTAGGGAAGTGATAGATATCAAAAATGCTTCTGAACAGCCAGTCTTAGCTAAGGAACTATAAACAGGGAGAGATTTCATACTTGAACAAGAATCCAGAGAATCACTCAATGCTGGAGTTGTTATTCTGTATAGGTGGCCCACCTCTCAGCATAAAACAGACAAACAAAATGTTCCTCAAGAAAGTGTTTGCCATGACCAATCGTCAGGGACATAAAATGTTACCTAACTTCTCTGTCCCCAACTGCCTGGCACCTAGTAGTCATGGACACCCCCGGCATGCCCACAATTCCATGTGTCCTGTACTACTTCCCTTGTTCTCTCTGCACTGTCATAAGCCCTGCTCGGGGTTATAACAGACTCACCAGAGCCTTCAGAAGCAGCCATTATGCACCACTGCACAGCCTACTTTGCTTCACGCTGTCTTATATAGCTTAATTTACTCTGAGTTTCTTTGTCTGCAAAATGGGGCTCTCATAATACCTCCCTTATAAAGATTATTTTGACTATTGAGTCAGATAATGTATGTAAAACATGCAACCCAGTGCCCAGCACGTATTAAACATTCAGTAAATGTTAGCTTTTGCCATTTTTAGCTGGAACCCTGCTAATTTAGCCTCCACCACTGGAAATGTGTGGGAAATCTGTTTCTGGTTGAGTTAATGTTGCTGCCCCGAAGAGGCATGGGTCAGTGATTATGAGAGCGGCATTCATCCGTGGGGACTGAAGTCCTCTTGCCAAATTCTTCAAACCCTTTCTGAGTTTTGGAGTTGGTTGACTACAGATCAGAGCCACAGACTCAAATTCCTACAAATCCCATCAGGTAACACCTGAGTGGCAATGGCCAGGTGTTCATATATTAACATGTTGGAATATTCCTCACATCTACTAAGAAATAAACATCTCCCTCAAAACAAGAACTCCCTTCACCCCTGTCCATTTTTCCTTTTGCATTTTTGATAAAGACATAAATGCAGATAAAGATAGTCTCAAGACTATCATGAGAAAGTAACCATGCAAATACAGTGATGAGGCCTTAATATAGAAATTAATAGGAAGTGATAACAATGGCTGTAAACTGGAGTTCCTGTGGCCACAGAATGTGGGCCTAGTGTCACCTGTCTTCTAAGTTTTCAAAAGAAACCAGAATCTGGCATTCAATTTGACTTCTCATCATCATTAAATGATAAATTAATTTTTTTTCAAAATACCATCAGTGTCAAAAAAAAAAATAACTGAAGACTGAGTTTGGCCTAGGGCAGCCAATTTATCACCTGTAAGCAAAACAGAGAAACTCTATCCTGCTCACTTCTGAGGTGATGATTGAACTCTCCCAAATACAATGACCAGAGTGAGTGGAAGCCAATGCTGCCCCAGGGGGGCCTCACCCTAAATGATGTCACCAGAGCCCACGCAGTTTATCACCTACACTTATTGTGCCATTGGGGCCCCGTCCCCAGCACCAGTTGAACCAGCCTCACTAGGAAACCGCCTTCAGGGGCTCTGAGTTGGAGCAAACACTACATAAACTCAAAGACAGAGGTGGCTGCTGAGAACAAGGCTGAGTCCTCCAGACAATGGCCTAATAGAGAGGAAACTTCTGCAGGTTGGTCCATGGACCATGAGTGAAGGAGACCACTGAGGGCACGAAACTGGGCCCCATCACTCCCCTGAGCTTTTATCCTCCTCCCCACCCTCCCATTCAAGCTCTTTAAACTAAACCAAACATTCACTATCTTTGCAAAGCCCTTTCCTGCGGACAACCTGAGAAAACCTGTAACCAGTGGACCTGTGCGAAAGGAAAGATGGTTTTCCTTAAGCATCTTTCCACAGAAAGAGAAGGCAGAGCTGTTGAAGAACCTTGCAACCAAATTTTCCTAGTGATCCCAAGATACCCACCTCTAACACCATCACCACCATACTCACGGCCAATATTTATTCAGCACTTACCCTGTGCCAGACACTATTCTAAATGCTACACTTGCATCATCTTACCTAATCCTCCCAACAATCGGATGAAGTAGGTGGTATTATAATTTTCATTTTTGAGATGAAGAGACACAAAAGGTTAAGGAAGTCACCCAAGGTTACCCAGCTAGTAAGTGGTAGAATCTGGTCTCAGAGCAGGTACCGGGACAACAGTTACATTTGGGCGTCTGCCTCTCCATGGCAGGGCTGTGTGTGAAGGAGAAGGAGGAGAGAGTGAAAATTCTTCCCCAACTACCCTGGAAAAGCGAATGGTGCCTGGAACAGACCTAGGACAAGGGAATTCATTTCAAGGAGCTGAGACTTGAACAACTTACCCTCCCCCATGGTAAAAAGTGTTAAAATCTTTCCCCTTGCCTCGGAATCAAAGACGTTAAAGCAGAAAGGGCCTTAGCGAGCACTGGTCCAAATCATTCCGTTTACCTTGGAAGCCTCTTTTTCACTGAGCTCATGAAAGTAAGTCCCAAGATTTTGTCGCCTTTATCGGACACCTCTCCCCAAAAGGGGAGGGCGGAGGAGGTGATGGAGATGGACAGGGAGAGACTTCGATATGGTGGTGAGTTTGCCGCCAGGAAAATCCCTCCAGGAACCTGAAAAGTCCTCCCCGTCCCCTCCCCAGCCCACCTTCACCCTTTACCTCGTAGGTGCTGGTAATTCCCAGTTTGTAGAACACCGGAAGGAAGATCTCTGCGCTGAAGAACACCACGAGGAAGTAGGTGACGGCAAAGATGCTGTACACGGCCCCAAAACGGTAGACCTCAGAGGGGGCTCCCAGGATGGTGACCGCCGACAGGAAGCTGGCGCTGAGGGACAGCGCCACCGGCACGGCGGTCATTCTGCGGCCGCCCATCAGGAACTCCTTGGAGGTCTGCTGGCCGCCCCCCGCGAAGGCGTAGTAGATGCCGATGGTGGCCGAGATGAGCAGCATCGCCGCGAACACCACGTAGTCCCACACCACGAAGGTGCCAATGCCCCGGGGCGGCGCGTCCATGGCCGCGCTGTCGCCGGAGCAGAACTGGCAGCCCCGCGGCGAGCAGCCGGAGCCGGACCTTTCTACCTGGGCGGCCGGGCGCTCACTTCTTATTTCCCGGCGGCGGGCGTGGCGCCCTGCGGGAATTGGAGGCGTCTTCCAGGTGTGGGTCCCCGTCGGGCCCCCGAGCAACCCGCGAAGGTGGGGAGGTCGGAACGCGCAGGCAGTAGCCTCTGGGCCCACCGCAGCCAGCTAAGCCCCTCGAACTGGGACTTCGGGTAGCACCCCCCCGCTAAGCGCTCACCTGATGCCAGGCTCAGAGTGGCCGGGATCCCCGAGCGCCGCGGACGCCTGTGCAGGTGAGAACTGAAGCGTCCAGCCGCGTCCGGAGAATCCACAGGGAGCGCTCAGCGCAAATTTTATCAAGTGTGGCACTCAGGGGACGCACCATTTAAATGAGCAGGCGACCGATGGGGGAGTGTGGGTCGAAGGGCAATTGTCACACATTTGCTCTTAGTTTTCTGGTTCAACAGTCCGGGTCCTTAAGAGAAGATACACCTGGAGTTTTTAGATTGCCTTATTTGATAAATTAATGCGCGATTCAGATGCCAGTGAGTAGTGAGCTGAGGTCCCAGGTCTTAAGCAGGTAAGCAATTATAAAGGAGAAGAAGACGTCTGTGCCATTGGTTGCCCGAGTTTTCATTCAACAAACTTTTTTTGTGTGTGTGTGTGAGGAAGACCAGCCCTGAGCTAACATCTGTTGCTAATCCTCCACTTTTTGCTGAGGAAGACTGGCCCTGGGCTAACATCCGTGCCCATCTTCCTCTACTTTATATGGGACGCCGCCACCGCATGGCTGACAAGCAGTGCGTCGGAGTGCGCCCGGGATCAGAACAGGCGAACCCCAGGCTGCCAAGCACGGACTAAACTGCTGCGCCACTGGGCGGCCCCTCAACAAACATTTTTGATCCCCAACAGTCTCTCTTGGAAATGATAGCTGCTATAATAGTGATAATACCTACTATATAATGAGCCTTACTATGTGACACACAACATCCTTGGCAACTTATACATTAACTAGTGTAATTCTTTCTATTAACCTTGAAATAGGAATCATCTCCATGTTTCAAATGAGGAAACTGGTTTAGAAAGGGTAAAACACTTGTCCAAGAAATAGTAGAGATTAAGATTTTTAATCCAGGTCTGATATCAGGATTTGTTCTCTTAATTACAATGCCATACTTTGTAGAGTCCAAATGTAGATATGTATTAAATGTAAGCACAAGTATGTACACTTAAATGAAGACACTTGAAAGCTCATTTCCAGTATCAGTACTCAGGACATATTTTAAGTGGCTTGCCTTGAAATATTCCTAACACATGAGTCATGCTTGTAAAACAATGTGATTCTCACATTTTGCTTCTAAAATAGACCCTGCAGTCAAATGGGCCCAGCCGTAGGTCTATTTCAGGCCATTGTTGTTCATTTTCATACATCTTTATAATTTACCAGTTGATCCTTGGTAAACAATCCAGAGAATGCATTTAGCCCAGCCGGATATGTGAAGAAAGCTATATCAGATTTTATTTTTGTAAACTGGCATTATTTGTATAACATTTTCAAAAGGAAATAAAGAAGGAAATAGACGCTAAATCCAAGTAATTCGATTTTTTAAACAAACATGTGGTTTGGAATTATGTCCCAGCTCTGTGCAATTGACCCTATTTGCACTTATTATGATTCTCTTGGACAGAGACAGTATTTTCTCCTGTTCTTGCTTCCTAGTGCTCAAACTCTCACCATGAAACAGCATCACAAAAGCTGTAAGCTACAGCATCCACTGCATCTGGGGTTCTTCCAACTCCATCCAAACTGTATTGCTTTATTTGTAAGGACAACCCCTTCCAGGATTCACTTGGCACTGCCAGTGTACTCTACCCCCATTAGCGTCCTGCCAGAGGATTAAGCAAGATGATAGTTTCCCTGGAGGTGACAGCCTCTGATTGTATAGAGTCATTTCCACCATTTGGGTGGAAAACACCCAGACAACAGAGGGCTGGCTGCCCACTTCTCTGATTGGGGTAGCAGTTATGATTGTGAACTCAGCATAGTAGAGGAATGAGAGGTCTTCTCATCTATTTTTGGGGAGGCATTTCCTTTTCAGAATGGACCACAAAGAGTGTTTTTCAGTCCAGTTAAAAGTGACCTCCAGCAATTCATCTTACACTACTGGCCCTTGACCAACACTTAGACATCTTTTCCTACCACTTCTTTTCCCCACTTTCTCTATTTCAGCTACACTATCTTCTTACTGTTCCTGGAACATGCCAAACTTGTATCTGTCTCAGGCCCTTTGCATGTCCTCTGACTTGAAGGCTCCACCTCCAGATATCACCATGACTCCCACCCTCACTTCATTCAGGTGACTGATCAAATGTCACCTCCTCCAAGAAGCCTTCCCTGACCACTTCATCTGTAATGTGTATCTATCTTTCTACTCCCTTCTCTTGCTTTACTTTTCTTCACATTCTTATGCAATCTGACATAGTTCTTTGTTTATCTTGTTTGAAGTCTGTCTCCTCCCACTGAAACAGAAGCTCCATGAAGGCAGGGACTTTATCTGTTTTGTTCACCTCTATACTTCCTGATCTGGAACAGCCTGATACATGGTAGGTATTTTAAAAAACACGTGTTGAGCCAAAACAATTCTGAGAAAAAAAGAATAAAGCTGGAGGCATCACACTCCCTGAATTCAAAATATACTACAAAGCTTTGTTAGTCAAAACAGCATGGTACTGGCAGAAAAACAGACACACAGATCAGTGGAACAGAATTAAGAGCCCAGAAATAAAAGTACACATCTATGGATGGCTAATTTTTGACAAAGGAACCAAGAACATACAATGGAGAAAGGAAAGTCTCCTCAATAAATGGTGTTGGGAAAACTGGACAGCAACATGTGAAAGAATGAAAGTAGACCATTATCTTACACCATACACAAAAATTAACTCAAAATGGATTAAAGACTTGAATGTAAGACCTGAAACCATAAAATCCTAGAAGAAAACATAAGCAGTAGGCTCTTCGACATCAGTCTTAGCAGTATCTTTTTGAATACCATGTCTCTCAGGCAAAGGAAACAAAAGAAAAAATTAACAAATGGGACTATATCAGACTAAAAAGCTTCTTCACAGCAAAGGAAACCATGAACAAAACAAAAAGACAACCCACCAACTGGGAGAAAATATTTGCAAATCTTATATCCAATAGGAGTTAATTTCCAAAATATGTAAAGAACTCACACAACTCAACAACAAAAAAAATGAAAAACCAACCCAATCAAAAAATGGGCAGAGGATATGAACAGACAAAACAAAAAGACAACCTAACAATTGGGAGAAGATATTTGCAAACCATACATCTGATAAGGGGTTAATATCCAAAATATATAAAGAACTCATACATCTCAACAACAAAGAAACAAACAAGCCAATTTAAAAATGGGCAAAAGATCTGAACACACATTTTTCCAGAGAAGATATACAGGTGGCCAACAGGCGCATGAAGAGATGTTCAACATCACTAATAATTAGGGAAATACAAATCAAAACTACAACGAGATATCACCTCACACCTGTCAGAATGGCTGTTATTAAAAAGACAAGAAATAACAAGTGTTGGAGAGGATGTGGAGAAAAGGGAACCCTCATACACTGCTGGTGGGAACACAAACTGGTGCAGTCGCTATGGAAAACAGTACGGAGATTTCTCAAAAAATTAAAAATAGAAATACCATATGATCCAGCTATTCCACCTCTGGGTATTTATCCAAAGAACATTAAAACACTAATTTGAAAAGATATATGCACCCCTATGTTCATTGATGCGTTATTCACAATAGCCAAGACTTGGAAGCAACCTAAGTGACCATTAACAGGCAAACAGATAAAGAAGATGTGGTATATATATGCAATGGAATACTACTCAACCATAAAAAAGATGAAATTGTGCCATTTGCAACAACATGTATGGACCTTGAGGGTATTATGCTAAGCAAAATAAGTCAGAGAAAGACAAATACTGTATGATTTCACTCATATGTGGAAGATAAGCAAACACATAGATACAGAGAACACACTGGTGGTTACCAGAGGGAAAGGGGGTGAAAGGAGAACAGGAAGGAGTAAAGGGGTACATATGCATAGTGACAGATGGAAACTAGACTTTTGGTGGTGAACATGATGCAGTATATACAGAAGCTGAAATATAATGATGTACACCTGAAATTTACACAATGTTATGAACCAATGTGACCTCAATAAAATAATAACAATAAAAAAATACTTGTTGAATATATGAATAGACTAAGGAAGGAATTTTTAGAAAATCCTCTCAAATACATTGACTCACTCCTGGTTTCTAATGTTGCAAATTTTATCTTTTTCTATGTTTTCACAGACATTTTGGAGGAAAAATGAGAGAAACTACATCAAGAACTACTTCTTTTAAAGCTTCATTTAGGCTAAAGCAGTTTTCTTTAATTTGTCTTTTGTTTCCTTAACCATTTAATCAGTTAATATTGAATTTGGATAAGAGTGACAGAAACCAAAATAACAATGGCTTAAGCAAGAGAAATGTTTATTTCTCTTTCACATTTAGAGAAGTCCAGAGATAAGTAGCCCAGGATTGGGGTGGGAGAGGGGTGAAGCTACATGAATTTGTTTGGGATCCAAACTCCTCTCTTACAGTTCTACCATCCTCAGATTTAGTTTCGATCTTAGCAAGAAGGAAAGGGCTGAATAAGGAATGTCCATACCCTCTAAGGACATTTCCCATCAATTTTATGTGACAGCGCCACTTATATCCCATTGGATAGGCCTTAGTCACATGGCCACAACTAGTTGCAAGGGAGACTGGGAAATGAGGTTTTTGTGCCAAAGGACCATGTGCCAAACTGAAAACTGAGGGTCCTTTGTCGAACAAAGAAGAGGAGAATAGATACTGGGGGATGACCAGCATTCTCTGCCACATCCACCTTAACCACAGTCTTCACCAAACAGACTCTTTCTCAAAGACCAGTTTCCCAAGAATTCTATTTCCCCATGAATCATCCTTAACTGACAAAGTTAGAAGTTCTCAGATTTAAAACACAAATCAATTATGAAAATGACTAGTTCCTACTTTACCCTTCTCTACTTAAAGTTAATAGTCTCCACTTTTTCCTCTTGTTTTGACAAACAACTGTTCTCTCCTCAAGGAACTACTCAGAAGACCTCTAGCTCTCGGGCCACATTGGAACAGACAGGAGCATAAGTGAAGTGGCAGTCGGAGGCTGACTCAGAATGGAGGGGCACAGAGCAGAAGGTGTGGTGCCTGGTCACAGTGAACTACCCTTCACTTGGTTGCTCATATTCCTTGAAGAAAGCATTTCTCAAGGGCATTTTTAAATGTGATCTGCTTTTTAAAAAATCAATTTGCATTGATTTTAAGAACACGCTTAGCATACAGGGTAAAGTCAAAGCTCATTAAGATTATGTACAAGGCACTATCCCAATTGTTTTGTTATATAAACTACATTATTTTAAGAGTCATGGCTGGAATATGGAAATCTCTTCATGATATAGGAAATGTTGCAATGATCTGTTGTAAGAGGATTATATCTGCATCAGACGCTTGGTGAAAGAAGGGCAGGATTTCAAGCTCACAGAAGTTCTAAATACAAAGCCATGATAATGATTGGTTTGGGAATAAAAATATTTAAAATTATTAACAAGTCAACAGTTAAGGGAGTTACATGAGCTGCCTTCAAATTTAAAAATTCATTGGCTTGTTGCCTAAAATTTATTGTAGTATAAAAACTAGATTCTTCCCTAAATAAAGTAAATAATATTAGCTATAAGGTACAAATTCTCACTTTGTTTTCCTCTCCAGAACTTTCCTACTGAGTTCAGTTTTATTCCTCTCACTAATCAATGTACTTATAAACATATAAAAGTATATAATATGCCTATTTATATAATGCCTTATAACTGCATAATTCATTCAAGTCTTAGAAGTATATTCACTTTAATGTTTTGCAAAAAATGGCAATTTAAACCACAATAGGTATATGTACACCTTTTTTTCCAGCTCCATTCTTGGTGTGTTTTTAAAATTTGGGAAAATATTTTTTCTCCCAGAAAAGTAATTGGTGGCCCTGAAAATGCACGGCCTGATACCCCTGAAGGCCAGAGATATAGATGTTGAGAAGAGGGCCAACAGAGCCAAACAGGATTCCCTGGAGTGAAATTATGTTTGAATTTCCTACCACTCACCTCACACTGCTGGGAAATGTTTATTTACTACTTATTCTGACACAAGGAAACAAGAATAAAATTTATACTGAAAATTATAGCATTGAATTATTAGTTACTTCACATCTGTGTAGGTTTCTTCTATAGAAATACAGGAGTTTTTCTGAATGGCCTCTAATTTTTTTAAGCCAAGTAGCTAGAGGGAGGCCAATGGGAATGGACTGGCACTTGCTAATCATTATTTTCAAGTGGAAAAAGAACCTAGAATGTGCTGACATATGTCATAACTCATGCAAGGATAGGAGCTGCTCAAAGAGCTTTTAAATTTTCATGAGAAGACAACCATCCCCACTCATCTTAGAACATGCCCCCCAATTTTTCTCTCCCCCATATGATTCCTTTCATTTATAAATGCTCTCACCTCATCTCCTCCTGTTAGACTCTTACCCATCATTGAAGGGGGACTCAACTGTGAAAATTTTTCATGAAAAATTTCACTACTCCTAATCCTACCTGCCCCACAACCAAATGTACTCTCTCCTGCTTTAAGCCCTCTTTGCATATTTATACTGATTTTTTGGCCTTCAAAGTGGTACAGCACTGTAGCTGTTTTAATCAAGGCTCTTAATGTGGGATTATCTCAATGATTGCATGAGTCCAAAAGCAGGAACTGGAAAGCCACTCTACATGCCTGCTTCATTTTTCCCTCTCTCTCCAGGTGGGTTTTCTTTGCATTGCCACAGGCACATGCTGAGAAACATCCAAGCCAGTGCTTACACGCCCTTAATTCAGTGGACAGCAGAGAATGATCAGCACCTTTGAATTTTAATTCTAAATCCCTTGGAGAGGAAATATGATAGGTGCAGCTTGGGTCACATGTCCCTGGACCTCTAATTCAATCAGTAGTGGCCAGAAGGGCAGAGTTCCCATTGTGGATGCACAGATTCACCCTGAGGGTGGGGAAGGGGGTCTAATTTCCCATGTAGGAAGGTACTGACCTGGCTAGACACTCTGAAAGGTGTCTCCTCTATTAAACACCTGTGTCATTTTATTATCTCCTGTGAGAGTAAGATAAGCTTCTTGGAAAAAGGGACTGTGCTTGCTCACCTTTGTAAACCCCCAGAACTCAGCACTGTTTGTTGCCTAAAGAAAATGCTAAACTCGTTGTATTGATCCTACTTTACAGTGCCTGTTGGAATTGAAAATTTTCCCAAAATTTCTAAAAGTGAAATTTGGAAACCTGAGAGTGATCTTACTGGATCCTGAATCTAGACTCACTCATATGCTTTCCTATTGGGGGCAGGGGAAGCCTCTTTTCTCTTATTTTTGAGAGGAAAATTAAAGAAAAATGTACTAAAATCATTATTCCCTACTGTCTGCTTATTCTTTGAAATCACAATCACAGTTACTAGAGGGCTCTGAGAATATCCTTCTGAAATGGCAAAGGAAGATAAGAGTATAAGAATTCCTCTACAGAGTACTTTCTTAATGTCCTTCCACCTAGGAAAAAGTCTGGAACTTAAAGCAGTACAATAGCAAGTGTCATCACAGGGCTTGAGTTGGGAGAGATGTAAATGAGTCAGTACTTAGCATCTCTACCCCCATACACACGTCGTCCTTTATTTTGTTTCTTTCTTATCTGGGTCTCATTCTAACCGACTCAATGTAATCAATTCCGAGTTGGAGTACTAGGTACTTTTATTAAGTAATGGGATCAACCAACTTAATAAATCTAGTAGGAGAAGTTTCATCTGATGGCCTGGTGTGCTTCCTGTCAGATATTGAGGGTTATGAAACTCCTCATGTTTCTCCTTTTAGCAGAAGCACCATGGCAGTTTAGAAAGGCCAACTTCTATGCTATCACAGCCCACATCCTTAGCCTGATTTTCTGACACAGATACTTCCTTTATTTTGCTACTTGATTTTTGTTGTTTTCCCCAAATTTCAACCTTTTCTACCTATGTATCTTTTATTGCAAGTAATCTCAAATCCTCTTTTGGATACAGAAAGTTGTACACAAAGAAGTAAAAATGTCTGGTAAAATATGTTGATTGCACATACTCTACTACATCCTGAAACACCACTAAAATGGCATCAAAGGAACAAAAAAATGTGCTAGCCCATAAAGACAAAGAGAAGGTGAGACGAGATGACTGCCAATAAAAGATTTAGTACAGTTTGGGAAGAATGAATGCGGATAAACAAGTGGAAAGTAACTTAGGTTTCAGCTTTCTTCACTTGTTAAATACCTTAAGGGAAGGAGGCCAACAAGAACAAAATAATTTGTACTACAATACCCCCCAGGAAGAGTCAGAAATCAGAGGTGCCATATACCTCTAAAAGTGGGGGTGTGAGGTACAATGAAAAACCAGATGACATATGTAAGGAGTACTTAATGACAGGAAGTCACGTAACTGCCTCTCCCTTCTTCTTGCCAGAAAACTAAAGATAGTCCTCTCTGGAGAAGTTAAACTAAAAGAACTCTAGCTTGAGGATACAAATCATCACTGTGGGCTGGAGTGAGGTATTTTCCTAGAAAATAGAGATTAGAGAATGTTTGTCTAATGAATAGTGAGACCTCCCCATCCTTTCCCTACTAGGCTCCCAGCATGCTGACTGCCAGATTTTTATACTCTCTCAGGCAGAACTGGAGAGGATTCCTTTCTGGAGAAACCAGCCAGCCCAAGAGAATACTGGCATTTAGGGATTCTATAAAAAGACAGGATTCCCACTTGACCATCCTGAAGTGAGGCTGCCCCATCAACAAGCCCAGCCTCCACACACAGTTTTCAATTAGCTTGTGGTGCCTTTGTCTTTGATATGAATGGACAGTCAGGGATCACTATCCATTTGGGAAAAACTTTTCACGTAAAAGACAGAGATCAAAACAAATTGGAAAAGAAACATTAAGAAAATGGAGTCAATGCAGAAACCAAATGAAAACATTAAAAAGCTAGAGTTATCACTCTCTGAGAAAATAAGGAAAATTCTGCATTTGTGAAACGTGAAGAGTTTGCTGTCAAAATGTCACATTTAGAGAACAAGAAGAAGCTCTTGGAAATTAAAAAATATAGGAGCAGAAATTAAGAATCAGTGGAAGAGTTAGAAGATAAAGTTGAGGAAACCTTCTATAAAGCAGAACAAAAATACACAGAGATGAAAAATAAGAGCTAAAAGAAAAGAAAATTAGAGATTCAATCCTGGAAGTCTAAAACATGACTATAGGAACTGTAGAGAGAGAATGGAGAGAAGGAATTTATTAAAGGAAAATTCAAGAAAATTTCCAAAGATCTTAAGAATATGATTCTTCAGGGGCCAGCCTGGTGGTGTAGTGGTTAAGTTCACGCATTCCACTTTGGCGGCCTAGGGTTCGCTGGTTTGCTCCTGGGCGCAGACATACTCACCACTCATCAAGCCATGCTGAGACAGCATCCCATATAAAAGAACTACAACTCTACAACTATGATACACAACTATGTACTGGGGCTTTGGGGAGAACCAAAAAAAAGAAAAAAGAGGAAGATTGACAACAGATGTCAGCACAGGGCCAATCTTTCTCAAAAAAAAAAAAAAGAAATATGATTCTTCAGATTGAAAGTGCTCACCAAGTGTGTAGACAGTGAATGTAAAGAGACATCAAGTCACAACACTGTGAAATGTCAGAACCACACAGATAGAGAGATATTCCTAAATACTTTCAGAGAGAAAATAAAAAGTCATAAACAAAGATCAGAAATCAGAATGGCATCAGACTCCTCAACAGCAACATTAAAAGCTAGAGGAACATAAAATAATACCTTCAAAGTTCTTTAGGAAAATTATTTCCAACCTAAAATTCTATACCAAATCAAACCATCAAATCAAGAGTGAGAGAAGAATAAAGATGTTTTCAAATATGCAAGGTCTCAAAAATGTTATTCTCTACACACCATTTCTCATGAAGCTTCTGGAGAATGTGCTCCAAGAAAACAGGAAGAAAATGCAGAAAGTGGATGACATGGGAGTCAGGAAATAGGAGATCCAGATGGACTAGTAAGCAGCTAGTCCAGATTGGAGCAGGAAGTCAGAAGGCTCCATGTGGAACAACTCCAAAAAACAACCAGTGCAACCACTACAGATTGCCTTACAGATTTGACCTTTATGAGAAAGGAGTTCCAGAAATTCTTTCAAAAAGTGTGGTGATAAAGTGATGGTAGGTACATGGAAAACTAAGCAAAATATTTCCCACTAAACATGTTGTACAGCTACCAAAATAGCAAAAACTGAAGTCAAATAATACCAAGTGGCGATAATGTGGAGCACTGGGTACTTGCATATAATGTTGGTACAAGCACTTTGGAAAATGATTGGTAAAATGAAGATATTCATGCACTGTGATCTAGAATTTCCACTTCCTGTCATGTGCCAAATGAAACTTGTGTATATGTGCGCCAAGGAGTATGTACAAGAATGTCAATAGCAATGACTCACTCCACACTGGAAACAACCCAAAAGTACAATCACAGTCACATGGATGGTTTGTAGCATGTTTATATAATCGAAATGTATGTGTGCAATGATATGATTGAATTTTACAGAGTTGAGTGAATGAAGCCAAACGTAAAAGAATATGCACTGCATGACTCCATTTATATAAAATTCCCAAACAGACCAAACTAAACTGTGTGGTTTCACAATGGATACATAGGGGGTAAAACCATAAAGAAAAAGAAGGAAGCTGTAATCATAAAAGGTAGACTAGTGTTACCTCTGGGGAGAGGTAGCTAGTTGCCATCAGGAAGGGACACATGGGAGGGCTTTCAGGGTGCTAGCAAAGTTTTATTTCTTGATTTGAGTATTGGTTAATGTTGTTCACTTTATGATTATTCATTAAACTGTATGCAAATATTTTACAATTTAAAAGAAAACTACTTGTTAAACAGCATGGCACATTGAACACATATTCATCTTTGGTTATCTCTCACACCTTAGTAGAATGAAACAGCATAAGCCATAAAAGATGAAGAGAGTAAAAGACAAAAGAACAGGGATAAAATGTTGGAAGCTGGAAAGTAGATGAATAAGTAGAAACCTACTTAGAAAACCAAAGGAAGCTAGAATTCAAGCCAGCAGCGTAGGAGGCCCAGAAGCAGGCTTATTTGTGCCTCAGAAGCCCCAAAATGAATCAGCAATTGGAGGTAGCAATAGTTCTTTAAGCGGAGAGGATACTGGAGAGGAGGGCTGAAAACAGAGTTGGTTGAAAATCTGTATATGAGGAAATTTTACCCCATCCCCTTGCCTACCCTGTGCAGCTGGGCAACTGCCCCTCCCCCAACCCAGCAGAAGATGAAGTTTCACAGAAAAAGTTAAACCAGAGAGACTCTGGACAGGGGACAACTGGGCACAACTGTGGCCAACCTTCTATACTGAAAACTGGGAGACTAAGGGACATCTACATATTCAAAAAAAGAAGACCCTCTGCATCCTTGCCCCATTCATCTCTTTCCCAAACTCTTCCCCAAGAGTGTAGATCTCCACTCAGTATGTCTCGGGTAATCACTGTGGACCATTTGCTCTCTAGAACTGCTACACAGTTGTTGCCCTGGGATGTCAGTTTATTACACACTGGGGATTTTCCCCAGTTTTATCCTGTTGATTTATTACCTGCATCTCACGTTTCTTCTTTGGTATACTCCCTCGTCTTGGCTGCGCACACCATCCAGTAGATGCCTGAGAAAGAGTCCAACAGGAGGTCATTCTTTTGACAGCCAGCATGTCTGAAAAAGCCTTTATTCTCCCCTTATACTAGATGGATCATTGGGTGGAGGCTTATCAACTACTGGGCTTTTCTATGGGTATTCTGGTTAAGTTCATTAGGCAACCCCTGGATATCAATATCATTAATGTCTCTTCCTTCTTCTTCTTCTTCCTCCCCTTCCTCTATCTTCCTCTTCACCGCCACCTCCTCCTCCCCCTGTTCTTTGTCTGGTCTCTTCTCAAGAGCAGGAATTCTGTGATTCGCTCACCCCTGTATCTCTCATGCCTACTATCGTACCTGGTATCCAGTAGGCATTTAACCTGAATTCAAATTAACAGCTGAATAATAAAATCAAATGAATTTTATTCCTCTTCTTAGTGAGCTATCTATGAGGGAACTGAAAATGTGAGAGTAAATAATAAGCGAACTCCTCCACTTGAAGGAATTGTAGGCAACAATTAAACTCAGCGTCATGAGGAATGACACCATCCTTCTGCTTTACTCAACTTCTCAGCAGCATTTCACAGAGTGGATGACTCTCTCCTTGAAACTCTTGGCTTCCAACACGTTTTCCTGGTTCTCCTGCCTCACCAGTTGTTCCTTCCCAGTCTCCTTTGCTGGAGCTCCCTTCTATTCCTGGACTCAGTGCTGGAGTGTCTCAGGGTTTAGTCCTCTTCAATGCTCTCACCATAGGTGACCTCGCCCAGTCCCTTAGCCTTAAATTCCATTTATATGCTGATCATTCCACATAGCTCTCTCCAGCTTCTCCTGGCTTCTCTCTTGAACTCTAGATTCTTTCTTTTTTTTATTGACTAAATATTTATTAAGCACTTATTTATACTAGGAATGTTCTAGACTTTGGGACTATGCTCAAAGATGAACCAAATATATAATTCTCTGTATAACAAAAAAAGAAGTTTGAATTTTCAAAGATGAATGTGAAGAAGTAAGAGTGAAGTCTAACACAGTTATGGAGTTCGAGTTCAGAATATCTTCCCAGTTTTCTTCCTGTGTGACTTCCCTTTCCTGTGGAGAGCAGAAAGCTAAAACAAAAATTTCTCCAATTCATTTTCAGTCGGTGATCCAAGTTTGATTCAGGTTCCACATCAGATGAGACTTGAAATTTGAACTGAGATAAATGGGATATTGGGCATGTACTGTATCAGTGTTGATTACAGCAAATGTGGCATGGTTGTGGAGCCAAACTCTGTCTCTGGGGCTTGCTGACTTAGCAGATATGGCTTCTTGATAGTAGAAAGGGTGGCATGATGTGGGATCCTGAAGCTATAGTGGCAGCTTCCTGATTTTGCACCTGAGGTGTCTTGACTGGACCACAGTGATGCTGTTCTAGAACCAGCAACTGTAGCTAATTTAGCAGCTCAGATTGAGGCCGTCTTATATTTATATAAGTAATAAGGGATGCCTCCTGGTCTGACAAGCAGCTTCCTGATTGTGGTGGCAGAAGCAGGTCCTTTGGAGCTACAGTATAGACTTGAGAATAGATTCTGGAATCTCATCCTACGGATTTTTATTCAATCATCTTAATAATTCTGTAAGCCAACTTGTATTCAAATGGTCCAGAGTGTATGGTGACAGATGGTTATTAGACTTATCGTGGGGATCATTTCGTGATGTATGTAAATGTCGAATCACAATGTTGTACACCTGAAACTAACATGATATTGTATGTCAACTACATTTCAATTAAAAAAACAAGCAAACGAAAAAATTGTCTACAGTAGAATCTGTTCTCTGCATCAGAATGTTGACCAACACGAAACCCCAAAGAGAACATACAGAACACGTAAAAGGATAGTTTTTAAAGGCTATTTTTTAAAGTAAATCAAGTAATTGAGTTGAATAATAATTGACTCTGATAACAAACCTCCCATTGTGATTTCTCTCTTTTTCACTCCCAGTTATTTTCTGCTTCCTTCTATCTATTCCTCACTGTACATTCAGCTGTAACATCTTTGAGGAAACATTCTTTTGAAACGCAGTGTCATATTTCTAGTGTGCATTGTTTGATTCCTCCTCAGTATGGTGCAATGATCTTAATTCAAATCAAACTCATTTTCCACTTTATCCTCAAGTGTACATTCTCTTACTTTTTTCTTTTACTTGAAAAAAATCCTTACTGCTAAACTTCCTACTTTTTGCCCCCATTCTCTCCAGATTCTTTACATCCAATGGTTACACAACGTCTCCTCTTGGAGGTCTAATAGGCGTCTCAAGCTTTGCATGGCCAAAACCCAATTGTTTGATATCCATTCCCAAACCTACTTCTCTGCCCCAGATCATCCCCTCTCAGTCATTGGGTACACCACCTACCCACTTGCTCAGGTTTTGACCTTGTAATCATGAGAGGCCACGTGCACCGAGGTTATGAATCTCGACTCTACAGCCAGAATGCCTGGGATCAAAGCTCAGCTCCACCATTTCCTATCTGGGTCAGCCTTACGCAAACCATGGAACCTCTCTGTGCCTCAGGTTTCTCATCTGAAAATTAACACGATAATAGTTCGTACCCTATGGGATTGTTGTAAGGATGATGTGAGTGGATGTATGTCAAAGCCTTTAGAATCTGGCATAGAGAAGGCACTAGAAAGGCCTTCAGTATCATTGTTGTTATTAATATGTGTAAAGCATAGGAACAGGGCATAGCACAGAGTATGCACTAGGTTACTGTTAACTGCTGCTCTTATTAATATATTTATTCCTCTTTTTCTCTGCTGTATCACATTAACTCAAAGCAGATCCTGTTGGCTCTATATTCAAAATACAACTAAAATATAACCACTTCTCTCTGTCTGCACCACTGTAACCCTGACCCAAGCCACCTCCTTCTCTCAACTGAATCCCACGATATTCTCCTAATTTACCTCCTTGACCCACAGTCTGTTTTTCACATATGAATCTGATTGTATCATTCCTTGGTCAAAATCTTCCACTGGCTTCCAAAGCACTCAGGTCTTGAGCATAGCCAGCAAGACCCTCCTTAACCTAGCAACTGGCTACCTGGCCAGCATCAGCTCCTACCACTTTGTCCTCACTCATTGGGCTCCCTTACACCAGCCTTCTTGCCATTCTTTCAGTACATCTAGCAAGCTCTGCCACAGAGCCTTTGCACTTACTGTTCTCTTGCTGGAATCCTCTTTCCCTAGATAGTTCCATGGCTTACTCTCTCATGTCATTCACAGCTGTGCTGAAATGTCACCTCTGACCAGTCAGACCTTCCTTTCCCTGTATAAGATGTGACCCTTCTCACCCCATCTCCACTCCCCTACCATTCCCTATCCTCTTTATCTGGAGATATAGATATAATATACATATATATTATATAGATACAACAATATATAGATAGATAGATAAACACAATATATATTATTGTATATATTTTTTGTTTGCTTTTTCCCTACCACTTATCACTGCCGTTATACTATTCAGTCCTACCCCGTACGGAACTGTGTTGCGAGGGGGTGTTACAAGAAGTAGACTTAATCAGTTTTATTTAATACCTCCACTTCAGCTCATGAGGCAATCTTCACATTCAGGAGGATGGATTTGGATTTCTTGGGCTGGAAAGCCACTGGGCACATTCAGCATAAGCACCCATGTGTCATCCTTGCAGTCTTGGGAATAAGGTTGCCTGAAATGTCTCCTTTCAAAGTGCTCATGGAAATATTCATCTTGTGCCTCGTTTTCATCCATGTCTTTGGTCTTTATTGCTTCTCTTTTCTTTTTTGAACTAAACATTTAATTCCATAAACACTAGGTATCATATGGATGCCTTGTGAGCTCAGATATAAGTCCCATGATAATTATTTACCTATGAGATAATTGTGTCTATTTTAATGGGATTGGTGTTGCTTTTAGCATAAACGTTAATTTGGGGACTCAAGAGAAAAAAATGTTCATCCTGTCAAAATTGTTGGTTACATTTTCAGCCTATGAGAAAATGAGGTATGCTTTCTCCCCATAAAAGCCTTTATTCAGGAACAAATTATCCTCATTGGTTGGAGAATATTGTACATTACTTCTTTATTTATGTGTTATATGTCTACCCCACTAGAATGTTAGTTCTGTGCAACAGGAATTTTGTTTAATTTAGAACAGTACCTGGTGCATGTAGACATTCAATAAATAAATATGAATGAACATTAAAAATTCACTTAAATTGTCAGAAAACACTTTTTTTGTTTTGAAAAAATAGAGACATGTGTGGTTAATAGTTATGGTTATGTTAAACATGAAAATAACGACCTGGAAGAAAATGTATAAAAACGATATTAGTTACTGGAAAGTTGTAATTATGGGTGATTTTTTCTTTTTTTCCTAAAACTTCTAAATTTTTTGAAATGTTACATTATTTTATTTTTTTTAAAAAAGATATGTGCCAAGTGAAAGCGCATTGAACTGGATGTCCAGAGACCAGGATTCCAGTAATGACTGTGTCGTGTGATCCTGAGTACGTCTCTGAATTTCTCTGTGCCTCTGTTTCCTCTTCAGTAAATGGAAAGTCATAGGACTTCCCAGCTCCTAAATCCTGATTCTACTTTCTGCCAACATTAGCCACTCCCACCCGTTCCCTCTGTAGTGTTTATTCTTCACTCTGGGCCGGAGGGTAGAAACAGTCCAGAATGTCAGCAGGCCAATCTATATAGGTGGAATTGTTTTCATTACTAACAATCTTTATGACTGTCATTTTGTGATAGGTTCTGTTGTACTTGCAGTGACTGCTCCGATCTCTAACAGTGGTGGTGTGACCTGTTCTCCCAATTCCATTTGCTCTGCGTTCTAGCAGCACATCAGGAAGTCCTGAACCCAGCTGGCGGCTGGCAAAAGGAAGAAGCACAGCACATTCCATGGCATTAGGCTCCTGCTTTTCTGGTTTGGGTGGGGTGATGGGTTGGCTCTGGGTTGGCACTGACTTCCCTTTGCTTTTGTTATATATGGTTTTTGCTTCTCTGGAGACACTTGGGAATAGCAGGTAAGGTAAATGAGATTTCACTGCCCATCGGATAGGGAAATCCTTAGGGCTAGAAGGCCAACCTCACAAACTCCATGTGGTACAGGCTGTATTTCACTTTAAATAGAGTTATTTTTAGTGTGTGATCACTCGTGCTTCATAAGATGAAATAGTCAGGATAGTTCTTGGAGAATTCTCATCTAGTAAGCAAGTTCTCTTCATGAGGCAGTGATGTGGGACACAGTAGACTCTCAGTTTCAAAATATTTAACCATAAGAAACAATTTCTTTAGTTTGTTTGGACCTCTACTTATGACACATACAAGTCCCAATTTCACGATGGAGTAAAGGCACATCTTTGTGCCAATACACTGACCATTTCTCTAAAGTCTTTCAAATGAATGTACAAGTGTCACTGCATCATGGTGACTAGGACTGTAGAGTAAGCATGTCAATCTGCTCATGTAAAATCAGTAAATAACCCAGCTTTTGAGCACAGGATGTTTCTTAAGACGATGTTGAGACATCTGTGATTAGGAGAATTATTTTTAAGATTAAATGAGCTAATACATATAAAGTGCTTAAGGCAGTTCCTGGCTTATAGTAAGTGCTCAGTAAAAGTTAGCTTTGGTTATTTTATTTATTTATCATTATTGTTATTACATTCAAATACATTTGTGGCCCCTTTTCCCTCTAGGAGGGAAGAATGTTGTTGAGAGCAGAGATTCTCCTCCACCTCCTATCATTGTAGAAAAAAATTAGAATATGCAGATAAGCAAAAAGAAGACCTAATGTACCCTTAGTCTAACCCAGATTTTATGATGGATATTCCCCAATATTTTGTATAAATAAAGGAAAGTATTCATAAATGTCATCATCAACACGTAGCATATATTGAGTACCTACTAAAATCTGGGCTAGGAACTGAGATAAAAAGAAATGTGTCACACAATCCTTGATTTCAAAGATCTTATATTCTAGTTGTGGAGATAGGACTTAGGAGGAAAGTAAAAAAATCTATAATAGCAGAAAATCATCTATAAGAATAGTGGTGGGTTTTTTTCAGTTAGCATTTATACCCAGTCTTAGCATTATTGTTCTATACAATAAACATCATAAAAAGATGTATTATAAACGGAATTTTTATCAATCTAATCGTCTGAGAAGTCCCGTGGTTAATCTTTCTGTAAAGACACCTATCTCAAAGCAGATACCTATTCTCTAATTTACTTTGTAACTCAATTTTTGCATTTCAGGCTTAAGATAAGGTGTGCTTCTACTGCTGCTGAGACCTAGAAATGCCTAAGGGAGATGTCTTATGAAGGTGGCACCAGAGCAGCACAGCTGTCCTTGACTCTGAAGCGCTATGTGGCATGGGCTGCTGTCACTGGAGATTCTAGTGAGGGTCCAGTCCAGTCCTTTCTGCGACAGAACTAGCACAGAACTATCTTTCTACTGCAGTGAATGGGCCCAGAGTTTCTAAGATGAGGAGAGGGGCCAATACCAGAGGACAAACACTCAGAATTTCCTTTCTTCTGAAGGTACATGGAAAGGAGACTCTCCCCACTTGCTAGAGCTTTGCTCACTGGCACTGTGGATGTCCCCTTTGCCCCCTTCTTCTCCTAGGGGCAGCCACCTGGACCAGGTGGTATGTTGGAACTTTCACTGGCCAATGGGTGTTTGATGGCAAAAGGGTAACTGGTTCCTGGGAGAAAGTTGGCCTAGCACAGATGAAAGAAATATTCCCAGTTCAGCCCAGCTGCTTTTCAAACTCTAGCAGTTGGAGGGATTTTGCTAGCCAAGTGGGAAGCACCTGCAAACCCAATCTAAACCCAAGTCTAAACCTAGGAGACTAAGAGCTTTCTCTTTTCCCCAGAAATCTGAAGCCTGACTGAAGAATTCTGAAAGTTGGCAAAGTCCCATTAAGCTGAATCTATTGTCAATTTAACTTATTTACATTGTGCCATCACAAGCCCCTTCACCTCCTTGAAAAGAGCCAAGAAAGGAAGAGGTTTGAGTTTCCCAGCTCATTCTCAGGTCAGAAAAGGGCCCGTTAGGCCTCAAAACTGCATTCGCATGTTTATTTCCAGAAAAACTGAGTTAGATGGACCTAGAAACATTAGCTTTGTTAGGGCTGGTGCTTTGCAATCCTCCAAGAGGCAACATTGTTCACTCCCAACACGTAATGGGAAAGAACTGAACCAGGGGGCAGGATGGGGGAAGCCAGGCTGTATCTAGAATCTCCTAAGGCATATCTCGTACCATTATCGAGTTCAAAATGTAGTTCCATCCTTATGTACAGGTTATGTTCCTAAAGCCTTATTTATTTATGAAACTTGTTTGGAACTAAGAATATATTCCAAACTCTGCCCTGAAACAATCATCTCCTTTTGGTTTATTATTATTTTTAAATTTTTGATATTAGTTTAGTATGGGGGGCGGTCCCTGATTTTATTAAAATTTTTATTTTATTAAGCTAATACATGTATTTGGGTAAAAAAGTCAAACGGTACTACAAGGCTTAAAACAGCAATACCCCCTCCCACAAGTGTCCTCACCTCTGATTCCACTCCCCAGAAAAAATACTTTCTTCTCTTTTAGCTGTTTCTTCTAGTACTGACCTCCAGATTTCTAAGTAGCTACATACTAGAGCTATTTCTTGGTGTCTTAATGCTTAGGTATTTTCTATCACCTTTCTACTAAGGAAATTGAGGATTTAATGCCCTTGTCAGGCCCCCTCCTTTCTCTACCTTCTCACACATTTACACCCACTTCCCATCTTCAATTTTCCCAATAGAGATATATCATAATATTTTGTTAGAGAAAAATTCCACATATATTTTATTTTGACCATGTAGTTATTCACAGCCAAGTCATATAGTGTACCAAGAAGAAATTGACTTTCTTATGTAACGTTTTGCTTTTCCTAGAGTTAATCATTGTTTCCCTCTCTTTTCTTTTTCATTTGCTTATTTTCTTTGAGCCTCTTAGCAATTCTTTCATCTTTATTGTCTCAATTACTCTCTCTCCTCAGGCCAAGATTCAGATAGGCAAAAGCAGCAACAATTTTCAACTTTCTTCCAACTTTAGGAATCTCACCTTGTACTCAGTGAGATACAATTCTCGAAAAAAAAAATTGGCTAATCAAAGAAAGTCTAAGTTTTTATAAGACATTTCCTATTGACAGAATGAGAAAAGACTCCTTTTGCCTTTCCTGCTTTCTGGCAAAATTTTTCTATTGATTTCCTTCTACAGAAAAGTAACTTTTTGCTTTTAAAAATAAAACTGGAAACTACTGAAAGCCCAAAGAAAAGGGATTCAAAGGAAATTCATGTAGAGTATAGATAGCCTACTAAACAGAAGACACTGTCAGGAAACACTGCCTATGTAATAATAAGCATTATTAAAATACTTAAGGGGCTGGCCCAGTGGCATAGTGGTTAGGTTTGTGCACTCCACTTCGGCAGCCAGGGGTTTGTGGGTTCAGACCCTGGGTGCAGACCTGCACACTGCTCATCAAGCCACAATGTGGTGGGGTCCCACATACAAAATAAAGGAAGATTAACACAGATGTTAGCTCAGGGCCAATTTTCCTCACCAAAAAAAAAAAAATGCTTAAAAGGATACAAAATACCTGACCACATGCTTCATATATCACAGCCTCAGCCCTCTCATTTCTAGAAGCCACCTGTGTACTAGTGGTGTTTCACTGCCTGGGTTATGTAATGACAAGTTGCTATTGCTAGATAATGGTTAAACAGAGGCATGAGGTGCTGGGGAGCTTCCTTAGAAATTATCATACCTCTCCACCACTGAAGTCAGAGGAAACAAAGGGAAGACCAGGAACTGGTCAAAGTTAAAGCCAATCTTCAATGGGGAACTCCCCTTTTCATTTGCTGTCATGGAAGTACAATTTTTCTATTTGTCTTCTCCATTGTTCCCTATGACATTGGAATAAAACCAGTTGGTCTGCCCAAACTCATTGAGTTGTATACATTAAATATGTATGGCTTTTTACATGTCAATCATACCTTAGTAAAGTGTTTTTAAAAAAAGTCAGTCTGACTCATTAAATAAACATAGGTTGATTTTAGAGAGGTTAGGAGGAACTGTTACTAATTTAAGAGATTGGTCAAGTTATAATAACGTACACTAATGAAATCCACATACTTTTTGTGGTTTGTTAACTTCTAATGTGTGCTTTTCTTGGCTATAATGTTACGAAGTCTAACAATAAGATAAGATGATCCCTTTTTTAAAAAAAAATCTCATAATCAGATGTGTAAATGAGGACTATCGCCTTCAAGGTAGTTCCCTCAAGAGACTATATTCTAGTCCCATAAAGCTGCCGTTATACAAAGCAGTTTCAGAAACTCCTCTTCTAGAATCATCTTCAACACCTGGGTAGGGATGCCAGCTAAAATACAGGTGCCCAGATAAGTCTGAATTTAGTATAAGCACAGAACATACTTATACTAAAAAATTATTCGTTATTTTTCTGAAACTCAAATTTAACTGGGCATCCTGTATTTTTATTTGCTAACTCTGGCAACCCTGTGCCCAGGCACTTCTATGTAAACAACTTAACTGATGACAGTCTTCCTTGGAAGGTGGCTGTGATTTTAGACCAAGTCTAAAGTCTTTCAAAGTGAAGTCTGATGCTAAGAAAGGTAATGCTACTTATAGTTTAAAATAACATTAAGAAGTAAGCAGACAGGTTTTCTGAGCCACCCTTTTAAAGTGCCTCTCACAGAAGTGCTTAAAGAGTTTTCCAAAATGGTTTTAATCAACAGCAGGCATTGAAACAGTAGTTAGCCTCCTAAAATAATCAGTGAAAAAAGTAGCCAGGAACTAACAAAATAGAGCCATAGATTTGTGTAAAGTATTAAACGTTAGTGTCAAATTAAGATTTGCTTTCAACCACTGAACCTTTTGTATATTTGGTTCTATAAGTCCTGACTTGTTTTTACCATTTGCATATAACTCCATAAAGTCTTTGGCTGTTCTTTGGGAAGAATGTAGAAGAAAAACATTTCTGCAGAGAAAAGAGTTTACTCCCTGGTAAACTAACTTTCTCCATGAAAAATTTCAATCATTTTTGATATTTTCCTGTCACTCCTAGTAGACAGTAAACATCAGATTCTGTGTCAGACTCATTCCTATTTGCCAAAGTTCTTGGCAGTGTGTCTTCCCATGGTAGCTACTCTGTTAAGTACTGGTGCATTATAGGCACTTTATTATCTTATCGTGATTGTTATTGCTGTTGTGATTTTCATAACAGCACCATGATATTAACATGACAGGAATTATTCCCCAATTTTTGCAGATGAGGTTACTGTGGTTCAGAGAGAGTGAATGATTTGCTACTAAAAAGCTTCAGGCAAAAGCCCATTGTACTAAATGGGTGCTTTTTTTTTTTAGGCCAAACTCTGAAGAAAAAAAAAAAGATGAGTAGGGGCCGCCTGGTGGCGCAGCAGTTTAGTCCACGCTTGGCAGCCCAGGGTTTGTGAGTTCGGATCCCGGGCGCCCACCAACGCACTGCTTGTCAGCCACACCGTGGCGGTGTCCCGTATAAAGTAGAGGAAGATGGGCACGGATGTTAGCCCAGGGCCAGTCTTCCTCAGCAAAAAGAGGAGGATTGGCGACGGATGTTAGCTCAGGGCTGGTCTTCCTCACACACACACAAAAAAAGATGAGTAAACAACATTTGGAGTTTTCTTCCCAATTTGAGGGTTAGAAAAATAACCCTCCAAAAAATAAGCAAGGTGAAAACAATTATATTACTAAAATGTAACGCCCCAAGACATATTTGTTGGCTACTGGATCCTATCCAGAAACAAAAAACTTAAGGATTTTTCAAAAGTAATTGAAATATCAACCTGAATTGATGTCTATTGTTGATGAGAAGTCACCTGAACTTGTGGCCCCTAAAATATCACTGAAATATGATAAAATATCACTGGAATTAAGTTTGCAAAGGTTTCTTAAATAGGACAAAAAACCACTAAACACAAAAGGAAAAAAACTGATAAATTAGATTATGTTAAAATTGAGAATTTTGTTCATCAAAAAACATGATTAAGAATGAAAAAGCAGGGCCAGCCCCATGTGTAGTGGTTAAGTTCAGCATGCTCTGCTTCAGTGGCCTGGGTTCATGGGTTTGGATCCTGGGTGTGGACCTACACCACTCATCAGCCATGCTGAGGCAGCGACCCACATACAAAAGAGAGGAAGATTGGCACAGGTGTTAGCTCAGGGCTAATCTTCCTCACCAAAAAAAAAAAAAAAAAGAATGAAAAAGCAACCATAAAATTGGAGAAGATATTTGCAATAATTATTTTGGACAAATGACTCATATCCAGAATATATATAAAGAACTTCTACAAATCAACAAGAAAAAGACACTCAATAGAGCAGTGGCCAGAAGACTTACTGGAAAAAAAGGATATACAAATAGCTAATACACATACTAAAAAGTGTTCATCTTCATGAGTTGTCAGAGAATTACAAATTAAAACCATGATATGATATTACTACTCATCTACCAGGATGGCTAAAATAAAAATGACAGAAAATACCAAGACTTGGCAAGGATGTGCAGCAACCAGAATCCACATATACCACTGGTGGGCATGTAAACTGGCACAATCTCTTGCAAAACTGTTTGGCACCAAAGTTAATGTACGCAAACCTTAAGACCCAGCAGTTCTACTCCTATATATGTACCCAACAGAAATCCATACATATGCTCACCAAAAGATATGCACTAGCATGTCTGTAGCACTCTAAATAGGAGCCCCAAAATGGAAATTTCCCAAATGCCCATCAACAGTAGAATGGATAAATAAACTGTGATATATTCACACACTGAAATTCTATGCAGAATGTGAATGAATAATTTATAAGTGCAACAGCAATATGGATGAATCTTAGAAACACAATGTTGGGCAAAGAAGGCAAATACAAAAGAGAACATATAGTATTTTTCCTTTTATATAAAATATTAAAAGAGGCAAAGCTAATCAATGTTGTTAGAAGTCAGGACAGTGTCGTTATTCTTGGCAGGGGGAGGAGAATGTGGATCATGACTGAAAAAGAGCATGCAGCAGGGCTTCTGTGGTGTTGGTAATGATTTTTGATCTGGGTGCTGGTTATAAGGGTGAATTCAGTTTATGAAAATTCATCCATCTGTGCTCTTATGACATGTGCATATTACAATGTATATGATGGTTTAGAAAAAGTTTTTAAAAACCACTGAAATTATAAGGAGACCTAATTTTCCGTGTTTACTAGGATTTCTCTTGGAGAGAAGTTTCTATATGGTTGGAAGCAATATTTTCATGAGATACTGGGTAGAAAGTAGTATGGTGTGGACAGTTGCTGTTTTGCCTGCCCTGTATACCTTCTTGCTCTTCTAGAAATGAAATCTCAATTTTCTTTTGGATAACTATCTATTATATGATGAGACTTTCAGATACAATGTCCTTCCCCCCAACTTCCCTACTACAGGGGTACAAATGCAACTTAAGCCACCCACTCAGAGAACCATATCCATCTAGACACAATGATTGGTTCTAATATTGGCATATATCCTAAAAAGGGTCAATCAGAGTCCTTTTTAGTAGATCTGAGGTAGAGGATGCTTGGTACACCCTTGGAAGCTCAGGTATGTGAGCCAATAAATTCCATTTTTATGTAAGCTAGTTAGAGTGTGTTTCTGTTTTTTGCAGCCCAAAGAGTTCTGACCAGTACAAGACGTTGCTGAAGGGTATGTTCAAGCAACACAGTTGATTGCCAAATTACCTTGTAAGAAGGGTGGTTCTAGTTAACACTGGAGCTTTGGCTAGGTAGTATATGCAAACTTCCCTGCTCAGTAGTTTATTAATCTATCATCGTGTAACAAATTACCACAAACTTAGTGGCTTAAAATAGCACATGCTTATTACCTCCCAGTTTTTGTGGGTCAGGAATCCAGGCATGGCTTTGTTTGGGGCTCTCCTTCATGGTCTCACATAAGGCTGCAATCAAGTGTCAGCCAGGGTTGGGTCTTCATCTGAAGGCTTGACTTGAGAATTGAGTACAAATTTAAATGATATCAGTTTGAAGGGGCACCAAATTATTAGCCTGCCTGGGCCATATGTTTTGGCCTGATATATATTCACAACTAGTATAAGTATAGTTGTGAATGAAGTATAAGTATTCATTAAGGATGGTAGGGGATCTAGAAGGTCAAGGAGCTTGGAAATGATGCATAGTAAACTAAATTAAATCTCTAAACCAAAGTGGAAAAATGCTCCGTAATAAGATACTTCTATGCTCCTGAAACCTTGAGAAATCAAAGGAGTATCACAAACTTTATAAAAGTTTTGCTATAAGAATACTAACAGTCAAGTGCTTTATTTTTCCATTAAGCACTTCAAATTGACTTTACATTAGTCATATATTTGGATTCCCCCTTAAGTTCTTAGACATGCGTCAGAAAAGGCAAGATAAATTGGTTTAGATCACAGATACACCTCAAATTTAAAACTTGGAAACAACAGAAATTATATACATTTATATATAATTTATATATAATTACTATATTTATAGTATAATTTTTATATTTTATATAATATATATAGTACATTATATACTAAATATACCATATAGATATAGATAGATAGATAGATGATAGATAGATAGAACACACTATTTTCCCCTTTAGTTTATAATTCTATCTTTATCTCCACCCTACCTCCAGTTCAAATTTCACCTTTTCGAGATTATGGGAAGGAATGAAGGGGAAGGACTTCTGTATCTACAGTTGAGTGGTTTAGGGCAAGGGAATTCATGTCAGTCAAACACAGGGATAAGAAAATAAAACTCTGTGGATTCATGACCAATATGGCATGTCTAATCAGCTTAATGTTGGCATACATTCCCAAATTCACAGGCAATTTCCAACTTATGAATAGGCAAATGTTCCAAAAGCTCATTTGTAAGCATTCATTAAATATTATTATCAGAGGTACACATGACATGATAAATAAGAAACAACTCTGAAGATATAGTTAGTAGCAGTTTTCTCTGTGTCAGAGAAAGCACATGTATATTCTGGAAGGTCTGAATCAACAGCATGGAGATGTTGGCACTAGGTTTGATGTGCTGGGACTCATCAATAGTGTGACTTATCTGAAGTCCTAGTATCTCTGTGAAAGACTGTTCTTTGAGTCCTATCTCCCCTCCATCTATTGAAAACCTAATAAGACCAGAAGCTGAAGAAATAGTGGTAGCAGGGAGAGATGTGAAAGAACAAAGCACTGCAAAAATCCAGGGTCTCCTTTTCCATCATAGTCTAAGTGAATGCTACCCTTGGGGCAAATCCTAAGTGCCCACACAGATAGAAATATATGAAAAATGAAGAGGTACGGCCACTTTTTGGAGACCTGTAATGAACATCTGCTGTTCTGCCTGCCCAGCGTCACTTCTTCACTCTTTTAGTAACAGCACTTCAGTTTTTCTTGGTTATCTACTCTCCCACACTCTCAGTCCATGCAGTTTAGGTGAGCTGACCACAACATACCAGGGCTACACAGATGAGTGACTCAAGCTAAAAAAATCAGAGTCACAGTGATTGGCTCGTGGATGGGCATGTGGGCACATGGCCCAATTTGGATCAGTGAGAGTCAGCCCTGGGTCTTTTGCCAGAACAATTACAACAAAGGCACTCACTTTTGGGCTTGTAAAATGGTAGGATGTAGAGCCAGCCTGAGAATTAAAGTCTCCTGGGACAGGGTTGAAGCAATATTTGAGTAGCAAATCCCAGTGTTACACCAAAACTATCGCTAGTAATCAATGAATGTCCTAGGTACTTCAACTCTCTCATCATTTGGGGTAGTTTCCAGTGTCCTTTGGATTCCCAAAAAGGCTGAGGGTGGCCTTCATCTCACCAGTTGTTAAGGGGCTTGACCTTCTGTCCCTGGATCTAATCTCTACTTCCCAAAGTCCTCTTTAATATTTTTTCCAGATGGCTAGTTGTGTCTTTATACTTTAGAATTCCTGATAACATGCCTCAATATGCCAGTGTTCAGAGAATGTGTATACAGACTTAACACAGTGAAATGCCATGGACTTTTCCAAAACAACTCCCTAAAATGGAATGGGATGTCTCATAAAGTTCCATGTCACTGGAGATGTTCTGTATCACCAAGATTCAGCAAGGCTCAGTAAATTGCCCAAGATCACACAGTTGGTAAGTGGCAAAGCCAAATAATAACCAAACCTGCCTTATTCCAAAGGCCATGCTCCTTCTACCATGGCAAGCTGCATTGCTTTTCTAGTCTTTCTAATATAGATAGAATTGCAATGGTGTTTTGACTTTCCTCTATCTCTCACTCCCCTTCAATGATCAAGGGTATGCATTTTCAAGATGGGTACCCAGTATATGAACACAGAACAATGTGGACTAAACTATACACAGATAGATTGATCTAAAGTTATGCCTAATTCAAAGCATAATGTCATAGAATCTCAGTTTCTTCATTGGTAAAGTGGGTGTAATAAAGAATCTGACTCCATTTTTTAATGTTTGACTGCTGATAACTTTTAAGCTTCACCCCTTCTTCTTGCCCCTTCTGCTTCACATCCAGGCAGATTGATAAGAAACCCTAGGCGCCCCCTCCTTTGGTGCTGGTGGGAAGTTCAAACCATGTGTAGGAACCCTCGCCTTGGTCCCACCCCCAACAACCAAAAAAACCCCAAGCCAGTCTCATTTCCGTGCTCTCTCTGAAGCCATTTTTTGATCTGTTGGGAGCCACCCTGCTGTCCCCAGAAAGCCTCTTTATGTGAGTAACAAAGCTTTTCATACCCCCTTGGTGTGTGTATGTCATCATCAGTCTTGACATCCCAAGATTTGGGCTGGGGGCCCCTCCTGTTTCTGAAGAGTGGTCACACAATGGGAATATTACTGACTACCTTCAAGGATTACTGTGAGAATTAGAGATAATGTAACAAAGTACAGGGCTTTACAATCACTTACTAGGTGCCCATAAGGTTGTGATAAAGTTGAAATGAGTTAATAATTATAAAGCAACTTAGAACAGTGTCTAGGACATAGTAAGTGCTTTCTAAGTTTTTGATAAATTAAAAAAAGAGCTCTTATTATTATTTCTTCTAGTATGTAACCAATGTTTTAATTTTTGTACATGAAAGAAAATCCATAACTGATACCTAAAATTGCATCTAGAAAACATTTACTCAGAATATGATACACTCCCAATCCACTTATAAACCCATTTAAGAAAAACAAAATTTCTGATTCCTAGATGTGTATTTATGAGCTCAGGTGTAGATATATATTGATAGGAATGTGCATTTATGTTTCTTCATGGTAATAAACTAGAGAATATGCAGGATGCCTGGCATCGCCAGCGCAGGTAGAGTTTTAGTCCATTCAGGAATGTAGATATCCCACCAGGATTCTGATGATGCTAAAACAATGGAGTTGAATAGGTTCAACTCACCCCACTTGGGGAAGAATTCAGTTATAGAGATTCACATACATGCACCTAACAAACTGTCCACTCAATGGAAATTAAGAGGAGAAGGTATCTAATTGCATTTTTTAAAAGTCCCCAAGATTTCCACAGGTACTATAACTGAGGGCAGACTCAGAAGAAGCTTTGATAGAGATCAAATTTGGGCATGTTTCCAATTTATACTCTCGTGCAAGTTAAATATGCATTTAATGCAACTCCATCATAAGCATGTGGTTGTAGCTAATCTGTAATCCTTTATCAAGTGAACGTCTGCAGCCCTTGACTCTAAGTATCTACAAACCGCAGGGAGAGATGAGAGACCCGAGCTGCATCAAGGAGAACTACCAGGACCTATCTGGGGAGTGTACTGACAACTATAAGCAACAGCCTTGAAGATCTCTAGGAAGAAGAACCTTCAAGGGCAGAAGCGTCATCAGAATCATGAGCAATGTTTGGGAGAGGTCAATCTAACCATTCCTGCCCTTCCCCTCAAGAAATGGTAGATGCCTCTATGAAAGAGGACTTCCTCCAAAAACAGTAGGTGACATTAGGACTATGATGGGCCATTGATCCTCATCCCCATTGACTTTGATAGTAAGGCCATTTCTTTCCTTTTCAGAGGTAGAAGGAGGACAAGACATTGTGGTCAATGTGCTTTTAGTGGGAAAATCTTTGTCAGGCATTAAATTGAAATGTCTAAACTTCTGCATAGAAGACTACTTCTTCCATTTTTCATGACTGGTGGTTCCAACAAAACATTTATGTATGTAGCAAATGTCAAAATCATGAGAAGTTTCTCCTCCAATAAAACATTTTGCAATGTGTGGTCTGATGTATATTAGAGGAGATAATTTTAGGTGGCGGCCCAGACAGGCACTAAAATACACTGAATTATATGGGGAGAAAGTTATTCCTCATAAAATTCATTTCATTTCTTCTGACTACTTCCAGGATAAACTCTCAGTTTGCTGCTGGTCTTTAGCAGCCCTCTAAACAGGGAGTATGCCTCAGACTTAGAGATCAGGAAAGACAGGTTTAGTTCGAATTTTGTCTAATATTTTCTGTGTTTTCATTAGATTTAATTTTACAGCTAAATTCAATTTTAGCAAGTGATACTTGTCTCCAATTTTATGGCAGTGATATGAAGTTCCTTTTCCAAAGAAAAATTAATTTTAAGAAAGTGAGTTGATTAAAATATCAAATCAATACTAGTACAGGTGTACAAAGGTATAGCAAAAATTACAAAGGTAGTGCAGAATGACTAAACTTTGGGAACCACTGGCCTAATGTATATTTAAAGTATTACAAGGCATAAACAATTCCCAAAATATGATGTCTTCAATTATTTCATCCCAATTCTAAATCCTGACCTGAAATATCTAAGTGTAGGGAGGGGTGAAACCTGAGATGCCAATATGCTCTCTCCCGTGACTCTCCTTTCTCTCTCCCTCCCTATTCAACTTTCCAATATGCTTGCTTCATCTTCAACTGCTCTTCAATGCCAAAATTTCACCATAAGAAGTCAAGGGAGTTCTGCTTTATGGCTAGTGGAAATAATGTCAATATAACCTTTTTAATTAAAAGGTTATTTTCATCAAACCCATAGACGAATTCAGCCCACGCTACTGAAAACATCTTCAAGTTCAAATGACTATAATGTTAAATTAACCAATTCTGCAGTTATCATATGATAGTAAGTATAAAATCAATTATTTGATATAGAAATTATGGGATGGTCTTCAACTGAGACCAAGGTCATTGTAATTACAATGGCTCTCATTACATTGAGAGCCATTATGCTCATACATAAATGACATGAGCTTTAGCAAAGATTATATAGACAGACAGACATGTACAAATATCACATGTATATTTTCACATCATTCAATAATATGGAGCACCTACTACAGACAAGAGAGTGTGCTAGCTGCTATAGTGGATATATAGATAAGTAAAGACACGGCCCTTAGCCTCGCAAACCTTAATCTAGTCAAGGTTCCCCAAAAGACAAGACTTTTAAACTTTCTGGCACAGAGAAAGTGCTAAATAAACATTAATTCTCCTCTTCCCCCTCCCCCTTCCATATTCTCATCCTTAATGCAGTGAAAGAGCCCCATGAATTCCTTTTAAATGAAAAGGAATGCACTGCAGGAGCCCGTTGGCCCTTCTAATAATGCAAGTGACTTAACAACATGTACAAAAGATTTAACTGGAATAGAGTCAGAATTTTCAGAGTAAATAATTTGTAGTCTCATTAGACTAGCTGGAGGAAAATTTTTAGAAAGCAGGACAGAGGCCACCCCATGGGAAGCCAACTGGGCAAATTCCAAGAACTGTATGTCCCCACACCACGACCTGTCTTGATGTTACCATGCACGGCCAGTGCTGGCAGCTCTGACCACAGATGCATGCTCAGGAAAAGCTGGCTCTCAGGATTCCTGCTCTAGATAAAGGGAACTCCACAACCCCAGTCACAAAGGTTCTCAAGAAGACACGTAGAGTCAGTTTTTCCTTTTTAAGGAAATGGAAAATGGGCATTTTTTAGGTCCCAGAGCCTAGCACAGTGCCTGACATATCTAGGCATCCAAGATATCATGTGTTGTTTGAATAATAAATGAACTAAAAGCATCACTTAGGAAATTGCCAGTTCTGTTTGACTGATCTGTTAGGACTCTAATAAGAGTGATAGTAGCTAACACTTACATAGATTCTATTATATGCTAGACGCTGTTCTAAGTGCTTGAAGTTATTACATTTTTTTTTACCCTAGCAACAATCTTATGAGGGAAATAGAATTACTACTAGGAACAACTATTACTATACTCACTCCACAGATGGAAAATAGAGACTCATAACAATTAACTAACTTGCCCAAGACTGCCCAGCTAACAGCTGGTGAAGCTGAATTCAAGCCCAGGCTGTCCAGCCCTGGAGTCAGTGCTCTTCACCACTAAGCAATACTGCCTCACAAGCAAAGTTTCCACTTATATCATACTCTTCTTACGAAGAGATCCTTGAACATATGTATAGCCATGTGTGTTTTAGTAAACACACACCTACATCCTGTGGCAGCAGCACAATCTGAAATCCTGAACTCTCTTCATCTAGTGAGGGCCTCAGAACTTAAAAATATACTGTCCCTTTCAACTGGATTAGGAAGAAAAACCTCACAGTTCAAACTAAGCAATAGTTTGCACATACACACGTTTATATACCAACCCGTACATAGAAATTCATGAATTAGACTTTGGTTTGAGATCCTACTATGAAGAATAACCATATATTTAACTTACAGAAGACCCCAGACTGCCTTCCTCAGTGCAGTCGTTAACTCCAAACAGGTCAGGGCTCATGTAGAGCCACAGAGAAAGAAGTCCAGGTGATCACTATTTCTTGAAGCTCCCAATTGTATAAAAAAGGGAAGAAATGCAAACACATGTTTACATGATGTGTAGGTTTTCTTAACTACTCATGAGTTAATAATTTAACAAGTTAATTGTTAAACAAAACATAATGTGGAGTACAAATCGTGCTATGTAAATGGTAATTAAAGAATTTATAAAAACATTAATTCAAAATATACTATGGAAAATGTGACTTGGTAATGGGACACAAGTTTAAAGATGCTGGTAGATGTAGTCTTTGTGAATGTGGATAAAATCTCATTTGGAGATGGAATTTTGAGACCCTTCCTGAATGTCATACCTTGAGCCAAATGACCTTCCTAGTATGTAGACCCTAGTAGAATCTAAACATGTCCCTCCTCCCTCCCTTCCTTCCTTCCTTCTGTTTATTTCACATTCCAACCAGATTATATATCATTATATGTTCACCTAATTAAAGAATCTAAAAGTCTAAAAAAGATTACAGTGAAGTCTCTTTCCCGCTTCTGCCCCCTTCATCTAGCCAGTTCTCACCTTCCTCCAGCAAATGACCAATTCTTTGCATAGCGTTCCAGAGATCATTTTCCGTATACACAAGTGAATACCAATATATATGTCCTCTCCTTTATGCTCAAATTCACAACATACCATAGATATCCCTCTGCACTTTGCTTTCTTCGCTTAACAATATGTATTTGAGATTCCTCCATATCAGCACATAGAGAACTTCCTCATTCTTTGCATAACTGCACAGTATTCCATTATATGCTCATCGCAAAATATATTTGGCCAGTGCCCTACTGATGAGTATGTAGGTTCTGGCCCATTCTTTTATTTCATACAATGTTACAATGCACAAACATGTCCATCCATCATTTTACTTGTGTAAAGAAACTTTACTGAAAAATGGTAATTGTTAACAAAGACCTCCATTCAAACAAAGAATTATCTTTGATAATGTATAGGAAACACGACCCTATTGGAAGGTTTTGTATTCAAGGACTTAGCTAGAATGGCCTTATACTTCTCTACTCTCCTTCTGTTGTCCAACTCCTCCAAGGCTTAATGTCTACTATCATCTACTCTTAAAATGTGCTCTGGGGATTATCTGTATCAGAATCACCTGGGGGTGAGTATAAGAAAATGTGGATTGCTGGAGCCCATTCCAGACCTGATGAATTAGGATATCTTGGGATGGGGCCTGGGAATCTGCATTTTCAACAACTCCCTCTTCCCCCGCTCATAATTTGTATGCAAACTAAACTGCCCACTGTGGTAGCAGTGCCTGTATCCTTGAATCCCCATTAAGGGTATTAGCTCCCTCCTCTGAATCCCTGAGGCATTTATCTCCCATAAATTCACTTAGAGCACTGCCTTCCCTCTTGCTGTTTTGTTGTGACTCTTTGAGAAGTGAAATATATATGTATCTGAACTCTGAGCCTTGTCCTGTGAGTCTCAGGATGAGATGTTTACTTAAGGTTTTAATTTCACATTAACTGATTTACAATTCAGCCAGTTTGCAAGTTCTGAGTTAATGTATGAGGAACAGCTAACAAATGATCACTGGAAAAATAAATGACCAACTTACCTTCAAAATGTTACTGATTTTGTTTTTCTCAATTTGGTATTGGTTTCAATCTCTATGTTTTTGTCTAACTCTTGTGGCTTTGACAGCGACATTTGTTGCTATGCCTTTGGCCAAATAAAATTTTTATAACAATCACTGGTTCTTAAAAAAACACCAATATCAATCATGACAATCATTGAACAGGATGCATAATACTGTGACATAAGCATTTGCTATTCTACTAAAATTAATGGTTTCTGAGGTCTTTCTTGAAGCTGCCTTTTATCTTATGAAAAGAAGAGCCAATTTTTGTTGAGTGTCTATTGTTACAAGGTGTTTGTTTTGAGAGGTGATATAACACAGTCAAGGACCTGAGACAGATTACCTGGGTTCAAATCCTGGCTCTGCCACCTCCTAGCTCTGTGAGCATAAGCAAGTTATTTAAATTCTCTGTACTTCAGTTTTTCCATCTATAAAATGGGGATAATAAAACCATCTTGTAGATGGTAAAGGTGGCCACAAACTCTTCCCCTCCCTCCATCTATGCCTTTGCAAGACAATATCGTAGATACTCCCATCAAGAGGTAGAATCTGTTTCTCCACCCATTGAGTCTGGGTTGGCCATGTGACTTGCTCTGGCCAATGCAACACTGGCAAATGTGACACAACCAGATGCTTGTAAAGCACTTGCAGAAGCAGAGCACCTGACTGACCAGCAGATGACTGCAGATCCAATAAAGCCCAGGCAAGTCCAGCAGAAAAACCACCCCACTGAGCCCAGCCCAAATGCTGACTCTGATTGATCTACTTCCTAACCATGTCTGTTTCCTTGCTGGATTCCTTCCACTGTTCACTTTAACTATTGGTATTCCACAGAGTTTTTTCTTCTAAAACTATAGTTTCTCTTTAGGGAATCCCAATTACTTTCATATCTCAACTACAACCCACATGCTATGTCTCTAAATATATATATCTTCAGTCCCCACCTCTTTCCTGAGCACCCCACAGCCAACCATGTAAAGGACACTACAAACCCAACATATCGAAGTACAAAGATACCACCTTCCCCCACAACCTCTTTTCCTCCTGTATTCCTGTATTGGTTACTGGCTTCATTTGAATAAAACTAGAGTCATTCAAATAGACATCAAATACTTTATTTTGTATCCTAATGGCTCTCATATCCACCCCTCTCCTCTTCATCTCTATATTCTTGCCTTACTTTAATCTCTGGACATCTTTCACCTGATTTGCACTTTCTAACTGCCCTCCAATTCCAGAATAGGTGTTGCACACTGAAACACCTACAGGCACCAGGTATGTAACTTAACTGAATAAAACAGGTCAGGCATAGAATATTTTGATGTGGTGGCTAGCTGGAGAACACATGCTTTATCTAAAGCACTTCCAGATCTTTAAAGTAGATGCAGAACTTGAGTTGCCAGGTTTAGCAAATAAAAATTCAAGACTCTCATGCAATATTTGGGACAAAAATAGAAAACTATTTATTGTTTAGCTGAAATTCAAATTTAACTTTGCATCCTGTATTTTATCTGACAACCCTATCTAGACACTTCTTCTGAGATAAGACGAAGGTAGAGATGACTGATAATATAGGATAACAGACAGTGAAGTTGAAAAGTTAGGCTGTTGACTCAGGAAGGTTTCTGGTTGATCTCAGGGGTAGAAAAGTCAAAGCAGGCAGGGGACTAGAAAAGTGTTAAAAGTTTGTGTAGTGGATACTGATTGGACTGCCCATCTGTTGTGAGTTGAATTGTGTTCCCCAAAAAGATATTTTCAAGTCATACACTCTGGTACCTGTGAATGTGACCTTATTTGGAAATAGGGTCTTGCTGATATATCCAAGTAAGATGAAGTCATACCTAATCCAATGACCCGTATCCTTATAAGAAGAGGGAAAATTGAACACAGAGGCACAGAGAGGAGAACGCCATGCAAAGACATAGGCAGAGAGTGATGCAGCTATAAGCCAAAGAACACCAGTGATTGCCAGCAATCCACAGAAGCTAGGAGAGGTAAGGAAGGATTATTCCCCAGAGCCTTCGGAGGGACCACCTGCTGACTCCTGCTGACACCTTGATCTTGGATTTCTAGCTTCCAGAACTGTGAGAGAATAAATTTCTCTTGTTTTAAGCCACCCAGTTTGTGGTAATTTGTTACAGCATCCCTGAGAAACTAAGCCCTAGAAAACTAATTGGCCCAACCCTCTCCCTCCATAACCCATATGGTTACAGAGGATGCTTTCAGCAGCGATGTTGGTACGTGATTGGTCTAAGGCAAGGACAACAGGAGTAAAACTAGTGACTGCAGCCGAGCCACTGTCTCTTCCCCCTGGTTTGGTCCTATGAGATTTTGGCCATTCTCCAGGTAACTAGACTTCAACTATGTAAACTTGGGAACCTATCTGTCTGTCCTGCTACAAGGTCTGGAGACTCAAAGCCATCCATACACAGAGATAATGGCCAGTCTTGAAAGTAAATGAGTCCCTGGTTCCAGTTTGTCCCTGTGGCTCAGCCCACACCTTTGCCCTTGGATTTCTAAGACAACCGTTTGCCCTTATAATAAATTCACACTTTTCACTTAAACTAGCTTGAGTTGGTTTCATTTAAGGTCTCTCTGTTACTTGCTTCCAGAAGACCATCCTAGACATTTTATAATTGGCTCTGTGGAGAATGGGAAAGAATCCATCTAGGTGGGTATACTAGTTTGCCTGGGCTACTGTAACAAAGTACCACAAACTGGATGAGACTAGAAGTCCAAAATCAAGGTGTTGGCTGGGCTGGCTCCTTCTGAGGGTTGTAAGGGAGGGATCTGTTCCAGGTCTCTCTCCTTGGCTTGTAGAGGGCCATTTACACAGGCATTTGGCATTCTCTCTGTATGTGTGCCTGTCTCCAAATTTCCAAACTTTTTATGAGGACATCAGTCATATTGGATTAGGGCCCACCCTCATAACCTCATTTTGACTTGTTCACCTCTGTAAGGACCCTATCTCCAAATAAGGTCACATTCTGAGCTACTGAGGTTCAGGACTTCAACATACACATTTTTAGGGGGACACAGTTTAACCCATAACACTAGGAGGCCCATCTGAGACTAGAAGTTCTGTGACATTTGCAAAAACTTACTAAGTTACTTTACACCCAATGGTCAAAGAGTAGGTTATTTTTGGCAGGGGCCCCACCTTATTTTCAAAATGCGGCTGAGATTTGGGTCAAAGACAACTGTGCCAACTCTAATTTCACCCAAGACTTAAGCACAGAAACTTGGTTTAATCCTCCTTGCGACTCTCGCCACCCACTGAAACATCAATGCTCTTAAAGTACCCACCTCAGACCTCAGAGGTTACATTTCTAAACTCACAAGGTTTCCCTTTGTTTTGATCACCCTCTTTGATTTTTAAACATTGACATTTAAAGAGAGATATCAATGAAGGAGAGGCCAGCTTGCTGTTCAGGCAGGAGTTTGCTAGTTACTTTCAGGCTCAGGGGTAGAAGGCGGTTCCTAGTCTAGGATCCGATTTGCAGGGGTTGAAATAACAAACCTTGCAACCTCATTTTTCTGTATCTTCTTTAAATTTTTCTCTGCAGATAACTACATTTTTAAGAAATTTCTATTACTCAGGAAATGCCATATTCAAAGAGAGAGAGCTTAAATGGAGAGTCTTATAAACGCCTTCAAAGGGCTTTGAAATATCTTGGCAGGCTAAGATTCTAAGTCTGGTCCTCAAATTTTAGGTTCAGAAACCTACTTAGACAAGACTCATACTCACCAAGCTGACAAAAGACTAAAGTATAAACCAGAATCTTAGCTGTTTACCCACAATGGGGTTTAGACCTTTCAGGAAAGAGCATAGTCATGTTTGCTATTCAGTAAAGCCTCTTTATATGAAGCAGGTGGATCCAAGCAGCACAAGGCGTTGACCGTGATGGATGCTGGCTTGCAACATCCGATCTCCCCTCCAGCACTGAAGCACTCATTCCCTCAGCTGTGGAGGCCATGATGGCTAATAGTCACACTGTCCTCACCTCTTCATCTAAGATCATGCCCTCTTCTCAGGGGCAGCCTGCATACTTCGATGGTTGATACTGTGATTAAAAGGCTTGGTCCCTTGCTCCAATTCAGGACAACTCTGCAGGGTCATCCGTGCTCCAGAGAACCCTGTGGGATTAGCTTAGGCCTTTGTTGTGGCAGCCTTGTAGCCCAACTTCTTCCTCTGTCATATCTTGCTTCATTCATTAATCTAGAGGTATTGATCCTGAGAGCCCTCCCCAACAAATTTCCTGCACATAAAACTCTATCTCAGAGTCTGCTTCTCAGGTAAACTGATCTGCAAATATGTATACCTGGAGGTACTTGCACTATCATTTTTGACTAAAGGTAAGAGGCATAATAAATACAATAATCATAACAGCTACTATTTATTTGGCAGGGCCTGGACTAGATCCTGGGGATAAAAAGATGAATAAGACCGTTCCCCTGCCTTCAAGGAGCCTACCAGTAGGTATTCTAACATACTTACACAGCCACAGGGTAGAGATGTCTTACGGAAGCTGAAGGTAGAATCAAGGAAGATTTCCTGGAGATCATGCCCCATCTGACTTTGGAGGGACTAGTAAGAGTTCACCAAGGGAAGGAAGATAAGAAAATATTCCAGGTAGAGGACAGCATGAGCATTGTGGTCAGGGCAGTCATAATTATTGCTGAATTTATCAGAACATGGAGTTGGCTGGAAGAAGTTTTATGCCACCAAATTTAGCTCATTCAGTAAACCAGTCACAATTACAGAGGTGATGGGCAGGTGAGTGGAATGGTACTATAGTATTCTCAGTGTTTAGGTCTCAAAACTCTACAGTTTAAGAAGGGAGATGAGAGTGGAAAGGGAAGGCAGCAGTATTGCCATCCAATATGTGACCTCTTCACTGTGTTCTTTACTTGGACCCTGTGGGGAAGGACGTCCCTCCAGCAACCATGCACAGAGATTTTCCCTTGAGTCATCCATCAGTCCATACCACATCCTTATTAACTGGGCATCAGGGAATCCCTTCCCTCTGGACGTCTTCTCTTCTCTTTTTCCCAGGGTCTCATCAGTTTTTTGGCCCCTCTGTCCTACCCCAAGGCCTCACTTATTCTTTCTAGCCTCTGACGCAAGCAACTAGTCAACTGGGGACATCCAGTTTTCCCTTTGGTGGAATAAGAGGCAAACTTTGGATGAGGGAGAGAAGAGGCTGCAAGTGCTGTGCTTAGAAGGGGATGGAGGAAACACCCTTTCATGCCCAGCCTCCAAGTGAAACATTCACAAGACAAACCAATCACCTGCTCACATTGGCCTCCTCCCATAACATAACTCAGATGCTTTGGCATGCAAATGTTCTGAATTTTTCCTTCTCTTTTTAACAAAGATTTCTTTTCTCCTCCCTTTTCTAAATTCTAATTTGGGATGGGCCAGAGCTCTAAAAGAGGAGTCGAGAGGCACCCCACCGCAGGAAGGGACATCTGATACATAAAATGAGGCTCAGAGATGCCCCAGCAACTAAGTGATGAGCCAGTATTCAAACCCTCATCTGTCTGACTCCAGAGCCAATGGAAGTTTCACACCACTGTTGTGAGGAACAGGGGCAGGACAGGAATCTAACACATATGCATCATCTTCTAAGTGCCAGCCCAGTGTCAGACATCGTACATGGGTCACCTCATCCAATTCTCCCAACAACTCTGTGAAGGAGGTGTAAACTCAAGGGCAATCATTCTCAAACAATTCCACCAAAATGCCCTTAACATGCAGAGGAGAGCCAGCTCTCATCACTGTGTGATCCAGGGGTGAGCCTCTGTGAGCAGATGCTGCAAACAAGAAATATTTGTGTGGCCTCATGTTTCCTCTATAATTTCATTAAAAATGTAGGCCTCAACTCCATAAAATGTTTAATGTTTGCTTTAATTTTAAGAAGTGATGTTCTTTTCCCCTTAAATCCTTAAGTGAAATAGATATTCCATAGAGATCCCCCTATTTACCTTGTGGCTTCCTTCACCTTGCTTCTGATGCATCACTAAGTGGAAACTTCAGAGTCATCAGCAATAAGTTTACAAATGTACCTTATGGTGGTCTACATTAGCAAATAGCAGGATGTAAGTTGCATGGGAAGAGAAACCTTGCCTGTTTTGTTTAGCACAGAGTCCCTAGCACATAAATCAGTGCCTAGAGCACAGTAGGAGCTCAAAATATACTTGTTGATTGATGATAAGAGGCAATCCCTAGAGTGTAGGCTTTTCATAAATAGTTGAATCACTTTCTTAATCCCCATCTCTATTTAAGAAATTGAGGAAGAGGGGCCGGCCTGGTGTCATAGTGGGTAAGTTCACACACTCCACTTCGGTGGCCTGGGGTTCACAGGTTCCGATCCCAAGCATGGACCTATGCACCACTTACCATGCTGTGGCAGGCGTCCCACATATAAAGTAGAGGAAGATGGGCACAGATTTTAGCCCAGGGCCAATCTTCCTCAGCAAAAGAGGAGGATTGGCAATAGGTGTTAGCTCAGGGCTAATCTTCCTCACCAAAAAATAAATAAATTGAGGAACAATCTGTACAGCTGCATACAATGCAAACATTATATGTATTGGTATGGAAAGACAGTCAGGATTAGTCTAAAGCTTGCCCACATTAGGGCTATAACCCCTCTCTTGGCAAGATTTTATTTTAGTTCTTGTATTCTTTCAATGAGAAGGATATCAAGGACACAAGAGATGGCAGATGACCCAATAGGTACCACTCTCCCTTGGTTCCCTATGAAATGTCTCAATAAGTAATATACAGACATTACCTGTACTGCTTACATCTCTCAGCCAGGGGTGAAATTCCTCAATCATCCAAACAGTAGCCTGGTCAACAGTCTCAGCCCCTGTAGAGGCAATCCAGTTATTTTTTCCAACAAGATGGATCATAGAGGGTAGAGGTATGTTACTCCCTTTTATTACCTTGTCTAGGACAGAAGTCATGGACCCATAACAATATCTGTTATGGATTGAATGTTTGTGTTCCCCCGAAAATCTCTATGTTGAAGCCCTAACCCCCAATGTGATGGTATTAGAGGGTAGGCCTTTAGAGATACGTAGGTTTAGATGAAGTCATGAAGGGAAAGCTCACATGATGGGATTAATGTCCATATAAGAAGAGGAAGACACCAGAGCTCTCTCTCCACTGTTTAAGGACATAGCTGGAAGGTGGCCACCCGCAAGCCAGGAACCTCACCAGGAACCAAATTTGCTGGCACCCTGACCTTGGACTTCGAGCCTTCCAGACAGTGAGAAAATAAATGTCTGTTATTTAAGCCACCCAGTCCATGGTATTTTATTATAGCAGCCCTAGCTGACTAACATAATATCTAATCACAGGTTTCTTTTGCCTTGTTTTGAATACAAAGGGATAAGTTTCTTTCTAGTTTTTATAAAACTGTTAAAAGAAAGCAAACATGATTTCGAAACAAAGGGGCTTCAAGAACAGGATTTGTAGATGTTGCTTGTTTTCTTTCCTTATAGCAGCTACCTGGCCTTTCTCTGGGAAAGGGGCATCAAAATTTGGGTACAACTTACTTAATAACAATAGACAATTGTCATAGTGTGTTAGTCTCAACTGTTTCCCACGACAAGGAAAAATTGTTACTTGGTCTTGTCATGAAAGAGATTTTCCCAAAGATTTCCCATAATAATGATCTATTGTATTTTTTTAAAAAGTGGTTATAAAATAATATGTATTGTACAGTTATATTTGTAATAATATAAGCATTTCTAGGCATAAAAATGTTCTAGAAGAATATATCCAAGGGTGTTAGCAGAAGTTATAGCTACATATTGGAATTATGTATAATTTGTTTAGTCTTTTCTTTTTGCTTATCTAAATATTCTAATTATTGTGCCACAAAAATGTATTCCTTTTGTAATAAGACAAAATGTTTCAACTGCTAAAATAATACAACATCCAGAAAGCTACATAAATCATTTCTCAGAGTACCAAAATTATACTTATATTCTATGATTTCAGAAGGGGGTAAGAAAATTAACATTCATTAAGTATTGCTATGTTTCAGCAGTCCTTCAAGGTGAGTATCACTATTCCCATTTTACAGGTGAGGATACTTGAGGTTCAAGAAGATTACATAGTCTAAATCATATACCAGTACAAAGCAGAGCCAGGATTAAACCAGATTCATCTGATCCCAATGGCCACACTCTCTCCACTTGACTGGACAGCTTCCAGCATGGTGTAATAAAAAGTGCCAGAGACCTGGTTTTACTTATCACCATTCATGGCACCTTGTACACAACAAGCTGTCAATAATGGCTGTACCTAAGCTGCATGTGAGTCAAGTTTCTTATAGTTCAGGGAAGGAGTGCCATGTCAGGCTCCCAGGTACTCCACTCGCCCCCTTTGCTCACCCTAAGTAAAGACTAATGGCTCTGAGATTCTTATTACAACTGTAGCACAACATACTGTGTCTTTTAAGGCTAAATGTAGGTTACCTTCTCTCTGGTTGTGGTGACAGCCCATTATTAGGGTGACTTAGAGCCCTTTGATAATTCTGAGATACACGTGCTCTCAAGGGAAGCGTCTCTACATCATGGTCGCCTGACAATTGGCCTCTTATTTTAACAACTGGCAAAACATCACAGCGTTGCCTCAACGGTCCTTTGTTTTCCTCCTGTTGGATGTTTTGTTAAGTATTAATAGGACTTTGATTCCCCACCACACCAAGGAGCTTCAGGCAATTTATTTATGATCTCTCCTTGTTGTCACATCACTTCTGGGAAGAATATAATTGCTAAACACTGTTCTCACATCATTAAAATGGACGCAGTGGGGCACTGCATGCTGCACCTCATGGAATAAGTTTGGCAAAGTGGCAAGTGGTGAGTGATTGGCAAGAAGCCCATGTTACAGGTAGGAGAGGGCAGATTCTGAACAGAAAGTGGATAAGTGCTGACATCTAGGGAGTGGAGGAAAGATTATGTGGGATGTGTGGTGATGGAGGGAAAGCACCTGCATTACAACAAGGACTATTTATGAAGCTCTTACAATGGGCCAGACCCTGGGCTAAGTGCTTTAGACATGTTACGTGATTCATTCCCACAAGCAGAAACTGATCCTGGTTTTCTGAGACTCTGAAGACTATACATTTTGGGGTGAGGGTGGGGGTCTTTTAGATAACAAAATTAAAAATACAACATGCCAAAGGAGGGGCCCATACCAGGGAGGGGCCTTGAGGTTTATACTTTCTTAGTTTCATGGTAAACCCATAAACCCTCTCAAGTATATATTATCCATTCTACATATAAGGAAGCTCAAGGGAGTTAAGTAATTTGCTGGGTCACAGAGCTACTAACTGGCAGAGCAAGGATTCTAACCAGGCTTCTAAAATCCTTAAAGAATTTCCCAAAGTCCCCAAATAGGCAATTCATGAGGACAAACTCCCCTGAAACAGTAGCGTGACACCGTGATGTAGTTCTGAGAGTATCTTGCTAGGGCTCAGCCCTGTCGGAACCTGCAGGGCTTGGGGGTGTGGAATCCTGCCAAAGACCTCCACAGGAATTTGCATCTTTCAGATTCATAGAATCTGTAAGGAAAGCCACTGCTGAGGGGGAGAGAAAGATAGGTTTTAATGACTCTGTTCTTTGTATCTACAAATCAAAAAGCAGAGGAGAAAGAAATTCTTTTTAAGACACAATGTTTAATTTAGCCACAGTCCTGGATAAGAAGCTACCAGTGTTCAAAGATGGATGCAGTGATGGCTGGTAAACCAGCTCAGGGGGGCATAGGGAGCCCCAATTTGTAGCATTTGCCAATTTCTATGGTATCAATACTCCCACCATGACCAGTTTCAAGCTACCAGTGGTTGTTTGGCTCACAAAATTCCTGACTATTTAGCAACTGGCTCTTACAAGCAGGTACAAGCCACTCCAGCACACCACTGGCTGGATGTTCAACTTGACCCTGATGGTCATGGCCTCAAGTCCTTCAATTATTATGAAGATCTTCCTTAAAACTCAGAGGCAAATATTCTTGGCTCGAAAATCTTGTCTAGTTGGCACTGTGGAAAGAGGACTTGAGATTAGTTGTTAAATCTCAAGGATGTTAGGGAAATGAATTAGGGGTTCTTCACGGTCTGCCACAAGCCATTTATAAAATCTTTCTGCAACATGTACTCAACTACTGATGCAGAAATGAACCCTTGGCCCCTGTCCTTCCCTAGTTGCTGAGGTTCCCCCCATCCCCTGAGTAACTGCAACAGCCGAGGATAGGACAACTGGTAAAAGCAAAAAGGGACAAGTCCAACCTCCTCATTTTACAGGTAGGGAACTGAGGCTCAAGAAGAAAAGTGACAAAGGTCATATAGGATTTTAAATATTAGAAGAGGGACTAAAAGTTAAGTCTCCTTACTGTCTGTCTGCAATCCTTTCTAACACCTTGCTGTTTAAGCAATTAAACCTTATAGTAAATATTTCATGATAATATCTTTGAATGGTACCATATCTTCCAGATTAATTTTGTAGCAACATTGGGAAAGTGATAATTTGGCTGTTTGGGGCCCTGACTCATTTCCCCTGCCTCTGTTTTTTTCAGTTTTTTGGAGCTGAAAACACTCATCACTGCACAGGTGAGCCCAGGGCTGCCCAACACAAAGGCCAACAGAAAGCAGAGCCTGAGACAGGGGCTTGCATGCAAGTAGTTTATTTTTGGATGTAATCTGGGGAAGCAGGGAAAGGCAATACAGGGGTGTTATTAAGCTCTGGGCAACTGGGACTTGACCCCACTGGGACTCCGTGAGGAGTCTTGTAGAATGCCTTTCAGAATTAGGGAGTTCCTACAACATGGGTCTTTCAGTGTGAAAACTAGAAAAGTCCTGGGGAAGCCAGGATGAGTTGGTTACCCTATCAGAATCGTCTGCCAAAGAGCAGAAAGGAGGGAACATTTATCCACTAGCTCCCATCCCTCAGTGGTTAAGTTGCCCTGTGAGATGCCAACGCCCTTGTACTTACATGTTTGCATATGTGAAAGTCAAAACATTTCTGCAGGTGTCCAAAGATGTGGAGTGAGAGCAGCCCTAGGGCAGAACGAGACGCAGTGCACCTGAGGTGAGGCACCATAGGCTCGTACCTCTGGCAGCTGGGTGACACAGCAATGGCTGGAGTGAGGCTAGGCTGGGAGGATGTGAGATGGTGCACAAGGGCATCCAATGCAGGGCAGGAAGGGTACGCAAACAGCCTTGGCCCCTGAGCTGGTAGGAGTTCAGTATCAAGTGACCCTCTGGGACCTGGGATACGGTGACTACTAAAGCTGCTATGCAGTTTACCAGGCTGGCCTTTCATGAAACTGCCTATGACAGGATGTTGACCCTTACATGGTTCTCCTTCCTTCCTTCCCTTCCTCCCTCCTTCCTTCCTTCCTCTCACCCTCCCTCCCTCCATCCCTTCCTCCCTTCATCACTTCCTCTCTTCCTCCTTCACTGAATATTTAGTGAGTACCTACAACATCCCAGAGACTATGCTAGGTACTTGAGATACAAAATAACAAAACACAATCCTTACCCTCAAGAAGCATGTAGAGAAGGGGTCAATCATAAAACAGACAATTATGAAACAATATAACTCTGGTCAAGAAATGGGCAGAAATGATAAGAGAGAGGAAAGGCTTCACATAGGAAGTAACATTTAAGCTGAGTCTCTAAGGATTATAACAATAATAATAATAATAATAATAATAACAACAGATAACTTTGATGAGATGCTGGCTTTGTGCCAGGCAATGTTCCAAGGTCTTTGTAGTACTAACACATTTAATTCTTACAACGGCCCTATGGAGGAGGTGTTATCATTATTCTCAATTTAGAAATGACAAAGCCAAACCATAGAAAAATTAAATAACTTTTCCAAGGATTAAATTACAACAGCACAGACTGGAAGCTATTCACCAGAACCCATTTTCTCTTCTTCCTGGCCACACAGCTAGACTACGTTTCCCATCCTCCTTTGCAGTTAGGTGTAGCCATGTGATTGAATTCTAGCTAATGAAATGTGAGCAGAAGTGATATGCACCATGTCCAGGCCTGACCCATAAAAACCTCCCATGTATATCCTCCATATGCTTTCCCCTTCTGGACATCTGGAAAGGGTGACCTTGGAAAGCACATGTTGAAAATGGTTGTGTCTCCATCAGTCTGGGTCCCTAAATAGAGAAGGGCTTGCCCCACTGATTATTCACTTGCCCAGCACTGTTATTTGAGCAAGAAATAAACTTTTTTTTCAATTATTTTATTGAGGTCATAATGGTTCATAACTGTGTAATTTCAAGTGTACATTATTATTTATCAGTTTCTGTATAGACTGCATTGTGCTCACCACCAATAGTCTAATTTTTATCTGTTGCCAAATATACGTGCTCCTTTACCCCTTTCACCCACCCCTCAACCCCCTTCCCCTCTGGTAACCACTAATCTGTTCTCTTTATCCATGTGCTTGTCTATCTTCCACATATGAGTGAAATCATGCAGTTTGTCTTTCTCTATCTGGCTTATTTTGCTTAACATAATACCCTCAAGGTCCATCCGTGTTGTTGCAAATGGGGCGATTTTGTCTTTTTTATGGCTGAGTAGTATTCCATTGTATATATACGCCACATCTCCTTTATCCATTCATCAGTTGATGGGCACTTGGATTGCTTCCACATCTTGGCTATTGTGAATAATTCTGCAATGAACACAGGGGTGCATAAGTCTCTTTGAATTGTTGATTTCAAGTTCTTTGGATAAATATACAGTAGTGGGATAGCCAGATCATATGTTATAAGAAATAAACTTTTATTATGTTTCAGCCATTATAGACATTTGGATCTTTTTGTTACAGCAACAATTCCAACTATTTTATGTCTATTTATTAATGCAGTTAGTCTACTGTAATTAATACAAGCACATATGAAAAACTGACAGAAAATTAGGTTGAAAGATAAATAAAGGGTGTCATGTACCATATGAAAAAGCTTTATCTTTTTTTCTAAAAGAGCAGATGAACTCTTCTTTTAAGAAGGAGCAGGAGGGGAAAAAAAAGGGGGGTAGCTATAGCTCCAGTTGGATAGAGAGAATAGTTGAGGGAGGTCAGATCTAACATGTTCTTTTTTCCGAGCAATAAAAAGCAGAGTCATTTTCCTAAGGGCATGCTGGGGGTGCAGGCATGTGGATAGGTTGGGAGAGAGCAGGTTGGAAGCAGAAACGCAGTGAAGGTTCACAATGTGACAGGCAGTCATTAATAGGGCAGACTTTGGAGCTTGTCTCAGTCATGCTCCTGTAGGGCAAATGGATATAATCTAGGTATTTCAAGTAGAAGGATATTTAATACAGGAAATTAGGTGCTCACAGAACTGGTGGAAAGGCCTGAGAAGCAAAATTCAGGAAGATCCCCACTAGCTTTCGGTTTCATTGTCTCAGAACCAGAGAGCTGCTGCCATTCAATTCAGAGGCCTGCAAGAAACCACTGCCAGCTTCAGAGACCTTCAGAGTCCAGGGCAGGTGAAACAGCAGGGAAATGTGGTGAAAACTGAAAAAACTCACATTTGGGGAGTCCATTTAGAAATGTTTTTAAAATGTCACTGCAAATTCTTTAAAACTCTTTCCATCAAGAGATGTGATCTATGTCCCTTCCCCTTGAATCTGGATAGGCTTATGACTGTTTCAACCAATGGAGTATGGGGGAAATGAAGCTATGTGACTTCTAAGGTTAGTTCATAAATGGCCTCGATGATTCTGTCTTGCTTGCTGAGAACACTCATTCTAGAAGCCCTGAGCTGCCATGTAAGAAGTCTGACTGCTCCAGGCCACCATACTGTAAGGAAGCACAAGCCACACAGAGAGGTTTATAAGAGGAGGCAGGAGGGTCAGAGAAGGCAGTGAGACAACGGAAGCAGAGGGAGAAAAGAAGAAGTGAAGATAGAAGCGGAGGTTGGAGTGACATGGGCCATAAGCCAAGGAATGCTGGCAGCCTCTAGAAGCTGAAAAAAGCAAGGAAGCAGAATGGCCCTAGAACTTCCAGAAAGAACACAGCCCAGCTGACCCTTTTGGGCTTCTGACCTCCAGAACATACATTGCTTTAAGCTACTGAGTTTATGGTATATATTCTAGCAATAGCAAACTAATACAACTCCCAACTCTGTGTACACCCTCAGTAAATGTTTGTTAGTAAATAAACAGACGAATTAGTCTACAAGCATCTCTTCTTATAAACATGGAATTGTAAGACAGCATAATTTTAAAAGATTTTACTCTCTGACATCTAAATATTAGGAGTTATGATATGTTCAGTTCCCCTAAACTCCTAAACCCAGATTAAATGCAGGTAGGAACAAGCCAAATAGAAAAATGCTGTTTTAAGAGACGATAACAGCTAAAATTTATTGAATACACACTATAGGCTTTATTTACCTTCTCTCCTTTAATCCTCACAACACCCCTATGAGGTAAGCACTACTACCATCATCGACAGAGGGGTAAATAATTTGTCCAAAGTCTCATAGCCCATAAATGATAAGGCCAGGATCAGAACCCAGACTGACCAACTCCAAAGTTCAGGCATGTATGCTCTACTATGTCCTGCCTTGGTGTGGGAAGGGAAGAGCACAAGATGATGGACAGCCTGCTGCACTCGGATCCACCAAGTAAGAGTCCAGATCTGTCTCTGCATGACTCTGGGAAAGTTCCCTAACTTTGGAGTCCGGCTTCTTCTTCTGAAAAATGTGAAGGTTGGGCCAGATGACCTTAAATCTCTTTAAGAACAGGATTTCTGTATCTATTTCCAAGCGGAAAAATATCACATGCTAGAAGAGTGAAATAAGGACAAGGTAGCATTATATCCTACTTGATGCACTGAAGGAATTTGCTTCCTTTGGTGAGCACCTGGTTAAGTTCCAGTATCTACTTGCTTATTTTATCTCTTTACTACCATTGTTTTATAAAGGGAACAGGAATGAGTGTGGTAGACTGACTACAAAAATGGCTCTAATTCTCCACTCCTCCCTACAGCTATACCATTTGAAATGGGAATTTGCAGCTCTTCCCATTAACAGATGGAGACTATTTCCCACCCTTTAAATATAGGCTGTTCTTGTGATTTGCTTTGCCCAGTAGAATATGGTGGAAGTGGTGGTGTGACAGTTCTGAGCCTAGGCCTTGCAATCTTCTCTGAGGCCTCTACGTGGCCATGAGAAAAGCCCAGACTTGCCTGCTAGATGATGAGAGACAATATGAAGCAGAGCCATGTAGCCAAGTCACCCAAGCCAAGGCCATGTTAGTTTAGCCAGCCCCCAACTTGTCAGTCAGCAGACCACAGATGCACAAATGAGCCCAGCCAAGATCAGCCAAGACCAACCCAGAACAGCAGAACCACCAACCAACCATAGACTTGTTGCATGCCACTGTGGTTGTTTTTCATGCAGCTTTATTGTGACAATAGATAACTGATACAGTTACCTTTCAGGCAAAGCAGAAAGTCTGGTATATGAATTATGCCTGTATTAATCAGAACAATTAACTAATCTAGGTTGCAAGCAACAGAAATCTGACTCAGATTTGCTTAAACACACAAGGGAACTTATTGGCTTACATTACTGAAAAGTTCAAGGGTAGACACAGGTAGATCTAGATGCCCCAAATTTGTTATTAGGAACTTGAATCTTTCCATCTCTCATTTCTACTTTTGTCTGTCTTAGTTTCATTCTCATGCAACTAACCCCTCATAGGGCAAAACGGCCACCAGCAGCCTCCAGCTTTCCTCTATTGTGTTAGTCATTAAGTAGAAAGAGAGTTTCTGTTTCCCAATAGTTCAAGTAAACGTCCAATGACAACTTTCATTGGACTGACTAGGATCACACACGTATCCCCAAATCAATCACTTTGTTTTCTCAGGGAGATACACTGAGCCTGGGCCTGGATCATGCATCCAGCCCTGGAGATAGGGCATGGATTGGTATTGAAACCATATGGACTAAGAATAAACATAGAGGGGAAACCCTAAAAGAAAATCCCAGTAGTGCTACCAAAATAATAGGGAATAGAAGAAAACCAAATATGTCTTCTATACTCCCCAGTATTACTAATGAATTAAAGAAAGAGAGTGAAGTGATGACTTCTCAGCATTGATTCTTCTGCAGAACAGTAGGCAGTTCACTCCTAGCTGTAAAAACTTCTCAACATTAACGCCAAAGCAGCTATTGTTATGCACAATGCTTCTTCCACCCCACCAGGATGAATGGTTCAAAAATCAAATTTTGATCACATCTCTCTATCACATAAGTAGATAATAAGATCTAGAGGTGATAGAAATCAAACAAAGGGCTTGTGACAGTCACAGGAGCTATGAGGTATTTGAACTTGATCTCAAAAACTCCTGAAGCATGCCCATGAGCTACTTGGATCATAAAATTGCTTCCAAGTCCTTATTGGAGAGGTAGCATAATGCAGTGGCTAAGAGCACAGATTCTGGATACAGCCTGTGTATGTTTGGGTCCCAGGTCTGACTGCTTTATGACTATGTGACTTCGGGCAAGTAACTCAGTCTCTGCACCTCAGCTTTCTCATCAGTAAATGGGGATAATAATAGAATTTCCCTTGTAGGAAGAGTAAATAACTCATTACATTCCAAGCACGTGGGACAGTATCTGGTACATGGTAAGAGCTATAAAGTGTCAGCTATTAATCATCTGGGAGTCTGCATGTGTCAACAAGTCTTTTGAACCTGGAGTTAAAAAGTCTGGCACCATTAATCAAAGACGCATGACCTCAGCTGAGTCACTTATTTTCTCTGGGATTATTTTATTTCTTCATCTATAATGTGATGGAAATTGTATCTACCCTGCTTACCTCAGGATTCCCCAACCAAACCCAGTTCAAAGTCATTAGATTGTTTTGTGATTTGAAATATCCACCATCATCTCTTGTACCTAGCACGAAGTGAAGTTGATTGTAATGGAAAGGGTATTAAATTGAGGGTCAAAACATCTAGATGCTAGTTCCCAGTTCTGCCGTTAATTTCTTCTGTCATCTTGGGTAAGGCATTTTATTTCTCTGGGTTTCCCTAGTCTGTGAAATGATGAATGCTTATAATGCTGTGACTGCATAGCTCTTGTGACAGAGATATTCCTGGGCATTAGGGTTCTGGTCACTTGTTGGTGGAGTATTACTCATCACTTGGGTTAAATCCCTACTGAACCTCTGGAAAATACATCCTCCCAGACAGCATTTTATTGTAAATAAAGAGAATACATCCAAGAGCATATGTTGAGACTACAATGTCTTTGTCTCTGGAATTCCCCATGAATACAAGCACAAATCAACATACAGATGCTCCAGAAGCAGACGGCAATCTTCCTTTCTCTGATCCTACAAGGCATCTGGCAATGACCTCTCTTCCAAGGACATTCTTCCATTGTCCTTGCCTTGGGACTCTGTCAGGTCCTTCTAAGAAGCTGTTTCAGTAATTTCCTACTATGGTCTATAAGGTCCTATGCAATCTGCTCCCCCACACTCCCTCTGACTTCCTCTCCTCCTCACTCACTGTGTACCATACAAGCTGGCCTCCTGGCTAGTCCTGGACCAGACTGGAGCTCAATCCTGCCTCAGGGCCTTTGCACTTACTGTCCTTCTGCCTGGAATTATCTTCATCCAAATAGCCCCATAGCTCCCTCCATCCCTCCCTTCCTTCAGGTTTCTGCTTCCTTGACCACCTTATGTAACATAGCAAACCCGACCCACTTTGCTCTGTTGCTCCCTGAATTAGGTACCAGCTAAGCTGCAATAATAAAGAGATCCAAAAACAAAGTGGCTTATATTACATAGTTTATTTCCCTCTCATATGACAGTTAAGAATTGACAAGTCTAAAGCTGGGGGCTCTGCCAGCTTCCACACTTGGCTTCCAAGGATGCTCCATTCAACGCCATTTCTCGGCCATTGGGAAAGAGAAAGAAAGTGTCCAAGGCAAGTGGCTTTATCCTTCAGCAAATGACCTAGAAGTTACACAAAACACTTCCTTTCACATCCCATTGGCCTGAACTTGGTCACAATGCTATACCTAGTTGCAAAATGGAGGGAAGGAAACGCAGTTTCTAACGTATGGCCACATTACCAGCTAAAACTTGAGATAGGGTTGTTTTTCTAAAAGATGAAAGGGAGAATGAATTCTGTGGAACAATTAAAGGTTTCTGCCACACTCTCTACCCACCTGCTATATTTATCTCCATAGCACTTACTGCCATCTGACAGTCTATAGATTTACTTTTTATCTCCCCACACTAGAATATGAGCCCCATGAGGGCAGGGACTTTGTTTACTGCTGTATCTTCAGCCCTTAGATCAGTGCCTGACACATACTAGGCACTCAATAAAGTCATTGAGTAAAGGAATTTTTTTTTCTAGTTGGTGTTCTGAGGCAATCACTTCTCTTTCTAACTCACTTTGGATCTCACAGATCCAAATTTTCTTGGTTTGTAGTGTTAATGAGATTCTGGTCCAATGGCCTCTTGGCCCCCAGGATTCAAGAGCAGAGTGTTGTCTTTCTAGATCCTATCTCAGGTAGCCATGATGTTCTCCAAAAGACTTTGGATTTAGAAGGAAAAGGAGTTAAGAGAAGATGCAATTTTTTTTAATTAATAGGCTTTATTTTTGGAGCAGTTTTAAGTTTACAGAAAAATCAAACAGAAAGTATAGAGAATTCCCATATACCCACTTTTCCTCCCCACACAATTTCCCCCATTATTAATGTCTTGCATTAGTATGGTATATTACACTGTATATATACACTGTATATATTACACTGTATATATGTGGTATATTACACTATATCACATTGTATTATGTTACAATGGATGGACCAGTGTCGATGCATTATTATTAACTAAAGTCTAAGTTTATACTAGCATTCACTCTTTGTGTTGTACTGTTCTACAGGTATTGACAAATGTATACTATCATGTATCCACCATTACAGCATCATACGGAATAGTTTCATTGCTCTAAAAAACCTCCATGCTTCAGCTATTCATCTCTCCCTTCTCTACCACCCCGGCAACCACTGATCTTTTTACTGTCACTATAGTTTTGCTTTTTCCAGGTGATACAGTTGGAGTCAATACAGTATGTAGCCTTTTCTGATTGGCTCCTTTCACTTAGCCATACACATTTAAGCTTATTCCATGTTTTTTTGCAACCTGATAGCTCATTTCTTTTCACTGCTAAATAATCTATTGTGTGGATGTACCATAGTTTGTTTATTCATTCACCTAATAATGGATATCTTAGCTGTTTCCAAGTTTTGGCAATTATGAATAAAGCCATTATAAACATCCGTGTGTAGGTTTTTGTGTGGACATAAGTTTTTAATTCATTTAGATAAATACCTAGGAGGGCGATTGCTGGATTGCATGATAAGCCTATGTTTAGCTTTATAAGAAATAGGAAACTTATTCACTATAGCCAAGAAGTGGAAGCAACCCAAGTGTCCCTCAACTGAAGATTGGTTAAAGAAGATGTGGTATATACATACAATGGAATACTACTCAGCCATAAGAAAAGACACAATTGTCCCATTTGCAACAACATGGATGGACCTAGAGGGTATTATGTTAAGTGAAATAAGCCAGAGAGAGAAGGACAGACACTGCATGAACTCACTCATATATGGAATATAAGTGAACACACGGACAGAGAGAACTGATTGGTGGTTACCAAGGGGAAGGGGGGTGGGGGGGGCACAAGGGGTGAAGGGTTACATCCACAAGGTGACAGACAAACAAAAATGTACAACTAAAACCCCACAGTGTTATAAACTAAGACATCAATAAAAAAATAAAAAAATAAAAAAAAAAAAAAAGAAATAGGAAACTGTCTTCCAAAGCAGCTGTACTATTTTGCATTCTCATCAGCAATGAGAGTTTCTGTTGTTCCATATCCTCTCCAACAGTTGGTATTCCCAGTATTTTGGAGTGTAGCCATTCTATTAGGTATGTGGAAGTATCTCACTGTTATTTTAATCTGCAATTCTCTAATGACATAGGATGTCGAGTATCTTTTCATATGCTTATTTGCCATCTGTATATCTTCTTTGGTGAGTTGTCTGTTCAGATCTTTTGCCTATTTTTTAATTGAGTTGTTAGCTTTTTTGTTGTTGAGATGTATGAGTTCTTTATATATTTTGGATATTAACCCCTTATCAGATTGGGTGCTCTACACGTTCAAAGAAACTTCTCTAGTAATGAATTACAGAAATGATCCCTGAAAGTATAGTCTTTAAAGCATTCTTTTTGATATTACATCATATTCCATTATGCAGGTGTGCTGTCACTGATTTGGTCCATCCCCTGTTGATGTGGTTTTGGATTGTTTCCAGTGTTTTGTCATTACACACAAAGCTTGGCCTGACAACCCTTAATGACTCCGTGTCCCTATGTTTTATGAGGTCACTTTGGCGTCTGCAGATCAGAGCTTGTAGGTGGCTTACCTTGGCTTATGTTGGCCTAAGTCTGGGAAAGCTAAGAGGCTTTTAGTGTCAATGAGCTTATCTGTACTTTTCTGAGAAGGTCTACAGCTCTCTTAGACTTCTTTAAGGGATCTGTGACCCATCAAGGCAAAGAACCACCTAAAGAAAAGAAAAGAAAAAAGGCCAGTCAGCCTACTTGAAGCTAGCCAAACACAGGGCACTTCTATATTTTATTATTAAAAAATAAAATCCATAAATGCTATGGAGCCATTAAAAATATTTACAACTCGGTGATGACATAGAAAACATTGATGCTGTAATGTCAATTACAATATGCATGTTATGTCTACTTCACTTCTTCACCTGATTCTCTCTTCAATCTACACATATTTTGCTTCCTTTCCTCCCTACTGGACTGTACTTGTCAAGGTCACCAGTGACCTTCACCTTGTCAGATCCAGCAGCTAATTGTCTATGCTCAGCTTTCAGTACAGTTGGTGACTGGGAGAGAGCCACCTTCCTGGCCACTGCTAAATGCTGGAGAACTCCAAGTTTCACATTGGGTCCTCTTCCTTCTTCATCCTCCTTTTCATCACTCTCTCGCTAAATGATCTCATCCAGTTCCATGGCTTTAAATACTTCAGTAGTTAAGTGTATTTAAGGTATTTACATCACATGTCCAGCCCTGACCTCTACACTGAGCTCTAGGCAGGAATGTATTGTCTGTTTAAAATCTCTCCTTGGCTATCTAAGATGTAAACACCTCAGACTAAATATTCCCAAACAGAATTATTATTATTAATATTATTAATGTCTGTCTTGTTCAACTCACAAAACAGTGCTTAGCCCGTAATAGACTCTCAAGAAAAATCTGTTGAATGAATGAATAAGTGAAATATTTATATATACACACACACACACACAACTGTTTGTACAATTACGTTTACCAACACGACATTACAGTGATAGAAAAAACACCAAAATGTTAACAGTGGTTGCGCATGAAATTATAAGATTTTTCTTTAAAATTCCTCTTCTATTTTTATTTAGAACCTAGTGGTTAAGAACATCAGAATCTGGAGCTGAGTGACCTCTGCCACATACCAGCTGCACATCCTTGCTTTCCTCCTGTGTTAGAGGCTTAAAAATATACACCTCATAAATGACTTAGTGTTCACAACGTGCTTCACTGTGAAATTGTGGATGTAAACACCTTTGCATGGTGCATATTGAGAGGCAGTGATTGTTAGCTGATAACGATTACAGGCATTTTTTTCTTTTATAATAAAAATACACATTTTCCTTATGAGCCTTTACGGAAGAGAGTAAACAGGGTATACTCGCCCAGCCAGCGTCTCCACGTCTCCGGCCGGCTCCGGCCAGAGTGCGCGTGCTACGTCCGCTTCTTCCGCCCACGTGACGAGCTCAGGCTCCTCCCCCTCTCCAACATGGCGGCGCCCAGGGGCTTAAGCCGCACGTGAGGAGTCTGGGCGCCTGGGAATCGGAGAGTGCAAGTGTGTGAGTCAGTTTCCCCTCCCTACCGTCAGTTGCATCCCTTCGACCCTTCCCTAAGTGCTCGCGGCCGCTGCCTCTCTGCAGCCATGAAGACGAAGCCCATTTCCCACAAGACCGAGAACACGTACCGGGTGAGCGAGGGAAGTTGGGCCGGGAACCGTGGGTCCCTGCTGCCTCAGCCGTGGGACTGGCTCTGAGCGGGACTCCCGGGGCTGCAGTGTTCTGGGCCGACCGTGAGTCACCTGCCCGCGGGCTCTGGCCGAAGAGGTGGACTCTCCGGGTGTAGTAAACATGGGGTGGGGAAAGAAGTCTGGACAGCTGATTTTGCCTATGGATTGTGGGGTCGGGCCTTCCTGGGAATTCTCTTTAGTCCAGAGTTTAATTCATTATCACAGACTCATTGCTTAGGAGCTCTTCTCCTCTGCTCTTTTATCTTTAAAGACCGAATTGGGGGGTGGGCCGACCGGAGGAGGTGAGTGATTTCCAGCTACTGGCTAAGAGACCACTTTATCTATTTGCCCATTGAAGGTTTCTTTATTACTGTGCAGCCCTAGATCTGTATATATTTTTAAAAACTATTGTTGTAACGCTTAGCTAGATCCCTGTGCTTGTAGTGGGGGTATGAAACCTAACAGTAGATGTATCGAGGCCAGATCGCCAGCTTTCACCTAGATCCACCACAGTCTATCATGGAAATTTTATTGGAAGTGACATAACTGAAAGAACTTATGTATGTTCATAGAAGTATACACTTTTGTGATTCATCTGTGATGTCTACTTTTAGTTTCAAAACTCAGTTATACATTTTAGGATTGATTGAAAATACAAGTATGAAATTGCTAGCGAAACATACTGTTATCTGTAAGGATAGTACATGAGGCGGCTTATTGAAGCTTTAAACTTTCTTTCACAAGGAAAGTGTCCACATATGATTATTATACATCATTCAAACAGATATTCAAGATGTGATAAGTATTAAATGATGATGTATCTTCAACATCCTCTCCCCACTCCCCACAGTTTCTTACATTTGCTGAACGACTGGGGAATGTGAATATTGATATTATTCACCGGATCGATAGAACTGCAAGCTATGATGAGGTAAGAGAATGCTATCTTAGCCAATCTTCAAGTATTCATAGTTGGTTTTTAATTTCTCTTCTTAGTAGAAGTGAATTGTTTTTCAAGCCATTCCTTTCTGAACATGAAATGCATTAGACCTGTGCTGTCTAATACAGTAGCCACACATGGCAAATTAGATTTAAATTAAATTAAAAATTCAGGTTCTCAGTAGCCACATGTAGCTAGTTGCTACCATATTGGACAAGCGCAGATATGGAACATTTCAGTCATTGCAGAAAGTTCTATTGGGTGATGCTCTGTTAGACAATTGACTTGATACTCAGGTATTTTCCCGGGGCTTAGTTTCCTCCTTTATAAAAAGAAAGGGGGTAGACTACATAATTTTTTCCCTTTCTAACCATGCTCTAACTCAGTCACCTCTCCTCAAAAATCTTGCTTTTTGCTTCATCAAGACATTATTTCTCTGCTAGCCTTTTAAGGCTATAATGTACCTTTAACTTAGGGATTCAACCTCAATTCTTACTGTTCTTGGCTCTAGGCAGACTCTGCTCACTATCTCTTTGAATGCCTTGTCTCCAATGTGTGAATTCAGTGTGTTAAGTGATGTTGTCTAGATAAGCACATAATGCTTTGGGAACTCATAGTGAAAGGAGCCTAACCTCAATTGGGGGTGTAAGGTGAGGTGTCAGTAAAGGTGATGTAGACAAGGTGATACTTGAATTGAGTCTTGTTGTATAGGTTTTAGCCTAGCAAAGAGGACCGGAAAGGCTGGTCAGGCTGAGGGAGAAGCCTGTATAAAGGAACAGAGGCTAGAGAACACATGTCACATTCAAGAAACTGCAAAGCAGTTCAGTGTGGTTATAATTGTACGTAGGGTGTTTATGTGTGTTGATGGTGACTGGGATGAGGATGGGGGGGCTGGTGAGAGATAAAGCTGAAGAGATAGTCAGGGATCATAAAGGGCTTCATATATCAAGCTAAGTTTGGATTTTATCCTGAAGCTATGGGATGTCATTCTAGGATTTTAAGGCAGGGGAGTGAGTGACATGATCAGGTTTAAGTTTTGGATCTCTCTGGCTTTAGTGTACAGGAAAGAGCAGGACTAGAGTCAGGGCAACCAGTTGTGAGGATTTGGTAGTCATCTAAGTAAGAAATGATTATGATAGTGGCAGTCAGATGGAGAGAAGGGAAAGATGCCAGAGATATTAAAGGAGTAGAATGGACAGGACTTGTGACCTGCTGGATATGCAGGGAGGAAAGGATGGAGTTAAGGTTTTTGATTCCAACAACTGGGTGGTTGAGGATGTCCCTTATCAAAATAGATTTATAGGAAGAGGAGCACGAGGTTTGGGGCTTGTTGAGTTTGATATACCTGTGGCCATCCAAATGATGGTGTCCAGCAGACATTTGGATATATGGATCTGGAGGAGTACAGGTGACTTCGGAGGTGGAATTGCTGATTTAGCATTCAGTATGTGGTTTATAGTTTATGCCATAAGAGAGGTTGAAAGTACTAAGGGGTAGGATGTTAAGTTAGTAGAGAAGAGAGCTTAGGATAGGGTCCCAGGCTGGATGGTCCAGAATGACCTCAATCACATGTCTGACTGTTAACTAGGGCTTGTTGGTCTTGGTTGTCCTCCTGGCCTCTTATTCTCCAATAAGCTAAACTAGGCTTCTTTTCATGATGGCAGAATCTTTCCAAGAGAGCAAAAGCAGAAGTTACAAAGCGTCTTAAAGCCTAGCTTTGGCAGTTGCAGGATCACTTCCCTCACACATTATTGGTCAAAGCAAGTCACGTGGCCAGGCCAGATTCAAGGGGTGACTCCATCTCTTTGTGGTAGGGGCTGCAAGTCACATTGCAAAGGGACAGGGACATAGTCTATCACAAATGGCTGACGTGTGCCAGTCACTTTGCTAGGCTCAGAATGCCCTCTACATTTAGGTTTTAAATTGTTGGATATATTTCCCTTCTGTCTTAAGAGACACTGAACAAAATTTAATGAGATTCTCTTTCTTTCTCTATTCTACCTAACTATTGATTTTATTTCATTTTTATTTGTTAAAGATTTCCAAAGCATAATTTAAGGGTTTACCTTTTTTTTACATTGTAGAAGATTTGTCATGCTGTTTGTGTGTGTGCCTGTGTATTTGCACTCTCTTTCTCTATATATTCATGCATACATATACACATATGGTAATAATTTATTGACTTTACCTTTCAAAGTACAAAGTAATATATACTGTGTTAAGCTAAACAACATAGTGGTGAACTTAGAAAAACCTGTTATCTCACCCCTCCCAAGGAAACTAATAATGACAGTTTGGTATATGTGTATTCTTCTGTACTTTTCTCTCATACAAATATGTGCAAGAATTTATAGAGGTCTTTTTTTTTTTTTTTTGGTGAGGAAGATTAGCCCTGAGGTAACATCTGTTACCAGTTCCTCCTCTTTTTGCTGAGGAAGATTGGCCCTGGGCTAACATCCATGCCCATATTCCTCTACTTTATATGTGGGACGCCTGCCGCAGCATGGCTTGATAAGTGGTACATAGTTCTGCACCCAGGATCCGAACCTGTGAACCCTGGGCCGCCAAAGCAGAGCAGAGTGTGTGAACTTAACCACTATGCCACTGGGCTGACCACTAGAGGTCTTCTTTAAAGAAAAATTGGTTCCTACCATATGCTTCACTATGTAACTTGCTTTTATCACTTTGCAGGTATATCATCAACATCCTTCTAATTCAATATAGATATAACTCTTTTAATAGCCACATAATATACCTTAGTGTGTAGAGACCATAAATTATACCAACCATTTTCCTATTGTTGGATATCTAGGCTGTTTTGTGTTTTCCCTCTACTACAATAAAGTGAGTCTTTATACTGGTATGTTTGCAAATTTTATAATATCTCCAAAAAGGGAATTGATGGGTCAAAGGACATACCTGTTTTTAATTTTAATGCAAATGCCAGATTACTTCCCCACAGGTGGTAGCAATTCATATTTCCAAAAGCAGGATGAAAGAACTGTAAAAGCACATTTTTCTGGGCCTAAAATTGTAAAAAACAGAAAACATTTTTTTTCCTTAGTGTGACTATTACATAGGCTTTAGAGAATTATTTGCTGCAACCAAGTCAACAAAATATTGTTTTTATAAATCATCTGCCTATATTGTATATCTGATTGCTTTTTAAGTGTGTTAGTTAATGCCATTTTTTAAAAAAAACTAAAAGGAGTTTTTAAACTCTTGATCATCATCATTATTTTAAGATATTGATATATCATTATTCTTTCTTACTTTGATCATAGTTTTTCTTTGAATTTTCTGATTAATGGACTGCTTTAATCTTGGCAGGAAGTTGAAACCTACTTTTTTGAGAGTCTGCTGAAATGGAGAGAATTGAACCTTACGGAACACTTTGGTATTGTCTATTTTGTTTCTATTTTATTCACCCATCTTTTGTGTCATATATGGTCAAAACAACTAAATAGTGGTGTGATAGAAAAGCAGAATATATTTTTTTTTTCACCTAGGGAAATTTTACAAAGAGGTTATTGACAAATGCCAGTCATTCAACCAGCTGGTCTATCATCAAAATGAGATAGTTCAGAGTTTGAAGACTCACCTGCAAATCAAGAACAGTTATGCCTATCAACCCCTTTTGGAGTAAGTACCATGTTGAGAGAAAGCTTAATGATATTTATCTGAATTTTAAGAAAAGTTATGTTTTATAGCTACATATGCGTTGGATCTGGTATTTGTAATTTAGAAACAAGAATTTACCTTTTCTGTTAGATCAAAATATTAGTACATTACCTTGAAGCAGAATCTTAGGGGTATACGTTTTTGCTTTTGTTTTATACTTGTAAGAGAATCCCATTTTTCTTTGACACTATAGGAATGATTGACCATAACTTGTGATGGAATGCACCTTCTTGCTCTGGCCTGATTTCATTGCTGAAGTCTTAAAATATGAAAGATTTTATAAATCTCTTGAGACTTGGTTTGGAAGGTTTGATTAATCCTGTCATCATAGGCAGTTACTACCATTTGTGAAACAGATTTGTGGTCTTTGTTTTTTTGATCTGCATGTCTCAGAATCAGTTACTTCTGTTTATTTTTAATCCAGTTTGGTTGTACAGTTGGCACGAGATCTGCAGACAGACTTCTATCCACATTTTCAGGATTTTTTCCTGACTGTCACCTCAATCCTGGAGACTCAGGACACGGAGTTGTTAGAATGGGCTTTCACCTCGCTGTCATATCTTTACAAGTACCTGTGGAGACTGATGGTGAAGGACATGTCCAATATATACAGGTGACCCTTTTCTCTCTCTTATATGGGTTTTTGTTTGTTTGGTTTTAAATTTTGTTATAATTCAATGCTGTTTAGTAAATTTATAAAGTTGTGCAACCATCAGCACAATTAAGAATATTTCCATCATCCTCAAAAGATTTCTCATGCCTGTTTACAGTCAATCCTGCCCTCCATCTGCATCAGTTTTGAGAGCAAAAGTAATATAGACATGCTGAATATTCAAGATTGCCTCTGTGGAAACAACTGTGTGCTTAAGTAGAATGATCCTCCTCAATAATGAGATTTTGTTAGCATTTAAGTTTTGTAAAGTTTTTATTTTTCAGTCAAGGGCAATCGTTATTGATACTGACAACCAGGATTTCTGACTCTCACCCTGTATTTAGTTAAAATATGCATAACACCTGTCGTGTATTCCTGTTGACGTGGCTGCCTGACTAATATGTTCTTTAATTGCGTTTTTCTCTGGCTTCTGACTCCAAACTACCTTTCCAGCTCAATCTCTAATTATTTCCTTATATGAAGTTGGTCCTCCAGCCAAAGTGGTCCACAGTTTATTCCTCCACTCTTTGTTGACCTGATCTTCTCTTATCTCCAGCTATTGAAATCATACCCCCATCATCAAAGCCTGGCTTAGATTCCATAACCTTCACAAATATTCCCAGGTACCTTGGCCAGAAGTGAAAGCTTTGTATTCTGAACACCTCTGGCATTCTATACCACTTATGTTACACAACTTCTGTAATAATTGTTTGTTCATAATGTAAAAATGTCCTCTACAAACCTGGCAACTCTTCAAGAACCCCATCTTAAATATCTACTTTTCCCCAGTCCCTAACTTACTTATTAAGCCAAAAGAGAGTACTCAGTATTTGTGAGCAAATGTGGACAGGGAAAGAGAATGAATTCCCTAGTAGCTTTTTGTTTAAAGTAAGAGAAAGATCGTTTATAATCTATTTCAATCTGGGACTTGATGGAATTTTCCACTTGGTGTCCTGATTATTTCTACATACTTTAATTGCTACAGGAAAACGTGGGATTAACTCTACTCCTCCCCCCCACCCCAATATAGGTGTGGGTGTGGGATAAGACTGTAGATTTTGTTTATGTTTTTGATAAGACTGTAGATTTTGTCTTCACCCTACTCTGCTTTGAACAAAGAATGAGAAAGAAATATTTTTCCAGCCTTTACTAGTTCTCTATGAAGCTTTTGGTAAAATGTATTAGAAACTGAAATTATGTCATTAAAAACCAGCAAGATCTTGGAGGGATATATAGTTTATTTGGTTTCATGACCTCTGCTGTTACTTTTATATCGCCTAAGTCAGGCTCTCTAGTTCTAAATTTATTTCCTTTCAGTATGACATCTTCAACAGCCTAAATATTTTCACTGAATATTACTGAAACTAAAGTCAAAACATTCCCATTCAAGCCAACTCTTTTCATTCATTCATTTATTCGGTAAATATGTACTCGATGCCAAGCCCTGTGCAGTTTCCCAGTTTCTAACAGTGATACTATCATTCTTCTCATCACTGAGACTTGGCATCTTTGACCCAACTGTCTTCAAGGACTTCGAATCCTCTTCATTCTGTTATTCACGCACTCATTTAATTCAGTGGATATTTATTGAACACTGTCTGTGTGTCAGGCACTTGAGATACAATCACAAATAAAACAGATGAAAATCCCTCTTCTTGCAAAGTTTACATTTTAGCAGGGGGGGGTACATTGTGGCATATGCCTGGCGTGTGCAGGGAACAGCAAGGAGGCCTGGGTGGTGGAGCACTGTGTATAAGGGGAGAATAATTAGATGATGTCAGAGAATGTGGTAGAGGGCCAGATCATAATGGGCCTTATGGATACTATAAGGTCTTTGGTCCATTTGCAAGACCTCTTGAAATGTCTCTTGGGTCCATCCTTTTCCATTTCCCTCTACCACCAGCCTCTTTCATGCCCTTGTTTGCCCAAGCTTGTGACTTAAGCAGCTCTCTAGTTGGACTGCTGGCCTCTTCTTTCTTCCTGTATTTCATCCCGTATTGCTGCCAAATTAATCTTTCTGAAAATATTCATTACTTATTCATCCAATATTTATTAGTACCTGCTATGAGCAAGGAACTGTTTGTTAGGTACTGGGGATATGAGAAAAAAAATAGGAGAGATATATTCCCTGCTCTTCTGTCATTAGGGAGACCAATTTACACACTATGATTATACAAGTAATTATATGACCTTGAGCTGGTTGCTTAGCTTTTCTGCCTCAATTTCATTATCTGTAGAATGAGGATAATAACAGTACCTAATCCATAGAGTTGTGCTGAATAGATGAAGTAACATAAATGTAAGCTAGGGTCCAAACTCCTCTGCTTGGTGTTGAGAGCCACTTGTTTACCTGGGCAGCTTTATCTGCAGCTGCCCTCCCCAGTCACATCATCCTTCCTCTTTTAGGCTGACCGGCCTCCTTGTTATCTCTTGACCATGATCATTTCTGCCCACCCCATTTTTATCTCACTTTTATCTCTAGTATTATGCACTCCAGTACCCACCTGAATTCTTCCTGTCATTCAGGGCTCACTACAAGTTTCAACTTTTCATGGAGTCTCTCCTAAAACACCAGCACCACCAATCCTAGGATTCTTAGTGTCTGTGACCATCAGTCTTCTGTTCAACATGTGGGTGTCTTGGTAACCAAATGAGATTTTAAACTACTTACTTCATACCTGCTACATATTCCTTGCATAATTAGCACAGTGTTGAACATATAGTTGACATGTAGTACATCTTTATTAAAATTATGCTTAATTAAACATGTCTTATTTTCTCACTTATAGCATGTATAGTACACTCCTGGCTCATAAAAAACTACATATAAGAAATTTTGCTGCTGAAAGCTTTACTTTTTTGATGAGAAAGGTTAGTTTGATAATTTTTATGTTTATTGCTTGTTAATCCTCAAGAATCTGATGAACAGAAGCAGATATTTTTTATGATATGGTTATCATGGATTAATGCTTTTTTATATAAACAAATTTGTTACTATTTTGAGTTTGTCTCACTATAAGGTTGTCTTTGCTCACTAATATGAAATAATTTGGGTCACTTTTTTATTATTTAGGTTTTTGGTAGCTTTCAGTGTACATATATCAAAACTTTTCAGTGTATATTTATCCTGTAATTCAAGTCAGTAAATACATGAACAGTGAGATTAACAGGAATTTTTATAATAATTTCCTGAAAGGAACTCATTGCATAGTGTCATTTATGTTTGTTTCCTTAGTAAATTTTAGAGGGTTTTGTAATAAAACAAAAACATTGGCATTAAATTTGTTTTATACTCATAAAGTATAAGTGTATGATTTACTTTAAAAGACACAATGTTGCCTTATGTAGTTTTTCTTGGTACATACCTTCATATCATACCAGTGAAGTAGTTATTCTTTTGTGTGACATTATAAGTGATAGTATACTATTATTGCAAGTGTCTATTCCTTTTAGAATTTTGTCCTAATTACATTTAAATATGAATTTGTAGAGTAACAATAATTCTTCATTTGGATATGTTTATGTTGTAAATACAATTTTGTTTTTGTATTTTAGGTTTCTGATAAAAATGCACTTTTCAATTTAATGTTTCTTGATCTTGATGAACATCCAGAAAAAGTAGAAGGGGTTGGACAGTTGCTCTTTGAAATGTGCAAAGGAGTTAGAAATATGTTCCACTCCTGTACAGGAAAGGTAAATAACTTTGAGTTTATGTGAAAGGTATTAAAGAGAAAATAGATAAGATTTACACAAATGATGTGGAGAGAGAATTGCATAGAATACATAGAAAGCACTAAATGGGGAGCATTAGGGCTTTAATAACATTGCTTACCTGACATAGGCCCTGGGTCACTAGCTATTTTTACTTACAAAACCATTGCTGTCTTCTTTATTCTGGATCCTAGAAGGTGACATAAATTGATTAATGAGTGAGGGTGGTGGGGAGTAGGCAGTTGTATGATAAAATTCCCCATCCTCGTTTGGAAATTCCTTTGGGACACATAGTTACCCATCAAAGCTACCATATCTGTGATTATTCCAGATCAGATTTTAAGGTAGCTTAATCAGAATGGGGAATAATCAGAGTAGGAAATAACAGTGTAATACTTAAAAATAAGAGTGTGCATGTTCATTTTAATGACTTTTGGATTCCCACAGGCAGTGAAGCTAATTTTGCAAAAGCTAGGACCAGTTACTGAAACAGAAACTCAACTACCATGGATTTTAGTTGGAGAAACACTCAAATGCATGGTCAAATCCACTGCGTCCTACATCTACAAGGAACATTTTGGTACATTTTTTGAATGTTTGCAAGTGAGTTCTAATTTTTAAGGATTTGTATGTAATAAGGAGTCCAAGAGTTGATTGTTGTTGCTCTTAGTTCAGCAGACCACTCCTGGAGATTGTATTTTATAATTGTTGTCTTTATACTTTTACATACTTATTAGGATTTTCCTTCCCTCCACCCCCTGTACTATTTTTATTTGACTTGATATCTTGAGGTGCAGTAGAGCATAGTAGTTAAGAGCACAGGTTTTGGAGGCAGGCTGCCTCTGTCTGAATGTTGGCTTTGTCACTTACTGTTCTATTCCTCAGTCTTTTTATCTGGTAAATGGAGGTAATAATATTCCCTACCTCAGGGTTGCTGTGAGGATTATGAGGACGTACTTGTGAAGAACTTAGAGCAGTGCATTCAGAAATGTTCATTGTTGTTATCATTAGTGACTCCTGGTAAATGTGTCTTTTCCTTTCAAAGTAAAAGAATGTGAAAATTTGAACTGCTTCACACAATATTTTCGTTATTGAATAGACAGATGAGCTTGATATTTTAGAGTTATTCTCTCTGTTAAATTCTTCATTTGCAGGAGTCACTTCTGGATCTACATACAAAAGTAACCAAAACCAACTGTGGTGAATGTTCTGAACAGATAAAAAGGTTGCTGGAAACATATCTGATACTTGTGAAACATGGAAATGGATCAAAGATAACCAAACCTGTTGATATTTGTACGGTGAGTTCCCAACTTAGTTTGCTTAGAGTCTGTTCATTAAAAGCTGATCGTTAAATGTGCATTGTTTTTTCTTTTATTTTACAGGTGTTATCTCAAACATTACAAATACCCCATCTCTCCATATCATGCCGGGAGACCCTCTTGGATGTAATTTCTGCTTTGATCCTAGGTGAAAATGTTTCCTTGCCAGAGACCCTCATCAAAGAAACCATAGAAAAAGTAATTTACTTCAACAAATATTAATTGAGTAGTTAATAAGATGTTTAGCATTGAGTAAGCCTCTTGGGGAATACCAGTGAAGCATGGCAAAGGCTCTGTCCTCAGGGCATTTATAATCTTGTTGAGGAGATGTGAATTGGATGCTGTAATGGAAATAAGCAAAACAAGGTGTGATAACAGCTAAGTCTGTTCAGCAGATACTCACCAAACATGTCTAGCTCACCATGTGCTGGGTATGGACTAGGTATCCCAGGGTGGACACTGTGGAGCCTGTAATTTTTGATTGTTAGGGAGGTGGGCTGTCTGAGTGAGTAGTTACAATCTGTTCAACTGATCCATTAATGTCACGTTGAAACATAACAATTAATTCTGCCTGGGGTTGAGGGACAGAGAACACTTTTCAAAGGACTTATATTTGGGATAGTCTTTGAAGTCTGCCAGTCAGAAGAAGGGGTTAAAAATGCTAGGAGAGGGAATAGCAAAGATGTGTTCAAAAAAGTCTGCCATCTGGGCACATGGACGCATGAGGAAATGTGATGTGTATCAGCAAGGTTCTGCTTGGCTTTGAAAAGTTTAGGTTGGATTTTATCCTGCAAGTAGTAGAAGGCCCTGGAAAAATTTTTAGCAGGGAAATGATTTGATGAGATTTGCATTTTAGTGAGTTTTAGAAAATGGACTGGAGAGAAGTGGAATTGAAAATAGATCAGTTAGGTTCTTCCTAGCTTCATTTAGTGCAGCATAAAGTATAGAGGAAGGTATAAAATCATGCTGCTTGCCCTTTCATAATTCCCTGTAGCTGGGAAAGAATTGAGCAGCTCTCAGACAGAACCCCATGTAATCACTAGAAATGCAGTGCTCTTCACATCTAAGTTCCTTTGGAGAAGGCTGAGCATGTGGACAGAGTACTTGTTCCCACTGTTCCCTTTCTCTAGCTGACTTCCCGAGGAGGGCTCAGAGGTGCCTGTGTCTCACACCCAGGTGTGTCCCTGTGCACAGTGACGAATTCAGCCAGCAAGTTGTTTTTGCCTCCCTTGACTATATTATCTTGTATCAAGCATCCCACTATTTCCTGCTTGCAAATTAGAGGACCTTGAAGGTTTTGGATATTTTTTTATTTTTCAAGAGTGGGGAAAGTACTCTCTGTATACTTACATTAATATATTTTTTACCTGTGACCCACAGATTTTTGAGAGCAGATTTGAAAGACATTTAATTTTGGATTTTTCTGAAGTCATGTTTGCTATGAAGCAGTTTGAGCAGGTGAGTGGGATATTAAGTTTTGGATTTGTTTTTAATCTGTCATGATAAAATAATCAAATTTAAAATCTTATGATTTTTTTGTTTTTTTCAAAGAAATAGAATAAGTATTTGATATTTTTGAGTCTATATTTTTTCAAGCAGTTATATTCCAGTTCTAGGTCACAAGTGAAACTTTATCCCATATGCTAAGGCATTTAAAATGATATTGGGTAACCAACTTGTTTTTTAATAATCCTTTAAGAAATTATAGAACCATATGGTAAAATTTAAAAAACAGTTTAAAAAAGTTTTATGTGAATTTTTTTTGAAAATCAAAATATTGTGAATTTTAATATATCTTGATAATACAGAGTCTCGTAAATAAAAAGTGTATACATATATGTACACACGTACACACACACACACACGTACTCACACACTCTTGGAGCTGCAGATTTAGCTTATTCAACCTGTGGACTTTGTTCACCTTTTAACTTAATTAGTAAAACCAAAACTCACTGTCGAACCAAATGACCAAATCAGACTGACTCTCAGAAAAAGTCAGACTTCATTTTTTTAATTCAAATAAACATGTGTACATGCCTCCTGGAGACAGTCTCCCTTATGAATTCTATTTCTGGTAGAATAGAAGATAAGGTACAGGGGCTTGCTACGAGTTTGTCACCTGTTGGGAACAAGGTGCTACCACCTTTAGTATTTCTTCCGGGCACTCTCTTTGCTTTGCTTTTAGGGGACTCTCCCACAGAAAGAATGCATCCTTTGACAGGAGTCAGGGAATGGAAGAGGTGAGACTGTTAAATGAAAAAGATCTTAAATTGTCCCTTTGTTTGATACCCTGAGGTTTTAATCTCCTGGGAACAATGCATCAGGGTTATTAAGGCTCAGGATGTGTGAAGGGAATGTGTTTCTTCTATAAAGTGGGACTGTGACAAGGAAGTGGGAAAAGAGAACCCACAAGAACCTTAACCAGGAGGCAGTCTCAGGCGGATCTGTTTTAGGAAAAATAGACATGGAGGTTGAAAATCTAGAATTGGATTCCCTTAAAACTAGTGTGTCCACATCTTAGGTTACCCCTGACCATGCATCATGCTTTGGTTTGAAGACCACTGGCCTAACCTAAAGAGTGACAGTGTGGCCAGACCCACAGGAAAGCCACATTGTCCCTCATCTCTCACATCTGATGTCATTCACAAAACATTTGTTGAGAGCCAGGCACAGAACTGGATCCTAGGGGAAAAGTACACTCTGCTCCTGCCCACAAGGAGTCTCTTCATTAGCAGCAAGTCACTCGGTCCAGCTCACACTCAAGGGGAGGAGATTAGATAAGGGTGTGAATGCCAGGAAGTGGGGATCATGGGAGCCATCTTAAAAGCTGCCCACCACAGTGCCTCGAGCTTCTTCAGTCTCAGTTTTTTGGTTTTTTTCCAAAATAATTGCTGCTAACCTTTTTCATTCCTTTGTTTTACTAAATTGTCACCTTCTGGAGATGGCTTCAAATTTTAATATTCTAGGATTTGACAGATATGTTTGAAATTTCTCATAATGAAAAATAGTCAATTCCAGAAGCAATCTCTGAGACACTCTGCAGTTTGTATACTTTAAATATTATTTTTGGTTTTAGTTTTTCTAAGTAATTTCTTCTTGCAGAGATCCCTTCTCAGTGACTTAATATTTAATGATCTTTGACATGTAAATTAAACAGAGGCATTTTCAAATCACAAGCATGGCTTCCCTGTATGTATACACATGCATGTTGTGTGAATTTGAAGCATAGAAAATAGTGTCTGAAATGGTTTGCATTGGAGGAATGTTGCGAATTCATTTCATCGCTTCCAAATAGATACCGATGGAATGAGGTAGAAATCTTTCTCATCAAATCCTGAGTTTATTTTATCCCTTTCCCCTCACCCCCATCAACCATTTGCTGCTCCTTATAACTTAGTAACCCCACAGTATACTTCATGGAAACCTTTCTCTATCTGTTCTCTCATTTTTCCTTTTAGTCTTTAATAATATATATTCTCATTTGTCTCAAGAAAAACTTCTTTGTATGTGTCCTAGCCCTGTTCCTTCCTGCCCAGTGAGGGCCTTTTATCTCGCTCTGGTTTTCTTAGCAACTGCATCTTTTTCTTCTTTCCTGTTCCCTTTGGTCTTTTTAAAAAATCTTATTTTTATCAGAGTACTCTATGTATGTAGTTTAAAAGTCAAACAAGGCTAAAAGACAGTCACTTGATTTCTACTTCCATCTTACTCACCAGGGGCAACCACATCTAATAATTTTTAGCTATTTTTTTCTGGTACTTATATTTTTTAATCATCTAAATACACTGCTTTTCCTTGATTCTTTAGTTTCAGTCCTTTAGACTTCCCCCCACAGTAGATGGATTCTGGTTCTTTTACACCGCTCATCCTCTCAATAGAGTTACATCACAAGTTTTGGTTGAATTCATGTTCATCATGTACTTAATCCTTATAAACAAGGAGTATTTTATAATTATATTTCCTTTTTTGTATACCTTTTCATTTTTCCTGAAGTTACTAATTCCCTCAGTCTTTAAAAACTGGAAATTGTTTTTTTTAATTAGCTGGTCAGTGAGTCTGTCTTCCAACAGCATAGTAGAATGCCTTTCACATGGCAAACTGTCAGATGATTTAGCAGCTGAATTTCTTTTTTTTTTTTTTTTCTTTTTTGGAAACATTCCTCCTGGAGCAAGTCAAGTCTGAATGGGTTGCTTTCTCAGCACACTGCACAGGTGTCATACTAGGACTTCCTTTTGTTTTTCTCCTGCTTCCTGGATCCCATGTCTTCTCTTGTTATAATTTACTCTTGTATTTTGATGGAACACATTCTCCAGAGGTTCCTGAGAAAGGATGAGTGGAAGTAAAATTGTGAGCTTTAGTATGTCTGAAAAGTGTCTTTATTCTCCCCTCATGCTATATTGTTAGTAGGTTGGATATAAAATTGTAGATTTTGTCATTTTCCCTCAGTTTTTTTGGCATTGCTCCATTGTCTTCTAGCTTCCATTGTTCCTGTGGAGAGCTCTAATGCCATTATGATTCCTGATCCTCTGTTTATGATCTGCTTCTTCTCTGTGGAAGTGTTACAGTCTTCTCTTCATTAGGTGTTCTGAAATGTATATCTGTTAATAAATGTGATTTCCTTTCTTATTTTTAGCTTTTTCTACCAAGCTTTCTCTTGTATATTGAGAATTGCTTCTTGATTGATGATGCTGCAGCCAAAGATGAAGCTCTGGCCATTTTGGCCAAGCTCATTCTGAACAAAGCGGCACCTCCCACTGCTGGCTCCATGGCAATTGAGAAATACCCTCTGATTTTCTCACAACAGATGGTGGGGTAAGTTCTAAGTCTATTCCCTATAATGTTGGTAGGATTACCTATTTAAAAATAATGCATCAAGAATACTGCAAAAGGTCCGGCCCGGTGGCGCAGCGGTTTAGTTTGCGCTTTGGCAGCCCAGGGTTCACGGGTTCGGATCCCAGGCGCCTGCCAACGCACTGCTTGTCAGCCATGCTGTGGCGGCGTCCCATATAAAGTAGAGGAAGATGGGCACGGATGTGAGCCCAGAGCCGGTCTTCCTCAGCAAAAAAGAGGAGGATTGGCAACGGATGTTAGCTCAGGGCTGGTCTTCCTCATAAAACATTAAAAAATAAAAGTATAATTTAAAAAAAAAGAATACTGCAAAAAAATGAAGATCTGTATGTATTAACTGGAAAGAAGTCCACGATATATTATGTGAAAAAAGCAAGTTGTAGACTAGTACGTGTAGTATGATTTTTGCAGAGTTAGAACAAAAAGTATACATAATCATAGGAAAACATATGGAAGGATACATAAACAGGTTAACTTGGTTAACATCAATAGGATGGCAAGTGAAAGAAAGAGGCGACTGTCAATTTTCTTTAACCTTTTATTCTAAAATAATTGTACATTCATGTGCAGTTGCAGGAAATAGTACAGAGAGATTCTGTGAACCCTTCACTCAGTTTCCCCCAGTAGTAACATCTTGCCTAAGTTTACTGCAATATCACAACCAGAAAATTGACATTGATACAGTCCACTGACGTTATTCAGATTTCATCAGTTTTACATGTGCTCATCTCTCTCTGTGTGTGTATATGGGTATATAGTTCTATGCAATTATATCATGCGTGCTACCACTAATCTTTTCTCCATTTTTGTAATTTTGTCATTTCAAGAATATTATCTAAATGGAATTATACAATACATCTTTTGAGACTGGCTTTTTTTCACTCAACATTAATTCCCTTACGACCCATCCAAGTTGTATCAGGAGTCCCTTCTTTTTTATGTTGAACATCTTTTCATGTGCTTGTTGCTGAGTAGTATTCCATGGTATGAATGTAGCATAGTTTGTTTAATCATTCACTGTTAAAAGACATTTAGGTCATTTCTAGTTTGGGGCTATTATGAATAAAGCTATTATGAACATTCATGTACGTAACTCTTTGTTTCTCTAAGATAAATGCCCAAAAGTGGAATTGTTGAGTTATATCCTAAGTGCGTGTTTAGTTTTCTGAGAAGCTGCCAAACAGTTTTCTAGAATGATTGTACCATTTTATGTTCCCATTAGCAGTATGAGTGATCTGGTTTCTCTGTATCCTCACCAACATTTGATATTATCAGTTTTTTATTTTTGCCAATCTGATAGAATGTAGTGATAATCTCGTTGTGGTTTTGATTTGCATTTCCCTAATGGCTAATGATGTTAGACATCTTTCCATGTGCTTATTTGCCATCTGTGTATCCTCTTTAGTGAAGTATTTGTTCATTTCCTTGGCCCATTTTCTAACTGGATTGTTTGTTTCTTTGCTGTTGAGTTTTGAGAATGCTTTGTATATTCTGGATACAAGTCTTTTTGTTAGATATGTGGTTTGCAAATATTTTATCCCAGTCTATAGCTTATCTTTATTTGCTTAACAAGATTTTTCACAGATCACAGTTTTAAATTTTGATGAGGTCCAATTTATCAACTTTTCTTCTGTGGATAATGCTTTTGAAGTCAAGTCTAAGAATTCTTTGCCTAGCTTTAGGTCCCAAATATTTTCTCCTATTTTTCTAAAAGTTTCATAGTTATTTAAACTTATTTAAGTCCATGATCTATTTTGAGTTAATTTTTATATAAGATGTGAGGTTTAGGTCAAGTTTCTTTTTTTGCCTATGTATGTCCACTGCTGTAGCAACATTTGTTGAAAAGGCTGTTCTTCATTGAACTACTTTTGCACCTTTGTCAAAAATCAGTTGGGCATATGTGTGTGGGTCTATTTCTGGGTTCTCTATTCTGTTCCATTGACCTATGTGTCTCTCCTCCTCTAAGACCCCACTGTCTTATTACCATAGCTGTAAAATAAGTCTTGAAATCTTGAAAAAAAATCCTCACACTTTATTCTTTTTCAAAATTGTTTCAGCTATTCTTGGTCTTTTGCCTTTCTATATCAATTTTAGAAGAAACTTATCTATATCTACAAAAAAACCTTCCTGGGATTTTGTTGGGGTTTGCATTAAATCTATACATCAATTTGGGGAGAATTGACATCTCCCTAAAGACACATAAAACCATTAACTTTGTTTGTGTCAGAAGGCTGGTATGATGAAGAAATAAGTGACTATTAACTCTTAGATTATATACCTTTGCATGGTTTGAATTGTTAAAAGGGCCATGGATTACTTGCTTAATTTCATTAAAAACAATGCATACCCTCTGGAAGTTGAAAACAAAGTTTATGTAAATATGTAAGAGGATTCTGTTTATCATTTTTCAAACAGTTGAGTGGACATGATTCTAGAAATTATAGATTAGGAAACCAGTTCCCTTATCATTCCTATTGTTTATACATAGGAACACATAGGAGTAAATAATCTTCTTATTTCTATTGGATTAATTAGACCTGTTGCTGCATGCTTCGAGTTTGTGCTGAGTACTCAGCTTTGAAGCATCACAGCATCCCTTGAGGGCGGGTGTCATTGTCTCCACTGTCACACAGCAGAGTTAGTTTTTGAGTCTGATCAGCTTGAGATTCTGGAGGAACCCATCTTCTTCACACTTTGCTCTTCTGCCAACCTTAAAAGTAGCTTCTCTTTCAAAACATGCTAACAGATTTTTGTTGGTTTCCTACTTTGCCAAGCTCTGATTCCTGAGGAATGGGTAATGAGTAACTCCTGTAGAATTATTCCCTTGGAACCTTTCTCTTGATTTTGCAACACCAAGCCAATCTCCAACAGGCAGATACCTTGCAAGTGGCCAAAACTGTGGTTCTGGGCAATGAGAGTGAAGCCGCTTTGTTGGCTTCTGTGAGGTAAAGCCAAGGGCCCAGCTGAGGCTGCGAGTCAGGCCTTCTTACGCTGCTGTCTCAGCCATCTCAAATCCTCCTTGGGATGTGGCGTTATAAGAATAAATGCATGTAGGCATATTAACTTAAGGCAAGCGCCCCAGCTTCTGTGTTTCCTTCTCTGAGGAAACATCCCTCTGCCACACCCACAGATAGGATATATGTGAATGGTCACCTTTGTCTAAATAGTCTTAGTAACATTGCGCTCATCTCACAGATTTGTTGCGAGAATAAAAAGATAATAGATGTGCAAAGACTCTCCAGAAGATAAATTTATTCTGTCATTTGACCAGTATTTGTCATTATCAGGCACTGCTGTAGGCTTTGAGATACAATAATGAATAAGAAAAAGGTTCCTTCTGTTGGGGAGATGACATTCTTGGAGGAGAGGGATGTGAGGCAGGTAAATAAACAAGATAATTTTAGATAGTGATAAAAAGAAAAATAAAACAGGGAGAGGGACAGTGAATGGAGAGGCAGCACTGCCCCTTTCTGGAGAGGGGACCTTTGGACCAGTTGTAATGATGGAAGGGTCCAGACTTGCAAAGATCAAAGTGAAAGGCTTTCCAGGCAGAGGGGAGAGCTGATCTGGGATAGGAATAAGCCCAGTATGTTTGAGGAACAAAAAGAAAGCCTGTCTGGGTAAAGAACATCAAGCAAGGAGATGAGGAATGAGAGGAAGCAAGAAAGGTGGGCGAGGGTCAGATCACAAAGGGCTTTGTAGGATGAGTCAAGAGTGTGGATTTTATTGGAGGAGTTCGTTGACAGGTGTGATGAAGCAGGGAATGACTTTGTAACTAATGACTCACTTTTTTTTAAAGCATCTCAATATTTTATTTGTAAGATTTTTGCCATTTGTTGAGACATGGTTACTATTAGAAAGACTACATATCAAGGTGTAGTGACTTAGAAATTGCCAGTTAAATTAATTTAATTATCTACCATAATTTCCATTTATTCAATATCTTGATAAGTATGAAACAAAAGAGAAGTCAACTTTTTGGTTAATTTTAATGGCAAAAAGAGCACAGGAATAAAAACCTGATATTCTACCTTCTGTTGATAACAAGCTAACCAAACTGGACATGGAAGATAAATTATAAAAGAAATAATTTTACTTATTGTTTCTATGACTTTTTTTTTCAATTAGATTTCTGTCTTTCAAATAGGATTAAGGTAGAGTTCACTGGCAAAAATTAAAAGAGGCAAATAAGAATGATGCCAAAGTAACATACCTAAAACTGAATGTCATGCAGAAAATGTCATTGAGTAACCATTTATCAGATTAAAGCATCAGAGAAAGTTACTTCTAAATCGTAGTCATTTTACTGACATTTGTCAAACTTACCACGATAACTTTGCAGCATCCTTCTACATTTGTAAAGTAGTAAAATTCATGTCAAAAAGGAAAGGGAGAATGGAAGAAGTCAGTTAGTTCATTGCAATGAATTACCTCTCCGGTTCTTAAAAAAGCATCCATCAGCACAAAATTCAGAAATTACATAAAATTAGAAGCGATGAGATTTGGTTAAGCTATGAAGCAAATTAAAATAGAAAGTAGAACCAATGAGGGGTTGAAAAAGCTTCTCACTGAAAATCAGTAAATGACTCACATTTGTTTAGTTATTTATATTCAACCCCCAGCAGTTCCCTCCTCCTCCCAAACGCTCCATGCATGGAAAGGAACCAATTTTATTTCAAACTTCAGAGGGCAAGAGCAATTACATTCTCTCCTATTCCAAACATTTATTTATCTTTTCTTCCTTCAGATCCTGTGTAAGGCAGAAGAAGACTAGATCCAAGGGAGGAAAGGAACAGATTCCAGTACTGGACCATCTTTTATCTATAATTCAGTTACCCCCAAATAAAGATACCACTTACCTTTCACATTCTTGGGCAGCCCTTGTCGTATTACCTCATATTAGGTGAGAAAATAAACTATGTCTAATTTTGAAAGAGATACATAACATGCTAATTAAAGATTTGTAGCCATTTCTTGCTATTCCATGAAAAAGCCATTAAATGCCAGTTTGAACTTTTTTCTTTTTCTCCCCACTTCTTGGACAGACCTCTTGAGAAAGAGAAGGTGATACCACTAGTCACATGCTTCATAGAGTCCCTCTTCATGACTGTTGACAGAGGGAGCTCTGGAAAAGGTCAGTTACAATCACCATTTGTTCTCTTCTCTTCTGGCACACCTAAAGTAACCGTAAACACATGGAAAACCAGAGAATAGCACTAACATTGTGTTCTGGCATAACACCCTAAAAGATAAATACGGAAAACAGGGTAAGGTGAAGGTGTTGGACTTGTACCTCATAATGTGATGACTGGGTCAGCGTGGCTTGAACATAAGCTGAATCTGAAAGCTGAAGTATCAAAAGGATGCTGTGGCATATAAGACCCCTCATTTTCAAGCCCCAACTTGTGTCTTGTTCCCCATCTCCCATGCCCACTCTACCCCTGATATATAACTTATGCTCCAGGCATTTGCTTACCCTGAGCAAGACACTTTCTTTTGTAACCCTCTGACTGCCCTTCAGATTTTTCCTTCTAGAGTCCTAGAGTCCTTCCTAGGTCTTTGTCATTTGGGGAACTCTTACGTATCTTTCAAACTTGCAAACACAACACCTCTAGGAAGGCCTTCATGACTCTTCCAGGCAAAATTAGGCGCCCTGCCCAAAACACCATTTCCTGTTGTATACTTGTACATCTCCCCCTACTAGCCTGAGAACAGCAGTTTATAAGTAGGTATTTTGTTTTATTCTAGCATGGTATTTTTTTTTTCTAACATGTATGTAGTAGTCATTCATTCATTTAAATATTAATGTGCTAGGTTCTGTGTTAGATACTAAGTAAATATATTAGAGAATAAAGTAGATTTGCCACATTTCAAGTGCTCAGTAGCCACATGTGGCTAGTGGCTACCATGTTGGTTGTGACTACATATTGGCACAAGTATAGAACATTTCTGCCATTGTAGAAAGTTCTGTTGGACAGCACCATTCTGAAGTCTAGAGCAGGGATTGACAACATTTTTATTTAAAGGACCAGATTGTAGATATTTTAAGTTTAGTGGGCCACATTCAGTGTTTGTGGCATATTCTTTTTGTTTATTTTTGTTGTTGTTTTAAACAACCCTTTAAAAATGTAAAAGACATTCTTAGCTTGTCACCCATCTGAAAACAAACTACAATATCTGACTTATGGGCCATAGTTTGCCAACCTCTGGTCTAGGATTAAATGAATGTCTAATTAGTATTAATTGAGTGGATTGTGGGTAGTAGCCATTGGATTTGTGACTCCTAATAAATTGGAGGCATAAAATCAATATGAGTTTTACACAAAGATAATTTCTTAGCTTTTGAAAAGTCCAAGTCTCTTTTCAAATGTTCTAATTTTGATAATGGCAGTCAGTCGAACCCTTAAATTCATTCCTCATCTCAGTTAATGGAACATACATTTTTATTCTCTATTTTTGAATATACTTTTTCTCCTAAGAAAGTTAAAATATAAGATTTGGAACCTTCTCTTGCCAGTTCCTTTCTGTTATATTCTGACATTTGACGGATAATTCTTTAGAAGGGACAAATTCACTTTAAAAACTTTGTATAAATAGCAAGTGTTAGATAAATGAGATGCCTCATAGTTGTTGTGTCAAAGAAATAAATAATGTGGTTTCTCCTGCTTTTCTACCCTTAGGAAACTTATTTGTTCTTTGTCAAGCTGTAAATACTCTGCTAAGTTTGGAAGAATCTTCTGAACTTCTTCATTTGGTTCCTGTGGAACGCGTGAAGAATTTAGTATTGTGAGTAAACACATCTTCCATTCAGCTTAATAATGAGTAAAATATAAAAGCTTCTGTTTTTGTGAAATCTTGGACATAATAAAAGTCCTTGTTTTAATCTATTTTATACATGAGCCATATTCACATAGGAAATTTAGTATTGATTTAAATCCTCTGGTTAAAATAAGTACATTTTTTGACACAGTCTTTAAAATACAGATTCATCTTTGTAAAGGGGTGTTTTACTATGTGTGTAAAGTGGTGTTGCGGAGTGTAAAGGGTATATAATGCTGATTACTCCCAACCATAACATTGCAGTGTTGACCTTTTGTAACTTTCTGAGTGGTTCCAACGTACACATTCTTACTGCTTTCATATTCTATCTCAGCTTGACATGATCAGCATTTCAGAAAACTTTCTTGTGGTTTTTTTACTACATACCAGAACAGTCCAGTTTTTTTTGTTTTTTTAAGTTTATGTTAGCCAATTTCTGATTTGGGTTGTATCACAGGGCCATTACTGGGGAGCCATTCACTACTCAGCACCTTCTCTAAAGGTCACACCTTTTGAAAACCTGGTAAAGTAGTTGACTTCTTTTTCGAGAGTCTAGTCCAGTTATTCTCATGCTTTTAAAAACAGATTTACTCATTTCCTTCATTCAGTAAATATTCATTTGCTTTTCTCATGCACCAGGCCCTACTGTAGGCACTGGGAGACATAGTCAGTGAATGAAGCAGACACAATTCCCTGCCTTCGTGGAGCTACCATTCTAGGCGAGAAGAGACACTAAACAAATAAGTAAAATGTATAGCATGTTAGATGGTGGTAAGAAAATTAAAGCAGAGTTAGAGGATAGAGAGAGTCTGGAGATTGGGGACAATAGCAGTTTTTTAAATAGGAGAGTCCTCATCAAGGAGACATTTGAGCAGAAGCCCAGAAGCAGCGAGGGAGTAAGCCATGAGGACATCCAGGATCTGAGGCACTCTGTTCCAGATGGGGGAGACGTGAGTGCCAGCGCTGGGGCAGGGGGTGCCTGGCTTGAGCAGCAAGGAACTACTGTGACTGAGCAGAGCGAGGGGTGGGTAGTAGGAGAGGAGAAGTAGAGGTGGTGGTAGCAGACATTGTGTGACCTTTGGCCATTGTGGGGCCTTGGCTTTTACTCTGAGTAAAAGGGGAAGAAGCCACAGGAGGATTTTTGGCAGGGGCCTGACTTAGGCCTAAACAGGATCACTCTGACTGCTGCATTGAGAAAAGACTGAAGGGGGAAAAAGGAGACCAGCTAGGAGACTTATTGCAATAATCCAGAATTGTTTTACATTTCCAAATCTGGGCAAAGCTGGCATTTCTCCATGGTTCATTGAATTGGTTTAAATTTCTTTAAGGAGGAGTTTTTCTTTGATATCACCCTATATATCTTATTACATATTCCGTTTTTTTTCTTTATCATTCTGTTTCAACTTCTTGCACTGTATTCTTTGGTAGAAACAATTTAAGACATCTGTAGATGTTTTGAAACAGACAGGCACACATGGAGCGAGATTAGTATGTCCCGTGCGGAAGGCCAGCTGGCCTCCCAACCAGGTGGCTGTTAGCGTTGGAGGCCCGGAAACCTCTAACAGGAGTGGATCCGGCTTTGAGGGTGGAGGTGTAAGCTTCCAGTTATAAACGTGGTAGATGCAGGCCTCTATGCTTTGTGCTGTGCTAGTTACTGGTAAAGCACATAGGTTTCACAGCCAAAACAACCTGGATTTGAATCTTACTTACTAGCTCTGTAGCTTTGGGTAAGTTAGTTAAGATCAACTTCATTATCTCTTGAAAGGAAATAGCACTACTTCTCATGGAAATTAAATTAGACAATGCATGCAATAATAGCAATATACAAATTGTGTTTATTGTGTCCTTATGTGCCAGTCACTGTTCTGAGTACTTTACATACATTATTTAATTTAATCCTCACAACAACTCCATGAGGTGTTATCATTATAGATGGGGGAACTAAAGTTCTAAAATAAGTCCAGAATCAACTACTCAGTACCTGCTGCCACCTGGTCTACCATGTCTTCTCTGGATGACGGCATTAGCCTCCTGACCAGTTTCCTTGCTTCCATCCTTGCCCTGCTGCTCTCTGTTTTGTACCCAACAACCAGGATGATTCTTTTAAATTAAAGACAGATCTTGTCTCTCTTTTGCCAATAACCTTCTAAGATTCTGGAGATGTTTTTGGTTGTCACAAAAGGGGGCTGCTACTGGCATCTGGTGGGTAGAAGCCCAGGATGCTGCTAAGCAACCTGCACAGGATGGCCCCCCACAACGAAGAGTTATCTGGCTCCAAATGTCGGTAGCGCCACTGTTGAGAAAGCTGGCTCTAATGGTATCCCATCTTACTCAGTATGAAATCTGAAGTCTTTATGTTCCTCAGGGCTCTGTGTAATCAACCCCTGGTACTTCTGACCTCATCTCCTGTTAACTTAGTTCCTGCTAGACTGGTCTCGTTGATTATCCTCAAATAGACAAGCACACCTGTGTGGGACTTGGCATCGCTGTTCCGTCTGCCTGGAATGCTTTTCTTCCAGATAGCTGGTGGCTCACTTCTTTACTTCCTTTGGTCTCTGCCTCCATGACGACCCCGATATCAAATAGCACTCCTCTTTCACCCCTCCACCCCAGTCTCTCGGTCTAGCCTTCTTTCCCCAATTTACTTTTCTCCACCAAACTCGTCACTGTCGTGCTTATTATTTATTAAGTTATTTATTTATTGGCTACCTTTCCCTATTAGAATATAAGCTCCAGGAAGATAGGGACTTTGTCTTCTGTTTACTGCTACATCCAGTGTCTAGAAAAGTCACTGGCACATAGTAGACACTCAGTAAACATTTGTTGAAGGAGGGTAGCTCACAGAGGGTAAGCAGCTTGCCCTGGGTTACACTGCTGATGGATAATGGGCTGGCTTCGAACCTCGGCTGCCCTGCCCCAGAGCCTCTGTGCTGGACCCCTCCTCTGTACTGCTTTCCTCATTAGCTCAGTGCCCGGCACATGGAAAACACTTGGTAAATAGTATATATCCCCCTTTACATCATTGACATTTACAGCTATGTGGATTGAAAAGACAGCATTGGATTTTAGTCAGAATACCATGTCTTAATCCTGCCTCTGCCTCCAGTTAGCTATGTGTCCTTGCGCACGCCACTCACTGCTGCTAGGCCTCAGATTTTTTTATCTCCAAAATGATGCTAAGTGTTCACATAAAACTTTTACCTGTTCCCTCTCCTTCATCAGTGATAACTTTCTGTAGTTTCTAGTGTAGTCTAAATACTCTGGGGTATATGGTGTGATTTGGGTCTAATAAATATCTTGTTGCAGAACATTTCCTCTGGAGCCGTCTGTGTTGCTGTTGGCTGATCTCTATTATCAGAGATTATCCTTATGTGGCTGCAAAGGGCCACTTTCTGAGGAAGCTTTGATGGAATTATTTCCTAAGTTACAAGCAAACATTTCAACTGGCATATCCAAGGTAATACTGTCCTGTGGGGCGTTCCCCTCTCATCTTCTGTTTCTATATGTATTGCCAGTGGTGGTCAGAGCTCCTTAACCAGAAAATGTTGCTGTAGGGTGATTTCTGTTTAAAGCAGCGATTCCTAAACACTGACCTAAACTGATTGCAGCAGGGTTAATTGGGGAGCTTAATAAAAATATAAATTTGGGTCCACACACCCCAAAATTCTGATTCAGTGGGGTTGAAGTGGAACTGAAAAATCTGCATGGTTTTTTTAAAGCCTGCAAGGTGATTCTGCTGCTCATTCAGGTGTATAGAAATACCTGAATATGTTGTTTAGAAATAAAAATCACTAATTTCAATGGAAGTACAAGCTTAATCAGATTCTTTGGATCTATTTACAATGATGCTTATAGTGTCAGAGTTCAAAGAAACAACATGCTTTTATGGGCAACCTTATCTTCTCTGTCTGGTCTGGTCATTAATTGTTCCATGTGCCCTTTGAATAAGGTGTTGATTGGTGTTGAATATGAAATAAAGGGGATAAATAGAATAAACATGTATTACTCTGACAAGTGGTATATTCTTCATAATTCTATAAAACTTAGATCTCACTGACTGTTAATCAGTTTCTTCTTATGTTTAAACTTTGGGGTTTGAAACATGCCTTCTACTTTCTCTAGATTCGGCTTTTGACAATAAGGATCCTAAATCACTTTGAGGTTCGACTTCCGGAATTGATGGAGGTATTTTAACGGTTCAATTTGGATAACTTTTCAAAAATGTAGTTTCAGATATATTTTTATTTCCAAAATGATAATTTTGCAGAAAATTCAAGCAGTATGTAAATATCTATCATAAAAATTAAAAATTTTTTTGTAATTCTCACTCCCACACCTCCCCCGCCCCAAACAAGGTCACCACTGAAAATCCACAGTTAATTGGTGAATATTCTTGCAGACATTTTGTGTACACACAAATAATTTAAACAAATGGTATCATGGAGGTTTTTCCCTATTAGACCTCTAGTCCTACCTCATTTCTTTTGAAGTTTGAATAGTACACCACAGTTTAAATTATCTTATTTAACCAATTCCCTGTTAATAGATGCTTAGGTAAGTTGTTTATAGTTTTTCGTCATTTCTAATAATACTGCAGTGAACATTCTTATACAGATATCTTTGTGTAGAGAAATATTTTGAAATGCAAATTACTACTTCGAGAAGTAGAAATTACTTCTACTAGAAATAGAATTGTGTAGTGAAAGTATATGTACATTTTCTTTATTTCAGCAAATGTTGCCGATCAGTTTGAGTCCTTTTGAGATTTGGTTTCCTGTTTCTTACTTGTCATTACTATGTTAGACACTAAACTTAAATTATCTACCAAAAAAGTAAATGGTGTGAGGAAAAATGAATCATTTACCAAAAAAAGTATTGCTTATTTAATTTAAAACATTAACATATGCCAGTTTTTCTTTTTTAGATCTTTGGTCACATCATTGTTCTTTTTGGAAAATCAAAAGACTGACCTGCCTCCTTGGTTTTCTCTGGTTGTTCAGGATGACAGGCTCTCAGAGCGTCAGTCTGCCTTTGCTGTATTACGCCAAGCAGAACTTGTTCCAGCAACTGTGAACGATTACAGAGAGAAGCTTCTTCATTTGAGAAAACTAAGACACGATGTGGTGCAGACTGCAGTCCCTGATGGGCCATTACAGGAGGTATCAAACAATGTCCTTTTTTCTTTTTTTGCTTAATTTACGCTTTAAGATCTATTTAGTTGGCTTTTAAAAGAGAAGCATATGAAGTAGTCACCAAAAAAAAATTTTTTTTAACTAGATAAATCCCCAGTTCTCTGAGATGCTTTGAGTTAAATGGCTCTGCCAGCTTTTTCAACAGTAAAAATAATCTATTATGCTCCCTTCTCCTGAGTATGTGTGTAGTATGTGAAGGCAGGTAGGAAGTGGCAACAGGAGGACTCATTGTCAAGTTTAAAGCCTGATATTCTCCTGATTTGTTCACTGCCACAGGATGTCAGCTGTCTACCTTTTGTATCAGGGATTTTCTGTCCATGACCCTTGAAGATACATCATGATCCCTTTGGAAATAAGGCCAAGTGGAGGTGTTCCCCTTTCAATCAGAGCAGTTCTGTTCTTAACCTGTGTTATATGTTAGTGTCCTGTGTTACATTTCATTTGGAAAAAGGGTTCTGCTGCTAAAGGAGATATAAACACCCCACTTCCAAATAATAATAGAACTACCATTCTACATGATGCCTCCCTAGCACATGGGGATGCTAGTGACAAGGACTGTTGTTCCAAAAGGCAACTGAGAAAGCTTTAGACCCTCTGAACTGATCTCCTTTAATGCATAGTTTTGAAAACTCAGACATCTGCTTGTGAAGCCTCAGCTGCCATTTACAGCATACGTTCTTGGGTTCTTTGGCATCTGTGCTTTACTGATTACTGTTCAAGTTTTGTCTTATCAGGTAACAGCAGTATTTGTTAGGAGGGAATTTAATCATGAGTCAGATCTGTTTATTGAAATATATCCTTTATGCATGAACATCTGGAGTGAGTTTGAATACTGTGTTTGCTTTAGTGATTCTTCTGTGTTAAATAGCAGGTGACATTGTGGGGAGAGGAGGAAAATTACCATACACTGGATTTTGGATTGGTGCCTACAACTTTTTTCTTAAAGAATAAGGTTCCTTCCAAACCTCAGGTTGTCCAAGTCAGGATGTTTGCATTTTGGGTGCCATTCTGTTATAGTTCATTACCCATTTACTAAACTAGTTTATAATTGCAGGTGCCGCTTCGTTATTTATTAGGCATGTTATATGTTAACTTCAGTGATCTCTGGGATCCTGTCATTGAACTCATAAGGTAAGCATGGGTTAAATGGATGAAGCTGTTATGCTTTAACTATTACAGAATAATGGGGCCAGTATTATACTCCTAGGTGTGATTTAAATGAATGAGTGTGTATAGTATTTGTAGCTACCTTAAATCCTTTGTGGGACAAGGTGAAGAAAAAATAAACATTAATTATTCTCTCTGATGCCAAGTTTTTCAACAGTTCAAATGTTATATGTATGTTTCTTTGTACATTGAAATAACTTGGGAGGACTTTCTTTTTTTACTTTATATGATATGTCTGTATTTAATTTTTTTTACAGTAACAAGGTATGGTATAATAACTGCATAATTTTATTTATGTATATTGAGTCATTGAGCCAAACTTTAAAAATAAGAACTTTTTAAAACCCTTGCTATCTAGTATCCAAAATCTCTCTAGCTCTAAAAAGGACCTTAATAATCACATAGGAAATATGTATGTTGTACCTCATATGTAGAAATCTGTCCATTTGGGAACATTTGTCTTCAGATGGTCTACTCTGGTTTTTTGTCAGATTGGAAATAACATCATATGTGGCCTCTTAAAACCTTAAGTGTTAGTTCTTATTTGACAGAGCAGAATAAATAAATCCCTTTCCAATTTGGAACCAGTTTGTCTGCCTTTTACATCCTTTCAAAGCCATCAAACCATTATGCTGAAAGCAATGCCTTCTAACATCAACTTCATAATTTTGTTTATTGCACTTAAGGAAGAATCTGACGTGTGTTACCAATAACTGCTATCAAAAATGTTAGCTCTTCAATTACTGAATGCCTTTAATGGTTCTCCATAGCTGGCTGGGCTATCTTCCTGTTGGATAAATCTTTCTGTCTAAAAATTGATTTATTTTTTACATATAGTCAACAACGTGTATAGTTCATGTCTCATGTAAAGTTTATGCATATTCTCAGAAAATTAATGACAAAGAATGTAAACATTTTGAGAATATTGTTGCTAGGATATCAAATTCTATAAACACTTACATGATTCATCTAATTTCTCCTTTTTACATTCTGAAAGTTATGTTTCATGTAGTTAGTGAATATTTACTTTGCCTTTGTGTTAATGATAAGTATATTTGAATTTGGTGGAGGGAAAACCTATATTTTAAAGTTAGCTTTGAACAAATTGAGTTTTCTCTCTAAACAGAGGCCTCTCCTTCTCTTAGTGGGCCGTACCTCATACCCCATACCCCGTTGCCATTACTGTGCCTTTAAAAATAGTCTTCTTATATGGATCTACTTAGGTTTTTAAAAGTACCCTTTGGTACTTTATGACTGTAAAAATAATTTGTGCTCAGTGCAGGCATTTTGAAAAATATAAAAAAGTACAAAAGTTGTTCACAACCCCCCATTCAGGATAACTAAAATTAACATTTTGTTATATCTTTTTGCTTTTTTTTTTTTCTATGAGATATTTCAAAATAAGGACCATACCACATATTTTGTTTTGTGATCTTTTCTCTTAGTTCTCATGCACATGAAATGGAAAATAAGCAATTTTGGAAAGTCTACTATGAACATCTAGAAAAAGCAGCTACACATGCTGGTATGTAAGGGGATGTGAAGCAGGGCTGAGAGGAAAAGTGTCTGTTTATTTAATTTTGGCTGCTTAGTTATATATGAATTTGGGAAACTGAAATGAGAAATGTATTATCTTTGATAACTTTTGGATATGGTTGATTGTTTCCTTATATTACTAGGGAAAGAAATGCCCCTACTTAAGGAAATACATAGGACAAATGTTAACATTTCTCTAGTGGTTTTGATGACTTTTTTTCTTTCAGAGAAGGAACTGCAAAATTACGTAAGAGATGAGGAGAAGCCCGTTGGAGATGAAAGTTGGGAGCAGACTCAGGAAGGAGATGTTGGAGCTCTTTATCTTGAGCAATTGGCATTGAAAACCAACTGTCAGGAAAGACTGGACCATACCAATTTTCGGTTTTTGCTCTGGCGAGCTCTGGCAAAATTCCCAGAGAGGGTAGAGCCACGGTCCAGGGAGCTTTCCCCACTTTTCTTGAGATTTATCAAGTGAGTGTTCTCTTCTAGGAATATATCCCTGGTGGAGTATGAGGAAGAAAAGGTACAAAGTATTAGGCTCCCAAATTGGCTGGGTTCTTCTATATACATCTGTTGTGTTTTCAAATCATTGGCATGTCCATAAAGCACTGGCTCGATCAGATAACAACTAAACTCCTTTTGTTCACCACTTAATTTTACATGAATCAAAATTTAGCCAGTCCACAAATGGTGTTAATAAAAAATTCCAGGTTACAAAATAAGAAAGGCCATGTTGAGTTAGATCAGTGTACAAAAGCCTTGTTATTTCTTGCCTTGTTGTTGTTTTATTTCCTGCCGAGAGCTTAAAAGTATTTTCCAGTAACCCAACCCCAGCCACTCTGTTTTGAGCCTCTTGATGTTTCCCATGATGCTGAGGAATGTACTCCCAAAGAATCACAAGAACTTTCTGGAGCATTGTTTTGTTTTGACTAGGTATGCTATGTGAGAGTCAGATTGCTTTAAAACTAAAGATAAGGGATGTGGTGTACAGAACAGTACTAATCAATCAATTGGAAGTATGTTTTCCAGTAATATTTCATTGCATGGAAAAATGCTATGGGTTAGGGTTAGCAAGCTGCAATTTGCAACATGCCTGACTTGTTCAAGGAATAGCAAGGAAGTCTGAGTGGCTACAGCAGAGTGATCCAGAAAGAAAGTAGTTGGAATTGAGTGCAAAAAGTTAATAGGAGACCACATTGTGTAGGGCTTTAAGTGACAGTAAGGACTTCATTTTTTTCTGTCAGTGAAATGGGAAGCCATTAGAAGGTTTAAACAGATGACATGACTTAAATTTTCTTAAGGATTTTTCTGGCTGCTGTGTTGAGAATGGACTATAGGGTGGCAGGGTCAGAGCAGAGAGACCAATTAAAGATATTGTAAAAGTCCAGGCAAGAAATGATGGTGACTTGACCAAAGTTGTAGTAGTGCAAATGATGAGAGGTAGTTGAATTCTGGGTATTCTTGGAAGGATTTCAATTCAATAAGTACATTTTTGAAGGATTGCAAATAGATCAGTGTGCAGGATTTGATCAGCCAACAGACCAGATGTGGTATGGGTGTGTGTTGGGGAGGGTGAGTGCAGGAAGGAGGAAGGGGAGGAATTAAGGATATCTCTAAGGTTTTGACCCGAACAACTGGAAAAAGAGTTACCATTTACTGATATTGGGAGGAACACAGAAGTTTGCAAGTTTGTGGGGAAGATCAAGAGTTCATTTTTAGACATGTTAGGTTTGGGATACTGGATAGACATCTAAGTAGAGTCAAGTACTCAGTTGAATTTGGAATTTAAAGTTCAAGACGAAGGGTTGGTCTTAAAATAATAAATTTGAGAATCATCTCTATATGGATGGTTCTTAAACTTACAAGACAGGGAATGAACCACACCTAGAGTGTGAATGTAGAGAGAGGCTGATACCAACGTTTACAGGTTGGGAGATAAGGAACTAGCAAAGAAAGTCAAGAGAGAGTGATCCAAGAAGGACCAAGACCACTTAGTATCCCAGAAGCCAAGTGAAGAAAGTATTTCAAGGAGGGAGTGATCAGTTAAATCAAATGTGTCTGAGATGTCAATCAGATGAAGCATAAGATGTTAGCACATACTTATGGACAGCTAATCTTCGACAAAGGAGCAAAGAGCATACAATGGAGAGAGGGAAGTCCCTTCAATAAATGGTGCTGGGAAAATTGGACAGCAACATGCAAAAGAATGAAAGTAGACCATCTCCTATCGCCATATACAAAAATCAATTCAAAATGGATCAAAGACCTGAAAGTGAGACCTGAAACTATAAAACTCCTGGAAGAAAATATAGGCAGTACACTAATTGAGATTGGACATAAAGGGATCCTTTCAGATTCCATGTCTAACCAGACAAGGGAAACAAAAGAAAAAATAAACAAGTGGGACCTCATCAGACTAAAGAGCTTCTACAAGGCAAATGAAACCAGGATCAAAATGAATAAACCCACCAGCTGGGAGAAAATATTTGCAAATCGTTTGTCCGACAAGGGATTAATCTCAGTAATATATAAAGATCTCATACAACTGAGCAACAAAAAAACAAACAACCCGATCAAAAAATGGGCAGAGGATATGAACAGACATTTTTCCAAGGAAGAATTGACTGTTAGCTTTGGAAGTGACCTTAAGAAGAGTTGTCATGATTAACCTGGTAGGGGTGAAAGCCTGATTAAAATGGGCTTAAGAAAAAATGGAGAAGAAAGATGGAAACAGCAAATATGGACAGTTCTTATAAAAAAAAGAAGCAGAGATAGATGGAGGGAGGTTGGGAGTAGAGAGAGAGCTGTTGTTGGGTTGCTACTTAAGATTTAAATAGCATGTATGTATGTAATGCTGATATGAATGATCCAGAAGGGAGGGGAAAATTCGTAATGCAAGAGAGGGGATAAAATTGCTAGAACCAAGTCTTTGAATAGGTAAGAGAAGGCTAGGATCCAGTGCATAAGTAAAAAGGTTTGCATGAATAACTCATTCTGGCAAAGATACAGGCGGGTCAGTAGATATGGTGGTGGAAGAGTAATGATTTTCTCTTTTTCACATAACTCTTTGGGCTTTATTTATAGAATGAGAACAGTGTTATTTAGCTTCTTTGCCTTGTTTTGAAAATCATATAAGATAATATTTATCAGTCATTTTGTGATTTGCAAAGGGCTCTGCATATGCTAACTGGTATTAATGGTGTTAGTAGGATATGAATTTCCTACCATGTTAATTTTCCAAGAAAAAGATTACTCCTTAGCCTAAGGATAAAGTCTTTCCTCTAATCATACAAGGTACTGTGAGATTGGGGATGGAGAGAAGAGCCTGTAACAGAAAGTGGGTCTCTGGGTTTAAGAAGACTTAGAGGGGCCGACCCCATGGTCTAGTGGTTAAGTTCCTCATGCTTCGCTTCAGTGGCCCAGGTTCAGTTCCTGGGTGCAGACCTATACCACTTGGTGGCAGCCGTGCTGTGGTGGCAACCCACATACAAAACAGAGGAAGATTGACACAGATGTTACCTCAGGGCCAATCTTCCTCAGCAAAAAAGAAGACTTCGACACTAAAGATACACAATTTTAAAAGATATTTACGATTTGTTTGCAATGATTACCTATAACAAATACTTTTATAGATTATTCAAATTAATGGAAAACCCAAATGTCACCTTTAATTTTGACTTGAAAATATGTTATGGGCTTTTTATTTTTATTTTTTGGCTAGAAACTTATAGTTCTAAATATGTTTCAAATGTTTTGATATTAGAACTAATTTGTGAATCTAAACATTCTTTGAGAAGAACTAAACCAGAAGCAGGAATGAACGACTAACAATGACAACAATATCCCAATAATAGGTGACATTTAACAAGTACTTGCTGTGTGCTAGACACTCTTATAAGTGCTTTGTGTGAATTATCTTATTTAATAAATTAAGGCGTGAACACACTGTGCATGGAGATAAAGTTTAAAAATATGTCATGTGGTTAATCGAGTGTTGAAAGTATAATAGGGATGTTATTAAGTGGATGATAGTACGGTTTGTAATTGACAGAGCAACTTGGCTCATTTTTTTCATTCATCCATTTATTATTAAGTGCAAGATCCTGTTAGGTGAGAATACAAAGTTGACTAAGGTAGTGTTCCAGCACTCCAGTTGTGTACTAACCTGGAGTTTAACAAGTGTTAACCTGGAATTTCTTCCAGGTGTGTTGATAGGGTGTTGTCCTCAACATTTTCATGTTATTTATCAGTGTATTTCTGAGTGCAGACTTGAAAGTATGTCTGATCAGTTTCCTTACATATAGCCCAGTGCCATGCACAAAACAGACAACAAGCTAGTAATTGCTGGATGAATGAATGAAAGTTACACAAAACTGTTGCACTGAATGACAGTCTTCAAGATAATGTTAGTTATCTACAACAATGGACCAAAATTGAAGGGATGGAATTTAATAAAAACAAATGTGAATACCAAATGCACCAGCTTAGTTTAGAGGAGACAAAACTTGAAGACTTACTGTTTTTCATTGCCAAGACTTTCAGTTTGAGTCTGTGTCATGTTGTGACTGCCCCCAAAAGCAACAGAGTTGATAGTTCCATTTGTCTTATCAGACCATACGTGGAGGACTGAATTTTGTTGTGGCACTATATTTTTGAATGGACACTGGCAAAGTAGAATATATCTGGTGGAAAGTGACCAGCATGGTCTTAATGCTATACTTTAATAGAACCCGCCCCTACACCCACCTCCCCCAATTGTGGCTCCAGAGAAAGGGAGGCTGATTTCAGCTCAGTTCAAAATAGACATTTCAAGTATTTTCAACAGTGTAACAATGGAATGGGCTGTCTTCTGCAGTTCGTGATTGACTTGTCAAGTAGAGTGCTTAAGAAGGGCGGAATAAAAATGAATAATATTGTAGACGAGGCTTGACTGAGGTGCCATCTTCAATGTGTGATTCTATGAACTGTGGCCACACATCTTTCATAAGCAGAATTAGGACAATTCAGCTTCATCTGTCTTATGTCACTCTCTTTCCACTGTAGCAATGAGTATTACCCAGCAGATCTGCAAGTTGCTCCAACCCAGGATCTGCGACGAAAAGGCAAAGGAGTGGCAGCAGAGGAAATAGAAGAGGAAGCTGCTGCTGGAGATGATGAAGAGTTGGAGGAGGAGGTGGTGCCCCAAGATGAACCCTCACAGAGGAAAAAGACAAGAAGAGCTGCGGCAAAGTAGGTTCAACATTGCTGATCGATCACAGATCCACGGTTCTAGGAGGAATGGGGAGAGATCTCTAATGTGAAATAGCCTTGAACAAGGTGAACGACTCAGATAATTATTTACATAAGTGCTACATCTTCCTGGGATTTTCTTTTACAGCACAAAGAAAACCACCCATATTCTGAGTTTTTTGTTCACATGCTTATTATTATTTATTTTTTTCTTGTTTAGCTGCAGAATGTTAGAGTTGGGGGACTTTCAGGGTCATCTAATCGTAGCTCCTTTTATAGATGAGAGTGTTGGGGCCTGGAGCTGTTAAATGCTCTTTGACCTTTGTCGTTCGCTTTCCTAGCATCAGAGCATTGTGTTTGTGTGCTGGGGGAATGCATAATGGAACATCTTTTCTCTTATAAATAAGCATGTCAGCGCTTTTACTTTGCCTTTTGACTTATCTCCTGGTTACTTTTTCTTTTTTCATGCTGTTACATTGTCTTTCTTTTTCTCTGGGTTATTCATTTAACCTAAATTGTTTTAGCAAAAGCAGTGATCATACTTGCAGAAGTTACTCCAGCTTACTTGAAGATTGTCTGAACTGGGGAGTCAGAGATCTACTGGATTGGTGCTACTGTGTTAACACTTTAGATCTCAATCTGATATGCCCATTGTTGAGTCTTTCCCATGAGCCATTTATTAGTTCATCCATTCAGCCACTGTGTTGAGTGCCTTTTGCTAAGCGCTGGGCTACAAAGATGGATGGTACACAGCCTCTGCGATGCAGGGAGCACAGTCTAATGCCTGGGGCAATATCCTCTTAGGAGAAATATTTTTAAAGGAGGTATAGGAGCACAGTAAAGAATGACTTAATTCTACCACAAAGGGAAGACTTTTACAAAGGAGAGGGCACCTTTGAAGCTGAAAGATGGAAGTTTGCCAGGCAGCTAGGGCACGGCAGGACTTGCCAGCTAATGGAAATAGTGTATAAAGCACAGGGGCAGGAAAGATCATGGCCAAGCTTCATGAAACTACAGTTCCTTCTCTGCTTCTGCTTTCTTATAGCTCCAAATATTCTATCCCCTACTACTTCCTCTAAGACAAAGATTACTGTTTTCTTCTTTATTTCCTTCAACATAATAGCTAGCAAAAGATTAGTTCTCATATTTGTTGAATAAATGATTAAGCTGTTTATCCATTCACACCTCTTCCTTTCTCACTTCTTGACCTTTGCTGTGTCCTTGCCTCATTTCTACCAATTGAAATTCTGTTCTGACTTAAAGCACAGTTCCCATGCTACTTCTTCACTGAAGCTTTTCCTGTTTTTTAAACGGAAAGTTATCTTTCCTGGCTTCAAACTTTTAAAACAGCATTCATACCTCTACCATGGTGCTACTCCTTACCTTGGATATTAGTTAATTTTTTATAGATCTACCACATAAATCAGAAGCTCTTTAAGGTCCATGTCTTGATTGATTTTTCTGCCCCCTGGAGCCAAACCTAGAATATTGATAACATACACCATCATTGAAAATGTGAGTACATTGATTGCCACATTCTTGGTGCCATGTCAGTGTATTCGTAGTCCAAGTTTATAATCCTTCACGGAACATGCTCCTCACTGGCAAGTGTTTATTGAGAACATGTAAATTAGCTCCTGTTCTCTTTGGCTCTTTAAGGCTACATGGCACATAAAAAACGTACTTAGTAAATATTGGAGCTGGTTGATGTTTCAGTAGAAAATTTTAAAAGTTGATTTGTAAAACTGCAAGAGTTCAGTGATAAGTAATTACAGTGACATTGTATCAGGTCTCTCCGGAGAAACAGAACCAATAGGATGGAGATGTATGTATATAGAGAGAGGTTTATTTTAAGGAATTGGCTTCCGTGATTATGGGAGCCAGCAAGTCCAGAATTTGTGGGGCAGGACAGCAGGCTGGAAACTGAGGCAGGATTTGATGCTGTAGTCTTGAGTCTGAAATTCATAGGTAGGATATCTATGTTACAGTCTTGTGGCAGAATTCCTTCTTTGGGAAACATCGGTTTTTGCTCTTAAGGCCTTGAACTGATTGGATGAGGCCCATCCACACTGTTGAGGGTAATCGGCTTTATTTAAAGTCTACTGATTGTAGGTGTTAACAACATCTACAAAATCAACTTTGATGGCAACACCTAGATTAGTGTTTCATTACATAACTGGGTACTATAACTTAGCCCACTTGACACATAAGAGTAAGCATCACAGATGTGTGAACTAAATACAAACAATAGTGCTACCCTTACTCTTATTTCTCTACATTAGCTAAAGAGGTCATAATTTCCAGCTTATTTTCTCTATATTAAGTAGTAGGACTTTAATAGTTTTGCTTTTTTTGCCTGAGAGTAGAGAAATGCATTGTTCGCTAAATTCTTAGGAGCAGAGGCCCTACAACTTGTATTCTTTCATTTAATCCTCACAGAAAACCCGGGGGGTCTTGTCCTTGTCAAGATGAGGAAACTGAGACTCTGAGACATGAATTAAGTAACTTTCCCCAAAGTCACACAGCTCAGGATGGCAGAATCACACACACAACATGGTTTCCACCTCTATTCTCTTCTCCCTGCTTATGTTCTTGAAATAAGCAAAGAAAATCTCTTCAAATCTTCACATTTTATTCATTCAGAGTTTTTTTTAAGTTCTAATGCATCTTATAAATTATACACAGGGAGAAAACAGTTTTCTCAAGTATTTTTAAAGCCTCATAGAGCCTATGGATTAGGAATTTGAGTGAGTAAATGCAGTAGAAGCTCTCTTCCTGATCTATTTTAGTGGATGATGTAATTTGCTCTGAGGCAGTCCCATCTTCAGATTTAACTTTTGACCACAGAACATTGCTCTTTTTCCTCCTTCTTGGTAAGCAAGAAGCATGCTTACCTAAACTTAGACCTCCATTGCCTGACATCAGTATTTATGTTAAATGAAAATGAGGAAGAATATATTTTAACACTTTCCTGTCTACTGAGTAGAAACTAGACACGGAATCATTCCAAAACTCATCTGTGTTCAACTTTGGAATGTGTCATTGTTTTGATTGCTTTCTGTGTTTGGTTTAATTTAATCCATTCTAAGCACATCCTAAATGATTTTCTGGGGTGGGAAGCCTGGATTTCAGGGGAAGGCCTGTCTGAGACTTGGAATTTCTGGAGAATAATTTTCTAAATAATTAAAACTTGTTTGTGCAATTAACAGTGAAACCATAGTCAAGGTGTTTTGGAGCACTTGTCAGAGAGACTAAAATTGGTGGGTACTATCATCTTAAGAAAATCTCTGTTTTTTATCTGTAATACCCTCTTTCTGCTTTTTTTTACTTTTCTTAGGCAGTTAATTGCTCATTTGCAAGTTTTCTCTAAGTTTTCAAATCCACGGGCCTTATATCTGGAATCCAAATTATATGAACTGTATCTTCAGGTAAGTAAAATAAATTCTTGCCACTAAAATTCTTTGAACTTTTCTCTACCATTTTCTTTGCCAAAGAAACTTTTGGGTTTTCAATAATTGTTGAATAGGGCCCATGTCTACATTTTAAGTATAGTTTGTTTTTAAATTGATAAACTTTTTTTTGTATCTTGAGAAACAGTTGTAGACAGCACTGATTCAGTTGATTTTAAAGGCATTTTGGGTGACTAAACATTGATCAGCTGTATTAACAGTGAGTGTAGCAAAACATTAATTGTATGATGAGAATTAGCTTTAGAAGGGAGTGGGGGTTGTGCCAAGAGCAGTTGGCTACTTTTCACTTTTAGGTAAGTCAACCTTATGGAGCCCTAGGATTTCAGGATCTGTTAGACTGAGTTAAGGCTGATAGTTAGAATAATAGTCTGTTGTAGTCATGATATATGACCCTGAATTCCAGAGAAGGTTGCAGAAAAAATTGAATGTCAGAAGCAGAGTAAGCATTGGATGTCATTCTAAGCCATCTGGGGAAACGAAATTTTCTTTCTCATTTGGATGTTTTTTAGATGAAACTTATATCATTTCAACAAAATTTATCCACCCTCTGCCCATAATTTGGATATAACTTGTTTATAAAGCCAGAGCTCAAAAGTCTCAGTTATGTACAGTAAGCAAAATTCTGAACTGACATCAGAAAGGCCTCAGAGCTGGGTCTTCTTTCCTGGCATCGTACTGACTGCCATTACCTTCTTGGTATTATATGAGCTTTTCCTCATCGCAGGACCAGCCCAGTTGATGTAAATCCAGATTGATGTAGAGGATTGGTTTTGGCAAAGACTGATAGACCCGAGCATCTGGCGAGCGGGATGCAGATGTCAGAGCTTTGTTTCCGTTTTGTTCTTTGCACATATTCTATTCATCCTCCTTTACCTCCAGGAAAATGTAAGGCTATTGTCAGGAATCAGCTTTAACCCACATCTAAAAATTTAGATTCTAAGAAATCTAGTTTAGCAAACTAACACAGGTAAATTGCTATCCCATGGTATGTGTATATGTGGCTTTATTAATTTATTCTAAACAATATCACTCTTAGTTGTTGCTACACCAAGATCAAACGGTGCAGAAAATAACCCTGGATTGCATAATGACATATAAACCTCCACATATCCTGCCTTATAGGTAAGTTATGTGAAGCTAAAGAAATGCTATCCTTTGGCTGATTTTTTTCTTTTTACCTGAGAGCCTCTTCTAAAATAATTTCACGAAGGTCTGGGAAATTTCCTTCTTTTCTAAGGCAATCATAATGCTATTTTCAAGTCAGAAATGAAAACTGGAAGTAAAATTGTTTGTTACGAGTGTTTCTCCATAGATAATAAGATAGGAAAGAGACTATTAATTGAGAAGTGTATGTTGAGAAGGTGATATCATTTCTCCTTGCTTATATAATGTCATAAAATCTTGGTGATTACTTACGGAATCATAAAAATCACTCTGTAAGAACTGAAGAAAGCTTTTGTATTATGCTCTTTTAAACAGCTGAATTATTGACTAAGTCTAACTTCTTACAATCCCTTTTACCTTTTAAAATTTGAAAACCTGTCATTTTGAAAGGTATTTTTGTGAAGATTTTCCTTTATGGATGTCAACCACAATAGAGACTATTCTTTAATACCTATTTCGGTTATACATATTACTCTACTTATTGCATTTTTTGAAAGTGCTGTTGATTATTAAGTGATGATTTGTGCTGTATTCTATTTTTAAAGGGAAAACTTACAAAGATTGCTTGAAGACAGAAGCTTTAAGGAAGAGATAGTGCATTTTGGCATTTCTGAAGATAATACAGTAGTGAAAACAGCCCACCGAGCAGATCTGTTTCCTATTCTGATGAGGTATTTATACAGTTTGAAAACTGATTTTTTTAAAAAGTTGATCAGAAAAACAATTGTGAATATTAGTATTATGATTCTTTCAGCAGTTGCAATGGAATATTTCATTTTGTATTGTCTTTTGATTTTTTTTTTTAATTGGACCTTTTGGGGTAGTCAAATTGTTATAATAGAGACTTACTTTAGAATATTTTGTCCCTAACATGAGGAAAGATCTTGCCATGGTAGTATTTTAATAATAATGTTAAAATTAAATCCCGACCCAGCCTCAGGAAAAAGGAGGCATCTGAAAATGTACTGTCTTATCCAGGAGATCGCTTATATAAACCTCACGGTAACCACTAAACAAGTAACCAGAAGAGAACCACACATGACAAATAAAGAGAAAACCAAGAGAATGAGCATGCAGAAATACCAAATTGAATTTGCAGACCCAAACACAAGTGACAAGAAATGAAGGAAATGCAAAAGAACCAGAAAGTGAACAATAAAATAGCAACATTAAACCCTCATATATCAATAATCACTCTAAATGTGAATGGATTGAATTCTCCAATCAAAAGACACAGAGTGGCGGGATGGATTAAAAACCAAGATCCAACAATCTGCTGCCTCCAGGAAACACATCTCAGCACTAAAGACAAACACAGACTCAAAATAAAAGGATGGAAAACAATACTCCAAGCTAATGGCAAACAAAAGAAAGCAGGAGTAGCCATACTTATATCAGACAAAGTAGACTTCAAGATAAAAAAGGTAATGAGAGACAAAGAAGGGCAATATATAATGATAAAAGGGACACTTCACCAAGAAGACATAACAATCATAAATATCTATGCACCCAACACAGGAGCACCAGAGTACATAAAACAACTGCTAAAAAACCTAAAAGGAGATATTAACACTAACACAATAATAGTAGGGGATCTTAACACCCCCCCTTACATCAATGGATAGATCATCCAGACAAAAAGTCAATGAGGAAATAATGGACTTAAATGAAAAACTAGACACAACGGACTTAATAGATATATGCAGAGCACTCCACCCCCAAAAAACAGAGTACACATTCTTCTCAAGTGCATATGGAACATTCTCAAGGATAGATCATATATTAGGAAACAAGGCAAACCTCTATAAATTTAAGAAGATTGAAATCATTACAAGCATCTTTTCTGATCATAACACTGTGAAACTAGAAATCAATTGCAAGGAAAAAACTAGGAAAGGGACAAAGATGTGGAGACTAAACAACATGCTACTGAATAACCAATGGGTCGTTGATGAAATTAAAGGAGAAATCAAAAGCTATCTGGAGACAAATGAAAAGGAAAATACACCATACCGACTCATATGGGATGCAGCAAAAGCGGTCCTGAGAGGGAAATTCATAGCAATACAAGCTCACCTTAACAAACAAGAAAAATCCCAAATAAATAACCTTAAATTGCACCTAACAGAATTAGAAAAAGAACAGACAAAGCTCCGAATCAGCAGAAGGAGGGAAATAATAAAAATCAGAGCAGAAATAAATGAAATTGAAACCAAAAAAACAGTAGAAAGGATCAATGAAATAAAAAGAGTTGGTTCTTTGAGAAGATAAAATTGACAAACCCTTAGCCAGACTCACTAAGAAAACAAGGGAGAAGACTCAAATAAATAAAATTAGAAATGAAAGAGGAGAAATTACAACAGATACCACAGAAATACAAGGGATTATTAGGGAATACTATGAAAAACTTTACGCCAACAAATTGGACAACCTAAAGGAGATGGACAAATTCTTGGACGCGTACAACCTCCCAAAACTGAATCCAGAAGAAATAGAGAATCTGAACAGACCAATCACAAGTAAAGAGATTGAAACAGTAATCAAAAACCTCCCAAAAAATAAAAGCCCAGGACCAGATGGCTTCCCTGGAGAATTTTATCAAACATTGAAAGAAGATTTAGCACCTATCCTTCTCAGACTATTCCAAAAAATAGAGGAAGATGGAATACTTCCCAACACATTCTGTGAGGCCAACATCATCCTGATACCAAAGCCAGACAAGGACAATACAAAGAAGGAAAACTACAGGCCAATATCACTGATGAACATAGATGCAAAAATCCTCAACAAAATATTGGCAAACCGAATACAGCAATACATCAAAAAGATCATACACCACGATCAAGTGGGATTTATACCAGGGACACAGGGATGGTTCACCATCTGCAAATCAATCAATGTAATACACCACATTAACAAAATGAAGAATGAAAACCACATGATCATCTCAATCGATGCAGAGAAGGCATTTGACAAGATCCAGCATCCATTTATGATAAAAACTCTCAACAAAATGGGTATAGAAGGAAAGTACCTCAACATAATAAGGGCCATATATGACAAACCTACAGCAAACATCCTACTCAATGGGGAAAAACTGAAAGGCATTCCTTTGAGGACAGGAACAAGACAAGGGTGCCCACTCTCACCGCTCTTATTCAACATAGTACTGGAAGTTCTGGCCAGAGCAATTAGGCAAGAAAAAGGAATAAAAAGACTCCAAATAGGCAATGAAGAAGTAAAACTCTCACTGTTTGCAGACGACATGATCTTATACATAGAAAACCCAAAAAATTCCATCGGAAAACTACTAGAAATAATCAACAACTACAGTAAAGTGGCAGGGTATAAAATCAACTTACAAAAATCAATTGCATTTCTATACACTAACGATGAACCAACAGAAAGAGAACTCAAAAAGACAATCCCATTTACAATTGCAACAAAAAGAATAAAATATCTGGGAATAAATTTAACCAAGGAGGTAAAAGACCTATACAATGAAAACTATAAGACACTATTGAAAGAAATCGAGGAAGACATAAAGAAATGGAAAAATATTCCATGCACATGGATTGGAAGAATAAATATAGTTAAAATGTCCATTCTACCTAAAGCAATCTACAGATTCAATGCAATCCCAGTCAGAATCCCAATGTCATTCTTCACGGTAATAGAACAAAAACTACTGAAATTCGTATGGGGCAATAAAAGAGCCCGAATAGTTAAAGCAATTCTGAAAAAAAAGAACAAAGCTGGAGGCATCACAATCCCTGATTTCAAAATATACTATAAAGCTATAGTAATCAAAACAGCATGGTACTGGTACAAGAGTAGACACACAGATCAATGGAACAGAATTGAAAGCCCATAAATAAAACCACACACCTATGGACAGCTAATCTTCGACAGAGGAACAAAGAACATACAATGGAGAGAGGGAAGTCTCTTCAATAAATGGTGCTGGGAAAATTGGACAGCAACATGCAAAAGAATGAAAGTAGACCATCTCCTATCGCTATATACAAAAATCAATTCAAAATGGATCAAGGACCTGAAAGTGAGACCTGAAACTATAAAACTCCTGGAAGAAAATATAGGCAGTACACTAATTGAGATTGGACATTAAGGGATCCTTTCAGATTCCATGTCTACTCAGACAAGGGACACAAAAGAAAAAATAAACAAGTGGGACCTCATCAGACTAAAGAGCTTCTACACGGCAAATGAAACCAGGATCAAAATGAATAAACAACCCACCAGCTGGGAGAAAATATTTGCAAATTGTTTGTCCGACAAGGGATTAATCTCAGTAATATATAAAGATCTCATACAACTGAGCAACAAAAAAACAAACAACCCGATCAAAAAATGGCAGAGGGTATTAACAGACATTTTTCCAAGGAAGAGATACAGATGGCCAATAGACACATGAAAAGATGTTCAACATCACTAATCATCAAGGAAATGCAGATCAGAACTACACTAAGATATCGCCTTACACCCATTAGAATGGCTATAATCACAAAGACAAATAACAACAAATGCTGGAGAGGTTGTGGAGAAACGGGGACCCTCATTCACTGCTGGTGGGAATGCAAACTGGTGCAGCCTCTATGGAAAACAGTATGGAGAGTCCTCAAAAAATTAAAAATAGAAATACCGTATGATCCAGCAATCCCACTCTTGGGCATCTACCCAATGGACATGAAATCAACCATCACAAGAGGGTTATGCACCCCTATGTTCATTGCAGCATTATTCACGATAGCCAAGAAGTGGAAGCAACCCAAGTGTCCCTCGACTGATGATTGGTTCAAGAAGATGTGGTATATACATACAATGGAATACTACTCAGCCATAAGAAAAGACACAATTGTCCCATTTGCAACAACATGGATGGACCTAGAGGGTATTATGTTAAGTGAAATAAGCCAGAGAGAGAAGGACAGACACTGCATGAACTCACTCATATATGGAATATAAGTGAACACACGGACAGAGAGAACTGATTGGTGGTTACCAAGGGGAAGGGGAATGGGGGGTGGGCACAAGGGGTGAAGGGTTACATCCACAAGGTGACAAACAAAAATGTACAACTAAAACCCCACAGTGTTATAAACTATTAAGACATCAATAAAAACACACACACACACACAAAATTAAATCCAATATTTCTCTGTTTTACTATTGAGAAATAATTTAAAGTAATTGATTCATTTGGTATGCAACTAATTATGAGATATAAAAGCTATTGATTTTTTGTGTTAATTATTTAACCATCCACATTACAAAACTTTATTTTAATAGTTTTCATTGAATTTTCTTGGTTGAAAAAATAATAGTAAATAACAGTTGTCAGATTGTTAGTCCCCTGTTTTAAAAACCCTTTGAGGTCCTATTCTACGAGAATAAAATAGAAAGTCCTTACTACTCCTTAAAGAGCCTGGTGTGACCTAGCCCCAGACAACCACTCAAACCACATTTCTTTCATTTACCATCTGCCTCAGAGCCCAGTTCATAGTCTTAGGACTTGCTCATCCTTCTACTTGGAACACATGACAGCTAACAACTCTTCTTCACTCAGTCTCATTTCTAACGTCACGTTATCAGAGATGCCTTCCTTCACCTCTTTATATAAAATCATTCCTTCCCCTAATCACTCTCTAGTCCCTTATCTCCCTTTATTTTTCCTCACAATACAGTCGTGTGTCACTTAGTGATGGTGATACATTCTCAGAAATGTGTTATTCGGCAATTTTGTCATTGTGCAAACATCGTAGAGTATAGTTACACAAACCTAGATGGTATAACCTACTGCACACCTAAGCTATATAGTACTAATCTTATGTAACCACTGTTGTGTATGTGCTCCATCATTGACTGAAAGGTTGCTACGCGGCGCATGACTGTACTTAGTCATGCAACATAGCCTCTTATTGTTTATCTCCCCTGCAGAAAGTAGACTCCATGGCCCCTAGTAAATATTGGTCAAATTAATTTTGCATTTTCTTTTTTTCTGTATTTTAATCTGTGTATTACCTACATAGCCTAGAAGAATTAACTGTGGTGGTAATGGTTCTAGTTATTTGCTTCCAGAGCAGCCATTCTTAAAATGTGATCTGCTAGTTCGGGGCAGGGGCCTGTCCCTGAGACACTTTAAGCAGGTCCACAAGGTTATAACTTTTTTCATACTACTACTAAGACAGTATCTTTTTTCGTTGTGCTAACATTTGTGCTGCAAGGCAAAAGCAATGGAGGTTAAAACTCCTGGTGCCTTAGCATGAATCAGGACAGTGGCTCCAAACGGTACTAGTCATTCTTTATTGCCACACAGCTGGGTTTTAAAAAAAAAAATCTAGTTTCACTGAATGTCCTTGATGAATCTTGACCCTTGAACTTTTTACTATTCTGTGTGACAAAGTGGAAAATATGCATAAAGCTCTTCTGCTGCATACTGGTTGTCTCAGGAATGGCATGTTTTCCAAATAACTGATGCGTGTTACGGAACCATGCATGGGTAAAAGATCCATTCAAAGTGCAAGATAGATGGATTTTTTTTTTTTTTTTGGTGAGGAAGACCAGCCCTGAGCTAACATCCATTGCCAATCCTCCTCTTTTGCTGAGGAAGACTGGCCCTGGGCTAACATCCGTGCCCATCTTCCTCTATTTTATATGGGACGCCACCACGGCATGGCTGACAAGCAGTGCATCGGCGGGCGCCCGGGATGCGAACTTGCGAACCCCGGGCTGCCAAGTGCAAACTAAATGGCTGCGCCACCAGGCGGCCCCAATATAGATGGATTTTAATGTAACAGAGGTCGCAAAGTACATTGATACAGTTTAAGATTCCACGTTGCAACTAGCCTTTAAGAAACTACCACTTGTGGAGGTTTTGTGTAGTTTCAAAGTAGAATATCCAGAATTATCTGAAAGTTAAAAAAATATTTTTTTCCTTCTCCAAGTACGTATCTATATAAGGCTGGATTTTCTTCAACCACAATATATTGCAACGGATTGAATGCAGAAGCAGTTATGCACATCCAGTTATCTTCTAATAAGCCAGACAATAAAGAAATACAAAAAAAAACATAAAATAATGCCTCTAGTCTCACTAATTTTTGGAGGGGAGAGGTTTGGAAAATATAATTATCTTTCATTAAAAATGTTATTTATGTTAACTTGTTTTAATTTTTACTATAATAAATATCAATAGATAAAACTCACATACATAAACCCCTTTGGGAACCTCAATAATTTTTAAGAGTGTAAAGGTGTCCTAATATCAAAAAGTCCAAAAACCGCTGTCTTTGAATTTTGAATGTTAAATCAGTAAGTTTTATCATGTTAAGAAAGTAGCTTCTGTTACTTGGTTATTTAGAATTTTATCAGGAATGGATGTTGAGTTTTGTTAGAATGCCTGCTGAGCATGTATTAAAGTGATCATATTAACTTTTTCCTGTGAGCCATTAATCTATACTAATCTAATAGATTTTACTGATGACTCTTTCTTACATTCCTGGGATAATTCTTATGTGGTTTTAATACAGCTTTAATGCAGCACTGGATACTGTATTTAGAAATATTGTGTTTTCTGTTTATAAGTAAGATTGGTATATAGTTTTATTTTTATTTCTTAACCAGTCTCAATATCACAGTTACACCACCATCATAAATGAAAAAGGACTGTTTGCTTCTTTCTCTCTGCTATAAAATTTGGTAGCATAGAAATTATTTTTCCTTGAAAGTTTAAAAAATTCACTTGTAAAACTATATGAGCTCCAGGTTTTTATATAATGGAAATATTTTCAGTTTCCTTATTTTAATTATAGTTGTATTCCCTTATTTTATTTTCTTTTAATCTGTATATTCTTGTTTTCACTTTTCCTTAATTAGACTTACCTGTGGCTTACCTATTTTATTGCTTTTTTTCTCCCACAAAGAACTATCTTCTGGCTTTTGTGTTTACTGTTTCCTTCTTCCTGTTTCCCTTAGCCTTGTTTTTTTTGTGGTTTTTCTAAATTTGTATGCTAAGTATCTAATTTCTATTTCCTTCTTCCTTGTTTCATAAAATATCCATTTAAAGCTGTTGCGTTGCTCTTCTAGCCTTTTAGAAAAACAAAACAACAAGTATTATGTTTCAGGATTAATATGCAAACGAATAATGTTTTTTTGACTTCTTAGAATTTTGTATGGTCGAATGAAGAATAAGACTGGGACTAAAACACAGGGGAAATCTGCTTCGGGCACCCGCATGTCCATTGTTCTGAGATTCCTCGCTGGGACCCAACCCGAGGAGATCCAGATCTTCTTAGACCTGCTGTTTGAACCTGTGAAGCACTTCAAGAATGGTAGATCTTAACTACCTTTCACTCTGAAGGCGTGTTGTCTGCTGTTGACTTCTAATGGCTAGGCGTCCCGTGCGCAGCGTCTTTCTAATGGAGTTGCTCCTCCTGTGGTGGTCTTTTTGCTGAAATGCGATTCATTTTAAACTTTGATTGAATTAGGTGGAGCTCACAATTGATCCTGGGGATTATCAGCACCCATGTGTTTGTAAGCCCCTGATTAGAAAATGTATATCTTTTTTTGTTGTACATTTAGGCTGTTTGAAAAATGGTAAGTACTTATCCATATACGATGACTAGGCTTCCTTTAAGAAATATAAAGCATGCTGCTAAATTAATCTTAATTGTCCTGGCATTTCCTTATTCATTGGGTCATTCCTAATTGAGTAATGATTTGTTGAATATCTTCTGTGCCCCAAACACTGTTGAAAGTAAAAAAGTGAGTATTTATAATCTGTACCCTCAACCTCACAGTCTAAACAGAGTGGATGTAATAAGTGTATATAGTGAGCTATAATGCTCTGTGGTATGTTCTCTGGTATGCAATGTTAGTAAGTAATCATAATAATGGCTAACATTTGTTGAGTGCTTACTTCACACCAGATGTTATAATGGGCCCCTTTACATACAATTCAGTTGATCCTTAAAACAGTCACGTGAGGTGTCATTACTTGATTGTCCCCATTTTACAAATGAGGAAAGTGAGGCTTAGAGAGGTAGGTATTTTGCCCGTGGCCACTCAGCTAGAAAATGGTGGAGTTGGGATTCAAACTCAGATCTTTCTGACTCTGCTCCAGTCCCATAATTGTTTTGCTTTAGGCAAACGCAGGTATTTATTTGTAGGCTGGTGCATTGCGTATGTTTTGTATTTTTTCTATGATAATGGATCCAGCTATTTAAAAGGTTTTCATTCAGTGTAATATTGCCTTATGAAGGAAGTTGGCTCTAATGAATACGAAAGTTTTTGTTCAGTGTAATAGCCTCCATTGTAGGAGGGTAGCTATAAATGATACTGTTATGGGTGAACAGTTTAGGTGTATGAATCAGTAAGCTCATGACCTCATACCAGTTGGTTTGAAGTCAAGCTCAAGCAATAACAATTGAAGTCTTTTAAGTAAATAATAAAATCAGTATGGCAGCAGTTTATAAAGGACTATTGTTTTTATTTATTCACCAGGGGCTATAAGAGAAATAAAACATTTGGTTCTCAGCCTCCAAGGAGCTTATAATGTAATGAGACATTTTCTGTGAAACTGCTGAAGTCAGCATAGTTAGTGAAAGCTGAGAGTAAGAAAAATATATGGAATGTTATTAGATGGAATAAAAGATTATTAGTACCTCAGATTTTGAGGAATAGTATACATAGGGTGACAATTGGGTTTAGAGACTTAGTTCTGTCACAAGTTTCTTACTCTCCTTTACTCCTTAGTTTCTTCATCTATAAAGTGATAATAGTAAAACCTGCCGTACCTAGCTCACTGAATATTTTGGTAAGAATCAAAAAGAGATAATGTATGAGGCAAGTACATTATCATATATAAATCATTATTACAATAGAGAATATGTACTATTAAGGGGAATTGAAAGGAAGCTACAATAATGAATAGTAACAACTAATATTTCCCTTCACATGATGTCTCTGTTACTCTGTTTTCACTAGGAGAATGCCATTCTGCAGTCATTCAAGCAGTAGAAGATCTAGATTTGTCTAAAGTTCTTCCTTTGGGTCGTCAGCATGGTATCTTAAATAGCCTTGAAATAGTATTGAAGAACATAAGTCATCTGATCAGTGCGTACTTACCAAAGATTTTGCAGATATTGCTCTGTATGACAGCAGCTGTATCACACATCCTTGACCAACGAGAAAAGGTGAGAGATTCACTGGTGATACTGTCTCCTTGGACTAATGAGTCTGTGTCTTGCTTGGGAAATGGGTTGAGGCCTGAATATCTAACACCCTTCCAGCTTAAATCTTTTTTATGTAACCCTTTGCAAGTGTCTCTTTAAAACAATCTTCCGTATAATGGGACTCTTCATGGTTATGAGTATTTATGTATAGTTAGGAAATGCAAATTATATGAAGTGTATATTTTAAAAGGAGGTGAGGGGCCACCCGGTGGCGCAGCGGTTTAGTCCGCGCTTGGCAGCCCGGGGTTCGCAGGTTTGGATCCCGGGCGCCCGCCGATGCACTGCCTGTCAGCCACGCCGTGGTGGCGTCCCATATAAAGTAGAGGAAGATGGGCACGATGTTAGCCCAGGGCCAGTCTTCCTCAGCAAAAAGGGGAGGATTGGACGGATGTTAGCTCAGGGCTGGTCTTCCTCACAAAAATAAAAAAATAAATAAATAAAAATAAAAGGAGGTGAAAATAGTGGGGAGTGAGTGAGTTCTGTATATGTCTCAGAAACCAAAGTCAGGGATGGTTGAGCCAATGTTTCTTAGATTTTAATTTCAAGAGTCTAGAGGTGTAGTACATCTTTCAACTCATCTATTCAGAATGGTTGGAGAATGGATAGAATACTGTTAGCATCATCCTTGTTATTTTGAGATAGAGTTGCTCAGAACTCTTTTAAAAGTAAACACTTGCCTATTATAAGTGCAGTGTTTGAATAAAGATAAGCAGCAAGATCAGGCAAGACAAGCCAGCTTGCTACCTGCCAAGGGGCTTCCCAAGGTGGTGCTCACTAAGTATTTTCTGAATTGTATTCAAGACGATGTATTTATGTTTTCTTGAAACAGGTATGTGGACATAATTATACTCTTTGGAGTTTAGGGAAACTTAATGCCTTTATGGACTGAAGGCTTCTTGAAGAAAATGGGACTTGAAGTGAAGATCCAGACTCAGATATCTGCTGTTGATCCTCAGTTACTGATAAATAGGCACAGTTTTAATTTGGGTAAAATTCATTTCATTTGATTTATGGATATGCCTGGTGAACTGTCTCAGATATGGTCATGATAACTGAAAATTGACAGCCAAAATTTTATATTGCTTTTTTGGGCTATGCATGGATATAAATCTGCCTTAGTAAGAAAATAATGTTCCCTGATAATCAAGATCCAGATGTTTAGAACACACCTTCCATTTTGCTAGGCACCATTTTGTTTTCCTCATTTTTTTCTTTCGTTCCTTCAATAAATATTAATTGAGGGGCCGGCCCAGTGGCGCAGCGGTTTCGTCCGCGCTTGGCAGCCCGGGGTTTGCGAGTTCGGATCCCGGACGCCCGCCGACGCACTGCCTGTCAGCCATGCCGTGGCGGCGTCCCATATAAAGTGGAGGAAGATGGGCACGGATGTTAGCCCAGGGCCAGTCTTCCTCAGCAAAAAGGGGAGGATTAGCAACGGATGTTAGCTCAGGGCTGGTCTTCCTCACCAAAAAAAATAAAAAAAATAAATATTAATTGAGCCCCTAGTAAGTGTCAGGCACTGTTCTAAGCACTGGGGATAGAGCAGCAAACAAAGCAAACAGAAGTTCTTGTTCATTTATTTATTTAGTAAACACTTACTGCATACCTACCACCTATCAGACATTGTTCTGGGTGGGGAATGAGGTAAGGACTCAGTATTGTGAGGAGAAAAATAATAAATAAATATTCAAATAATTAGAATAGTATCAGATGGTGGTAAGTCCTGAGAGGAAGATAAAATGAGACCCATCTACAGATCTCTGAAAATCATTCTCTGTGTAGCTCTTCCCTCTCCAGTACTCTGCCCTGTGAATTCTAGCTGCCTTGGCCTCCCCAAGCCACGCAACTCTGTCGTCTCATCTTAGGAAGATCACTAGATTCTGCCTGGGCTCTTCCTTCCCACACTAATGCCTAAAACTCTACAGGCAGGAAGCTGGGGATTATATAGGACTCACCTCATCTGTTTCCCATCTCTCTGGCTTACTGTCCTCTGCTGCCTGCTGTCGAGTGTCTGAAATTCAGTGTGTCATATATTCTATTCAGTTTTTTAGTTGCTTGGGAGGGGAGGCTAAATGCGGTCCCTGTTGCTCCATCTTGACAAGAAGCAGAAAAACCACCAGAAAGGAGCAGGCAGAATAGTCCTTTGACTAACGCAGGTCAGGGAACAGCTCATGTTCCCAAGCCACAGCAGAAACCTTGTAATGCCCAGGGCATCAGGAAGAGTCCTCAGCAGGGGGTTGCCTCAGCAGTGGAGCCAGATTAGCCCTGTAATAAAGGCTGCTCTGGCATCACCTAACAGAGCTGAAAAAGATCAAACTTCTTCCAAGTAAATTAACTGCATCCCAGAACAAAACTCAAAAACTTTTGAATGATTTAAATGAAAATAAAATTCACAGTGTCTGACATCCAGTCAAGTTTTACCAGGCACACCAAGAAGGAGGAGAATTTTACTCATAAGGAGGAGAAAAAACAATAGAAGCAGATCCAGAAATGACACAGGTGATAGAATTAGACAGGAACTTAAAACAGCTATTAGAAATACACTCCATATATTCATAAAAGTAGAAGAAAGCATGAACATGTTGGGGAGAGACCTAAAGATGTGAAGAATTGAAAACAAAATGAGGGAGTATGATAGGAGGTGACCACACTGGGGATGGATGGGTACTGCTTTTACTAGGGTGGTCAGGGTCCTCTCTAAGGAGGTAGTACTTGAGCTTACACCTGCCCACCCGTGGGAAGGACATTTCAGGCAGAGAAATGACTAGTAGCGCAAAGTCCCTGAGGTGCAACAGTCTTGTCACATTCTAAGAACAGACAGAAGGCCAAGATGGCTAGTGCACAAGGAGTGGGAAGAATCATATAAGATGAAGTCAAGAGGTAGGTAGGGTCTCGTGGGTTCTGAGGAGAAGCTGGGTTTACTTCTAAGTGTCCTGGGAAACCTCTGAGAGATTTGAGCAGGGGAGTGATAAGGTCTGTTTGATGTTTTAAAAATATCACTTTGACTGCTTTGTGGAAAAGAGGCTGTGGGGGACCAAGAGTGGAAGCTGAAGAGAAGTCTTAGACAATTTTTTGCTCTATGTCCTATGAGAGCTTCAGGGCCATAGGGAGAATTATGTGAGAATTTTCATTTTTGCCTTATAGTGAGTGATAGTGACTTTATCTATACATGGATATATTAAATCAGGAAAAGTTAGAGGTTTTATAAACCCTCTGTAAGTCCTCTGAATTTTTGGTTAGTTTAGAATAAGTTACTCAATAACTTAGCCTTACTCCAGAGTCAACAATCAGTAAGTCAAAGGATCATTTATGCAATTTCACAGTTCATTAATTAGTGAAGTGTCAAGCTTCTTGACAGTTAGGGGCTTTCCTTTTTTTGATTCTTGGACGAGTCCAAAGAATTCTTTGAAGTGCTGTACTGAATTATTGCATAGTAATATTGCTTAAGTGAGTTAAAGTTCTACATTTGTGTGTTTGAGCTAAGTTATACATTTACTTTTTGTAGCTTTCAGATCCTCCAAGGCATTGACTGACAATGAAATTGTGTATAGTAAGGATTGTTTTGGTTTGGTTTTATTTATTTTTTGTACATTTGAACAATAGAGTGACTTGTAAATGTATATAAACTCAGTCATAGTGACTATTTCTCCATGAACTAAAGTCTACAATTGCCTACTTTCAGGAATTTTCTCCAGTTTATTCCCAACAGTTATTGAGTAAACTGGGCAGCTAGCACTGTAATTACAAAAGTGAATACAACATGCAGATCCTACTTGATGGAAAGGAGGCCTGGTCAGAATGGGGAAAAGGTGGGGAGGTGCCTGATGTGGTATCATGTTTGCTGAAGTTAGTTTCTTATTTGCTCCAGGGCATCATGATACCTTGTTTTTTCAAATATCAGTAATATTTTTTTGTCTTTCACCAAACATGATACAGCTGATAATGAAAATATTGCCAGTAGAATTGAAGCAGAACGGAATGACTTCTGTGTCACCTTCTTGTGCTTGCCTGTTATTTCCTCTGTCTTTGTAACTTGTACAGTGAGATAATTAGCCAAAAGCAGAGGGTAGAAACTTGATGGGTATGTGAAATATCGTGATTCCTCAGACTTGCATAGCAAATTAATGGCATCCTTGTTCCTGTTCACTTGAATTTAAAATGTGCTGTTTCAGATTCAAATACTTCTGTTGATCTGGGTATCACGTTTTCATGACAAATAACTTCCCCATTAGTTTTCTTCATGATATCTTGGCCATATGACTTGATATTCATTACATTAGAGCATTTGTGTTGTCTTTAGAAACTTCAGGGTAGTTTTCAGATTTTGATGTAGATAATTAAGGTCATATGTAAAAATAAGTTGCCACTTATATCTTCAGAGTATATTAATCAAGTGGTAAAATAATTAGGGGTTGAATCTTCCTGCATTTGTTTGGTTTTTACAACATTCTATGCTTGGGAGAAATCTCTTCTCAAATTTATAATTCCTCCCCTGTCGGATATCTTTGGCATTTTCAGTCTCCCACATGATTTAATAAATTTTCCTTCAGTAAGATTTTAAATTGGTGGTCTAGTGGTTAAGATCCAGTGCTCTCACCGCCATGGCCCGGGTTGGTTTCCTGGTCAGGGAATTCAGACATCCACCCATTCCAGCCTCTGTGCCTCTAAATAGACAAATATTGTTTTATTCCAAATTGTATTTTTCTTTGAACTATATATTTTGAGATCTTCCCATGCTTTAATTCAGTCACCTCATTCTCTTTTACTGCATGAAATGTTCCACTGTATGTAGAGACCATAAATTCTTTAGTCCTCTAGATTAATTTTAACAAGAAAAATTGACAACTCCTAGTTTTAGAAAAGGTAAAAAATAGAAGTATGAAAAAAAAAGAAAGTGACTTTCATTTGAAATGAAGGTTTAATATATTTTTTTCTAATCTGAGGTATTGTGATGGCAAAAAAAAGTGTTGTTTAGAATGTTCTGGTCATAGGAAGAAATCAGGATTTTATTTGAGACAGTTACTTGAATAAAAAAGTAAAACGGGCCGACCGCGTGGCGTAGTGGCTGATTCGCATGCTCTGCTCTGGCGGCCCGGGGTTTGCGGGTTTGAATCCTGGGCACGGACCTACACACCGCTTGTCAAGCCACGCTGTGGCAGGCGTCCCACATAAAATGGAGGAAGATGGGCATGGATGTTAGCTCAGAGTCCATCTTCCTTAGCACAAAAGAGGATTGGCAGCGGATGTTAGCTCAGGGCTAACCTTTGTCACAGACACACACAAAAAAGTAAAACAATGTAGAACACAAAACAGCTGTTCCAGTTGTGGGTTTTTTTCCCACATAGGGACACACTAGTGTGGCTTACTGGGCAATGTTAATGGAATACATCTCACCATTTGATTTTTTAAGTCTCTGCTTTCCCATCTTGTTCATTGAGAAAAGTAGTATGACTTCCTCCGTTGACATTTCCACATGAATCAGAGCCAAAGTCAACAAACTTAATAACAGGATTTCCAGTTTGATTCTTAGTCATCTGAGCAAGAGTGCCTCCCTGAGGAGTCAAGGATAAAAAAGATATATATTTTTTTAATAGGAGATCTTTGTTTTACAGATACAGCTGAGGTTTATTAACCCACTGAAAAATTTGAGACGTCTTGGAATCAAAATGGTAACTGATATCTTTTTGGATTGGGAATCCTATCAGTTCAGAGCAGAAGAAATTGATGCTGTATTTCATGGTGCAGTTTGGCCCCAGGTAAACCTTGATTTCTACATTCTGCCCAGATACGTTTTGCTTCTTCCTTCATTGAATACCTGTCCTGGTCTTTTCTTTTACATCGAATCTTTCTTTATTTCTGGAAGTGTCAGAACACTTTTCTTTGCTTCCACTACCACCTAAACCTCAAGAGCTAGTTTCTCCAGTGCCATGGCATTTATACTTAAGGCTAATTTGAATATGATTATGTCTCTTAAGCAAATGTAACAGAACTTTTGTAGCACCTCCCATCATGTGCCTCTGGATTTTGACAAGCACGAGGGAAATATGCAGGTGTTTTTATTACATATTTCTTTGATTTCTCTGGTTGTAACCATTTGATGATGATAACTGGTGTAGTTATAGCTAGGAAGACTGTAGGAGAGACTTGATTTTAGGAAAACTTTCAAATTGCTTGAGTTCTGTCACTTCTGGCCAACTGAAACCTAAAGTACCTGGTTCCTTTCAAGTGTCTCGCACTTCCATGCGCCGTCTTTGCAGTGTTTCCTGAGTAGATGTTATTTTGGATTCCTTTATTTTTTCCTCGGCCGTCCTTTAAATGTTAATCTCTGTTCTTTGGCTCTTTTGCCCTGTGCTGTGGTTTCTGTGCTTGTTCTGCTTTTAGGTGTTTTTTCCTACAATTCTGTATAGGTTTTTATGTTGTATTCTGGTTTTGTTTTGTGTCCTAGATCAGCAGGCTTGGATCTGAGAGTCAGTATTCTCCTACTCCTCTGCTGAAACTAATCAGTATCTGGAGCAGAAATGCAAGGTATAACCTTTTTGTTTCTCTTTTTCTTTTTAAAGTGTTTTAGACAGATCTAGTCAAAACTAGTTAACAGAACTAATAATATAAGTTATGATCTTTCAATACAGTGAACTACTATAGGTGCAGATAAAGAGAGTAAGGCAGCTGAATCTCAAAGTAGACAGTTTAAAGAAAAATACAAGTTGCTGAACAATATGTATAGTGTGATCCAGGAAAAATGCTGTGCACGTGTGTAAATAGAAAATGTCTAGAGAGGGCCAGCCCGGTGACATAGCAGTTAAGTTTGTGCACTCTGCTTCGGCGGCCCGGGGTTCGCGGGTTCAGATCCTGGGCACAGACCGTCACACCACTTGTCAAGCCATGCTGTGGCGGTGTCCCATATAAAGTAGAGGAAGATGGGCACGGATGTTAGCCGAGGGCCAGTCTTCCTCAGCAAAAAAAAGAGGAGGATTGGCAACGGATGTTAGCTCAGGGATAGTCTTCCTCACACACACATGAGAAAAGAAAATGTCTAGAGGGATGCGTGAGAAACTGTTAATGTTACCATAGCATGTGGAGGTTTGGGTGGGCCAGAACAGGGAAGGGAGACTCTTCGTGATACATCTTTGGAGTGTTTGAATTATTTATAATTTAAAAAAGGAAAAAAATAGGTAAAATAACATTTTGCAATTTAATGTGAATAAAAACTCTAGTGTATATATTATATCAAAACTTACACATTTTTGCTATCTTTATAGTTTCGTTAAAACTTGAAAATTAAAAGTATTGAAATTGATAGGGATGTTGTTCCAATGTGTAATAATTCTGTCAGCAGTTTGATTTGGCCTGGCAAAGGGAAAAGCAGAATGTGAAACACACCAGATAATTATATCAGCACATAAATATTACCATTTTTTTACATACTTGCTTGAAAATAAAAACTGATTGTAATTGTCATGCTGTGTCTTTTCCCCAGATCACACTTAAAATCAGAAAAATTTCACAGGCTTTTTAGATTTTCTAGACATCTTATATTATTCGTAAAATTCTATCTAAATATACATACAGCTCTCATGGTCATAAGTCAATATTCTTTTGAGGACATTATGAGCTGTTAACAGGACCTTCATCTGCTGATGGTTCAGAGATGCTATGTTATAGACCAAATGCATAGTTACTGAGGAGTGTGGAAACTTTAGCTATGTTGTTTATCTCAGTGATGGAAACAGACTTAAGTTTGCCCTGATCTGTTTTGAAGAATGAAAGATAAAGTAAAAGAAAACATTTTATTATTCAGTAATGTTAAAATCTTGGCATCGGTTTTTACAAAACTGGAATCATACTGTATAACCAGCTTTTGATTTTGTTTTTTCATGTACCATTATGTCATGAACATTTCCCCATGTCATTAGTCTTCAAAAACAAACCGAGGGGCCGCCTGGTGGCGCAGCGGTTTAGTCCGCGCTTGGCAGCCCTGGGTTCGCGAGTTCGGATCCTGGGCGCCCGCAGACGCACTGCCTGTCAGCCATGCCGTGGTGGCGTCCCATATAAAGTGGAGGAAGATGGGCACAGATGTTAGCCCAGGGCCAGTCTTCCTCAGCAAAAAGGGGAGGATTGGCAATGGATGTTAGCTCAGGGCTAGTCTTCCCCACAAAAAAAAAAAAAAAAAAAGACCGAAGTCTTTGTCAGTAAAGCCTGTTTTATTTTTACTGATGGGAAGGGTTCTTTTAATTTATTTCCCAATTTGAGAAAGCAGTTACATATCTTGTTTTATCACAGGACATGTATAAGCAGCACTTTAGGCATACTTGAGAAATGTTTTATAGTTGTGTAATTTTTATGCAAATAAGCCATGACGGACTTTCATCCAAGAAGACTTTACAAAAGCAGTTCCTTCACTTTTTCTGCTTGAAAAATTTTAAGACAACGTACAGCATAGTGGTTAAGAGTATAGTCTGAAGCCACACAAATCTAACTTCAAATCCTAACACCACTGTGTGTTCTTTGGCAAAGTTGGCCTCTTTGAGCCTCAGTTTTGCCACCTGTAAAATGGAAAGAATAACAGTACCTACCTACCTCATTGATAATAGGTAAAGTTGCCCAATATCTGTTGGGCAAAGATGTATGAAAATAACTTCTTACAACTTTTCTATCAGTTTGTCAGTTGTAAGTACATTAAAGTGCTTGAGCCCTTTTTCCAGTGATGGTGAATTGGTAAAGCCAAACTATCTGAATTTTTTCATTTTGACCTTCCTACTGATTTTAGGATTGCATCTCGGACTGTAAAACAACTGCTGGTTTGCCTTTGGCTGGAAAGCCTTTATGCTCTCTGCCCTTATCAGTGTGTTTCCAGTAGGGGGGATGCTCATATCATTTGTGTGGGTCTTTCATTATTGGGGATGGATTCATCTCCTTCCCCTGACAGGTGATCCTGATCTCTGAATGTTACATATCCTCACACAGCAAATGTTTGTTTGGTCTGTACTCCTGATTCCCATGTTGTAGTACATTAGTTTTTATATGAGTGTATAAACACTCACATTCTAGAAGGCTTATAATAGGAAAACAGCTTGTCTTCAATACATTACTCTTAGAAAGGGCTTAGACTTTGGAGTTAGACTGTGGTTCAGATCTCAGCTCTGCCACTTATTAGCTCAATGGCTTATGTTTGTAAGGTGCCTGGAATTATTTTGCATCAAATTTTATATTTTAAAATAGTTTCCCTTCTGAGTAATCTTATTAATGTTCACACACACACATATATATTTGTTGAACTCAATATGAAAATTCATATGGAACATGTTTTTAGGAGTAAACATATTGAGAAATGTGATGACTATTTCATTGTTTTTTTCTTGCAGATATTTCCCTTTCCTGGCTAAACAGAAACCTGGGCACCCAGAATGTGATATCCTGACCAATGTTTTTGCAATTCTCTCAGCAAAGAGTCTCTCTGAAGCCACAGCCAGTATTGTGATGGAAATAGCTGATGACCTTCTTAACCTTCCAGATTTTGAGCCCACAGAAACAATTTTGAGCTTGCCGGTAACTGGATGTGTATACACAGAAAGTGCAGATGGTATGTATACTGTACAAAGCACATGATTCTTAGACTTCTGAGGTAGTGTTTGTTCCCTCAGAAAGGAAAAAGTCAATAGAATTTGACTCTTAATAGCTTATGCAATGAAATGAGTTTCTTTTCTCTAGAAATTAATACCAATTTATATAAACTGAATTTTCTTTGCCGTGGTAGAAATTTAGATTATTTATGCTCTGGAAAGCTCAACTATCCTCCAGGAAAATTATCAAATGATTCCCACGGTCATGTCTGAATTCTTCCTTGCGTATTATCCTAATGATTCTTTTACTATTACCAAAAATGGTTCAAATAAAGCCTCAGGGGTCTTGTATATAAATTTTTAATTTAGCTAATGATATAGCTGTTTTGACTAAGAAGAAAGTTATTTAATCTTTAGAGTTGAAATTTAATTTTCATGGTAATTGAGTGCTTTCCTTGTCTGTCATTATGAAGATATTGTACAATTATCCTTTAAGAGAGTAGTTAATTAAAGTCAAAACATTTATTTCAGAGTCTATCACAACAGGAGGACGATTAATTCTACCTCATGTACCTGCGATTCTTCAGTATCTCAGCAAAACCACAATAAGTGCAGAAAAGGTGAAAAAGAAAAAGAATAGAGCACAAGTTAGTAAGGAACTTGGCATTCTCTCAAAGTAAGTGATATATTGGTCCTTAAAAGGTAACGTTACCATTGTGCTTTTCATGTTTCTTTTTTAATTATATCTGGTTTTTCCATTGTTTTAACATGATAAGAAGCCAAAAAGGTTTTCAGTATTTTAAATGCCCTCCCTTTTTAAGTTAATGTAGAATTGTTTCTCTGCTGGAGTATTCATTAGAAACCTTTTATGGCTTCTGCCTTCATTTAATTATTAAAGAGAACAGACTTGTCAAAATTCTAAAGTACACTGATAGATTTGTTTATTAGCCTTTGCTTGTTTTGTTCGATTAAAATTTGGGTTACATGAGATCACATAGTTTTGATTTTTTTTTTTTTTACTTTAATTGATAAAAATAGTTAACTTAAAGGAGCAGGTTGTTTTGTTTGTCTTTTAAGGTCAAGAAGGTCTTGCAAGGGTTTTTAAACATTCTCTTTGGCAATAGACCTAATAGTATGTAATTGTGATTTCTATAAAATGCAAGGTTGGTAAACCTGAGCAAAAAATGATTCAGTCTTAAACTCTAAGTTGTTATAGGACTTTGTTGTTGAAAGTTTATTTTTTCTGTTACTTTCAGCAACAACAACAAAAAGTGACATGTTTGAATCTTCTAGAACCTTTTTTTTTTAATGTTTTACTTATGCTGTTGTATTTCTAGGTTATGCAGAATGAGAAACCTCACTAAATACACTCATTAAATTTTATCACAGGTTATGTGGTAATGAAAAGATCATGAGAGATTAGGCACCAGAAAGACCAGGGTTTGAAAGACCTGCTCTACCTCTTCCTAGCTGTGTGACATCAACTTCTCTGAGTCTCAGTTTTCTCTGGGCAAAATGGGCCTATTAATTCCTACATTGTAGGGCTCTTGTGGGAGTTAAATTGAAATAATGTACATAAAGTGTTGAGCAAGTCTTGACCCTTAAAAATGTTATTTCTGCAAAATAAGAAATTACTAATTGCCAGATTATAGCATTGGAGTTTACTATAACTGAGCTACACAATCAGATGTTACAAAAGAAATAGAATAGTAGCCATGAGCCTAAAGTTGGAGAGAAATAAGAGTGAGTGAGCACTGCTAAATAACTGAGTTAAACTTTTTATACATGCACATGTACTTAAAAGCTACCTGTGTCCTTTGTCACCATTTTTCTACAAAAGTTTAACTTCTTAGAGGAATACTCTTAACTTGTATATCTCCCTTACGTATCAGTTTTTCTCCTTCTCTAGGATCAGCAAGTTTATGAAAGATAAAGAACAAAGTTCTCTACTCATCACGCTTCTCCTTCCTTTCCTGCACCGTGGCAATATTGCTCAGGTATAAATTCATAGACACTTACTTTGTCTTTGAAGTGACACTTTATCAGTAGGTTTATTTGTGAACAGTAATTTTATTGGTTAGATCCTGTGATGTATTTGTCCCCAAGTATTTGTGTAAAGACTTTATACAGAAACATAAAACTGAAAATAAAGGAGAAAAATTGGGACAGAAATAGGAGTGGGGGCAGGCAAGAAGGTGAAGACATCATCATCTGCTGTAACAGTAAAAGTTTTAGCCCCTTTGTTTTCCTTTGATTAGCTTTCAATCCATTTCAGGATTTTTTTTTCCTCTCTGACTTGAATCAATAACAAATCTGGAACCCAAGAAATGCATTTTATAATCTTAAATATGGATCACAGTGGCAAAACTGAATGAAAAGTCAGACTGTTTTAATATCCAGACATAGCTAAGAGTTTCTGATAGGATTTCCAAACCGTAGTTCAGTCTTGATTAAAGGACTCTTCCTATGGCTCAAACTCATTTACAAGGCCTTGTTAGCTATAGTGAACATCTCTTACCACATTGTCATTCATTTTAGAAGACCACAGATCCGCAGACAAGCAGAAGTGTGTATTTTTCTTCGGCAAGCTCATTTTTCTTGGCTCTTTTCTGACTAGAAAATAGAAGAAATTATGTTTCAAAACTGCATATTTTCCATTAGAATTAAAGGAAGAAACTGTTAATGGACATTATTGTGGGTTTTATGTTAAGTTAAAATACACAGAACTTTTTAAAAGACTATGAAATAACTTTTCCAATTACTATTTTTACTTCTTGTTCATAATTATTTGTATTCTGTGCTGTAATATATTAAAGCCAAGTTGATCAGTTTTATAAATTACTGAAATATGATTTCTCTTAATATTTTTTCTTAAGGATACAGAGGTTGATATTCTGGTGACGGTGCAAAACCTGTTAAAACATTGTCTAGAGCCTACAAGCTTCCTCAAACCTCTAGCAAAACTCTTCTCCGTTATTAAGAACAAGTTGTCGAGACAGTTGCTTTGTACAGTTTTCCAGGTCTGTAACATCCATTTTTACCCCAAATTACCCCTTTTTAAAAAGATAACTGTGACATATAAAGCATATTAGTAGCTTTCTTGGTGTCGATATGGTGTTCCTAAATAAATTTGATTGGGGGCAGGAAGTTGAAGGGAGGAGGGAAGAAAAGTTAAGGCTTTATTCACTAAAAATATGCTGTTTTCATTCCTTTTAGACTCTTTCTGATTTTGAGAATGGATTAAAATATATTACTGATGTCGTTAAGGTAAGAAAGAAAATATTATTTCTCTTTTACTTCAAAAGTATTATCATCTGTGTTTAAGATTTATATACCTTCATTTATATGGTTTCAATGCTATTTCTCGTAGCTTAATGCCTTTGATCAGAGACATCTTGATGATATCAACTTTGATGTTCGCTTCTCAATGTTCCAGACCATCACCTCTTATATTAAAGACATGCCGACTGTGGATGTTAACTACCTAATTCCAGTTATGCATAATTGTTTCTATAATCTGGAGGTAGGTTTTCATAGCAAAAATTTATGAGTTGCTTTTTATTGTTTTGATAATACAACTCCATGACCTGATTTCTTTATTTGTGTTTTGAGGAGAACAAGGGTTTTTAGTATAAAATTTCTTTCAGTTGCAGAATATTTTGTTTGGCAAAGGCTGTATTGGTATTCTCAAGATTTGAAAAACAAATATCTTGAATAAAATAATATGCGTAGAAGCACTTTGAAAAGTCAGAAAGCTGCGTATTAGAATAGGGAAATCCATAGAGACAGAAAGTAAATTAGTGGTTACCAGGGACTGTGGGGGGAGGGACAAATGGGGAGTGACTTCTAATTGAAACAGAGTTTCTTTTGGGGGTGATGATAATGTTCTGAAGTTAGATACTGTGATGATTGCACACCCTTGTGAATATACTAAAAACCATTGAATTGTGCACTTTGAAAGGGTGAATTTTATGGTATGTCAATTATATCTCAATTTTTCAAGGTTATGTAACTATATTATTTAACAGTTTGCCCTCTTTTATTGATAGAGGAGAAATAAAAGCAGTTTGGGCTATATTAAGTACCATGTTGCTGAACTGAATTAAAACCCAGAAACGGGGAAAATGAAACCCTTGATTAATAGTTAACCACGTAGTGGCATCAGTCATCTCTTTGTGGCGTCTTATAGTTATTTATCTGATATTAAGGCAACATATGAAAAAGTAATCTCTCCATTTGGGGCTCCTTCATATATCATGTCAAATTTTAACACAAGAGATTCTGAATCACTTCCTGGTTGGTTGAATTGGAAATACTTTCTGTGCACTCACTACCTACATTCCTCAAACCAGGAACTCTAGCACAACTAACCAGAATTATACCAGCCTACTCTGTCATTTTCAGTGATCACCTGATACTGCATATTGAAAACTGGCTTTAGTGAACCTTTTATTCTGTTTGCTTTGAGAAGTAAAACTAATTAAAAAGTCTATTGCACAGTATTTTCTGAAACAGAGTGGCACTTCTCAGTAAGCATGGTTTTTCAAAGTCATTTACTATATTCGTCACAATCCTACGTTTGGTTCTTCCTTAGGAAGTACTTGTGGGACATTTCTTAGTAGGGAGCTTTACACAGAGCAGTGGCAAAATTTGGTAAACTCTTTCACTGGGAAAGACTATTTCATATTATAGTTATTACACAGAAAAATACGGGTTTTTTTCCTGCTCCCAGTTAGGAGACATGTCTTTGAGCGATAATGCCAGCATATGCTTAATGAGTATCATCAGAAGGCTAGCTGCCTTGAACGTCACGGAGAAAGACTATAGAGAAGTCATTCATCGTTCGCTCCTGGAGAAATTGAGGAAAGGATTGAAGAGCCAGACGGAGGTATTGGGGTTTGCCATTGTAACTTTTTCTTTTAAGTACTACTATCTCTGGGTTTTGGTTTTATTTTTGTTTTTCCCCACTTCTGCTGTCATTGTGTAAAAGAGCAGTAAGACTTACTACATTTAATTAAAATACTTGATTGTGTAAATATTCACCAAACTTTTAACAGAGGAGTGGGAATGGAAGGGAGAGCAATCACTTCTGATTTTATATAGTTTGTTTTTACAGTGGGAATGTTTTACTTGTTTTCGTATTTCTTCATATTATCTAGGAAGCAAATTCTTTTTAAAATAAAAGAAAAAATTTTTTCCCAACTTGGTATTTGCAGAGTATTCAACAGGATTATACCACACTGCTTTCCTGTTTAATTCAAACCTTTCCAACTCAACCAGAATTTAAAGACTTGGTACAGCTTACTGATTGTCATGATCCAGAAATGGACTTCTTTGAGAATATGAAGCACATTCAGGTAGAAGACAATCCTCTCTTTTTTTCCTGCCTTTAAAACAGTTCTCACTTGTTTAAAAAGATATATTTTAATTTTCCAAAAAGTTTTGAGCTGCTCGTTTCTTGGTCTTTGTGATCAGCAGTCAAATTTGCATAAGAGATGATCATTTCCTGCAATCTGATTTCCTTGGTGGTATCACAAACCACAATAATAATGTCACTTTTCTCTGCCATTTCCTAAGAAGTGTAAATGCTTTCGGATCCATTGTTAAACAAATGCTGTGGATTATGTCTCTGGAAGCAAATCAAGGCACAGGTGTTTGCTCATGTAACACAGGGACTGTATTTCACTCCTTTAATCTTTTCGTAGAAAAGGAATGTGATACTGAAATGGAGCTAGTTGTAGGAGAGATTGTTTACTAATTCATATTTTATCTAACTCATAGATCCACAGAAGAGCAAGAGCCTTGAAGAAACTGGCAAAACAACTAACGGAAGGCAAAATCATGCTTTCTTCTAAATCTCTTCAGAATTACATCATGCCTTATGCCATGACTCCAATTTTTGATGAGAAAATGCTCAAGGTAGGGCATTAGATCTGGAAACCAGTAAACCTCTACACATACCATGACCCACTTTTCCAAAATGTAGATGGGATTGGTGGCATCCATATTGATGTTGTCACCATAATTAGCGGCTTAGAATAGGTCTAAAGCCCTTAGAATTGTGCCTGGCACATAGTAAATGCTCTATAAGTGGTGGCTATTATTCTTATTTTAATTATTATTAGCTCACAAAGGCCAACCTCAAAATATTTTCCCCTCTTAGAAATGATCACATTACTAAGATGGCGTACTTGTATTTTTGTATCATAGGACTTAATTCTTGTAAACTCCAGTAATCAACAGAGTCATTGTTTTTCCAAATGGCTCATAAGAAATGAAATAAAACAATAGCTATCTTTTCTTTAGCACTATACCAGATACAGGCACTATTCTAAGTATTTTAATACGTAATTTTATTTCATCCTCACTACAGCTCAACCCTGTGGGGTAGGGGCTGTTATCACTGTTTTACAGGAGAATAAACTGAGAATAAGTGAGGTTATATAACGTTCTCAAAGACACACAGTCAGAACCGGTATTTGAACTTGGGACTGTATTCACCATTATACCACACAGTGCCTAGAACAGTGCCTGGCACATGGTAAGGGCTTGATAAATATTTGTTGATTAAATAGACTCATGAAAGATGTTACCCAGAAATTAGAGTCTAAGTGAGGTGATATCAAGATTTGTGACCTGAATTTATGCTGTGTTGATTTATGGTCTTGTGCAAGGCTAGGTTTCCTCTCTTGTTTCAGGATATTCAAAAGTTTAAAAAATAATTACCTAAGTAAATAAAAGAATATTCCCCTAAATTCCAGTTTAAAGAGCCAGAAAGCACTACCAACTCAGAGTTTAATGGCAGTAAAATGGGAAAGAGGTGCAGATGGAAAAGATAAATTATACTTTTCTTTGATTGGTGTTAGCATGGTATATGTGATTATAGTCTTTTATTTTTAACCTGTATGTGACTTTACATTTAAAGTTGGTTTCTTGTAGGTAGCATATAGCTGGGTCTTGCTTTTCTGTGCAGTCTGACCATCTCTGCCTTTTAATTGGTTTTAGAATATTTACATTCAATATGATTATTAATATGGTTGGGTTTAAATCTATTATATTCTTATTTATTTTCCATTTGTCCCATTTTTTTCTCTTTCTTCTATTGGATTAATTGGATATTTTTTAATGATTTTATTTTATGTCTATTGGCTTATTTAGTTATCACTGTGCTATTTTTTTCCAAAGATTTTGCCTCTACATTAGTTTTAAACCACACAATACGTTGTTACTATTTTTGCTCTAAATAGTCAGTTGTCTTTTAAAGAGATATTTAAAAATATGGAAAAGATCTTTTATATTTGCTTACATATTATAATTTGCAGTGCTCTTCATTCTTTTGTGTAGATCCAGATATTCGTCCTATATCATTTTAAAGACTTCCTTTAAATTTTTTGTAGTGTGGGTCTACTGGTGGTTAATTCATTCAGCTTTTGTTTGTCCTTTCTCATCTTTGTTTTTAAAAGATACTGTTTCTGGGTATAGAATTCTAGTTTAAAAGGCTTTTTTCTTTTAGTACTTTAAAAATATTGCTCTACTGTCTTCTGGCTTATATCATGTCCAACAAGAAGTCATTCTTATTTACCATTGTTCCTCTGAGTATAATGTATCTTTTTTTTTCCTAGCTACATTAAATTTTTTCCTTTTATATCACTAGTTTTAAGCCATTTGATTATGATGTACCTTAAAGTAGTTTCCTTCATGTTTCTTGTGTTTGGGGTTCATTGTGCTTCCTGGATCTGTAGATTTGTAGTATTTGTCAAACTTGGAGATTTTGGGCCATTATTTCTTCAAGGATATTTTTGGGTCCCCTTCTTGCCTTTGGAGACTCCAGTGTATATTAGGCCAGTTGAAGTTGTCCCATAACTCACTGAGGCCTTTTTTTTTGGTTGTTATTTTTTTCTGTGTTTCATTTTGTTTTATTTTTCTATTGTTATGTCTTTGAGTTCACTTATCTTTTCTTCTGCAGTGTCTGATCTGCTGTTAATCCCATCAAGTGTTTCTTCCCTCTCAGAATTGTCTTTTCCATCTCTATAAGTTCAGTTTGGGCCTTTTTATATCTTACATGTCTCTCCATGCTTTCCTCTCCCTTCTTGAGCATGTGGAATATAGTTACATCAATTGTCTTAATGTCTTTGTCTACTAAATCTATCATCCATATCATTTCTGGGTCTGTTTCTATTGGTTGATTTTTCTTCTCATTAGAGATATTTTCTGTTTCTTTGTAAGCCTGGTAATTATTTATTAGATGCCAGACATTGTGAATTTTACCTTGTTGGGTGCTGGGTATATTTGTATTTAAGTATTCCTGAGAATTGTTCTGGGATGCAGTTAGGTTACTTGTGAGTAGTCTGGTCTTGAGGCTTGCTTTTAAGCTTTGTTAGGCAGAAACAGCCTTTAGGCTAGAGCTAATTTGGCCCTACAACTGAGGCCCTACCTTTCTGAGTACCTAAACACCCAATGCCCCATGTACTATGAGGTTTTTCACTCTGGCTGATAGGAACATGAATTATTCTTGTCCCTGTGTGATCGTTGATGATTGTTTCACCTCTTCCTTTTTGGTGATTCTTTTCCCATCTCTTCCTTACTCACATATACTGATCAGTACTCAGCTGAAGACTCAAGGGGTTCTTTCTCAGGCAGCTTTCCTCTCTCTGTTGCTCTCTTTTCTCTGGTACTCTGTCCTGCGGACTCTATCCACCATAGCCTCAACTCTGCCTTCTTAACTCTGGGACACCACAGGGCTCTTTTTGGGTTTCTCCTCCTGTATGATGACCTGACAGTTCCCTCCACACAGTGAGTTGGGGTGATTATAAGGCACATTTCATTTTTTTCTTTTCTTTCAGGGAGCACTGTCCTGCACTGTTTGGTGTCCAAAGTCAAAATCTGTTGTTTCATGTGTTTTTGTCTGTGTTTCTAGTTTAAGGTATGAGGGTAAATCCAGTCCCTCCCTATTCTCCATCGTGGTCTGAAAGAGAAGTCTCCATGGCACTGTTCTCTGAATGCTGAGCAATACAATCTATAGCTAACTATGGTGTTTATCAGCTTTTACACATTGAATTTATTTTATTCACAATCTATAGGCTTAAACCCGTCAGGGAGGTTTGAGCAGAAAAGAGTCCAAAATGTGTTAATATCCTTTAATTAAAGGAGGATGTCATTCCTTTAATTGACAACAACTTTGCCTAGAGCCAGGGGGGAAAATGGAGTCTAGTTTGGGCATTCTTTCCTTTCTGTAATTGCTGATCACCTGTGTCTAAGCTTTTTAAGGTACTGAGTTAACTCTGTATTTTATTAGCAAATATTTGTTCTATATTAATGCTCTTGATTTGTTTTACAGCATGAAAATATAACCATTGCTGCCACAGAGGTTATTGGAGCTATTTGCAAACATCTCTCTTGGTCAGCATATATTTATTACTTGAAACATTTCATTCATGTCTTACAGACAGGACAGATCAATCAAAAGTTGGGTGTCAGGTATGGTCAAACTTCTTACTTTTGTTTTGTTTTTAAAATGTAAATTTTGGATTATTTCCTGAAATCGTCTTTCTATAATCTCACTTTATTTTTACCTTGTATTAATGAGGTTATGCTAATGTTTGTTAAAGTCAAAAATACTTAAAACTGATAAAAATAATTTTAATGTTTATAAGTCTTTAAATTTCCTCTATTTTAATAGTCAAATGATATTATTAATCAAATGAACATTTCTGTCTACCTTTTCTTTTACTAGTTTGCTTGTAATAGTGTTAGAAGCATTCCACTTTGACCATAAAACTCTTGAAGAACAAATGAGAAAAATTCAGAATGGAGAAAGTAAGTTTTAAAAACTTCATTAAACTAGATTTCCATCTCATTCTTGGATAATTTATGATCATGAATTAAAGAGGGAAAAAGTCAACTTATTCCCTCTCTCTGCTCTTACAGTAGTGACCAATGGATGAGTCAGGAGGAAGTTAAAATGAATGGTTTGAGTTTTCTTAGAGAAACTTATTTAACAATAGAAAAGACCACTCTAAATTGTACAGGTGAAAATTATTCACACAGATATCCAATTTTGGGGACTGACCCAGTGGCATAGCGGTTAAGTTCATGTGCGGATTGGCAACGGATGTTACCCCAGAACTAATCTTCCTCACAAAAAAAAAAAGAAAAAAAAAGAAATCCAATTTTATCACCTTCATGTGTGGAAAGAGCATTAAGCAAGGAAAGTATAAGAAAATAATTAAAAATTAGAGCAACAATTAATAAAATATAAAGTATACACAATAGAATCATCAAAGCTAAAAATAGATGCTTGAAATTACTATAAATTGGCAAACCTCTGACAAGATTGATCAATGAAAATAGAAGGCATAATAAACAATATTATGAATTTCTAAAGGTCACAATTAAATGTAAAGGTAAAATAATATGACCTTTGTACTTATAAATTTGAATACTGAGATGAAATGTACAAATTCTTAGAAAGATAAAATGCCAAAACTGACTTTAGAAGGAATAGAAAATCTAAATGGACCTCTAACCATTAAAGAAAATGAAGTTTAAAATTTTCCCCTGATTTCAGTGCCAGGCCCAGACTGTTTTATAGGTGAGTTCTGCAAACATTCAAGGAATGGATGATTTCAGCCTTATACCAGCTATTTCAGATGATGGAAAAAGAGGAAGCCCCCACTAACTAATGAAGTTGGTATAACTGGTTAATAGAATTTAATACATTAGCATACAACAAACATGTAAATAAGACATGGGAAACAGTTGATTAAATTCAGTATCCATTCATGATAGAAATAATTATCAAACAGGGAATAGATAGAAATTTCCTTAACCTGTTAAAAGATAGGAGCATGATGTAGTCTATGCAGAAGTCAAAATATAATGATGTACATCTGAAATTTATATAATGTTATAAACCAGTGTTACTGCAATTAAAAAAAAATCTAAATCACATCATACTCAAATGATAAAGGATTAAAAGCCTTTGCTTTAAAACCAGAATAAGGCAAGGATGCCTACTACTACTACTTACATTGCGCGTCAAACTAGAGGTCCTGGCCAGCACAGAAAAATAAGGAAACAATGAACACTTACATAGGTCAAAGTATTTATTCTGGTTATTTTGGCTAAAGACGTTGAAATACTCTGGCCCTCAGTTTGCACTATTCTAGTATTCCTTCCTACTTGAAATTTTCTAATTCTTTGATTCATGATAAAATCACTCTCCAACCACAGTAATGAGTAAAAAAGACTGGTTTGAATTTGTAGGAACCATTTGTATTTTAGACAATTTATGTACTAAAGCCCCTTAACAGTTTATCTTCAGTCAGTTGAATCTGCATTTTGCATAAACAGAAACATTAAAAATTAAAATGCTTAATTTGCTTAACTATCTCTTTTCTTCTTAGATATGAATGATGTAAGAAACTTACAAGAACTTTAGTTATTAGTTACCCCATATTTTTATGAGAAATTGAGATTCAGAGATGTAAATAAAGTAACTTGCCCAAAGCTACACAGCCTGTAAACAAAATACAGACTAACAGCTACGATTTTTTGGAAGTCATTGAAGTGTCAGACATATTTCAGGTGCATTGTAGGCTTTATCTCGTTTGTTCCTTACAGTGGCCTTGCGAAGTAGGTGCCTTCTGCATTTTGCTAGTGAAGAGCCCAGAGCCCACTAGGCTTAAGTTAATTGACTGTGGTCTCATGGCTTGTTGGCAGAGCTGAGTCTAGACTTGCCTAATACTGTACTGCCTGATTTTCTTTAATAAGCTGAATCCTGTAATAAAGGACACATCTGCATAAGAACTGTTGACTGCCGTTATGCTTTTCATGCTCACAAATGGAGGTTTTTGCTTTTGGAAACCTCCAACCACAGTGCTCTGGAATCTTTCTTTTGATTAAGACCCTCCTATCCTCCAGCCTCCCAGTGTTCCCAAAGAACCCTGTACTTGCTATTCCATACTCTTTTATAATTGCCAGTTTACTTGTCTCTATCCCTCATTAGACTCTTAACTGTGAGAAAGCAAAAAACCATAAGCCTCTCATTCACAGCTGTTTCCTCAGCACTTAGCTCACCTGCCTGTAGTTGGTGATTAGATGTTTTTTATTGGATGTTGGTAGAAAAGAGTACTTAACACAACTGTGTTGTTTGCTTATTTGATTTAAGGTGACTTTTGTTGTTTACTAAACACAGACACAATAGAAGTGACTGAGTTGCCAGAGCAGGAAGCCATGGAATTAGAGCATGTGGATGATGAAGAGAAGGAAAATAGATGTAAGAGTTTGTCAGACAACAATGAAGACCTGGGAAACCCTGATCCGGCAGATTGTGAAGGGACATCAGTTAAGGAATCCGAGTGTATCATGAAGTCCATCTCTTTCCTTCCTCGGAATAAGGAAGAATTGGAGAAAACAATTAAAAATATCCAAGGCACCATAACTGGGGACATCCTACCTAGGCTACATAAATGCCTGGCATCTACGGTAATCATTCTCCTTGGGGCCCAGCAGGTCTGTGTGAACTCGGGTATTTGTGAGGCCCTGTCAGACTGAGGCTCCCAACTATTATCAATTGACTTCAGCTTCTGGGTTTCCTTTTATCTCAACATTTCATAATTCACCTCCCTTCTCTTATCTCGTCTTCGGGTTCACCTCCTGCTGCAGCTTAGGCAGCAATGTTCCTTCTTCATTATGATTTTGATATAGTACCTACAGTGTACTTTTTCTATCTTGAAAGTAGGACTCCCATTTCCAATAAAGGTTATTAAAAATTAGAGTAGGTTGGCCTTTTCTACTTCTTGGCTACTTCTCCACTATTCAAAAATTCATCATTCCCTTGGTTAATAGGGGTAACACTTAGGAGTGCGTGCTCATGAAGCCAGAGCCTTTCCTTCTCAGTATAAAACATAGGTCAGCAAATTGTGGCCTGTGGGCTGAATCTAACCTACAGCCTTTTTTTGTAAATAAAGTTTTATTGGAACACGGTTACACCCATTCATTTATATATTGTCTAATTCTGCTTTTGCATTACAACAGCAGAATTGAGTAACTTCGACAGAGGCCATAAAGCCAAAACTACTTACTATCTGACCCTTTACAAAGTTTGTCAAGCCCTGGTATAAAATATTGACTTGGTCATTTTGTATATTTGTAAATAAACTGTATTTGAGGCACTGTATTTCATATATCCCAACAATGTCACTCAAACACTTGGAAGTCCCAGTTGACACAAATTTTATACTATTTTTATATAGTTCACAGCAGACTTAACCCACATCAGTGAAAACTTGGCTTTATTTTTTTTCTGGTTGCTCCTTTGAGAACATTCTTATTCCTATTACTTTTATAATTTTAGAGAGTTATTCCCAAATTGCATAATTTAGTTTTTTTTTTAGACACTAAACATAGAAATGGACATAAGATATATCAAAAGAGCTTATCCTTCAAATGCAAGGATGCAGTGTTGGTAGGTCCCTGATTCACTTATTTTCGTTTTAGATTAACCTAAATTTTTCTTACAGACTAAAAGGGAGGAAGAACACAAGCTCATAAAATCCAAGGTTGTGAATGATGAGGAAGTGGTTCGAGTTCCTTTAGCTTTTGCTATGGTTAAACTAATGCAGTCCCTTCCAAAAGAAGTTATGGAAGCTAATCTGCCAAGGTATTTTGTGTGACAAATTAGAAAAGTTCATTGAAATTCAAAAATTGGTTATTTCTTACTTTTGAATCTCTTTTGTCAGGAAGAAGAGAAGTACTGTCACAATTTGCTATGGTTTAGAATCCTAATTGGGAAACGTGGGTTACTAACAAGAGACAAAGGATGTTTGCATTTTTATTTGCTTCTATTTATTTGATTGGTCGTTTTCCAATTTGTCATATTCTAGTATTTTGCTGAAAGTGTGTGCCCTCCTCAAGAACAGAGCACAGGAAATCAGAGACATTGCACGTAGCACTTTGGCAAAAATAATAGAAGATCTGGGTGTGCATTACCTACAGTATATTTTGAAAGAATTACAGACTACCCTTGTCCGTGGATATCAGGTAAATTGCATCATATGCTTTATATTCAAGTTGGGTTGGAGTTCAAATATTTACAATTTGAACAATTCATGGTACTTTGAGTCTATCTTCAGTAGAGTTGATCCACTGAGATAAAAAGCAAGAATATTCAAAAATTTCTAATTAATATTTTAAAAATCTCTTTAAAAAGCCCCTATATTTGATTTTTTAAAGAGATCCTTATAGGTCTGGGTTACATAAACTTGATATCAAGTGATTTGAGAGAAAAAAAAGGTTTGTATCCTCTGAGTTCTTAGTATAATTCTTGTTGAATATATATTGAACGTATTGCCACAAATGTGAAAAATAAAGAACATACACATTTGTTTAAAAGTTGGAAAACGTGACATAAGTTGTAAAAATAATAAGATCACCAGGTGAAATACAAAGCTCTTTCGTTACATGGCTGTCTAGCTCCTCGCTACTTCAGGCCCTGGACAAGGGGCATCATCAGCACCTGGGAGCTTGTTAGAGATGCAGAATTTAGGGCCCTACACCTGACCAACAGAATCTACATTTTAATAAGATCCCTAGGTGGTCTAAAGTTTGGAAAACACTACGGGCTTGTTCCTTTCAAGTCCCCAGCCCAGACTCCTGGTAGTTAGCTTTACCTTCTATTTCCTAGTTTGTTCCTATTCTATAGGTTATAAGTCTTAACACACTAAAAGTATCAGTATTTATTTTGACTCTCTTTTTATAGTTTTTTAGTAGTTGCTCTTACCATATACATACTAACTTTTTTTTTTTTTTTAAGATTTTTATTTATCTTTTTTGTGTGTGAGGAAGACCAGCCCTGAGCTAACATCTGTTGCTAATCCTCCTCTTTTTTTGCTGAGGAAGACTGGCCCTGGGCTAACATCCGTGCCCATCTTCCTCTACTTTATATGGGACGCCGCCACGGCATGGCTGACAGGCAGTGCGTCGGCGGGCGCCCGGGATCCGAACCCGCGAACCCTGGGCTGCCAAGCGCGGACTAAACCGCTGCACCACCGGGTGGCCCCATACTAACTTTTAATAATCTGCTGAGAATCAATATTTTACCACTTCAAGTGGAATGTAGAAACCTTACAGTCATGTCGGGCCTTTTGTCCTTCTCCTTTTGTTTTATAATTCTTTGTGCATTACATCTCCATTTATCAAAAACTTCATTTGGCAGTGTTTGAGTTTTTCCTTTTAATCATCAAACGTATTTTAAAGAACTCAAGAGCAGAAGAGTAGTCTATTATTTTGCCCAGATATTTATCATTTCTACTGCTCTTCCTTCATTTCTGAATTTCCAAGTTTCTTTCTGGTATCTTTTCCCTTTGGTCTGAAGAGCGTCCTTTAGCAATCTTGTAGAGCAAGTGTGGTGACAATAGATTCTCTTCTTTTTCCTTCATCTGTGAATGTCTTCATTTCACCTTTATTTCTGAAGGATATTGTCCCTAGATATGTAATTCTGCATTGATGGTTCTTTCTTTCAACACTTTTAAAAATATTGGGTCACTTCCTTTTGGCCTTTCTGTTGAAGAATCCAGTTATTCAAATCATTGTTGCTCTCTAAGTAATGCATCATTTTTCTCTGGCTGCTATAAAGACTTTTCTTTTTATCATTTTTTTTATTGATGTCTTAATAGGTTATAACACTGTGGGGTTTTAGTTGTACATTTTTGTTTGTCCGTCACCTTGTGGATGTAACCCTTCACCCCTTGTGCCCACCCCCCACCCCCCTTCCCCTAGGTAACCACCAATCAGTTCTCTCTGTCCATGTGTTCACTTATATTCCATATATGAGTGAGTTCATGCAGTGTCTGTCCTTCTCTCTCTGGCTTATTTCACTTAACATAATACCCTCTAGGTCCATCCATGTTGTTGCAAATGGGACAATTGTGTCTTTTCTTATGGCTGAGTAGTATTCCATTGTATGTATATACCACATCTTCTTGAACCAATCATCAGTTGAGGGACACTTGGGTTGCTTCCACTTCTTGGCTATCGTGAATAATGCTGCAATGAACATAGGGGTGCATAACACTCTTGTGATGGTTGATTTCATGTCCATTGGGTAGATGCCCAAGAGTGGGATTGCTGGATCATATGGTATTTCTATTTTTAATTTTTTGAGGACTCTCCATACTGTTTTCCATAGAGGCTGCACCAGTTTACATTCCCACCAGCAGTGAATGAGGGTCCCCATTTCTCCACAACCTCTCCAGCATTTGTTGTTACTTGTCTTTGTGATTATAGCCATTCTAACCGGTGTAAGGTGATATCTTAGTGTAGTTTTGATCTGCATTTCCCTGATGATTAGTGATGTTGAACATCTTTTCATGTGTCTATTGGCCATCTGTATCTCTTCCTTGGAAAAATGTCTGTTCATACCCTCTGCCCATTTTTTGATCGGGTTGTTTGTTTTTTTGTTGCTCAGTTGTATGAGATCTTTATATATTACTGAGATTAATCCCTTGTCAGACGAATGATTTGCAAATATTTTCTCCCAGCTGGTGGGTTGTTTATTCATTTTGATCCTGGTTTCATTTGCCTTGTAGAAGCTCTTTAGTCTGATGAGGTCCCACTTGTTTATTTTTTCTTTTGTTTCCCTTGTCTGGGTAGACATGGAATCTGAAAGGATCCCTTTATGTCCAATCTCAATTAGTGTACTGCCTATATTTTCTTCCAGGAGTTTTATAGTTTCAGGTCTCACTTTCAGGTCCTTGATCCATTTTGTATTGATTTTTGTATATGGCGATAGGAGATGGTTTACTTTCATTCTTTTGCATGTTGCTGTCCAATTTTCCCAGCACCATGTATTGAAGAGACTTCCCTCTCTCCATTGTATGTTCTTTGCTCCTTTGTCGAAGATTAGCTGTCCATAGGTGTGTGGTTTTATTTCTGGGCTTTCAATTCTGTTCCATTGATCTGTGTGTCTATTCTTGTACCAGTACCATGCTGTTTTGATTACTATAGCTTTATAGTATATTTTGAAATCAGGGATTGTGATGCTTCCAGCTTTGTTCTTTTTTTTTCAGAATTGCTTTAGCTATTCGGGCTCTTTTGTTGCCCCATACGAATTTCAGTAGTTTTTGTTCTATTACCGTGAAGAATGACATTGGGATTCTGATTGGGATTGCATTGAATCTATAGATTGCTTTAGGTAGAATGGACATTTTAACTATATTTATTCTTCCAATCCATGTGCACAGAATATTTTTCCATTTCTTTATGTCTTCCTCGATTTCTTTCAATAGTGTCTTATAGTTTTCATTGTATAGGTCTTTTACCTCCTTGGTTAAATTTATTCCCAGATATTTTATTCTTTTTGTTGCAATTATAAATGGGATTGTCTTTTTGAGTTCTCTTTCTGTTGGTTCATCGTTAGTGTATAGAAATGCAATTGATTTTTGTAAGTTGATTTTATACCCTGCCACTTTACTGTAGTTGTTGATTATTTCTAGTAGTTTTCCGATGGAATTTTTTGGGTTTTCTATGTATAAGATCATGTCGTCTGCAAATAGTGAGAGTTTCGCTTCTTCATTGCCTATTTGGAGTCCTTTTATTCCTTTTTCTTGCCTAATTGCTCTGGCTAGAACTTCCAGTACTATGTTGAATAAGAGCGCTGAGAGTGGGCTCCCTTGTGTTGTTCCTGTCCTCAAAGGAATGGCTTTCAGTTTTTCCCCATTGAGTAGGATGTTTGCTGTAGGTTTGTCATATATGGCCCTTATTATGTTGAGGTACTTTCCTTCTATACCCATTTTGTTGAGAGTTTTTATCATAAATGGATGCTGGATCTTGTCGAATGCCTTCTCTGCATCGATTGAGATGATCATGTGGTTTTTATTCTTCATTTTGTTAATGTGGTATATCATGTTGATTGATTTGCGGATGATGAACCATCCCTGTGTCCCTGGTATAAATCCCACTCGATTGTGGTGTATGATCTTTTTGATGTATTGCTGTATTCGGTTTGCCAATATTTTGTTGAGGTTTTTTGCGTCTATGTTCATCAGTGATATTGGCCTGTAGTTTTCCTTCTTTCTATTGTCCTTGTCTGGCTTTGGTATCAGCATGATGTCGGCCTCATGGAATGTGTTGGGAAGTATTCCATTTTCCTCTATTTTTTGGAATAGTCTGAGAAGGATAGGTGCTGAATCTTCTTTCAATGTTTGATAAAATTATCCAGGGAAGCCATCTGGTCCTGGGCTTTTATTTTTTGGGAGGTTTTTGATTACTGTTTCAATCTCTTTACTTGTGATTGGTCTGTTCAGATTCTCTATTTCTTCTGGATTCAGTTTTGGGAGGTTGTGCACGTCCAAGAATTTGTCCATCTCCTTTAGGTTGTCCAATTTGTTGGCGTAAAGTTTTTCATAGTATTCCCTAATAATCCCTTGTATTTCTGTGGTGTCTGTTGTAATTTCTCCTCTTTCATTTCTAATTTTATTTATTTGAGTCTTCTCCCTTCTTTTCTTAGTGAGTCTGGCTAAGGGTTTGTCAATTTTATTTATCTTCTCAAAGAACCAACTCTTATTTCATTGATCCTTTCTACTGTTTTTTGGTTTCAATTTCATTTATTTCTGCTCTGATTTTTATTATTTCCCTCCTTCTGCTGATTCGGGGCTTTGTCTGTTCTTCTTTTTTTAATTCTGTTAGGTGCAATTTAAGGTTATTTATTTGGGATTTTTCTTGTTTGTTAAGGTGAGCTTGTATTGCTATGAATTTCCCTCTCAGGACCGCTTTTGCTGCATCCCATATGAGTTGGTATGGTGTATTTTCCTTTTCATTTGTCTCTAGATAGCTTTTGATTTCTCCTTTAATTTCATCAATGACCCATTGGTTGTTCAGTAGCATGTTGTTTAGTCTCCACATCTTTGTCCCTTTCCTAGTTTTTTCCTTGCAGTTGATTTCTAGTTTCACAGCATTATGATCAGAAAAGATGCTTGTAATGATTTCAATCTTCTTAAATTTATAGAGGTTTGCCTTGTTTCCTAATATATGGTCTATCCTTGAAAATGTTCCATGTGCACTTGAGAAGAATGTGTACTCTGCTTTTTTTGGGTGGAGTGCTCTGTCTATATCTATTAAGTCCATTGCGTCTAGTTTTTCGTTTAAGTCCATTATTTCCTTATTGACTTTTTGTCTGGATGATCTATCCACTGATGTAAGGGGGGTGTTAAGATCCCCTACTATTATTGTGTTATTGTTAATATCTCAATATCTTAAATATCTCAATATCTTAAAGATATTGTTAATATCTTTAAGGTTTTTTAGCAGTTGTTTTATGTACTTTGGTGCTCCTGTGTTGGGTGCATAGATATTTATAAGTGTTATGTCTTCTTGGTGAAGAGTCCCTTTTATCATTATATATTGCCCTTCTTTTTCTCTCATTACCTTTTTTATCTTGAAGTCTACTTTGTCTGATATAAGTATGGCTACTCCTGCTTTCTTTTGTTTGCCATTAGCTTGGAGTATTGTTTTCCATCCTTTTATTTTGAGTCTGTGTTTGTCTTTAGAGCTGAGATGTGTTTCCTGGAGGCAGCAGATTGTTGGATCTTGGTTTTTAATCCATCCCGCCACTCTGTGTCTTTTGATTGGAGAATTCAATCCATTTACATTTAGAGTGATTATTGATATATGAGGGTTTAATGTTGCTATTTTATTGTTCACTTTCTGGTTCTTTTGCATTTCCTTCATTTCTTGTCCCTTGTGTTTCGGACTGCAAATTCAATTTGGTATTTCTGCATGCTCATTCTCTTGGTTTTCTCTTTATTTGTCATGTGTGGTTCTCTTCTGGTTATTTGTTTAGTGGTTACCGTGAGGTTTATATAAGCGATCTCCTGGATAAGAAAGTACATTTTCAGATGCCTCCTTTTTCCTGAGGCTGGGTCGATTCAATCCCTTACCTCTTCCCCTCCTTATTTGTTATCTCTTTATTCCAGTTTGTGTCATGAATGTGTGTTTCCAGTGATGAGCTTGAATTAATTTTTGATGTTATCCAACTGTAGTTTGTTCTGGTTTAGTCTCCTTGCTTTTCTCCTTGCTGAAATCTTTGTATCCCCTTTCTCATTTGTTTTTTTTTCAGGCCTAAGGGCCTTCTTGAGCATTTCTTGTAGTGGGGGTCTTGTGATGAACTCTCTTAGCTTTTGTTTATCAGGGAGAGTTATTATTTCTCCATCGTATTTGAAGGATATTTTTGCTGGATAAAGTATTCTTGGCTAAAGGTTTTTGTCTTTCATGATTTTCAATATATCATTCCAGTCTCTCCTAGCCTGTAGAGTTTCTGTCGAGAAATCAGCTGAGAGCCTGATGGGGTTTCCTTTGTATGTTATTTTGTTTTTTTGTTTAGCTGCCTTCAATATTATTTCCTTGTCACGGGTATTCTTCAAGTTTGCTACTATGTGGCGAGATGATTTTTTATTCCTGTTTATATATTTAGGTAATCTATTGATTTCATTCACTGTTATTTCCCTCTCGTTCCCTAGGTTGGGGAAGTTCTCAGCTATTATTTCTTTGAACAAACTCTCTGCTCCTTTTTCTCTTTCTTCTCCTTCTGGAATACCTATTATCCTTATGTTGCTTTTCCTCATTGAGTCTGATATTTCTCGAAGAATTTCTTCATTTCTTTTTAGTCTTAGCTCTCTCTCCTCCTCTATCTGGAGCATTTCTGCATGGCTATCCTCAATAGTGCTAATTCGTTCCTCCATATTGTCAGTTCTGCTCTTTAAAGACTCCATTTTTTCCACTATCTCGTTGATTTTGTTTTTCATCTCCAATAATTCTGATTGGTTTTTCTTTATGGTTTCAATCTCTTTTGTGACGAAATCCCTGAATTCGTTGATTTGTTTCTGTGTATTCTCTTGTATTTCATTGAGTTTGTTTATGATAGCTATTTTGAATTCTCTGTCATTAAGGTTATCAAATTCTGTGCCTTCAGGGTTGGTTTCTGGGTGTTTGTCATTTTCCTTTTGGTCTGTAGCCATAACAAATTGTCGCAAGGATCCGACGGGGACGGCCTTATTTTCTCCTTTCATGATAAAGTTGGTCCTGCAGTTTACCCCTGCTGCCACTGGATGGAGATCGCAAGCGGTATGCTCTGAGCCCGCTGCAGCCCCTGGAGGCATTATGCTGAAATGCGGGGTGTGTGGGGGGAGGGGTCCTCTCTTTCTCCTGCTCGACCCCGGGGTTTCCTTTCTGGCTCTCTTAGGGTGTTTGCTATACCCCCTAAACAGTCCGTCGTCGCTTCCCAGTGGGGATCTCTCAACAGTCTGTGAGAGCACCTGGATGGCAATAGTTTTCCCTGCTGTGCGCTGCCCCTCCCCCCTCTGTCTGCGAGCCGCGTTGTCTTTGCCAATCGATTGGGGAGGGAGAGTACAACTTCTTACCTCTCCTCGCGTCCTTTTGGGCTTCCCGCGCCTCCACCATCCGATGTATGGCAGCAGGGGTTTCTTAGAAGTCCTTTGTAGTGTTTGATTGAGCTCTGTTGGAATGCGAATGATGTTTTCGTTGTGTCGTAGGGGGCAGAGATTCAAAGAGGGAATCTCACCCCGCCATGATGCTGACGTCACTCCTCCTGCTTTAAAGACTTTTTGTTTGTCTTTATTTTTCAGCAGTTTGACTATGATGTGTCTGAGTGTGGATTTCTTTAGATTTACCCTGTTTGAGGTTTGCTGAGCTTCTCATCCGTATTTGGGAGTTTTCAGCCATTATTTCTTCAAATACTTTTTCTACACTGCACTCCTTCTCCTTTCCTGGGACTCCAATGAAATCAATATTAGACTTTATGTTTTTGTCTCACCAGTCCCTGAGGCTCTGTTATTTTTTTTTTATCCTCTTCCTCTCATTGTTTAGATTGAGTAATTTCTATTGATCTGTCTTCAAGCTCACTAACTCCTTCCTCTTTCATCTCCATCCTGCTATTGGGCCCATCCAGTGAGTTTCTTATTTCAGTTCTTGGATTTTTCAGTTCAAAATTTCCATTTAGTTCCTTGTTATGTCTTCTGTTTCTTTGCTAACCTTACTTTATTTTTCTTCTTGTTTCAGTCCTTTAGCTAGAAAGCTGGGGCTGGGGCTTGATTTCTCCCACTTTGCCATGCACTTCCTGCAGCTGCACCCAAATCAGGGGCCAAGTGGTGACAAGACAGAGAAAGAGAAAAGCAACTAGAGTTGGCCCACCCTCTCAGAACTGCAGTTCCACTGAAGGAGTGGAAGGTTCCCTTCCCACAGAGTTGTGGCTCCTGTAGTCCCCATTAAATGTCTAGGCCACTGCCACCACCATCACCACAGGATCACTGGGGGGCTGGGATGTGGGAGAGTGGAGAAAGGAAAGAGGAAAAAAAAAAAAACAAGGGATTTCTTCCCTCTGTTGGAGCATTATAAGTTCCCTCTTCTACTCTTCAAGCCGGGGGCTCATAGAGTTCTCTGCCTCTTAGCACCCTGCCATGTTGGCTGGGAGATACCAAACACAAAAGAGTGGTAAACTCACTGGAAGTTTGGTGGTACTTGCATTCTGGTGATCTTCCCCAATAGCTGCTCCATGCATCCCATCCAGGTTTTATAGCTGCATTTAGTGGGAGAGAAGGATAGAGTGTGCTTTCTCCATCTTGCCTGGAACCAGAGCCCCTCCTGGTGTCCATTTTTATTCTATTCTCTTGTCTAGCATTTATTTCATGGCCACTTTATTTGTGGTGCTATTTTGGGCACTGAGCATACAAGAATGAATACAATACCTCTCTGTCTTTGAGGATTTAGTCACATTTTAATGGAGCACCTGAAGTATTTAAATGAGTAGCCCTTTTTTCTCTAACCGCCTCTTTTTCAAGTCCATCCCATTATTTGTTAAAATAATTAAAATAGGGATGAGAGAACAACTGGTTTGGGTTCTAGTTTTAGACACAACCAAATTGTACTCTTCAGCTGCCATTCTTCATTCCCCTAAAAGGATTTTTAAAAATTAGATAAAGCCCTCAGCAAACATTTTGAATATATAAAAGATCACAAGATCACGAGTAGATACATATGAAACTCTGCCTTTAAAATCCAGTCTATGTGTTCAACCAAGTGTGTTTCCTTAGCCTGTGATCATCAGCTGATGTTTACCTTGATAATTTGACAGCACTGGAAGTAGTATAAAGAATGCAAAAAGCTTGAGAGGCAGCATAGCATAGTGACACAGAGCTGGGGCTCTGGCACCAGCATGTCTGGTTTCAAATCCTGACTCCACCATTTCTTGCCCATGTAACCTTGGGCAAGTTACTTGACCTCTCTGTGCCTCAGCTTCCTCATCTGAAAAATGCTAATAATATAGCACCTACACCATAGATAGAGTGGGTGAGGATTAATGATTCAGTCCATGTAAGATATTAATATAGTGCCTAGCCCATAATAAGCCCATAATAAGTTCTTGGGAATGTTAGGTATGGTTACTATTGATGGCAAAAATTTGTTTCTTTAATAACACTTTTTGTACCAGCTTTGATTCTACATTCAACATTGGCAAGCTCTTCAATTTACAGGTTGGTTTTTAAAGTTCAAGACTCTTGTGCCTTTCTTTATAAATCACTGGCCTGGTTTAGTCACAGTAATAGATCCTAAGCTTGGTAATGTTTCTGAGCATCTTTGGTACAAAGTTACCATTTGGTTAGAGGATTTTAGATAGTGGTATAAGTATGTGTCATTTGTCAGAAGTTCTCCCTGCAGTAATGACAGATATATACTCTGAGTGCTCTCTTTGCAGTACTTCTTAGATCTGTTTTTTTGTAGTGTGGTATTCTTAACCATTCATATTCTTATTACACATTTCATTTTAGGTCCATGTGCTGACTTTCACTGTTTACATGTTGCTGCAAGGCCTCACCAACAAGCTACAAGTTGGGGATTTGGACTCTTGTTTAGATATAATGATTGAGGTAAGATTTAGAGAAAGGAATTCTAAATTTTTTTAAGTGGGCAAAGGACACAAAAGATAAGTTCACAAAATAAGAAGTCATCGTAGCCTATAAAAATGAAAACAATGTATTGTCTCATCTCTTAGGTTAGCAGAGGTTTAAAAAGTTGACTCAAGTGAAGTGAGATGGGCACTCTGCCATTGCTAGTACGTCATAAGTTGGTATAACCTTTCTGGAAAGAAAGTTAGCATTGTGTATCAAGGGCTTTTGAAATGGGCAAAAATTTCAACTACTTCCAAGAACCTGTTTGAAAGGAATAGTCAGAGATGTGGTCTGGGGTTTATATGAAAGTATATAAGAGGTTTACTTATAATAGTGAAAAATTAATAACAATCAGCTTATAAAATTGGATAATTTGATAATTTAGGACATAGAATTAGGAAGACACTGAATTTGCCACAAAACCTTTTGTTCATTAGTGAAACAGTGTAAGCACTAACATTTTGAATTAAATACATTAATTTTGATAATTAAGTTGCAAACATCATGAGACTTTCTTAAAGAGAAATTAAGCTAATCTTAAGTAATATCAGAGAAGAAGTACCTGTCTATATTATACAATTATTTATATAACTGTAGAGTATTCTTCTTTTCTTTCCCATTAGTATAAAACTTCAGGTGTTTCTGTATTTGTTTTTTACTAATTGGTTCCTAAACTACATTGAAAGAAGTAAAATCTAAAAGAAGAAATTCCTGCCATCTAATTCCAGTCCAACCTGTTTTCCTTGATTTGGACGTACCAATGCTCTTTTCAAAGACTGCTTATATCTTGCTGAGTGCACATAATTGCCATTTGGCCTTTTTCATTCGAAGATTTTTAACCATGAGTTGTTTGGAGCTATTGCTGAAGAGAAGGAAGTAAAGCAGATCCTCTCCAAAGTCATGGAGGCACGAAGAAGCAAGAGTTACGATTCTTATGAAATCCTGGGCAAGTTTGTAGGAAAAAATCAGGTTACAAAACTTATCCTTCCATTAAAAGAGGTAAGGACTTGAATGCAATACAGGAGATCCCCACATTACAACATCGTGAGTTCTTGAAAAGAACCTTGCAGGGCAAACCTTAACACATAACACAGCAGTTGGTCATCACGATTTCCTCTGGTGCTAAGAACATCAATACCATATGGGCACTAGCTGGCAGCCCTGCGTTGGGCATTCTAATCTTATAATCAGAGTCCCTGATGTAAACCATGAGATGCAGAAGGAAGGGCAATAAGAATTGAAGTGCATGTGAATTTAACAACTGGGTCCAGTTAAAGCAGCTAAGAATGTAGCCTTTGGAGTCAGACTGCTTCTCCCAGATTGCCAAGAGGAAGCGAGCTGGCATTTGCTAAACACGTATTCTGTTCTAAGCATTGTGCTTCATTATCTCTTCTCATCTGCACAACCACCCTGTGAGATAAATGGTACTTCCATCTTACAGATAAGAAAATTTAGGCTCAGAAGAGTAGAAAGGAACAGAGTTTAAAAGGAAAGTTTCTGATCCAAAGCTCACATTTTCCACTGTTTTGTTCTGCCACCTATCAGGCAGGGACTGTAATTTACCTTCACAGTGTTCTCTGTGCCTACTGCAGGGGTGAACGTTCAGTGAACAATATTAATTCATTTTATTACAGTTTTATATACTAAAACTGGAGCAAAAAATATTATGTAATGACGTGAATTAACTATATTTCCAAATGTTTTGGTGCTAGATTAACTCCATAATTGCTCCTAGAATGCATTTAGTCTTATCTGAGCCTGATGGAAGAATGTTAGATGTGCTCTGAGGGTGAGAGAGGGTCAATAGAGCACGTGTATATTATCAAGTCCTTCCAAGATAACAGAAGTTATTAATGCCGTGTCCTCTGCAAGGGAATAGCTATGAAGTGCTGAAGGTTTTGCTGAAGTTGATGGTCCTGGGTTCCCATTAAGTTCCTCTGATTTGGCCCAATAACTAATGTCAAACCCTGAGGGTTGGCCCCTCACTACTTCATTAGCATGGTTTCCTATGAGTCGTGACACTGCATTTTGTTGATGTTGTGTGTGTGTGTGTGTGTATGTGTGTGTGTGTGTGTGTGTGCACGCACGCATGCACGCTTGCCTAAAATCCAGCCCCTTTAATGCACTTGGAGGGTTGGCATCTTCCAAGTGTCACATCATATCTCCAGCTGTGTGCCCTGAGGCCTCACTAACAGTGAGAGCACAGAGGGAGTGCAAGAGATCCAGAGGCACGCACACTGCTGACAGTGCTTATCTCTAGGGTTGAGGTTATGGGTAAATTTTACTTTATATTTTATATCTATGTTTGAAATTTTATTAAGAATGTGTTTCTTTTTTAATTAGGGGGAAAAAATATTAAAAAGCAAACCTATAAAGGAAAACTACCATTACAACAACTCAAAATGCAGTTCTCTGTTACCCCAGCATGCATTTATGTTTGCCTTTAGATCTTACAAAATACCACGAGTTTAAAACTGGCCCGGAAAGTTCATGAAACCTTACGCCGAATCATAGCAGGATTAATTGTAAACCAGGAAATGACGGCAGAATCCATTCTATTGCTCAGTTATGGTTTGGTCAGTGAAAATCTTCCCCTGTTAACAGAAAAGGAGAAGTAAGTTCGAAAAAACTTTATGGTTTAGGTGCTTGCTTCTAATAAGCATTCAGTTCTTAATTACTCTTAAGTGGGTTCATTTAATAATTTGCTTTAGTTAAAAAGAAAATTATATTTATCTGAGTTATAAGATGGTACTGCTTTGTGGTGTTTGGGCTGAAGTCCTTTCAAGTGATATATCTCAAAATGAGATTCTTTTTCTGATGAGTGAGGTAGCCGTGACAGCAGCCAGTTATTTTGACATTTTTCTGAAACTATTTTTGTTTCGGATATTTATTGAATCAAAGTTACGATAGATTTTAAATATATGCCTTTCATTCTGATCAGACAGAGATTTAGACCTTAAAAGATTTTAAAATACCTTATTGGTGAACTTCCTTTGGATTTTGCTTCTGTGTTCTAAAGGAGATTCCTTGGCATCTGTTTTTAGAAATCAAAGAAAGGGAGTGTTCCCTTATTGTTCATCTTAATTTAAATGTGTGTTCATCAATCTAATCTCTTGTTTTTGGGGTTGTCCTAGTATCCTTGATCAATAAGCTAATAATCTGTGTCTCGTGGTTAAGGGAGAAAACACCCACAGCAAACAGCACGTTATTTAGTGCTGGACTCCCATCCCCAGAGGGGGCCACAGTCACTTCTGGGAATGCAGCATACAGTGTTCTTCCCCCTGTTTTTCATTCTGTTGTGATTGACAGAAATCCAGCAGCCCCTGCACCAGATCCACGTCTGCCACCGCAGAGCTGTCTTCTACTCCCCCCAACTCCAGTTCGAGGTGGGCAGAAAGCTGTTGTGAGCAGGAAAACCAACATGCACATATTTATTGAGTCTGGGCTTCGGGTAAGAATTAAAGTGAGCTTTGCTGCCCACATTGAGTCTGTGTCTTTTAATCTTCTGCCGAATTTCCAGTATTGCTCATTTCCACTGTGAGTGCCTTACTATAAATAAATTATGGAATTTTTTTAAGTGCATTGGTCCATTCACTGTTTATCTCTTCTAGTACTAACTTTGATGATATAACTATCTCAGAATTAATGGTTCTTACCGACCAAATATTTATTATGGCTTCACTGTTGCTTTGCCCATGAGCACCTCTGAATTACTTTGAATTTTTTTAAAAGATGGTGAGCTTTTAAAAACACAAATCTGATCATTTGATTTCATTTTAAAAACCTTCAGGGGCTAGCCCTGTGGCGTAGGATCAGCATGTTCTGCTTCAGCGGCCCGGGTTCATGGGTTTGGATCCTGGGCGTGGACCTGCAACACTCATCAGCCACACTGTGGCAGCGACCCATGTATAAAGTAGAGGAGGACTGGCACAGGTGTTAGCTCAGGGCTAATCTTCCTCAGCAAAAAAAAAAACCCTTCATTGGCTCCCATTTTTCCTAGTAGAGAGCCTAGTCCTTCATTTGGGGTACAAGGGCCTAGCCCCATATTGTACCACTCCAACACACGTTCCAGCCACACTGGCTTCCCTTCAGTTCTATAAAATCACAACATTCTTCCTGCCCCAGGACCTCACCACCTACTCCTTCCTCTGCTCAGGTCCCCACAGAACTCTCAAAGCACCCTGCATTTACAGTTAATTATTTCTTGGAGTCTGTCTCCCTAGCTAAGATCCATCAGGGCAGGGAACGTGCCCATCTTGGTCATTGCTGTGTCCTGTGTACCAAGCCAGTGCCTGGGATCAAATGCTGAGTAACCATTTGGTAAATGAACTTAGAATCTCAGCTGCACAGTGAGCTCCCTCCTTTACTTCCTAAGACTCTCCCAGGCGGTTTCCCATTTCTTCAAAGTTTTTGTCACTTCACTAGGGTCATTTTAACATTTCACGTTTGTCTCTTAAAATCATTTCACCTTCACCTCACTCATTTGGTTTTAATGGGCAACTGACGTGAAATATCTTTTTAAATCATTTTAGCTGCTGCATCTGAGTCTGAAGACTTCCAAGATCAAGTCTTCAAGTGAACAGGTTCTGGAAATGTTGGATCCTTTTGTGTCTCTCCTCATAGACTGCCTGGGTTCCATGGACGTGAAGGTAAGCCTCTGTTCCTTCACAAGAGGTGTGTTGTGCAAAACACGTAGAACCTACTTCTAGACTTGTGCTTCACAAGATGGTTGAGTTTTTAAAGGGATTTATGACATCATGAACCACCTCTATCCCCTGCATTAAGTTGCTCCCCAATTTAATAATCCCATCTGATGGGTAGCCCTTAACAGTTTTAAAAGTCCTTCTGGGTACATCAATTATTTCATTTGACCCTCGAAACAACTTCATGAGGGTGAGTGGTGGTGTCCCCGTGTCAGTAATCATCATCATCACTACTGCTATGAATCCTCATAACAGTCCATGAGGCATATACCATTAATGTTTCTGTTTCATAAATGAGAAAATTAGGCCTTAGGCTAGGTGACTTGCCCCAGATCACAGATCTAGAATAAGAGCCTCAGTCTGTCAGATTTAAAGCCTCCACCTCTCTCTCCCACTGCCTCAGATTGCCTGTTTTACAGTGAAGGTGCTGAGAGGTTACGTAACATCTCTGTAGTTGAACAGGTAAAAGCTGCAGAGCTGGGCTTTAAGCCGTGGTCTTTCTCGCTCCTGAGCTCTTGCCTCCCTGTCTTCATCTAATCCAGCCCAGTGAGGCCATCACAGCAGTCAGAGCAGTAGGGGTCTGTAGGTAGAGCTGAACTAGGTGAACTAGCTGCTCTAGGCGATCTCTGAGCTTTGGTGTAGAAGTTCAGGGATCCTTGTGTAATTACTTGGTCCCAGCACACGTTTTTCATACCTTTTGCACAGCACTTAAAAATATTAAGTTATGGTTCATTGTTCCCATGCTTAATTTCTGAGCCAGCTATCTTCTCCTTATGAAGGATGGCATCCTTTTTATCTTTGTATTTCTAATACTCTGTAGAATGCCTTGTATACATAATACAAGCTTAGTTAGAATGGATTAAATTGAAGTACTGTTCTGGAAAATAGAAAAGTCATTTATAATGTATTCCCTCTACCCCCTCCCAAAAAAGTTGCTAAAATTGGCCAACCCATCCAATCATTTACCCATATAGTTAAGAATATGGTAAGTGAGCACCTTTTCTTATTTGCTTGTGATATATTTTTACTTGCCTTGGAGAAGCAGTAGGTTCTTCTACAACAGGGAATAGGAAACTTCCCTGTCCTCTTACACTTTGGCACAGTCTCCAGAGTGGGCTGGGCAGAGCATTTCACTCTTTCAACTCGATTGTTTTAGAGTCTCTACAGCCTCAGGTGCTGGGTTATTGGGTTTGGTCACTTCATAAGTTGATTGGATTTGTTTGGGTATTTTTGTTTTTCAGGTGATCACAAGTGCTTTACAATGCCTGATCTGGGTCTTGAGATTCCCTCTGCCTTCCATAGAAACAAAAGCAGAACAGCTGACAAAACACCTTTTCCTGTTGCTGAAGGACTATGCAAAACTCGGGGCTGCCAGGGGCCAGAACTTCCACCTTGTGGTAAATTGTTTCAAGGTGAGGTGTTTTCACTTGCATTTAGAAAAAGCCAGGACCAGCATTAATATAAAGTTAGTTTTCCCCATTGTCTTTTGTGGTCTTGGTCAAAAATTTTTCCATATTAATTTGCTAAGGCCGGAGGGTTGGTAGCCTATGTGAAAAAGCACTCATGTTATATTAAGTCCTCATTATTTCACTGGATCCTGATTTGTGGGACGTCCTGGCTGTTAACCTCACTATTGTAACTTGCAGTGTGTGACCATACTTGTGAAGAAAGTGAAGTCTTACCAGATAACCAAAAAGCACCTTCAAGTCCTACTAGCATATGCTGAGGAGGACATTTATGATACTTCAAGACAAGCCACTGCATTTGGTCTTCTGAAGGTACAGTGTCACCAGAATGTTGGATTGTATAGTTTATGATCCTCACATCAGATATTTAAAATAACATGGAACATAGAGTTTTGGCTAGATGGAGACTTCCAAAATTTATATATATAATTTATAAAGATTAGATGGTTTTGGTGGATTAATTATAAGCTATAAGCTAACATATCTACTTATTAAAAAGTTTGAAGTGAGCTCTATATTAACGCTTCCAGGGAATTCTGTACGAATACAAGTACTCTTCTTACATTTATCATATTGGACATTGTTTTTTCTTTTTACTTAATAGTGGTAAAATATACATAACATGAAATTGACCATTTCAACATTTTTAAGCATGTGTTCTTTTTCTTTTGGAGATTCTTTAATTATGTTTGAATTGCCTGTGACTGTTTTAACATCAGGTCGGCTTACACCCATCTGCAGTAAAACATGACATGAGTATATCATTTCCTTTTGTATTTTAGGCCATTTTATCAAGAAAGTTGTTGGTCCCAGAAATTGATGATGTCATGAGGAAAGTATCCAAGTTGGCAATTTCTGCACAAAACGAACCAGTCAGAGTCCAGTGCAGACAGGTTTGTAGAGAGAGCTTATTCTCATCACAAGGGTTGGGCCCTGCCTTCTCTGTGTGGCTTTAAGATAGAAAGATGTGTCAACATGGACTGAATTCTGAAGACAACTTTGTGTCATATTCTTGCTTTATTCTGAGACTCAGGAACCCATTTACACACCAAGTGTGAGAAGGGTCTCTGCTTTGGCTTAAGGATACTTTTCAGTTAACAAGGAGCATTCGAGGATAGCCCACCATATGTGGCACATTTCAGGTGTATGAGGAAGTATGTTTTCTCTCTGCAGCGTGATGGCCTGCAGCAAAGGTTTCCATCCAGTTGTCCAGTCATCAGCTACTTATGCGGATCGGTGTTTACCAGGTGCTGCTGGAAGAGCAGTCAGTAAAATTTTCATAGTCCCTATCCTACAGGAGACAGGCAGGCACAAAGCAAAAATTCCACAGTTACTTAATTACACACGTCCTAAGTGCCAGGAGGGAAAAAGTGCTGTCATATTTCATCATTTGAAAGACACACCATTATTTATATACCTCATAGAAACAAAAAAACTATGACACAAGGGTAAGATGCCATCAATTATAAGATACATCCCAATTTCAAATACATTGAAAAACTGTGCGTCCTAGAATTGATGAAATATGGAAGAGCATATGATAAGCACATATGATGGGGTGGTGGACCACGCTAGTGTGAGAATCAGGGAAGACTTTCCTGAAGATTGGCATGTAAGCCAAAACGTGAAAGAATAAGGCTTCGCCTTCCAGGCAAAGGGAGCAGCCAATGCCTGAAGAAGGTTAAGCCTTGAGGTGGGTGAGAGCTTCGCTTGTTGGAGGAGCTAAATGAAGGTGAGTGAGGTGGGGAGGGAGCCAGGTCAGGCAAGACCTTGTGGTCTCGTTAAAGATTTAGGGCTTTGTTCTAAGAAGAGCAAAAAGCTGCTAAAATCTTGAGGCAGGGGAGTGACATGAGCAGATTTGTGTTTCTTCATTTGTCCATCCCTGATCACATGAGCACATATCACACCCAGGAGGTAGAAGGGTCTGAACTGGAAATGTGAACTCGGGATTGAAGGAGGATATGGGCTGCTGAAGAGGCCAGGGTGGAAAGGGAGGAAGCATGTCTTTAGAAAAAGGTTCCTTGACTACTGTTAAGAAGGAGGGCCAGCTACTATTTATTAAGCACTAGCTGTATGCCCAGCACTTTACATACATGACTTTTATTTGTAACTACCCTTCAGAAGAAATAGTACTCCCATTTTATGGCTGGGGGAGAAAACAGGCCTTGGAAAGTTTAATGGTGTGCCTTAGTTCTCACAGTTTATTAATAAAGGAGACTAAATAGTTTAGTGGTTTGAAAGCAGAGCCTTTGGATGCAGATAGACTAGGCATGGAATTCTGGCATTGTCACCTGAGCAAGTTACTTACCTCTCTGTGCCAACTTCATTCTCTTCGTCTGTAAAATGGGGTAATATCACCTACTTCCTAAGGGAGTGATGAGTATTAACCAAGAAACACTTAACACAGTGCTTGGCACATAGAATTTAGTAAATACAGTAGTTATTATTATCAATATTAATATTTTTATCACCATTATTGTTTCTTATTCATGGGGAAATATGGGGTTGAACCACAGTCCATACTTGTCCAGCACAGAGAGGAACAAAGAGAGGAGCTTCCAACATGTGAGCTTAAATTTGTAGCCCTAAACAACCATGCCAGTGGTGGGTAAGGACTTGACTCAATCAGGCACCTAGTGCAGTACCTGGGGAAGTGAAGTGGAAGGGGAGGTAGAAAGAAAGAGGCACGGTTGTTGATTCAGGAGGCAGACTTTGCCTGATTGATCACCGTTCTGGAAGGTCTCTGTAACCTACCAGTGTGTCCCAGAAAGCAGCTTAGGAAACAGGAATCCTGGAGAGATGGGATCCAAATAATTATCTGTGTGACTTTTGTTCTTAGGTTTTTCTGAAATATATTCTTGACTATCCCCTGGGGGAGAAATTGAGACCAAACTTGGAATTCATGCTTGCTCAACTGAAGTAAGTTTAAGTCATAAATTACATGGGGGCAGAGGGTAGTTTCTTCTCTCCTTTTAATGTAGCAGCTGTCATGAAATGACAAAGCCTAAACATAATGGCACATTCTCTGAGGATATCATCTGAATCATTGACCTGATTATCAAACATTGTGTGTGGCTTTGTATGGCAGTTCTGTAAGTTGCTTTTCAGTTCAGTCTGACCATTAATTTTGATTAGAGTCCACTTAGGAAAATGGTAAAAATCTAACAAAATTACATTTAAAACTGCACAGTAGGGGCCAGCCCAGTGGCCTAGCGGTCAAGTTTGCACATTCCGCTTCAGTGCCCGAGGTTCGCCAGTTCAGATCCTGGGTACGAACCTACTCACCACTCATCAAGCCATGCTGACGTGGCATCCCACATGGAAGAACTAGAAGGACCTACAACTAGGATATACAACTATGTACTGGGGCTTTGGGGAGAAAAAAGAAAAAGAGGAAAATTGACAACAGATGTTAGCTCAGGGCCAATCTTCCTCAAAAAAAAAAAACTGCACAGTAGCATGATGGATATATACAAGCATTAAAATTGGAAAAATGGGGGCCTGCCCCACGGCCTAGTGGTTAAGTTCAGCACGCTGCACTTCAGTGGCCCAGGTTCGGTTCCCAGGCACGGACATACACCCCTCGTCAGCAGCCATGCTGTGGCAGTGACCCACCTATAAAATAAGAGGAAGACTGGCACAGATGTCAGCTCAGGGCAAATCTTCCTGCAAATCTTCCTCCAGCAAAAAGAGGAAGATTGGCAACAGATGTTAGCTCAGGGTGAATCTTTCTTGGCAAAAAAAAAAATGGAGTTTTTTCCACTTTTTAAGAAATAGATTGACACCATGAAACAATATTTTAAACTTTTTAAAGTATTTATTGGTAAATTTAAAAGATACTAACAAGTCCATCTAATGTTCTTGCCCTAGTTATGAACACGAGACCGGGAGAGAGTCCACCTTGGAAATGATTGCCTATCTCTTTGACACATTCCCTCAGGTACTGTGAGTCACAAAGACAAACTGTTAGCTATGTTTCCCTTGAGCCCTGGGAGCCCACAGTCCTCCCTTGTTAGAGCATCTGTGAGAATTCCAGTCTGAGTGTGCTCATAGTGCCTGTTTCCTTTTAGGGACTGCTCCATGAGAACTGCGGGATGTTCTTTATTCCTCTTTGTTTAATGATGGTGAACGACGACTCTGCCGTGTGTAAAAAGATGGCGTCCATGACAATCAAATCCTTACTCAGTAAAATCAACCTTGAGAAAAAAGATTGGCTCTTTGATATGGTTACCACCTGGTTTGGAGCAAAAAAGGTCAGGGTTGCTTTTTGTCATATTTCAATAAAAAGTCTCAGCCTTTGGTGTTCAGACTTTAAATAAGAATACATATTATACATTGTTGAATTAATTTTTCTCAAATAGCTTTATTATTTTTATTTGATTATGTTAATAATATATTCTTATAGTAAAATTTCAGGAAATATAAGAAGTTATGGAGAGTAACATAAAATTCACCTGTATTCCCACTACATGATTAATGTCAGCCAGTTACTCCACTATGTGAATGTATTGTAATTTACTTAACCAGTCTCCACTGAAGAATACCTTTGTTTCCAATTTTGCTTCTTCACTTAACGGAATATAATTTTTGTCAATGATTGCATCCACTTGCCGATTCTACCACCATCAGTGACCCATCTTTGTGGAACATAAACAACACGTGTCATATCTTAATACTGGCTTTAAGTATTAAAGTCAGAATGGGTGCTGTATGAAACTTCTTTCCTTTTTTTTTTTCTAATTTAAAATGGAAGAAATAAAATATTCAGTGGAAAATGATGAATGCCACTTTTTAAAAAATGTTATTCTTGCGTATGAAGATTTCTCTGTGTTTTTCACATTAGCCACCAGAGATCCACATTCTATTGATTTTTGGCATCATAAAGAAATATTGAGAACAGTCGTGCCCACCTTCATTTTACAATTTTGGAAACAGCCTCCCAAGTTGTGTTGACATTGGTCTTGTGGTGGTTTATTTTTGGTAGAGCTTAAATAGACAACTAGCTGCCCTGATCTGTGGCTTGTTTGTGGAAAGTGAAGGCGTCACTTTTGAAAGAAGACTTGGAACTGTTCTTCCTGTGATTGAAAAGGAAATTGATCCTGAAAACTTTAAAGATGTAAGTTATTTGCCAGAGAATAAAACTTTTGCTAGTTTTTATAGTTTTACTTGAGATGATATAGGTAATAGATTAAATATTATTTGTGTTTAAAAATTTTTTTTTATTAATCAAAGCAAGAATTCAATGCAATTGGATCTTCTTTTTAAAATAAGTGTTAAAGTATATTATCTTCTATAGTATATGAAGATCAAAGGTTCTCAAGCAGGCCTGTTTTGCCCGCCCCCCGCCCAGGGGACACTTAGCAGCATCTGCAGACATTTTTCGTTGTCACAACTTGGGTGGGGGAGGTGCTACTGGCATCTAGTGGGCAGAGGCCAGGGCTGCTTCTAATCAACCTGTAATGCAGAGCGGCCCCCACAGCAACAGTTATCTGACCCAAAATGTCAGTAGTGTTGAGGTGAGAAACCCTGCTGTAGATTTACATGCTGGAGTAAAAATATCCTTAAAATACTTTGAAATTGTTGTCTTAATTGAATTACATCCATCCTGTTTTTTAGATCATGGAAGAGACTGAAGAAAAAGCTGCAGATCGCCTTCTGTTTAGTTTTCTTACACTGATAAGTAAACTCATCAAGGAATGTAATATTGTTCAGTTTACCAAGCCCTCTGAGACTTTGAGTAAAATCTGGAGTAAGTGTTTCCTTTTTATTTAAATCTAAAAATAAACAGTTGGATAGAATTACTGAAAACAGATTTGGGAAATTAGAATATGAATACTTCGGGAAGTATAGAAGGTCAGGAAAAAAGTCCATGAGAAAAAGATTTAAAAGCCCCTTTCAGATTGATTACAGTGAATCTTTTGAGGAAAATAATATATATTTATGACTTCATAAGTAATACATTTCATTTATAAAAGAAAGAATATTAATTATGGGGGAGTAAAAGAAAGGAAAAAATTTCCCAAAGTCCTCCTTGCTACTTCATGATAATTTGGTATATATTTCCATCAGTCTTTCTTTTTAGTTAAACAGCCATAGGTTTTTTAGAGAGGTTGCATAATTCCGTATAAACTTTTATATCTTGTTTATACCTAAATGAGCATATTACTATACTGTAATACACTGCACTAGATATCCTTTTAAATAGCTATAAATAGTCCATCGTGCAGAAGGACCATAATTTACTAAATCACTTCACTTCTATGGGACATTTATTATATATATCAATCTTTAAATAAAAAATAAAATGCTAGAATTTTTAATTTAACATATTCAATTTTGATTAGTCAATAGGAAATAGACACTAGAATGAATGTTTTAAGTACCCACATAATTTAAGAGAACTGGTGATCCTGAGAAACAATATAATTACTGAGTTACTATATGGCCTACTCTGGTATGGCTCCACTGAGACGTGGCCAGATTATTACAAAGGTTCATATAGAACAAAAGTAAAATCACGTTCATGAAATAGAACAGCATAGACTAAAACTCAGATAGGACACTGTTCATCCAGAATTTTAATCCTGTTCCCGAACACCCACCAGGATTTTCCACTGTACTCTCCAAGTGTGGTATATGGAGAGTGGCCATGTAGCATAAAAGTAGGAGCTTTGGGGCCAGATTGAGCTGCTGCCCAGGACTGGTTCTGCCTGTTACAGCTGGGCACCTCACTTAGCCCCCTGGAACATGTTTCCTCATCTGTAAAATGGAAATGACAGTTCTAATCTCACAGAATCTAATCTCAAGAAGTCTAAGTGAGATAATATATGTAACATACTTAGCCCTGTGCCTGGCACATAGAAAGCCTCAAGAAATGATAACTTTCCAGTCAGGTACATAGAGCCACCAATTTCAATAGTTATTAGAAACAAACGTGTACCTATATACATACTTACACTACTTAATTTAGAAATTAAATGTTAATGCCACCTTATCTCCCTTGAATCTGAAACTAATTCTTTGGAACTGGTCTGGTTTTAGGCCTACTCGTACCTCTCGTGTCATTTACCATGTCAGGAGGTGGTTTTCTAGTTGTTTCCAGCGTTTTGCCACCTCACTTCTCCTTAGCTCCTTGAGAGCTTCCTGAGGGACTGTTTTGTTCATCTTTGGTTCCCAAATCCAAGCACATAATAGATCCTCAATAAGTGCCTAATATAGTCATGTTTACCACAGAGTCAGAAAAGCTGTGAGACGTCTGAGAACGCATTTTGGTTCCCTCAGGTCACGTGCACTCTCACCTGAGACACCCGCACAATTGGGTGTGGCTCACTGCAGCCCAGATATTTGGACTCCTCTTTGCCTCTTGCCAACCAGAGGAACTTACAAGAAAATGGAATGCCAAAAAGACTAAAAAGAAACTCTCAGAACCTGTAGCAATCAGGTTCCTAACAAGTGACCTTGACCAAAAGGTAAGGTTTTTCTAAAATCTTTTCCTTCCCTCGTGATCTGTGAGTGTTCATTCTGGTTCATGTAACTGTCTTGGGGTTGGCCCTTAGGAGAAGCTCTTACAGCCAACAACTCATTGCACATGTGAATCTACAGGAGTGTTAGGAACCAGAGAGGGGTCACCCTCAAGGCCAAGGTTTTTCAGATAATTTTTAGACCATCAGTCTAGTCAGACTTTTGCTTATTTCACATGTTCATCTTCCATTATATGTTTAAGTTCTTTATCAACATTGGAAAATCAGATGTTTTTTATTTATTTATTTATTTATTTTTTTTTTTTGTGGGGAAGACCAGCCCTGAGCTAACATCTGTTGCCAATCCTCCCCTTTTTGCTGAGGAAGACTGGCCCTGGGCTAACATCCGTGCCCATCTTCCTCCACTTTATATGGGACGCCACCACGGTATGGCTGACAAGCAGTGCGTCGGCGGGCGCCCGGGATCCGAACTCGCGAACCCCGGGCTGCCAAGCGCGGACTAAACCGCTGCGCCACCGGGCGGCCCCTGTTTTTTATTTTTTTGAAAATAAGATTAATTCAGTCTGTCCTGGCTCCTTCATAACCTTGTTGTTCATGCAGATGTTTGGCAGGGACCATGTTATATCCATCTCTGATTTCCTGGGACCTAGAACAACACCTGGCACCTAGTGGGAACTTCATAAATATTGAAAGAGTGGAGGGTAGAAGGGAAGAAAAAAATATATTGGGGTATTGCAAAGTTCTCTACTAATAATCTAAGGGATTATTATCTATATCTCCCCAGAGCTTAGAAGTATCCCATTTCTTTGGGCTGAAATGCTTGGGGCAGGTAGAAGGGAACAATTATGCAGTGTGTGGTCATGAACATTCCCTCTCCAGACCTACACAAGTAGTCATTCAGAAAAAAATCTAGTACCTGAGTTGTATCATTATGGTTAGAGTTTTTAAAAACAATAAGAAATATCCTGCATTGTGTCTGCCAAAGTCCATTTTCTTTTCACAGATGAAAAGTATCTCCCTGGCCTCTTGCCATCAATTGCATTCCAAATTCTTGGATCAGTCTCTAGGAGAGCAGGTAAGTATTGTAATCCTCCCAGTTTAATAGAAGGGACCTATTTCTACCAACAGTCTAGAAACAGGCTCACATTTGCTATTTGTGTTTTTTGTTTTCCTATTTTAATGCTTGGGGAATTAAATGAAATATAGACATACCCCCAAATACATGTTCAGTTATACACATATACCTAATCAACTCTGGGGTCCATGTTGGGATTACTCTTGGCTCTATTTAAAGTTCCCAATAAAGATGCAGCAGGAGGCTGGCTGTTAATCTTTTCATGTTTAGTTTTAACATCTACTCCACATTGTGACTGAAGCTTTGAAGGGCACTGATTGATTGTGATTGTTCTTATATTATATTAAACTATAGTACTGAATTTCCTTCCCTTACCCCTGGAAGTTGAAGAGAAAGTAATAATGTTCATGCTACAGTGTAGTTAGAGAATTGTCTATCCTTAACAGAAGCCAGATAAATCACTAAAAAGTTTTATGTATTTTCATATTATAAAAGTAACTATAAGTAAAATGTAAATAGTATAAAGAAGTATTTATAAATGTGCAATAAATGTATATTACTTTTGAATAGTTGGTCTACTGCTCCCTTTTATTTTTTCCTCTTTTGATAGAGCAGTGGGCTGGTAGATGATGAGGTGACACAGATGTGGTGTCTCAATTTGAGCAAGGCACCTGACCACGATTCTTGTCATTATGGGAAAGATGATGTAAATTAAGTGTGAGGCCTTAGAAACTATGTGAATGCCATATCCAAAGAGTGATCTCACGTGGCATGCCATAAATACTAATACTTCCATATGCTTCATTATATGGCAGGGTCAGGGAGGGAATGGATAGCTATTCAATGGATAGCAAGGTGAGGCCAAAGAAATCCTGCCAGGGTGAACAGCAGATGCAGTCTCACAAAACTATCACTTTTAATAGAGGCTGACAGACCACACAAACTCGGGTCAGGGAGGAGGAGATTTATGAGTACTGACCCAGAATGAAAGAAATTATGGAATTTAGTTCACTGTAATCTTAGGGTGAGTTAAAAATGTGAAGTGGCTGCCACAGGGAAAAAGGCCTCCAAAACTAGGACTGTCTTCATGGAGGCCAAGCTTCCAAAAGAAAGAAATTATAATCTTGGCATGAACCCTTGATGGCCAGGCTAGACGTGGACAGTGTGTGGGGTTCTGAGTACTACATTTGGGGGAACTTTAGGCACACAGCACCTCTAGCAGAGCAGCCAGGATGGTAAAGGAACTCAAAACCGACTTGGTTTCCTCCTTCACATAATGGGTATGAAATACCTACATCAGGGATTTCATGGATGTCAGAGTTAGGGACTCAATAAATGCGTTCATTATTATAAGACTAAAATTGGTCCCTGGGCTATTGACCTGAATCAGATGGGATTTGAGGAGGGAGGAGCTCAGTGTTGAAGAACTTGCACTTGAATTCTAAAGACCTTTAACTCCTGACTGTCCACTCACTTTGTCTTTGGGTGAGTCATTTAGTGACTCTGAGCCTTGGTTTTCTCTTCTGGTAATAGTACCTAAGGGTATTTTAAAGTTGAATTAGAATGCCGGAAATAAAGTCCATGCTCAATAAATGGAAATTGTTCTGTCTGTGAAGGAATTTAATGGATGGGGATGAAAGCTCTCTTAAAAATGTAAATGGATGGTCCAAAATGAAATCGTTTACTTATTCTGTGTGACCTTACAGGGTAGAATTAGGCCAAATGAACGAACGTTACATGGAAATGGGTTTGGACACACGGTAAGGAAGAAATGAAGAATTATCAGAAATTGGAGCGATCAATTTAATAGGACAATACCCAGTTGTTTTTATTTTCTAATTGCAGAGTACCTATTTTAGCTTCTGCTTTACTACGCCATATTTATTTCAAAATCAAAGTCAAATTCCTCCCCTTCCCCATTTTTTTTTTTCAGGTTGTTAAGAATTTGTTATTTGTAGCCAAAGTCTTGTATTTACTGGAACCTGATTCTGAGGATAAGCAAGGTGAGATAAAAGAGGACATGGAAGAACAAGCTTTAGGAGACATTGTGGCCAGAGAAGAAGTAGAACATGAGGCCCATGCAGATGAGAAGGCGGAATCTGACAAAGAAGAAAACAAAGAGGCAAAGGAAGAGAACAGCAAGCCAGCCACGCTGCTGTGGTTGATCCAGAAGTTGTCCCGGATCGCAAAACTGGAAGCTTCCTATTCACCTAGAAACCTCTTAAAGGTGCGATGAATGTGCAGAATGACTGAAAGTGGTCATTTTTTTAAAAGTATTTTAGTGGTATTAGTGATCCTCCCAAGTCCCTAGGAACTTTTGAACCCAAAACTGCAGCAATACCTGCCCCACAATAGACCTTGTTTTCTAAATGAACTGTTAGTATGACTGCAAATATGAGAGGAATACTTGAATGAAAAATGATCTGTACTTTCAGAGAACATGCATCTTTAAGTTTCTCGGAGCTGTAGCAATGGATCTTGGAAAAGACAAGGTGAAGCCGTATCTCTCAGTGATCATAGCTCCTCTGTTCCGAGAACTGAACAGCACCTATTCGGACCAGGGTAACTCTGCAGCCTCTCTTTTGAATACTTGCACATTAGGGTTCCCTACTTCTCTCCTGAATGCTTCCTTCTTCCCTCCTGTCCTCCCTCCCTGCCAGAGTTTAAGGAAAAAAATTTGCTAGGTATCGACAATTAATAGTAAGCAAATAAGGCATATTTGTGTTATATTTGACTGCCTTCTTCTATATGCTTTCTCATGTCTAAGAGTAAATGTTTCTCTCCTAAAAGATCATGTTTTACTCCTAAGCATAGATTGCATATTTGAAGACAACTATAATTTGAGGTGATTCTAAATCTCATAGTGTTATGAACAATAACGAATAATAAAATGTCATTACATTCATGGGGCTGGCCTGGTGGCATAGCAGTTAAGTTAGTACATTCTACTTCGGTAGCCTGGGGTTCGCAAGTTCGGATCCTGGGCGCAGACCTGGGCACTTAGCGCTCATCGAGCCATGCTGACACAGCGTCCCATATAGAAGAGCTACAACTCTACAAGTATGATACACAACTATGTACTGGGGTTTTGGGGAGAGAAAAGAAAAAAGAGGAAGATTGGCAACAGATGTTAGCACAGGGCCAATCTTCCTCAAAAAAAGTCATTACATTCTCAAACATTGTAAGGTAAAAGTATATGTATTATTTTTATATGAAACAGTTTTTAATTTAAATACCATTTTTTCTTGCCTAGTGCATTTGGAACATTTCCCTCACTGATCCTAGTGTCTCTTTTGATAATATAAAAAGAGGGAATTGGGGGTTGGGAAGAGAGGAGGTAAAGTGGATGTACGAGTTTAAAATAAATGAAGTGAATGTCAAAGCAGGAGCTTTGCTGTAGTCCTCCAACCTTGAGAGAACGTTTCCTTGCTCTTAGAGAGGAAAAATAATAGTGAAGGTCGGGTCTGCTTTGGTTCTCCTCAGCCAGCTTTATTGAGCACCTAATATTTGCCAGGCACTGGGAGTTCAACAGTAGAAGGGGCCTAGTCTCTATCTTCAAGAAGCTTGCAATCTATAGCAGGTGTCCTCGCTCTCCTCAAAGTGACAGCAAAAATCTGTGGGTGATTTGCATTTGGGAGAAAGGCGGTAGGGTAGGGTGGGAGCACAGCTTTTCTTCAGCTTCTTAAAGGAGTCTTTGATCCAAAAAAAAATGTTACGGCCAGAACTAAGCCTCTGTGACCCATGAATTAGAGAGGGCCCAGAGAAATACCCTTACCTTTCCCCCATCTGCACAGAGCTGAGCAGGTTAATAAAGGTAGCCCAAAACATTTCTGTCGAGTTCTCAAATTACTTTAATGTCTCCTGAGCCAGCATTCCGCTGGGAAGTGGGCTTCATGGTCTCTGATCTCTTGTTGCATCCTGGATGAGGTGGTGGCTGGGAGTGCTGTGTCCAACACCTTCTGCTTACTCTCATCTCAGAAACGCAGAGGCTAGTTTCAGATCAGTGTTTAATGGTGAAGTAATAAAAGTGATAATGCTGTAGGAGTTTAAATTTTGCATGTTGTTGATATGGTAGATGTTCAAATGTCCTTTCCTACGAGACTGTCTCTGATTATTACTCTCTGTGTGTGATTAGATCCTTTGCTGAAGAATCTGTCCCAGGAAATCATAGAATTACTCAAAAAGCTGGTTGGGCTCGAAAGCTTCTCATTAGCCTTTGCCACCGTACAGAAACAGGCTAATGAGAAAAGGGCACTTCGGAAAAAGAGGAAGGCTTTGGAGGTAAGTTTGCTGGTGTGTTCATTAGGCTGAAAAACTGTTTTTACCCAGGGGTGTGTGTGTATTTTACCCATGTGTCACACTTACCCAGGGAGGAAAGAGGAATTGGCTGTTTGAGAGGTGGGGACTTTATAACTGGGGCTCCAGACTTTCTTTAATGGGCATGTGTTGCATTCATGATATTTAAAGGTGAACAAAATGGTCCATTTCCGCATTTGATTTTTATTGGCTTATTAACATTTACTTTAAATTTCTATTCTTCTTTCAAGTTTGTAACTAATCCTGATATTGCCGCCAAGAAGAAGCTGAAGAAACACAAAAATAAAAGTGAAGCAAAGAAGAGAAAGATAGAGTTCCTGCGGCCAGGCTATAAGGCCAAGAGACAAAAGAGCCACAGCCTTAAAGATTTAGCAATGGTGGAGTAAAGTGTTCCCTGTGCTGATCCAGTATCTCAACTTACCCCAAAGCTTGAACTTTCCAGTGTATCTGCTAGTCTGAAATCACAGCAGATTTTATTATTAAAGTTAAACTTTGGCATAGATTGTATATTATACAGTTTAATATAATCATGCTCATTTTTTTTAATTAAAACATTTCATAATACTGTGTTCAGTGTCTAAAAAGTATGTGACACTAGTGATTAAAAAGTCTGAAATGGGGGCTGGCCCAGTGGCGCAGCGGTTTAGTCCGCGCTTGGCAGCCCGAGGTTCGCTGGTTCGGATCCCGGGCGCCCGCCGACGCACCGCTTGGCAGCCACGCTGTGGCGGCGTCCCATATAAAGTAGAGGAAGATGGGCACGGATGTTAGCCCAGGGCCAGTCTTCCTCAGCAAAAAGAGGAGGATTAGCTACGGAAGTTAGCTCAGGGCTGGTCTTCCTCACAAAAAAAAAAAAAAGTCTGAAATGTAATTTTTTTAAAAAAAGATACATTTTAAAATAGCAAGACAAAATGTGGAAGAAGTTAGGAATATATCAAACACAGGATTTGCAATACCTTTATGGAATTATAAAATTTTATCAGAAGACATTAAGATCTGCACAAATGGAGAAACATAACTATGTTCATGGATAGGAAGATTCAGAACCATAAGATTCTTCCCAAGTTGGGCCATTGGTTAAATACATATCTGAGCAAAATTCCAAAAGAGTTGTTCATGTTATCCTAACAAGCTGATCCTAAAATTTATATGGAAGATGATAAGCCAAGAATAACCATGATGCTCTTAAAAAAGGAGAACAAGGTGAGGGGCTTGCCCTGTCAGATATCAAAAGTATGACACAAAAAGTGCTATCTATAGAGAGAACATGTGGTAACTTCTACTGCATTAAAATTAAGAACAACTACTTATGAAAAGACAGAGTGGGATACAGCATTTACCATATACTGATAAAGGATTAGTAGTACCCAGGCTGTATAATGAATACCTATGAATCAACAAAGACAATCCTGTAGAAAACGTGGCAAAAGAGAGAAACAGGCATTGCACAGATGAAATACAAATGGCCCTTAAACATTAACATGTGGCTGATATGGCTATACCAGTTCCTAAATATTAAAGTACTATGTACTGGTTGGTAAGTAATCATTACCTTGAGACCCCCAAGTGCCACCCCGGCTACATGATCCCCGAGACTCCAGATCTCTGCAAACCAGAAATTGAAGGATTAATACTGGACAAGGAGTCCTGCATCAGCTATGCTGGTTGTTAAATATTTTTAATCACTCCTGTATTCAGCCTCATTAATAATTAGGAAAATGCAAATAACACCAGAATGAAATTTAATTTTGAATTCTTCAGATTGATAAGGCTACCAATACCAAATGTTGGCTGGCAAGCATGGTAGAGCAAAGGGAACTCTTCTAAACCACTTTAGAAAGCAATTTGGCATTATCTTGTTCAACCATATGGTGTCTCTTGCCTCACTCTACAGTTGATGTGAAAGCAATATTCTTTAGTGCCCAATACATTTGGAAGGGAGGTGGGAGGAAGAATCCATCCTATGTGCCCGGCGCCTTGCATACATTTTGTTTGATCCTCATAGTATTCCTGAGAACTCCCTAAAATTGGTTCTTATTTTACAGATAAGGCAACTGAGACTCAGATTCAATAATTTACCATAGGTTGTAGGTGGCATAATCAGGATTCAAACCCAAGATTGAAAGGCTATGCTCTTTATAATTTGTAATTACAGGCTTAGAATATTATAGTACATGGCATAGGAATCAAATGTTCAAACATTCACAAACTATAGCATCTGTGTTTTGATGTAGTTTGTGTCTCAAACAGGAGTTCTCACACTTTCAAGGCGTTTGTAATGTGTCAAAAGGATAAACATGGGGCATCTTGGAAGGCCCATTTCAATTAATTCTAAGTGATTTAAAGTGCATGCATTGCTTTCACAAACATTTTAAAAATCAAAAAACAGACATTAATACTAAGGCAAAAATCCTACAGTAAAAGTATCTCAGGGATATTGAGCACAGCTTTGTTTTAATCAGTAAATACTGAGGGCCTACTAAGTGCAGGTGCACCACACTAACAGTAAATAAGGTATTGTCCTTGCCCTCAAGGAGCTTACATTTCCACAATTTAAAGTGCATCTCAGGTATTCTGAGAACAAATTCCACCACTCTCAATTTCTCATTTTTTTCAGTGTGATCACACAACACAGAACAACTAACAACCAGATAAAACAGAATGTTAGAGCTAAAAGAAACCTTTGATAAACTATTTGTCCAAGTCTCTTGTTATACAAAAAAACTGACGGAGTGGCCATTTGTGCCTAGAACTCATGTGGTTCTGATTTCAAGTTTGGTGCCTTTCCCATTTTCAAGCTTCTCATAAAACAATATTCAGTAGATTTTTATAAATATCAACATTCAAACTCCTGTAACCATACCTGTACAGTTGCTACCTGCTAGACAAGGACCTTATAATTTATACCATATTAAAATAAGTGTATGCTCTATTTATCCCATCCTATTCTTTATGATAAACCAGAGGGATCAGGATCATCCAAGTGCTGACCTTTCCTACTGCTTCATGTGCCTTCAGTATTCAAGACAGCAAGGGCTACGTGCCAGGCAGCATCTGCCTGCCAGGGCCTCACTTCCCCACACTTCTCAGTGTTCCTGAACTGCTGCAGAGTATTCAGCCATGTGACACAGAGAAACCAAATTAGGAATGGGTGCTGAGGAGTAAGAAAAGTAAAATTCCTACAGGTGTGAAGAGAAAGCCACATTCATTTGAGCTGAGAGGATGACCAAAAGTATGAGGGAAGGAGGCCAGAGGACAACATCTGGAAGGACAGTGGCAGGGACAAAATGAACACTAGTGTTCCTGAGACCTGAGGGGCACATAGTATTTAGCTCACTTTACCAGCATCTAATTTCTTTAGTGCTGGTTGTCCAACTTAAAAAATGAAAAAAATTCCCCCCAAATTTAGTAATTACTATGGACTATATTTACTTGTGTCACACTAGCCAATCCTGTGGTAGACTGGGTAGTTTGAGAAGTTCCTTTGAACATAGTTGTTTTTGACAGCCTAGGAGTAAGCCTAATTTTTAAAACCAAGAATGCTTAATTTCTCCCTGTAGAACCAATAAGATTTTGACTTCTCACCAATCAAATTGACATGTCCAATTATAGGTAGATATAAAAGGAATGAAAGACAGTAAAGACATCTTTTTCAATGCTTCTTAAAATAGATCTTTTTATTTCCTTTAAATTTTTTCTTTAATGGGATGTGAATTCCATCAAATATAACCAAGTAGGGTTATTTTTACTACCTCTATTAGTATGGACAAATAAATTTATAGACATTATTTTGAATGTACTGTGTCTATCTCAATTAGCATAATTTTATTTAAGGAGTTAGGCTGTCTGTGTTGCCAATGTTGGCATTTTCAGGTGTTTATACTATAGTTTATGGGACAAGTTTCTGTCCCATAAGTCTCACTTTGAGCCCTCTTCCCACCTCACTAGCAGGTGACTTTGGGCAAGCCAACCTACCAGAACCTTGGATCCATGTCCACAAAGTGAAGACATTACAACACGTCCCACCTACATCACAGGGTTCCTTGAAATTTTTTTTGACAACTAGCTAGAACTATAAAATGACAATTACAGATAAGTCACTGAAGTTCACCACCAAAATAGTTATTTCAACTTCATGCCTATAACCAAAAGCTTTTAAACTAAATTAAGCAAATGAAGACTATTACCCACACTATGTCCTAGCCAACTCTATTGAGTCTAATCTTTGGAAAAACTTAATTCATTTTAGGGGGAAAAAAATGTGAGTTAAGATATTTATTAGTGTTTATAACAAACAAGCTGCAACCACTAATTCAAAAATAGGAGGGTTTTTTTCCTCAGTAAGAGTACATTCTTTAATAGAACTCTATTTGAATAAGAATTTCATACAAAGAGAATATGTACCTTAACACAAGAAAGCAAGAAAGAAATATTTTACATTACACAAGACATTCAGTTGGTTCAATCACAATGAGTTACCCTTCCAACCAAATACTTATTTTTTATATTTATTACAAATGTTGCAGTCCGTTCAGTATTTGCCAACAATGATACAGTTTTAACCTTTAGTAGTGTGAAGCACACTTAACTGTTTCCAAAGGGATATGTGATGTGGTCTTCATTTCAGAGGAGCAGAGGTGACTGAATTACTGTCTGCTCTTTAATGTTTCAACTAACCTGTGAGGAGAAAATGAACAGTTTCATAAAATTATTTCCAACCTTTCAGGCAGAGAGCTTGATCATTTATAATATATATTTTATACTGGAGGTGGATTGCAAAGCACTTTAAATGATGAAGGCTAAGACAGTTATATTAGAAGAATGAGGTTATGGACTTAATTTCCATGAGGGTCTTTTTAGCTTTCACTTTGTGTATGCTTTGAATGAATAATCAAAAAAGACCAAATATCTGCTTTCCAGGCTGCTACTTCTACAGCCAGGCCAGACGTGGATAATTCAGAGGTGAAAACTAGTCTCAGTCCTCGGGAAGCTGATAATCTAATGAGTAGATGCACAAATCAATTATAAGGCAGTGTAACAAGTACTATATGACCCATCTATGACAATGACATCTAACTGTGTATGTTAAGGCAGTGAGCATGGAGATATGTCAGGGAAGACTCTTAAGAAGAAAGCCTTAACCTAAGTCCTAAAGAAGGAATTGGAGGGTGAGGTGAGGCAGGGAAAAAGCTAGAAAAATGGCAGAGAGCTGGTGTACCTAACTATAATCAGGTAGGTGTGGTTGAAATAAAAGCAGATGCACATGAAGACCGGTGGAAGAAAAGGCTGGAGGAACTTAATATGATAAGCTGCTAAGTAATCTGAGTTTCATCCTTAAGACTAAAGGGAAATTACATATGTGTACAAGGCTGCACGCACATACAAATGCACAGATGGCTTCTGGAAACATGCTACTTACCATTCCATTGCCTCATCAAGGCCAGTGCCTTTGGTTGCTGAAGTTTTGAATATTTGCCATTTTCGGTCCTTCAAGGCAGGTAACCCAAGTGAATTTGCCATCTCTGAAGGAGTCATGGCCTGTTCCATGTCCTGCTTATTTGCAAACACCACTAAAATGGCTTTTCTCAGCTCTTCTTCCTAAATAAAATAGAATATATTTAATTTCCTCTAATCAATTTGCTCCCTTGAGTTTAGGAAGAAATGCCAAAAAATACATTATTTTAAAAGTATATTTTCTAATTATTAATATATAAATTTCATTATAAGTTATTTGAAATTACAGAGAAGTATAAGAAAAGAAGCTTCACCCATAATCCTACCTCCCAAACATGATCACTGTCAACATTCTGGGTATATTTTCTACTGCTCTGTAGTTCAGATACTTATAGTTTATTTAGTAAATACAATTAAGATCACATTTGCATATACTTCCATCCCCTGCTTTAAAAAATAAACTAGGGCCAGCCTGGTGGCGTGGTGGTGAAGTGCGCGCGCTCCGCTTCGGTGGCCCGGGGTTCGCGGGTTCACACCCTGGGCATGGAACTATGCACCACTTATCAAGCCATGCTGTGGCAGGTGTCCCACATGTAAAGTAGAGGAAGATGGACACACATGTTAGCCCAGGGCCAATGTTCCTCAGCAAAAAAGAGGAGGATTGGCAACAGATGTTAGCTCAGGGCTGGTCTGCCTCACACAAAAAATAAAAATCAACATTAAATCATAGATGTTTTTCCAAACCAGCAAAATTTTTTCAAAAAAAATTAATGGTTAAAAACACTCTACACTATGAATGCATGCAACATAAACTATGTAACTGTTTTCCAGTATTAGACTCCTATTAGATTGTTTTCACTCGACTATTAGAGAAACCCAAGTGACAGTCATTATGCAGAAATCTTTGTGTGAATCTCTATTTCCTTAATACAATTCTCTAAAAAGGAAATCAAAGTATGAACTCTGTTTCAGGTTCTTGTTACATATATTAATAAACTGCTTTCCAGAAAGACTGTAACAATTTCAACTCCACCAACAGTGTATGACAGCGCCTATCTTCAATGCAGCCTTGGTAGAATTGGCAATTACATATTTTTCCAAACAGCATCTCATTATATGCTTATTTATTATTAGTGTATTAGGAAATAGCAAATATTATTAGCAATAAATTTGTGTGTGTGTGTGTGTGTGAGGAAGACTAGCCCTGAGTTAACATCCATTGCCAATCCTCCTCTTTTTTTACTGAGGAAGACTGGCCCTGGGCTAACATCCGTGCCCATCTTCCTCTACTTTATATGGGACACCGCCACAGCATGGCTCGACAAGAGGTACATCTGTCCTCGCCCGGGATAGGAACCTGCGAAACCCAGGGCTGCCGAAGCAGAGTGCGCAAACTTAACCACTACGCCACAGGGCTACCGCAGCAATAAATTTTTCTCCTGTGCATTTAAGTTCATGCCTTTTTCTCATTTTTCTATACATTTGCAAAAGGTCTTCCTAGAACTAATAACACTAATTCTTAGTCACTGGTTGTAAAACTGTGTCCCGGTTCCCTGTTTGACCCTAAATTGTATTAATTGGCGTCTGAACTTTTGGGACTTTTTGTTTGTATTAATATAATTAACTCTTTATCTTTTCTTTTGTAATTTCTTCCAATCCTCTGATTCAGAAAGACCTTCTGTATCCAGAAATTGGTTTTGTGTCTCTAAGTTTTAATGTAATAGTCCTAACCCATACTCTACTTGTACTTTACATCACATAATATTGATTGATCGAATCAATCTAAAGTTACTTCCTGGGGCCGCCTAGTGGCGCAGCGGTTTAGTCCACGCTTGGCAGCCCGGGGTTCGCGAGTTCGGATCCCGGGCGCCTGCCGACGCACTGCCTGTCAGCCATGCCGTGGTGGCATCCCATATAAAGTGGAGGAAGATGGGCACGGATGTTAGCCCAGGGCCAGTCTTCCTCAGCAAAAAGGGGAAGATTGGCAACAGATGTTAGCTCAGGGCTGGTCTTCCCCACAAAAAAAAAAATAATAATAAAGTTACTTCCTAAAGAATGAATACAATTTTCAGTTCTTTCTACATAAGATTATATAAGTCAAATCCTAATACCACAAATAACCTAACAACAATCCAGCACAACTCGAGAATTGGAAAATGAAAACAATCCATTTCTTTTATGCAATACTTTATACGATAAAAATCCATTAGACCATGTAAATTACATCTAAATAAAGCTTTTATTTTAAAAATCTCTTATTATACCTAAGGCAATTAAACAGTCTCTTAAAATTTCTTATACTTGAATTTGGTCCAAGAAGCTCTTAGGATAAATATGAGCCTATGTTGTGAAAAAACTAAGCAAAAGTTTATAACTATTAGGTCCGCAATTTATAACCTGGAAGCCACTAAGAAGTCACTAGACCAAGAATTCCTAAGTCCAAAGTATTCTGAGACTGCCTCTGCCGAAGCAATCAAGTAGCCTAGAACTTCTATTCAAACATTCAATAATTGGATAATACGCATAAATTCAGAATCATGTTTGGGTGGGAAAAAGAAACTCACTCATCTAATTTTCTCAAGCAAAGGCAACTTAATTATTAATTAAATTAATCATTAGTACATTTGAAAACTTATTTAACAAATGAAGAGTTTTAAAACTTTTAATTGATTATTTAATGTATCCTCTGAATTCAGTCAGTTAGCCAATAAATTATCAGGAACCTCAGTGAATACAATGCACTGACTTCTTAATTAAATGCTATACACTGTTCCACACATCAGGGATATTAGGGTAAACCTGAAGAACTTACATTTTAGGGTAAGACACATAAGTAAGCAAATATATTTTAAGATAATGGAAAGAAACAATAAGTGGTACAAAGAATAAACTAGGATAGCGGGTTAGAAAATAACTGAGACTCCTCTCTGGGGAAGAAACGTGTAAGATGAAAGATATCAAGGGAGCCATGCAAAGATCTGGGGAAGAGCATTCCAAGCAGAAGGATGAGCAAGTGCAAAAATCCCTAAGCCAGGTATCAGGTGTGCACGCTTGGTGTGTTCAAGGAACAGAAAGGTCAGTGTGGCTGAGGCACTGTAAACAAAGTGAAGAGTGAAGAATGATAAAGCTGGGAGAGGTAAGCAGGGGCCAGAATTATGTCAGACGCCCAAAAATAGATATTTCTCTGAACTTTAATGCTTCTAAAACAAACAAATATGCTTTCTTATTATTTACACCCTTATCTGCTTTCATAAACTAATTTATACATCTAGAAATAAAGACATTTAAAAAAAATCACTTCATAGGCATGACACAATAGTTACTTCAGTTTGGAACGAGTTCAGCTCTGAATTTCCTAAAAATCAAGGAATCTAGTTTAAAGGAAATTACAAGGCTGGATTTGTTTTTTGGAGGGGACGGAGTCTCCAACCCTCTCCCCAACAGTATTTCTTGAATAGGAAGTAATTTGCATAAAAGAAAATGATACTACAAGCAGGAGGAAAAAAAATCCCTGCTTTCCTTTTAATTATTCCTGCATGTGATAATAAACAATGGAAACAGCAAGCAAATATAAATGATCTCGCATTTTAATAAAGTTTCCTTACCTCCAACATGGCAACTAACTCTGATTTCGAAATGCCAATTCGGTCTCGGTCACAACTGTCTACCACATAAATGACTGCATCTGTATTTGAATAATAACATCTCCAGTATGGCCTAAAAAAATGCAGAAACAAAGAATATGTTATTATTTGAAAGAAAAAAGTGATGTTAATTTACATGCTAAGACTTGGCAATGAGGTGGGGTGGGGGTGGATTTACAAGCCAATTCTGCCCCACTCATGTTAGAATCAATGCCATGATTCATTGTTTCCGATGCATATATATCATATCCCTCAGATGTGATGGGGTGGGAAGAATGTTGATAAACATTAAATCACAGGACCAAGGAGTTTCAGAATGAGTTCTGACTCTAGGCTGAGAGAATATATTTGTAAGCTATAAAATCACTAAATGTACTGATAAAACAAAGTTGTACACAGTCTGATTGTTACATCTTATAAATCTTTAACTAGGAACTTCTCAAGAGGAATGGGTTCTTAAAAGTTTTTAATATGATTTTATGTAATAGGCATTAAATTGATCACTGAAGACACCAAGAAGTAGAAATACCTAAAATAAGAAACAGACTCAAGAGGGCCGCCCGGTGGCGCAGCAGTTTAGTTCGCACTTGGGCAGCCCGGGGTTCATGGGTTCGGATCCCGGGCGCCCGCCAACACACTGCCTGTCAGCCATGCTGTGGCGGCGTCCCATATAAAGTAGAGGAAGATGGGCACGGATGATAGCCCAGGGCCAGGGTTCCTCAACAAAAAGAGGAGGATTGGCAATGGATGTTAGCTCAGGGCTGGTCTTCCTCACACCAAAAAAAAAAAAAAAGAATAAAATGAACATTAAAAAAAAAAAAAAAGAAACAGACTCAAAAGTGGCTCAAGAAATGAGTTAAAAGGCAGCAACGCACTACTATCTTTTAAGAGGATACTATCCTGAGAGAACCACTGACAGTCACCAAACATTTACAGGTGCCGTGTCAAGCACAGGATGCCGGGTGGGAGACCTGAGTTCCAGAGGGCACCTACATTCACATTAGCCCTAAATAGTGCTCCTGAAAGGTTTTTTTATGAAATCCAAAACAGTCTGTCTCACAAAAGGGGCTGACAAGAAATAAATGAAGGACTCTTTTTAGTTCAAAACTACTGAAATAATTAGATCTTGTGATTTTCATGAAGATTTTTCATTTACATGATATCTGAAAAACTGGCTTCCTTAGATTTTAATTCGACTGAGAGAATAGGCAGTTTTACCTCATTTTGAACTAGGTGGCTCCCATTTAAATTAGAGAAGAAGATATATTTTGGTTTACTGCTGTTATCCCTAAAAGAGCCAGTAAGTGTTAAATACCACAAAATAATCTGGTCTCTGTACCATACCTGATACTTGTCTGTCCTCCTAAATCCCAGACTTGGAATTTAAGGTTCTTGTATGTTACTGTCTCAACATTAAATCCAATGGCTGGAAGAGAAATCAAATCAGTAGTGTATGTACACTGATGGATTCTACCTTCAAAGTATCCAATCTAATTGAGTTTCAGCAATTAATGGTAATCGTTGAATCACATTATTGATTGAGAAATTATTCCATTTAAGATAAGACAATATAGTGTGTCATATACGCACACACACAAAACATCAATTAGCAAGATCAGCACCACCTTCTGGTTATATAAGAATCCCCAATCATCTCCAAAAATATATAATTCTTAGCTCAGTGGAAATCCTGTTATGTTAAACTCCCCTCATAATACAGTACTGGCATACTAAGGTGTTCAGAAAGTTATATTTGGAAAGGACAGTTGTAGATGTATTACAAAAAATGTCATTTTGGTAGTTATCAAATAAACAGAATAAAACCAAGAAAGCCTAGATTCTAAATTTCAGTGGGTAAGAAAACAGCAATGGCTGTATACTGCTTTATGGAAGCTGGGTTCTCTAAGGCTGGCAATCCCATGGACCCTCTGCAGACTTCCTCAAGAGCTCATCTGTAATAAGGTCATAGCTCGATGGCCATAGGGGAGGTGTCCCATCCCTTTTCCCTGCTATTCTTCTTAGGTGGAGCTCTGGCACCACACAGCTGAGGCAGGATACCACTCTTCATTGAAAGGAATCTTAGGGAGAGTGAAGAGGATGCTAAAAAAACTTAGGAGTTATATATGCAGAGATTACTAAGATTTTACAAGCTTTAAAAAATTAAAGTAAAAACTGATTTACAGTTGTAACTGGATAATTAATTTTTGTTATAGATTTGTTTATATTGGTAAATGACACTTATGACTATATGGCAAGTATGCCCTATTACAACTAAAAAATAACTATAACAACACAAACCTGAGTGAAAAACTATAAAGCAAGTTCATGATGTCTCCCTTAGAATTAGGTAGGAGTGTAATGACCATCTTCACCATGATGAGGAACATTGTTTATACACAAAGGACAAGAGTGTGGTGTAAAGTAGCATTCACTGAAATGCAAGCCACTGGGCTGTGTGCACTGCAGGGGCCACCAAGACTTAACCATAGAAGAGATGGGTGATTCTGAGAAGCAGAAACCAAGAGAACTGAAATTTACTGAAGATGGCAAAAAGAAGTAACAGATGCCACAGGGTTTAAAAAGTTCTTCTTTCATAAAACTAGACTTTTTTTTCCTGGAAATTTAAATAATACTAAATATAGAAATAGCTTGAGTGACAGAGTAACTTTAGAGGCATAATTCAAATACTCTTAAGCTAACTCTACGAACTCTTAAACTTAGTTTAAATATAGTAATCTTCTCTAAATAAATTCAGGTCAACAAATGAAAAAAGTATAAATAACAGAACAGAATTCTTATGTAGTCAAACAGGACTGTTTGAGACTATTTCTCTAAGATAACAACAACTGATTTAAAGTTGAAGTGTTTCTTCTCTTGATATTTTTAGGTACCAGATTAATTCAACCCTCAGTCTCTTCAACTCAGATCTTTACAAGTAATCAATAGAATTACTTAAGAGAAACTAATCTTAATTAAAATAGTAACAAATACAGAAAAAAAAACACCTCACATGTAAGATCACTTAACATCTATATAATTCTTTACAGAGATTTATAAAGTATTTTACCTACTTCATTTATTTCCCCCTCAAAGCCAGTGGATATTTACTATCTTCATTTTATCAACAAAGATACTAGCTCTCAATGAGATTAAGTGGCTTAACTCAAGCCAACTTTTAAAACAACTCTGAACAGCAAAACCCAGCCATGTACAGGGGTCATTAAATTACACCCAACTGCCTCTCAGCTTATGAAAAGGAGTGTTACTAGTATTATGCTCATACTAGAAGTTTACAAACTTTATCAATTATTTTATGATTTATTCAGAAATAAAGTGATGTTAGATGGAAAAAAACAAAAAGCCCCTATAATTAGTTTATCATACCAACACTTACTAGGAATAGTAGTAACGACTTCTCCAACCTGTAATCTGTACAAAATTGTAGTTTTTCCTGCTCCATCTAATCCCAAAATTAAAATTCTCATTTCCCGGGTTCCAAACAGACTGGAAAAAATACTTGAGAAAAAGCCACCTAAAAAAAATAGTAAAAGCAAAAATGTATTCAGTATCATTTTGTGAACTAGGTCCACAAAACACTTAATCTTGCCCTTTGAAAACTGTATCAAATTAAATAATATTACAATATTATCCCAGATTCATAGGTGCATATTTTTGCTCCCAATGAAATATATTATTTAACATCAAATTACTGATTGTTACTATGTCCTAGATACTGTAACAGGCAGGCACAGAAGACACACTAAAGAATAAGAGAAATATGACCCCTGCCCTCATGGAGCTCACTTTCTAATTAAGAGCAGAGGTATACCTCAGCATGATCTCCTCACTACCCCTAAAAACCAAAGGGCAAATCAGAATGACAGTGAGACAATGAGGTACTCGCATGTGAAAAGCAATTATTATTACTATAAAGCAGCAGTACCATCATAACTACCTTCAATCACTGAGATTTCTCTGTTAAGCAATATAACTAGCTCAAGAAACCGAGACACAGAAACCAAAAATAACAAAAACTATTGAGAGAAAACTCATTTTAAAAAACAATAAAGCTACATTCAAGGCATCATGAAATATTTCCAGAATGCTTCCTATATGCACGGTATCATGTAATATAAAAGGACTTGCAAACAGAGGATAAAATGGTGGTTACCAGATGCTGGGGAGGGAGGGAAATGGGAGAGATGTTTATCAAAGGGTACAAACTTCATAGAAGATGAGTAAGTTCTGGAGACCTAGTGAACAGCATGGTGACTATAGTTAATAATAACGTACTGCACACTTGAAATCTGCTGAGAGAGAGCTTCAAGTGTTCTCACAATACACACAAAAAAGGAAACTAAGTGAAGGGATGGGTGTGTTAATTAGCTTGATTGTGGTAATCATTTCACAACGTGTACACATATCAAAACATCACATTGCACACCTTAAATATATACAATTTTTATTTGTCAACCATTATCTCAATAAAGCTGGAAAAAATTAAAGTTAAAAAATTATCCTTTATCTCAGGAGAGCCTCCTGGTAACAGGTTAAGGTGTTGATTCATTTCGATTGTGTTTAAGTAAAATAACCCCTCAGAGTAAGGGTGGTGGAAATTTAGAATTTTTATTATTCTTCTTAACAAAAAAAGAGAAGCTTTTTTAAAATAAATTTTTCTTTTATAATTACAAAAAAGAAAAAAGCATTTTGGCCCTTTCCCACCAAAAGCCATTAGAAAAGATTAAAAAAGAAAGTTACATTAACAATATAAAAAACAGCTGACAACGGAAGTGATGCCGCTCACAATACACGGTTATCTGACAAAAGAAATGGCCCAGTTAAGAGCTGCGAGTCTGGATAAACGAACACAACATGGACTAAAGAACCTCGGGGAAAGTACAATAGAAGAGATTGACTTAAAGTCCCTCCTACCTTTTTACAAGTACAAAAGAGGCGGAATAAAAAAACTGACGGGGGTTATAGAAAAAGACAGGAAAGCGCTTGTGATGTTCCAGAGCAGGAAGGAAACTCCCCAGAAAACCGTGGAGGGATTTAAATAAGTCAGAGAATTTGCATCATTTGGAGCGTTAACAAGTTTGAGAATCTGCACCTTCATCTGGGCTCTAGCGGGGAGGGATGCTTGGGATGAAAACGTAGTTCCCTCAATTAGCACTCCAAAAACCGAGACTAAAATTTCATTCACTGATCAGTAATACTCTCCCCCTTCTCCTTCTCCGTCTTACTTTGTTACCTACATGAAAAGCTACAGATAAGCAAACAAATGCCAAGCTGGCCATAAAACGTTATGATCAGCACCTCTGCTTGCATTTTTTTAAACTGACGCAGTCCCAGCGACCAGGGAGAGAGAATCAAGCTTCCACTATGGGGTCAGATCTCATTTTTCACCCAAGAAACCTCGGCGAACCTGCGTCTGACAGGTTGCCAGGCTTCGCAAGACCACCTCTGCCCAGACAGCCGAGCTGGGTCCGAGGTGAGGGAAAAGTTCACGGTCAGGGGAAAGGACTCCCAAGCCGCGAAGCCCCCACCCCCTGACCCCGCCGGCATGAAGGGCAAACGAGCGGGGGCGAACGCCCAAGGCAGGGCCCGCCCCCACAGGTGAAGTGCCAAGGTGAGCGAAGTTCCGGCTGCTCTGGGCTTCGCAGGCCCGCCCCTCTACTGCTCCCGACCCCAGCCCTCGGCCGCAGCCCCTACGACTCGCCCGGGCGCCCCTCACATCCCTCACCCATGATGAAACGCCTGGCCGCCCGCGTCGATCGTCAAAGACAGGCCCCGGCCTCGGCAGCGATTCCTGTTCGAGTCTGGGCGCCACCACCTCTGCTCGCCTTGGCTCCGGCTGCCAGGCGGTTTCCTTGGATGCCTGGTCAGCCAGCAACTTCCACGTCGGACTCCCGGCGGGGGCGGGAGCGAGGGGCCGCCGCGACTGCGCGCCGGGAACGGCGGCCTGAGCGTCCGCATCGTCACTTTCAACACAGGTCCCCGCCGCGCTGCGGGGTAGATACTGCGGAAGCCAGGAGAGAAAAAGAATTCAAGGGCCCCACGTCCCTCCTGCCTCTGTTTTCTTGGAGAGGAAAGCCTTCCGACACAGGGAAATCCGAATTTTCATTTTAAATTCTGACACCAAAATGTGGCGAATCCGCCAACCAAGAATGCGAGTCGGGCTTCGATGCGGCAGTTTGGACGCGGGCACAGGTTGCGGCGTCGCAGAAGTTGCAGGGCCCGAAGCGCCCTGCGGGGGCGACCTTGCTTTCCCTGGTAGCTTTCTCTGATAAGGAAATAGGACTACGTAATAATAATAGGAAGATCCGCGCGCCACCGATGCGGCACAGCCTCACGCCTGAGGCCGCTAACTGGAAATTTTTGGCGTCGCGGTGGCCTGCAGGGCCAGCGTTAGAGCCCCTGCTTTCTTCCAGCTGACTCTAAGCACCTGACCACCTTTCCGGACTCGGTATTGTGGACGGGCTGGTCCCGATCATGGGGACTGGGGACCTGTTCCTTCGGGGGCGTCGACTGGGGGTAATACAGTGAAGTGTGTTGGGAGGTGAAAAGCTACACCTAGAGGATAGGGAGAAGGGATTCTCCTAGACTCGAAACTTTTTAAAGGTTGATCGTGCATGTCTTAAAAATTCGTAAAGGTACACAGAAGAATAAGCTTATTCTTAACCCCCAATCCCGCAGTTCTCCCTAGAAATAACCACTGTTAACACGTTCTTGGGTCTCTTTCCAGATACAATCTTTGCATATTATGTTTTTATCTGTAATAGAGATTTTTCATCCATTCCAAGTTTATGGACTGCCTCTTTGTTTTTGACTTCAATTTTCAGACCTTTCCAGCTGCCTAGGCATTGAGCTAGATGTGCCTGTGGCTCTCGCCTCCCCTCGCCGCTCCCAAATCATAAATTCGTAAAGATTTTCCTTGCAAGAAAAAGCTTGGTTTTGCTTTTTATTTTTGTTTTGTTGTTTGAGAAAGAGAGAGGGACTCTTTACCTAAACACCTAGGCCTTTTAAAGGCTTTGCTTTGTAAGCATTGTGTTGTCCACTATTGGACCTCAGCGTGCTTATGATTCCACTGATCTTTCTCAGCTGTTCTTCCTCCATCCCCAGTCCCTGTCTCTGCCGATCTTGGACATTGCTACTTCAAATTTATATCCGTGTCAGATTTATGTTTCCAGTACAATGCACATAGTTCCCTGAAAATATAGATTCCTTTAAAAGGGGAACTGAAAGGAAAGATATACTAGAAACTTTATATTCACACTGTATATTTGAACCTAATAAGCAAATTAGATGTATGTGAGGATGCTGTGTAAACTGAAGTGCTATATACAAATTAAAAAGCATTGTTAATATTGACTATTAGATGGCATTTCAGCCTTTCATAATCAGTATTAAGCACCCCATTGCAATATGGAAACAATAGTGATAAAGACGAAACAAAAACCCTTTAGGCACTTTGATCAAAACTTTGTTTTTCAAAATTCTCTCATTTAACTCTTTGTCGGTAAAGATCTGGTCTAATTTCCGGGATGCATCAAAAACAAAACAAAAACCTCTTCATTCACAGAAACCTTTTGTCTAAAGAAAAATCCCAACATAACAAGATAAGTTATTACCCTTTAAAATTTTTGTAAAGTAGATTTAGGACAAATAAGATAACTTTTGGCTGACCATTTACTATGTTCAAGGCCTTATGCTATGTGTATGAAGTATGCGAAAACAGTGCCTACTCTTCATGAAATTTCTAACTTTGGAGGCACTCGTTAACCCAAGGGTTTTAAGACAGAAGATTAAAATGGCTTCAAAGAGTGTTGAGACAAATTTGTAAATATCAAAGGCATAAATAGCCTAGAGAAACTTGGCTAATCTTTACTGGTGGTTACATCCCACCTACACCTAACCCCTTCTCTAAATTCCTGAGATTAGAGTAGTTCCTACTTTTTAAGGAAATTGCCATTTCCAATGCATCAAGGTGGTGTTAAATATTAATGTTAAGGTGGTGAAAAATAAGATAACAAAACTACCACTTCCTGTATCTTTTCTGATACTAACTAAAGACAGCCATTACTCTGGAGGAAAGGTGCATTATCTTTAGGGCAACACCATATTTCAAAATGTAGTCATTCCTATTAATATTGACCTGGTATTACAGTTCCTGCTTACTAAAAAAAAATACTTGAGGAAGCAGAATTATAGAAGCATGCTAGAATTAAAGCTAAATATTGAGATTGTAAGTCTATGGAATTTTATTCTTCAGACAAGCATGTGAATTAACCTCACATCTTTCAAGTCTTTGCTCAAATGTCATCCTATTTAAAATTGCAACCTACCCCACATCCCCTTATCCTGATTTTTTTAAATAGAACCACCCACTAAACATATTATAATTTACTTATTATGCTTATCATTTATTATCTACTTCTCACTAGAATGTTAACATCTATAAATGCAAGTAGTTTTGTTTATTTTGTTTACTATTTTGTTCTTGCACTTGGCCACTAAACAAATATTTGTTGAAAGAATTCACTGAATTATGAAATAAGTTTATAAGGCTAATGCCATAAATATTAGTTAACTTAAACATATATTGTGGAATATTATTAAACTTGTCTCCTGAAATAGTCATATCTAAACCACCTGTCCTAATTTGATAGGAGAAGCCAAACTCTCATCTTCAGAGGTTGTCATATTTGAAGAGAAGTCACTAGGTGGTGGTATTGCTTCAGACAGTCTCAGTAGAATGATTTCAGTTGGTCCAATTTATTAAAAGTTGAGTGGACAATTTAATCCTTTACAATATGATCCAATAATAATCTACTAAATTTTAAAATATGAATGTTTTAATGCAGTCCAAGCAAGTAAAACAGTTCCAAAACTCCTTTGAGTATAAAGTCAGAAGATGATCAAATAATTTCAAAACTTGAAAGCTAGAATGAACTTCAATTCCAGCCACCTCAGTTATGGATAAAGAAGTAGAAACATAGTAAGTGACAGAGCCAGGACAGCAACCCTGATCATTTGACTTCCAGGCCTGGAGTAAGTAGATCATGATGCCTTCTGTGGCTGAGCCATGATCTAAACATTTGGTAAATTGATTTCCAAACACGTGACCGTGCCTCAAGAATTTGCTGTAGTTTCCAAAGTTAGAAACTTAACATTTCTGTGTGTTCCATTGCCTACTGGAAGTCACATTCCTTTGCTCAGAATTTACTCCATGAAGCGGAAACCTATGAAATGTAACAAGTATATAATCATAATGAATATAAGCTTCAGAAGCGCTTATCATACTGTGTATTTATAATTGCATTTTAAACTAAGCATTTTGAAATCCTAACTAGGTGTGTATACAAATCAAGACATGTATTGTATTTCAGGTTTTTTCCTTTAATAACGCGTACTTTGCCAATAAGGCAGAATTTCTCTTGAGACTAAAGGTTTTTTTTTTTTAATTGAGATATAATTCACCTACCATAAAATTCAGTTTGTTTGTTTTGTTTTTGTGAGGAAGACGAGCCCTGAGCTAACGTCCATTGCCAATCCTCCTCTTTTTTTGCTGAGGAAGACTGGCCCTGGGCTAACATCCGTGCCCATCTTCCTCTACTTTATATGGGACGCCGCCACGGCATGGCTGACAGGCAGTGCATCAGCAGGCGCCCGGGATCTGAACCTGCGAACCCCGGGCTGCCAAACGTGGACTAAACCACTGTGCCACCAGGCGGCCCCAATAAAATTCAGTTTTTAAGTGTACAATTCAGTGGTTTAATCTACCTTATGTTACTATGAATTTGCCTATTCTAGATATTTCATACAAGTGAGATCATACAATATTTGTCCTTTTGTGTCTGGCTTATTTCACTGAGCATAATGTTTTTAAGTTTCATCCATCCCGTGGCATGTATCAAATACTTCATTCCTTTTAATGACTGAATAATTATTGTATGGATATACCATGCTTTGTTTATCCGTTCATCCAATGTCCAGTTGATGTTCCCACTTTTTGGCTGTTTGAATAAAGGTGCTATGAACACTTGTGTAAAAGTTTTTGTGGGCATAAATGTTTTCAGCTCTCTTGGGCATATACCTAGGAGTGGAATTGCTGGGTCACATGGTAACTCTGTTTAACTTTTGAGGAACTACCAAACTGTGTTCCACAGTGGCTGCATTGTTTGGTGGAACTGTTTTCCACCAGTTTACATTTGCCAGCAATGTTTGAGTTTTCTTATTTCTCCACATCCTCGCCAACACTTATTTTCTACTTTTTAAATTATAGCCATCCTGGTAGTTGTGGAGTAGTATCTCACTATGGTTTTGATTTGAATTTTCCTGATGGCTAATGACATTGAGCATCTTTTCATGTGCTTATTGGGTACATGTATAGCCTCTTTGGAGAAATGTCTATTAAGGGGCCGGCCTGGTGGCACAGCAGTTTAGTTCGAGGTTTGGCAGCCCGGGGTTTGCGGGTTTGGATCCCGGGCACCAGCCAAGGCACTGCTTGTCAGCCATGCCGTGGCGGCGTCCCATATAAAGTAGAGGAAGATGGGCACGGATGTTAGCCCAGGGCCAGTCTTCCTCAGCAAAAAAGAGGAAGATTGGCAATGGATGTTAGGTCAGGGCTGGTCTTCCTCACACACAAAAAAGAAATGTCTATTAAAATCTTTTGCCTGTTTTTAATTGAGTTATCTGTCTTTTTATTGTTGAGTTGTAAAAGTTCTTTATATATTCTGGATACTAGACCCTTATCAGATATGTGATTTACAAATACTTTCTCCAATTCTGAGTTGTCTTTTCACTTTGTTGATAGTGTCCTTTGATGCACAAAAGCTTTTAATTTTGATCAAGTCCAATTAATCTTTTTTCTTTTGTACTTGTGTTTTTGATGTCATATCTAAGAAACTATTGCCTAGTCCAAGCATATAAAGATTTACACCTATATTTTCTTCTAAGGATTTTATAGATTTAGCTTTTACATTTAGGTCTTTGATCCATTTTTAGTTGGTTTTTGTATATGGTAATGAAGTAGGAATCCAAATTCATGCTTTTGCATGTGGATATACAGTTGTTCTAGCACCATTTGTTGAAACTATTCTTTCTACATTAAATGGTCTTGTCATCCTTGTTGAAAATCAATTGACTGTAGATGTACAGATTTATTTCTGGACTCTCAATTCTAGTCCATGGATGTATATGTCTATCCTTATGCCAATACCAAACTGTCTTGTAGCTCTGTAGTAGGTTTTGAAATCAGGAAGTGTGAGTTCTCCAGCTTTGTTCTTCTTTTTCGAGATTGTCTTGGCTATTCTGGGCCTTGCATTTCCATATGAATTTTAGAATAAGCTTGTTCATTTCTGCAAGAAATAGCAATTGGAATTTTGAGAGGGATTGCATTGAATCTGTAGATTAATTTGTGGAGTTTTGCAATCTTAACAATTTTAGGTCTTCTAATCCATGAATACAGGATGTCTTTCCATTTATTAAGGTTGTCTTTAATTTTTTTCAGCAGTGTTTTGTGGTTTTCAGCGTACAGGTCTTATACTTCTTCCGTTAAATTTATTCCTGAGTATTTTGTTCTTTTTGAGACTAAAGGTTCTTAACCTGGCATCCTACACTCCATAGATAGACTTCAGGGAGCCTTCAAATCTACTGAAATTGTTTCCAGAATTTTATCTGTATGTGCACATGCATTTTTTTTTTCAGAAAGACAGTCCAGAACTTCCATCAGATTCTCAAAGTATCTGTCTGTGACCCAAAAAGTTTAAAAATTATTTCTTTACACTGTGTTAAGTGCTTTCATTCTAGATTATACATGTCAGCTTTCTTTTCTTTCCCTTTATGTAAAGATGGAGGAGGTTTAAGGGTGTTAAATTTTTGTAAAAAGGTCTTTATTATCTCTGAGGATAGTCCTGCCACCTGGGGATGAGAATATTTATTTATTAAAAAGAAATTAATCTTGAAAAATAAATGTAAGTTTGCATGAAATAAAAATTAACAATTTAGCTTTTTTAAAAAGCTTTTCATTATGAAAAAATTCACAATATACTGATTTTAATGCACAATTTCAAAATACTTTATTGAGAGACTAGTTTCAATGAACCCCTAGAGATGGGTACCTAACACCATCTATAAGTCATCAGCTTATGGCCATAGTTCATAGCCACTCTTGTTTCATAATTATCCCTACCATTTGCACCTACTCTCCCCACACCTACACACTAAATTCTTTGGAATCAGGTGCCCACACTTGGACCAATCAACTGTGACTAGAGGAACAGTGCACCCTGGAGGATCATATTTGCTTTCACATGCACCATATGCATGAATAAGGATGCAGGAAGGGGGAGGTATATAGAAGCTGAGTTAAGAACACAATACATATTCACTGTAGATATTTTCTAATACCAGTGTTTGTCTCCTTGGAGTGGATGTGGCTGGCATTGTGTATAGTACAGTATTAATGGCTGCTCCTAACCTATGGCTTGCTATGATGATCGTCTTTGTTCCTGAGAGTTGAAGAAGCAAGACTGTATCTCAGATCCTCATTCAATAGGGAGGACATAACACAAGCCGCAGTAGGCCAAGGTCTATGGTCTCAAATCTTTTATAGAAACTTCCTCTTTACCAAGCCAACCCCTTCCCCCTGCTTCCTCCTTTTCCCAAGGGCAAGACTGGCTTGTCTCTCTATGAAACTTATTATACCAGAGGTAGGAATTCACTCTCATTGCTTTATCTCCTCCTAAATATCATTATAGGAAGGGGGAGGGAGTGGCATTTCAATTATTTATTGCTGTATAACAAAGTACTCCAAACTGAGTGACTTAAAACAATTTATTATTTCTGTGATTATGTGAGTTGTTGAGCCGTTCTTTTACTCATCTTGCCTAGGATTACTCATGCAACTACATTCAGTGAGTTGGCTGGAGTAGCTGGCCAGGTCTTTCATCCTCAAGAAAAGTACACTGACCTTTGTTACCTGGTTATGGCAGTGTTCCAAGAGGGCAACTCCTCTGTGCAAGTACTCACCAAGCCTCTGCATTGCCTGCAGTGTCCCCTTGGCCAAAGCCAGTTATGTGACCAAGCCCAGAGTCAATATGGGAGGAGAGTACACAGAGCCAGGAGACTTGGAAGAGTGATTTATTGGGAGCTATAATTTGTAACAACTATGTTACACAATCTATTCTCTGGTCTCAATAATTCACATATCTCCCACATGCAAAATATATTCACTCCCTCCCAAGACCCCAAAAGTTTCATCCAATCATGGCGTTAAGTTTGAAATACTGATCTTGTGATCTGCATCAAGTCTGGATACAAATGAGAGTCTTCACATTCTCCACCTACATTGGTGAGACAGGGATAGGAAAACTACATCAGATACTTCCATTCAGTTAGGGGAGGAATGGAAGGTATGTGGCAGGGACTAATCCATAGAAATTGTGCATTTCTGCTAGGCACGTGTTAACAGGGCCCCCTACTCTGGGAATAGGAAATGCTCCTTGATTTTGACCAGTTCTTGCTGGAAGTGGTCTCTCTCCATTGTTCTCTGTGGCTCTTAGCTCTGCCGTCTAAAATCCTGGCTCCATCATGAGAAATCCTTCCTTTTTCATAAGAAATGGTGCCTATTTCCAAATGAGTAGCTCTTCACCTGCTTCCTGCCCCTAGTATGTTGGGGACTCACAGGTCTCTTTTCATTTGGAATTGTCTCTATCCCTTTTAGTCTAAACTGGTAGTGCTTTCAGCAGTATACCTCTCTTAAGAATTTTGTAGGTTTCCAAAGAATCTTACTGAAATTTATTCCATGCTTCAAAAGCCACATTCATAATTCTTTTAGAAACAGGCTTCTCTGGAAGTGTCAAACTGATGTGGAACAATCCCTTTAAGATTCTTATAACCCTTTATCTACCTGAGAGGGTCTACCAGCCATTACCTTAAATATTTTTGAGAAGATCAGATTGATTTTCTGTTTACACTGAGGCCACTTCTTATTTTGAGATTCTTGCCAGCTGGAGAAACTTGGAATAAGGAACAGTTTTATTTTCTAACCCAGGAAGTCTGGGCTCTCTGAATTTCCTCCAAATTCTTCTTATAGACTGAACAGTTCTCTCTTTAGTGCCTTTCTCTCTTCCCATACCTTATCATACTCAGCTCTAAGAAGCCAAATGACACTTTCAATATTCTACCTGGAAATCTACCCACCATTTGGTCCCAAAGCCAATGCCACATATTTTAAAATTTTGTGTACCCTACTTCTGGTACTAATTTCTATAACAGTTATTTATTGCTATGTAACAAATTGCTTCAAAATTTATGGGCTTAAAACAACAATAATTAGTATTTATTGCAATCATATGGATTGGCTGGGTAATTCTTTTTGAGGTGTTACTTGGGGTTATTCATGCAGCTGCATTCAGCTGGTACATTGGCTCGGTGGGTTGGCCTCTCTCTCCATGTGGTCTTTCATCCTTAAAGAGGTTAGACTGATCTTGACATGGCCATGGCAGTACCATACTCCTCGATATATACCTAACAGAAATGCATCCACATGTGTACCAAGAGGCATGTACAAGAACATCTATACAGCATTATTCATAAAAATCAAAAACTGTGAACAACCCAAATGTCTGTCAACAGTAGAATAGATACATAAATTGCAGGTATTTACATAATATACATCTACATAACAATGCAAATGGAAGAACTGGAATTGTACACAACAGCGTGGAGAAATCTCTTGAGCAAAAGAAGGCAGATACCAAAGAATTCACACTATGTATGATTCCATGTATCTGAGTTCAAAAGTAGGGAAAACTGAACTGTGATGTTAATTTTTTGAGAAGGAGTAAAGGGATAGTGATTGGGAGGAAGCATGAGGAAAGCTTCTGGAATGTTCCGATATTCTGTTTCTTGACCTGACTTGCTTGCTTCTTTGATAATTCATTGAACTGCACATTTATGTTTTGTGTACTATTCTGTCCATACGTTATATTTCAAAAAACATTCTAAGAAACCACATTTAAGGTGTCATTTTCATCTATCTAATTGGTAAATTTTTTAAGAAGAGGCATGTGGGAAAATTGCCACTCTCATCCACTGTGCAGTCTTTTGGCTGGCCAATAAGCAGTATCTACATACAAAATTTTAAATGCACATACCCCTGACAAAAATTCCACTTCTAGGAATTGATACAGATATGCTTACACATTTTCACAGCCACATTTGTATTATACCTTGCTTGCATATGCATGGAAATTCTTAAAGTTTACACAAGAAACTCTTAAGCATGGTTGCTCTGCAGAGGAGTCTGCAGATCTGAAGTGCCAGGAGACTTATTTTTATTGTATACCCTTTTGTACTGTTTAAAATGTATACCATGTGCATGGGTTGCTTTTTTAATAAAAATAAACTAGTTGTTTGTTTTTTAAGAAGTTACTTGCCCAAGATCATCTGGTTAAAAGCGACAGAGCCTGGATTTAAGCCCTATTCTATCTAACTCTAAAGCCCATACCATCAACCATAACTCTAAATTTTCTCCTGCAGAATCTCTGTTTTCTCCCCTATAAAGTGAACGTATTTGTCTAGATCACAAGGGTCTCTTTGGAGACCAATATGGAAGCTCTGTTATATGAACTGAGCCAATAGGGCCGATATGTAGGAGAGAGTTACCACTAAGTAACAGCAACAGTGCCCAGGAATCACCCCCAGACACTCATCTACCAGGTCTACCCAGCAAGATTTGCTCAGTCCCTCCTAGATAATAGGTTAATGCCACAGGTGTATGCCAGATAGAGGAACCTACAGAAGGTGGCAGTTTGAATAATCAATATTGAAGGGAAAAAGAAAAAGAGCAAGAGCATAATAGGTACATATAGCAGTTCTTAAGTCTGGATGTTAAAATTTAATTGTTACACAATTAACTTTAGACTAATTTAAACCACCCAGCTGTGCACTAAATATAATAACCGTTTATACAGTTGGTCAAATTTTGTAGGATATAGGATAGCTAGCTGTTGTTTCTGAAGTTAGACAATACATTTAAAAAGTGAACACTCAAGACAAAATGCACTGCAAGAGGACTTTGAAAATGGAGTTTTAAAAAAATCACCTTGGTTTTTGGCATTTTTGCTATTACTGTTGCACTAACAGGAAAAGGAAATAAAGTGACATTAGTGAACATAATGGTTGAGATTGACATCACTAAACCAGCTTGTGTTACTTGCAGCTGAGAAAGCAAAGGCTTTGGAGCTTTAAAAACAAACAAAACGTAACTAACCACCAACAGAAAATCTGGAACTGTACAATCAATCCTATTGACTTCCCAATGATTAAAATCGGTTATTAGGAAGACAAAACATCTGATCAATCATTTCTTTGGCCCCACTTTTCTCTTAAAAGAGAATCTCCAACTCCCTATAGAGAATTCCTATGGATATTCACTCAAGATCCACATGTCTAAAATCAAACGTCTCTCCTCCAACTAAAAAGTAAAACAAACAAAACCCCCCTGATCTGATTGACTCTCCCAACTTCCCTATTTCTTTGCTCAGTAATCCAAATTGTACCTCACCTTACCACCTCTGGGTTAATGCAGACTTGCTTCTTTCTCTGGCCCTCCATCAGCCTCACGGTGACCAAACCCTGTTCATTCTTCCTTTACTTCTTACTCTTGGACATAGCCACTTAACTGATACACCTCTGTTTCTCTTCAATCTCAAATACCCCTACAACCCACCACTTTGCATCTAATAAAAGTCTGGCATGTATTAGGGGCTCAATAAATGTTAATTGAATAAATCATGTCAAGTTCTCTATTATAAACCTTTAAAATCCATTGCAAAAAGGTGTTTATAGTTGTTGGTTACTTTTCCAGAAGACTGTGGGCTCCTTAAAGGCAGGACCTTTCTTTCTCTTCTCTGTGTCCCCCATAATACCACACTGGAGTTCAATACATATTTGTTGAACTCATGAATGGAGACGCCTGAGCTTCTTAACTTGGCTTTCAAATACTTCCACAATCAGATCCAACTTACTGCCTTTCTCTAGTTCAGGCAAACATTGTGGAATTGGGGAGTAGGGGGGAACTCACTGCTTACAGGGCTCTCTAGATTTGATGAGATTAACATTGTCATCTGGGAAGCCATCCAACCACTCTGTAGTTCAGATTCCTCTGCAAAATAAAGGAACAGCCTAGATTAAAGCTTCTCAGACTTGAATATATATACAAAGCACTGAAAGAGCTTGAACATGCAGAATAAGTTTCTGATTCTGCGTTTCTACAAGCTCCCAGAGGATGCTAATTTTACTGGTGTCTACAGACAACCTGTCAAGTAATTATAAAGTTCTATCCTCTAGGACCTATTTATTATCTTCTGGACATGGCTTCTGCATAACTGACATTATAATGTTTTGTGTATTGCTTCTCCTTCCTGGGATGCTTTCTCCATGTATTTTCCCCTATATGAATCCAACCCATCTTTTCAGGCTCTTTCTCCTAGGCAAAGTTTTCCCTGACTATTCTAGTGCCCCTCCTGGTCAATCTTTTTTCACTCTATTAAAGTATCCATTGTTGGTGATTGGAGTTTGACCCATCATCTACAAACAATTATTGATTATCATTGTATGTATGCAAATACCCAGTTGTATACTTCTCTTTCTTTCTTATGAGGCTTAGCACAATACCCCACACATAGTAAGTACTCAACAAATTACTGTTGAATAAATGAATGAATGAACGACACTTCAGCATTACTACTCCAGAGAGAAATCAAATGTTTTACTGTTCGAATCGAAAGCCCAGAAATGAACCCACACATCTATGGACAGCTAATTTTCGACAAGGGAGCCAAGAACATACAATGGAGAAAGGCGAGCCCTTCAATAAATGGTGTTGGGAAAACTGGACAGCCATATGCAAAAGAACAAAAGTAGACCATTATCTTACACAAAAATTAACTCAAAGTGGATTAAAGACTTGAATGTAAGACCTGAAACCATAAAACCTCTAGAAGAAAACATAAGCAGTATGCTCTTCAACAGCAGTCTCAGCAGCATATTTTCAAATACCATGTCTGACCAGGCAAGGGAAACAATAGAAGACGTAAACGAATGGGACTACATCAAACTAAAAAGCTTCTGCACAGCAAAGGAAACCATCAACAAAACAAAAAGACAACCTAACAATTGGGAGAAGATATTTGCAAACCATACATCTGATAAGGGGTTAATATCCAAAATACATAAAGAACTCATACATCTCAACAACAAAGAAATGAACAACCCAATTTAAAAATGGGCAAAAGATCTGAACACACATTTTTCCAAAGAAGATATACAGATGGCCAACAGGCACATGAAGAGATGTTCAACATCACTAATGATTAGGGAAATGCAAATCAAAACTATGATGAGATATCACCTCATGGGTATGATGAACAAGACAAGAAATAACAAGTGTTGGAGAGGATGTGGAGAAAAGGGAACTCTCATACACTGCTGGTGGGAATGCAAACTGGTGCAGCCACTGTGGAAAACAGTATGGAGATTCCTCAAAAAGTTAAGAATAGAATTACCATACAATCCAGCTATTCCACTACTGGCTATTTATCCAAAGAACATGAAAACACGAATGCATAAAGATCTATGCACCCCTGTGTTCATTGCAGCATTGTTCACAATAGCCAAGACTTGGAAGCAACCTGAGTGCCCATCAAGGGATGAATGGATAAAGAAGTTGTGGTATATATACACAATGGAATACCACTCAGCCATAAAAAAGATGAAATCTTACCATTTGCAACACCATGGACCTTGAGAGTATTATGCTAAGTGAAATAAATCAGAGGGAGAAAGTCAAATACCATATGATCTCACTCATAAATAGAAGATAAAAACAACAACAAACAAACACATAGATGCAGAGATTAGATTGGTGGTTACCAGAGGGGAAGCGAGGAGGGAGGATGGTGAAAGGGGTAACTGGGTACATGTTTATGGTGATGGATGGTAATTAGTCTTTGAGTGGTGAACATCATGTAGTCTACACAGAAATTGAAATATAATGATGTACACCTGAAATTGATATAATGTTATAAACCAATGTTACCTCAATAAAAAAAAAAAAGTTTTACTGTTCTATATTGTTGTTTTCCAGAACATGGAGGAAAGAGCCAATTCGGAAATTCCCTAGTCTATTCAAATGAGGCAGACCAATCTAAACAACAATTTGATCTACTCAAAAGTTAATGATATTAAAATATCTAAAATGAGTTTATATTAAAATTAAAATTTCTCTCTTCAATGTCTGAAACAATAAAATTTGCTACTGCTGTTTCTGTTCCACTTTCCAAAACCAAACAGGCATAATATATTATGTGTGAGAACCTGACATTATATAGATTAAAAGATTAGTCCTATGAGGTATGAATTGGTATTACATCATGATTTCATTAGCCTCGTTAAACAACCTGCTTTATGCCAAAGATCATGTTGCATATCAAATAACGAAGTGAACTCTCTGCCTGGTTGAAAAGCAAAGAATCTTTATCATTGATATAGAGAAGTTCTTTTAAATTTTAAAGTTAAAATAAGGAAGTTCTTTGAATATTGCCTAACTCACTATTGTGGGAAAAAAAGTTAGAAGCATTTCAGAACATACCATCCTATTTTGCATTTCTATTAAACATTTTTTTATCAACTTGTAATGTTTGTTTTATAAAATAAGCTTTAACCCAAATATCAATTTATCACTTTTGACAGTAGAAAAGAGCTACATTGTATATTATCAAATTCTTGTATATTATCAAATAATCTATTCTCAGATAGATGTTTTGGTTGTAAGTTATTAAACTGTAAAATCTCTTGGTAAACTGTGAAGTACCAGCTCCACATGTAAAGCATTTTAGTCATTATTATGCATAAGGTATAACATTTCTGGAAAATATAAGCTAAATGAATACACCTAGTAGAAGTACTGTATTACCTGAACAGGAAATATAAAGCACAATGAATGTTATTCTTAGTAGATTTTAGTAATTTAAAATAGTTCATTTTATTTAAATTCCAAAGGATTTCCATTCTTAATTTAGTTTACCCCCTCTGATGGAAACTTCTCCTCACAAAATAAATAATAAAGTGAAAATTCTCAGAAAACAGACATTAATACTGATTTTTAATTATCTTTATTTTATTTAGTTCTCTAGCTTCTGATAAAATATTTATGGGAGGAGGTTATTTTTAGTTCAGGCTTCGCAAAGTTCTCTGTCACCTCCTAATAGGAGTTCATCAGAATGAAGCAACATAGGGGCCAGCCCGGTGGCACAGCGGTTTAGTTCGCGCTTTGGCAGCCCAGGGTTCATGGGTTCGGATCCCGGGCACCCTCTGACGCACTGCTTGTCAAGCTGTGGTGGCATCCCATGAAAAGTAGAGGAAGTTGTTAGCACAGTTGTTAGCCCAGGGCCAGTCTTCCCCAGTGAAAAAGAGGAGGATTGGCAACAGATGTTAGGTCAGGGCTGGTCTTCCTCAGAAAAAAAAAAGAATGGAGCAACATAGGATATAGAATTGGTGGAAACCAAAGGGCTAGGCCAGCATGGCATTTTTATAGAACTGTTAGATCTGGAAGAACATCGGAGATCATCTAGGCCAGTCTTCTTGTTTTACAAGTGGGGACACTGTGACTCTGAGGTCACCCAGCTCATTAGCAACAGAATCAAGCTTGAACTCTTTTCCTCTTCAGTTCATGGTTCTTTTCACCTTGTTAAGTGGAACATGGGAAAACTAAGAATAGTCAGAGCATCAAGAAACACAAATCAGGAAACATGAATCAAGAAACAGGAAACACAAAGGAGGTAACACAGTCTCTTCTAGACCAGCTGGGAACCCCTGCAATTTATCCACACCCCACTCAACTCTCATGGTCTGTCATCCTTGAGACACTCAAATTTCAACTGGAAATTACTAGATGGTTAATTACACAAACGGAACCTCTCTATATGTGTTTTATTATCTATATTTGTCACTGGATGTTCACATTTTTCAGAAAGGAAAACAAATGTCGACTTTATCCCACAAATCCTCACTGTTGTGTGTGCTTTGTTTTTATCATATACACTTTCTAATAATATTTATCAAGAGGTTACTTTGGGTCAGTCAGTGTGCTAATGGCTTTAACTGCATTACTGAATTCAGTCTTCATAAACAACCCTATAAAGGCAGATACTATTATTCTCCCACATTTTAAAGATAATGAAATTGAAGCTTAGATAGGTTAAGTCATTTACTCAAGGTGTATAACTAGTAAGTGGCAGAGCTAAGATTGGACCCCAAAAGCTGTTTGACATCAGAACCAGACCACTTAAGCACTATTGCTGTGTTCTGCTTCTGGGAAAGAAACTGGCCTGCCCATAATAAGAAACTTCCTTATTAAAATATATATATATACATACTGAAAATATTCACATATCATTTCCTAAGTGATGTGTTCTTTTCCTTTTATTTGAGATAGATAATAATAGTCAATATGAGAAAGTTCAGACTAACTTACCAGTCATTTTCAATTTAAATTTTATTTTTTGCAATGTGCAGTTTTTTTAATTATATATATAATAAATATAAATAATGTATTTATAATAATAAATATATATATATAATACATGTATCCAAAAAAGAAATTCAAACAGTACAAAAGGGTAAAGAATAAAAAGTCTCTCATCCACCCTGACTTTCACACCCAGAATCACTGTCTCAGAATTAATTACTATTAAATTGTCTTATGTATCCTTCATGTATTCTATGCATATATACATGTATATGCATATTTCCTTTAATATTGATGGCAGCATAATATTTATACTGTTCTGTATCTTTCTACACTTAACAATAATATATCTTGGCAAATATTCTATATCAATACATGTAGATTTACCGCATTCTTTTTAACAAAATATTTAAGCAAAATATTCTATTAGGGACGCATGGGGGGACAAAGTGAAATGAAAAGGTAGAAATTCATTAACAGTAGTCAACAGTGTTTCTTAGGCTCTATCTTCTACATATGACTGGAAGATTCCTAGCCCCCTGCAAATCCCACGGTATGTCCTCTCAGTCTCCATGTAATGGGAAGAGATATAGACAGACCCTCTGGTGCCATTATGCAGGGAGGTTCACACCACGCTATCACTGCACTACACAGGCTAGCATCCCTTCCCCCATCACATCCCACCAAAACTTTTGTGTCAGAACAACTTATCCAATTCTTGGTTTTGACATTATGCACAAGCTCTTCAAATCTGAGTGATAAACAACATACAACACTCAAAATTGGCTTTCTTCCCCAGTAACTAAATAATTTCCTTGGAATAAGTCTTCCTAAGAAGCTCCTGGATCTTTCATGCAAGCAGATCTCCAGTAGACCCTTTCCAGCTGAAGTCCAAATATTCCCAGCTGGGTCTCAAACCATTTAATGAAACTATATTCATTGGCCCAAGATGAGTCACCTCGCCCCTAAACACACACACTGAGGCACTCCTATAGCGTCCTCGTGTGAGCCTTATTGACATTCATGGAGAAAAGGGACTTTTATTAATGGACATCAAAGTTGACTTTTAATAATGCACATAAAAATTGATGTTTCTGTTGTCATTTACAGCTGAGGAAAGTGAGGATAAGTACCATAAATGGAAAGTAATGAGTCTGGGGTGTTCAAGTAGATCCACACCCCCCCCAGGTTTGAGAAACCCCTCCATCCACAGCCATTCCAAGAATAACCTGTATTCAAACTCCTATTAAATTCTAAGTTCATCATGGGCCTCTGTGGACTCCTAGGCATTACATGTTTGATTATTTATTCATCCATTCACTGAACAAATAGTCATTGAGCCCTGTCAATAAGCCAGCCACTGTGCTTAGCCCTGGTGCCTTACCCCAAAGAGGCAGAACATGTCATGTTCAACACGTAATCAAATAAACAAACAAGATACCCGTAGTTTGCAATAAATGCTGTGGAGGAAATGGGTAGGGTAATGTCATAAAATGTAACTAAGGAGAAGGGGCTATTTTAAATAGAAGGGTCAGAAAAGGCCTCAAAGAAGGTGACATTTCAGCTGAAGCCTGAAGGGTGAAAGAGGAGAAGGAGCCAGTCATGTGAGGACCGGGTAAGAGTGTCCAGGCAAAGTGGGCAGCAGCTACTTGATCTGGTGAGTTGACTTCAGCAGGGCACACTGTTGAACTCAAAATATACTTCTCAAATTAAAATGAATTCACGTTGCTTTGCCAAGTGCTAAAACATACTTTAAGGCCAACTCTTACCTGGCCAATTACTATTATTAAAAATAATACACTAAAAATCATTTCTATTATTTATTTATTTTTATAAATTTTCTAATAGGTGTTATGAGGGATGACCTCTATTTGACATTGACAGAGGCAGCATAATATACTAATATTGATGGCAGCATAATATTTGAATGAATATAACAAATATTCATTGAGTCCCTACTATGTGCGAGATCCTTTGCTGGACTCTGGTGATACAGTAGTGAAGCAAAAAAACATTTATTTGAAATGAATATGGGATTGAAATTGGGTTGAAATCCTCAGTCCCCCTCCCACCAGGGTAGCTTTTGTGTGTTTTATATATTGACATTCCATGTGATAGTCTATTATGGAAACCAGTTCCACTGATTAAAAATGAAAAAGATTTGAAAAATCACTGGGTCTCCAAAGTCCCTTCTGTAATACTAGATAAGTATATTATTATGGAGAAATTTTTTCTTTGTTCTTAGAATTCCTAATAAGCTATATGTGGACATAATATTTGAGACAACTCAAGAATAATATGAAATAAAGTGAATTACTTTGCTTGAATGAACAAAAAAAAACATATTTACTTTTAACACAAATATAGCATTTTCCCCTAAGGATACAGAACATTAACCAAAGTTCCTTCCCTCTCAAAAAATTCTCATATTTAATTGTTTCTGATATTTTAAATTTTCCTTGCCCTATCAGAAGTTTTAAAGAACAGTCTGCAGGCATTTTAATTAACTTCTTTTCTCCTTTCAAAATATCTGACAATCTTTCAAGCAATAAGGAAGGAAATACCAAACTGGCAAAATGTGGGATGTGAAAACGATGCTATGGGCATGAGAAACTGCTCCTATTATGTTAGCAAGTTTCGAGTCCTTTACAAAAAGAAGAACTAGCTTGTTAATACCAAGCTTGCTTAGTCATGTAATTTTTTTTTAAGTTATTTTGCAGTTATGTATCGGGTTTTTCGCTGGCATCAACGTGGGAATCAAAGTCACATGAATTGAAGTTTGTGCTAATTTTTTCTGTCCTTTTCCTCTTTGACACCTATCTAGGGTATACAAATGTCATGAAACTCGTAGCAAAGATCTCCAGACATTGTTGGGGGAAAAGAATCATACCCGTTTCTTCTCTTGCTTTAAGTACTTGGACTATGTTTCTTTCTTTAGACTACGTAAGACCGCTATTCCATATTATTATGGTGCTTGGTATGAGGTAGTGAACTTATTTGGTGATGAACATGCCAGGGACTCATTGTTGGCCCTTGGCAACATTGTGAAGTCAAGTTATTGTTCCTTGATACTTCATTTTGGATGGTCTCTGTGGCCTAGCAGCCAGGGCCTTCCTAGAGCATACTTACTTCTACACCAGCACCCAAGTCTACATTCTCTGGCCTAGTCCCTCAAGCCCCAGATCTTTCTGAGCTCTTTCCTTTGCTTACCCCTCAGTGACTTCCAGCTGCCATAAGACATTCACACTCAAGTATTAGAAAAGAATGGTGCTGTTCCCAAGCAAATACTTTCATTGTTGTTCAAAGGTTTTCTGAAGTTATGAATAATATGGGGTTTCAAGTAGCTAGAGGGAGAGATTTCCCCTGCCCTCAGCTTTCTTCAGGTGCTTTTCAAATTCCACACCAGAGAGGGTCAGCTTTGCTAAATGGATGTAAGCCTCCTGCCTTTCTAACTCAATGAAACTTGCTTACTCATAGCTCACAAAGTTCCCCTGACAATGATTAGTAAGCATTATTCCAAAGTTTCAGCAAAAACACGGAGGGAGGCTGACTAACACTATTGGATTTAAATTAGCCATATGAAAAGAAGTCACATTGCCTTATCTGCTAGCCAACGTTTCTGCTAAATTAGTTTTTTTGATTAAAAAAGTACTCACGCAAACAAGGAAAAAAGAGGAATTTACAAAGAAATACAGAATATTAGAGCTGGAAGGGACCTTCACTATCAGCTAGGCCAATGTACTCATTTTACAGAGAAAGAAACTGAGGCTAAGAAACCAAGAGACCCAAGATCGCTTAGCTAGTGGTAAATCTCATTTCTCAGTTACAGCCTGTCATAGCACCATGATCCTCTCCCTTCTTCATAGCCTAACACCAGTTACACTTCTGCACCTGTTTACCTCATGATTTGATTAATGCCTGTCTCCTCCACAAGACTATTACCTTCATGATGGCAGGCACCCTGTCTGGTTTTTCTAGCACTTACTGGAACAGTCAGGCATGTAGTTAGTGCTCAATAAATATTTGTTGAATAAGTATCAGTAAACATTGAGTCAATTATTAGTAAACATAGAATCAGCAGTATACTTAGTCTTTTAAATGATTGTTAAATCATTGTTCACACATTATGTGGACATGCTACTTAATCAAGGAAATGTTAGATTCTACGATAGTAAAATATAAACTTTGACATCTCAGTGGCTTAAGACAAAAAGGTTTACTTCTTATTCATTTAAATTCTATATGTGGTGGGCAGCTTATCTTCACCTTGTAGCTACTCCATCTGGAACTTGCATCCTCCAAGGTCACTGTGGTAGGGGAAGAGCAAGATGGAGGCAGCACACTGGATTTTAAGGGCCTCAGCCCAGAAGTGACACATGGCACGTTCACCTATAGTCCTTCACCAGAATTAACCATATGGCCCCATCCAAATGGCAAAAGAGGCTGAAAAAGTTTTAGGGAGAACTAGCTTGCCATTGGATGGGTTAATTATAATAATAGCAACCACTAATTTTTATTGAGCACTTACTTTATGCCAGGCCAAGAGCAAAGTGCTTTATGACATTCATTCCTTCATTTAATCCTCATTACAGGCAAGTGAACTGCAGACACTCTCTATGATCAGCTTCCAAATGAGGAAACTAAAGGATTAATTTGCTCAAGGTCACAATTGGTAAGTGGGATTGGGGATGTGAACCAATGTCTCAGGCACTAAACTCCCTACTATTAGCCACTCTGACTTAATCCCACCTATGTGTTTCATCAGAGTAAGGTTTTAAAGAACAATAGATTGATTTTTAATAACACAAATAGAGGATAGGAAAGAATTACAAAATCCATTTGTGTGATTATAAATAACCTCAATTTAACCACTCAGTTCAAGAAGCATCTATCATTAACATCACCAATAGTGGAGAAAACAGATAATGTGCATCCTGATGTGACACACTGAGGACACAAGTGTAGCATTTGTGCCCCAAATGTATGATCTGAATCTAATTGTGAGGAAACCCAAATTGAGGGACAGTCTGTGTAGCAACTGGCCTGCACTCTTCAAAAATGTCGATGCTACAAAGGATAAGGGAAGGCTGAGGAACTCAGATTTAAAGGGACTAAAGAGAACAGCCTCAAAGTACAATGTGTGATCTTGAATTGGATCCTGGAAGCAGAGGTCAAAATTACTAGAAAGGACATTTTGGGGGCAATTGGTAAAATTCAAATATAAATAATATATTAGAGAAGTGACGTCAGCACCATGGCAGAGTGAGTTGTTCCCTCAGTCTCTCCCCTTTAAGTTACAACTAAATGGACATTCATTAACCAGCAGAGGATTCCCTGCACAGCACAATAGGACTTCTGAGAGATCCACACAGCTATACATCTGAAGGTGAGTGGACTGGATCCCCAGGAGGCAATGGAACTAAGTAAGTGCATTCCTACACCTACTCTTCCCCCTCCCTGGAGTCACGGAGCTAGTTCATGGATCCTCACACAGCAGCCTCACACGACTGTAAGAGGAGGCAGGGACAGCCTGGCCTGTGTCAATGCTTTCAGACATGCAGCCCAGCCCAGGGGAGAATACAACTTGCTGCAGCAGCCCTGCCTGTGGGATGCTCTCCATTGAATGGCAGTAGCTCAGCCACCATGTGGGTGCCCCTTCCCTAGCACAGTGCAGGTGAGAAGGCACCCCTCCTGCTCAGAAGGCATCCCCTGCCCACAGAACACAGCAGCCCACAGGACCCACCAAATGACAGCTCAGCCCCCATGTAGGTACCCCTACCACCTAGTATACAGCAGCTCAGCCTGTCCCCTGACTAGCACAGAGGACCCGCCTATGGTGCCCAACCCACCTGCCCAGGGCAGAAGCCCTGCACACGTGAGCACAACCTGCAGAGTGGCTGCAGCCAGCCCAGGCAAATGCAGAGTAGCCCTACCTGCACAACTTCCAGCAGACAGCAAGATCAGAAAACACGGCTCCTGCCCACTCCCCAGCAGTGGCAGGTGGAATCTGCAATCTGATACCACCACAAATGTGCCACCAAAGGATCACTTCATCAAACATGATGAAGAACTACATTAACACTTCAGAGCAGAAGGAAAATGACCAGTCTCCAGAAACCAATCCTGATCTCACAGAAATTTACAATCTAAATGACAGACAATTCAAAACAGTTATAAAGAAACTCAATGAGTTTACAAGAAAACTCAGAAAGACAGTTCAGTGAACTCAGGAATAAAATTAATGAACAGGAGTACTTCACCAAAGAGATTGAAACTCTAAAAAAAAAACAAACAGAAATTCTGGATATGAAGGACATATTTATGAGATAAAAAATAATCTAGAATCCATAAAAAATAGAGCTGATATTATGGAGGACAGAATTAGTGATTTAGAGGATAGAAATATAGAAATGCTTCAGCTGGAGATGGAAAAGAACTAAGATTTTTAAAAAATGAAGAAATTCTTTGAGAAATACCTGACTCAATTAGGAAAAGTAATGTAAGGATTATAGGTATTCCACAGAGAGGAGAGAGGCAGAAAGGAGCAGAGAACTTGTTCAAAGAAATAATAGCTGAGAACTTCCCAAATGTGGGGAAGGAACTGGACTTACAAGTACATGGAGCCCATAGATTTCCTAATTACATCAATGCAAAAGACCTTCTCCAAGACATATACTATTAAAACTGGCAAAAGTCAATGACAAACAAAAAATATTAAAGGCAGTAAGGCAGAAGAAAATAACCTACTAAGGAACCCCTATCAGGCTTTCAGTGGATTTCTCAGCAGAAACCTTACAGGATATGAGAGAATGGAATGATATATTCAAAATACTGAAAGACAGAAACTTTTAGCCAAGAATACTCTATCCAGCAAAACTATCCTTCAGATATGATGGAGAAATAAAACTTTCCCAGATAAACAAAAGCTGAGGAGTTCATTCCCACTAGGCCTGCCCTACAAGAAACAAAAGGAGCCCTCCCATCTGAAACTAAAAAGCAAAGGTTTACAAAACCCTGAGCAAGGAGACAAAGAGATAGAATCAGAAAATTGCAGCTCTATATCAGATTAGGTCAGTAAACAATTATAACATAAAAGACAAAGGGAAGGAAAGCATCAAAAATAACTATAAACACTTCAACATAGCCACAAACTCACAACACAAAAAAGAACAATTTGTGACAACAATAACTCAGAGGGAAGAGGAAAGGGATGAAACCTGCTTAGGCTAGCGGACATAAGAGGCTTTCAGAAAATGGACTATCTCATCTATGAGATCTTTTATACAAACATCATAGTAACCACTAAACAAAAATCAGAGCAGAACCACAAATCACAAATAAAGAGAAAACTGAGAAAACCACCAAACTGACAAATGGCAGTCAGAAATACAAGGGAAAAGAAACAATGGAAATATAGAACAACTGGAAAACAAGAGATAAAATGGCATACTAAGCCCTCAGATATCAATAACCACTCTAAGTGTAAATGGATTGAATTCTCCAATCAAAAGACACAGAGTGGCTGGATGGATTAAGAAAACAAGACCCAACAATATGCTGCCTCCAGGAAGCACATCTCAGCTCTAAAGACAAACATAAGCTCAGAGTGAAAGGATGGAAGATGATACTCCAGGCAAATAGCAAGCAAAAGAAAGCAGGTGTTGCCATACTTTTATTAGACAAAGCAGACTTCAGGATAAGAAAGACAATGAGAGACAAAGAGTTATAGTATATAATGATAAAAGGGACATTCCACCAAGAGGACATATCACTTATGAATATATATGCACCTAACACAGGAGTCCAAAGTATATAAAGCAACTACCAACAGACCTAAAGGGAGAAATGGACAGCAACACAATAATAGTAGAGGACCTCAATACCCTACTTACATCAATGGATAGATCATCCAAATAGAAAGTCAAGAAGGAAACAGTGGCCTTAAGCGAAATCCTAGACCAGATGGACTTAATAGATATATATAGAACATTCCATCCCAAAACAGCAGAATACACATTCTTCTCAAGAGCACATGGAACATTCTCAAAGATAGACCATATGTTGGGAAACAAGGCAAGCCTCAATAAATTTAAGAAGATTGAAATCATATAAAGCATCTTTTCCAACCACATTGCTATGAAACTAGAAATCAACTACAAGAAAAAGTCTAAGAAAGTCACAAATATGTGGAGACTAAACAACATGCCACTGAACAACCATTGGATCAAAGAAGAAGTCAAGGGAGAAATAAAAAAAATACCTGGAGACAAAGGAAAATGAAAACACAACATATCAACTCTTGCAGGATGCAGCAAAAGCACTCCTAAGAGGGAAATTTATAGCAATACAGGCCTACCTCAACAAAGAGGAAAAATCTCAAATAAGTAATCTTAAACTACACTTAACAGAACTAGAAAAAGAACAAACAAAGCCCAAAGTCAGCAGAAGAAGGGAAATAATAAAAATTAGAGCAGAAATAAATGAAATAGAAATTTAAAGCACAGTAGAAAGGATCAATGAAACAAGGAGTTGGTTCTTTGAGAAGATAAAAAAAATTGACAAGCCCTTAGCCAGACTCACTAAGAAAAAAAAGAGAGAAGCCTCAAATAAATAAAACTAGAAATGAAAGAGGAGAAATTACAACATATAGCACAGAAATACACAGGATTATAAAAGAGTAGTATGAAAAACTATATGCTAACAAATTGGATAACCTAGAAGAAATGGATAAATTCTTAGGTTCATACAACCTCCCAAAACTGAATAAAGAAGAAATAAACAATCTGAATAGATGAATCACAAGTAAAGAGATTGAAATAGTAATCAAAAACCTCCCAAAAAACAAAAGTCCAGGACCAGATGGCTTCTTTGGAGAATTCCACCAAACATTCAAAGAAGATATAATACCTATCCTTCTCAAACTATTCCAACAAATTGAAGAAGATGGAACACTTCCTAACTCATTCTATGAGGCCAACATCACCCTGATACCAAAACCAGACAAGGACAACACAAAGAAGGAAAATTACAGGCAGTATTGCTGATGAACATAGATCCAAAAATCCTCAACAAAATACTGGCAAATCGAATACAGCAATACATTAAGAGGATCATACACCATGATCAAGTGGGATTTATACCAGGGATGCAGAGATGGCTTAACATCCACAAATCAATCAATGTGATACATCACATTAACAAAATGAGGAATAAAAATCACATGATCATCTCAATAGATGCAGAGAAAGCATTTGACAAGATCCAACATCAATTTATGAAAAAAAAAACTCTCAATAAAATGAGTATAAAAGGAAAGTACCTCAACATAATAAAGGCCATATATGACAAGCCCACAGCCAACATCATACCTAAGGGTGAAAAACTGAAAGCTACCCCTTTGAGAACAGGAACAAGACAAGGGTGCCCACTCTCTCCACTCCTATTCAATATAGTACTGGAGGTTTTGGCCAGAGCAATTAGGCAAGAAAAAAAAAAAAAGGTATCCAAACTGGAAAGGAAGAAGTAAACCCTCACTCTTTGCAAATGACATGATTCTATATGTAGAAAACCCTAAAGAAGCCACCAGAAAGCTATTAGAAATAATCAATAATTACAACAAAGTTGCAGGGTGAAAAATCAGCTTACAAAAATCAGTTGCACTTCTATACATTAATAATGAACTAGCAGAAAGAGAAGTCAAGAATGCAATCCCATTTACAAGTGCAACAAAAAGAATAAAATATCTGGGAATAAATTTAGGCAAGGAGGTGAAACACCTATACACTAAAAAGTATAAGATATTATTGAAAGAAATCAAAGAAGATATAAAGAAAGGGAAAGATATTCCATGCTCATGAACTGGAAGGATAGACATAGCTAAAATGTCCATATTACCTAAAGCAATCTACAGATTCAATGGAATCCCGATCAAAATCCCAATGACATTCTTCACGGAAATAGAACAAAGAATCCTAAAATCTATGTGAAACAACAAAAGACCATGAATAGTCAAAGCAATCCTGAGAAAAAAGAACAAAGCTGGAGGCATCACAATCGCTGACTTCAAAACATACTACAAAGCTATAGTAATCAAAACAGCATGATACTGGCACAAAAATAGACACACAGATCAATGAAACAGAACTGAAAGCCCAGAAATAAAACCACACATCTATGGATAGCTAATCTTTGACAAAGGAGCCAAACACATACAATGGAGAAAGGAAAGTCTCTTCAATAGCTGGAGTTGGGAAAACTGGACAGCCACATGCAAAAAAATGAAAATAGACCATTATCTTACACCATATACAAAAATTAACTCAAAATGGATTAAACACTTGAATGTAAGACCTGAAACCATAAAACTCCTAGGAGAAAACATAAGCAGTACACTCGTTGACATCGGTCTCAGCAGCATCTTTTCGAATACCACATCTACTCAGGCAAGGGAAACAAAAGAAAAAATAAACAAATGTGATTATATCAGACTAAACAGCTTCTGCAAGGCAAAAGAAATCATGAACAAACAAAAAGACAATGCACCAACTGGGAGAAAATATTTACAAATCAAAAATCTGACAAGGGGTTAATCTCCAAAATATATAAAGAACTCACACCTCAACAAGAAAAAGACAAACAACCTGATCAAACAACGGTCAGAGGATCTCAACAGACATTTTCCCAAAGAAGATACACAGATGGTCAACAGGCACATGAAAAGATGTTAACATTACTAATTATTAGGGAAAAGTAAATCAAAACTACAATGAGGGGCTGCCTGGTGGCGCAGCGGTTTAGTCCGCGCTTGGCAGCCCGGGGTTCGTGGGTTCGGATCCCAGACACCTGCTGACGCACTGCTTGTCAGCCATGCCGTGGCGGCATCCCATATAAAGTGGAGGGAGACGGGCACGGATGTTAGCTCAGGGCCAGTCTTCCTCAGCAAAAAGAGGAGGATTGGCAACGGATGTTAGCTCAGGGCTGGTCTTCCTCACACACACACAAAAAAACTACAATGAGACGTCACCTTACACCCATCAGAATGGGTGTAATCAACAAGATGAGAAATAATAAGTGTTGGAGAGGATGTGGAGAAAAGGGAACCCTCATACACTGCTGGTGGGAATGCAAACTGGTGCAGCCACTATGGAAAACAGTATGGACATTTCTCAAAAAATTAAAAATAGAAGCACCATATGATCCAGCTATCCCACTACCAGCTATTTATCCAAAGAAAAGGAAATAAACAATACAAAGAGATCTATGCACCCCAATGTTCATTGCAGCACTATTCACAACAGCCAGGACACATAAGCAACCCAAGTGCCCATCAACTGATGAATGGATAAAGAAGATGTGGTATATATATATACAACGGAATACTACTCAGCCATAAAAAAGACAACATCGTCCCATTTGCAACAACATGAATGGACCTTGAGGGTATGATGTTAAACAAAATAAGCTGAACAGAGAAAAACAAACACCACATGATTTCACTCACATGTGGAAGATAAACAAACACATGGATAAAGAGAACAGATTAGTGGTTACCAGAGAGGAAGTGGGGGGGGGGCACGGTGAAAGAGGTAAAGGGACACATATGTATGGTGACAGATAAAAACTCGACTATTGGTGGTGAGCACAACGCAGTCTATACAGAAACTGATATAATATAATGTACACCTGAAATTACAAATGTTATAAACCAATATGACCTCAATAAAATAAGAAAAAAAAGAATTAACCAACCCTGGGGGGAAAAAACAGTCTATTAGAATATTATTATAACAATAATATATTTCCCAAATTTTATAGTTATACTATGGTTATATAAGAGAATGTCCTTGTTTTTACTAAATACATACTGAGATATTTAGACATAAAAGGGCATGATGCCTAAAACTTGCTTTCGAGTGGTTCATAAAAAAATTATGCCTATAAATAAAAAATACAGTAGTCCCCCCTTATCTGTGGGAGAGACTTTCCAGGACCCACAGTGGATGCCTGAAACCACAGATAGTACCAAACCCTCTATATACTGTTTTTTCCTATAGATATGTACCTATGATAAAGTTTAATTTATAAATTAGGCGTAGTAAGGGGTTAACAACAATGACTAATAAAGTAGAACAATTATAACAATATACTGTAATAAAAGTTATGAGAAAGTGATCTCTCTCTCTCAAAATATCTTATTGTACTGTACTCACCCTTCTTCTTCTTGTGATGATGTGAGATGATACAATGCCTATGTGATGAGAAGGAGTGAGGTGAATGACATAGGCATTGTGACATAGCATTATTTTTGGACCACGGTTGACTACGGGCAACTGAAACCAAGGAAAGTGAAATGGTGGATAAGGGGGACTACCGTACCTATAGAGAGAGTGAGACAAGCAGATGCAGCAAATTATTAACAACTGCCGAATCTGTACTATTCTTGTAACTCTTTAAAGTTTGAAATTATTTCAAAATAGAAAGTTAAAAAAAAAAAGCTAGAAGCATTTATTGGTGACCTGGTTGGTGCCAGGCACTGCTCTGGGCACAGGAAGGTAAGTTTTTGGCAAGGATGTGTACAGAATGCTATAAACATAACTCACTGTTGATGAGACTGACTGAATCCCATCTGTGACTGCCTTTCTTTCCCAAAAGGCTTTTGATTCACCAGGCTTGGTTTTCAAAGGAAGGTATGGCTTCTCCCTCTTTGGAGGTTTCAAAGGAGGAAAAAAATGAAGTTTCTGAGTGGGGAGGTTAGAAGGAGCCATGAATTTGTATAGGACCATTAGTCCTACGGCAATATAAAAATTGAGGAGAAATGGACATGTCCTTTGAAAGCAAAGGCATTCTGGCAGCAGAAATCCAAGGTTCTGGTGGAGTGAGTGAGAATTAGAAAGATTACCCCTTCGACGGATAAAAACTAGACTATTGGTGGTGAGCACGATGCAGTGTATACAGAAAGTACTATACAGTAATGTACACCTGAAATTACACAATGTTATAAACCAATACAACCTCAATAAATTAAATAAGTTAAAAAGAAAGCTACAGGACCTATAAAGAAAGCAAAAAATAAACAAAGAAAAACCGCCCCTTCCATTCAAATCCATTGTCCCTCAAAGCATTTGTGCACTAAGTCGATCACTCAATGAAGACTATAGATGCTGGTGGCTTCCCATCCTCCCCTGAGGCGCAGGGGCATATAAACTGCCTGATAAAACCTATGAAAACAAACAAACCGGAACGTTTCCAAAACTCCTTTTCTTCAAGGTCACAAGAGTTTCTGAATCGCCAAGGACAGTTCCACAGAAGACCTTAGACTGAGAGAGTGAAATTGTGTTTAAAAGGGATACAGGTTATCAATCACAATATTGCAAAAGCAGAGATTACCTGTGAGAAAACAAGATCACCTATGTACCAGGGAAATACTAATTGAAGGAGAAATATGTTTTCCATTTCCCATGGATTTGTTTAATTCAACCAGCCATTGTCATTTTTGAAAGAGGATGGAGAGCTAACTTTCAAATTTCTCTTTTTCTGCAGGCATGCTTATGACTAACAGAAGAAATACAGAATAAGTGATTTAATATGGACGAAGTGCTTAGAACAATGCCAGGCATGTAGCACATTCTCAATTAATGATAGCTTATTTTTTAAAAGAGGTAAAAATATTAGCTGAGCAGAGTTGACGTTGACTCTCGCTTAAACTATAGTTGTCTGGGAACAAGTAAGGTCCTTGGGACCTAGAACTTCATCCAATGCAGGAGGAATTTTGTGCTGGAGAGGCATGAACGTGGGAGTCTGGTAGTCCTGGGTTCAAATCAGACTGACTAGAGACATTTTGAATGCTTTGGTTCTCAAGTCTGCCCCTTTCGATATTCCTGGGAGCTCCAAGATCCTCAGACACGGAAAACAGCTGGCTATTTTGATGTTTGTCCAGCATAGAACAATGGTGAAGAACATCAACTCCACAAGGACATCATCTGGGTTTGGTCCCACCACTTCCTGGATTCGGATTCATGACCTTGAGTATCTGTGTGCCTTGATTTCCTTCATTGCATAGTAGGCTAAGGGTAGTATTCAACTGGGGGTGGGGCGGTTGGGAGGGTTAAATGAGCTAACATGTGGACAGTCCTTAGAATAGCATCTATCCAGCGTATTGTAGGTAATCAATAAATGCTAGCTAGTGTTGTTATAGCTATACTATCTACTTCTGTGGAGACCAACTCTTCTGATTTGCCCAGGACTATTTTAACTGTTGTTTTAAAACTAAGTCCCACATCCCAGGTACCCCTTTAGTCTCAGGTAAGCAGGGACAGTTGGTTGCCCTATGTACACCAGACTAGCTTTGCCAATGCACTTTGGAAGGACTACTACAGAAAATGTGTTCTATGTTAGCAGAGCCCATTGGCTTGAAACAATTCTGAAGAGCATGTTTTATAAAACTACCTTTCCAATGTCATTCTGCGCACCCCACATCCATGCATAACTAAGCTCCCAAAACTCTTTTCCCATGTTTATTTCCATGTGCAACTACTCAGACTTTTTTCTCCTTCGCCTCCCCTAGACACTGTCAGAACCCAAAGGGAAGAAATCTTGTCCTGGTTGCATTTGCACGTGTTCATAGATAGTGCTCAATCAACGCTTGTGGGTTGAACTGAATTTTACTTTCCCGGTTTTGAATGGGAGGGTCAGGGTTAATTTGCCTCTGCATAGTATTTCCGTAAAAGTGAGGCTTTTCCTTACATAGATAGTGCTATGTAACCTTGGGCAAGTTACTTAACCCCTCCCGTGCCATATAATAAATAATGTCATAATGTTGTCATTGTTATTGTTATTAATACTAGGCATAGAAAAAAATTGAATTTGGAAAACGGCAAAGCTGGGATTTCAACCCAAGAAGTCTTCTGTGTTTTTCAAAGAATTTGCCCATTTCATTTAAATTTTTAATTATGGATATAAAGTTGTTAATTATATCCTCTGATTATTATTGGTTTTTAAAATCAGCTTTATTGAAGTATAATTTACATACAGTAAAATTCACCAATTTTAAGGGTACAATGAGTTTAGACAAATGTATACAGTTATGTAACCATCACCACCATCACAATATAGAACATTTTCATTACCCCCCCAAAATTTCCTTGTTCTTTGCAGCCAGTCCTTTCTCCCTGTCTCCAACCCTAGACAACTATTGATCTGGTCTCTGACACTGCAGTTTTGCCTCTTCTAGAATTTCATAGAAATTGGATCTTACACTATGTAGTCTTTTGTGTCTAAATTCTTTCACTCAGCATAATGCTTTTGAGATTCATCCATGTCGAATGGGTGTGTATCAATAATTTGTTCCTTTTTCTCCTGAATAAAATTCCATTGTATGGCTATACCACGATTTGTTTATTCATTCATGAGTTGATGGAAATTTGGGTTATTTCCAATTTGGGGCTATTATGAATAAAGCTGCTATGATCATTTTCATACAAGTCTTTGTGTGGACATGTTTTCATTTCTCTTGGGTAAATATCTAGGAGTGGAATGACTGGGTCATATGATAGGTGCATGATCAACTTCATAAAAAACTAACAAACTTTTTCAAATGGCTATACTATTTTACATTCCCACCAGCAATGTACGAGAATGTTTCACATCCTTGCTAACACTTGGTAATCATCAATCCTTTTAATTATCGCCATTCTAGTACTTGTGTAGACGTAGCTTATTGTGGTTTTTAATTTGCATTTCCCCAAAGACAAATGATGCTAAGCATCTTTTCATGTGTTTATCATTCATATATTTTTTTTAATGAAGAGTCTGTTCAAATATTTTGTCCCCTTTTTAAACTTGAGTTTTTGTCTTATTGTTGAGTTTTAGAGTTTTTTTTATGTTCTGGATACAAGTCCTTTATCAGAAATAAGTTTTGTGTATATATTCTCCCATTTTGTGACTTGGCTTTTAATTTTCTTCATAGGACCTTTTGAAGAGCCAAGGTTTAAATTTTGATGAAGTTCAATCCATTAATTCTTATTCTTTTAGATTTTGTGGAGGTTGTGTCCTATTTTAGAAATCTTTGCCTAACATAAAAATTTTCTCGTATGCTTTCATATTGAAGTTTTAGTGTTTTACCTCTTTAAATCTTTGAATAATTTCAAGTTAATTTTTATATATTTTTATAGTGAGGTAAATGTTAGGGTTCATTTTTTTTCCCATTGGATATCAAATTATTCCAGCTTCATTTATTTAAAAAATCAATCAACCATACATCTGTAAGTCTATTTCTGAACTCTCTAGTCTCTTTCATTGATCTATATGACTATACTTATGCCAATATCACACTATTATATTGATCACTGTAGCTTTATTGTAAGTCTCCAACCTCATTCTTTTGAAAAATTGTTTGGCTATTTTAGATTCTTTGGACTTCCACATAAATTTTATTTACTTCCATATAAATTTTTATTTACAAGCCATAGGCTGACATTTTGATTGGCAATGTCCAGAATCTAAAACTAAATTTGAGAGGATTTGGCTTCTTAACAATATTGAGTCTTCTAATCCATGAACATTGTATAACTCTGCACTTATTTAGGTCCACTTTAATATCTCTCAACAATGTTTTTGGTGTTCAGGTCTTACACATATTTATCCTTAAATATTTTATGTTTTTAAAATGCTATTATAAATGATACTGTTTTTAAATTTCAATGTCCAATTGTTTGTTGCTGGTATATAGAAATACAATTGATTTTTGTATATTAACCTTATATTCTGCCTCCTTGCTAAATTCATTCATTAGTAGTAGCAGCTTTTTTGTATTTTTCTTAGGATCATATACATAGCTAATCATATCTTTAAATAAAGATAATTTTACTTCTTGCTTTCCAGTCTGTATGCTTTTTATTCCTTTTTCTTGCCTTGTTACACTGATTAGGGCTTCCAGTACAATATTAAATAGAGCTATACACTTCAAATGGATAAACTTTATTGAATGTAAATTGTATCTGTTGAAGTAATTAAACAAATAGACTATTAGACTGAGGCAGCTCTAATGCCTTGGTAACCTACATAAGCAAACCAACACCTATGCCAGAGGCCATTGTAAATGCACTTCTATCCAAGAAGATGAAATGTAAGAACAACCAATCACAAACCACGTACTAGGCTTTCCCAAATAAGGCAACCACTTAAGCTATAGCCAATCAAATAATTTCCTGGTTTTGCTTCCCAGTCTGCTCTATAACAGCCTTTCCCCAGGCTTCAGTTGGCTGAGTGCTCCTAACCACTTTCGGGTTGGTGTTGCCCCATCCAAATCGATGTTTGAACAGATAAACATAAATTTTAATGTGCCTCAGTTTATCTTTTAACGTATCTCAGCAACACTAATTTTTTTCATTGAACCGAATTTATCACAAAAGTGAAAAATTAAAGAGGCCTTTTTTGTGTGATGGGCGTTAAGTCATAGATGCAAAAGAATTGGAGATTGCAATTCTTGATCTTGATGTGAGAAAAATAAAAGAAATAAAAACAATGATGACTGAAATTGACAAAAAGGTTATTGGGACAACTGACTTGAAATTTTTTTCATGCTATACATGTGAAAATGTTTGAAAAAGATGAAAGAGAAAAAATATTAAAGTCTTTCAAAGTATTTGATGATGGTAGTACAAGAAGCATAATATAAGAAACATTAAGGTAATATTTAACTTGTGATAGACTTTAGGAAATGTCTGAAGAAGCTGTCTGTAATGGGGATAGAGGAATAAATAAGGAGAAATTATTGAGAAGGGTTTAAAAAATCTATTTATTAATACAGGTCAATTGTTACCTTTTCAGAAAGTTGTTAATATTTTTTTATTTTTTTCTAATATTGTTTCTACAATTTAATTTCTGAATATATAGTTTCCTAATATTTAGCTTAAATACATAAATTGAATTCTGATTTTTGGGTTGTAAACCACACTGGCACATCATTTTTTTTTTTTAAGGTAAAGTACTGCTAGACTACAGCACATGGGAGAAAAAGAGTTGGCTTCCTTGAACTACGAACTAAGAACAATAACAATGCCAGTTGCTGTGTTAAAAGTCCCAACTTCTAAACATTTAGAATACCTTTTTCTTTTTTATATTCAATAAACTGGGGTTTGCTGTCAAAAAAAGTTGAAATAAAAGTGGCAAATAAGCTCTTTATTACTTTTCCCTTTTACAACTCTAAAAACACCTGATAATCATTTGCTTTTTAATTAGTTATTCAGTTGTTTAGAGTATAAAATAAAATTGCTTCGTAAGTATATTATTTTCTCATTTTCTTCTAATTACAAAAAAATTTCAAAGCATCGTTTATATAACCCATATTTCTTTCTACGTGACGTTATGCCAACGTAAAAGGGAGAAAACCAACACTTGTTCAGTACTCCGTCTGTGGGATGTGTGTTCTCAGTTGATCCATAACAGCGAGGAGACAGGTAGTTTATCCACTTCACAGATGAGAAATCAAATCAATGGGTAAACCATTACCCAAACTCTCATAGCTATGACATAGTAGACTAAAGATTTCCAAAGTTTACACTCTTGCCCTGCACTCTACTGCTTCCCTCATAATGCTTTTAAAGTTTAACTTTTCTATCTCATTTCAGTTCTATGACTCAGACTTTTTCTGCCAGATTTTAACCTTTGTCTACTTAACTTGCATTTTTCAAAGAGCTACATTCTTCTGGAATCTGAACAATAGACTTGGGGTAAGAGGTAATTCTGTTAAAAATGTAACCTTTAAAGGCCATACCCAGCCAGTTTCTAAATGCACACTGAAGGTTTTGTTTTTCTTCTATTTTGTCAACATCTAAGAGGGTTTCTTTATTCTATTGAGACTATGTGTTAATGGAATATTCTTACCTGTTTTCATAGCACCTTTTGTTCCTAATTGTGAAAAATTTCTTCTAGACAAAGGAGGCAAGTATATATTAAACATCTGTTATAAGATAAAATGCCAGCCTATAATTTTTAAAAAGGTTTTATATCTTTTTAACTAGCTAAACATATGATAAAAAAAAATTCAAAGAGTACCAAAAAGTATATAGTGACAAGTGAGTCTCCCATCTTTGGTACCCAATTCCTAATTTTTCCCAGAGACACTCATTTTTAGCAATTTCTTATATATCCTCCCAGGCTACTCTATGCATATAGAAACACATAATATTTAATACATCCTTTTAAATATAAATTGAATTATCCTATACACACTAGCATCTTGCATTTTTTATTTTATAGTATATCTTAGAGTTCCATATTGATATTTAAAAAGTCTTATTGTAACGGCTACATAGCATTCCACTGAAGAACATGCAACAGAAACCATATACTATTGTTCATAAAGCCTAAAATATTTGCTGCTTGGCCCTTTACAGAAAAAATTTGCTGAGTTCTGTTTTTGTTATTAATTTTTAACTCAATAGTGAGTTACTAGACCGCTTTCTAATCATTCACTATTGAGTTAAAAATTAATAACAAAAACATATTAAAAGCCCCTAAGATATCATATTTAGAAATTAAAAACATACTTATAAATAGCTCCTGGGTCAAAGAAGAAATCATAATGGAAAGTTAATAAATAATTACAATGAAATGGTAGTGAAAGCACTCTACATCAAAACTTGTGGGATAGAACAAAAGTGATGCTTTTAGCCTAATATCCTCATATTAATTTAAAAACAAAACAAACGAAAGTTAATGACATGTATCCCAAATAAGAGATTAGAAAAGGAATACAGAATAAACCGAAAGAGAATAAAAGGAAGGAAACAATAAAGGTGAGAATGAATAGAAAAAGTGAACAATAGAATCAACAGAGCTGAAAATTTTTGAAAAAGTCAACAAACTTGTTTTGTTTTGTTTTATAAAATAGAGAAGGCATGAATGAATGCATTGTGTTCTTATTCTTGGTTATTGCATTTTTCAGTTCTAGAATTTCTATTTGGTTCTTCTTCAAATCTGCCATGTCCCCAACTTCTGCCATTAAAAATAATCATAATTTCCAGTTCTCTGCTGAGATTTTCAATCTTGTGTTTTATCTCCTTAAACACTATACGTATAATTATTTTCAAGTCTGTGGCTGATAACCTTGTGTGGTCGTTTCTATTGTCCGTTGTTACTATAGGGTCTCCTTCAAATTGCCTAATCTCCTAAGTGCCTGTTGATTTTTTAATGTCTGGTGGGCACTGTATTTGAAACATTGTAGAAGTAATTTGAAGTCATGATGTTATCTTCTATGTAAAAGTGCCTAAGGGCGTTAGCATCAGAGACTGCCTTAATCCAATTTCAGGGATTGAAATGATAAACACAAAATTAAGCTAAAATTCCTAGGAGGGCAGGTCTACTTCCAGTTTTTCCTTAATCCTAGTGTAAAGGCTGTAGGCTCTCATCCCAAAGCTAGATGGGGAATTTAGATGCCTCCCCTACCCAGAGCAAGCCACACTGAATGTTTAATGGCATCAGAAGAGGTGGAAACAAATGGGCATCCTGGGTAGGTTCCTAATTTGGTGCACACTCAAATTGATATCCCTAAAATACCAATTAGAATTTAAGCATTTAGAAGTGAGTTCTAACTGCAGGAAAGATGGAATAAAGATCACTTTCTTCAATGCCCCCAGGCAACCAATGTAATCCTGTAATTAACTGGGACTCGCCCACCAGAGAAGGCACAGGAGCCCTTGGCCCCGATGCTGCCTTTCACCCTTTGACCTGCTATCTCACTGGCTGCTCCTTCTGCCTGGATTGTCTTCACGCAGATGTCCACATGGTTCGTGTCCTCATCCCCTTCAAGTCTTTACACAAATGCTCCCATCATAATATGGCATGGCTGGTAACCCTACTTAAAAGGGGAAATTCTCCCATTCCTGCTTCTCCTTACCTCACTCAGCTTTCCATTTTTTTCATAAACTATTTATCTTCTACTATGCTATGTAATTTACTTATTCATCATGCACATGCTTATTGCCCATCTCCCCCTGCAGAAATGCTACAAAGACAGGATCTTTGTCTTTTCTGTCCACTGATGTATGCTATCATCTAGAACAGCAACTATTTGGTGCTCAATAGATGTTTGTTGAATGAATTAATGAAGGCAGCTCAGAGACCTTCATGGATACAAGAGGGAATCTATTAGAAGTCTCACTCCCCACCTCTGCCCCACAGCTTATCAAACTTTTTTTTCCAACTACTTATAGCCTTGTCCTTGAGAGGAATTTAGGTAAATATATTTTCCCTACCTCCGTACATGTGTGGTGATATTTTAGATTTAGATATTGTAGATTATTGTTCCTGGATCCTGCCCACCTGGCCCACCCTTAATCTGGCTCTGCATCTCACAATGCCGATGGTTTCCTCAGAGATTCCTGAAGTACTCTAAAATTCATGGGCTACCACGCCCTACATCCATCTCCACAATAGCGATGATTTTGCCCAGAAGCGAATTACCTCTTCTTCTGGATACTTCTTGAATAATTCTAGAATAGTCTTCTTCCTCTGATTCCTTGATTAGCAGCCCTCCTTTCTGAATGACTCATTCTCTTGGATATTCCTTCTCACCCATCTCTTTCAGGAGAATTTGAGGTTGGTTTTATTCTCCTTATTGTTCAATCTAATGAGAACAATGTTATCTTTCTCCTTTCTAAATTCCCGAGAGACTCTCACTTGGACCTCAACCGACAGTGATGCTTTCAAACACATGAACCTTCAGGCACTTTAGGATCCAGTACTGCAAATCTGACAATTGAATCTTTAACTTCCTCTTTTCCACAGAAACTGTGGGAATTCATACCATGAATGCAAAAGAAAAATAACCAAGAAATTTGGTTTCTCATTCAACAAAATAAGAGGGCATAGATGCCTTACCAAAAAGATTTAAAACCAGGTGAGTCTGCTTTTACATTTTTCCAAAGTGGCACACCAAGAAACGTTAATCTAGAGAGTCCATATGTGAGGTATAGTGTTATCTGTTGGCAAAATTATTCCCATTTGAGTATAGGGCTTCAGACAAGAAATAACAGTTGGGGGAGCTGGCCTGGTGGCATAGTGATTAAGTTCATGTGCTCCAATTCTGCAGCTCAGGGTTCGCAGGTTCGAATCCCGGGTGGGGACAACACGCTGTTCATCAAGTCATGCTGTGGTGCGTCCCACATACAAAATAGAGGAAGATGGCCACAGATGTTAGCTCAGGGCCAATCTTCCTCACCAGAAAGAGGAAGATTAGCCACAGATGTTAACCCAGGGCCAATCTTCCTCACCAAAAAGGAAAAAAAAAGAAATAATACTTGGAATTGATTGGAGGCTGAGATGAGGAGGACAGAACCAGTTTTCTATCTTTCATACTTCTTTATTGCTGTCAGACTTCTTAATTTCTGTAGTAAATTTACACAGATTATATTTAAATCATGTAGGAGTTTTAATAGAATGAAAAATGTAATTTTACAACACTGACTAATGAGTGTTTTCACTGTTCAAAGCAAAATTGTTTCTTTAGAATTTCCTTTTTTGGAACTTCACTTCCTTTGTTAGGTGACCTTCTTATATTGCTTGTTCCCTTTGTCTGCTGTTGTTTATTATTTTAGTATTAACATATTTTAAATTAACACTTTAATAAAATGAACACATATTCACCCATCTCCTGGTCCAAAAACTAAAACTTTTTTTTTGAGGATGATTGGCCCTGTGCTAACATCTATTGACAATCTTCCTCCTTTTTTTTCTCCTCAAAGCCCCAGTATATAGTTGTGTATCATAGTTGTAGAGTTGTAGCTCTTCTATGTGGGATGCCACCTCAGCATGGCTTGATGAGCAGTGAGTAGGTCTGTGCCCAGGATCCGAACTGGCGAGCCCCGAGCCGCCAGAGTAGAATGCACAAATGCACATATGTACTACTTCCTATGCTTTCCCATTCCCAGGAGTACCCACTGCCCTAAACTTTGTGCTTATTATTCCCTTGGTTTACACCCTACCCCCCACACACACACACTTACGGTAGAAAGATAAAAAAATAGATGATAGATAGTTACAGAGAAAGAAAGAAAAACTGATTAAAAGTATATTATTTAGCTGTTTGTTTTTGAACTCTGTAAAAATCCTGTCATATTTTAAGTGGTTTCCTAGGTTTTACTCTTTCACTGAATATTAAATGTTCAAGATTCTTCCATGTCATTGCATTTAGATGTAATTTATTCATTTCCACTCTGCTGTTATCCTACTCTTCTAAATTACCACAATTTATTCATTCATTCTCTTGTTAGTGTGTATATATGTATATGTATGTATGTATCTTTGTATGTGTGTTTATATAAATAGATATACAGCCATGCACCACATAATGATGTTTGGGTGAACAATGGACCACATATACAACAGTGGTCCCATAAGATTAGTACCATATAGCCTAAGTGTGTAGTAGGCTACATTTAGGTTTGTGTAGGTACACCCTATGATGTTCACACACCGACAAAATTGACGCATTTCTCAGACGTATTGCCATCATCAAGTGATGCACAACTCTATATTTCTCTCTATATATCTATATATATAGATGATACAATGCACTCATTTATTCATCCAACCTTCTCTGAGGTTCCACACTGGGTTATAGTGGTTTGCCACCTGCTTCAGGAAAGCAAAAGACACGGAGAACTGTTCTTTTCCCCTCTGGAGTTGTCAAAGTAATGTAGCAGAGATAATGCTGAAAAGGACAGAATCCTACGAAAGCATAGGGTTATATGATCATGGTGGAGGTGGTGGTTATCATGGAGATTATACGAAAGTCATAAAATTATAAAAGTGAAAAAATGCAGCAAAACAGTGATGAGAACCCCTTGAAGAAGATTTTTGAAAGATTTCTCTCTTTTCTAACCAGACCACAGGCACTCTATAGATTTTTAAAAATGAGTATTTTCATTGCTAACTGCAGTTATCTGATAAAAGTTAAATATAAAGAGACTATATATTTTATAATGAATGCCAACTGGATCCAGAAACTTATAGCCCATTATAGACACACAGTTGTAACTTGGGATCCCATTAACGTGTCAGTTTCTCAAACTGCTTTGAGCTCAGAGAATCCCCCTGCTCCACTTTCCCTACTAGTTCCCTACCAGTTAACCAGCCAACTTCTGTAGGAACGGGATGCTGCTTCTCCATAACGAAGGACATTATTGCCCTGCTAATCAATTTTGTTAAAACACGGAGAGTTGCCACTCACAAATTGCTAGAAAAAAATGTACTATTAACCAAAGGACCCAGAGATGAAGTAGAATCAATTGCAAGCCCGTCTTCTTAGTGAACCAGGAAGTGAAAATAGGCATGATGACTCCAGTAAGAGAAGGAGGGAGGAGTCATTCCTCTTCCCTTTCCCAAGCCAGTGAATGGTTTAGGGTGTAGAAGCTTCTGAGGCCAGAAGGGCTGAAGTGGAGAGCCATACTTGCTCTTCAGGTTCAAAATAAACACGTATGAAGAATTGAGCTACGGTTTAGCTCACCTCTCCCTGCCTAGAATGCAGTCGGCTACGCCAATAGGTTAACAGAGCTTAGCTGTTTTAGGACTACGGAGTGCCCTTGCTAGGCTTAGTCATGTTCAGAAGGCAGGACCAACAAATCACTACCCCTTCTGTGCCCCACAGAGACCATGAGAATAGATCTGTTGTCTTCCCCTTCTCTGTGCAGCTGGGTGGTTTTCTCCTAGTCCTGTGTCAGAAGAGTTTCCTCCATTGGTATGAACACTGGTGGGAGCTATTAAAGTAACTACAGTTAATACATAGAGCCTATGAAGAATATTTGTGCAATCTGGTTGTCAGGAAGAGGCACCAGTCTTGGCGAAGGAAGAACTCAGTTTGAGTCCCGGCTCTGCCATTTGCCAGCTAGGCTACAGGCCCCAGATTTGTTAAAATAGGAGCAGTTTTGGTGTTATAACAGCTACTGTATGCATGTTTACTACTCTTCTCCTGCACTTTCTCAGTAAAACCTCCCAAGAGCCCTTTGACATAAGGCCATAATGGAATTCTTACTCTCATTCTGTCTCACTCCATAGATAAGGAAGCAAAGTCTGGTTGAATTAAAAGCCTTTGGTTGGAGTCAGGTAGAACTGGTTTGAAAACCTTCACCTCTACCACTCACTAGCTGTGTGACCTTGAGTAAGTCACTTAACCTCCATTAGCCTGCTTCTTCATCTGTAAAACAGAGATAATTATAAAGCAGGACCTAACATTTGTTGAGCGTTTGTTAAATGTCAGGACTGTCCAAAGTACATTACATGGATTCACTCAGATTTTCTCAGTAACTCTTTGTGGTAAATAAAATCATTCCACATTTTACAGAGAGGAAACTGAGAGGTTAAGTAACTTGTACAAGTTTACACAGACAGGAGATATAAAGCCACAGTTGGAAATGAAGAATAATAATATCATCTCACGGCATTATTGTGAAAGTTAAATAATCTATTATGATAACATATGTAGAAGTAATAAATGACAAGATAGCATGAAGGATGGGAGGGGATGTAAATGGGATTATACTGTGATAAGTTTCTTACATTATACATGAAATGGTATAATAATAACTCAAGGTAGACTGCAATAAATTAAGAATACATATTGTACTCCCTGGAGAAATCACTAAAAATAAATTACAGAAGTATATCATATCATAACATAACACCACATTATGAAAAGCTAATGGAGGAAATAAAATGAAATAACAAAAATACTTATTTAATCCAAAAGAAAGTAGAAAATGAGGAACAAAACATAAATAGAGCAAATAGAAAACAAATAGCAAGATGGTCATCTTAAACCTAACCATGTCAGTAATTACTAAATTGGACTAAACACTAAAAAGGCAGAGAACATCAAACTAGATAAAAAAGCAATACCCAATTATATGCTGCTTAAAGAGACATACTTTAAATATAAAGATACAGACAAATTGGACATGTTGAAAGTAAAAAGGATAAGAAAGCTGGTGTAGGCAGGCGCCGGCCTGGTGGTGTGGTGGTCAAGTTCGTGCGCTCAGCTTTGGCTGCCTGGGGTTCACAGGTTTGGATCCTAGGCACAGGCCTATGCACCACTTATCAAAGCCACACTGTGGCAGGTGTCCCACATATAAAGTAGAGGAAGATAGGCAAGGATGTTACCTCAGGGCCAATCTTCCTCAGCAAAAAATAAAAAGAAATTTAAAAAAAAGAAAGAAAGCTGGTGTGGTTAATATCAATGTAGACTTCAAGGATTACCAGAAAAAAAGACAGAAATTTTGTAATGATAAAAGGTTCAATTCATCAGGAACACATAACAATACTAAATGAGTAGGCATTTAATAGAATTTCAAAATACATGAAGCAAAAATGAACAGAACTAGATATACCCACAATTATACTTGGACATTACTCTTTGTAATCTCTGTAATCTTTTGTAATCTTTGTAATTGATAGAACATGCAGACAAAAAAAATCAGTAAGGATATGGAAGATTTGAACAACATTTATCAACCCACTAGATGTGACATTTATGGGCACTACATACAATAACTGCAAAATACACATTCTTTCAAGTGCAAATGGAACATTCACCAAGACAGGTCCTGTGTTGGGTCACAAAACAAGTCTCAATAAATTTCAAAGAATAATCTAGTGTAAGTAATTATTAAAATGAGGGTGAGGGTTAGCTATTTGTCTCATAATCTGTGGTTCTATGAATTCTCCTACTCTGACATGAGAAATTTTCTAGCACCTTCTTCCCAGTCTAGCAATATTATTTGCTTATTTGATTTTCAGAGATCTTACTAAGATTAAAACCCAGTTCTTTAATCCCCCAAATACTGAGTTATTTAAATAGAAATTGCAAAAGATGATAAGAACTTGAACTTAGTCTCCCTTTTCCTGGGTTCTGAAGTTCTCTATTCTCAGAGAATGCAATCTTCCACCTGAAGCTTGACACCATATGCTTTAGATTCCAGCACATCTGTTGCTTAAGATTTTCTAGAATGATCTCAGTTGCTACTGAGGACAATGAACTTCTGCAAAAGAGAATCTGTCAATCAGAGATCCTCTCTTTAGAACCCTTGTTACTCAGCTCACTTCTGGAGTTGAGGGAAACATTGATGTCCACCCCCCAAAAAGATGTTCTGTGTGTGTATGTATTGGGTACAGATGTCTCAAGAAGCAGTACTTAGATCTTAAATAAGAAAGCTGTGAAAATACAATGTATCACAAGCTCCTAAACTGGGGTCTGTTGACCTTCCTGGGCGGATTTGCCTAAAAATGTACGCTGATGGCATTTCCATGGGGAGAGAACTCGTAGCTTTCATCAGATTCTCGAAGAACAGAAGCATTGACCTCTAAAATGCTAAAACGATAACGCTTCTTCTTTTCAAGTTATTGAAAGCATTTTTACCTTAGCCCTACAAAGGACCCAAAACTGCGCTTCTGTCTTCTCATCTGTAATAGAGCTTTGTGTCAAAAATTGTCATTGGTTTCACTAAAGAAGTTCTAAGCAGCAAACCTGGCTTCCACTCAACTCTTTTTCAGGGTCCATTTATTAACCTCTTGCAGAATGAAACTCTGGAAACACCAGTTGGGAAAATGCTGGTTTAGAAAGTTCACTTGTTTTTCCATTCATTTCAAATATGTACCAAGCCTGTACGACTACAAGTGTCTGCTGGGCTCTACGGGGACTACCATCGGGACTGAGAATCCTGGTCGGATGGAACCCAATCTGCAGGCGCAGGGCTCCAGCATGGAGGTAGAGAGCTTGAACATGAAGTCATTTGGGCCCAAATCCGGACCCAACCCAGCCCATCTCTCACTAGCGATTGGACCTTAGAAAAAATCATGAAAGGTCTTTGAGCCTCGATTTAGATTCCTCACCTGTGAAACGGGGCTTAGCAGATAACTACTATTATATGTGATTTTTAGAATCTTTTGAAAAAAAAATTTTGTTCTTTTGCCTTGATTGCCTTTTATTCTTTTTCCTTACCTTGGTTGATCTAGACCCTCACTCCTTCCTCTCTAACTTTGCCTCTTGGCCCCTGGGGCTCATTTTGCTCCAGCCCCCCAGGCTTTCTTTCTGTGCCTTGAATAAAACAGACTCATTTCCATCTAAGGCTCTTTGCCCCTGTGGTTTCCTCTGCCAGGAGGTGCTTCTGGATCTTTGCATCTCTGCTTTCCTTTTGCGCGCTCTTTCTAACGATTGGATTTCACCTCACACACGTTCCCTCCTCAGAGAATTTTCACGACCATTCACCATGACCGCATACTCTCTATCACTTTCTCTTATTGTTTTCTTGGTACTTATCATTATCTAATACTTCTCTAGTCAGCTTTTTTTTTTAATTTTAATCATTTCTCCTCATTAGAACTTGTTCAGGGCCTGGACAGAGGACGGGGTCCAGGAAAAGAAAGAGCTCAGTAATATATATTTCTTGAATAAATCAAAAGAAATAAAGTGGTGCAAAAAGGGCGTAGACATAGGGATGGTACAGATGAAAAGCTCATCAACATTAGCCATTACAATTTTATACACTTGTTACTATAACATTTACATTTCAGAAGAGGGGACATGTGTTTATATTTGCATAACAAATTGGGTCTAAAATGTAGTTGGTCTAGAACAATAGTCCCATATCAAAGGTGAGCTCAGATTCCAACAATGCAAACAGAAAATCTCTCTCCCCACCCACAAGGTTTACAAAAAATTCTTAGGTGGTTTCTCTCCCCACCACCCCTCCGGCTAAATGTGACATCTATTAAAATGGCAAAAGGTTACAGTTAGGTAAGAGTGATGCAGACACGTGTTTCAGAGGGGAAGATTATTTCCACCTTGTACCTGTGGATGCTAGATTGGACTCTGATGGACAGGTAAGATGGAATGGGTAAATGGGAAGATGGATGGACTAGGAAGGAAGCATGATAGGTTGAGGGAGCACCCCATAATTTCCATCAGAGCCACCAAAACCATCCCAAATAATCCTTCAAGCTAAATAAGAGGACTGGACCTGCTCTGCAAATGCAGCAGCTTCAAGTATGTCCAATTAGATCACCACCCCTAAGCCTCTTCTAGCCATTTTGGAGCCTCTACTGGATCCAGGTATGGAGGGAAGACGGTAGCATGGATTCCATTTCCTCCTCGTAAATGAATGGTGAGAAATAAGGCTGGGATGAAGAGCCTGGAATGCCAGGGCAATAGCCTACACCTTTGAGACCTCTAAGTAAGGTGATCAGTGAACAACAGTATGAGTAAAGTAAGGTTTGGGAGGAAAAAGACCAATTTGGGGAGGTGAGAGGGCTCCAGAGGGCTATTAACAGTCCAGGCAAGAAAGGCAATATAGGGTCCAGAGTCATGGAAGAAGTAATAGGAATAAAAAAGAAGGGACACGAGCTGTACAGGTCAGAGGTTTCCAGTGGGGCTGTGCAGACCAGAGGAGCTGCAACTTGTGCCGGGTGGGGGTTTCATGGGTTTCTTCTAATGCTTTTGGCCCATAGGATAAAAACTTTTCTGTGCCTCTTCAAAATAATAGCCCCTGGTGTCTACTGGCTGTATCATGAAATAGAAATTATGAAGGCGCTGTATCTTTTAAAAAAAATCCCCTTTTGTAGCACTTCCTTAAAAACAGCTATTTAATGCAACTCTGCCAGTGAGTTCTTGACAGTTCTGTCTTAACCATTCTGATATTAATGAAACATCTTTGTAAAGGGCTGAAGTTTCTTCCTGGTAAGTGTTTAGCTTACATTTTTCAAAATACCTTATAATAACTGTTAATTTTCCCCTTTGGCCTAACGAGTGTTTCTCACTGACTGCCCTTTCCGATACAAGAAATATTAAGTAATTGAAGTGATCAATAATGTTTTCAAGCTTTTCCTTTCCCTTTGGGTTTGCTACTTTTGTGGTAGTTTTGTGGGGTATTTTGGTCAAAAAGAGCCTTAATTAAGTATTTAATTCAAAGTACAACACTCATGTTACGTATTTGCTTTGGTGCTTATAAGTCAAGGCATAATTAATTGAAAGTCATTGACGTGGCTTTTTAAAAATACATATACTGATAGCATTCATTAGGGACTAGAGCCCAGTGATTTATGGATTTTCCTTTTTCTTTTTTAAGTTTTTGCTAAATTGTTCAGCATCTCCTACATTGGAAAACTGTATTTCTTTTTTTTATTTTCCAGCTTTATTGAGACATAATTGATGTAAAATATCGTATAAGTTTAAGGTGTATGACATGATGGTTTGACATACATATATTGCAAAATGATTACCACAACAAGATTAATTAACACATCCATCACCTCACATACTTACCTTTTTTTAATGGCCTTTTCGTCTCATATTCTCTTTTAACTGACATGACGTAGTGATTTCAAAGAGCAGAATAGAATTTTGATGTCTGACATACTATATTGATATATTACAGATATGTATAATAATAGCATTAGATTATATTATCTAATATAGGAGTACCCAATTATCTAATATAATTCATTGTATTATGCAGTGAAATATTAAAGAGTAAGCTCATTGTGTTTGCAGGATAAATGTTAAGAACTTGTGTATAAACAGAGTTGCTTGGTATGCTAAATGAAATGATAAGCAACGTTGAACCCATCACACGCTCTTTCTTACGTGGATTTGTTTGTTTTTAGTGTAGTTCTATGGAACATAGAGTTAAAAAACATTTGATGTGGGTCTGTGAGATTATTGTTTATTTTTTAAAAATCTAAATTACTTACAGGGATAAGGAAGTAGACAATGTAAAATTATAGACCAGCACTCTTAACATAAGATTTTAGAAAGTCCACGGATGGGTTTAATAGTGTGCATTTTATTTGTAGTGTAAATCCACTTTTCATGAGAGAAAAAAGCATGTCTTTCACCAGATTTTCAGAAGGCTCTATGGCACCAGAAAAGTTAAAAAAAAAATCACTGTTGTAAATGGAGAGCTACGCTAAGGTAGAAAGGAGTTGGATTTTCAGAATTTTTAAATACTTTAATACTTAAAAGAATTTTAAAATACTTGAAATACTTAAATATACTCTTGTGCTAGTTCCTTAAATTAAGCAGTTTAGGTAATTATCTCTGTTTAGCTATTCTAACGTTTAAGAAGTTTTGTAATGATAGAAAAGCAAAAAGAAAGAATTTTATAGAAAGAAAATTTGTCCTCATCAAAGAGAATTCAGATGGTACTTTTGGTTTATATAAGATATTTTCAGAACATAGTTTTTGAGTAAGATCTTTTAATTCAGAGGTAAATTAAATAGAGACACTATTTAATTTTGTTTTTCAAATATTAATCTTTTTCAGAACTGTCAATTTATTAATGAAGCATGGTAAGTTGGCATTTTAAAATCTTTGCTCTTTCTCCATTTTGAAAATAATATATATGGATCATGTTAATAAGGGTATAATTTTAGCCCTTGGAGACATGCTTTGGAAATTAAGAGCATTTCATTTTTTTTCTTTTTTGTGTGTGTGAGGAAGATTAGTCCTAAGTTAACATCCACTGCCAATCCTCCTCTTTTTGCTGAGGAAGAGAGGCCCTGGCCTAACATCCGTGCCCATCTTCCTCTACTTTATATGGGACGCTGCCATGGCATGGCTGACAAGCTGTGCGTCTGTAGGCGTCGGGGATCCAAACCTGCGAACCCTGGGCCACCGAAGCGGAGCACGTGAACTTAACTGCTACACCACCGGGCTGGCCCCTAGAGCATTTCATTTTTAAGTAACGATTCAGATTCTGTTCGATTAAAGATATTTCCTTGATCCCTTTTTCCAGATCAGTCTCCTACTATACAACTCCCTGTTGAGATTTTACAAGAATGTTAAATACTATACTTTAGAATGCATACTGCTCTCTAAATACTATATTATAGAGCAACAGATCTCAACCAGGGTGGATTTTTGTCCCCCAGGGTATATTTGGCAATGTCTGAGACATTTTTGGTTGTCACAACTGTGGGAGTGCTACTAGTGTCTAATGGACAGAGGTCAGGGGTGCTACAAAACATCCTACAAGGCACAGGACAGCCCCCCAGCCGAGACTTAGCCAACCTAAAAATGTCAATAGTTCCATGATTGAGAAACCCTCCTTTATATCAGAAAATTAAGTTCAGTTGGTAATTTCATAACTTCAGAGTTCTTCCACTGTTCTAACAGGCTTGTGTTGAACAAGACAAGCTGGGACAAGCATTTGAAGATGCTTTTGAGGTACTGAGGCAACATTCAACTGGAGATCTTCAGTACTCCCCAGGTAAAGATGTCAGTCCCCTTCTTCCTCGGTACATCAAATGGCTTGTAGGTCACATACACATGTAAGAATAATGACCGGAACGCAGAAGACCATTTTTACCCAATGCATCTGGGATTAATTCTAAAGAAGGCAAAAAACATCCAGGGTTACCTAGCCTAAATAAATTTAAAGTCTCACATATAAAAATGCAGAGAACGTAGAGAATGACATTCCACACAGGAACACTAATACATATAATATAATTATTTGCTATTAAGCATATCTGATTGATGTTTATTTAATAGATAATTTTAACTGTTCAGGCATGGCTTTTCAATTATTATAATTTATCTTACAGACCTTCCACCCATCCAAGAGATATTCTACTTGGAAGAATAATATTCTTTTTCTTCCTCACCCATTACCCTACAGACTATAGAATGGTAGTCTAGATGAGATGCAGATATTTTCCTACTGAGTTTACACAGGATTTTGGAGGTATTGGAGACAAGACAGAAGAAATCAGGAGATCTTGGCCTGGAAAGAGCATGTACTCTAGTAAGGGAAATGGGATGTGTAAAAGAGTTTCTATAATACCATCATAATGCAGTAAACACCAAAAGGGAATGCAAAGTGAAAAGAGAACCTAGGAAGGAACAATTGCATATATAAGAATGTAAGCACATATAAGCAAACACACACGCACACAAACGCAAATATAAATTTTGACTTTTTCTGTTTCTTTCTCTGTTTTTAAATTAGATTACAAAAATTACCTGGCCTTCATCAGCCACTGTTCTCACGTCAGAGGAAATTCCAACTGCTGTGCTGTGCTGCCTGTAGAGGAACCTGTCTATAACTGGAGAACAGTAATAGTGAGTACATGTACCAGGAGAACATCCCTCAGAAACAGGCAAATTTCCCATTTGCACCAGCCTTCGGCTTGGTGTATGCTAGCCGAAACCCAGCTTGATGACAGCCCTGACTGTGAGCATGCTCACTCACCGCGTCAGTGGTCTGAATCTGACAGTCAGGTTGGGTGATCATCAGCAATGCTGTCGAGAAGGAAACTGCCCTTCATCATTGCTCTTCCCCCCACTTCAGACTGGTTTAAATGAATTCTGTAAAGAGGAGGTATTTTTAGGGTTCTCACGTCACTTCTCAGTCCATCTGGAAAATCGCACAGTTATGGTTCTCCTAAAACCCCTAGAGCAAAGGCCCAAACTTCTCTAGCACTGGCTTGACCTACAATCTTGTATTAACCTGCTCTGTTTTCCCTCCCAAGCTCAGAGCTAGCTACATGTATTGGACCAATTCATTTATATTTTAGTAGCCGCCTGCAAACGAAAGTATCCCCACCATCTATCTCTCCATTATGTGTTCTTTTACATTGTTTTCTTTCTTTTTTTTTTTTTTGCTGAGGAAGATTTTCACTGAGCTAACATCCGTGCCAGTCTTCCTCTATTTTGTATGTGGGTTGCTGCCACAGCATGGCCACCAATGAGTGGTGTGGGTCCAGGCCAGGAAACTGAACCCAGGCCATGGAAGCGGAGTGCGCTGAACTTAACCACTAGGCTGTGGGGCCGGCCCCTACATTGTTTTCTTGATATAGCCATTATCATCAGCTTAATGTAGTGCAGTGTAAATTTAAAATGGTTTTTCTTTAGTCATTACCTTCAATCATGCTACTTCAAATGTCCTTTTTCTAACGCTGCAAATTGTCAGGGCCTCTCCACAAAGCTTTTCTTTGAAGAGGGAGTTTTGGTTCCAGCTTAACCTCTTCTGCCTCTACTTAGGGTTGCCAGGTAAAATACAGCATGCCCAATATTTTTAGTCACTAAATCTGGCAACCCTACTTCCACTTCAACTCCCACCCCCTGGCATACACCATACAAGCTCTTGTGGTTGGGGACTCTTTGCCTGCTAGGTAGCCCTCTTGTGTGGGGTGTGGTAAGACGATACAAGTTCAGCCCCTTCCACCGTGTCTAATTAACCCATAGAGATCCACGTATCCTTGCTGTATGAAATGGTAGAAGCTCAGCTTCCTTCTTCCCATCCCCTCTCTTGGCTCTGCCCTCCCTTGGCTGCCATCTTTCTCTTCTTATCTCCTCTTGCCCAGGTGAGTGTCCAACTCAGGAATGGAAGTCTATCTTCCCTTTTTGCTGGCACCTCAATTTCTACTAATGATTCTTTTGGATCTTTCTTTCTCACTGGGCACTTTTAGGGGGAAGGAGGGAAGCAACCCCCTCTGCTTTCTCATAGGGAAGGGAGGATATGGAACTCCTCACAAAGCCAAAGATTACCCTCCATCCCTTGGTCCTCTTTTTATATGGGTTTGATGCTTGTTCTATACTGTGAGATATCGGGCTGCAGTTGAGGGTACTGCTTTCTAGAATTTGGGAGATGCTTATCACCTGTTTTTGTCCTCAGCCTTTGACTTTAGCCACCAACTGGGGGGCCACGTGGAAAGTCCCACTTAACATCTTGCTGCATTATTTATACAGAACAGTGCTGCAGACCTCTATTTTGAAGGAAATATTCATCAATCTCTGCAGAACATCCCTGAAAACCAGCTAGTGCAACCTGCTGTTCTCCAGCAAAAGGGAGGAAAAGGTATGTGGATCCATCACTCCTTGTATAGGTAAAAGAACCAGATCTTCCTCAAAGCAGCTTTAAGGGGATTTCATGTCTGAGTTTGGAATTGTATTTGCAAAATATTCTCTTATCACGACTGAGAATAATTTAACTCTAACAGACTGAACCCCTCCAAGCCGTTCATCTTGGGCTTTCCTATCTGAGCCTTCCTATCTGTTCATAGAGATGTTCTGAAGCTGCATAGTGTTACTTTGCTTAAATAAATCCGTATTCAAGAGTAATGTATATACCTCTTAAGTAAAAAAGGGGGAACTTTTGCACAAATTATTTTAGCAATCTTATTCTAATAGTGAAGCCCTCAGCATAGAAATCATTTTCTCTAAGTTTTCTGCAAAAAAAGCGCCCATAATAATTCGATATTTCATAAATTTGAAATCTTAATTTCATAAATTAAAGATGATGATGATCTCACCTAACAGATAGGAAAAAGCGATAAAGCAGAATAGTAGCCTCTGATGGCTAAAATACGGGCCACACACATTCTCACGCGCTATTGGAAGGAGTGTAAATTGGTACAAAGTTTTGCAAGGCAATTTGCTGATAACTATCAAAATTTTAAATATTCATATCTTTTGACTCTTAGAGATTATATAACTCAGGATTGAGTGTGAACTCTGGGTTAATTGTGTGAGCCTGGGCGAATCACTTAACCTTCTGTACTACAGTTTCCTTATTCAAAAAACAAATAATAATTGTATGGACTTTGTAAGATTGCCGTAAAAATTAAATGAGAAAAAACTATGTAAAGCATTATGCTCATAGCCTGGCACTGTAATAATTTCTCAAGCTACCATAGATGTGTGTGTGTGTGTGTGTGTGTGTACATATATATATATTAGGATATTCCTGGCAATGTTTTTCATGATAGTAAAAGAGTGGAACTCAACTACCATATTTGCTTGTGTATAAGGTACAGAGATGTATAAGATGCATCCCAATTTTACAATGCAATTTTTTATTTTTTTCCCCCAGTTTTATTGAGATATAATTGACATACAGCACTATATAAGTTTAAGGTGTACAGCATAATGATTTGACTTACATATATTGTGAAATGTTTACCTACAATGCAATTTTTTAAATGATACTTTATTGCAGTTACTTAAAATTATTTTAAGTGAACATTTTTTGGTAAAACTAGTTTTGTTCCAAAACAATGGTATTCTGTATCCTAGAATCATAAAATTCTAAGTATGCAGTAATATTCTAATCCAGCAAGGAATAATGTATACATTCACACAGATAAAATAAATCTACTGTATCACTGAATATTGATATTGAATATTGAGCCATGATAGTAATTTAATATAAGGAGGATAACACTTCTACCTCTGTCCAACTGTTTAGCTTGTCACCTAATTTTTTTTAATAACTAACTAACCACTAACTCACTCCAGGATGTGAAGCCTGTATCTTTTCACTAATGTTTTGTGCTGTGGAGCTTTGCCATTAGGAGACATTTTATCCACCATTTTCTGCTTTTAGAGCTTCATCTTCCACCTGAAATAGGGATTCATTTGAAACAGAATGAAATTTCAAAATAACTCAGGCATTCATTATTGGGAGAAAAATAGTACACGCATAAAAAAGAACATATATAGCTATTAAAAGGCATACCTTATCTATTGATACAGACAGAACTCTAAAATACATTTACTTTTTTTGTTTTAATCCTTTTTAATTCCGTAATTCAAAAGTAATAATGCTCATTATTAAAAATTCAAATGATTCAGAAGTACGTAAAGAACAAGTGAAAATATTCCTTCTTTCTTTCCATGTTATGCTCCAGAAGTAGCCATTGTCAACAGTTTGGTATTTCATCTTCTATAACTAATCTCTATATTGTTCTATGATTTAATGTAGGATATATTATTTACCAAAAAAAAGTGCAAAATAGTGTGATACTATTTGTAATTTTTAAAGGAGTTGCATATATTTGTATATGCAAAAAAGAAGAAAAAACATTTTCTAGAAATATGTAGAATAGACTGGAACTTTTACTTTCACTTTGTGCTTCTATTTGAACCTTTTACCATGAGCACATAATATTTTTATTTTTAAAAAATAAAAAGATAAACATTTTTTTCAAAATTGAAAACAAATTTAAAAAGATGAGGATCCATTATAATTGATTTGACCACTGGATGAGAGGCAGAGAGTTTGTTGAAGGCTGTAACTTTAATTCATGATGTGTTTTTTGGTAAGTCCCTTTCATTTCTCAATTCATAAACTCAAGATAATGTAACACAAAAGATAATCTTTGTAAAAACCTTTGAGGTTTTTGGATGAATGATGACCGATGCAAGAGTATTACTCCCCGGAGAGTGTTTAAAGCAGTTTGGGAATCCACTATTCTACTTTCTCAAGGGGAAAATGGAATTTGGCCTTGGATTTTTTAGCTACTGACAGATCTAGTGGGACATGGTATTGACGGGCCAATTCAGAAGTCACAACATGGGCCGTCACCTTCATTTTCTGTTAGACCAAAGAAATCTAATCAACTGAACAAACAAAAACTACAACAACAAATCCTCCCAAAGTTTCCTGTCTAGTTATTCTGACACGTAAAGGGCTGTGTTCCTAAAGAGATAAAAACTCTGGAAGTACCATTTTATTTCACAGCAATGAAAAACATCACAAGGCCCATTGTCATTGCTCATAAATAATATCAAAATGTCATGAAGATATTTTGGCATTTTCCACTCCAGTTTTTCTATTCTTTACTTTTCAAGTAATTATGTAGACCCAGAATTACCATTTTTACCAAAGCCCCTGTTATTGATTTCATGTATGTTTGCGTACCGTTTTGCACTTTACAAAATGCATTCACATTTCTTACCTCATTTTACCTAACTCATTTGAATAAAACTCCTTCAAGTGACTTGCTTTCTGAAAATGGCTTTTGAGGCTTCTCTTTAAAACCACAAAACTTTGCAGTCCATTTTGCTCAGTTTTGTTCTGTAGAAAGTTTAACAAATGACATAAAAGTAGCAGTCAAGATTTAACAGTGAATAAAGACCACATGACCAAAGCTCTATGCTTCCCTTTTCCAATAGACTAGACTCTTTGCTTTCAAGTCCCATAAAATAATGCCGTTAACGCATTTTTAACGGGATGAATAAAAGGAAAACCAGTGTCAATGTGACTTTTAATTCTGTAGTCATTCAACAAACTCTTCCTGAAGATGTTCCTTTGTACGGCCATGGTGGAGTATGACATTGTTTTTCTCCATTTTAGGCAGGAAGAAGCTCCGACTGTTTGAATACCTTCATGAATCCCTGAGTAATCCCGAGATGGCATCTTGTATTCAGTGGGTAGATAAAAACAGAGGCATCTTTCAGTTTATATCAAAAAACAAAGAAAAACTTGCCCAACTTTGGGGAAAAAGAAAAGGCAACCGGAAGACCATGACTTACCAGAAAATGGCCAGAGCACTGAGGAATTATGGAAGAACTGGGGAAATCACCAAAATTCGGAGAAAGCTAACTTACCAATTCAGTGAGGCCATTCTCCAAAGACTCTCTCCATCTTATTTCTTGGAAAAAGAGATCTTCTATTCACAGTATGTTCAACCTGATCAAGGATATCTCAGTTTAAATAACTGGAATGCAAATTATAATTATACTTATGCCAATTACCATGAGCTAAGTCACCCTGATTGCTAAATATGTTCTTGCATTTCATGATTTTCTGGCATCAGAAATCCCTACAAAATTCAGGATTTTTTCTTAAAGCAAGTAACTGACAAGAAAAACAGTCAACTTTGTTGTTGCTATCTTTTATTAAACTACATAATTTACACTAACTTGGTGAGAAATTCTGCCAGTGAACAGCTCTAAAATGATCTAGTCTCATTTGAAAGTACAGACTAAATGTCTTTGCTCTTACTGTTGTCTATGCAATACTTTCTTCTAGATTAACAATGCCAGTAGAGATGATTTGATTTATATATTCATTTAAGTATTATTTTCCTGTCATAACACTCAGACAAAAAAATGATTCTAACATATATCTGATGGCTTTAGCAATGTAACAAAAAATGATGGCTTATGATTGTGTCCATGCTAAAATACATTCATGGCTTTAAAAATTTCAGTGTCTATCTCTCCTGAACCTGTATTTTCTTTGCACTTCAGACCTCATGATCTGTAACCCTGTGATGCTAAAGAGACAATGGTCTAAGGAAAATGCCATCTACCTTCATGATAATAAAACTCCAAAGCTTACACTTTCCACAAATCATTTTCTTGCATTTCTCTCTTCCCTATGGTAGATCCAGGAGCTAACATTTCTTGCTCTCCTGCCATTCAGCCACAGGGAGGTGCTTTTGCCCCATTATCTCCCTGGCCCAACCTTGGCACATGATCTCTTCCTTCTTGCCTTGAACTAGTCCAACTGAGACCAGACTGGAACAGTAGGAGAAAACAAAAAAGGCTTTGATAAAGAATAGTAGCAAATAATAAACCCAGAGAGGAACCAGGATTTAGGTAATCAGGCTTGAAAGCTATGGTTTATTCTCAACATTCCATAAGGAACCCTGGGAAGAAACTCTTTGTTTCCTACTTCCTGTGTGGCAGCTTCATGCATATGCCATCTGTATTATTGTGAAGCAGGAGAGCTTCCTAGACTACATGGGTCATCTTCAGTCCAGGACAAGAGAGCCTGGCCAACAGGGTAAAAGCTCTCTGGTACCTGCCCTATTGGATTTGCAGCACTCCCAATCTGCCCTTTTCCTTTGTGTCCTGGTGCCCTTCCTTCCCCAGGGACTCTTAACAAAGAACATGGCAGACTCAGAGTGATTAAATAGAGGCTAACTCGATATAGGCCATCTCCACATGTAGTCTGGGCTTCTGTCATAGCTGAATGTTTGTGTCTTCCCAAAATTCATATGTTGATGTAACTCCCAATGTGATGGTATTTGGAGTTGGGGTCTTTGGGAGGTGATTAGGTCATGAGGATGGATCCCTCATGAATGGGTTTAGTGTCCTTATAAAAGAGATTCCAGAGAGCTCCTTTTCCCCTTCCGCCACATGAGGATACTGGAAGACAGCCGTCCATGAACCAGGAAGTGGGCCCTCACCAGACCTGAATCTGCTGGCACCTTGATCTTGGACTTCCCAGCCTCCTGAACTGTGAGAAATAAATTTCTGTTTATAAGCAACCCAGTTTATGGTATTCTGTTAAAGCAGCCCGCATGGTAAGACAGTTTTAATTACTGCTAACATCAAAGTAGAACTCAGCATTTGTATTCATTCTCCCGTAAAGAAAATATGCTTTATAAAACAAAGAAAAAATTTTACCAAAGATTGCAAAGAGGAAATGCCAAAGAGGGTTTACAATACAAATCATTTAGCTAATCACTTAAAATTCCACCAACATTTTATTTCTCCCCATATCCCTCCTATACTCAGTGCCATCTTAAGGCATTCATGTTGACAATTCTCCCAAAAGCCCCCAGTCAGCTCCAACTGTTTTACTGTTATACAGAGTTGTTTCCTCTTGGGCAGAAACCTGGGCTCTGCCTTTTACCCAAAATGCACTGACCAAAGCCCATTATCACAAGCAGTTTCTTCCTTATAAAAAGCCATGCATATACCAGCTATTCAAAGACTAAAACCCTCTCCATATACTATGGGAAATAATAGGGTATTACTCCCTTTCACTACCCAAGGACAAGGAAGAGAGACTTCTTAGCCTTTGTTCATGGCCCCTCATTCCCTGGTGTATGGTATCCCATCCTCCAACTTGTCACTTTCATCTGATTGAATGGCTCAGTCTCAGTTAAACTCTTCTCCAGTGAGCGGGAGTTCTAAGAAGCAGATTTCATCCAGTCAGTGCATCCCATGGGTAGCTTCCCATTCTTCGGTCTCAGCCCGGGTATTAGGCATGAAATCTTTCCTTCCAGGTACTTCTGTTAGCACTTCCTTTAAATCACAGGATCCTCCCCTGCACTCTGGTCCTGGAACTTGTGGTCCTTCTAGTTGGTTTATCCTCTTTTCTCCCTTCAGTTCTTCCTATTCATAAGACATAAGTAAGTGCCAAGAATGTTTTCCTTTTCCTCATCCCAGCCATTCCATGTAGGAAATAGGAAATGTTCTATGGGGCAGCCCTGCTCAAAGACACCTCCTTTACTAAATTAAGGAAAACAACAAATGCATGAAGCAGATGGCAGCATTAATTATAATATATAAACTGAAAAACAACTAAAATAATATCCTTCCTCTCTTCCTTCCTTCCTGCCGTCCTTCCTTCCTTCTTTCTGCTACCCGATGCCAGGTAGAGTATGACACAGTCCAGGTATCCAGTGCTAAGGGAAACAGACATGGTTCCTTCTGTCATGAAGCTTCAATTCTATCAATATTTAATTATAGGTTTATATATTCTATTACTTTTTAACCAAAATTTACCTAATGGTTGTCGACGAGCAATTTGTTAACTGATTGAGAACACATATATAGTAGAGTATGTAAAGCATATTAATGTGGCAGCATTAATTCTATCTAACCTTAGCTGTACAGACTGATGTATGTACCTGTATAATCATCATCCTGTTAATACAAGACATTTCCAGAATCCCATAAGGTTCTCTTACTCCACTTCCCAATCTATGCCCACCTTCTTGAACATCATATATGTGGAATCACATAGTATGTTCTCTTTTGCATCTGGTTTTATTTCCCTCAATATATTTATGAAGTTTATCAATGTTGCTGTACGTTCCAGGAGTTTATTCTTTTTCATTGCTTTTCAGCTCCTGATTTTTAAAGGGCAGTGCCACTTTTTCTGTGTGTGTGTGAGGAAGATTATCCCTGAGCTAACATCCATTGCCAATCCTCCTCTTTTTGCTGAGGAAGAATTACCCTGGGCTAACATCCATACCCATCTTCCTCTACTTTATATGTGGGACGTCTGCCACAGCATGGCTTGATAAGTGGTATGTAGGTCCATGCCTGGGATCTGAACCTGTGAACCCGAGGCTGCCAAAGTGGAGTGTGTAAAGTTAACCACTATGCCACTGGCCCAGCCCCTAAAGGGCAGTGCCAATTTTTTTACAGCCCTGAAATCTCTCCTTTAATCTCCAGACTTTATAAATATATAATGGAACCTGAATATTCACATGGATAGTGTAACACTTTATTATCAGACATCATCAATGCCTGTTCTTCGAAGAGCTGGAATGATTCTTGTACAGTCATATAACCACAATTTAAATTTATCTTTAGATATTTTGGTTCATATGTTTTTCTCCAACTCATATAATCTGGGTGGAATTTGATTTTGTATTTTGATGGTATGAATTCTAATAATAAAGACACTAATGTAAAATAGATTTTAAAAAATTTTCTTCTTTTCCATGGATTAATGAAAGTTAATGAAAACATTTTTAACAACTGAAATGAACCATACTTCTTCAAGTTTCCTGCCCCCAACTCAGTACTGAGGATACCCTGTGTTTGCCCTTGCAATATGGTAAAAAATTACTTTGAATTTGATGGGTGACTGCCTCTCTGATTTAGGCCTGTATGGATATTAAGGGCAGTGGGTAGATCAAGAAAGAAAGGAGACTTCAGGTAGGGGTTGTGTGTACTTTGTCAGGCCAGAGCAGTGAAGCATCCTGTGAAATAGACCACCTCAAGAATTGTCTGTCAGGAAGCACTAAAACCATGATTTTAATCTTCTAAAATTATGACTACAGATGAATACTTTACAAGGGAACAAAGAAATACAAACAAAGATTTTTGTTAGGATGAAATTATATTGACTTTCTCTAATGCTGTTACACTATTATTTTCATAAATCTGAAATATTTAAATGTAAAAAAACAAAAAAAGAATTGTCTGTCAGGAGTAGCCCTGACTTACCCAGGCCATGAATTAGTTTAATAAGAGGTTGAACGGGGAAGAAACTAGAGCATCTAGGTTTTTTCAGTAGTGGTCCATATATCAGAAATCCAAATATGGAGTGCACATGAATATTTTCATGGTGATCTGATGAGTCAACAATTGGTGCCAAAGAAGTAGATGTGGTTCAAATATGAGATATTTGCAAATTGTGCAAGAACAAAGCTTGGCACAATGTTTGGGTCTGCTCTCAGAGGTAACTGTGTTCTCTACACTGTAGGAGCTAGCCAAGATTCTCTTTGATAAGCAAACCCATCCAGGATGTGTAATGGTGGACTAATCAACAAAAGGCCAGTGAGTTCATATACAGCTTAAGTGAACAAATTGGGTTTCCTATGATGAACATTTTATGATGTAGGTGAACAAATAAAATTTTACTTAACAAGCATGTTTCACATAAGCAATTAAATTACTGCAAGTCACATGGCGAAAGATCACATTTACAAGTTTTGGAGTCAGACGGATAGCTCTCAAAACACTTGTTTCTCATTAACTCTTAGTAAAAGTGGAGAGATCAGTTAGGATGCTCTGGGCTTCAAGTAACAAAAAATCCTGACTCAGACTGGCTTAAACAATAAGAAAATTGATTATCTCACAGATCAAGAAGGTCAAAGAAAGAGTGGGCTACAACTATGAAACATTATTGTTCTGACTTCATTGTCTGATGAGTCTTTTGTTTCCCCTTCCTCCCATTGGTCTTATCCTCAGACTCACTGGGAGTAAGATGCGGGCTGCAGTTCCAGGCTACATCTTGACACAGCCAAGTCCAGTCACAGAAAGGGCTGGACATTTCTTCCCGTGTCTCCTTCGTAGTCATAAGGAAACTTCCCGGACCCCTCAGAACATCTCTTCTCACGTCCTATTGTCCATAGCTGGGTTCCATGCTCTGCCCTAAATCAATGACCATCAAGGGGAAAGGAACAGCTGCAACTGGTTCAGATCAAATAGAATTTACTCTTAGAGGAGGGAAAGGGTCATGATCCCTTGAGTTACAGGAGAGAGGGATGAATACTTGAGTAAAGCTGGTGTTTCGCCTGAAAGGAAAGTAACAGATGTTGATTAGGAAACCAACAATGTTTGCTACAGTCTACCCCCTTTGACTGCCCAGTATTTCTACATACACGTAAAAAGTGTTCATGCCTTTATCAAAATTATCCACATCCTCCCTAAGAGGTGACCTTAAGTCTCGTCAAGTTACTACATCTAAGTCCAGGATTGTTGAGTAAAGTAGTTTTAATATGTTCTATTATTATTTAAATATGGTAAGGTCAATAGATCAGGAGATGATGGCCATCGAAGAGAGAACTTATTTTACTCACAGTTCCAAGACAGGGAGTACTCATCATGCCAACGGGGCCACATGGAGAAGCTCTAGGGTTGATCATGAGGCAGTTGAGAGGGAGGAACTGTGGGCAAGAGCCTTTATTGTGGTTTCTACGGGAGGATATGGGTGAGGCCAGTGAGCAGGCTTAGGACTGGCTAGTTTGAATAATTTCAGAGGATTCTGGGGCAAAGGGGCTTCCCCTAATTGCTTGGTGCCTGGCCCTGGGGTGGTTATGATGGATATATAGTGGCCCAGAGTATGAGAGCCCTATAGGCAAGGTAGTTGGTGGTGTAGACCCTGGATTGGTTGGTTTGTATTTAAAAATCACATCCCAGGAGGACGATTCCTCCTGAAGGGGGATGGGGAAGTTAATGAGGGAGGCAGTTTGCTAAGGCAAGGTGACTTAGGCATATTAGTGGGTTGTCCAGAACAAGGTGTGTCTGGCATATGCATGTACGGCAGATGTTAAAGCATTAAGTTTACAGAAACTAGAAACATGGTTAATACAAATGTTCAGTTGCTTCCTCTGATCCATGACTGTGCTTGATCTTCATGGTTCAGCAATGGACTACGATACAAAGTCTGATTGGTAAAGGGCAATAGCAGAAAACAACTCCCAGTCATTTTTCCATAACACGTACCTTATCCAACTGCACAGGAATGGGGAGATTCCTGTCTGAGAGAGGAGTAAGTTCCTTAGTCGGTCAATCAGGCTGACCTTATTTCCACTCTCTTCAGGGAATACCCTTTATCATGTCCTTCACGATCCCTAGTTCTGCCTCTTGAGATAATCTCTTTGTTTATTCTTTTCTATGGTCATATCTGAAATGGGGATTTGAAAGATGTATTTTCTTAATACTGAGCAACACTATGTTAATATGAGTTCAGAAGTCTGAGATTGCCAATTCCACATTTTAGCATTTGCAACTGACAACGCCCCACTTCCTGGTACTGAAGTTTGAAGCAGTAAACTTTCCTGGTTGTAGCTAACTGAAATCAGCCTTACTTAAATGAATACTTAAGTATTCACTGGAATTTATTGAAAGGTATTCGATTGCTTACAGAATTTCTGAGAAGGGTGGAAAACAAGCAGCCAGACATAACGCCCCAAACCACATCAAAGATCTCGCCGAGCGAGGGCAACACTGTTGCTGTTACCAACCACTGGATGCCTCAGCTTATGTCATCTCACATGTCACTGAACAGAGCTCACGTAGCATCACTGCTGCCCCTAGAAACTATCTTGCTGCAACTGCCATTGCGTTCAGGATGGTTGTTTACCATCCCTGCTTCTGGATATCACTAGCTCTCCATTCGAATTCTGAGAAGGAGACTTCTGATTGGCTGAGGCTTGGTCATGGGCACATGTTTGGCTGCCAAGAAAGCTAAAAAAAGTGATTATCTGGAACTTGCAATTCTTATACTGGGAGACTATTTCTGCATCCTATCAAGACTCATAAGGTCAAGAATTCCCCAAACATAGGAAGGGGTTCAGATGCTGGGCAGCCAAAAGAATGACAAAAGTTCATTACATTTTTAAACCACAATAACAAGGATCAGAGCATGTATAGTTTGATTTTAACGACCTTTGCCCCACCTGGCTAATCTCCAAAAATTCTCTTTGTTCTTAGTACTTCTGTGGTCATAGGAATTTAAATAGTCTATAAACAACTTTTCCTTATCTTTCCGAGAAGGAAATTTCAGCACAGTATTTAAATTCTCCAACTATCAAGTAAAACTGTAACTTATATTTCTATAACTGAAGCTAATCCAGGAAATGAAAGCCTATAATTTCTAACTTTTACAATATGGCGACTTTATTCATATCTGTTTTTGTTTGTTCAGGAAACTCATCATATTCCAGTTTCATGATTTAATTTCATTGGGATTAAGCTGGAGGAGCTCAAAATAATGTAATCAACCAGTTGCAATTATGAAAGAGAGCTGATACTGCATCTTTTCCCAAGAGCATTTTCTGGTTGCCAGAGTTCACTCTGAGGATGTGAGGGGTAAAATGGAAGTGCTCAGGATTTACTGGCCCCTTTGGAGCAGGTCTCAATCAATATCATAGGGGAGTTGGTAGATAGTTACCTCTTTAGTTGGAATAATTCTGAGACATGTTCTTACATTTCCCTATTCCCCTAATGCTGTTTCCCGGAACCACTCCTCAAACTACTAACATTTACATTCTTCTCTCAGTGTCAGCTTCTGGAGGAGGAAGAGGACCCAACACAAGTCATTAACTGAATCAAGTCACTTAGGACACTCAGTTGTGTCAATCATGGATGAGAGCAGTGGACCAGCAGTTCAAGCTCACTGGAATACTACTGTGTTTGTTGGTGTTCAGGCTACACTATGAGTCACGGTAGGTATTAGCAGCCCCACTTTATACATGGAGAAACTGATGCTGGAAGAATTTAAGTACCTTGTCTAAAGTCATCCAGCAAATGAGTGTCCCACTGGCAATTTTTACGCAGGTCCATCTAATTCTTTCTACTATGCCATACTGCCTACTGATATACAGACTATCTAAGGTATGCATTAACACAGGTTCTCTACCTGTGCCAATGCTAGATCTTCATAACATTATCATTTTGCTGAAAAGCCTTTGCTAAGTTTATTCATGGCTATTAATAAAAACTCATGTATAAAATAACCACCTACTCTCCGTCACTGTTGGTGGGAATGTACATTAGTACAATCTTTGGAGGACAATGTGACAACATTAGTCAAAGTTTTAAATCCACATGATTAACATTAATATATATTTTACTTTTATCAAGGAACTCATGTACGGAATTTAAACTTTAACTAGTTCTAAAAGGCTTATAATGAAAAACAACAGTACCCCGCTCCAACTCTCTCCTCTTTCAGAGGCAAACACTTCAAATTCTTTCAGCTATTTCTTCAGTTTTTATGACACATGTCTAAATAAATGCTAGTGCTGTTCCTTGGTTTCTCAACTTTAGATATTATCAGTTGACGTTATCAACCTACCACTCTCCTGTGCTGTGCCCCCACTTATAGGATATCAAGCTTCCTTTTATTTTGCTAAGGCACATCTTCAAAGAGCTTTTTAATATAACTTCATATCAGGTAAGTGTTTTTAGTCCATATATGTGTAAAAATCTCTTCACTTTATCCTCATATTTGATTTATAGTTTGGGTAGAGAATTCAAGGTTAAAAACTGGTTTCTTTCTGAATCTGGAAGGCATTTCTCCAATGCCTTCTCACATTCATCATTTTTTGAGACATCAGATGCCCTTCAGATAGTCACTCCTTTTCTTTTGCTTTCTGAAAGCCTTTGGACTTTTTTATCCTGGGTGGTGTAAAATTTCTTTGTTTATGCCCTGGTATAGGTACTTTTTAATATATTGTGCTGAGGATTTAGTGGAGGATAAAGCTGGAGACTCGTGCTTTTTAGTTCTGGGATATTTTTCTTGCTATTTCTTTGATAATTTCCTCCCCATTATTTTCTCTGTCTCTCATTTTGAAACTTCTAACTGTTAAGCCCTATGAATTGATCCTGTTAAGTCTTATAATTTCCCTTCTCTTTTTGATCCACTTTCTGGAAGATTTCCTTAACTTCATATTCCAACCCTTCAATTAAATTTTATTTTAGCTATTATATTGTAAATATCCAAAGGTTTCATCTTGTTTTCTGACTGTTTCATTTTTATCATATCTTGTTTCTTGTCTATGGTTGCATTATCCTCTACTATCTCTCTAAGGTTATTAAATATATATGTGGCTTTAAGTTTTCTTCCATTCCCAGTATAATCTCCTTTCTTTCCAAGCCACTCCCCCCCGCTCACTTTATTTTTTCCTATTTGCTCTTCTTTATGTTTGTGACTTTCTTCAAATGTTTGGTGATTCTCATCTCTCCACTAATGTGTAAGGCACTAAAAAGCATTTATGGGTAGAACTTGCTGACTATGGGCTTCATTTTAAGATGGTGTGTTTGGAAGCTAGCTATTTCTTTGGGATCTCAAACATCATCACCTGCAGAAGAATCTTCCTGAGAAGAATACTCCTGGAGGGAGACTGGAGAGGCAAATGCCTTATTCTTGGGGTTCTCAGAGCAGGTTGAATAAGGGTCTGGGGATCCCACCATTCAGTAAGCAGATATTTGCTTAATATTAGTGTTTTCAGCTTCACACTTCACCTTACCCTCCAAGCTAACTTGGAGCCATTCTGATCCAATTTCTCCACATAATAAACCTGTAATCTCCTGTTAGATGGAATAGTTACCTTTCTGGATAGAGGACCTGGGGATGCAATTGCTCCATTTAAAGACTTCAGCTAATCACCCTGATTTCAACCCTATATTGCCTTTTGCTTTCCATGATGCTTGGTGCCTCCAAATTCTGAACTTCTCAGGCAGAAAATCAGCAAATCAGCTTGGTTCATAAGTTTCCCCTTCTGTATACATACGGTTGAAGTTTTCTCTTCTTGGCCAAGGCAGTTACTACCCCTCCATGGATCATCTGTGGCTCTGTTTCTATTGTCTGTTTTTCCTCTTGGTCTGACTGTTAATTTTAAATTAAATGCCAGACATTTAATATGAAAAATTATAGAGACTCTGGATGATATTATTTCCTCCAGAAAGGACTTATTTTAGCTTTGGTTAGAAGATAGTTTAGGAGCAGATCACCTTAATCCAGTCAGGGACTATGCTAATTCAAGACTAGGTTTCAGTCTTTATAAGGTATAGCCTATTTCCTTTTTACACTGTCTCCTAGGCTATAGTCCTGCATATATGTTATACTTAAATTTAAAATTTTCACTTTAAAAAAGTGTGTTGTATGATTAAAAAAATAAATCAGTTAAGGAGAACTTTGTAAACATACACTATTCAAACTGTATATATTTACTTCCAGGGGTAAGAGGAAATGTGCTATGTTGTGGGAATATGCTATAGGATTAACATACTACTTCATTCTGGAGAATAAATTTTACTCACAGATAGGGACAATAAAAATAATCATTTTTTCATTAAAACAAATTTCAGTGTATTAATGATAGAATGCAAAGTATTTCCACGAATTCTTATGTGAAAGCATAAAATGATTTTCCACTTCTGGTGGACTGTTTCAGTCTATGTACCCTAGGAGTCATTCTCCTTGAATGTTAGTGGGGAAGTTTGAGAAGCACTGATTGCATCTAATCTGCTTCTTTTTCCTTCCTTACTGCTCTATTGGCTAGGAAATTCAGAACATTGCATCACAGACATTCAGTAATAACCAATTCCATTAATTTATTTCTCCATTTATTTAAACACTTTCATTCATGATTTTTAATTTAATTATCCCTCTTTTGTCTATATTTGTTTTCTGTTCTTTTTCTTATCTTTATTTATCAAATATGCTTTTAAGTGTATTTATTGTCTGCTGCTTTATAGCCTTTTTGGGAAGTAGATGGGGGCATAAAATATATGTCTCTATATATAAATATCTAGCTATCTATGTATATCTATTGCATTGATTATTTTATTTATTGCCTTTTTTGTAAGCTTACTTTGAGTTTTTTCCAAAGGCAATGATGTGATTTACTAATTTCATGTGGCACTTTTATTAAAATCACTGGGAAATCAACATAATCTAATACAAGAAGGTTAGATAACCAGCGTAGGTGATAATAGTGTTTCTTAGACTACTTAAAAGGAATTATTATATTGCTATACTTTAAAATATGTAAGGCACTTGGAAATACAAGGAACACCATCAGTTTTATGCATTTGGTCATGGGGAATTAGTATTTCTTTTAGGTTTCCCTACACAAATTCTTTCGGAGGCAAAAACAACCCAACGTTTATTATGGATATTTTTAGAAGCATTTATATGTAGGGACTACATGATATCAGGATGATGTAAAAACATTTTTGTAAAACAAGAATATCCTATAATGTCCCCTGAGTGGCAAAAGGAATATATCATTTCAACTCATAAAAATATTTTTGCTATCTTATTACCTCCATACTGAACAACTTATTCAGCTCATCTGACTTTGTGGAGTACAAAGAGAGTCATTTTGGTTCAAATAAATGAGAGAACTTTAAAAATTATTTTTTAGATTGCATATGGCTTTTGATGAAGGGACTGTGACGACCAGGGGAGTAATTTGTAGGAAAAAAGAAATCGCAAGTAAATTAAATAGATGAAAGAGCATTACAGCGAGGCTTATGGCATGAAAAATACTATTGACATAAAATATTGGGGTGTTATTATTATTTTTTGTGTGTGTGGGGAAGACCAGCCCTGAGCTAACATCCGTTGCCAATCCTCCTCTTTTTTTTTTTGCTGAGGAAGACTGGCCCTGGGCTAACATCCGTGCCCATCTTCCTCTACTTTATATGGGACGCCGCCACGACATGGCTGACAGGCAGTGCGTCAGCAGGCGCCTGGGATCCGAACTCGCGAACCCCAGGCTGCCAAGCGCGAACTAAACCGCCGCGCCACCTGGCGGCCCCTAGGGTGTTATGCTTTTTAAAAATGTGTGTGGTTGAGGATTGTTAGGTTTCCTCTGTGAATGTACATCCGACTTAGAGTAGAAAAGCCTGAGTTTAAATCTTCAGTCTTGAACAGTGACTTAAGTTCTTTGAGGCACATTTATTCATCATTATGATGTAGATATTACTCTCTCTCAAGGCTGTCCTGAGAGCTAAATGACACACCTGCGTCATAGGAAAACCATGTTCACGCCAATTAAAAGTGACCCCAAATATAACCTAATCCTTCATTTTCTCAATGAGAAGTTTGAAAAAATAAGTTTTACGTCGCTTGAAAATATAAACTTCTAGAGTGTAGATTAGTCAAATGACTGAGTATAGCAACTTTGGTTTACTCATACATATTTTAAATTACATATATAAAAACAAATGATAATTTATAATTATATCAATAATATAAATATTGTACTGTTTTAAAGAGATGTGTATGGGTGCCAAGTTGACAAGGGGTGGACTTGTGATGGTTAATTTTATGAGTCATCTTGACAGGGCCACGGGGTGCCCAGACATTTGGCCAAACATTATTCTTGATGTGTCTGTGAAGGTGTTTCTGGATGGGATTAATATTTGAATCAGTAGACTGAGTGAAGCAAATTGTCCTCCTTCTAATGTCGGTAGGCCTTATCTTCAGTTGAAGAACTGAATAGGACAAAAAGGCTGAGTAAGAGGGAACTCCTTCTGCTTGACTGTTTGAGCTGAGACATTAGTCTTCTCCAGCCTTTGGACTTGCACTGAGACATCAGCTCTTCGGTCTTAAGCCTGCCAGCCTTTGGACTAGAACTTATACCATAGATTCTTCTGGTTCTCAAGCCTTTAGACTTGGGCTGAAACTACACTTTGACTCTCCTGGGTCTCTAGCTTGGGGACTGCAGATCTTGGGACTTCTCATCCTCCATAGTTGCATGAACTAATTCCTTATTTATATATATATTAATTAAATATATGTTTTTTATCCTATTGGTTCTGCTTCTTTGGAGAACCCTGACTAATACAGGCAGTCATAATAAACTACCACAGGCTGGATGGCTTAAACAACAGACATTTATTTCTCACAATTCTGGAAGCTGGGAAGTCCAAGATCAAGGTGGCAGCCAATTTGGGTCCTAGTGAGGACTCTCTTCCTGGCTTGCAGACAGCCTCTGTCTCACTGTGTCCTCAAATAGTGGAGAGAGAGAGCTCTCTGGTGTCTCTTATAAGGACACTAACCCCATCAGATTGGAGTCTCACTCTTATGACTTCAATTAAATAATTACTTCTTTACTCCAAATACAGCTGCACTGGGGATTAGAGCTTCAACATATGAATTTGGGGATGAGGGTACACATACATTCAGTCCATAACAAATATTAACTTAGAAAAACTGTTTTTTAAAACATTCTTGTGGGGCACGCCCAGTGGCATGATGGTTAAGTTCTCGTGCTATGCTTCAGCGGCCTGAGGTTTGCTGATTCAGATCCTGGGTGCGGACCTACACACGGTTCATCAAACCATGCTGAGGCGGTGTCCCACCTAGAAGAACTACAAGAACCTGCAACCAGGATATACAACTATATACTGTGGCTTTGGGGAGAAAAATAAATAAATAAATAAATATGGAAAACTTAAAAAAAAAAGCATTCTTGTTCTATCAAACATTTTAATTCACACTTTTACATGGGTCTTTGGCATCCAGGTCTCTATGGCCACCTTTTGAGCCATCAACCCAATTTCTCCCTGCCTCCTGAAGTGTTCGCTCTATAGCCCTCCTTAAATCAGTTATGATTCCATCACAAGAAATTTTATCCTGAGGCCAAGTGCCATTTGCAAACATTACGACACTTTAAATCCTAGAGATTTATATTCCTAATCTCTAGGAACCACTTCCATTGCTTTTTAAAGCAAATGTTCAAAATTGCTTGCACCAACACCCATCACTCACAATTGTCAAGTCACATCCTCAGAAATAACTAAATCTGTGTCAGATTTCTTTGCCTCCTTTTTCAACTGATTTTGTAAGCCTCTCAGACTAACAATGACTGAGGTGGATTGTAAGGATTCAAAAATAAGGAGACTTTTCTGTGGGAAAGTATATTGAGGGAAACTCCATTTGCAGTCATTAAATATCTATTAGTTGAACGTTGTCTCTTCTCAGGACATTAGTACTTAACTCTCCAGGGACTTGTTGAGATACCATCTGGAACGGACTGAATGTTTGTGTCCCTCTAAAATATGTATGTTGAAATCCTAAACCCCAATGTTGTGATGTTAGGTGGTGGGACCTCTGGGAGGTAATTAGGTCATGATAGTGGAGGTTTCATGATTGGGATTAGTGCCTTTATAAAAGAGACCCCAGTGATCTCTCTTGCTCTCTTTTCTCCATGTGTGGATACAACACGGAGATGGCAGTCTGCAACCTGGAAGACGACTATCACTAGAACCCAACCATGCTGACACCCTGATCTTGGACTTCAAGCTTCCAGAACTGTGAGAAAGAAATTTCTGTCATTTATAAGACACCCAGTCCGTGGTACTTTATTATAGAGCAGCCTGAACTGACTAAGATACCATCTTCCCTATGCCCACTTTGGAAACCCATTTTGATTATCTGTTTAGAAGAGGGGCTTATGTCACTCTTACCAGCATCTACATGGCACTGATATAACAACAACAACATCAGGGAACATTTGTTGAGCCCTTGTTATGCCCCAGGCACTCTGCTAAGAGCTTTCAAACTTTATCTTACTAAATCCACACAACAACCCAGTGGTGGTACCCACGGCCATCTCGGAAGGTCTTTAGTGGCCACCAAATCTCCATCAGGACCTCAAAATAAGTGAACTAAGTAAAGGCTCTGGTTGCTCTGCAAAACCAGCTCCTAAACAAATCTCTTCACATCTTCCAATCACACTGCTGCTCCTAAGCCCTTGCTACATAGAAATTATGGAGCTAGTATGCAATAATTATCATCCACAGTACACAGATGAGAAAACTGAGGCCCTGAAAGGTTACATGATTTGCCCACAGTCACACAGCTAGGAAGAGGCAGAGCTGGGATTCAAGCCTAGGCTGTCTGACTACTGAGACCCTGATTTTAACTACATACCGTACTGAGAAAATCGAAGAAGTCCTGGGAGTGAGCTTGGAAATTTAATTTACTCTAGAAACTACTTTAGAAATTTAATTTAATTTAGAAACAACATTTCTTTTATATTGACTATGCCAGGTTTCCAAGGCCTAAGTGCATCATCTTATACTAAGATTCTTCTACTTTTACACACAGCAATCATGCAATCATACCCTCCCACACCAAGGTCAAGAAAGAAACCACTTGGCCCTTCATAGAGCGTGTGGTGTGACCAATTTTGTTGAAGATCTCACCATCTCTACACTAGTATTAAGAATTGGCACCAACAAAATTAGACTGCAACATCCCATAAACTGCCAAAAGATTTTTAATTTAAATTAAAACTGTCCATTTGTTTATTCAAAAAACATTTATTGAGGCCTGCTGTGTTCCCAGCACCATTCTAGGCACTGAGGATACAGTGGAGCACAGGACAGATGAGGTCCCAGCATTCATGAGCTTACTTTCTAGAAGGGAGAGACAGATAATAAACAAAAAAGTTACATAAGTCCTGCAGAGAATTAAAAATAGGGATATGAAAGGAAGATGGCAGAGAGGGGCTCTGTTTTACATTCTATGGCCAAGGAAGTCCTCCCTGAAGAGATGACCTCTGTGTTGAGACCTGAAGGGCAAGCCAATAACGCAAAGCATTGGGGCAATGCACAGGTGAGAAAAAGTTTGGTGGCCTCAGAGGGGGTGCTGCATTGAGAGAAAGAAGGAGATGAGATGAGACTAGAGAAAAGGGCCTTGGAAACCATGGTCAAGAGGGTGTTTTTTCCTAAGGGCAAATAGAATCTGTTGAAGGATTTTAAGAAGGGGACTGACATGATCTCAACACTGACATCAGTTACATACATCCCCTGCCTGGTTATTTGTTTTGTCTCTTTTGTCATTTTCCTTTCTCCCCTTATACCACCTGCGGGTATCAATCCACTTATGTCTGTCACTGCACATGGATGCTTAAGACTTTTCATTTTAGATCAAGTTTTTCTTCCCTTGGAGAAAACTCAACAGGAACAAATTCTTCCTTGCGCCGCCCAGTGGCACAGCAGTTTGGTTTGCACTTGGCAGCCCGGGGTTCGCGGGTTCGGATCCCGTTCACCCGCCGAAGCACTGCTTGTCAGCCATGCCGTGGCGGCATCCCATATAAAGTAGAGGAAGACGGGCACGGATGTTAGCTCAGGGCCGGTCTTCCTCAGCAAAAAGAGGAGGATTGGCAACGGACGTTAGCTCAGGGCTGGTCTTCCTCACAAACAACAACAACAACAAATTCTTCCTTAAACTTTTCATGGTACTTTAAATAATTGATCCAGCACTTTTTCTGCTACTAATGGGTAGAAAAGTCTGCATCTCCTCAAAGGATTGGTTTGGTCTGGATAAATGGCTTTACCATTTGTGATGTCCTTTCAAGGACTGGACTGAGAACAATTTCTGGGGGAACCCAGATCCAGGAAGAAAACATGGAGATGACTTCTGGCTCTGAATGACCTTTGGCAAGCTCTTCACTTATGAGCTTTGGTGACATCCCCTGCAAAGGAGGAAAATATGATGACCCAACTCAAATGCCTAGTGGTAGAACTGAACACACACATCCTTAGAATATATTGCATTAGTTTGCTAAAGCTGCTGTAACAAAATGCAACAAACTGGGTGACTTAAGCAACAGAAATGTATTGTCTCATAGTTCTGGAGACTAGAAGTTGGAAATCAAAATGTCATCCTGGGTTGGTTCTTTCTGAGGGCTGTGAGGAAAGGATCTGTTCCAGGCCTCTCTCCTTGGCTTGTAGATGTCCATCTTCTCCTGTGTCTCTCCATATCATCTTCCCTCTATGCATCTCTCTGTGTCCAAATTTCCCCTTTTTATAAGGTCACCATCATATCGGATTAAGAGCCCACCCTACTCCAGTATGATCTCCTCCTAACTTAACTAATTACATCTGCCTCAACTTTATCTCCAAATAAGGTCACAATCTGAGGTACTGGGGATTAGGACTTCAACATATGAATTTGGGGGAGAAATCGTTCAACCCATAACACAGTCACATAGAACTTTGTGCTTCATATCATAATTGCATGATATTTAATATATTCTTCTATCGTCCAAAGTATTAGTGAAAAAGACAACCTCTTTCAGGCTAAATATTTACTCAAAATGCAGTTGAAAATGAATCAATGTTTAGGCAGAATATCTAGTCGAGGAAAAAATTGAGGGGAAAAAAATCCTCTCTCTAAATTGAAGAGGAAAACTGAACCTGGCAGATGAATTCGACACTGGCACATGGTGAGGTAAGCTTTCTATTTCTCCTCTGCAATGTGTCCTTCGTGTTAGTTCTGGTGGTCAAGGTGCCTGAAGCCCTTTGATCTCCTACCTGGCAGACTTCATTTTCTCCTCTCCCTGGGCTCTCTGCCCTCAGCAGACTTCTGTTACCGCTATGTAAACAGTTGTCCTGGCCCCAGCCAAAGCTTTCAAAGTTAATTAGTTCCTATGAACTGACTATAAACTTACGGATATGATAGCTGATTACTTTTTATTTCTTCTTTTTTTCCTTCATTGACTTTTTAGATGTTCTTTGAACCCAAATCTACGCATCTAATCTTCATCTCATATCTAATCAACATAAGATAAGCAATTTGGGGATAATTTTAAAAATAGCACGTTTTCTTTCATGAGAATATTAGAAACAAAGCACGAGCTAAGGACTTTGCCCTTTCTTATCTCGTCTTCATGCTACAGGATTTTCCTTAATCACTTGGTCAGGAACCCGTTTGATCACCATCTTTTGTCTTCAAAATGGAAATTGCTTCATTTTTTTTCTGGTTGCACACACTTAAATCATACTTCTTGTAAAAAGTTCATAAAGTATAAACATAAAGTCACAATAACCCCCTTTTTTTTGTATTTCCTTCCAAACTTTTTCTATGCACATATTTTACAAAATGGTACCACAGATGTACACTCTGTAATCGTCTCTTTGCACAGGAAATGTAGCATCAACATATTTCTGTGTGAACAAATAGGGCTTCATTTTATCATTTGAATAGCTGCTTGGTATTCCTCACTTAGATATGGCGTGATGTACCTAATAGATTGACCCTCCAAGCTTGATCTATGACGTTTTCCAAATTTCGCACCAATTTTTAACTCTCTTTTAGGGGCCAGAGTTTTTAGGTTTAACCTGCAAGTTTTAGCAATAAAAATAGAAACCCAGGGCACTGACGTCTGAGATATAACTCCTGTCAAGTCACATCCTGTGCAGAGGGCCACCGCTTTTCCACTGTGCAACATTACTTGAACAGAATCTCAAAATAGCACTCCCTCCTTTTAGGTTGCCAGCTTCTCACTTGTGTTATCTGGCCCTCCCAAGCGGCCAGCAAGAATTCTCAACTCCTTGGCCTTGGAGTCCCTCTGTCCCTGTGCCAGACCAGACTTAGCAATCAGGGCATAATGTCGGGGAGCTGCAGGCAGTTGGACCTTTGGGATAGCAAGTGGGAATGCGACTCGTGGAGCCGGCCAGCTCCCTGTCTCCACCCATGGCAAGAGATCCCTGTGTCATGCATAATAGTATTCTGAGTTGGAGATAAAAGGTCAGGGGTACAGGCTTACTCCAGGTACTCCAAACCCAGCCTAACGAGCTCCCATTTTGTACATGCTGTTGCCTATAAATTACAGAGCAGGTTTAGGGAGGTTCTAGATTTTTCAACTCTCTAATTTTCACTAGATGTAGTATAATTTCGTAAAAGAGTATGGCCTTCAGAATCAGACAGTCTTAGGTTCAAGACTACATCTGCCGTTTCTGATCCATGAGACCTGACACATAAGCACTCAATAAACACTTGTTGAATAAATATGTTAATGTATGTCTGTGAATTTCAGCTTCCCCAGCTGTAAAATGAGGATGATACTGGTACCAGTTCACAGGGCTTTGATGAATGCACAATCAGCATATAAAAGGTGCTCCATAAATTAGAGCTGCAAATTTATTATTCTCGGAAGAAAAATTAGAGCTCTTCTTACCAGAATCCATTTTACAGTCTCCTCACCAGATTTATTCATTCAACAAATAGTTATTAAATAGGCATTGTGATAAGCACTGAGAAACATTGCATAAGATACTGTCTGGAGCTGCAATCTAGAAATATCCATTCATCCGTTCATTGAACATATTTATTCACTGCCTATTAATCAGGTACTGAGCACACAGTCATCTACCTCCAAAATATTTCTTGTATCTGTCTGCTTACCTCCATCTCCACTGTCACCATCCTGTGGACCACAGCTATACTTCGTAAGTGTTCTCCCTGCTTTCATTCTTGGCTCTTTTAAACCATTTCACATCCAGAGTTGTCTTTTAAAACCGTAAATCCGATCATGCTATTCCTTTGTTGAAGCATAAAATCCCATTTAGGATAAAATGCAAACTTCTTACCTTGGCTCACACAGCCCTGCATGACCTCGTCCCTTCCTACATCTTCAACCTCAGCTTAGCCCACACATACCATTCTCCCTCTACCCCTATGTTCCACAGTCTGTCAGTTCCCAGAACCAGCCAAGCTCTTTTCTACCTCTGCGCCTTTGCACAATGCTGTTCCCTCCATCTAGAATGCCATCTCCTAGGCTCTTTGGATGACAAGCTTCTTCTCATCTTTCATGTATCAGTCTAAAGGTCACCTTCTCAGAAAAGTCGTCCCTAATAAACATGATTTATTCCTGAATACAGCATCTTGTTTATTTCCTTCCTACTGTTTTTTACAATCTCCATTGATTGTTTTTATTTATTTGCTTACCTGTTTGTTGTCTGTCTCTCCCACTAGAACATAAGCCCCATGAAGGCAGGAGGCTTGTCTCTTATTCATTGTTTGTTCTTCATTGCCTAGGACTGTGCCTGCCACATAGCAGGCACTCAATAATTCGTTACATGGAAGAATGAGTGAGTAAATTTCTATTATTTGAAAACCTGAACCTCAGGTTGGCACGTTCTAGGATAGATGTCTTTTGATGTGGAAAGTTATTTTTATGTTGGTCTAAATTAAAAAAAAATTGATGGAATGCAACTGGAGAGGAGAAAGGAATCAGTCTCCTCCAGGCAGTGAGCAGTGGGGAGGACACTCCAGCAGCAGAAAACTTAAAAGCTTATTTGTATTTAGGGACAGAATGAGTTGCTTCTCCACTGTCCTCTAAATAAGGCTTCACAGTAAAGAGGATGGGCTTTGGAGCCAGGAGCCTGGATTCACATCCCTGCTCCATGATTTATTAGCTGTATGACCATGGGCAAGTCAGATAATAGCTGAGTCCATTTGAGTGAGAAACGGACCCCCGAGTCTGCTACAGAGTAAGTGCTCAGTACATGTTAATTGACAAGTATTCTTTTTATTCTGCTAAAAAGACATTTTTAGACATACCATTGCCAGTTTAAAAGACACCACTAGCCAAGGCCTAGCACAGTACTGGTATGTCAGAGATGCTTAAAAAGTGAGAATGCAACATAGCATAGTACAGTGGTTTGCAAACTCGAGTGTGCATCAGAGTCAGCTGGAAGACTGGTTAAAACACAGAGGGCTGGGCCCCTCCATGAGCTTCTGATTCAGTAGGTCTGGTGGGGCCTGAGAATTTGCACTTCTAACGGGTGATGCTGATGCTGCTGATTCGGGGACCACACTTTGAGAATGATTGACAAGGGTTAAGTACACCAGCTCTGGTGCCAGACTTGTTCTGTTCAGGTCCCAACTACACCTCCTCACTACATATATGATCTGGAGTGACTTGCTTAATCCCTCTGGCCTTAGTTCCCTCATCTGAAAGCAGAGAGAATAATTGAGCCTTCCTCTAGAGGTTGTTATGAGGTTTAAATGAACACTCACATGTCGTAATTGTTTATACACATTGATTTTTAGTTGTAAATAAAAACCAATTTAAATGAATTTAAAACAGGGCTATCCTATAGAACTTTCTGGAATTATGGAAATGTCCTATTCTGTGCTGTCCAATCTGATAGCTACTAGCTATATGTGGCTATTGAGCACTTGAAATGTGGCTAGCACAGTTGAAGAGCTGAATGTTTAATGTCAACTAATTTTAATTAATTTAAATTTAAATAAACACATGTGGCTAGAAAAGCACAATGTCTAGTTAGAATTCCTCCCCAACACCTGAGCGGAGCCTCCCTGAGGCAGCTCTTTGGAAAGCTGACAGCCAGGTGAATGTAAAGACCTGGGTGTGTGTGAATCTACCACTTTCTTACAGCTTGACCTTAAGCAAGTAGCTCAATTCCTCAGCAACACAAACTCATCTCTAAAATGGGAATAATAACACGTGTCCCGATTCCTCAGAAATTCTCTATGTGTCTTAATGTGATAATTAATGTAAAAATCATAAACCAATACAATTGCAAGGATTTCTGTAAAGCTTTATATCACTCCCACAGTTTTCCTTCCTTATGACCTGCCTTAAGGGCAGCAAATCTATCACCCTCAGCCCTTTGTGTCCACAGGGACCAACACATAGTAGCTCCTGAGTTAAAATGCAGCCTCCAGGCAGAATGTCTTCTAATTTGGCCTGCATATATCAGTGCTTTAGAATATGTAGTAAGAAAAAGGAAATGTCTGTATTATTTTCAACACACCAATATTGCCTTAAAAAGTTATTGTCCAAAAGTCTTTTTAAAGTAATATTTATTTTGTTCCAATTGTAAATAATTCATAGTTGTTTTAAAAATTGGAAAATGCAGAATATTATAAAGAAAACTGTAATTCATCCATAATCCCTCCATCTAGAAAATCCTCATTAATATTTTGAGGCATTTCTTTCCAATTATATGAGTATGGGTGCATATGCATTCATTCATTCAACAAATATCTTTTGATATTTTCTAGGTGATGGCAATACAGCAATGAACACATGAGACAAAAAGCTTTGTCCTCGCGGAGCCTACATTCTAACGGGTGATATTTGAAGACAGTAAAATATGTATACAAATTTAAAAACAAAATCAGGCTAATGTTGTTTGTACTGCTGTATATGCTGTTTACTGTTTTCCCTTGGGAGCATTTTCTAATTTTTGTTTTTTTAAAGTAGGTCTGTCCTTACATTCATTGCCTGCTGAGACAACACACAGGGCTTACCGAGGCAGAAGGAAAATTAAATACTTAAGTTATGTCCTCAGGAACTTTAGTGTGGGGCATGATGTTCTTAGGGGATCGATTGGACTGCCCAATACTGAGTCCTGTGGAGCATCCTGTCCAGAGCCAGAGAATCCCAAGCCCAGGACTCAATGTTCACATCTCAGGTTTTACTGAGTCTTTAGGCATCACCATTTCGTATTGTGACTCTGATATATTTCTTTAGGTCTTAAAAAGAAAGTTTTCAGAAGTCATCAGGATCCATATTGTTTGTAGCCCACCGTCTTCTATTCCTTTCCCACTAACCTGGCTAATTACTCTGCTCCTTTGCAGAGGCTTTTAAGTCAGAGTAGTGAGGAGCATGGGCAGTGGAGAGCAAAGCTCAGACTGTGATGGGGAATTGCAGCCACTAGACAGAGAGAGCAAGGACAGTTTTTCCTCTTCTGTGCCCTGGGCCATGACCACTATGGTCCCTTCTTTTCATGGAGTCCCTCTCTTCTTGTTTCTTCCCGTTCCTCCTCTCTCCCACAGCCCCATGTCCTTTGCCCCTTAGAGTCTGTAAAAAGGAGGAGAAAGAGCCCATATTTCCTCAAACCATCAAGGGCAAGGATCTTGTCTGACTTAGGAATAAAAGAACAAATCCACAAATGAATGAAATTGTTGCATAGAGGGAAGTGTTATGTTCACGGGCCCTAAGATAAATCATCAAGAAGGATTGTTTTTCATCTATTATCTAGAGGGGACCAAGGAAGATGACAATTGGCTGCTAGTGTCTGTCCATCAAAGGCTTGAACCAGGACAGAGTCTGGATATGAGGAGGCATTCTATACAATGAATAGCACCACAGAGCTCTACATATTGAAAACAATAGCCAACATTTTTTGCTGCTTCGGGATTTTGCTGCTGATAATTTCAGATGGCATCTCTGCTTCTCTTCTTTTGTTCCTTTACACATTCTTCACCACATCATTCATGCTGACAGTTCATTCACATTGCTCATGGTCCTATACAAAATACAACCATTAGCAATGCAGGGCTTTGCTACTGGAGGAAGAGACAGTATACTGTAGTACTAGAGTACGGACCAGTGCTGTCCAATGGAAATAGATGGAAAGCCATGAATGTAATTGAAAATTTTCTCATAGCCATGTTAAAAAAGAAATAGCTGAAACTAATTTTAATCATGTCTTATAGAACCCTGTGTATCCAAAACATCATTTCAACATATGATCAATTGAAAAAATTGTTAATGAGATATTTCACAGATTTCATACTAGGTCATCAAAATGTAGTGTGCATTTTACACTTATAGCGCGTTTCAATCTGACTGGCCACATTTCATATGTTCAACAGCCACAGGGGCTAGTGGGCACCAGCAGTGCAGATATGGGCTCTGCAGCCAGTGTACCCAGGAGTGTAATCCTGGGAAAGTTACAAAACCTCTGTGCATCTGTGTCCTCATCTATTAACTGGGGAAATGATGGTCCCTACCTCATTTAGAATTGTTATGAGGATTAGATGAGCACTTAGAACATTGTCTGACACAGAGCTGGCACTCAGTAAATGTTGGCTCTTATTATCATCAGATATACATTCAACCACATCCTTATAATGATCAAAGCAATCTTTCACTAAGGTCCTACTCTGGGCTTCCTAAGTAGGGACTGCATGTCTGATATCTTGTGATGATGAAAATCATATGCCACTTCAGAATTCCTCCATCACTTCAAACAAAGCTTATCTGAGAGAGTTTGGTCTGGAGCTTGCTTTTACAAAGCTGGGTAACCTGTAACTTGACAAACTTCTTTATCTATTAAGTCTGCAAACAGTTTCTTATTGCATTTTCCAAATAAGCAGTATCATATTTTTATTTGGATGTAAAATTAAGTTCACAGCTATAAAATTATCCCAGCTTGCTTTTTGATGATCTCTTACGAGAATTGAAACCATGCTTCACTACAGTAAGAAGATAGCACTCATCTTCTTGAAACTATGGCTCACAGCCACAAATCCGTATTAATATCACAGGATCTATTTGGGGGCTTAAGCACCATGATATATAAATTATTACCTGGGCACTTGTATGACAGCATTTGAATAAACAACAGAGTAATTCTACCACAGTTGTTTAGGGCCACTTTAAAAATATATCTTAGAAATTTCCAGATTGCTAATTCTTTCATTTATTTATATATTCACTCATTCATTCATTCATTCAACTATCTGTCCATTCAACAAATATGTATGAAGGGCTTACTATGGGCCAGAAACTTTGCTAGGTACTGAGGAGTCGATGGTAAGCAGAACATACAGTCCCTGCCCCCATGAGCTTACAATCCACCGGCAGAGAAAGACGTTAATCAAATAATCATGCAAATAAAATTGCCAACCGGCATAAGTGCTGTTAAGAAGAGGAAATGTTGCTTTGAGACCGTTGGAGGATGGAATTTGATTTGGTCAGGGAAATTTTCCCCAAAGAAGTGCTGAAGGGGCTGAGAGCTGCAGGAGTAGGAGGAGTTAACCATGTAGAGAGGAGAGGGAACTGCATTCTAGTCAGAAGGAATAGCATGAACAAAAGCCCTGAGGTGGCAGGGGCATGGTGAAGGGGAGAGACTGAAGGAGGGCTGTAGGACTAAAACAGTAAGGGCAGGTGGGCTGAGGCTTAGCTGGAGAAATAAGTAGGACCACACATCACAGGTTCTTGACAGCCACCTTTAGTATTTTATATTTACAAGAAGAGCGATAGGAAGCTGTCACCGGGTCTCCAAAACTTGGGGATGGTTTTCTTTTGCTGGATCAAACCTCACTTTGATTCTTTGTAATTGTGATGAAATATAAATGTCAGGACATCAAGACATAGACACTAGGCAAAGGGCTACACGTGCCCTTTATTCCTCATCAAGTGCAACCCGAAGTAACAGCCTCACTAACTCCTGCCTCTGGTCCTCCCTTTAGCTGCTCTTCTTCCGTTTATCCAACCAATTCTGAGCCTTAGTCTTTGTGCTCCTCCCTTGGTGTTTGGGAGAAGACAATAGAGGAGTTTTAACTACAGCTTAGATGGGAACCCCTGAAGAGACCAATTGTTCCAGAAAAGGAAGTGAAGCTCTTACATATTTTAAGTCAGACCAGTGAGTCTTAATTCTGGGTAGGAGGCAAAGAGGAAAGACACGATCAGATTTGCCTTTTAAAATGATAACTAGGTATAATGTCACAAAAAGGGATAGAGAATGTTAAGAGAGGATGTAGGGAGACAAGAATACTATTGCTATCATCCAGGCAAGAGGTGATAGTAAATATGAAGACAAGTAGATGGATTTGAAAGATCGTTAGAAGGTAAAACCAACTGGACTTGGAGATGGATTGGACATAAAAAGCAAGAGAGAGGGAGATGTCAAGAATACCTCCTAGAATTTTGAGCTGTACAACTGGCTGGATGGTCATGCCCTTCTTCAAGATACGGAGTACAGAGAGAGCAAGATTTGAGGGGAAAGACCATGAGTTCAATTTTCAACTTGTGGAATTTGAGATGCCTCAAAGATATCCAAGAAAGGATATAAAGCAGTGGATGTGAAGGTCTGGGAGTACAGACATACAGTCTTTAAGATGCCTGGTGGAAGTTTTCAATCTGGAAGTTCAAGTACTTCAGTCTGTAAAATGCTCTTGAATCATCCTTTGAGGCTTTTCTTCCCTTCATTTTCTCTGTCCTTTTTGCTACAACTCTTGTTATTTAGGTGTTATCTTTCCTCTCCTGTTTTTCATCAAATAGCTTCAAATTAGTTGAAGAAAACCTATCTGTAACCCATATTAACTTGCAAGTGTTCCAGGGTTCTGGCTTCTAGAAGAAGTTTTCATTTGTTGATAACTTTTGGGTTGCAAGCGTAGCAAGAGAAATGACCACTCTTCATTTCCCAGATATTATTTAGTTACCAAACAGTAACCAGCTTCATGTGATTTAAAAGACCTTGGCCATTTGCTTTTGTTGCATTTTTGACTTTTGCACTTCCTGAATCTATATAATGCATTGACTGTAGATGCCTCTCCTACTTCCACCCTCCATCTCTGTTAATAGTTTGACATGGGAATTTGAAGATCTTCTACTTACCTCTGCATATCTTTCATTAGTTTTTCTCTTAATTATTCTGGAAGCTTGATTTGTATCCCATTGGAGGGAGAAAAGAGATACTAGTTCTATCTAAAGGTTCATGATTTCAAAGCAACCCAGGTGGACTAAACTCAGAAAATGAATTTGAAGAAAGTGACTCGTGGCTTAAAAGTAAAAGTTGCAGCTATTATTTCAATGTGAGACTCCAAGAAGGGCAATGTTAGCTGGTGCGTTGGTCCATAATTTTTGAAAGAGAGGCTTATGTTGACATTGACACACACTTAGGTTGACCTGTACCCTAATATGGAAAAGAATCTCTACCAAGAGTGTCAATAATGCCAAGTGAAAAGTCTAGTTAACTTACTTGAGTATGATTTCCCAAAGTGGCCCTATGCTTCGAGCTTTTTTTCTAGATGTACATGCCCCTCCCCCCTTTTAAACACCACATTGATTTCCGCCTTTTATTTCAACACCTGTCTCCTGAGTTCTCAGCACTTTCAGTTTATTAAAACATATTTTTCAAGTAGCCTTTGCAAACTCCCACAACACAGAGTCCTGAAAATGTCACTAGGATAACCAATGTAGTCCCTTCTCCAAGTAGAGTGATGCTACATAATTCTCTGTGCCTCAGTTTCCTCATCTGTTGAAAGAGAGTAACAATAGGACCTATCTCAGAGAGTTGTTGTGGAGAGTAAATCAGTCAATACACGTAGAATAGTTTCTGTACACAGTACAATTATGCACCACATAACACTTCTGTCAAGGAGATGGCATATACAATGGTGGGCCCATAAGATTAGTGTGGCATATACAGTGGTGGCCTCATATAGCTTAGGTGTGTTGTAGGCTATACCATCTAGATTTGCGTACATTCTATGATGTTCACGCAACAACAAAATCACCTAATGATGCATTTCTCAGAATGTATCCCCATTGTTAAGTAACGTGTGACTGTGATCACTCAAAACGTGTTAGGTATTAGTTTGTTGTTATTTTTATCAATACTATTATTATATGAGAGCTGAGTGTCTGGTAGGAGATATTCCTGGCTTAGCGTTCTCTGAGATGATATCAGAAGGAGAGAGTGAAGTGGTATTTGAGGTTTCTTGATCTGTCCAAGATGGATGAATGTGTTACAGTGTCCTTTCCATACCCACCAGAGACTCATGCGGACCTTAAACTCTGCCTTTGAGACTTTTCTAGGGTACACAGGGTCACCAAACAGTCAGAAGATTCCTTGAGATTCTAACCACTTGCCATCTAAACCAGTAGATCCAAAAGATAATACTCTCCACCCTTACATGGAGCCCTAAATAGATAGGATTTGTTACCCACCCCCTGCATCCTAATACCAAGAGAACAAACTAGGCAGAGGTGGTGTGACTGTGACAGGGTAAGTGATGTGGTTGATGTGGCAAAGCATAATCTCATGAAACAGGCCCTACTCAGCTTTTGATTTAAAGAATATTAGGCCATGCTATTCCTAGGACAGATCCATCTGCACAGTAACACTTGCCGCTGGCCCCTCACCCGGCGTGAGATTTGTGCATGGCTGAAAGCTAATTCTCTTTGACTTAAATCTCCCCCTAGCTTGCATTTGAAGATGGTTTATGGGCACAGAGCTCATCCCTGGAATCCTGCAAGAGCTAAATATTTGCCCAGTGGGCACTGCACCAAAGGCGGCCCTAGCTTTTCGCTTTGATGGTTGCTTCGAGGTAGGATTTTGCAAATCTGTCTTGCTGCACACTTAACTAGACTTCTCAGCTTTGGGAAGGCAAGCCAGTTCCCGAAGTCCCTTTATTTAAACTGAATCAATTCTCCATGACTGCCCCAGGTTCCTGATTCCAAGTGTAATCCTTTCATGTTACTCCTGTAAATTAACTGCGACTAGAGAAGGATCAAAGAACTTCAGATACAATTCAAATTAATTTTGAAGGAAAGGATTATCTCAACTGAATTTGAGGAGATCCATTCCTCTCAGCAGCTGGTGTTGTATTTTCATATGTATATAAAAGTATTCTGTATAAATTTCAATCCTACAGATCTGGGGGCAGGACATAAGGTAGATTTAACCAATCAGGAGATATTTTTCATGCCATCTCAAAGTAACTCACAGATGCCCGACAGCTGCAGCTGTCCAGGCCCCTTGCAATGGCATTGCTCTATGACTCAGAGGGATTTTTATGCCAGAGAATGCTGCCACTGCAACACTACCCCAGAGATGCCCCAGGAGAAAATAATTTGGAGCAGTGAGTGAGTGAGGACAGACCCTGGGCAAATTTAGTCAAACCCAACCCCATCTGAGTGCAATTAGTGGTATGTGGAGAGGGGAAAAATGCATGGGCTTTGGGGTCAGATAGACCTAGCCACAATTCTTAGCTCTGGGCACTATATATTCAGCCAGTCAGTCATTTATCCATTCACTCACTCACTCAACTAATGTTTATCGAGGATCTACTACATGCCAGACACTGCGTTAGGTACTTGGGATATAATGATAGTCAGGACTGGCTACATAATTTGTGGGGCTGGTGCAAAAGGAAGATGCAAGGCCTCTTGTTCAAAAAATTATTAAGAATTTCAAGATGGTGACAGCAGAGCATTAAACATAGCATGGGGGTGCTGGCCCGGTGGCGTAGCGGCTGAGTTCATGTGTTCTGCTTCAGCAGCCCAGGGCTTGCTGGTTCAGATCCTGGGCGCAGACCTACTCACTGCTCATCAAGCCATGCTGCGGTGGCATCCCATATAGAAGAGCTACAACTCTACAACTATGATACACAACTATGTACTGGGGCTTTGGGGAGAAAGAAGAAAAAAGAGGAAGATTGGCAACAGATGTCAGCACAGGGCCAATCTTCCTCAAAAAAATTTAAAAAAACATAGCATGGGACCCTCTGAGCTTGGGCCCTGTGCAGCTGCACTACATGAAGCCAGTCCTCATGACAAGCCTTAGGAGACAAGAGACTTTGTGCTCATGGAAATGAATTTCTGAGGAGAAATTCATTAATCACACCAATTAATGTAAAATTTTGAGTCTGATAAGGGCTGTGAAGGACAGGAACATGGTGCGATGAGTGCCTGTAAGGGGGGTGTCTTAGTCGGCTCAGGCCACCATAACAAAATACCATAGACTGGGCGGCTTGAACAATAGAGATTTACTTTGTCACAGTACTGGAGTCTGGAAGTCCAAGATCAGGGTGCCAGCAGGGTTGGGTTCTGGTGAGTGCTCTCTTCCTAGCTTGCAGAAGGCCTTCTCTCTGTGTTCTCACCTGGCAAAGAAAGAAAGCTCTGGTCTCTCTTCCTCTTCTTATAAAGACACTAATCCCATCATGGGATCCTCATCCACATGACCTCATCTAAACCTAATTATCTCCCAAAGGACCCATCTTCAAATACCACCACATTGGAGGTTAGGGCTTCAAGATATGAATTGTGTGTGGGGGGGGTGTGCAAACATTCAGTCCATCACAAGGAAGTTTGATTAGTCAAGGAGACCAGGAAAGGCTTCACCAAGGAAGTAATGCCCAGGGTGAGATTAAAGGATGAATAGGCATTAACTTGGCAAAAATGAGAGCTGATCTTTGATCAATGTTGTTCTTTGAAATCTCCTGTGACTCAGAATTTACATATCAGTTGGGCTGGGTTCCTAAGTGGGAGATGGGGATGAGGTAGGGCCGGTGTAGGGAATGTAAACACTTGGGATAGATTATAGAAACATGGGTCAGCTTAGAGATGTTCATGTCAGATTCCTAACAGAGAAAGGGAAAAAGAGCAGATTCCACGTTTTCTGCCCCTCTGCATTCATTCCAACGCCATCTGGATGTTAGACCTCCTTGTGAATGATGTTGGGCTCCACAGCTTCTGTTTTCTGCAACCTCCATTTTCTGATGCTCTTCAACAAATTCAAAAGCAAAGAAATGGGAAACCATAAGACTAAGCTCACATGGAGAGGAACTTTGAGCATCTTATTCACCTGAGTGTATCCAGCAGTTCACAAAGTGCCTGGCTAAAAGTAGATATTCTCAGAGGAAGCGCTAATAAAAAGATGAAGGAGAGAGACGGGGAAGGGAAGGAAGACAATAAAGGTGTGTTATTGAGCACCTGAGATGATCCTATTGGGAAACTTCAGGAGACCATATCACAGGCATCTCAAAATTATCCCCCACCCTCAGAGGGGAGGAAGATAGGTGTTTATCCCCCAATTCTCATCCACTAGGCCTGCCTCTGGGGGGCCAAGAAAAGGCCCCTAGATGGAGATGACTCCTGTAGGCATGTACTGGAATGGTTAGTGCCCAGGGGACATGGGTAGAGCACCAACAGTATCTGCTACAGAGAAAAAGAAAAGCAGAGTGAAGAGCAAAAATGAAGAGGAGAAGATAGGAACAACTTAGTGTGTGTGTGTGTGTGTGTGTGTGTGTAATGAGATCTATTAACAAAAAATTTTAAATAATAAATAGGAATACCACACAATCAACCCCTCTATACGACTCTCTCCATCTGAAATTATAAAGATTGTTGTTTCTCATGCATGGATTTCCAAAAAAGCAACACATTATAAAGTATTTATAAATAAAAATTGATTCAAAGGAGAAAAATTTCCCTAAAGGGCTAATAAACATAATAAATGTGTGAAAACATATTCCACTTCATTGGTAATCAGGGAAATGCATAGTAAAACAAAGAGATACCATTTTGGGGGGGGAAATATTTGGGGAAATATTAAAAACATTAATAATATCCAGTGTTGACAAGAATATGGGGGAATAGACATTGTCATACACTGCTGTTAGGAATATGAGTTACTACAACTTTGGGGGGAAGAAATGTAGCAGTTTACATTAAAATTATAAACACACACACCCTTTTGTTCTTTCTGGAGTCTCTCCTGAATAAATAAAAGCACCAGAATATAAGAACATTTATAGAAGGATGTTTATTGCTGCATTATTTGGGCAAAAATATTTCCACTAATATGGAAAAAGTGGAAAATTTGTGGTACATCCATACTAGTAAAAATAATGAATTAGTGTGGTATGTATTGACTTTTGAGTAATAGTCATGATACAGTGAGAGAAATTAACAAGTTGCACTGTAATATGTATAGTTCAATCCATTCGAGTGAAAAAAAGGAAAAAGGAAAAACCTTATGCAGGTACAAATATATTTGTATGAGATAGAGAAATGTATGGAAAGACGTACTCCAACTGTTACTATTAGTTACTTTGAGGTTGGGGGCAGGGTGAGATTTGTAGCCGGGGTGGGTGGTACTGCAGATGAAATGTTTGTTTTCTCATTGTGCTGTTTGCTTTGTGGCAAAAAGCAAGTATTTCTTTTGAGGTTTGAAAAGAAAATCAAATAAAGCATGAAGAAAAAAACCCTCAGTGCTGGCAGGATGGTTGAGAAGCAGAGACGTTGACAGATAATTGGGGACCGTGAGAATCGGTGGAATCATTGTGGAAAGAATCAGACCAGCATAAACAGGAGTCCTAAAGCAGTATATATTCTGAAGAAATAGCTACTTCACTCCTTTCTGTGACCTCCCTTCTTTTAAAAAAAAGTGGTACAAATTTTCCTTCAGCAGTGCTATAGAAAACCCACATGTCCAAAAATTAGGGAGTAGTTGAGCAAACCATAATATACTAAGTACCTTGCAATTGAATAGTAAAGGCAGAACTAGGCAGCTGTTGGGTCTGTGTTTGAGTTCTGGCTCTATCACTTGTGGGTTGTGTGACTCTAGGCACGTCACTTAACTCCTTTGAGCTTTAGTTTCTTCATCTTGAAATGAGGATAACAATAGTATCAATCTCACAGATTTGCTCTGAGGATGAGATGAAACCTGCATGTCATTGTGATTATCACTACTTTATACCGTGTAAAATGAATGAGTGAATGAATAGATGAATGCAGAACTCTATATGAGATACCGCTAAGTGAAAATGTAGCCAGGACATGGGCGCTTTACATTAATTATGTAAGAATTATTTACATAATTATTAAAATCAAAAGGTCAAAAAATTTTGGAAATGCTAGTAGCTGGCATTTTTGTGTGTGTGTGTGTAAGGTTAGCCCTGAGCTAACATCCGTTGCCAATCCTCCTCTTTTTGCTGAGGAAGACTGGCCCTGGGCTAACATCCGTGCCCATCTTCCTCCACTTTATATGGGACGCCGCCACAGCATGGCTTGACAAGCGGTGCGTCTGTTGGCACCCAGGATCTGAACCTGTGAACACTGGACTGCCAGAAGCGGAGCGCAATCTTAACCACTAGGCCACCGGGCCAGACGCAGTAGTTGTTATTTTAACATAGAATTATTTGCCTCTTCAATTTTATTGATCTTTTACTTTAAAGTTGGTTAATTATGCAATAGCTTAGATGCATATATAATATTGAAAGCAAATCCAAGAAACAAAATTGCTTAGGGGTCTATTCTTTAACAAAAAAACATTGTTTTGTGGTGTGCTTGGGACAAGTGTTTACTATATCTCTCCCCACACACCATCTCACACACACACACACATTTTCCAGGATATCCCCATAGTCCCCAGGCTGCTTATCAAGCTGGTGGCTAGCAGTTACGGTCTTACCAAAATACAGAGTCTTCTAGGATGTCTTGCCAGAAGGACCAAGGTCCAGGCTGGCAGAGGCATTTGGAGCAGGTTCACTCAGATGGAGCTTGGAAAGCAAGGAACACACAGATACTGTGTATCTATGCAGGAAAACTATATAAGCCTGGTTATTAAAAAAAAAAAAAAGAGGAAGCCCAAGTTCCTTAGGAGAGTACATAAGGCCCCTCAGAATCTGACTCAGCCTCCTCATCAGTCTCCACTCCTGGCACCGTGCAGGCCCCACCACGTACCCTTGTGCCAGCCCCTCCAAGCCCTGTTGCCAGTCCCTGAACATGGCGTATGCGCATGCCTTCATGCCCTTGCCTGGGCTGTTTTTTCTATCAAAAATGTCCTTCACACCCCCCAAGTTTCCTCTGGAAGATTTCCCCTGATCATTCTCTTCTCTTCTTTCCATAGAAGATGGAATCACTGTCCACGGTGCACAGCATTGGGTATAATTCTCCACCAGAGCACCTACCATCTTGTACTGTAACTATCTGGTTCTGTAATGGGACGTCCCCAACTAGACTCTCTTCCCTACCCATTTTTTGTTTCTCTTTCTCCCTGCACAGTCACTAGTAAATAGCAGGCATCCAAACCTGTTGATTGGCAAGATTCACGGGGAATGAAAACACAGAAAGAGAATTGCCTATTCGGTGACATCCAATTTAATTCAGCACCTCACTATTACACAACCAACTCTAACTCAGAATTAAGTGTAAACCTAGGTCGTGTTCAGATGTCACCCAAAGAGTTCTAGTTACAAGAAGCACAAAAAAAACTATGATGATAATTTCACCTAATTTCATCTCTGCCTTCCATGAGCTCAAACATAGTAATCTACACCACTTGATGTCAATTTCCTTTCTATCCTTCCCTCATTTTCCTTCCTATCCATTTCATTCATACAACAAATTTTGACTAAGCACCTCATATTTGCTTACTTAGCACCATGCTATGGGAATACAAGTTTAAAAAGATGTAATTCTTGCAATATTTAGATTTAGAATCTTGGTGCTCTCATTTAACAGGGGAACTAACTTTGGGGAAAACAACCTCCCTGACCTACAATTTCCTTGTCTTAGAATTGACCTAGCTTTTCTTCCATCAAGCAGGAATCCTTCCTCTTTAGGGAGTTGAGAAGAGGGAGAATTCTCTTTGGCAGGGTAGGGAGGAAAGAAAAGTTGTGGATACTCTTACATGACTTTATTATTATTATTATTATTATTTTTGTCCCATTACAAGGATGTTTGGCAACCTGCAGGAAAGAACGTGTCAGAGTCAAATGTAAGAAGAGAACCAAGTTAGGAGTGGAAAAGCATGTGAAAGAAGTAAACAGGTGAGTTTGCCAGGATGGAGAGGAGGAAGGGGTGACCCAACCACCTGATTGTAACTTAAAATATCTTTTCTACACTATTAATGTGACTGTTGGGTGTTACTAGTGTGGTACAATTTGCACAGTTGAGGAATGAATCCTATCCATAGGTACAAAGCAATCTGATGTCTTCAGAGAAGATATTATTGCTTAAATTTTTAAGTGTCATGTGTGAAAGTGAATTATTAAAGAATCAAATCAGGAACAAACACATCACTGGATTGTGTTCAAAACATATAAACAAGCTTATTGTTGAGTGGGGGAGATAAAATGAGAGACTGAGGGTGTTAGTTTACATTTTCTCCAAGGTTCAGTACATGGGCTTGGAGCCTGAAAATCTAGAGTCAGATCTCATCTCTACGACTAACTAGCTATGCAACTTTGGCCAAAATTCTGACTGTTATTCCTGAGTTTCTTCATCTGTAAAATGAGGATAATAGTACTAAATTCCACATAGGATTGTTGTACTTGATAAATAGTAACCAGTAATATTACCTTAGCCCTCTTGAGATGGAGAGTTGAGAATAGTTTTCTTCTTACATTGAACCATTTGATGAACTAGAACTTGAGCATTATAATTAAATCTGAATGGGATGAGGAAAGAAAGCAAAGGGGCTGGGAGAAATTTTCATTTGATTGAGTTGTTATTAGCTTGGCTAATACAATCATAATATATTACAGGCAGAGGGCACTGCAGATTTTTGGCTAGGTGTTCACTGAAACCATTAGCACTTCGTATATCAGAAGTTAACGCCTAATTCCACGCCTAATTCCATGAACAAGGCAGTTTGAGCCTATATTTATGACTGCCCTGGAAGTCTGTTGCTGAGATGAAAGATCCTTATGCATTTGGGATCTTAGTCAAGTTCAGGCAAAGGAAGGAAGGGGACAAAGTCTCCAGTTAGCTGGCGCTAATCTAAGGCGCAGACACAGCTTGGGATCGATGTCTTAACTTGTCACAGAGATGTTTTCCAGAGGGGATACTGAGTAATGTCGAACTTGGATGGAAGTTAATATTCTCCAACTAACCATCCTGTGACTTGTTTAACCTTCCTTTTTTAAAAGTGTTTTTCTCTGTATCATTCTTTAAAACTTATTCTCCTGTATCTGTCATAGGAAAGGCTTCAAGGCTTGGATATCCCTGAATAGCTTATCTACAAGGAAACTGACTTTGGCCATGTATTCTTGGTACTGCTATTTTTCCTCTTCTAAATTCAACTCCCACCAGCACCCAGAGCACTGCTATGATGACAAAGTTGGCCCAAACCAAGTGTAACTCGAGTTATTAAGATTTTCTTACTGTACCTGTCACCAGCTATATCGCATGCCCTCTCTGTGTTTCATCAGTCCTAACAAATGTTCCCTTAAGCAGACTATTATAAATGCTATGGGAAAACGAAGCTAAACGTGGGTTCGGGAATGCTATAGTTTTTTAGGAGAAAGGCAGACCAGAAGAACGGAAAAGACCCCCATTCACTAGCCTTTTGGTTGGGGTTTCACAGTTGCTTCAGATTCAGGGCACTTGAAACACTTTACTCCCATCTGCAACAGGATAAGGCAAGGAGAGGTTCTTTGTTCAGGGTTCAAGTACTCTTGTGACTGTCCCAAAATAACTCTGAGTGTAATACAGTAGGGCCTCACGTAACTAAACCCACAAGCCTTCGACCTGTCATCATTGTCACCCCAATCGTTTTTTCCTTCCTTCTTAGGCAAGCCAGGCACTTGAATAAAATTTTCCGTCAACACTCAGAGTTGCATAAACCCCTTCTTTTTGCTTTTCCAAATCCACTGGGAGTCCCCCTGTCAGTTAAAGGGAAAAGTACCTAAGCTGGACTTATCAAGCACTTCTCTTCTAAAAAGGTTTGCCTAGTGGCTTACACTGTTCTTCACTCGGATTCGAATCAGATTAAGTCAATCTTCCCAGTTGCTTTCATTTCATCAAAGGATCTTATTTTCTTAATTTGTCAGATTTTGCAGGAATTGTGATGTTTTCAACCAGCCCTTTATTCACAAGGCCATGTGTGCCACCGTCGGCGTGTATTTATTCCATCAGCCAAGTTATTGTGCTGAGTTGAGCATTAAAGAAATCTGATCGTTTCTCTGGTCTCTATTTTGGAAGATGCTGGCGTTTTAACCTTGGTGACAGCATGAAAACAATATTTAAACTAGGTTTACAAAGAGAAGAGGTTGAAATGTGAAGGTAAAACTACAAACGTTTTGTTTTAAATTACCTCAAGATGCAGCATAGGAAATGAAAAAGTTTCTCTAAAACTGGGAATTTTCTAGAGTTATAGTAACAGACACAGAAAAGCAGCACATAAAATATGTATGTATAGAACAGTGTGAAATTGACAAAGAAAGGGAGGAGATGAGCTAAGATCACTGAATGCTCGCTTAGGTAATGGAATTTCTGGTGGTTTATTTTTTCTTTTGTATATCAAGCGGGATTTTTTTTTTTCTATTTCTGTAGCTTTTCTATATCTTCTCTAAATCTACAGGATTTTGCACAATCTTTCCTGTCTTGTGCAAGTGTTTTTTTGTAGAATAAATTCCTAGGAAAGGAAGTGTATTTATAAACCAAAGTTTTTTAAAAAAAGGGTATAAACCATTTTGTGTGTGTGTGTGTGTGTGTGTGTGTGTGTGTGTGTGTGTGGAAGATTAGCCCTGAGCTAACAGCCGTTGCCAATCCTCTTCTTTTTGCTGAGGAAGACTGGCCCTGGGCTAACATCCATGCCCATCTTCCTCTATTTTATGTGGGAGCTGCCACAGCATGGCTTGATAAGGGGTGGGTAGATCCACGTCAAGGATTCGAACCGGCAAACCCCGGGCCACTGAAGTGGCATGTGAACTTAACCATTACGCCAATGGGCCGGCCCGGGTATAAACCATTTTTATTTTAGAAATGTGTAAAATAAATAATAAAATATTACATAACTAAAACTTTGTAAATTTTTCATTTTCCTTTAAAAAAATTGTGTGTTTCCTTTTATCGTGGTTACAAATGATATATGATATAAACAATGAAAACTGTTACTACTGTAATGAATCAATTCATATTGATAATTATTATTATTTACAAAACAGAATCATAATACTGTTCTGCAACTTACCTATTTCCCCAGATATATCTCAAACACACTACTCCTGGTCCATATGTATAACTCTACCTCTTTCTTTTTGATGGCTATAAGCTCATTTGTGCCATTTTATTGTGCAGCAGATGTACATAACATATTTAATCAGACTCCCATCACTGGGCACTTGGCTCATTTTCTTGGTAATTGCAAACAGTGCCACAGTGAGCATCCTTTTACGTAATCTTGACCATCTTGTGCACGAGTTTTGTAGGGTAAATTTTTAGAAATGGAAATATAAGTTTCCAAATTCGTCTGGCAATTGGGTTAGACAGCTTTTCCAATGTATCGCGCCCACAGGATGATGATGTGTATGTCCTACAACCAGCTCCTGCAGACGGCATTGTCTGAAAAGACACTAAGTTTCGTTGGAAAAATGGAAAGTTGTCAGTTTCTTCACCAGTAGATGGCACCTAGTCTTCCCTTATATTGACTAAAATCCCCCCCTAACTTCAACGCATTCCCAGCGTGTCACCGAGGCTGCACTAACAAAGCGATGATCACATCGCGTATAAATGCCCCTGTCTCATTCCGCTTATCCCGTGTTTGTATTGTTCTGGTTCCAGGACGCTGAGACTTTAAGCCCAAGGCTCTAACTTGAGCAGGAAGAGTTTATTTTGGGATGAAGAATCTTCCCCCATAGGAGGGCCTCTCTACCAGTGTCTCTATTTGTCTGTCTTTAGAAACTGGGAAATTCTGGAGGGGAAAACTTTTTCTAAATCCTCAGAGTTGCCTCGTTCTCTCAGAAAATATCAGACTCACGTGTTGGTCGGATTTATTCAGTTTATAGAGAGGGACACAGAGGTGCAGGTATGTTGAAGGGTCGCGTTGAGAGCAATTTCAGTCAATTATGCTTAGGAAAATCACCCTATAAATCTTAAGTATTTAGAGTTGATGGGATAAATATATACAAAGTATCCATTTCATCAAACCTGCAAATATACATGTTTAAAATGGCCAAAGAGGAAGGAAGGAATAGCAAACTATAATTTTTAAAAATGTGATGACACATCATTTGTTTTGTGTAGGTGTCAGTTTTCTTTGCAATAAATACATCAGAAAAGCTCGTGTGAGAGTTTATTTTACTTTCTTTAAAAAAAAAGTATTTTAATCAAAGTGAATGTAAATCTTTTCCTACAAAAAAACATTACATTGGTATGACCTTGAATAAACCTTTAAGAGAAATACGAAAGAACTGGAAATTCGGGGTTTACCTTTTCTATAAATATGGAAACTCCGTGTTCCCACGGAGTTCTTATCTCTCTTAAAGAACAATTCTCAGAATAGATAAGAAAAATGAGCTTTTGGGTTTGGTAAGAAAGGAAAAATTATAATTTATGATACATTTGGCCAATCGCACCGTGTAGCACTGTGAAAATTCTACTTTGGGCCTTTTGGGGACGATTTTATACCATGACACACAGGGTTTGTGTATCGTCATCATTGCCTGCAAGAGTTTAGTCATTCAAAAATATCCAGATCTTCTTCCTCACCTCCTCCCCTGTCCCTCTCAAATCCAGAGAGAGCATGTAAAGCCAGGGTCTTCCTAACAGAATATTTCATAAACTATTAGGTGATATGAACCAGTAAAATACAAAACTACATTTGTTTTGTTCTAAGTTAGTGGAACATAGCATTAGGTTGATCCCCTCCCCCAGAATATCATGATACTGATATTGGGGGGAAAAATAAGTGGTAAATTTTCAACTTATATAATTTTCAATTATATATAGATATATAAATTTTCAATTTATATAATGTAAAATCATTTGCTCCCATATTTATACAAACACATTTTTTCTCTTTTACCTACAGCATTGTGTTTCTAAATCTTCTTGTCCAGCATAAGTCTGACACAGCATCAAAATTCCATCTTAGCCTAACTTGAGATTTTAAAGGAAAGGTAGATGATAACTTTGGTGGGAAATGCGGAAGAAAACTGGTTTTTTATGTGACTTATGAACAGAATGTGATCCTTTATGTTCAGCTCAGTATTAGGCTTTTTAAATATAATCACAAAACTGTCCCCTAAGGATTCCTTTTACGTTAGCTTTCTTGGTGTATTTAGTGATGGTTATTAGATCGTTAGCTACTTGACAAAGAAGCGGAAGTGTTGATGAGCAGCTGCCAGTGAAAGAATAGGCCTTTTGAAATTATGAAGTTAGTGAGTGAGGTGGTATCTTAGTAACCAGAAATACGTCTATTGTACAGAGTTAGCTACGCCTGTATGATTCCCGTAAACTAATAAACTACACCACTCCATCCTTAAAAGTCTGACTGCTGAGACCCATGGTTACAACCTTGGCTGCACATTTTAACCACCTAGGGGAACATTAATTAAAAAATATATTGATGCTGGAGGCCCATCCACCTACCCCAGTTAAATCTGAATGTGAGCTTGGGCAAGGCAGTGAAAGCCCCAGTATGGGTATTTCTTCAAAGTTCCCCAGGAGATTCTGATGTGTAGCAGGGTTGCAAACCACCTGTCTAAATCTAAAAGAAAATTTCCATTTCAGACTCCCTGAGTGACTTACAAGCATCTGGTTAGAATTTGAAGTTTTTTTCCTCAGAAGGGGGCAACTGGAACTGTGCTGATGATATAATCAGGACGGTTGGGGAGAGAAGAGAATCTGATTTACGTAAAGATCCAAAGATACCCACAGAAATTATTTAAAGAAAGTTAAACTTTTCTTGCTGAGGGTGCCTCACAGCTACTATTTATGATGCCGTGCTTGCCAAGATCTTTTTCTCCTTTCAGAGCCAGTTTCCTAAGAAAGGATGAAGGTGGACAGTTGGCTTCCTCCAGTATCTTGCCCTGTCCCCGCTTAGTGAGACCTAATGAAGATTTGAGCCTGTGAAACTTTCTGGTCAATGGAGTCCTCCTACTTTAGGTGATGGAGGCAAATGGAGTCCTCCTAGTTTAGGTAAAGAGAAAGTGTCTTCTCATTACTTTCCAGCTTTTCATGGCTGACTGAGTATGAGAGGCCGTACACCATAGGAGTTAAGGGTGGGCGTTGGAGACAGACCACCCAGGTTCAAATTCTGACTCCTCTACTTCCTAAATATTTATATATTCAGACAAATTACTCAATTTCTCTGAAACTTGTTTTTCTTATCTGTGAAATGGTGATGATAATTGTCAGGGATATTGTAAAAATTAAATGGAATAATGAATGCAGAATGTGAGGATTAACTGAAATCATGTATGCAAAATGCTCAGCATAGTGTTTGACCCGGAGTTAGTAGTCAAGAAATAATAGATATTACTATCTTAACTATCTTTATCCACCTCCACTTAACTGACTAGCAAAATTAACCACCTCTCTTTACTCCCTCTAAAAAAATACTGACTGATGCCCCTGGAATACCCTTAAGTACACAGGCTTACTTCTCCTACCAGTTGAGTTACAGCCTTATCAAGAGTATTGTTTGCTCCCAAACATGTTTATGCCAGTTATACTTGTAATTGGAATTTAATTAAATATTAAGTAAGCAGATGAAATATGACCATGGAGAGTCATTTCCGTAAAAACTAGACTGAATGCATAAATCAATTCAAATTGCAAAAAACAGTCAAAGTAGGTACAGTGAAACAACTAATTGTAACAGACTTAGAAAATAGTTATAGTCTAGAAGAATTCTGGGCAGAGACTGATCATGAAATGACTTTAAGTTTTGGCTTTGCTTTTGAGAAACAAATATTGGAAATCATATGGACATCATTTATGTAATAATGAGAGCAAGAATCTCTAATCAGCATATCTAATAAAGAAAAAGATTTGGTTGTACATCAAAAGATTCATGACTGAATGTATACTTACAGAGAGTACATTTAAAATGTTGGTATGTATCTTTTTTTTTTTAATTATCAGATCTCTTTGATTAACCTACCATCTTATCATATTGGGTAAAGGGGCTTTTATTAAATTATTATTTTCCAAAAATTTCACACTAGGAGAAATGGGGGAAAGGTGATTTTGTTTTCTCAGGGCAGCCTCTTTCCAGTTATAATTAGCATGTGATGGATAAGAAGGTTTTTTCTCCTGTTTTTGTATTTTATTACCAAAAATTTTAAACATAAGAATATTATAATGAACCTTCATTCTATAGGTATAATGACCCATCATCCAATTTCAACAGCTGTCAACTAACTTGTAGTCAATCTTGTTTGATTTATAGTCTACCAAGTTTCTTGTTTCCTGTATTATTTTGAAGCAAATCCTATATTCTGAAAGTTGATTTTTTCATAGCTAAAATAGTTTTATTCTTTCCAATTAGAAAATGCTATAGAAGCATAATATACATATGGGAAAGTGCATATAAGTGTACAGTTCAATTAATTTTCACAAACATAATACATTGGCATAAGCAGCATCTAGATTAAGAAGCAGAATATTATGACTTTTAACTGCATAGGTTAGCTTTGCCTATTTTGTTCTTCATAAGATGGAAGGGTATACTATGTTCTCTCTGTGTCTAGCAGATTTGTTTAGCATTAGGTTTGTGAGATTCATCCATGTCATTTATTTTCATTGCTATCTAATATTCCCTTGTGTGAATATACCATGATTTATCTACTATAGTGTTGATGAACAATTGGTTCAATTTCCAGTTTTTTGATATCATGAATAACATTGTTGTTTATCTTATTGTGTGCATAAGAATGCATTTCTATTGGTTATATACCTAGGGGTGGAGTTACTGGGTCACATTCAATTTTTGTAAATGTTGCCAAGCATTTTTCCAATTTGATTGTCTTAGTTTCAGTTTTAAAATATTTGCTTTGTGAGCCAGCCCTGATGGCCTGGTGGTTAAAGTTCGGCGCTCACCACTTCACTGGCCCAGGTTGGCTTCCCGGTTGCAGAACCACACCACCCGTCTGTCAGTTGCCATGCTGTGGTGGCGGCTCACGTAGAAGAACTAGAATGACTTACAACTAGGATATACAACCATTCACTGGGGCTTTGGGGAGGAAAATAAAAGAGGAAGATTGGCAACAGATGTTAGCTCAAGGCAAATCTTTGGAAAGAAATTAACTTCCCCTAAAAAAAAAAATATTTGCTTTGTGGTGTTAGCCTGAGAAGTTCAGAGAGCCCATCCATACAGCCCTTGAGCATCAGAAGGACCTTTGTGGGAAAGTTCTTAATCCCTAGAGGGGAAGGTCTATGAGGCTCTTGGACACCATGTCTGGACCTGCTCTCTCTTTAGGACCTCTCTGAAGAAAATTTTAAATTCCCTAATTGGGATGATAGAACAGACCCAAACTGCATGGGAGATGACCGAGGTACTGTGTGGAGGGCCCAGGATAACATGCAAACTGTAGGATTTTAAAAATGCTATTGGAAGTTTAGGTCATTTATGTAAAATAAGTTTGAGATATGACTCTGTAGATCGTCCTCCTTGGGAATATGTTCCAGGAGGCAAGTTATACATAAGCAATTATTATGCATGTAACAGGAGACTTGATCTATGTGTTCAATTATGATAATCTCCCTTTGTCCCTGAGAGGGGAAATGACCATGCCGTTATGGTGGAAATAGATTTACGAGAACTTGGAAGATGGTGGCGTCAGTGAAGAGTTAAATTTTCTGGCTTGGACAACTGGGTTGATGGCAGAGCTATTAACTGTGATAAGGAACATGGGAGAAGCAACAGCCACGCTATGTGGCTGATGCAACTTGGGCTCCAAGAAGTCGTTTTATGTTGGTGGGGATATGTTCTTCTTCAATCAATGAAAGAAATCATATTTGGCTTATTAAATACTTTCTTGGTATCACCAACAAATCATACTAAACCAACAATGGCAAGAAGGTGTCAGCAACAGTGAGCTCCAGTCCACTAGGTGGTATTAAAGAGGTGAGGGTTCAACCCATCTCACCACCATGAGGGTGATAATGTGAAGAACTGCCATGAGGTGAACTGTTGGTGTCTGTCTCCCCAGTAAACTAGAGGCTCTTTGAGGACAGAAACTGGGTCTTTTCATTGTTGAATACCCAGTGCTAATACTGTGCTAGGCCCAGAGGATATGCTCCGGAAATGGGCATTGAGCTGAATTGAATTGAGGTCCCTTGTAAGGGTTGGTCATAGGAGGCTTGTTTATCTCAGGAGACTCTATAATTCAAATCAAATGGCCGGTAAGAGATGCTTCCTGTGTGTGGAAGGTTAAGGGCACACTAGAGGCTTTTGTATGTGAAAAGATTATTCAGAAGTTGACTTTGGAATACATAACTGGTATTAAATTTATTATCATCACACATTCATAAACCTAGAATTTTTTTAAAGCTTTTAAGTTGAGTTTACAAATCTAATAATTACATTTTTACCTCTGGCAAAATTTAGCCATCCGTTTTAGTAGACAGCGTAATAAGACTGTTCCCTTTACAAATCTAGTTAGCTAAATTATCTTTCTAAACAGCACATTGCTCTAACAGGCCAGATTTTATAAATTTATTATATTTGGTTTTCTTTTTAAATATTTTACTTTTATGAATTAAATGCTTAAATAACTTGTGTGTGTGTGTGTTTAAAATTCTCTGAGGTATGCTAACATTGCCCATAAACTCAATGAGATCTCAACTTAAAACAACCATAAAATCAATGAGATTTCACCCTAAATCAAGTACTCAATTACACATTTTAAATTGGAATTATGAGACTGTCTCCTAAATAGCACAGTACATATGACGAATATTAATATGAAAATATTAATATCATGGTTTTGATTCTCTGCAACTTTTCCACACTTAGTTCTAAATCTTCCCAGAGTTTAAAAAAAAGCATACTCACTTAATGAAGATGATTACTCTGCTAGTTAACTGAGGCTGCCCTTTCACAATAAAGACAGATACCATTCCAGTTAATGGTGGTCATTTAGGACTAGAGATCTTGTCCAGACTTGAGACCTAGAGCTCCAGAGATATTTAGCTATTCTTCTCCCACTCCATGATCATCCTGAACTCCTTCTTATAGTCACTGTGTTTTGGGTTTTGAAACTTGAAAGGAGGTTGTCCCTCTAACTTGTATTACTCCGTTCTCTGTCTATTGTCAAGTGTCTGTAGCTCGGGACCAACTCCAAACCTGGCTGATCACCTGCTTTCATTTTGCTTCCTCGGCTCCTAAGACATGTGCATAGGTTTCTCATATCTAAAGACTTTTGGATTTAACAGGATTTCAAGACACATAAATGTTTTTTACACTTAACTTAAAAGACTTTGAACTTGACGAAGTCCTCAGGTATGAAAATGTTTCTCTATTTTGCTCGATAGAAACTCAGGACAATACACCTTTCAGGAATATTATGACTTTGTCTGACTTGTGGCCCTAACTCATGAAATCATTCTATTGATACATCCCTCAAAATGAAGACACCAAGACTCTTGTTTGTGGACCTTTCCCCTTTGTAATCAGTAGACAGACATTCTGAAAGTCCTGTGCAGACTTTGCTAATTGATTAATTGCATTTTCCTCACTTAGTCCAGATGCTATTCAGAGTCCTTAAAGTAGTTTTGCAGGTGGCACTACAGAGATCTATGGATTGAATCTAGAGAGGAAACCTCTTTGTCACCCTCTTTGTCATGCTAAGGGAGCAATAAACATCTCAGGATCAGAAGAAATGTGTTTTCAAATGAAAGATATTCACCTCAAATTTTTTTTTATAATTTTTTTCTTTGCTTTTTTCTCCCCAAAGCCCCATTAGATAGTTGTATGTCATAGTTGTGCATCCTTCTAGTTGCTCTATGTGGGACCCTGCCTCATCATGGCTTGAGTGGTGTAGGTCCGCCCCCAGGATCCAAACCGGCGAACCCTGGGCTGCCAAAGCAGAGCATGCAAACTTAACCGCTGCACCACCAGGCCAGCCCCTCACCTCAATTTATTTGAGGAAGTATAGTTTAGTGGTTAAGACCGTGGATTCTGGGAAACATACCTGATTTCATATACTGGCTCTACTTCTTACCAACTGTGAGCTTTGGAAAATTATTTAACCTCTTTGTACCTCAGCTTCCTCATCTTAAAACTGGACAACAATGGTTATCACAGCATTTTATGAGTATTAAATGAGAGAACACATGTAAAATGCTTAGCAGGATGCCCAGGACACTGTAAATGTTTACTAAATGATGATGGTGACATTCCTGAATTTTCTGGGAGACAGCTGAGGGAAGAAGCACACCTTCAACCAGGGAGGCAAAATGAGGGCACTGTAGAACAGCAGCAGCAATGGTCAGGGCAGCTGAGCAGGACCAGAATCTTTTTAAACAAAGGCACAGGGCAGAAAATAAATCTGAGCCCCAGAATCCCATCTCAGAGGCCCCAGTGCTGCAAATAGCAGCTGCAGCTGCAGACCAAGGGTTGGCCTTTACATGTCCACAGCGTGAAAAGACTCATGGTGACAAACTGATCTTTTCCATCACACCCACACCGAGCCAGCAATCACACATAGGAGTAAACTCATAAGCAGCCATTTTTAGTAGAGTATAGCAGACTAAATGATAATACAGACTGTACGGCAAACAGGGCTTGGGGAATTTTGTATACTGAGTAGGTGTTCTCCTATGTACTATAGATGATTCTGGATCATTTAGCTGCCAATAATAACTCCTTCCATCTGTAGAACACTTACCATGTCCAGACACTGCGCCAAGGACTTCACATGTGTTAACTCATTTAATCTTCCCACATCTCTATGGGGCAGATATGATCATTGTCCCAATCTAGATCTTGAAAGGGGACCAGCAAAAGACAAGGAAACTAAGGCTCAGAAGGTTAAATAATTTACCCAACATTACAAGATTCTAAGTATAGAGCCAAGATATAAACCCAACTCTGTCTAACTCCAGTGTCTCATCTGTTAAATACTTTGCTGTGCTGCCTCGAAATTACAATGATATCTTGCTCACAAATTATTTCATGTGGTTATCTCTTGTTACCTCAAATAGTCCTCTACAAGAAGGGGCAGAGTGCCACACTTTTTTGTTTTGTACTTCCAAGCTTTCAACACATAGTAGGAGGTGAATAGATACTGATAGATTCCAAACAATGTTATGATGGAATCGGGGAATGGGAGGAATTAGTCAGATTCCAATGACATAACCTCAAAGTCACTTAAAAAAAAAAAGACTTACTTCTCAACCCATATACATGTGTTTTTGTCAGCTACAAATTGCTAAGTGCTTGTTGCAAGCTATAAAGATGATTAAGACAAGATCCTGCTCCAAGAATACTATAGTCTAGACTAAGTATTGCAAATTCAAATGCCCATCTGGGCCAGGCAGTTAACACAAATGATGGAAGTGGCCCAAGAAGCAAACTGGGGTGGCCCTTATTGAGCTCGAGCTTATAGTTTCTACCTGGACCCGGTATTTCCAAGAGAAGCCCGAAGTTTATATTTTATACGATTTTTATATTTTTTATGTAAAACAAGTGTGTGGACCAAGCAAAATTCATTTGCAAATTGGATTTCGTTCACAGGCTACCAGTTGAGATCTCTGGTTTAAACAATAAGGCACATAAGGACAATAGGAGGTAGAAAAGACTGTAATTACCATACGAGGAGTATATTAAAGTATTCAGAGAAGTGAGAGAGAATTTCCAGCTGGAGCATTAGAGAAGACTTTACAGAGGAAGTCACCTTTGAGTTTATCCCTTCAAAATGCATCAGCTTTGGAAGCACCATGTTGGGAAGGAACACAGCTTCAGCTGCAGGAAACAGTAGGAGCCAGGACCTGCAGATGGGAAATCATGGGTCAAGGCCAGGGACCTCTGAGTTATACTGTACTTAGTTTTTCAGTTTCTTACTGAAAATAAATGTACTGTACATGTAAGCTATAGTCATCAGAATTAGGAAAATTTTTGTGTTTTTCCCATCAGCATTATAAGCATGGAGTACAAGATGTGGAGGCTGATAATTGTTAGGGTCCATAAATTAAAGGAGATTTTAAGGCACAGGAACTCTCACCTCTTGTAGTCTACAGCATGGTGTGTGGTAGGACATGAAGCTTAGAAGAATATCCTAGTCTTGGAAGGGATCCAGCAAAGGCACCAGGACTAATTTGGGAGATGAAGGGTATGTCTTAGGAGGAGAGGCTTAGAGGGCTTAACATGCTTCAGCTTTAAAATAAGGCGGGTGAGCAGAGTTCTATTGATAGCCTGCAAGGCTTCCAGTATGAACTTGTACTTGGTGTAAGATAAAATTCAAAGTCACACTAAGGAATGTCAAGAAGGCGGGTTCCTTTCTTTTTCATTTCAACAATGATGAGTCCAGAAACATTTTGTGCAAGAAAGTTTTTAAAAATGGAATGGATTTCCGTAGAGTATTTGGGGGAGCATCTTTAATTTTATCACCAGCCATTCACTGTAGTGCTCAATTTAAAGATCAATTATTCGTGATATCAATTTATAATGTTGTGGGTAGAATCGTTACTGTCTTTGGAGCTGCAAGTTCACATAGAATAAACTTGAGAGAGAGAGAAACGTAATTTACTAAGTGAAATATAATTCACTTAGTAAAACTGCTAAAATTTTACAAATTCACCAAACCTTCACCACACTTTGTTCTTTCTTGTTTCACGTACAATGAGGCAGTTCATGGCTGGGAGAACTGGTAGTCCTAAGAATGTCAGTAATAATTCTGTGGCTTCAAATTTTAAATCACTTGATAACCTGCTTTCTTCTGTATTTTGATTAATTTCATTTTGGATCCTAGACCTCTGCTCTTCATGACTTAGTGAAAACTCAGAAATCTCCACAAAATACGCATTGAAGAAAACTGGAAGGAAATACAAGTTTAGCTGTTTTTATTACCTCTAAGTGATTAAATTTTTAATATTCAATATACTTTGTAGGTTCAAAAATGGAATTTAGGATCAAGGCCAGAGATGGGAGTCATTCACACAGTAATGGCTGAGAATGTGAGAGGGGATTAGCTCGCCAAAGGAGACAATGTACGTAGAGAGCAGAGGGCCAGGAGCAGAATCTTGGGGACCCTTCCCCCTAGGGACCCAGGCAAAGGAAAAGAGGGAAAGCAGGGGGAGAGGCAGCGTCTGTCTACTGCCACTTAGATCCCTGAGCCACTTACTCCTGATCACTATCATCATCTAAGTAGAGCCCTTAAGCTATTTGTTCACATACCTTTTGCTATGGAGTGAATTGTGTCCCCCCAACACCTTAGGGGATGGTATTTGGAGATGGGGGGCCTTTAGGAGGCAATTAGATTTAGAAGAGGTCATGAGGGTGGGATTCTTGTGATGGGGATAGGACGCTTATAAGAAGAGGCACCAGAGAGCTTGCTCTTTGTCTCTCTCTGCCCTGCGAGGACACAAAGAGAAAGCAGCTGTCTACAAACCAGGAAGAGGGCTCTCGCCAGAACCTGACCATGCTGGCACTCTGATCTCACACTTTCAGCCTCCAGAACTGTGAAAAATAAATTTCTGGGTCCGGCCCCGTGGCGTAGCAGTTAAGTTCGTGTGCTCTGCTTCAGTGGCCCAGGGTTTGACAGTTCAGATCCCGGTTGCGGACCTACTCACCACTCAAAAAGCTATGAGGCGGCATCCCACATAGAAGACCTACAACTCTACAACTATGATACACAACTATCCCTGGGGCTTTGGGGAGAAAAAAAGAAAAAGAGGAAGATTGGCAACAGATGTTAGCGCAGGGCCAATCTTCCTCAAAAAGAAAAAAAGCATTACTTTAATAAATAAATAAATAAATTTCTGTTGTTTAAGACACCCAGCCTATGGTATTTTGTTATGGCTGCCTGAGCGAAGTAATGCACCTTCAAAAATTTTTTTGGATAATCTTTACACATTTTCAAATTGATACTTTAAACTTTCTATCATAAGTTTAAATAGTTGCAAAGAATGTAATTTTTAGCTTTCTGTAAAATTAGCATTAAAAATAAAACTGTAACCTCACTATTTTAAACATCTCCAACAGAATAAAAGCGTCATAGTGATATGTTACCCACCATAATATATTAAAGACATATAAAAAAGATCTTTAAGCACTGGAAATTTAACATTATTCGCTCTCTCCCTGAGTAAATATTTTCATTCTGGTTACTTCACAGGATTCTATTCCCATTTAATATAATTTCTTGCCTTAAAATTTTTTTTTTAATTTTTCATCTTATATTTCTCTGCCTCAAAAGATATATAAATAGAAATTTTAAATAACATTTTTTTCTGTGACCACAAGGCTTTACAGTATTAATAAATGTATTTGGAATTAAGTTATTCTTGTAAGTATTATTTGTACACAATTGATGAAAGCAACATAAAAGGTATTACTAACTGATAAATAATTATTAAGCTCAAAATAATATTTTCTTGGAAATGCATCTGTTGGTTGGGAAATGCTTTTTTCCTAATTAGTTTATTCATGGTTGAGTATCATGTACTGTCAGAAAGGAACAGAGTTCAGTATCAATATCAGACAGAATTTTCTTGTCACAAAAGGTCACTTATTGTATGATTCCATTTATATGAAATATTCAGAATAGGTAAATCCACAGAAACAGAAAACACATTGGTTGCCAGGAGCTGGACAGAGGTGTGAATGGGGAGTAACTGCTTTATGGCACCAGGTTTCCACCAGCTTCGCAGATATGAAAGTGTTTTGGAGCTAGATAGAGGGATGGTTAAACAACATTCTTAATGTTCTAAATGCCACTGAATTGTTCACTTTAAAATGGTTACATCTATGTAATGTGAATTTCATCTCACTAAAAAATTAATTTAAAAAATACAATAACAAAAAAAAATCTTAATTCCTTAGGAATTAAGCAATCCCTTTTAAATAAGTCTTGGATCAACAAGGAAAATAAAACCAAACTGTGAATTATCCCAAAATTAATGAAAAAGTAGGTACATAAAACAGCTATATATAGTCCTAGGCTGAAAATAAAGTCTAAATTAAATCCTCAACATAGAAAAGAAAAACAACATGAAATTTGACCAAAAGAAGTTAGGAGAAGAAAAGATAATAAAACCACAAACTGTTTCTTTCAAAGCACAATAAAAATGTATTGAGGGAAAGAAAGAAAATAAAAATATTTATGAGGAATGAAAAATAGGCATAAAAATCTCAGACATAGCAAATATTACAAATTAAGATAAAACATTGCATACAACAATATTCTTACTAAATCTAAAAGAAATCAATAATATTCTAAAACAAAAAAGCTAATTTAAAAAGTAGAAATCCTGAACATCTCAAGGTCTAGAGAAGAAGTTGGAAATATTGTTAAAAATGGATCAGACCAGATGGTTTTATAACCAAGTGTCATGTATCTTCAAAGAACACATTTGCCTATGTTATTCAAACTATTTCAAATATTAGAAAAAGCTGCAAGTATCTATAATCAATTTTATGATGCTAACACAACTTATATGATAAAGATAGCACAAAAAAGAATTTATAGAGTAATTTCGCCAATAGATATAAATGCAAAAATATCTAAAATAAAATATTAGCAAATGAATCCAAAACTATATTAATAAAATGATACACCATAATAAAATAGGATTATTACCAGGAAGGCAAGGATTGTCCAACATTTGGCAATTTTTAAAAATATTATAACTCATTATATAAACAAACTAAAGAAGAAAAACACATAATTGCAACAATATATGCAAAAAACACATTTGATAAAATTCAATAGTCATTACTAATAAATATTTAAGTAAGTAGGATAAAAGGAAACCACCTAAAAATGATAGACTATTTACTGCAAATTAATAACAAATATCCCATTAAACTTGAATGCTAGATCCATTTCTATTAAAATCAAGAACAAGAGAGGAAGACCCACATTTCACACTATTATAACATGATATTTGGGCTTCTAGCTAATGTAATAAGAAAATAAAATAAATTCAATAAATATTGGAAATTTAAAAAATAAAATTTCATTTTTGCATATTATATAATTATATAGTAAATAAACTTTCCTAAAAATTCTATTTGAACTAAAAAAATAATTTGATTAGGTGGCTGGATACAAAACGATTACACAAATAACTTCATAGCTTTTCTTCTTACTCTTAGTAACCAGTTAGAAATGGAAATAGAGAAAAGAAACTTCATTTGAAATAGTAACAAAAACTGTAAAATGCACAGACACAAATTTAACATAAATGGTATAGGATTTTTATAGGAAAAAATTATTGTTTTATTAATAACTATGAAACAATGTCTGACTTGGAAGATATGCCATATTTCTATGTGAAAAGGTTTAATATTAGATGACAATCATTCATGAATTAATATATAATAATTTATATAATTTTAATTAGGATAATTTTTGTGTTGGAAGAAAGTGACAGGAATTGACGAAATGAATTTAAGGTTTATAGGGAAGAACACAAATAGAGAACTGCAAAGAAAATTTTGAAAAATTAGACCAGAGAGCGGAACTTGCCCTACCAGATATTAAAACATAACATGCAACTAATTTAATCCAAATAGTATAATAATGGCAACACATTGATGAGTGAAAAATAAACACTGCATCTATGAATAGATTCAAGTTTATATGAGAACTTAACATAAACTCTAGTTAACATTTCAAGTCAGTGGTAAAATAACAGTGAAATGGTGCTGACATAAGTCCCTGATAACCTGGGGGGATAAAATAAATAAGTTTAGATCCCTAATTCACACAATAAAATTATTTAAATACATTTGAAGAAAATTTATGAGAGTATTTGAATAACCCTGGGTGGAGCAACTTTTTTAAAGTAAGACAAAATTTAGAAGCCATAGAGGAAAAGGTGACAGATATGAATAAACAAAAATTTAAAAATTCTTGTATAGCAAAAGACATCATAAACTCAAAAGGCAAAAATAGTGGAGGTGAAACTGAAAACAGCCTGAATGTCCATCAACAGAGAAGTAACTGAGAAAATATGGCTCACTATGGTGCATCCATACTAAGCTATTAAAGAGACTGAGTTAGGTCTACACATATATTAACATGGAGGGATGTCTATGACAGGTTAAATGGAAAAAGCACACTAAGGAGTAATGTAAATAAAAAATAGATGAAGAACTCCCTACATATGAATATATAAGTTTGTATGTGTATATGTGAGCACAGAGGAAATTTAGACCCTAATTCACATTTGGAGTGAGAACAAGTTTGGGGAGAGAGTGATGCTTATTATTTGTACTTCTCTACGCTCTTTGGTTGGTGCACGGAACATTATTGTTTTTATTTTGGAAGACGTGGCAGAGATTGATATTTGCCTATCCAACACTCATTCTCTTTAGTAACGGAAGCCCATTGCCACTGAGAATGAAAGACTACATTTTCCAGCTTCTTTTGTAGCCAAATATGGCCAGGTAATCAAGTTCTGGCCAGTGGAATGTATTAGATGTTTTGTGTGAGACTTCAAAGAAGACTCCTTAAAATGAAGAAAATTAGTCCTTTTTTCTTTTTTTTTCAGCTGCTTGGAATGTGGATGTAATGGCTAGAGCACTAGCAGCTATTTTAGAACATGAAGTTACATGGAGGGTAGTAGAGCAGGAAGCAGGAGCCTGGATTCTTGATGACACAGTGGCACCACTGTAATGACTCTAAATTAGTTACTTTGGGACTTGCTTTATGTGAGTGAGAAATACTTCTATCTTGATTAAATGTTTTTATTTTGTGGGTTTGTGCTATATTCAGCCAAATCTAATCCTAAATAACGCAAAGGGGAAAACCCAATAAAACCGTTAACAAAAGAAAAAAAAAAGAGCCCTGTTGACCTTTTTCCCCACTTCCTGAGAGTGAAGTTGGAGATAAAGAGTCTGCAACCTTCTAGATGGATGTATAAGATCTGACATAGGGGTTGTGTGTTCCTAAAACAATACAGTCCTGGGAAAATTACACTAGTCTACTTATTATTCTAATTTAAAAATCTTACTTTAGCCATCTAATACATGTGACCACCATTTATCCTAGAATTTGTCTGTATTTCCAATTCCTCCAATAAGGTTTTTTCTTTTTATAATCAAGTCCTTTATTACCAAAAGGTTCTCCAGGTCATAAAATATTTTCTCCATGGGTTGCAATTTTTCCTGGTACTTGTGCACTTCAGTAAAATGATCAGTGCATTAAAAACCCAATGGAGTTTCCACAGAAGCCAATGATGGCATGACACCTCTTTTGTGGCATGTGCAAAATCTGCTCATCATTGTAAACATTCTTCTGCAATGTGACACTTTGTCCTTATGTCCGTTTCATATGTGGTGTTCAGTGTGCTGGGAATGCTGAAAACATTATTCCTTTTTAGGGACTACCCATATAGAATCACAATGTTAAACCTAGAAGGGGCTTCAGAGGTCGTTTTTTTTAAGCCCCTCGTTTTACACAAAAGGAAATTGAGGCCCAAAAAGGCCACTTGATCTTCTTAGAGTAACTCAGCTGGTTAGTGATAGGTCCTGAAATAGAACCCAAGGATCTGACTTCAGAATCTAGGTTCTTTAATTTGTTTCATCTGTTAATTGATACTCTCGTGGTGGACTCTGGAAAAAAAAGTAACTTTTTTTCTTTCAAGGTACATCTAACTTTGTGTTACAGAATATGCTGTTTTCTGGCTGATATTTAGCTGTTTAGCATCTAAGAGCAAAGAAATATTTTTAAAAGCAAAACAATGTGTGCAGTGGCACTATGTGGTTGAGAAAAGGCTTTCTTTGTAGAAGATGCTCATTGACCTTCTTGACTGGCTTTCCTCCCCCTCCCCCCACATAGCTAAAGCATGATGCTATTGAGTTCTAAGTAGAGTTTCCATCCTTATATGAAAAGTTAGCTTGGCACACAGTTTGGTAGAGCTAAGTCTGACCAGCTGCGCTCTCAGCCACAAGGGAAATTAAATGAGACAGTGTGGCTGGTTCAGTATAAAACAGTCTTTTGAAAATGATCTTGAAAACACATACTAATAAAGGCGAGCAAGTAGTGTCTTTTCATGTACACTAATTTTAGTCCTGGTCTCTGAGGTGCCATGCATGTGGACAAAGAAAATAAGGTGTCCTTTTTAGTTTGACCATTTGGTAGTTCATATTTCTCAATCAGTTCCACGAGAGTTTGGGGAGAAAGTCGTCAAATCTGATACAGCCCACCAGTATCTTAAGTTGAATTTGTGTGTCTGGTTGCCTTCTTGACACAAAACCATGGCTACTTGCCTGACTTTCTCTGCCCATGGCCCATATATTTTTAAGTGTACAATTCGGTGGTTTTTAATATATTTACAAAGTTGTACAACCATCACCACTATCTCATTCCAGAACTTTTTCATCATACCCCAAAGAAATGCCATATCCATTAGCAGTCACTCCCAATTCCACGTCCCCTTAGCCCCTGGCAACCACTAATTGACTTTCTGACTCTATGGATTTGCCTATCCTGGATATTTCATATAAACGGAATCGTACAATATGTGATCTTTTGTGTCTGGCTTTTTTCACCTGGCATAACCTTCTCAAGCTCCATCCATGTTGTAGTACGTAATATGATTTCATTCTTTTATATGCTGTGTAATTTTTTTAAAGGATGTTTCTTGAAAAAAAGTAAATGTTAAGTATTTCTTAACAGAAACTTTTGCTATTCTTAGAAGAGAAAATGAGACAAGATATTAAACATAGAAAATTAACAAATTAAGTGACAAATTAATATTAATAAAAAAGAAAAAATTTAAAGCCAATAATTAAGAACTGATGAAAATGAAAAGCTAATGGGATCACAAAATTATCATCTGAATACAGAAATTTTTCTTTACAATCAGTGAAAATTAAAGTATATGTTGAATTAGCATATTACAATTTTAATTTAATTTTTATCATATAGCAAACATTTTGCACTCCTGAGTTGACATGCCTCTGTCAGAGAGAAAGAGAAGAGCGAAAAGGAGCACGAGGCTGCAGCTGAATTTAGAAAGTTAGAGGTGTTCTCATAGCCACATGAGATGGACAGGAGATTCCTTCCAGTAAGCGAGAGAGCAGAGTGCAGACAACAGATGTGGGAAAGGTCCTCATAGTTGTCAAGTTCCAGCATCCTTGCGCTGAAGAAGGGGCGGTGCCAAATGATTGATGTCCAGAGGGAGTATAAAAGCACTGGACTTCTCCCCAGCTGCTTGTCACACTGACCTGCACCATCTCTCGACTGCCTGTGGGGTTTCTATCAACTAGTCCTGGAAGGGAACAGACTCTTTGGAGAATAACCTCTTATTGTGGCCATGCCAGAACCCACTAAGAAAGAGGGTAAGACTCATCCATGGATCTTTTGTTATACTTTTTAAGAAAGTGTGTTTATTTTGGTATTTTCAAACAAATGTCCAATTTCTTAAAGAGACTATAAAATAATAGAATCACTGTGATTAAAGAAAAATATCCTTGAGTAAACAGACCAGAGGAAAAATATAGGAAGAGTTATAACCAATTGAAAAATATCTGATAATGATAGTTTATGAAGGAATATATATAAAATGATCAAATTGTAATTTTATTATTCAACTGAAAGGGATCCTTAAAGTGTAATTAGAGGATGTTAATTGCTCCTGATGAGCAGATTGCATTCTCAAGTATATTTTCTCAGGTTCAATCACAAATTTTTCATCATGTATTTGCAATTTATGGATGGTGGAAGGGGCTTGGAATAATTTCTTAAAATGTTGATAAATTTGGTCAAAATTTCAAAAAAGAATTTGTGACATTTCCAGATTTGCTATATTTTTTGGGGGAAAAACATTTAAAATATACAGACGAAGGTATTTTTTGCTTTTATCAGTGCTTCACTAGTAATTACATTATTAAATTATTGCATGGAAAGAAAATCAAACATCTGAGTAAAAGAGAATATTTGAATATGACTGATCAGTTGTTGTCTTAATGAGTTTTATTTTAGATAATTTCATAATATGTAGTCTTTAAAAATAATTAAGCTGAAAATATAAAAATATTCTTCATTAGAAGAAAAGTTTCCTCCAATAAACTTTCTATTAAAAAAATCAATATTTTAAAACTACTAATTAATAACATAACTTGGGCTTAGAATTACTAAAATGACTAACAAAAACCACAAATTAACAGCACAAGTACTTGAGTTTAATTTTTAATGGAAATCTCTTTTTAAAATATTGTTTCATTCATATTAGTCTTAATTAGTGCTTACTGAATCTTTATTTTTCACTTCTGTAAATAAAAGCAAAAAAAAAGGTTTGCAGGGAGCATAAAAATAGTATTTAGTTTTTTCATTTTTAATTCTTAAAACCGTTTTTAACCATTATTTTGAGGAACCTTGAAAAAGAAGCTAGACGTTGAACCCAAAGTTGAAATACTAACCAAATGATCAAGTCTATGAAATATATTTTCTTTATGTAATTAAGTAACCGGTGTTGACAGGCCGTGGTGATCAGTTTACAGGTTGGCTTTACTTAGTGGTGGAGGGCATTGATGGATGAAGTCTTCCACCAGAAATAAGCACACCAAATGCATGCATTAATATGGGAACTTAATCCTGACTATCAGGCAGTGAGGCCAACCCCTGCTAAAGTGTCTTATTTGTAATGCAAATGATTTACATGTGTATTAAGTGTCCTTTTTATTTGATCTGTCACTTGACTGGCCTCTTCAAGGCTTATTTGGATGAAATGCATTCTATGTTTCCTGACTGAGGACAGAATATTGTTTCAATTACCCTGCATTTAGTGGATACATTTGCATGTGTTATTTTAAAGCCCAACTGAGAATGACAAGAAAGCTGAAAAACTAATTTAAAAAAGCTGACAGACTGTAGAGCCTATAAAGCTAGTTAAATTAGTCTGATTGTTAGATGCGATAAAGTTTTACTTTTTGTCTGACAACTTAATCTGATCTATTCTACTTTTAGAGGCAATGAAATTTTAGAACTACAAAGAGGAAAATGTATCGTTAACTTCAGGGCCCCATCCCCCCAAATATATACATATTTTTCTCTTTGAATAAATGAACACACATACCAAATTCCTCATGATCTTCTTTTGCTATGAAAGAAGCAGTGTGTTGATATTCTGTGTAGGAGTCCCCCCACCCAAGACAGTAATTTTATACTCATAGATTCTCTGGTTAGTTTAAATTTGGATGGTGGGAGTGGAGATAAAAAGAGGGTTACTGATGTATTTAAAATCCTTAGAGGAAGTACAGGGATTTTTTTGTTTCCTTACCAGCAGAACTGATTCTTAAAGGAACTGTACCTTGAAGAGTTTTCCTGATGAAATCATTGCATTTTAATATTGTTTACATCAGAAGAGTGAGGATAATGGCAATTCAGGAGCTATTCTGGTCCTTGCACCTTCTCCTCCTGATTTCATTCTCACTGGGGTTGGTTTTGTTCCACATAAGCATCCCTCTGAAAGAAAGCCTCCAGAATAAAACAGGCCACCAAACCAGTTCATCAGCGTCATTTCAAACTATCTGCAGCAACACTCCCAAGGGGCAGGTTCCTCCAGCCGCTACAGTTCTTACATCTCTTCCCCAGCTCGGAGAACCATGCAAAGAAGGACATGACCACCCGTTGTGAATCTTGATAAGATACATGGGCTGGTTCGGCCCTCCTAGGATCCAGGAGGACCTGGCAACTTTTCAAAAGAGGCTGTTTTCAGCAACTGAGGGTGCAAAAGATGTCTCTCTCAACTACCTCCCAACCTATAGTAGCCTAATTCTGGGAGCTTCATGTTGGGTCTTGGGAGAGCTGGCCCTTCTAAGGAGGAGGAGGAAGGACAGCTTTAACTTTGGACCTCAAGGAGGGACTCTAATGGAAGTAATTAGTCAACATCCTTATTTAGATCCCTGAAAATATTCTGGATGATTTGGCAATCCCTTTTGGAGAAAAAAAAAGCATTATTTTTAAGGAGTAATCACTTCCCATTGCCCTCCTCTCCATCTTTATCAGTTGTGTATTTATTCTTTGGAGAATTATATTATTTGTGCTGTCAGTTCTAGATAAAAAGCCTATCTGACACTTTGGATTCATACAGAACCTGAGGCCTAGTAAAATTAAGTTATTCTATTCAAATAATGAGAGAGGATATGGAAGGAAGCTTGAGATTTGTGGGAATCTCCCAGAATGCCTTGCTGATACATTCATTTATGTATCGATCATTAATTGAGCACTTAACATGAGCTAGTTGCTGGGATTTCAGAGATATATACAACATGGTCTCTAAAAACCCTCACGGTTAATTGCCTTGGGGTCCTATTGTGTAAAAAAATCACCTTTCACTGGAAATTTTTCTTTTCCTGTCAAAAAGCAATTTTATCAGCACAAGATTAGAAAATTGCAATAGCCTTTCTTCTGTGGTAGAATCTCTAATAGTTTAAAAACACTATGAGTGGCTCTTATACCCATAAAAATGATTTCCTCAGAATTTTATCTGTGCAGTATATAATAATTAAAACCATAAAGCCTGGTTCTTTAATATACTTAGACAATTGTTAACTGTCAGATTCTACAGAACCTAGAAAAATTCTCTTCTAAAACACCAAGTTGAGGCCTTAACACGAATTTCACTTTTCGTTATGTGATCTATCAGGTCCTTTTATATTTTATGTGCTTAACTTGTAGGAAAAGGGCAAAAGTCCCTCCTTGGTGTTTGTGTGCCATTCAGAAAATGTTGGGAAAGACACTGTAGTTTTCTCATCTTCCATGTAAGATCTCTTCTTGAAAACTCAAACATATGGCAAAACATAACTCCATTTATGACCATAATTTTTTTTTTTTTGGTGAGGAAGATTAGCCCTAAGCTAACATCCGTTGCCAATCCTCCTCTTTTTGCTGAGGAAGATTGGCCCTGGGCTAACATTCGTGCCCATCTTCCTCTACTTTTATATGGATGCCACCACAGCATGGCTTGACGAGCGGTGCGTCGGTCCACGCCCGGGATCCAAACCTGCAAACCCGGGCCCTGAAGCGGAACGTGCAAACTTAACCGCTGTGCCACCGGGCCAGCCCCTATGACCATGATTTTAAGAAGCCATTCTGATAACTCCAGGAATCAAAGGCATGGTGTTGTTGCTACAGATTCTTTTGCTGTATCAACATGCAACATCTATCTACCAAATCTATCTTGGCCTTTTTCAGTAGAAATAAGTGGGAACATGGTAATGCAGAATAACTTTTTTCAGTCCATGGGAGTTTTTACTTTGCTACATCTTTCTTGGTCCCTAGAGATTTCATCACATTTTAAAGTTCTGCTTAAGTCCCAAACCTATCTGAAGAGAAGCCTTCATAACCTCTTTCCTATTTCTCAGCATCACTCAAGGATCAGCCATCATCAGAAAAGGAGCGCTAGTGATGAGAAACCTCCCTCTCATGTTTACTCCTTGACCTTCAGGTTCCACCTGCATGAGACTGCGTGGCCTATTTTAAACACTGAAGTAAATTTGTCTTTGGAAAAGTCATCTTATATACAGACTATTACCTTCCCTCAAATTGGGGAAGAGTTAATTTATTGGAAGTAAGGGAAAGAACGGGAGAAGAGGAAGGAGATATTTTATCAAGGGCAACTGTTTTCCTCCTAACTTCAAATGGTTCATTTAGACCAAGTTGAAGATTTGAATGAGGAATAAAGAAGGTGTGCCAATGAACCCCACAATGGTTTGGTTTTTTTCCCCCTGAAAAAACTTTGCCAGGCTGTGCTGGAGAAGTGTGGTGTAGATTTGAGCTCTCTGTCGTAAGAAGGAATACTCGGGCAAATGCACGCTAGAGGGACTTAATACTTGGCAAAATCATTCTTTTTCAGTAGCCTGCTTCTATGACTGTCCGAACTGCACCTGTTAGGAAGATAAATAAAAGTCCGGCCAATTCTTTCCTCTCAAGTGCCCTAAATATATCACTTTAAAAAAACGTTGGAAAAACAAGTCATATCCTTGCTTCTCGACTTATTGGACGAGAAGCAACACGAATCCAACACGAATGTTGGAATAAACCACCCAGGCTCAAATCACTTTTAAGAAATGCTGGGGCACAAAAATAAATAAAGTCTTTTTTAAAAACTTGAGCAAATATGGAACAATGTTTCTGCAATACTTTTGTAAACAAATATACCCTTTTTTTTTTTTTAAATTTTGGAGAGTTGTGGAAAGAGGCTGCTGTGAAAGGAAATAAGAGCTGCTGTTTCTACAGCCCTAGAAAGCATTTTTGTTACTTTTGCTTAAATTTCTAACAATTGTTTTACTTAAAATTCATTTGTAGGCTCTTTATGGACACACAGAAAAGAATTTTTGTCATTGTTAATGATTACTATTTTTGTCTGCACTCCTCCTTAATTAGTCCATGAAACCTATATTAAGAGACACAAAATACTCTTGGCAGCCAGTGACTTCTGTGGTAATTCTAGATCTCATCTCTAGACATACTTGGGTGTGTTGGATAATAAAGAACAGGGTTAAAGCTCTAGCAATCAAAAATAATCAGAAAAATTTTAATTTCGTGCGTGTCGCTGCAAGAATATGGTCATGTCTTCTTTCTTTGTTTTCATTCCATGTCAGTTCTTGACGGGAACAGATGTCTTTTCCGGAGTCCTTGATTGATTCAGAGTATTGCACCCTGGAGAAACTCAATAAATACACAGAAAGGTAGTTACTGAATCATAGTGTTCTGAGTTAGGGTAATCATGAAGTTGCTGTTGTTTATTCAAGGGCAGTTTTCTAAAATTTGAAAGCATAGCGATTAAGGAACATGAAACTGTGAAAAAGAAGAGATTTTATTATTTCATTTCCTGCTTGTATGTAAATTGTCGCATAACCAGAAAGAACAGGGCTTCTGTTTGCACAGTTTTTTATAAAGATAGCCCCCAAATATCAAAGTGACAATATTGTCTGCTCTGCTCTGTGTGGATGGGCCAACTTTAATTTACAAAGGGAACATTTGTTTTGGACAGCAACACAGAGAGACAACAAGTCAAATTTTAGGATGTTCCCATTCATGGGGCAGATTATTTATGGGCTTTCCATTCTTATATTATATGCAATGCATTATTTATGCATTTCCAGAGTAAAGTTTTAGATTCCATCAGATAGGGGCATGAAGTGGTTAATTTGGCAAAGATAAAGGCCAGGATCATTTAATCCCATGCTTATTTGTCCCTCTAAAATGAGTTCACAAAAAGCTAACTGTAATCAGACTTTCATTATGCCTTTCAAGTCTGAAATTCTCTTTGATAAGACTTTTGCCTTCTTATACTCTCTTGGGAATCTTTTTATGGGCCAATTCGGTGAATCAGTATGACTCCTAAAATTATGTTTAATAATATGTCAGATGTTAGATCTTATGATTTCATTTTATTCATTTTTTGATTTGTACTTTAGATGTTTACAAGAACCTGGGGCTAAACATTTTTTCTCCCAAATCATCCAATTGTTCCTCTAAATAGCATCAAATCTCTTTTTATTTATTTGTTTTTTTATTGAGGTCACATTGGTTTATAACATTAAACTTCAGGTGTACATCATTACTTTTTGATTTCTGTATAGACTGCATCCTGTTCATACCAAAAGTCTAGTTGCCATCCGTCACCATATACATGTGCCCCTTTACCGCTCCCCCAACAAATCTCTTTTTAAATTCCTCAGGAATTCTCTGCTTGTGTCAGGTAATAGTTTTTGCCTTCTATAAAAAATTTTATATATCTTGGAACAGAATGCTCTGCTTATAACTAAAAATTCTCCTGTTTGTGTAATTCTGCATTTTAATTTCTCATTTTTTCAGTTAGATGTCTTTGGAATTGTTCTACATATAGTATGTATTTCAGCTTTTTTCTCATGCATATTAAGTCATAGTCATTATTAAACATAGTGACATACACAAAGTATTACTATTCATAGAACATTCTAGACAATTCAAATTCCAGCTGCACCATGTACTGAGTTACTTACGCTTCATATGCCTCAGTTTCCTCATCTGTAAGATGTGAGTAATAATAGTACCTAACCCATTGGGTCTTTTTAAGAATTAAATGAGCTAAATCAGGTAAAAAGCTCAGAACAGGACCTAGCACGTAATAAGAACTCAAGTATTTTCCCTCTAAAGTAGGAAACTCAGAAATCTTGTCCTGCATAAGGTATTAAATGCCTCACATTTAATATAAACTTTGAGGGCATTTCTGCCAACACGTAACAACCACTGTTAAGATATGTAGCAACCACTGCTCACCTCCTTCCCTTGTGTTAATATTTATAATACATTCCAAAACAGCTGCTGTTATTATCATAATCATCATTGCCACCACCATGAGTATTTCCTCTTTTCACTTGTGGTGAAACATCTTAGCTTTCACCCATGGAAGCTCAGACCAAACGAGAGTCCACAGCCTCAGTTGTGTTCCCACTAAAATGTGTTAGATCCAGCTGGGGGTCTCCAGTTGTTAGCCAAAGATGTTAACCAGTTGTTTCTTCGCTGTTCCATCGTAGGGGCATGGCCTTTCCCACTTAGATGAAAGTCACTCTGCACAGTTGAACATGTAACTATATCCACCGCCAAAGGCTATAAGGCTTGGGTTTGCGGGACATTAAGATTTCTCTTCCCACCAGGGGTGCTCTTGGCAGGTGGGGTTTTCCTCGGGTCTGACTATTTCTGAGAGAACCACATGAAGAACTCTCTATGACCACATATGGATGTGGTGGGTGATTGATTGAGTGGCTGTGTTTACTGCTGTGGAATTTTATTTTTATGACCCCACCTGGCATCAGGCCTGTCCTTCCTCTATTTTTAAAAAGTCATCCAATGTGAGGCCCAGCAATGGCTTGGGGCAAGGCCTGTAAGGGATTTATTTGATACCCCTATAACAGCATAAGAGTAATATAATTGCAGTGTTGGTCTCCCCAGGAACAGACCCCAGGAAAGGTATAATAAGGGACTAAAGGAGGAAATTGTTAACAATTCAAATCACTTTTGCAATAATTTCCTTTTGACCTGTGCTAAATTTTTAAACTTCTTCAATTTGAGTAAAGCTTTTCTCGCACCACTGCCTCCATCGATGCCACTCCAACCCCATTTGATTCCTACTTTAAAACATAAGAATGATGATAAAGAGATAAGTCATCAGATCTTAGCAAAAGATCTTGTTATCATCCAGCCCCTTGTTAACCAGGAGAAGCTAGTCGTTGCTAGGTAACAATAACCAGATTTTAATCCTCTTCTGTGTGGAATGATATCTTAAGTTGAAAACGTGTCATTACAACAACGTAAGAACAGATTGACTAGGGAGAGGGAAAAAACCCTGTGGATTCAGGGAAATTCCATCAAGCTAAATAATGAGTCAGTGAACATTTACATACTTGCTGCACAATTAGACTTCATCTATTCAGAAGCTTAGAATACAATCTTTGCCAATGTTGGGTCACAGTATAGAATACATTGATTGAATCAAAATCTGAATAGCTGGGTTCTCTGATTCTCTGGAAAGCTCAGAGTTAATTTTGTTCTTGAACCTTGTTATTTCAACCAGTTTGGATATAAACATGCCAAAAATATAATATATTACCCCTTGCTTTTAAAAACAAAGTACAGTGGATATAATTTAACTTTGTCATAAATTATAGATATTAGTTATTGTACCACGTGATATCCTGAGAGCCCAAATTATTTGCTTTTTTGTTAAATGGGCCCATATTGATTTGTATCTTGAATTGTGTCTAATTTTTAATAGCTTTTCTATTTCAAAAAAAACAGAAGTAAAACCAATGAATCACTTAAGGAGTAATTAGTAAAAGTTTATTGTGCACACACCAAAAAGACAGTTTGCAAACAGGAAGTGCTCAAACCAAGACACAGAATGAGGGTCAGAGGTGTGTTGTTATAAAGCTCTTATATTGTGTAAAGGCAGTGAGTATTCATTCTTCACAGTGATTGATTACAATATTAGAATTTTCCTAAAATGAAAGGGAATTGGTTAACGCTTACCTCATATCAATTTGGGGGAACTTTTTAAGTTTTGCATATGATTTTTAAAGGCATAAGCAAGAAGTGACCCAGGTCAAGTTAACCTTGCTTGTCTTGCAAAATAAGCTAAATTAAGCTTTGCTTGTCTGACTAACTGGTTTTGTCTGCTCAGGGAATTTTCAAGTCTGGTTTCTGTTTGTGTTAACAATCTCTTGCTAGAAGCCTGCTGTCTTCTTTTATTGCTCATGTCAGTCAATATGTTAAGCCATAGCCTCTCTCTTCCCTTTGCTGTTTGCTTTGGACCCCAGGCCAGAGTCAGGTCAATAATCTGGCTGAGTAGGGCTACACCATGGAGTGGCCAGCAGGGTGTCTATGGCACCACATTTAAGGAGACACTCACTGTCGGGATTGTGCAAGTTCAGGGTCCACACTTGCGAGTGAGTGCCTCCTTAAATTTGCTCCCCAGGCACCAGGCCTGCCTCACTCTATCTCAGTTCTGGAGCTAACTTAGGACCTGGGAGGGGGGTTGTGGGTAAAGCACTTGAGCTCTTAGTGCACCAAGCTTGAGGTAATTCATTTTGCTCTTCAGAAGCCCTTATAATTTGCTGGTCAGCAGCTGTTACAGATAACAGTGAGGTTGTTAGATAGCTGAATTCTGTATAGGGAAGGTGGTACTAGACAATATTGCCCTTTTGTCTCTATTATTATGCACATAGGAAAATAAGTAATTGCCCCTAAATCAATTTATGGCTTTTATTTTGACTGCTTCATTTGTTTTATTAATCAAGGCTACAGATATTTCCTAAATAAGGCATATGACATGAGTTTATCAAAAAAAAGTGCACACACACACACACACACAATAATTTTTTTAAGGTTTACTGGAAATTCTAAATGGTTTTCAAAATTTTGGTCTCAGATCCCTTGGCACTCAATAATTGTTGAGAAAACTAAAAAGCATTTGTTTATGTGAAATATATCTATCAATACTTACTGTACTAGAAATTAAAAGTGATAGATTTTAAAACATAAGAATGCACAGCACACGTTCTATTAGCTGTCAGAGCACTGATGTCATCACACATTATATATCCTCCAGAAAATGCCTCTGCATGTTTGTGAGAGAATGTGAGTGAAAAAGGCAGGTGTTGTCTTAGCATTATTATGAAAACAGCTCTGACCTTGTGGACTCCCCAAAAGGGTCTCAGGGGCTCTTGGGCACCCCAGACTATACTTTGAGAATCACTATTATAAATCAGTATACAATTGCCTCTAAAAAATGTGTCATTCCCTTAAATCCCAAGACGCAAAATATCCAGACATACAGCCTATTATGAATAGAACAGGGGACAAAAATAGCATATAACTCTGAAAACATTGAAAATTACTTTATATCCAAAATCTGTATCTCTGATGCATAAGCAGTATGGCCAGTACAAATGCACTGTCCTTTGTGTTTGCTGATTTTTTTGGTGACACTTATGATTCATATAATCAAAACTTCTCTAAGAGTTACAGATGTCCCCATGCAAACAATATTTTACATTAAAGCAGTTTCCATTGTGCTGTTGTCTAGGCATATGAGGTTCAGGCTGCAACATATACACAGAGCTGGACCTCACGCTCAACAGGCGATAAACCTGACAGTATTTAGTGCATATTTAATCTAAAAGGGAAGATAATTTCCTATATCACCAAAAGGGACAAAACAGGAGATGGCCAGATAGAGCCTTATTCACCATGATGTTTACCATACATAAAGCATTCACGTATTTTATTTCAATTTGAGAATAAGAAATACTTAGGAATAAAATGCAATTTTCTCCTGCCTTCCAAAGGATGGTTTTAGCACATTTATTTTATTTAAAAAAGTGACAAAAAGAAAGACACACACACACACACACAAAGACCTATAATCCTGCCACTCAATGATTAACAACTGTTATGTGTTCTTCCTGTCTTTTCTATGCTTATATAACATCTTCATATGATGTAATTATGATCTCCATGTTATTAAAAAACTAAATTAAATTACATGAGGGCTCATAAAATATTTTTAAGTAGGTCAAACAACATATTACTTGAGCCAGTAAGCCCATGGGAAGAAGAGAACTGGGTTGTTTATATTATTTTGGTATAGAGACATATACATGTAGAGAGGCAGGTTAATGCCTTTTAAGACAAGATTTTTTTCCCCTTTAACTTACTGACCATGGAACCCTTGATCATTGAAAATAGAAATGACTGCATTCGAGAAAGCCAAACCATTTATGGAGTTATTGGGTTCCTAGTCTTTCAGCAGAGCACAAAGGCCACATATGGGCTGTCTATTTAATAACTGCCATCAGTGCCCGTCAGTTAGAATGCCCTGGCACTCACTGTGCAGGCCTGCCATTGGTGGCATACCTGTGCTTTTTACAGTAGGTGGTCATAGGAAAAATCCCCCATAAATAGATCAAGCCCTTTGAAAGCATTTCAGTGTTGCAGAGGGAGGGAAAGTCTATATCTGTGAATTAGAAAGGATCAAAGAACAGCCACCCCTGCCAAAGGAGGAAGGAGCTAGCTTTAGCTGCTGGTTCAGAATCCAGTTAATTTTCGTGTTGTTCATGAAAATATTTCCTTGGCCTTAATTTTTCAGAGTACCCTGGTTTCTTTCTTTTATTCAAAAAATTTTAACAGCAGCAACTTCTATATCCCTGCTTCTTTGGTCTATCCTGTTGGTATGTTTTCTAATTGAGACGATGGGGGCACATGGATGAGGGGAACAAAAAGCCAACTTTATTCACTTGGCAGAAAAGTTCCATGGGATTTGCCCTTTGGTTTTTGAATAAGCAGAAATATAGCAGGATCTCACCTCAATAAACACCATTTGCTCTAAATCTACAGATTTAGAGTTTCCTAAGGTCAGGTGCACTCCTGACAGTTACAACACAGGGAAGCTAACTGACAATGCAGGTGGCATGGTTGACTGAGGGTTATTTGCTAAGAAATGCAGCCCAGATTTTGAAAGGGGGGATTCCTTAGAAAGGCAAGGGTGTATCGGCACTGAGAGCCAAAACTGTAGCCCTAATTGCTCCGCTGCCCTTGTTAAGAAATGGAAGATGTGTGTTGACAGTAAGAAGAAATCTAAATGATGGGGTTGGGTGAATGCCTCCAAGCATACAGCCAGCAGGAGGGTCACCAATGGGAGACATAGCGTTCCCTGTGGGTAACGCAGATGAAGAAAGCTGCCCTTGGAGTGCCAGGGGACGGTTCTTGATTTCTTGGCAGTGAGGAGAAGGGACTTTTGTGCGGGTAGGAACAGACTGCCAGTCAACTATATTTATGGAGCACCTGCTGTGCGAAATTTGAAAGGGAGGAGACAGGCCTTGTCCTCAAGAAGCTTGTGATCAAAGAGAGAAGAAAAGTCCCCACATACTGTAAACTCTTTAGCATTCACAATCACATTTGAAATGGGAGAAGATTTGGTGATATTTAGGGCACAGTCTGAGCCTTCTTACTCAAAGTGTGGGTCATCGATTGGCAGCATCCGCCTCACCTGGGAGCCTGTTAGAAACGCTGAATCTTGAACCCTGCCACAGACCCCTAGCATCAGAACCTGCACTTGGCCAAGTCCGTGGGTGACTCGTGTGCACACAGCAGTTTGTGGAAGCACTAAAGAGGCTGTGGAGGTGGTGAGTTTCAAGTGTTTTGAAAGAGCAAAGCCACCTGGTTCTAAATTGATAGAAAAGGGCAGTTCATTTACCTGTGAGCTTAAAGCACAGGCATCTCATCCTAGCTACTTTTATAAACCCTCGCTCTTGTTAAATTCATAATGGAAGCTCAATGAATTCCAGTTGCATGGGTGCTTCTTCCTGCGGTCCCGGTTCAGTGGGGTACTGTGGAAATTGTTGTGAATGAATTATTGTTATAGAGGCTGCTAATGAATTTGGGGAACATACAAATGATTTTCAGAGGCTTGGACAAAGCTGGGCCTGACAGAACCTGTATGAGTCAGAGTAAGAGAGATGCAGGAGTAGTTCCTTTAAGGCAAAAGGGATACCTTGGGGCCCTCAGACTTACCTGCAAAGGCTCATTTTCAGTCTAAGTCATGTGCCGCTTGGCCTTCACCACTCCTGGTTCCTCATCTCTCCAGGTTTAGGACAGCTAGAATTCTTTGTTTCAAATCCCTTGAAAACTATTGAGAGTCCGTCTTCTTATCCTATCTGTCCCACCAGGATTGATTGTTTGGTTGACCAGTTTATCTACATTGTACAAACTCTATAATGCACGTAAATTTCATAAAAATCAATTATTATTATGATTTTAGAGTAGAAGAATGAGGGGCCTACCTCCTCTGTTCAGTTCCCAGATGATTCCTTAGCCCCAACCCCAATTTCAAACGTGTTCTAACGATGCAGCCCACAGACCCAGAAATAAGGCAAATCCCTAGCAGGTGGCATGTGTGGAAAGACATGAGTGTCATGAATAAAACTGTGATAATAATGATGATAACCATGAAAAAGGGAGATAAAGCATATGCAGGATTTACCATGTTCCCTGCCCCTGCAGGAACTCAATCATTCCTGCCAACAACCCTTGACTTAGGTTTTGCTATTATTTCCATTGCATAGATGAGGAAATTGAGGCACATTCCAGTCCTACAGATAGGGCAACATCCATATGAGGCCATGTGGTCATGACAACAAGACCAAACAATTCAGTGGGAAAAATGCAATATCTCTGAAAAGTCCATTAGCCCACTTCTGCCTCCACAAGTGTAAGCAGCTGAGAAGGGAAGCACAGTCCCATGCTGCAGAGCCCAGGTTCTGAGTCAGGTAGACCTGGGCCAGAGCCTGGCTCCACCCTTCATGGGCTGTGAGACCTTAGAGGGCCTCAGTTCCCATCTGCAAAATGGGGATAATTACAGTACTGACTTCATAGAGTTGTAAAGATTATAAGAATTACTATATACTCAGTCCTGTATGTAGTGGGTGCCAGTAAGTGGTTGTTATTTATTTATTCCTTCACTGGCTGTAAAGTAATGAGGTTTCTGTGATTTTAAGAAAAAGTTCTGGCTCCACCTACTTGCCAGGAAGACATGCATTTTCCTACTTCCACTTCCTGCAACCAACCTAAAAATGTACCAGTATTAATATTCTATAATGTTTCTGTAGTTCTGACTAACTGATGCAGTTGGCTGTTAATGACCAATGTTCTGTGGACTTGTTGGAAGTTGAACTAAGCCCTTTAAATTCTCATTTTTGTTTGATTTGGGGACTGTTACACAGAACATTGGGACTATAGACACAATGGAAATGGAGAATTCACATTCAGGACACATTTAGAGTTTCAGTGTCCAAGATGATTCTCTTTCATTTTTTTGAGTAGAATTCACCCTTGGCCTTACTTCCAAAATAGAATTTTAAGCAACCATGGCTTCCCTTACAAAATGGGCCTTTGTTTACACAGATGCTGAGAAAGCACCGCCAATTTGATCATTCATACACAATCAACCAAAGAAGCCTTTCTTAATTCTTTTTTATCAATTCACCATGCATTTAATGTGTTTTCAGCAATAAAATGAGATACCAGGGAGTTAGGAAAGGAATGAAAGATCCCTGTCCTTCTTTAGTTGGGAGGGAAAAGAAACATAAATATACCAAGACAACTGGAAAATAATTAGTGAATAAAGAGTGTATTATGATGTGGTCCAGAACGCCAAGAGAATAACGGAAGGAAACAGAATGAGATAATTAGCTCTGAGAATCTCACAAGTCAAAAAGACAGACCAAGATTGCCAAAGGACAATAATAATGGTAACAGTTATTGCTGTACGTTGTAGAGCTCTATCTACATGCCAGGAACTGTACTGTGCATTTTACATAGGATTAGCATACTAAGACATCATTTATATTCTTATTTCACACATGAGGACACCAAAGCTGATAGCGATTAAGGAATTGCCCCAGATTACACAACTAATAGGGCATAGAGTTGGAATTCAAACCTAGGTCTATCTGACACCATCACAAGCAGAGAAAATACAAAGTGTCTGTGGTGGGAAAAGATCATCACTCTTCTCAGTGGCAGAAAGGTCAGATGGTGAAAAGAGAAACCAGCTCTAGAACAGAGGGGTTACTGAGGTACCAGAGGAGGAGGCAACTGAGGCAATAAGGGGAAGGAGAGGGAGGAAGTGTCTGCTGATGATGCCTTTGAATGCTAACCCAAAGAGTATAGACCGAACCAAAAAAGTAACAGGGACCCTCTCAGGTAGAATAACAGGACGAAACCCAGTTGTGGCATAAGTAATCCCTGCAGCTGTGGGAAAAGACTAGAGGGCAGAGAAACTTGTCTGGAGAGAGAGCCAGGAGGAGGTCCTTGAGCTTCGGGCAACAACAGCTCAGTCCAAAAGATAGTGTGTCTGAGAAATTGGCTTCTCGCTCTCAGTATTCTGACACCCGCGTGCTGCAATAACTCATCCAAAGACAAGAGGTCAATATTAGATTTCCATTTCTGCACTCAGTTCTCTGAAAATAAAATGCTGTGACCAAGGGTTTCGTCTTCTGCTTGAAGTTGGCGTTAATGATCCTTTCCATGATGTGGCGAAGAAACGAAAGCATTTCTGTTGATCTATGGGACACTTGTGCTTTCACTGTATCTTCCAACCACATCATATCTGCCAGTCTGTAGGGTTATGTGATTTTTCTCCTTTGGTTATATTTTTTTCTCTCTCATTAGTAAATAGTAATATATTTATTTATGGTCATCTGAATGAAAGGAGTTGTTTCTCTATAAACAATAAATTGTAGTTTATACTCGGCACAAAAAATTAGTGATGGAAGAAGACATTGCTGCATCCTGGCAGCCATGCATAGCTTCTTTCTTGATTTCTGCTACGGTGCAGTCCATTCCTTCTTCGATGCTCATTCCCCCTGCCTAGGTCAAAGAGGGCACTTGACCTGCCCATGGTGATGACCCTTGGGCCAAACTGCTTGTTGTGAGATATTGTCCTCTTTGCTTGGAAAGAGCCACTTGTAGAAAATCCTAGATCCTGACAAAGATAAGACTCCTGGGATCCTGCAATGTGCCTAAAACACAAAAACTTTTCTTTAATATTTAATTATCATGCAGAAAATAATTCTAAAAGAGATCACCTTCATTAACTGCCTCTTTCTGCCCTAGAGTAGGAGCAGCTGGTTCACATACATCATTAATTCCCAGTTCTGGGCATCCACAGGGATTCGGCAGGGAAAATTCTATGCCCTTTGGTCAAGGGGTATGCCTTTAGCTACTTGGATGTAGTATATTCTTTAACAGGCTTCACCGCCAGACTGCTCTGTAATTCTGAATATCCAAAGCCAGGTATAAAACCTCAAGCCACACCTTTGAAAATTTTGGATAAATGTAGGTGGTAATCTACTCCAGGCGTATGCACTTCCAGAAACAACTGCGAGAGGAGTTGATTCTGTTTCCCAGTAAACAGGGTTTGCCTTGTAATGAAATGAAACGCTGCAAAGTCAGAGGACTTTGGTCCCATCATTATTCAGAAAGTATGTCTCGTGAGGGCAGGATGATGTCAGAGACACTGTGGTACCCTTGCTCTGTGGGGAAAGTGGGGTCTCAATTATTGAGCACTGACCTCAGCTTAGGCTCTACAGAATGTGAGCACTTCAGCTCTCAGGGGTGTGTCTCATTTCATCCTCTCAGCAATCCTATGCATATAAGACAGGTGCCACGTGTCCATTTTTCCAGAAAAAGGAAACAGGCTCAGCACCATTCAATGCCCTGCCTGCTGCCTGAGAGGATAACTTAGTGACAAGGACACATTTTACTGTGCTCTGTCCATCACCCCTGGAAACCTACATAATACCATTTAGATCCTCACCTCTCACCATACATTAAAAGGCAGTGTGTCTTGGGCCTCCTGATGCCACAGGTTGATGCTTTTCCTGCTCCATCCCTCTTGTACAGGTGAGATGGCTGCCTAGAGCTGAGCGCAGTCTGGTGCTGTGGAAAGTAGCTTTTCTCTGTCATAAGTGAGCCTAATACTTCCGTTACTCTTTTCACTTCTAGAAAATGAAGTGCCGGCCCCAGCCCCAGCCCCAGCCCCACCACCGGAAGGTGAGTAAAAACACTGCCTCACATGTTTGGACTGCAAATCTGGAATGTCCATCCCAGCATGATTTGGCCTCCATTGAAGCTGTGAGCTTTAACTTAACTCCTATGGAGAAGTTGGATGACCACACACTTATGATAGATTTATAACAACAATAATACGTTGTGTTTATATAACCCTCTTACATTAACTGATTTGGATGGCACGTCATACACTTATAAAAACCCTTTGAGTTATGCCAAGGTTGTTGTTACGCCCACATTTTAGCATTGTGGAGGCTGAGCTCCAGGGAGCTGAAAGATTTGCAGGGCTTTTTCACATAGACGGGAGGGCACACAATGCCCACCTCTTTCTTGTGAGAGTGGGGAGCAGATCCCCCTCAGTACTGGAAGATCAGCAGCCCCTTCCTGACATGAACTCTGTCACCATAAAGCACCTCCAGAAATTCCTCGGGGAGTTTCCAGGAAGGTTTGGTGGCCTCTGAGGCTCAATGTCAGGAACAGCTTCTCCAGTTCTTAGTACCCTGTTGTCCACCAGGTGGCAACAAAAGAAAACAAGGAATGAAGAGTTCCAGTGAACTCCTTGGCAGGTAGAGGCAATGCCCAGCAACGCACCATAGGTAAAGCCTGCTTTTACATCCACGTAGACCTAAGGAAGAGAACAGGATTAGAAGAATGACAAGCCCAAGTGTAATGTTAAACTCCCAACATGGATCTTCAAAATCATTTGTCTGCCCAGGCAAATGGCCCCAAAGATGGAGGCAACCAAAATTATGTGAATTTTCCCATGAAGATACCGAAGTGCCCTCTCTCATCACTTTTCCTCCTAAACAAGATGAGATACTGGCATTCATTTAAGAATTATTCACAGGGTATTTACCATGTGCACAACTCTGCCCTAACCCTTCAGAAGGATTTAGAGCCATAGACCAAACACTCATGAATAACTAGGTGCAAACATACTGTACCAGTTGTAGTGGGGAGCTCCAAATAGAACACATTTGCCTATATTCAGTTTGTTTACAGCCAAGTAGAAAATAAAATACAGCAGGGAGAGCTGTACATTAAACAAAATGTAACCAATACATTGAAAGTCAGGCAAGACGATAAGAACCCCACAAGGCGGTATGTGATTTAATGCAGGTTACTTGAATTGACAGTGTGGTATGAAGCCAGCGGGTGGGAGATCACTGGAGACCGGTTCAGCCTAGGTGAAAGCAGGAATTGAATAAGGCCTCAGTTTCAGGTGATCTTTTTGCATGGTCATTTACAAGGGGATTATGAAGCTCTTCCACCCTGGAGATCATTTTTCAGTGAGGCAGTTTGAGAAATCTAACTGTTCACAGGAGCTTATTTGTTCAACTAAGAATACTAGATTCACACACTCAAAACCCTTAAATAGTGTAGAAATTGCTATGTGTTGAAATGAATGAAACAGGCTCAGTGCCATATGAGCTCAAACAGGGCCAAGCTCGGTTTACTTATCTTTTCATCAGAGCAGATGTGTGACATTCTTCTTAGGATCTTCTTCCTCGGTATGTTTTCTCCCTGCACATACAGATTTGTTTTTGGCAACATTGAGTACACAGAGAACCTTCAGGCCGTTACACACATAACCTCTCCCTTCTGTTATTTAGATCAGTTACTGTCACTGGGCCACCACAGAGTCTCTCTTATTACCCCATATTTCATATTCATTGCACAATATTGACCTCTTATTGCTAAAACAAGTCTCCTCCCAAACTTTGCCAAAATTGTTTTTATTAGTTAACTAAGATTCAGATCTCTATTCATCAGTCAAAAAAAAAAAGAGAATTCATGCTTGAAACAATTCTTTTCTTACACATACAGGTCAGACACTATTTGTAAGTATCTAAACTAATGTAATTCTTGACAGAGAGAAGTGCAAACTAGATGGTCTCAACTGAGAAATTCTGATGTTACTGCTCTTGTATTGCATTTATTGCTACTCTACTCAACCCAGAAGATTAACATGTACCAAATGTTTTCTTTGAAACTATTGTACAAGTACATATTTTATACCCTGGCTCCTTACTATAATATTATCTAGAAGTCCAAACGATTAGAACCATTATGCGGGTCAAACTTCCTTAAAAAGTCAGTCCCTTGTTGGGGTCTAAAATGAAGTGACCCACATTTTATATTCACTTCCACACCAGCGTATTACAGTATGGTCCCAGCATAGTTAAGTATATTCTAACAAAATCTGTATTGCATGTTTCTATGTACACTTTTTTCAAAAGTAACCAGATTTACTAGTTGCTTTTATTAAAAGTTTAATGTGACTCTACATTATAATTCCCCAATTCATAATTCACATAGTATGGGATAATAAATGAGTATAGAGCATCATTTATGATCTGTTCTATTGTCACTAATTTCTTTTCTCCTCTCCTCCACCCCATTGCTCATCACACAATAAAATGCTTTCTTTAAGATACTTTTAAAATTGTGCTTGTACTTTCCATACAGAACCAAGTAAAGAGAAGGAGGCCGGAACTACACCAGCAAAAGGTGAGTTGGAGGGAGGCACAGTGAGGCTGAATTCACAAAATTAGAAGCAGAAAGAGGTCAGTAATGATTGCCATGGTGGCCCCATAGAATTTCTCTGTATTATCTTTCATCAGTGTGGTTTAGAGTTCTTTGTTTGCATGCTATCTGCAAGACCCAATCGGCCCAATGACAAATGGTGTTTTGATTAGTTTTCATTAGTCATCAGTCAAAAAAATAGACAGAATTCATGCTTGAATCAATTCTTTTCTTACACATACAGGTCAGACTCTATTTGCAAGTATCTAAATTAATATGATTCTTAACAGGGAGAAGTGCAAACTAGATGGTCTCAACTGATAAAATCTGATGTTACTGCTCTTGTATTTCATTTATTGCTGCTCAACCCAGAAGATTAATATGTGTACCAAAATATTTTCTTTGAAACTATTGTACAATTACAGATTTTATACCCTGGCTCCTTACTATAAATATTATCAGGAACTCCAAACTATTGGAACCATTACATGGGTCAAACTTCCTTAAAAAGTCAGTCCCTTGTTGGGGTTTAAAATGAGGTGACCCACATTTTTTACTCACTTAAATGCCAGCATGTTATAACTTGGTCCCAGCATGGTTAAGTATATTCTAACAAAATCTGTATTGCATGTTTCTATGTATACTTTTTTCAAAAGTGACCAGATTTACTAATTGCTTTTAATAAAGTTTAATGTGACTCTACATTATAATTCCCCAATTCATAATTCACGTGGTATGGGATAATAAGTGAGTATAGAGCATCATTTATGATCTATCCTATTGTCACTAATTTCTTCTCTCCTCTCCTCCACCCCATTGCTCATCACAGAATAAAATGCTTTCTTTAAGATACTTTTAAAATTGTGCTTGTACTTTCCACACAGAACTAAACAAAGACAAGGACGCCGGAACTACACCAGCAAAAGGTGAGTTGGAGGGAGGGAGAGTGAGGCTGAATTCACAGAATTAGAAACAGAAGGAGGTCAGTAATGATTACCGTGGTGGCCCCATAGAATTTCTCTGCATGTCTTTCATCCGTGTGGTTTAGAGTTCTTTGCATCTTATCCACAAGACCCAGTCAGCCTAATGACAAATGGTGCCTTGATTAGTTTTCATCAGTCATCAGTCAAAAAATAGAATTCATGCTTGAAACAATTCTTTTCTTACACATACAGGCCAGACTCGATTAGCAAGTAACTAAATTAATATGATTCTTAGAGAGAAGTGCAAACTAGTTGGTCTCAACTGATAAAATCTGATGTTACTGCTCTTGTATTGCATTTATTGCTACTCTACTCAACCCAGAAGATTAGTATGTGTACCAAAATCTTATCTTTGAAACTATTGTACAATTAGCGATTTCATACCCTGACTCCTTACTATAATATTATCTAGAAGTCCAAACTATTGGAACCATTACACGGGTCAAACTTGCTTAAAAAGTCAGTCCCTTGTTGGGGTGTAAAAATGAGGTGACCCACATTTTATACTCACTTCTATGCCAGAGTGTTATAACATGGTCCCAGCACGGTTAAGTATATTCTAACAAAATCTGTATTGTATGTTTCTATGTATACTTTTTTCAAAAGTGACCAGATTTACTAATTGCTTTTAACTCAGGTTAATGTGGCTCTACATTATAATTTCCCAATTCATAATTCACATAGTATGGGATAATAATTGAGTATAGAGCATCATTTATTATCTGTTCTATTGTCACTAATTTCTTCTCTCCTCTCCTCCACCCCATTGCTCATCACACAATAAAATGGTTTCTTTAAGATACTTTTAAAATTGTGTTTATACTTTCCACACAGAACTAAACAAAGAGAAGGACGCCGGAACTACACCAGCAAAAGGTGAGTTGGAGGGAGGCACAGTGAGGGTGAATTCACAAAATTAGAAGCAGAAGGAGGTCAGTAATGATTATCATGGTGGCCCCATAGAATTTCTCTGCATTGTCTTTCATCAGTGTGGTTTAGAGTGCTTTGCATCTTATCCACACGACCCAGTCAGCCTAATGACAAATGGTGCTTTGATTAGTTTTCATCAGTCATCAGTCAAAAAATAGAATTCATGCTTGAAACAATTCTTTTCTTACACATACAGGTCAGACTCTATTTGCAAGTATCTAAATTAATATGATTCTTAACAGAGAGAAGTGCAAACTAGATGGTCTCAACTGATAAATTCTGATGTTACTGCTCTTGTATTGCATTTATTGCTACTCTACTCAACGCAGAAGATTAATATGTGTACCAAAATATTTTCTTTGAAACTATTGTACAATTACAGATTTCATACCCTGACTCCTTACTATAATATTATCTAGAAGTCCAAACTATTGGAACCATTACATGGGTCAAACTTCCTTAAAAAGTCAGTCCCTTGTTGGGGTCCAATATGAAGTGACCCACATTTTATACTCACTTCCATGCCAGCGTGTTATAACATGGTCCCAGCATGGTTAAGTATATTCTAACAAAATCTGTATTGCATCTTTCTCTGTATACTTTTTTGAAAGTGACCAGATTTACTAGTTGCTTTATTAAAAGTTTAATGTGACTCTACATTATAATTCCCCAATTCATAATTCACGTAGTATGGGATAATAAATGAGTATAGAGCATCATTTATGATCTGTTCTATTGTCACTAATTTCTTCTCTCCTCTCCTCCACCCCATTGCTCATCACACAATGAAATGCTTTTTTTAAGATAATTTTAAAATTGTGCTTGTACTTTCCACACAGAACCAAGTAAAGAGAAGGAGGCCGGAACTACACCACCAAAAGGTGAGTTGGAGGGAGGCACGGTGAGGCTGAATTCACAAAATTAGAAGCAGAAAGAGGTCAGTAATGATTGCCATGGTGGCCCCACAGAATTTCTCTGCATCGTCTTTCATCAGTGTAGTTTAGAGTTCTTTGTTTGCATGCTATCTGCAAGACCCAATCGGCCCAATGACAAATGGTGCTTTGATCAGTTTTCATTAGTCATCAGTCGAAAAAATAGACAGAATTCATGCTTGAATCAATTCTTTTCTTACACATACAGGTCAGACTCTATTTGCAAGTATCTAAATTAATATGATTCTTAACAGAGAGAAGTGCAAACTAGATGGTCTCAACTGATAAAATCTGATGTTACTGCTCTTGTATTGCATTTATTGCTACTTTACTCAACCCAGAAGATTAATATGTGTACCAAAATATTTTCTTTGAAACTATTGTACAATTACAGATTGTATACCCTGGCTCCTTACTATAATATTATCTAGAAGTTCAAACTATTGGAACCATTACATGGGTCAAACTTCCTTAAAAAGTCAGTCCCATGTTGGGGTCCAATATGAAGTGACCCACATTTTATACTCACTTCCATGCTAGCATGTTATAACTTGGTCCCAGCATGGTTAAGTATATTCTAACAAAATTTGTATTGCATCTTTCTCTGTATACTTTTTTTGAAAAATGACCAGATTTACTAGTTGCTTTTATTAAAAGTTTAATGTGACTCTACATTATAATTCCCCAATTCATAATTCATGTAGTATGGGATAATAAATGAGTATAGAGCATCATTTATGATCTGTTCTATTGTCACTAATTTCTTCTCTCCTCTCCTCCACCCCATTGCTCATCACAGAATAAAATGCTTTCTTTAAGATACTTTTAAAATTGTGCTTGTACTTTCCACACAGAACCAAGTAAAGAGAAGGAGGCCAGAACTACACCAGCAAAAGGTGAGTTGGAGGGAGGCACAGTGAGGCTGAATTCACAAAATTAGAAGCAGAAAGAGGTCAGTAATGATTGCCATGGTGGCCCCATAGATTTCTCTGCATTGTCTTTCATCAGTGTAGTTTAGAGTTCTTTGTTTGCATCCTATCTGCAAGACCCAATCAGCCTAATGACAAATGGTGTTTTGATCAGTTTTCATATCAGACATTTCTAAAAGAAAAACAACACTGATAAAAATATCACAATCACTTGCTGAGATGCCAGCAAATTAACTGATAGTTTCCAAGCTCCAATGTGCTTGTGAAGGAAGAGAGATGTCTGGTCTTGGGATTATACCAATTTGGCAAATTATCTGGATTACCTAGTTTTTTTTAATTGAATGTTTTCATGTTACTGTGTGAACTATTCTAAGTTTCACTAGCAATTTTAAAGACTAGTATCTCATTTTGTAACACTGACTATGTATTCATGTAGATTTATATAGGAATTTATATAGATGGATGGTACAACCTTAAGCAAACACCATGTTGCTCCTTTTTGAATTGGAAACTCATTTATTCCTGAAATATTATTCTATTTTTACTTTATGTGGAGATAGTCCAGCTTTAGAAAATGAATAATCTTTATCATGTCCTGCTGTGGATCCATGAAATACTAATTCCTTTGTCTCCTCATGGAGGAAGTTGTTGTCATTATTGACCATCAGCCTTAAGCTAAGGGGCATTAGTCTTCTATAGAAGAAAGTTTTCACAGAGGTAGGTTTAACAATTCTGCTTTATATGTTTATATCATCATTTTTAAAAGTTCATCTTTTATTTGTGTAACGAATAACATAGTCTAAATTTTGGAATAACCAATTATTTCCTGACTACAATAAGACATTTCTCTTTTTTCTGGACACCACTCAAAAGCATGTTAAGTATCTCTTTGTTCTTACTGTGTCATATTTCATTACCTGATTCCTATGACATTATTGTCTCCCGTACATTAGTAAAATACTTTTTTTCTTTCTTTCAGTACATTGGACCACTTTTCTTCAGCTAACTTGAACTTACGCTCTCGTAAATGAACACATAATGTTAGTACACTTACTTTGTCCTTGACCTTCAGTGGCTCCCATGGATCGCAACCTGAGTACTAATCCTGGCCACGTGGGCCACAGTCTGAAGGTTATTTGCTTATGGAATGCAGACAGTGCAAACTCCTAGAACTCCTTCCATGAGATGGGTTCAAGGATGTTGGGACATCCTAGCTGAAGTTATTGTAACATTACTCTCTACAAAGCCGATGGCATACACCTCTGTTTCCAAATTTGGAAAGGTGCTTGGACCAGGCTGTAAGGCTCAACCAATGGAGCAGATGATGTAATCCCAGAGGGCAAGCTGTCAAAGTTTAAACAAAGCTTGTGCCTGACCCTTAATCTGAAAAGTCATCAAATTATATTTGTATGGTTAAATGAGAAAATGCCTTTCTGTAAATTAAAAGCAACCAACCAACCAACTAGTCACCAACCAACAAAAATCTTTTTCTTTATGCAGAACACAGTACAATGAAAGAGCAAGGCCAGATGACTAAGGCATCTGAAATTAGTAGCATTTTCTTCTGACATTTGCAGAAGTTAAGCAAGGCCATGGCCCAGTTACATAAACTGCCATGTGTATATTTGCTCTACATGGCTAGGAAGCAAATCAATTTAGGATAGAAACTGACATCCCTAAACAAAGAAGGTAAGTGGATGGAAGTTATTTCTAAATAGACAATCCTCTTCAACTATTACTCACTTTCATCAAGCACAGAGAAATTTCGAAGAAAATACTTAAGCAAAAAGTACATGCAATAATCATTGCTGTGTATATCGCTGGTTGAAAAGAAGGCTTGCATGAGCATAAACAAGATTGAGAGGTGCAACAGACCTTTTCTCCAGCTTTGACTAGAATGTCTTTCCCTGTCCTTCACCCTCCCCTTCCCTCGGTGCCTCTAATTGTTTTTTAACCATTCAACTCAAGGTTTCACTCCTCTGTCAGCTTTTCCCTGACCACCCAAGCCCACTCTCATCTCCACTTCCTCCTCCTGATTTCTCTTGGACTTATTGCCTCTGTCATTAAATCGCTCTTTTCTCTGCTTAATCACGTATTAATGGTTCACAGGTTGTAAGCTTTTTCATGGTCAGGCACCATGTCTTAACACCGCTTTGGGCCCCTCCTCTCATTTCTTCCAGTGTCTGTAAGAGAGCTGCCTGCAGCAATATCCTAATAAATACTTGTAGAATGAATGAACAATTAAATTTCCGTGCTGGCTAAGCTGCAGATCAGACAAATGATGGTAATCTGGATAGACTTTTATTCTATTTAACACGTTTGCTGGATAGGAGGTCAGAATGAGATACTGGCACTGTGCATTATGAATGTTCATCCTCAGAAGAGCTGGATGATGTAAAACCAACTCAAAGCTATTGAAAATGGTCACACCTGGATATTAGTACATTTTCAGCACTTTAATCAGTCCTCTATCTAATTAGTTGAAGTATATTCAATTAATGGCTCCAAGACTGTCACTCTTAAGAACATTATTCATCATAATGCAGCCTGAACATCTTTCCCAGATTGCCTGAATCGTTCTGCAACAACTTGGAAATGTCCTAAAAAATTTTGGAGCCATAGAATGTTGTTTGGTTCTGATATCAATCTTATAAGTAGTGTTTTTGGTTAGATTTGACAACTTTTTCACGTTTACTAAGAGTCTCTGCCTGAGAAACAACTGATTTCCCAGGAAGGGGTTTTATTATTTGTTCATTTGCTTCCAGACTTGTCCGTCCAGTTATCCTGCTCCTTAACACTGCCCACTTTGTCCTGGAATTGAAACAATAGGGAAGAGAATAAAAAAATGTGTTTAACCAAACAGCAATACCAGAATTTAGATGTGCAAATCCCTTTTAGAGTGTCCATACTGGGAGGCAATGTCCTTATAAAAATAATGCTGCCATGGCTTAGACTTCTTCCAGAAAAATGAGAGGTGGCAAATCAATGGAAGTTTGGCAAATGTGGGAAGTTTCAAAACTGGTCCCATGGGTGGTTCCAAATGTGTCAGCAGCATTAGAATCAGAGACCGCTTTGAAGATCAGTACTCATTTCAATGCTTAAATTCTGACTTCTTTTTTAATTTTTATTTTTGCATCTTATTAGTTTATAGTCTGCATATTTTTTGGTAAGCCCAGTTGGAATAGTTACTGCCTCTTTTTATTTTCCTTTCAGAAAAATAACTGCTTTCGGTAATCACTGCAAAGGAAGTAAAAACTTACTTTCTTTTTCCAGGCGTTAACATTAACATGACCACATAAGCTATCATGAATGACCCCTGTGAGTGTCAAAGATCTCACATAACTTGAGATGAAGAGTGTTTCTTTTGGCATAAATGTAGTTGGCAAATGAGGAAGTAAATCAGCAGAAGTTCCAGAAAATTTCTCCTAAATGATATGTTTATTTTAATTAAAAGAATGATTAAAACTTTTTTTTCTTCATTTAGGTCCCTTTACATCTGCAGTAACATTATCCTGGTACTTCTTACTAGCTTGCTAAAATATTTTTGTGCAATTTTGCCTTTAGATGTCAGACAATCAACCAACTACCAAAATGTCTCTGTGCTTTATCTATGTATTCTAATTACATTATTTCTTTGCAATGAACTTGGTTAAAAATTAATATCACCATACTTTTCAATTCTAAGATACAACCATCATAAAATGCAACATTGATTTAATAGACTTGGGGGAGAAAAAACTCATTAACTAAACGTGTTTATGGTAAGATGAATCCTGATTTCAAAAGCATCCAAGTGTGAAGGCATGTGTCCTCTCATTAAGAAAATATGATAAATTAATCAAATGCCTCAAAACATGATGATTTAATGTTAACTGTTGATGTTATTGCCTTCCATCTGTGGTGGTGGTTGTTGCTGTTGTTAATTTTGGTCACATACACCAATAGTTACTGCCACTGATCACCCTGCTTGAGGAATTCATAAATTTGTCTAAATCAAACAAGGTATTTAACTGAGGCTTATTTACAGTCACTTATATTTTAATTATATATGCTTTTTGGTCTTTTTTCTAAAATCTCAACAATTGTCCCATATTTGTTTTACTTTAAAATTTAATTTAAAAAGGCAATTTAAATCAACCATTATTTTATGCCCAAGAAAGTGTGGAGAATTTCAAGAATGTACACATTCTACCATCGCTGGAGTCCCCTCCGTCACATTCCAGCTTTCACGTGTGCGCCCACAAAATCCCAGGCTTGTACTATCAGACTAGTTCTTTCTCAACTTTCCAGGTGTTCTTTTCTAGGAACTTCAGTTGTTTAAAAAATCATTTTTATGGTTTTACAAATGCTATTTTCCCATGACTTAAAGACAGACAATACTCTGCTTTGGTAAATTTCCCTTCAGTGTAGCTAAGGGAGACAGCTCTGCTGCTCTGGGTCTGTGGTCTTCACGTATGCCATACTCTAAAAAGCCAAAACCAGGTGTGTACGTTTTCATCGTCACTGCAGTCACTTCTAAATAGAAAAAAAGAAACTATGACTTACGTATCGTAATTTTTTGTTTTGTTTTGCTTGAAAATGTTCTTTGTATATTGCCGTGCCTTTCATATATGTGTTGTTGCAATAGGCACAACCCAAAAGATTTGGATATTCAATTTCCCTTCTAGCAGTAGAACCTATTTTTCCATGGTAAATAAAAACAAACCTTTCATTCTCATCCAATTCAACCAAATTCAACCAGGCAACTTTTCAAGAATTTCAGGCCAGGATCCCAACATCTTAACTATATTTCCCACTCTAAAGGAATGCCAGGACCAAAGCTAATTTTTAAAAAAGGGAAACAGTAAACTTTGCCCCTTGTCAATTATATTTTCTAGGACTTCAGTAAATTTGAAAATTTACATACAATGAATGAAATATTGCCAACTGGGAAGTAAATGCTGTTTGGAAGTAATGTTGGATCATCTAAAGTATCATTTCATGATACTTTGAACTACTGCTTTAATATGTGGTGCCTTAAAAGTCTAAAATAATTGTGCACTTCCCCCCAAATAGTCTTAACATTTAGTGGACATTGAAACGACTCACCCATCAAATTTTTGTTTAAAAAATGGATTATCTTTTCATTTTAGTTTTATGAAAGTATGTGAATACTTTTTTGTCAATCATTTAGCATTCTAAACAATTAAGTCAAAGATTCACTATACACTGGACACAAAGCAAACAAAATAACCCGATAAAATCAAGTGTTCATTTGACTCAAAATGGTTCTAATTTCTACTTTATATATAACAAAGGAAGCTCCTTTCTAAGATTTGGTTGGGTTTTAAAACTTCATTTTCAAGAATTTTTACAGGACTTTAAACCAAGATTCTTTACATATTTCAGTAAATAAAAATCTTCAAATAGGTTACAAGAATAAAATACCAACATGGAATTAAATTAATGGCAAATAATATAGAAAAATTTCAAAGTATTTTGTTTTTGGTTATGTGAAATTTTAATTATCTAAGTCTTCTGAAATATAGAATTCCCCTGATACCTCAGAATTACCTATACTTTCCCAGATGCACAATTCTGTGGCATGTTAATGGATGTTCCCAGAGAATAGGATTCAAACGTGAACTAAGTTTGAGAAATGCTAGCTGCTATATCATTTCTTTTCTCCACCCTCAGTTCCAGCGCATATTAGCACAAAGCTGAAGGCTTTGAGATATTCATCAGTAAACACACACACACAATACAATAAAATAAAAGCATTTAACTTTAGCCTAGCATTTTCCAAGCTTCTTTGGCCACAGAAAGCTTCCTCTGAGGAATTCCGAATCTCACAGTATACAGTGAATCTTCTCTTGGGTTCTGAAGATGTAACATTAAGTTCTCTGTATATTACGTTAGTTATTTTGTTAAAAAGTAATAAAACATATCTCTGGCTGACTTTTAGAAATGAAATTTCAGGTTAGTAAATAATCTTTGTAGTAAATGTTCTAATAGACTATACAAAAATGTGCTGTTTTACCTCTTCTTTTCAGGAGTTGCTTTTTTTTTCTTTTGGTTGAGGAAGATTCGCTCTGAGCTAACATCTGTGCCAATCTTCCTCTATTTTGTATGTGGGCTACTGCCACAGCATGGCTGACAAGTGGTGTAGGTCCTCGCCCAGGAACCGAACCCACAAACTCAGGCCACCAAAGCAGAGCACGTCAAACTTAACCACCAGTACTGGCCCGCAGGAGTTTTTTAAAGCACTTTTTTTTGTTTGTTTGTTTGTTTGTTTTTGTGGGGAAGACCAGCCCTGAGCTAACGTCCATTGCCAATCCTCCCCTTTTTGCTGAGGAAGACTGGCCCTGGGCTAACATCCGTGCCCATCTTCCTCTACTTTATATGGGATGCCGCCACAGCATGGCTGTCAAGCAGTGCGTCGGCAGGCGCCCGGGATCCGAACTCGCGAACCCCGGGCTGCCAAGCGCGAACTAAACCGCTACGCCACTGGGCGGCCCCCTTTAAAGCACTTTTTAATTAACCATCATGTGCACGTGTTTTCAGTATTCTATTTTATATAATCATATAAATTTGTATTTTGAAATCCACAATTATTCCAGTATTTTAAGTACAAAGATTATTATTATTTACAACAACACTAGTCATCACACTTTGAGAGGGGAGGGGCAGAGGTTCAGATAACACCAAATGCCTATTTAAGCATCTAAAATGTAAAGACACTTTGAAATTCAGACATTTTAGAAAAGAGAAATATTCAGTATTTCTGCACATAAACACTACAAGGCATATTTTGAACTTTACAAATGTGCATGGGTAAATATTTTAAAATTATACATTGGCCAACACCAATGTAATCTTGGGAAGATGCTTATAAAGTTTCTAAAATAATTATTGATCAACTTAGTATCACAAATTGATTTATATTAGTTAACATTGACTGTTGTTTCCTAAATATAGAAGGGGAATTAATCACGAGGTTTTTGGGGTGGGGGGTTACGAGTTCTCAAACAGTGCATATTTTCTTTTCTGTCTGTGTCCAAATGATCATGGTATATGAATTATGCCTGGAATTGACTTTAGTTACAAAACAAGAACTTGAAAACCACTTCTGTTTGATTTCGTCAAGGTTAGATTTTTAGCATTAATTTTTTTCCTAACCTATGATCACATAAAACACTTGCATAGAGTTCCATATTTCAGTCTACACTTCCATTGGATTACCCTGCACCCTCACCTTTTTATTTATTTTTCTCTTTGGCCTGAAATACTCAAGTTTAATCTTTCAGGTACCAAGTCTTCTAAGGCTTACTCATCAGTTGAAAGTGTTTTGTGTAGTTTCTCCTCTTCTTTTTCAGATTTCTCTTTTCTCAGGATACCTGACATGAAGTCCTTTTCTCCTTGACATTTTATTCCTATTTCTTGTTTCAGATGAAGAGGAAGTCTTCCTGCCTAGTGCCCTGCCTCCAGGTTAGGATGATTCCAACCCTTCCCTCCACTTTGTAATTTATTATTAATTGACAGTAAAGGGAAAAAAAGGCAGAGCACCTTGGTGAGAACATGTGCAGACCAGGACCATCAGGTTTTGCCAGTACCGGCACCAAGAGGAAATACGTTGGCTTTAATGGCAATTTTTGCTTTACATGAGAAAATTTTTAAAAAGAGACTTTCTTTGTGAAATAGATGACTAGTAAATCTTGGGTATAAATTTTAGGGGCAAAAATGTTTGTCTTCTATTTCCAGCTATATACTCTTTTTCCATGTTCTTTAGATATTTGGATCTTTTTATTTTATCAATGTTTTTTAAAGAAGACACATACTTTTTATAGATGCTTTAATCATTGAAGCTCTCCTGATTTTTCCATCCAAGCCAACCTCTAGCTTTTTCTCCCCATCATCAGAAGAGACAGGGTTTGGGGGAATCCAAGAAGGTTGAAGTCAGCCATCCATTTCCAACCCCTTCTCCTTGCATCACCCAAATCACACTTTCCTTTCAGGTTTGGGTAGTCGGGCCTTGGAAAGAAAAGATTCAGGTGAGCACACGCCTGGAGCAAGGCGTCCTGGCCCCATCTTAATATAATCACTACTGACCTCATTTCTTGAAGCTGTATTGAGTCTAATCTTTGTTTTACTCAGTTTGTAGCTTTTTAAGCAATCTTTCATTAAATTTTCTCTTACAAGAAAACTAATGTATTGAGAAACAATTAATTTTGCATGATGCGCGCACACACACACACACACACACACAAATTCAGGAATCTAGCCACATATGCCACAGGTTTGTTGATTTTATTATAACTGCCATTTTTAACATTTGCAAATACACAGAGATTAAAAAGCTTTTAAGATCTCCATTACTGGCAAGTGCTGAATTAGATAATAATTCACATTTCTATAGAACTTTACATAAAATTGATAAAACACCTACAAATGCATCCTGCCAGCTGTGCTACAATCCTGTGAGGTCATTCATTCATTCAACAAATTTATGTTGAGGGCCAGCTATGATCTTCCTATAGGCCTCTTATGGGCTGGGCACTTTTGCAGGCACTTGCAGGTATAGAAATGAACAAAACAATAAAAATTCCTGCCCTCATGTTGCAAATGTGAGTGACCACTATTCATTATTGCTATTAAGATCACAGACACACAACATAAAATTTTAACATCAACTTGGGTATTAAAAAAGATTGTGTAACCATGTGACTACATGACATAACTTCGTTGTGAAAATGATGGTCTCCTATGGATACAAATACTAAGCATGATTGATACATGAAAACTAAAATAACTAAATATACATTTCCTTCTTTTCAAGAAACATTAACAGGCAGAGAGTGGGCAACCCGTGCATTTTTTTTCCAGTTATTAAGTGGCTGAAACTGAACTTCTCTGCATTCCGCTGTCAGAGACAGAGGGAGCATCTACAGTTCTCTCTCCTACCCTTCTCACTGGAGCTAACTGCTGATTAATACCAGATAAGCACCTGGAGTGCAAACTAGAAAATGCAAAATAAACTTCACTTCCAGCTTGTCTCTCTTCATGGGGAAGACTCAAAGAGTATATTTTACTTTCCATTTTTTTCTTTTTTCAGGACACTCCTAGTATTCTTGAAATTTGTACCCGCAGGTCATGGTCTGTTACTTAACTGTCAAACTATGGCCACATCTATACAACCCTGATAGAATTGTCTAATCATATAACAGCAGGAATCTAGAAATATCAGGCGAGATTTGGCTGTCTGACCCTTCCCAGTTGACCTGCAAACTGACCCATCCAATTCTGTTGTTGTATAGATATGGCCTTATAGTCAGTCACCTGGAAAAATACTAAGACTACTGCTTTAATATACCCCCACCATTATTTGTCTGTTAGAAGACAGGCAGATTGGGGTAACAAAGGAAACATGGCTGCCAACAAAGACAGAGTAACCACTTACCTGAAAAGTTTTACTATTTCTAGGAATTAGAAAATGTTCCTTTATCCCATCATGGAAGAGATATCCCTGTAAGAATGGGGATCTGTCACTCTCTACTGATGGCTGGGGGAGAGAGATGGAAAGAATGATGTTATATTTATCCAGGTTTATTAGACAAGGAAAAGCTTCATGATGATGAAACCAACAAACCCAGGTAAGTCTGCCTAAGAAGGACCCAGCCCTGAAATGATGCTTTTCCTCCTTTCTGATCATTAGAATGGTCTCTTGGCGAATCACCTGCTGGGGATGAACCAGATAAGCAGACTGCCAATTCTCAGCTGTCCACACTGTTGGTGGAAAAGCCTCAATCAGGATCAGTGAAAGTTGGTGAGTATTCAATCCTGCATTTTTTTAAATAGAGGTGAAATTCACATGACATAAAATTAACCATTTTAAAGTGAACAATCAGTGGCTATTAGTACACTCAATGTTGTGCAACCACCACCTCTATCTAGTTCCAAAACATTGTCATCACCCAAACAGAAACCATGTACTCCTCCCCCCAGAGCCTGGCAACCACAAATCTGCTTTGTCTCTGTGGATTTCCCTATTTTATATGTTTCACATAAGTGAAATCACATAATATGTGACCTGTTGTGTCTGGCTTCTTTCACTTAACATGTTTTCGAGGTTCATCCAAGTTGTAGCATGAATCAGTACTTCCTTTTCTTTTTATGGCTGAATAATACTCCATTGAATGTATATACTAAATCCTGCTTTTTATAACCTGAAAGGGTGAGAGACAGCTATCATTTCAGTAACTTTTAGCATGTAGTAGTCGAGTGCCTGGACCCTGAAGCCAGATTGGGTTCAAATCAGTGTCCTCATCTGTAAAATAGGGGTCATACTACCTGTGAAGTACTTTGAACAGTGCGTGGCATATCTTAAAGTTTTGAGCCAGTGTTTGCTGTCATGATGACATGTCTCATTCCATAAGATGATTACAAATCTGCACACTTGCTAGATCATAATGTGTAGCATCTCTGAGGAAGCTAGTTAGACAGATGGTTCAATTTTGGAGATATTCATTCGAAAAATATTGATTCCACCTCTTGTTTTAGGCACCGTGCTGAACACTGACTATAACATGTGAGCAATCAGAGCTTCCAGTCTTAATGGGAGAAGCACACAACAAGAAATTGAACAAACAGATAATCACAAAAGCCAAGTGCCATGAAAGAAGGGGTGATGAGTTAGAGAAGGACTTGGGTGTCTAGGAGTTTTAACTAAATAAATTTTTATAATGAATATATTCTGATCAGAACTAGTCTTTGACACTTACCAAATATTATGCAAATAAGCATGTAACTGACTATATTCTGAAATTACTTCTTTTAGGTCTAGAATGTAGAAGCATACTGCATGGGAATGGAAAAGTTTGCTCCCCTCATGTTTCTGGAAGACACCAAAATGCTGGGCTGGCCACTGGTCTAGGGTTTTGATGTCCTTAGGGTCTAATCAGTCAATACAAACAGATAGGCAGGTTTAATTCAAAAAGATCAGTTTTATTTAGTCATGCTCCTATAATTCCAGACTTCCTATCATGTTGCCTAATAAAAAGGATGGGAAAAAATCCTCTCTTTTCTTGCTGTAATAATTAATATGTTGGGAAGTGCTCAGAGACCTACAAATGAGGTACCTTTTAAATATCAATACTTGCCAACACAGTAAGTTTATAAAGTGATTTTCTTTAGGTTTTATTTATTTTTTATCAGGAAGGCAAGTTCATTTTTTTTTTTCTTTTTTTCTTTACCTTTTGATCCTCTTCACCTATTCTTTCACTTCCCTCCATCCCCCGGGCTCTGGCAACCACCAATCTGTTGTCTGTATCTATGAGTTTGGTTTTGTTTTTTTAGATTCCACATATAAGAGAGATCACACAGTATTTGTCTTTCTCTGTCTGACTTATTTCACTTAGCATAATGCCCTTGAAGTCTACCCATGTTGTCACAAATGGCAAGATTTCAATCTTCTTTATGGCTGAATAATAGTCCCTTGTATATATGTACCACAATTTCTTTATCCATTCATCCATCAATGGATGCTTAGCTTCTCTCCATATCTTGGCTATTGTAGATAATGCTGCAATGAACATGGGGATGCACTTATCTTTTCAAGTTAGTGTTTTCATTTTCTTCAGATAAACATCCAGACGTGGAATTTCTAGATCATATGGTAGTTCTATTTTTAACTTTTTGAGGAAACTCCATACTGTTTTCTACAGTGGCTGCACCAATTTACACTCCCACCAACAGTGCACAAGTGTTTCCCTATCTCCATAGCCTCACCAACACTTGTTATTTCTTGTCTTTTTGATAATAGCCATTCTAACAGGTGTGAAGTGATATCTCGTTGTGGTTTTGATTTGTGTTTCCCTGATGATTAATGATGTTGAGCATCTTTTCACATACCTGTTGGCCATCTGTATATCTTCTTTGGAAAAATGTCTATTCAGATCTGCCCATTTTTTGATGGAATTTTTTGGTTTTTTGCTATTGAGTTGTATGAGTTATTTATATATTTTGGATATTAGCCCCTTATCAGATATATGATTTACAAATATTTTCTTCCATTCAGTAGATTGGCTTTTCATTTTAGGGATGGTTTCCTTTGCTGTGCAGAAGCATTTTAGTATGATGTAGTCCCATTTACTTATTTTTGTTTTTGATGCTTTTGCTTTTGGTATCAGATTAAAAAAATCATCACCAAGCTCTATGTCAAGAAGCTTACCAACTATGTATTCTTCAAAGAGTTTTACGGTTTTAGGTCTTATGTTCAAGTTTTTAATCCATTTTGAGTTAATTTTTGTATATGGTGTAGGATAGTGGTCAAGTTTCATTCTTTTATATGTGGCTGTCCAGTTTTCCCAACACCATTCATTGAACTGTCCTTTCCCCATTGTATATTCTTCACTCCTTTGTTGTAAATTAATTGACCATAACCACATGGGTTTATTTCTGGGCTCTCTATTCTGTTCCATTGATCTATGTGTCTGTTTTTATGCCAGCACCATACTATTTTAATTGCTACAGCTTTTTAATATACAGTACTTCCCCCTTATCCATGGGAGATATGTTCCAAGACCCCCAGCAGATGCCTAAAATCACAGATAGTACCAAGCCCTATATATACTATGTGTTTTCCTATACATACATTCCTATGATAAAGTTTAATTTATAAATTAGGCACAGTAAGAGATTAACAACAATAACTAATAATAAAGTTGGCTTTGGGGCCACTATTAAGTAAAATAAGAGGTTCTTGAACACAAACACTGTGATACCACAACAGTCGATTTGATAACCAAGATGGCTAGTAAGTGACTAAAGACTGGGTAGCATATACAGCATGGATACGCTGAAGAAATGGATGATTCATGTCCTGGGTGGGACTGAGCAGGACCACAAGAGATTTCATCACACTATACTCAGAATGGCACACAATTTAAAACTTATGAGTTATTTATTTCCGGACTTTTCCATTTAATATTTTCAGACCACAGTTGACCGCAGGTAACGTCAACTGTGGTTAATGGGGGAACACTGTAGTTTGAAATCAGGGAACATGATGCCTCCAACTTTGCTTTATTTTCTCAAGATTGCTTTGACTATCTGAGGGTTTGTGTGTGTGTGTGTGTGTGTGTGTGTGTGTGTGTGTGTGTGTGTGTGGTTTCATACAGATTTTAGGATTATTTGTTCTATTTCTTTGAAAAATGCCACTGGAATTTTGATAGGGATTGCATTGAATCTATAGATTGCTTTGGGTAGTACAGACATTTTAACAATATTGATTCTTCCAATCTATGAGCATGGAATATCTTTTCGTTTATTTGTGTCTTATTCAATTTCTTTCATTAATGTCATAGTTTTCAATATTCAGGTCTTTCATTTCCTTGGTAAAATTTATTCCTAGGGGGGCCGCCCGGTGGCGCAGCGGTTTACTCCACGCTTGGCAGCCCAGGGTTCGCGAGTTCGGATCCTGGGCGCCCACCGACGCACTGCTCGTCAGCCATGTCGCGGCGGCATCCCATATAAAGTGGAGGAAGATGGGCACAATGTTAGCCCAGGACCAGTCTTCCTCAGCAAAAAAGGGGAAGATTGGCAATAGATGTTAGCTCAGGGCTGGTCTTCCCCACCAAAAAAAAAAAAGGGGCCGCCCGGTGGCGTAGCAGTTTCGTCCGTGCTTGGCAGCCCGGGGTTCACCGGTTCGGATCCCGGGCGCCCGCCGACGCACTGCATGTCAGCCACACTGTGGCGGCGTCCCATATAAAGTAGAGGAAGATGGGCACAGATGTTAGCCCAGGGCCAGTCTTCCTCAGCAAAAAGAGGAGATTAGCAACGGATGTTAGCTCAGGGCTGGTCTTCCTCACCAAAAAAAAAAAAATTTATTCCTAGGTATTTTATCCTTTTTGATGCAATTATAAATGGAATTGTTTTCTTTATTTCTCTTTCTGATAGCTTGTTATTACTGTACAGAAACACAACAGATTTTTTTGTATTGATTTTGTATACTACAACTTTACTGAATTTCTTTATTAGTTCTAACTGTTTTTAGATGGAGTCTTTAGGGTTTTCTATATAGAATATCATATCATCTGCAAAATAGTGATAGTTTTACTTTCCCTTTCCAATTTGGATGTCATTTATTTCTTTTTCTTGCCTAATTGCTCTGGCTAGACCTTCCTAAACTATGTTGAATAAAAGTGGTGAGAAGGAGCATTCTTGTCTTGTTCCTGATCTTAGAGGAAAGGCTTTCAGCTTTTCACTGTTGAGTATGATGTTAGCTGTGGGCTCATCATATATAGCCTTTATCATGTTGAAATACCCACTTTGTTGAGCATTTTTATCATAAATGGATGTTAAATTTTGTCAAATGCTTTTCCTGCATCTGTTGAGATGATCATATGATTTTTATCCTTCATTTTGTTAATATGGTGTATCACATTGACTGATTTATGGATATTGAACCATCCTTGCATCCCTAGAATAAATCCCACTTGACCATGGTGTATGATCCTTTTAATATATGATTGAATTTGCTTTGATATTTTGTTGAGGACTTTTTGCATCTATGTTTATAGGGATATTGGCTTTCTTTTCCTGTGATGTTCTTATCTGCTTTTGGTATCAGGGCAATGCTGGCTTCATAAAATAAGTTTGGAAGAGGTCATTTCTCTTGTATTTTTTGGAAGAACTTGAGAGGATTGGTATTAATTCTTCTTTGAATGTTTGGTAGAATTCACCAGTGAAGCCATCTGGTCCTGGATTTTTGTTTGTTGGGAGGTTTTTGATTACTGATTCAATCTCCTTACTAGTAATTGGTCTGTTCGAAGATTTTCTGTTTCATCATGACTCAGTCCTGTAGGTTATATGTTTCTAGGAATTTATCGATTTCTTCTGGGTTGTCCATTTTTCCATTTTTATGTCATATATAATATAAAACTAAACAAAAATTATTTCCACTGATTAACCCATCACTCCTTTTCTGCTCCATAAACCTCAAGAGCAGAACAAGTTGGAGTATCCTAAGAACTTCTAGGATACTGACCAAAAAATTGAGGCCATTTCATTGCACAGTTCCATGGGCACCAGTCACATCAGAGTATATGCAGTGCAGTCTTGTGTAATTCCTTCCAATTGAGAGCAAAACAAATGACAATTTTTAAACCATAGTCCAAATCACTTATGCTTTTTCTAGGTGAAAACATCACCTTTATAGCCAAAGTCCAGGCTGAAGATCTTCTCAGAAAACCCACTATCAAGTGGTTCAAAGGGAAATGGATGGACCTGGCCAGCAAAGCTGGGAAGCACCTCCAGCTGAAGGAAAGCTTCGAAAGGCATAGTCGGGTATGGCCCTGAACTCCTGCCACAGAAGCTTGGCTAGCTCATTCCTTCTGTGTTGGTAATAGGTTGTTTTCAGGTTCGGCTTTGAGAGATTTCAGTCCCAGAAAATTCTCTGGAGTTACCTTTCCTAGCATCTGTACCCTAGCATGTTTGCCCTGCTGTACCCAGTGGCTGAGGAGCACATTGATGCCTCCTATGTGGAGAGCATTTTACTGGAATCCCCAGATACAGACACATCTTTAAGCCAATGCTGAGTAATTTGGAAAATAACTGAAATGTGATGGCCTTTTTCTGTGGCAAGGTAGGGCTGAAATGTGTCCTGATACATTTCATTGCAGGTGTACACATTTGAGATGCAGATCATCAAAGCCAAAGAGAACTTTGCAGGAAACTACAGATGTGAGGTCACCTATAAGGATAAGTTTGACAGCTGTACATTTGATCTTGAAGTACATGGTAAGAGAGCTTTCTTGTCCAGATAAATGTGGTTTTTTTCTTTATGGGGTATGAGGGAATAGGAGAGAGGAAGGTCATTTAATACTTTGAGATTTTTTAAATAAAGTGTCCTTTAAAACTGTGTGTGTTTCTGATTGTGGTAGTCTCAGGAATCGTGCTGAATTAAATTATGAGACAATTTAAAAATAGAAATTGGGAGATTTTATTGCTAAGTATCACTTGTCCATGCTATCTCTATTCCTTCAATCTCCCAGATAAGGGCTGATGCCATTTTTTGCTGCTACTGAATATACCTGTTTCATTGTGTCCACTATTTCCACTCAGGTTTGGAGATAAGTTAATATGGTATGAGGATGTCAGGATACCCAGGTGGAAGGGAGGATTTCTCTTATAAGGCCTAGTGTCAGATATGGAAGTTCTCCATTCATATGTTCTGCGTACTGCCCAGAATGAGTTTAATAAGGATAAATGTAAAGGTGTGCATATAGATTGGGGAAAAAAGAAACCCACTTCTATAAGTATACAAAGGGAAAGTTGACTTGGCAGCAAAGATCATAAACTTAAGATGAATCTAAAGTGAGATATAGCTACAAAAGACAAAACTGGCATAATTTAAAACTGGGCTATTATAAGTGGTATAGGATCTAGATCTAGGAAATACTACTACTCTCGCAACATGCTACTTGTTCCACATTTGGAGTAATGTCTGGCCATGGGCACCATACCTCTACTGGGATCACTTCTGGAGTAGAGTAACTAGCAAGAAGAAGAATCCAGAAATCAGTTTGAATGTGTGAGTAAAGGAGGTCAGATATGTATGACATTGTAAATAGGGGAAGGGCTGCCACACAGAAAAAGAAAAACGCCATTTCCCATGTACTTAAGAAGCATTGAGGTAGATTAGAATCAAAAGGTGGAAAGTATCAGGAGATGATTTTTGTCTTAACATTAGCATGACCTCTTTCATTAAAGTTATGTAGACACAACAGAAACTTGTGAGATTCCCACGCTGAGAGATGTCAAGCAGGGCTAGATGATCATGGGTGGAGGTGCTGTTGAGATTTCTCTATTAAGTGAGAATCTAGTCCTTAGCAGTGCTTCTTCATGGCCAGGCATCTCTGAAAATCACCTGAATAGCTTTTTAAGATTACTGATTTCTGGGTGCCCATCCTTGATCTGGTGAATCAAAATTTCCAGCAGGGGGATCAAGAAGCTGATATTTTTTAAGTTCCTCAGGTGATTCTAATGGGCAGGCAGGTGGAATGACAATTGGATGAGGGAACTCCTAAAGTCCTTCCATTGATTCTGTGTGAGGGAGGATGAGGTATGATGTCTCGGCAGCTCAGCCATCCAGGAAGAGAGCCATCCCCCCTTCACCTGGCCTTCCTTCCATGTGAAGAATCCCCCCAGCCTGGAAAGAGACTGAACACAAAACTGCCTTCTTAATGGGTATTTATTGTTTTCTTTCCTTTCAAAGAATCTACTGGAACTACTCCAAACATTGACATCAGATCTGCTTTCAAGAGAAGGTAACTTCAAAAGGGGAATCTAGGTAGCTTTTGTATAACATGAAAGTGGAGGATTTTCAAAACACACTTTCCCTTCCTCCACACTCTATATTACAAATAAGAACAATTCTCTTCACCATAGTCAAACATACTATATATTCAAAAGTTAGTGTTCTAGAAAAGCCGTGGGTTTAAAGCCAAATCAAGTATATACTGATCATTTTTAAGAATATTCTTCTTATAGTGAAGCTCCCATTTTTAAAGGTTTTACAGTTGCCTCATAAAGTCACACTTTCAATCTATTCGTATGTGGCTTCTTCCTTAATTGCATTATTTCCCACCAAATGGCCAAAAAAGATAGATATATAAAGATACACATCTTAAATAGCATCAGTTAAGTAATGTCAGAAAAACTATATTGCTTTTCATCTAGAAATCACTTATGGAGCTGTTAAACCATGTGCCCAGAAAACCACAATTAAGTAGCTATTTACTGAAGTTAGCACTATTTAAATATTGGATTATCCTAAATGAAAGACAACTGAGTCTGCTAGAATAGAGAACACTGTAGGAAGGCAAAATGTGGATACCTATTTGATTTATTTTGCAACTGCTGAGGCTGAAAAATCAGGGGGTCAAGGAGGAAAAATAAAAATTTTTTCTAGTCTATGAGAAATGTAACTAGCCCCATCCCACCATTATTTTACTCTCTCTACTTAATTCTTCCATAACATAAATTCTTTAATGAGAGCAAATATTTTGTTCTTGCTATGACTGAATCCACATACAGTTTTGTTGAATAAGGAAAATATCCCAAACTAGTATACAGCAATGATTTAGGCTGTTAATAAAAGGCATATTTTCCTCCTAAATTATAACTAAATAAAAATTTTAATTACTTTAAAAAGATATTTAACATTACCTGATCAGTCAATTGGTATTTTTTTTTAAGTCATAACGTTTAAATCCTATTACTTTCCTTCCACCTTCCCTTCACGCCAGGTTCAGCAAATGCAGAGGTCTGAAACTATGCTCATCCTATGTACAAGTATATTTTAGGAGAAGGAGACATAGTCTACCAAATTTTGTGCTTTAAAAGAATAGAAATGTGTTTACCCCAAATGGTCTTCTCAAAATACCTGCTATTAAAGAAATTTTGAAAACACATTATTTGAGTTCAGTTCTTATGACTAGCATGTTATACACACTGTTTTTAAACCCGCAGACTCTTTTCTTAGAAACCATAACTAACATTTGTAAAGAGCAGGAAACAAAATCTTCATTAAAAAATTAAACATGTAAGTAGATATGGAGTCATTCAAATGTCAGCTCCATAGCTTCTAGTTAGAGTTTATAAGAAATCACACAGTGGCTGCATGCCTAATTTAAGATGCATTTCTCTACAGGAAAGCACTTTTTAAAAACTCCCAGTAAAAGGGTCATCAACAAGTCAAAGACAAATTTTTGAAAAATACATTTTAAAAGGCATAAATATCAACAAGAAAATGAAAAGCTTATACTTATTTCCCTTTAAAACAGAAAGGAATGCATCTTTTAACAAGCTCTGCACTAGCTCCATTTTTATGTTATGTTGGTATGACATTATCTGATTCATCTATTGATGGACACAAAGAGGTTACCTTTGAATATAAGCTTTGTACTTGTATATTTGACATTGCTACACTTCATCTTCCAAGCCAATCTCTGTCTTTCATGAACAGAGATCAGCAAAAGTCCTTTGCTTTTTACACAAGTACGTTTCTAAAGCCCCCCAACTTGCAAAAACAAAGTACTTTGTGTTGCTTGGCTTAAGTGCATTTGTGTTACTCTGTTTTAACACAAATCCAAGCAGTTTTATATATGCAATCTACAAAAATGTGTCTTCTGAAATCGTCAAGTAACACAAGCTCCTCATGTCTACTTTTCCACAAGTACATATTCCAAAAACGTAAAATGTCACTTGTGTGAAAAGAAATCGTTTGTGTTGATTTAGTCCCATGACATGGGTGCCCGTGCAAAATTGCATATACATCATATGTAGAGTGTTTGGGGGAAACTGTTGTGTCTGTGTCTCAGCATTAAACCCAGATTTGCTTTTCTTTTGTTAATGACAGTGGAGAAGGTCAAGAGGATGCAGGAGAACTTGACTTTAGTGGTCTCCTGAAACGTAGGTGAGAACCAAGTGACGGAGTGAGGCGCTGTGGCCTGGAAATCTGTTAGATACCCACTCAGAGAAGTCAAGTTTAAAGTGGATGTTTTTCAAAGAATTTCTCATTTCCTAAAATGTGTTTTGCTTATAGAACATAACAGAGTTGACTAAGAAAGAGGAAGAAACAACTGCATACTAATCCGATAAAGATTTTGGTTGACGCTTTTCAAGTTTCTTTTTAAATGTTTCATGAGTCTTCACGTATTTTCTTAGTTGGGGATGAGGAGATCTGAAACTGAGACAGAGGACTAAATACCTAGAAACCTCTGATTTCTCTTATTTCAATCATGGTTCCCTGTCATGACTGAATAAGTAAAGCCTCCATTCTCCTGCCTTTGATATTTGACCAAAAAATCAATTTCACAATTTTGGTAGAAGTCTCTGCAGGTGTGTACAATTTTAAAAAGGCAAAACTACTTCAATGTAATATTTATGATTTACTGTATTTCATCAAATCTAAGACACCATTCATTTTAAGATATACCTGTATTTTACAAATCACTAAGCAATGAAGAAATTGCTCCAAATAGTGTATTATGACACACTGTTGATTATAAGATACATCCTTATTTCAGAGATGTTTAAAATGTCCGAAAAAAGTGCAGTTTAGAAGCAATAAAATGTGGTAGTAAAATGGAAATAAATATTTAGTATTATGGCTCACACTCCCTTAACATTGTTCTCTCACAATAAAATTTATAGAATTTCATTACAGATATTTAGTACATAACCATTTTATAGGATTTCTGTCTATATGCATATATAATCATATAATATACTAAATTATATGTGTTTTATATAAAGTTATACATATCTATTTACTATAGTGCAGAAGCAAAAAAGAGAAATTGATTTTTCCTGCAATTGTGTTTAGCAAATTCATGAATAAATAGAGTAAAACTACAATTCTAAATTAATAATACAGTCATGCATCACATAATGACATTTCAGTCAACAGTGGACCGCATATACGACACTGGTCCCATAAGATCAGTACCATATAGCCCAGGTGTGTAGTAGGCTATACCATCTAGGTTTGTGTAAGTACACTCTATGATGTTTGCACAACGATAAAATCACCTAACAACACATTTCTCAGAATGTATTCCCATCATTAAGCCACACATGACTATATATAATATTGATACCAGTTTTCATTTAGCTTTTCAGGTTCACTTTTTGTTACTTTTAGTGCTTTCTATAATTATTAAAGGAACATAAGTATAAATATGCTTCACAACAAATTATAAATAGTAATAAACTGGGTTTGTACTTATTCTCAGTTTAGTTGGATGGCTTTATTCAAGTCCTTATGAACGAAAAATTCACCTCTACTCTAAACATTTAGGTGGACAACAGAAATATTAACAGGTGAAATTTATTAATTGCTGATGGATATTAGCCAATCAATAGACTTTGGCAGTATCAAATACATCTTTACTCCTTTGTATACTTCAAATAATGATTATTCTCAATAATATTTATTAATTCCCCAAATTTATTTAAAGCAATAGTGTATGAAGTGACCTTAAGTGAGCTTCACTCGTCCTCATTCTACAAGTGAGAAACCAAGGATCAGAGACGTCGAGAGACTTACCCCAAGTCACACAGCTAATTAGAGGCAGGGCAGGGACCTAAATCCAAATTTCCCCTTTCTGAGTCAGTTCACCTTCTATGACTCCATATAAGAAATATCATTCTGAATCTGCCTCAAAAGTTGGTGCTTCAGTTTATGATACAGATTGACAATGTAGGAAGATAAGAGAGCTCTTTTTCCCTACAATCATTTACTTAGCCAGGAAAACACTAAATCCTTTCTTTGTGTAGAATATAATGCCAGGTGATGGGAGGAAAGGCATCCTCCCATCCACTGCCTTTCAGTGCCTGGCATCCAGAACGGGATGAATACATATTTGTGGGAGGGAAAAGGCAGTGGTGAAAACATGGATTTGAGTCTCAACTCTCCCATTTACTAATTACATGACTTTGGTCAAACTACGTGTCCTCTCTGAGACTTGGTTTCCACATCTGTAAATGGAGAGAATAAAAAGTACTTAATAGAATTATCGTGAGAATTAAATGTAAAAAGCCTGGCTCATAGTAGATGTCAAATAAATATTCACTTGCACCAAAAATGTGACATTGTTCTCTTGAAGAGCTTATATTTGTAAAGAGACACAATACACAGACACATATCAATCAGTCAATCAATACAAATGTTTTACAGTAGATTATTAAACACTATGCTCTGATTAAAAAGAAAAAAGAACAGACTAGTCCTCCCAGCAGTTTGCAGAGTAAAAGAGATGATCTAATTAATGGTCAAAATGACTGAAGACAAAAATTATTAGAAAAATGGGCAGCAAACACGTCTCCAGTTCTCATTTTCTTTACATCCCCTAATTATGATTTTGACTCATAATTAGATTGTCGTTAACATAAGACTCTTTTAACATACTGTACTAATCAACCAGTATAACTTTAGAAATTGTTGTGTTTTCCTACTAAGTGTGAACTGCATGTGTTTTCATTGTGGTAATGACATGTGGTTACCATCTACTACTCCAAGAGTGTGTGGCAAAATCCCCATCAGAATAAATACCATTACAACCAGCATCTATATACAGCAAAAAATCTCCCTGCCCTGGACAGAGCCCATGTATTTCAAATAGGCATTAGCTAAATCGGAGTAAATCTTTTGGGCAGCATCCTGTTATGGGATTTGACCTATATAAATACCTCAAAGTTTTACTCTACATAAAATTTCTATAACTGCTTTGTACTTCACTAGCATTGTCAAGTTATTGAAATTTTGATGTAGATGAAAGTGCTGTGAATGTTATATAGGTCTATCCCAAAGCTTGGAAATGAATCAGAGGGGCCTATAGAAATTTGGGCTTTTCTCCCTACTGTAATTTAACATAGCCATGTAGATAGGGCCATGGGCAGCCAGGATGATAAATAAAGACATTCTGGTGAGTTAAGGAAATACTACAGGTGGGAGCCTTGACCTCACACTCAGGCACAAAAGGCTAAATGCTTTCATCTTGCAATTTGGAATTCAATTAAGTGATGGGGAGAAAAGAAAGGAACTGACAAGAGGTTACTGGTGTTTGTACACAAAACTTGATAAAATTAAGAATGTGGTAGAGTCGGGTGTATTTTGGTGTTCTAAGGGAAAAAAATGGTGAGGATGATCAGTTTTATGAAGCTACCAACAAAACTTGAGAAATCACACTGAAAATTATGTCCTTTATTACTGGTTTCTGTCATATAAATATTCACCTCATGGATCTAGGTATGTCTCAGTTTTCAATTTGTGCCTCTTTTTAGCTATTTTAATCTAGTTTGATACTTTAAATCCTTTCACCAGTGTCAGGAGGATACTTGAAATGTGTATGTGTGTAATTCTTCTTGGCTGAAATACAAATTTGACACAATGTAGTATGGCATCATTTTGTATTTGGGGGACTATATGTAGGCTGGAATGTGACAAAAATAGAGCATTAATAAAGTAGACTGAAGAAATGCCCACAGAGAATATATATATGTACATACATACAGATTTTAATTGCAATTCTCCAAGACTTACTACAAAATATTTAAAGGATGTATTTGAAATTTAGACTGCTTTCCGGCATTAGATTTGGTAAATTGGGCAAATTATTACCAATAGTCCAACTTCAGGACAATTTTCTTAAGCTTTTTAATTTCTCCATGTTAATAGAGGGTGTAGGTATCATTTCAGAGAGATGAAGCTAATACTTGTGTCTTGAATTTTTAAGAGGCACGTTTTCCTAAGAGTGTTGTCTAGTCCTTCCCACAAAGGTTACAGATGGACCAATGACCTCTCACTTCCTTCCATTTTCCAGATTTGCCTCAGCATCCTCCTCCAATGGGCAAAAAGACTTACATGACAATGGAAATTAGATATTCAGAAGTCATCCTTGCCTAAAGCCACCCTAATCTCTATGTTAATATTTATATTCTCCACCCCTTCCCCATGATTACAATCTAATATTTCCTCAAGAAACTCTGAAACAGGTGTAATTAATGTGACAATGCAAATATATGTAACCCATCATTTGCTAACATGATAGCATGAATCTTTTTCACACTGATGTTTAATATGTGTTGACCGGTTTTCCTGGAAAATCATATCCAAACCAGCATTATTCACAGTAAGTAGTCACTATAACATTTCCAAATTAATCTGATAAAAACTGTCAACTAAGCTTAAACAAAATCAGGACTACTTAGCCAGCAAAGGAAATCAATTTGAATGATATTTTGCATTTACACCAAGGCTCTTTCCCTAGAGTGCTTATTCCTGAGTTTGGTTTCAAAATAAAGGCAGACAGGTGCACTTTAAATCTTATGTTTTTTTAGTTATATATGTTCTCTATGTTCTTTAGTCGGTGATCAAAATTTGGGGTCATATTTTTGATAATTACACTAAGTATTTATTTTCCCCTTGTTTATGGAACCCTTAACCATTTGCTTTACAGTTTAACATTTATAATATTTTTATGATTCTTACCCAACCCGCTTCCAAAAAAGTTCAAGACGGTACTTTAAGATGAAATATGAGAGAATTTTTGGCCTCATTCACCCTTTCCCTTGACAATTTAGAAAAAAAAATCTTTTAAAAAGCATCTGTATCCACAAAAATCATACGAAAAACAAACAAAAACCCTTCCTGGCAGTTTCAAATATTTTTTGTATAAAAAAAAGCAAAAACTGGTTAGTGTACACATTTACTAATATGGTCGAAAAAATGTCATTTGCAAAATCCAAAGGTTTAATACTGTATTTGTACTGTTTCCATATATAGCTAGAGCGACTACAGCAGTGGAGGAAGGAAGAGAGCATTTTTCTTTCACAGATTAATATTTAAATCTTCCAGTTCTCAATCCGCTTTTCAAAATTATTTCAATACCAGTGTCCTAGATGAAAACTCATCTTAAGTCCCTCAAAATCTCACCGTCTGTTTAGACCTTCCAGTTGAAAATAAGTAAAAATATCTTCAGGATATTTCCACATATCCTCTTCTCCTCCTAATATTGTGTTTTTAACTAGGAAAACAAGAGTGTCAATATAAGCGCACGTTTCTGATCTTTAACTCTCTGGAAATTTCCCTGAGCCTTCAAGCAAAGCAACTAGACTTTCTTCTCGGCTTTAATTACTCAGGCTCTTAACAAAGCTTCTAACACTGAACGGAAAAATCGGTAACATACTGCGACTTTCCTCGTCTTTAAGGGCCAGTGGGCAGCTACTAAACTAGGCAATGGTTCTCCCCGGTTAGGGAGGTGAAGCAGCAGGAGGAAACACCCGAGGTAGACGTGTGGGAGCTGCTGAAGAATGCGAAGCCCAGCGAGTACGAGAAGATCGCCTTCCAGTACGGCATCACCGACCTCCGCGGCATGCTCAAGCGGCTCAAGCGCATGCGCAGAGTGGAGAAGAAGAGCGCAGGTGAGCCCGCCCCGGGGGGCGTGGCAGCGGGGATTGCTTCCTGTGCACGCGAAAGACGTGACCGTGAACCCCATCCCGTCATCCCTCCAATTTCCCGCTGGGTTTGGGGTGGTGGTAGGTGGGGTGAGATTTGCAGGGGTTAAGTGTCCCTTGGTTACTTTGGCCTTCAGGTGAAGTAGTCCACTGCCCCGCACATCGCTGGCTATGCGGGTAGCGGACAGACAGCTATTGAAGGTTTCAGGTTACATAAGAATTATATTAGGGTACCACATACAACATGAAATGGAATATTGAATATTCCCGCTGTCACTGGGAATTTCCCAGTAGCCCCTTTCTCCAGCCTCCACATTTCCCTCCCTCTCGAATTCTTGATTCTTACTTAGGCGGAGTAGATTCGATGTCTCTTTGTTGTACCATCATATTCTTCCATCCATTTGATGGGCTGTGAGGAATTCACTTCTCACATGCAACAAGATTCTCAAAGTGTTTTGTAAAACAGCTGTGCTGTTCCCAGGGGATCTGAAGTGGATGCAGTTTGTTGTGGTTGTAAATACCTTTTTTAAAAAAATTACTTTGAGATGTTGAAATTTAAAATTAAAAAAAAAGAAATACATTTTAAATTGATCATTAGCTCTTCGAAATTTCCTATACTTGGTCGTTGTCAGTTATTGGTTTTATGACACATCAGTTTAATATATCAATCCCATTGTTTATTGTTTGTTAATGTTCAAATAGAATCTAAAAAATCTCACCACGTCTTTTTAAAAATCTGCCCTTATTTCTAAACCTCTCTGTAAACTGGTTGAGAAATAGCTCCAGGGAAATATAGAAGTGTTAATTTTGTTTTGTTTACATAACTTAGCCTTCCTCACCATCTCAGAATTCCCAGAGTTTTATTTCTGAGAGGTGTCTGAGACTGTATAGTCACAAACATGTGGATGCTAAGGTGTAGAGCCCCCGACCTCTTTTCCCCCACACTGCCCTTCTTATTCTTACCACTTGGCTCTGAATTGACGTCTTGAGGTACGTGATAGATAGCTTGTTTTAAAGCTAGTGTTTATTTTCTCTTGTTAAAATATGAGGAAATAAGCTTGTTTAAGCAATAGTATGATAAAGTTGGACTTGAAATACAAGCATGACAACTTCACGAGGTATTCCACACTTAAATGTATTTTCCAAACTGTCTAAATGAGAATTATTATCTTCAAAATCAGAAAAAATATGAAATTAAAAAAAAAGTTAACTATCTCTGTTTAGGACCTTTCAAAGGCAATATTTTTAAAAGCTACTATGTTTTATGTTATTTAAAATATTTTTAAGTCCTGAGTTCCTAACTATATATGTAAGGGGTGTTTTAAATGTGCCACCATTTGGGCAAGTTTCCACGGTGCAAAGACTTTGATAAACCTGCTATTTCAATTAGTCAAAGGCATTCAATTTAGTCTTATGAGTCGTTGAATTTATCTCATAAATTTTATGATAAAAAAACTCTCTGCAAAAGAAGTACAAAGATAATACCAAGGATCCTGAGAGTAATCATGCTAGGAGAATAAGCATGTTCTTCAAGTTTGATTTCATTTGGATGATTTATATTATACATCCCCCGAAGAATTAGGACAATCATTTTTAAAGCTTCATCAATAATTCTTTTCTTATGTTTCTTCCAAAAACATGTGGATTCTCTTTAAGTTTTTAAACTATCTTAATGTATATAAATTGACATAGAATTTTAAAATATAAAGGGTAATTTGGAAGATTCCTAATTTTTTTCTTCTCCAAGTCTCAAGTATTCATTTAATTTTAGGTTTGCATACATATATTGAATATTTAAGTTTATAGCATATATATACACATACTAACATAGTTTTTGCTCCTTCTTTCTATCAGCTTTTGCAAGAATTCTTGATCCTGCATATCAGGTTGATAAAGGAGGCAGAGTAAGGTTTGTTGTGGAACTGGCAGATCCAAAGTTGGAGGTGAAATGGTATAAAAATGGTCAAGAAATTCGACCCAGTACAAAGTAAGTGGACTTTTCAAATAATCAGTGATAACTATATAAACAAATGGTAGTTTGACTTAATTTTCTATGAATAAAAGCACTTTTTAGTTTATAATGCAAAATCATAAGGAGAGAGAGTAAAATCTTTTCATGTATTTTGGAACCATTAAAATTATAGTGCTATATAAATCAAACCTTGTTTTGGGGTGTTTTTGGGGGGCGTTTTTTGTTTTTATAACTGGTCATCCTGTATTTTATATGGCAACTCTAATCTTTTTTTCTTTTTTTGAGGAAGATTGGCCCTGAGCTAACATCTGTTGCCAATCTTCTTCTTTTCTTCTGTTTTCTTCCCAAAGCCCCCAGTTCATAGTTGTATATCCTAGTTGTAAGTCCTTCTAGTTCTTCTATGTGGGACGCTGCCTCAGCATGGCTTGATGAGTGGTGAATAGGTCTGTGCCCAGGATCTGAACGAGTGAACCCTGGGCCGCTGAAGTGGAACGCATGAACTTAGTTAACTGCTGTGCCATCAGGCTGGCCCTCTAAACCTTGTTTTATGTTTTAATTCTATACAGACTATTTCAGGTGATTCTCAGTTATGGTTTTGTGTCACTATAGGTTATATGTGATTATTTCAGAGCATTGCCAAACTTCTCCCAATTTTTAAAATAAAATTCTGAAAAATTGTGAAATATGTATTTGATATACCAGCTGAGAGTCACACCTTATAATCAGATAACTTTTGTTTTTCCAGAATAGCTTCTAAAGCCTGTGTTTTATTATTTCTTGGTCCTCTCCCAAATGAAGGAGACAGACTAATCCCTGATGTCTGTTGGTATCGCTAGTCTATTATGAAACTACTTTACAGAGATTCTTCTTAGCTTGAGAGATTTTCAACTCCAATTTAAGTTAACAGGAGCCATGTGCATATTTATAAAATACTTTAATCCTGAAAATCTGTGACTTCTGTAGTACAATTAGGTGGTTTCCAAATTCTTGATGTGGTCATGCCTACAGAGTGGCTGTGATGATGTTTATATCTGGTAAAAATCTCTTGAAGGTGGCCTGAATTTACCAAAAAGATAATTTTACTTGTTTATCTTTATCCAGGAAATGTTGTTTAGTATTTTGTTCTTGAAGTCTTCAATTTGAGAATTTCCCTAATGAGAACTTTTTCTTTAGTCTGTTATAATGCCCTAATATACCCATCCATAATCCATGTCATAAATAATTAAATTTTACCATCTTCTTGGCTTTTAGCTTTCCATTTTCAAATACTCAAGTTCTTTCTTAGCAGATAGTAACTGTAATATGATAACACTAGTTCTTAAGCTCATATAAGAGAATATCACATTCTATAGAATTACTATATTAGTTTATTATTAGGGATTGTGTTCATACTATTGCTTAAATTGTATAATCATTTATTCGCCCAACAAAATCTGTGTCAGTGGGCTAGGCAAGGAGTGGAATCAATGAATCAATGAGTAAGATCAAGTCTCTGCCCCTCTATAATGTAATTGGTAAAGTAAATGAATTTTTAAAAACGTACGGAGTTAAAAATCTCTCTGACAACCTCAGCCCTATTTTCCAACGAGTTAAAAAATTATAAGTAGCAATGTGAGTACTGATTTATATTTGAAATAAAAAACCTTATATAAAAGAAAACGGAAATTAAATATTATGTGTAAATATGCGTATGTATTACATTATGTATTATAAAGATAAAAATCGGTTTCATGTTTGATGTTTATTAAACCATAAGATATTCTACATAATGGCAGATCAAAATTATATCCCTGACTTTCAAATATTACCAAATTACAAGCCAAATTTGCTGGCAATAAAGAAAAGAATAAGATCAAGTTCATGGCCTCTGTTTATCTTTCTCCTATTTAAAACAGATACATCTTTGAGCATAAAGGATGTGAAAGAATCATGTTTATCAATAACTGTTTGCTAACAGATGATTCGGAGTATTATGTGACAGCTGGTGATGAGAAATGTTCCACTGAGCTCTTTGTGAGAGGTAAAGTGAACTCTTTTACCATAGTCATCCAGAGCCGATGGCTCTCCTCCTAGGGGTAATCATCAAAATGAAAGTGATGAGGTGAGATCCTGAACTCCAGAACAGAGCTGGTAGTACCTCCAGAAATGGTTTAGCTTGGGCGTTAGATTGGCTCTGCGTTGAAGCTTCTCTACGCTGGCAGCTACTGTGTATCCTAATTAATCTTCAGGTTTGTTGAAGACTAGAAAAGTCAAGGGGAAAAAAAAAATTACTGAGTAAAAATGCCTTGTGGTTTTGACTCAAGCAAGCAATATTTTGCAATATAATTGCTCTAGTTATAGCTTCTGAAACCCAACAAAGTCAATTAGGTAATCCTCATGTCACACGCTCAGCTGATCACAAATAGATTTCTCTTGAAACCAGCTTTAGTAATAAAAGGGCATCAATGGTTGGCACAGAGAGTACTGAAGACCATCATTTGCTAAGACATCATGGAAAGAGCTGGAGGGTGTCAATGAAGCCATGAATCAGTTGTTTTCTTTATGAGGCCCTCTGATTAAAACAACTCTGCAATCTCTATCATCCATTTAGAACCAGAATCAAAGAATTTTAGTGTTGTAGGTTCTCCTTCATCAGAAATGTCTATTTGCCAAAATGTCTTATTTGCCAGGAGAAGGATATTTGATACATTTTTGTCTGCTCTTTAGAACAATAATTTATTTCATTTGAAGAGTTCTGAGAAAATTGAGAAAACTTACCCAGGGCTGCCAGCTATTTATTTTGCCAAGAAGAGTCATCAAAACCTCACCTACTATCTACCACCATCTAACCAAAGCTCTATGATAGATGATACTTTCTTACTGTTGGTGTTTCATCTGTGAATAAATCCTGGGGTCATGAGGCAGGTTTTAGACATTTAATGATTCTGATTCTCCCTTTTTTCACACTAGAGCCTCCAGTTTTGGTGACCAAACAGCTGGAAGATATGAATGCTTACTGTGGGGAGAGAGTGGAATTAGAATGTGAGGTGTCTGAAGATGATGCCAATGTAAAATGGTAAGTAGCTTTCCTGAGGTCTGTGCATTTTTAATAGACAAAAAAAAAAATACCTTCATAGTTTGGAGAACAGAAAATGGCTTTCACACATATGAAAAGAATCTCAACCTCATTCGTGTTAGTAGAAATGGTAACTAAAACTATACTAAGATACTGGGGGTTTTTTCACCTATGAAGCTGAAAAACGAGTCAGAAATCTATATTGGTGAGGATGTAGGGAAGTAGGTGCTTACTAATAAGTGGATGGCTCAAGATTACCCAGATCTATTTGACTCTGAAGTCCATGGATGCTATTAACCTCTACACCATGGTTACTCTCACTATGCCATACTGGGAACTTACATGGAAAAATGTACTTTTTGTTTTCACTTTACTCCTAGTCACTTTATTGTTACAGTAGCTCAGAAAAATATTTTGGACCGAGAATCATCAATTACTTTAAAAAGTAAAACTTTTTTTTGGTCAGTTGGGAAGTGTTTCCTCAAATTCTCTGTGAGCAACCTCAAAATTAAAGACTAGAAGATTCAGAATCTTAAAATGAAATGTTTTGTTGGGAAGTCTAGTAAATTATACAGCAGGAATCTGTAGTAATTGGTACAGAGTTAATTGTTCATTCTAATCCAGAATTATTGCTATCTTTAAAATGTATTAAAACATTATTCTTACTAGTATGTGTCAAGAACCCAAACGTGCATAATATCCACTCTTAGCATCTTCATCTGATTGATCTTGAATGAAAAGAGGGGTTTATGTTCTTTTAATTGTGATTTTTCAGACAATACTTGTTACAATATCAATCCATTGATAGATGGATTCATACATACTTTAAGCCAACAAATAGCTCTTGAACGTCTGGTATCTATAGTGGGGTAAAGTGAAAAACAAGACCAACAAGGTCAGTCTCCTGAAGGGTCTTTTATGAAACTTTTTTATAATCTATTTTAACTCAGGTTTAAGAATGGTGAGGAGATCATCCCTGGTCCAAAGTCAAGATACCGAATTAAAGTTGAGGGCAAAAAACACATTTTGATCATAGAAGGAGCAACAAAGGCCGATTCTGCAGAATATTCTGTAATGACCACGGGAGGACAATCATCTGCCAAGCTTAGCGTTGGCTGTAAGTCAGACTTCCTTGGATGTCTTCCACTTTGGCTTACTGGTAGTGTTGCATTTGTTAATTCAGTTTTAAGAAAGTCAATCTCTTTCATTTCTACTTGTGGCGATTTTAAATATGTAAAATTGGATTCCATTCTAGCTGAGTGTCTATGTCATATCAATTAGAGACTCTGAGAAAAGAACCAATTACCCAGTTTAATAATAGAGCATCAATATTGGGAAGGAAGTATAAAAATCACCTGCCAGAGAAGTTACCCAAATGGTTAAGGAATATTTTAATCCCAAAACCATATAAATGGATGATAAATACTTAGATATGATATCAAATCCTGATAGTTTGTTTAATCCATAGATTCATCAAATAAACAGTCAACATTCTGAAATTACATTTGGGGTGAGAAGTTACTCAAACTAACGGGGCTCAACTGAGAATATTGTAAGAGCTCTTTTGTTAACAGGATTCAGAGGCATGAGAGAATTCATGTACTTCTCCAAATGCCTCCTAACAGTAGTCAGTTCTCGATGGCAGAATCTGTCCCTTCCAGTTAGCCATGAAATTTAAATAGCAAACCCCTCAGGAAGATTGGTAATACATGCAGAGCAGACATCCTGCTTCCTTACTTCTTTCTTAGTTTGGTTGTGATTCATATGATTGTTGAATTATTCAGAAGTAATCTGAATATATTCCCTATGTTTCTTGGAATGGTGGCCATTTTAGTTGAATATCAAAAAAAGTTTTTCAACCATAGGCAGATCCTTATCTGATATTTGTATCCTTTTAAAGCAATTACAGTCAGTTCTGCTATAATGCAACATATGCATTTCTAAAAATCACTATGCTATCCAAAGTCGTGAAATAAAAAACAAAGGGCTAATAGGGAAAATGGGGTTATGGGCACAACACTTGAAATTTTTATCAGCGACACAGTAAAAAAAAATGATAAGAACCTAACAAAAAGCTATAGCACAGTTTTACACATGTCAAATGGTTAATAAATACTACAATAAATATGGTACTTTACCTTGAAAAAGACCTGAAATTTGCTTGTGGAAGTGGTGTCAGAAGGGTTGCAGCTTGTGAGCTACTGTGAAGTGGCAGAAGGAGGTTATTTGAAATTGGATGGGTAGTGGTAATCTCAGATGTGCATGGGTGCAGCTCATATCACATGGGTGAACTGGTAGCTGGTAGATGTTTGAGGTGTGAGTGTGTTTTGTGCAGTCCTACCTGGCTCAGTTCAGCTGGGTGTAGTTTTCTGGATTCACCTAGTTTTCTCATGAATGAAATCGTGCTTAATCAAACATGAAATTTGTGTTATGTTTCAGTTGTTCCCTAACATATCAATTGGAACAAATTCTCATTTTTAAAACAAGCAGTATAGTAAAACTGACTGTATCATTGTTAAATGACACCATCTTGGCCTGTCTGGAGTTTGGGTTTGGCACTTACAACTGTCTATAATTTCTGTAGTGAAACCTCTGAAGGTATTGACACCTTTGACCGATCAGACTGTAAAACTTGGAAATGAAATCTGCTTGAAGTGTGAAATCTCTGAAAACATACCAGGAAAATGGACTAAAAATGGCCTACCCGTTCAGGAGAGTGACCGTCTAAAGATTGTTCACAAAGGAAGGTAAACAAGCCAGGCAACCCATAAGTGAGGACTGGTCCTCATCTCCACTTTCCCCACTTCCTAAATTACATATTTGATGAAGATGTTTGGAGAGTAGTCATGGGGAGAGGATCTATTTCTGATTCTTTGCTTCCAAATAGCAAGAACATGTGATTTCTCTGTTGAACAACCTGTCCTACCTGTAATCCTTTATCTGCCCCTCACAGTATGGTGCTTTCTCTGTTCAAAACCCATCGACTGATTCTTTCCATCTAAACATGAAGTTAGAGGAATGATACTGAATTCTAGCTGAGCAACTGGTTGAAATGGATTGGTCCCTAACCAATAAGTGTCACATGACCTTTCCACAATTTGGGGGGAGGACGTAATGTCCTAGAATCTAGCGAACATCTAAGGCAAGGGTTCTTAACCTTGAATCATGGATCCTTAGGAGATCGTGAATGAACTTCAAGGGGCCCCATAAGTCCCCTGAAATTGTAAGCAAATTCTGTGTGTACAAACATACATGCTTTTCTCCAGAGAGAGGATCCACAGTGCCCATCAGCTATTCACTGCTTCATAGCCCCAATAAAGTTAAGAACTATTGCTCTTGGTTTGACATATAAAGCCAAAGTCAAGATTATAAGTTCTTGAATCTTAAAGTATGGCATTAATGAGATATTATGTCTTGCCTTTTTGAAGCTATGAAATGAAGAAAGGAATAACAGATTCTTGCATATATAATAAGCAGGCTGTATTTGCAGAGATAATTTCATATACTCCAAAATGAATATTTAATGTGGATCAATAAATAGGATAATTAAGTCTTCACATTTGTATTCTCTCTCTCTCTCTCGCTCGCTCACTCTCTCCGGCCTGCACGAAATAAGTTAATCAGATAAAGGCCAGTGTCTCTTCAGTTTGGCCATATACAATCTGAATCTTTGCAAACTCTCAGAAACATGTTTTTCTTGTTTCCTTAGAATCCACAAGTTAGTGATAGCCAATGCTCTCGTTGAGGATGAAGGTGACTATGTATTTGCACCAGATGCCTACTCTATCACTCTGCCTGCCAAAGTTCATGTTGTTGGTGAGTAGATAAATGAAATCATTGCAGAGCTGTGTTCTTGTTTGTTTGTTTTGCTTACCTTGGAAATATAACATATTCAGAAAGATGAGATATTTAAAGAAAAAATACATGAATTGGCATTAACCACTCATCATAATATTTGATTCTTAAGAAGTCTTACAATGAAGTGGTTTTGCAAGGTGCCAGGCACCAATTACTTTGCGTCCTCTTATTTTCTTTTTGGCCAGATAAAATACTGATTACCACCAGTGTTTAGCACTAGCCAAGTACTAGCCCAGATAGTCACACAGAAATGACTGTCTGATAACAAAGCCTGTGTTTAATATTCCAGATCCTCCTAAAATCATCCTGGATGGTCTTGATGCTGACAATACAGTGACAGTAATTGCAGGAAACAAGCTTCGTCTTGAGATTCCTATCTCTGGAGAACCACCTCCTAAAGCCTTATGGAGCCGAGCAGATAAGGTTTGTTCTACACACATATGCACATGCATGCGCACACACACACACACACACACACACACACAGCCCACCCCACTGCCTGCTCTCCACTAGTCAGATGAAAGAAGAAGGCAAATAAGTTTATATGGGTACAGTACAGATATAATTCCTTTGAGAAAGAAAGATAACGGATTTTCAGGCAAATCTAATAATCATTCACTTACTTTCCATATTTCTGACTACGTATTATGTGACCAGGCGTTTTTGTGTGTGTGTGTGAGGAAGACCAGCCCTGAGCTAACATCCATTGCCAATCCTCCTCTTTTTTGCTGAGGAAGACTGGCCGTGGCTGACAAGCAGTGTGCCAGCAGGCGTCCGGGATCCGAACCCACAAACCCCGGGATGCCAAAGCGCAACCTAAACCGCTGCGCCACGGGACTGGCCCCAAGCATGTTTTTATGTGCAGTGAACAAGATCTCATCTTTCATTCTAATGGGTGTCAAAGAATGGGGTAAAAGAGGAGTAGACAATCAATTATTAAATAAATAAATAAACAAAATCACTTTAGATAAGTGCTATGAAGATTTAAAAAAGGGTAATATGATTAGCAAGTGACAGTGCGGTGAATGAAAACAGCCTCTATAAATGACAACAAGGAACCCATTATGTTAAGACCAAAGGAAAAAGATTTCTGAGTAAAGGCAATGCAAGTGCAAAGGACAAGGGGGAGAGAATGACCTTGATGTGTTGGAGGAACAGAAAGAAATCCAGTGTGGCTGGGGCAGAGTGAGCGAGGAGGAGAATAATAAATAAGGTTGGAGTGGTAGAGTGCTTGAGTGTGACTCTGTGGCTTCCTATATATACTGTTTTATGGGCAGTAAAACTATCCCATATTATAGTATAATTATAGATACATATCATTATAGATTTGTCAAAACCCATAGAATGTACAACACCAAGAGTGAACTCTAATGTAAGCTGTGGACTTTGGGTGATAATGATGTGTCAATGTAGGTTCATCAATTTGTAACAAAAGTACTGCTCTGATGGGGGATGTCAATAGTGGGGGAAGTTGTGCCTGTGTGGGGATAGGAGTTATATGAGAATTCTCTGTACTTTCAATTCTGCAGTCAACCTAAGTCTGCTCTAAAAAATAATTTATTAATAAAAAAATAATTGGAGAGTGTTTCCTCCTTTTCTATTTTCTGGAGTGGAAAAAAAAAAAGAGCACCATGTGTAATTGGAGTCTCCAAAGAGGGAGATAGAAAAATATATAAAGAAATAATGACCCAAATCTTCCAAATTTGATAAAAACTATAAAATCGCCGATGCAAGAAGCTCAATAAAACCCAAGCACAAGGAGCATTAAGAAAACTACACCAAGACCCATCATAATCAAATTGCTCAAAACCAGTGATTAAGAAAAAAAATCTTCAAAGTAGACAGAGAAAAAGGTCACACTGAATACCTAAGAACAAAGGCAAGGATGACAGCAGATTTCTCTGGAAGCAAGGCAAATGAGAAGACAGTGGAGCAACATCTTTAAAGAAAAATACCTGTCAACTAGAATTCCATACTCAGTAGAAATATTTTCAGAAATGAGGGCAAAATAAAATTATTTTCAAATATACAAAAGCTAAAAGAAATCATCACCAGCAGACCAGCACTACAAGAAATGCTAAGAGAATTCTTAAGTTAGAAGAAAAATGATTCCAGATGGAAACATTTTCACAGAACAAAGAGCATCAGAAATGGTAACTACATGGATAAGCATGTAAGAGTTTTTTCTTATTTAAATCTCTTAAAAAGATAATTATTTAAACAAAAATAATAACAATGCACTGTGGGGTTTATAACATAAATGTAAGTAAACTTTATGACAATAAAAACATAAGATCAAGAGGAAAGAAATGGAAGTAAGGACTTGGAGGGGTGAAATGAAAGTATGCCATTGTAAGTTTCTTTTGCTATTCATGAATCATTATAACATCACATGAAGGTAGATGTGAAAAGTTAAGGATGTGTACTATAAACTCTAAAGGAACTATTAAAATAATAAAACAGAGTTGTAGCTAATAAGCCAACAAAGGACATAAAATGGAGTCACAAAAAATATTTAATTTATCCAAAAGAAGGCAGAAAAAGAGGTACAAAGAAGAGATGGGACAAGTAGAAAACAAATAGCAAGATGATAAAATTGCAAAGAGAAATAGATAAGTTAGAGATTTCACTGCTCTTCTCTCAATAGTTTATGGAACAAGAAGACAGACAATCAGTAAGGATATAGAAGATTTGAACAATACCATCAACCATCTTGGTCTAGTTGACATTTATAGAACACTCCATTGAACAAAGCAGAATGGGCATTATTTTAAAAGGCACATGGGAAATTTACCAAGATAGACTATAAATAAGTCTCGATTTATTGAGGTTCAAAAAGATTCAAGTCATGCAAGGTATGTTCTCTGGCCATAATGGAATTAGTTAGAAATCAATAACAGAAAGATATCTTGGAATATTTCCAAGTAACATTTTTTTTTCTTTTTTTTTTGTGAGGAAGACCAGCCCTGAGCTAACATCCATTGCCAATCCTCCTCTTTTTTGCTAGGGAAGACTGGCCCTGGGCTAAAATCCATGCCCATCTTCCTCTACTTTATATGGGACACCGCTACAGCATGGTTGACAAGCAGTGTGTTGACCAGTGCCGGGATACAAACCCGTGAACCCTGGGCTGCCAAAGCGTGACCTAAACTGTTGCACCAGTGGGCTGGCCCCCCAAGTAACATTTTTCTAAATAATTCATGGATCAAAGAAGTAATCACAGAGAAATTAGGAAATATTTATGGACATATCACCTATCAGAATTTGCAAAATGCCACTAAATCAGCACTACATGGCCATATATCTATTAAAGAAGTGGAATTTGTAATTAAAAACTCTTCACAAAGAAAATTCCAGGTCTAGATGTCTTTATTGGAGAGTTCTACCAAACATTTCAGAAAAAAAATATTACCAATCCTACACAAACTCTTCCAGAAAATTGAAGAAGAGAGAATAGGAGTATTTTCCAACTCATTTTTGCAGGCCAGTATTCAAAACCAGAAAAAGACATTACAAGAAGAGAAAACTACAAAGCAATATCACTCATGAACATAGATGAAAAAGTTCTAAACAAAATTTAGCAAATCAAATCCAACAATTTATAAAAGGATTAATACATTATGAGCAGATGGGGTTTATCCCAGGAATGCAAAGTCTAGTTTAACATTTGAAAATCGATTAATATAATTCACCATATTAACAAACTAAGGGAAAAAATACCATCATCTCAATAGACAGAGAAAAACATTTGACAAAATTCAACATCCATTCCTAATCAAAAATCTCTCAGCAAACTAGGAAGTGAAAGGAACTTCCTCAACATGATAAAAGGCATCCATGAAAATCCTACAACTATCATCCTACTTAATGGTGAAAGACTGAATGCTTTCCCCCTAAGATCAGGAACTGTCACCATTTCTATTCAACATTATCCTGAAGGTTCTAGCCCAGACAATCAGACAAAAAAAAGAAATTAAAGGCATCCATATTGGAAAGGAAGAAGTAGAATTGTCTTTATATGCAGATGATAGTCATCAATGTAGAAAATCCAATGTAATCTACAAAAAAACTACTAGAACAAATGGTCATAGTAGCCTTATTTGTAATATCCAAAAGCTGAAAATAACACAAAGGCTCCCCAACAGGTGAATGGATAAACAGATTGTAGGATATTCATACAATGGAATACTACTCAGCAATAAAAAGGAATGAATTTACTATCTATGCAACAACTTGGATGAATCTCAAAATAATTATGATGAGTGAAAGAAGAAAAAAAAGAGTATTTTTTAAAATCCATTAAAACTGACAATACCAAATGCTAGCAAGGATATGGAACAATTAAACTCTCATACAGCACTGATGAGAATGCAAAATCATATATCCACTTTGAAAAACAGTTTGGTAGTTTTTTATAAAGTTAACCATGCACTACAACTCTACAGTGCTAATCCTAGGTATTTACACAAAAGAAATGATAACACAAGAACCTGTACATGAAGGTTTATAGCAGCTTTATTTATAATTGTCAAAACCTAGAAACAACCCAAAAGTCTGATGGTACATACATGCAGTTTATACATACATAAACCATCTGCACATGGACTAGTAATATATGTAGCAACATGGATGAATCTAAAAAGCATCATGTTCAGTAAAAGAAGAACTCAAAGGCTACATACTGTTAGATTCCATTTATATGATATTCCGGAAAAGGGAAAACTATAGGAACAAATAAGAGACCAGTGGTTGCCAGGGATCACGGTATGGGGTGAGTGAGCAGACTGTCAAGGAACATTGGGACACCGTTGGAGGTAATGGAAATGGTCTGTATCTTAACTGTGGTGGTGGGTACACAATCATAAATTTTTCAAAATTTACAGAACTGTATATCTAAAAAGTGTGAATTTTACTCTATGTAAATTATAGCACAACAAACAAAATAAAATATAGGAAACTAAAGAGGATAATGTAGCGCCACTCTAAGGAAATATTTTTCTTTTCACATTAAAAAAACAGGACATCTTTTATAATCTTAAGACTAAAAGTTGGTAAATAGAGGAAATTTTGTTCTGTTATAAAGTAGAAGAATTATGAAAACGATTTCAGATATTCTTAGTGTTGTCACAATTTTATGTTATTGAAGACATGTGCGTCCTAATCCAGACACAAAAGAGTAAAGAGTTAATTTAATAGCTAGTGGCAAATTACCCACTTTCTAAATTACCTTGACTTTCTGTTTCTCCTCTTTGTATATCGGCTGTTCATTGTCATATAGAAGATATAACTTGGGAATCAGAAAAATGTAATGCTGCTTGAAATTTCTGGTTTAAGAAAGAAGTATGGAAGAAGAAGAAGATGATGATGGAAAAGGAGGAGGAGGAAGTGGGGAGGAGGAGGAGGAGAAAGTAAAAGAAAGAAAATATAATAGAAGGCTCAACCTCATTACCTCATTCTGTCTTTACTTTGGGAATTAGATGTTCATTCTTCCGTGTCCTTTTGGAAGGGAAAAATCAATACTCAACAACTTGTGTGGAAAATTGGCATCACAGCCTTCTTCAAACCTTTTCAATATTTTTAAATTTTCAAGATTTCTAAAGAAATGAACAATTCATTATTTAGTTTCTGATATGAGTTTAAGTATTCTAATTTCATATAGAAAGAGACTCCTCTCCTAGAATGATACTTCTGCACTCATGTTTTCAGTCCTCCAACTTTTTCTTTGGTGAGTTAATGGTTAGTGGGCTTTGGAGTCAAATTCCAGTTCTACCACTTCTTAGCCATGTGGCCTTGGGCTACAGTCTTGTCATGTGTAAATGGATGATAATACAGTAGTTCCTCCCAACCCCATCCGCGGTTTCACTTTCCGTGGTTTCAGTTACCCTTGGTCAACTTTGGTCTGAAAACATTAAATGGAAAATTCCAGAAATAATTCATAAGTGTTAAATTGTGCACTGTTCTGATTAGCGTGATGAAATCTCACGCTGTCCCACTCCGTCCTGCCTGGTTCATGAATCATCCCTTTGTCCAGCCGATGCATGCTGTATATGCTACCTGCCCGTTAGTCACTGAATAGCCGTCTTTGTTTTCAGATCACCTGTCACAGTATCCCAGTGCTTGTGTTCAAGTAACCCTTATGTTAGCTAATAATGGCCCCAAGGTGCAAGGGTAGTGATGCTGGCAATTCAGATATGCCAAAGAGAAGCCATAAAGTGCTTCCTTTAAGTGAAAAGGTGAAAGTTCTTGACTGAATAAGGAAAGAAAAAAAATTGTATGCTGAGGTTGCTAAGATCTATGGTAAGAAAAGATCTTCTATCCATGAAATTGTGAAAAAGGAAAAAGAAAGTCATGCTGGTTTTGCTGTAACACCTCAAATATGTATGTATAGGAAAAAACATAGTATATATAGGGCTTGGTACTATCTGTGATCTCAGATCTCCACTGGGGGTCTTGGAATGTATCCCCCCGCAGATAAGCGGGAACTACTGTACCTTTGCCCTTAGAGTTGATGGAGGATTAAACTAAGAACATATATTTTAGGCATTCGCACCATGTCCAGCTTAAATTATAAGGCAGTTTGGAATAGTCCTTGTTGTTGTGTAAGTCATGCCACATTTTGTTTCTTTCCTCCTTAGGCTATCATGGAGGGCAGCGGCCGGATAAGAGCAGAATCTTACCCTGACAGTAGCACTCTGGTTATTGACGTAGCAGAAAAAGACGACTCTGGTGTTTACCACATAAATCTGAAAAATGAAGCTGGAGAAGCACATGCAAGCATCAAGATTAAAGTTGTGGGTAAGTCTCCTGGGTCAACAAACCTCTAGAATCAAGTTGACATGTCTAGATGCAGACTCTGCTAGCCCTTGGTTCTCTCAGCTTTTCTGGGTAGCCAACAAAGAGAAACACAGTGTAGCTCTATTTTATAAATCACTGTCTTTCTTCTTCTACCTTTGCCACTTCTTTTCTTTCCTTTCCTTCTTTTTTCTTCCCTTTTCTTTCTCTTCTTTTTTCTTGCCTAGAGGACTTATTGCAAGAATGAGTGGCAAAGGTTAGCCATCTTGGGTTTCCGGTCATTAGCTCTCCGCAGTCATATGCCCTTTCGATGTCCTTTAAAGTCACTGAAACACAATTGCTAAATAATTTCCCACATCACAATCATTGTAGAGAAGTAAGATCCACTTTGGATGACCAACTAAGTGCATTTTGCCTAAGTCTGAAACAAAGTGAAATGAATCTAGCAGATTACTAGTGGTCCAGGGTCTCATGATCTCTTCATCTCCCTTTAGTTTTCCCTTAAGAGAAACATTTCAGGGGCTGGCCTGGTGGCGTAGTGGTTAAGTTCGCACCCTCCGCTTAGGCAGCAAGGGGTTCTCAGGTTCGGGATCCTGGGCGCGGACCAGCGCAGCGCTTGTCAGCCATGCTATGGTGGAGTCCCACATAAAGTAGAGGAGATGGGCACGGGTATTAGCCCAGGGCCAGTCTACCTCAGCAAAAAGAGGAGGATTGGCAATGGATGTTAGCTCAGAGCTAATCTTCCTCACAAAAAAAGGAAAAAATAAGAATCGTACTTCAAATTGACCAAAAACTAAGATCACTTTATCAGGCACTGAACTATATTTACAAGACATGGTAACTTGCCATTTTTGACTTGGATTTCTACCAGTCAACATCCTGAATCTTCCAACATGTAAAATTTACAAGAATCAGTCCTTGATTCAGTTCTGCTGGAAGTTCACTTTGTAGTTTAAAAAAAATCGTATCTGACATTTAGGCAATAATTTCTCAGTTACCATTTTCAAGGGAAAGAACAATAGTCTTGGGTTTCATGTGGGGCTTGTTCTCTAATGTTGTGACACTAGTTTAAAGGAATTTATTTTTATTTTTACCGGGCTCACCTTCCCTTATCTCATATGGAGCACAACTGTTTGCCCAAATTAGTTACTAAGTGCATTTCAGTAAACATGGAAAAGTACTCAGAAATAACACTGCTTCTATGATTACCACCAAAGAATATATGTTCCAGTTAACATTTTTCTTCATGCTCTCTCTGTCTCTCATTTTATTTTACGTTTGCTACAGACATCCCTGATCCTCCAGTGTCACCGACTGTGACAGAAGTGGGAGATGACTGGTGCATCATGAACTGGGAGCCTCCTGCCTATGACGGAGGGTCCCCAATCTTAGGTAACTGCATGTTGGTCAGCCTGCGGAACTGCCAGTGGAATTGGTGTCCTCTTTATGCGCATTAGCGCAGAGTACATTTTAAAATATTGCATTTAGGAGAAAACCTTTTATACTGTGACTTTAAATATCCATCCAAATTGAAATATACTTTGGGACGCTCTGTAAGTACTCAAGATTTAAATAGCTCTGATGACTATCATCTGACTGCCTGTTCTCATTTTTGTTTGATATTTATACTCAATATCTAATTTTGGAACAACTATAAGTCTAACTTTAAGCTGTTCTAGTTAGTAAACGTCTAGTTCCGTAGAATTATGTCTATGAAGAAATTTCTTTTAGAGTTAAATACTTAGAAGAATTTGCTTCCCCTATGGAACAAGAATTTTTTTCTACTGACTAATAATGAAACTCACAAAACTGGTCATTTTCCCCTTCTTACCTACAATGCTGGGACTCAGAGCCAAATCTATTGCTCAACTATAGCAACTGCATAAGTTGCTATGGCCTACATATCTGTCATCTGTTTTTCTTTCTTCTCTTCCTAATACAATTTTAATTTTTTCTAGTCCTGTTATTTTTATCTATATACTATGATATTAATATTTGTATTCTCTGTAATCTCTCTTAAACAACTGATGGAATAAGATGGGGTAAAAATACATACCTACATGACTTTTTCACTTAGAGTGCTGAGACTATGAAAAATTTTAAGAACTTCTAATATCTGACAAAGTTTAATTTTGGAGACCAAGGAAAAGCCTCAGTTTCCAATTTGTGTCACCTGCAGGATACTTTATCGAGAGGAAAAAGAAACAAAGCTCCAGGTGGATGAGGCTGAATTTTGATCTCTGCAAAGAAACGACTTTTGAACCCAAAAAGATGATTGAAGGAGTGGCCTATGAGGTCCGCATCTTTGCAGTCAATGCCATCGGCATATCCAAGCCCAGTATGCCCTCCAGGCCTTTTGTTCCTTTGGGTGAGTCAAGAGAGAGATGTCTTTGTCATGGGAATCATTGCCCCAGGCTGTGACTGCTTCCTTCTGACTTCTAACTGGAGCAGACCTGGAGGCTTCCTAGAGCGGTGGGTGAACAGGAGGTTGGAGGTGGTTAGGGGCAATTTTCTGTCTAAGAAATTAAAAAACAACTTTGGTAGCATTGAATGTCTTCATAATGTAGGCCCTGGAATTCATTACCAGAATTCCAGTGACATCTGTGGGTGGCTCCGGGTGCTGCTTCCCCCTGAAAACATGTAGCTGAGCCTGTTGACACACGACCACTCTCCATTTGTCCTGAAGGTATAACTCAGCACTTTGGTGTCAACACTGTAACTAAAGCAAATTGAGATCTGTTCAACAAAGCACACTTGAAAACTGGTCTCTTTGCTTTACAATCACACCTTAAATGTTATCTCCTGAACCAAAAAAGCCATTTCAATAAAGACAAAGAAACAGAAGATATCTGCACTACTTTATGGTAGTGAAGTATTTTTTTCAATAAAAAGAACATTTAGTACAAGAGTTTGTAGTTTAAAATTAGTTATGAGAAATTTATTCTAGATCATTACATCCCAAACTTTGACTTTTTTCAACTTCTTTGGGCCTCCCAGCCTCCACACCAATCTTCCAAATTGGAGGGAAAGTGTGGCAGCATTTCTAAAATTTTCTAAGTCTAGCAGATCTTTTCCTTACGCACAGCATATGCTCAAGGAGTCCTCACTGAATTTTATTAACATGTGGGGCTTCTGTGTGTTTTTATTTGTATCACAGTTCATTTTATCACAGTTCCTGTGCCATAACTCTGTAGTTAATCATTTCTTCTTTTTCTGTCTCTTTTATCTTTGAAGCTGTAACCAGCCCTCCAACTCTCCTGGCTGTTGACTCTGTAACTGACACCACTGTTACAATGAAGTGGCGGCCCCCTGACCAGATTGGTGCTGCAGGTTTAGATGGCTATGTGCTAGAGTATTGCTATGAAGGAAGTAAGTACAACTCATAGTCAAAATGAATACCATCATCAATAGGTGAGACATGCCCCTCTTTCTTTTTTTTCTTTTTCTTGGGAACTCATCTCCTTCCTACGGAAAATGACAACAAGCCAAATGTCATCCTTCTAAAATGTATAAAAATTTAGCCCTTTGGTACTTGATGCTAAAAATTGAGATCTCGAAACTATCCTGGCTAGGCTGCCAGATTGGGCAACATAATTGATCTAAGACATAGGAGGAAGGGGCTTTGCCTTCAGGGACTTTCACTTCTTGAATTGGTGGAATTAAATTGTACCAAGGCAAAAATAAAAGTCTAGTTAGAATGAAGTGAGTTGGAAATTCTATAATCTGTACTGAGCAGAGGTCAATTATCAAAAGAGCTGCCTATTTCTGGGTAATAATGAGAAACTATATACAGTCATGTGCCACATCATGACGTTTCGGTCAATGATGGACTGCATATACGATGGTGGTTCCATAAAATTAGTACCATATAGCCTAGAAGTGTAGTAAGCTATACCATCTAGGTTTGTGTTAGCACACTCCATGATGTTTGCACAATGATGAATTGCCTAACGATGCATTTCTCAGAACATGTCCCCCTTCATTAAACAATGCATGACTGTATTTGGCTAGCTGGTGATCATCCCTTGCCTTCTTAAAGTGAAAAAAAGAAGCATTAAGGATAACTTTCAGTGTTTAAAGGAAGCAGCATTAAATCCCACATGGTATAAGAAATAGATTTAACATGTGGCAGTAATTTGCCTCAGGGCTTGGGTATATAAAAATTTAATGGCTTAAATTTAGGAGGGGAAGAGATACAGGGGAAAAAATCGCTGATAGAAATTATAGAAAAAGAGAAAATGACACAAGAAAATATGGGCTAGAGTGTACCTAAAAACAAAAAAGATGTGAAATACACTGAGAGCCTCTTGTGTTTTGACTTCCTACTTGTCGTGATTTGAAAATGCATGAATAAAACCATCCCAGCTCTGGACTTGGGTTCCATTCTAGATGATGGTTGTAAACAATCCATCAGGAAAGCTTGTTCATATGTCCACACTTAATAGGCCAAGACTTAGCTTCTAAGAAAACTCTTTGGACCCCAAACTTTGACATGGATCTTACATGAAGGAAAGAGAGACTACACAGCACATTTGGGAAATCAAGAATGTGAACACAAATGCACCTTTCCAGGAGGAAAACTTCTATGGAGAAGAAACTTCTTATGAAGAGAAAACTTCTGAAAAAGAAATCCCAGGCCCCTAGATCAGGGCACCCCTGGAAATGACTATCCTTGGTCAGGAGGGAAGAAGAGGAGGGGGGATGAAACATCCTGGTAACACTCAGTTCCATTTTCATGTGCTCTGCTCACAGAGCACTATGCTTGATTTTTCCAGGGCCACTAACCAAACCAATGGGAACAATATAAGAAAGTTCCCAGAGTTGTCCCAGCTTGGGAGGGGGAGAGTGTTACTAATGCAACAGGTAAATTCTTGAGCACTTCAGAATATGGTTTATTCCCATTCCATTCCTCTGCCCCCCATTTCAAAAAATCATGAGCACTCCACTCTGTTTTTCATATTGCCCAGATTTTCCCAATCTTACATGTGATGTGGCTGCTGACCACGAAACTTTTGTGTGTGTATGAAACAGAGCAAATTCTTTACTCTTTTCTTTCTGATAGGTTTAAAAAGTAAGAAGATACAGCAAAATGATAGATGGCTGTCATTTTGATGTTACCCACCTTAGATAAAATACAACGAAGTGTATTTTACATGATTTTGTGTGTGGTCTGTGTAGATACATATGTATATCTATATATACATATGTATATGTACACAGTCATTATTATGTATATATTTTGCCACATAACGTTTTGGAATTAGCTTTCTATGGAAGTTCTTTCATAACGTGTATATCTTTCTTCTCGCAGTCTTTTCTTATGTTCTTTATGTGTCTGCCCTATTCTTCATTCTCTTTTAATGGCTGTTGTCCTCCAGACTAATTTTCTGTAGTGTTTATGCTTTTAGATATGTCAGGTTTTATTCTGTAAGAGAATTCTCTCTTTTATAAGATCGTGTGTTGGTTTTGACTCTGCCTTTCTCTTGTTTTTTGGGTTTTTTTAATTGCCTGCAGCATTTTACTCTTCTTTGTTTTCTTCCTTCACTCTAGTTCCTTCTTTTCTTTCTTAAAAATTCTCCTCATGTATCAAATAACTTTGATATTCCTTCCCCACCCCCCTGTCACTATTTTCTTTCTTCCTGTTTCCCTCAGTTAAAGTGGTTCAAATGTGAAGGGATAATTTTTGTTCCCCTCTGATCTTGTTTCGTCCTTTTTTCTGTTGAAATTTTCTCTTTTACTAGTTCTTCACTCTTTCATGCAAATTTCCCAGTCTCCTATTTTCACTTTCCCATCAATTGTCTCTTGACTACAAAAACACCCACACAGTAGCTCCCAAACCAACCAATTTGGCTTAAAGATGTATCTCTTTTTCAAAGTCCCAAGTAATTTTTATCATGCACATGGCCTCGCAGCAACCAGGATATTCTGCTCCTTCTCCCTGATACTCCTAGAAGGGCTGGAATGAGAGAAGAAGGTTCCAAAGGGAGGCCAATCCAGTCCTCACTGCCTGGCTCCTCTCCTGATACCTAGAAGGTCATCATCCCAAACCAGTGGGTTATGCCCACAACCACCCTGTGAGTCAGCCACGTTGCCTCCACCCACGTGGAATGCAGGAACCCAGGCAGGCTCAATTAGTTTTCTTGACCCAGAACTCATTGTCATGGCAACCAGGGGCTGCCTCCTGAGCTGCTGGGTCAGTTTCCATTTCCATTGAGAGCTTGAGCCCTGGTGAGACAGGGGTGGCTTTATCATGAGTACCCTCGCTCCCAGACTCAGACACGTGAGCCCCATAGGGGGAGCAATGGGTTCCCTGGACCCGAGAGGACCCTCCCAGCCTGGGGTGGCACAGGAGAAAGGATAGACTATTTGACTGTGCACTGCTCCCCTGTGGAGTCCAGGACCTGCTCCTCCTTGCTCTTCGGGGTCTTGCTTTGTTCTTCTCTACCTCTTGTTCCCACAGCTGGAGGTGCCCCAGCTGCCTTTCTCCTCCTCTTCTCTGTGGCAGGTGCCTCAGGACAAAAGCCACAGTCTGAACAGAGCAGGCTGTGCCTCTCCTGAGGAACCACCCCTCTCTAATGTGTCTGGTCTCTTCCGTCACTGTTCTGAAGACAAATATCTTTGCATACTTTGCATACTTTACTAACAGAGAATGCTGACTACTGATACGATATTCTTCTGGTGTGAAAGTGGGTGTCTTTAATTAATTTTAATGACGGATTCTCAAAGGTACATCAGCAAAACAGTCTGATGAAAATGGGGAGGCTGCATATGATCTGCCAGGTAAAGTATTCTGTGAAAGATCTCAAACTTTCTTACTCTATGATAAAGTTTCTGGGGATGTTCCATGACTGAGGATGAAGTACACCCACTACCCAATTACAGAAAAAGCCCTTTGGGATGGAGAGGGAGGGTGGACAGTGAGTTAAGAATGTGGGATCCAAGCCTTCTTTTTTCCTGTGCCCATAATGCATACAAAATTTTAGAAGCTGAAATATTTGTAAGCCCTGGATGCTGGGTTTAAATTATCTTGATGATGTAGACAAAGCTACCAAAAAAAAACCCATTAAAAAAATCAGAATTTTTTAATTGACGTGAAAGAATTGTGCCAATTCCTTATGAGGTCTTGGCTCCTGAGCTGTCTCTCCTCTTTGCCATGGATATAAGCTTCTTTTCTTCATAAATGGGAGTGTGATCAGATTCCCTTTGCTCACATTAGTGTCTCGTAATAATAAGCCAACCAAGATAAAACAGAGAGATTATATGACTATAAATGTCGGTGTCTCTCATTAATAACATTTTCCTGTTTTTCTGAACTTTAATGTATATAGATGGCTGAATATCGTGGTTACATCCATCATTATAAAACTGAATTGGAATAAAACTGCTGCAAAATTTTTGGAGATGGTTACTATTATTCAAGATACTCTGGTATCCTGAGGTTTTTCAGAAATAGCAGAATTCGATTATCCTTCTTCCTGTTATTTACATTAGCCATACTAGGCCATTTTTCATTTAAATATGAAAAATGCCCACCCATATAGTCTGAGTCCAGATCAAAGACATATTCTCTCAAATAATTTAATTATGAATAAAATACTAATTCGGGGTCGACTGTACCGGTTAGGATGATTTCTTTCACTCAACACCCTTCCTCCTCCTTTCCTTTTTCTTTTACGGATTTTAGGTGACAACTGGATACCTGCACACAAAGATCTGATCGACAAGACCAAGTTCACCATCACAGATCTGCCGACAGATGCGAGGATCTTTGTGCGTGTGAAGGCCGTGAACAAAGCCGGTGCCAGCGAGCCCAAGTACTATTCTCAGCCCATTCTCGTGAAGCAAATCATAGGTAGGTGGCAAGGCTTCCAAAATTTTGTCTCCATTTCACATTATTTGCTTTTATTTTTTTAACCCTTTTTTTTCCTCAAAACCTCCTATTTCACTGTCGCTCTTGATATTTTATTAATTCCTCTTGGGAGGTAAAAGTGAACAAAACAGCTCTTTTCAGGCAGTGTGGGAGGTCAGCTCAGGGTTTATAGCTTGGTATGAGGACCAGTTAATTAACCTCACCAGGTTCCATGAGCCAGCTCTGGCTGGGCTGCTATTCACATTGGAGAGAGTGAGACAGTGTGGAGGCGGCAATGCAAACAATCCCTACAGCAGCAGCATGGCTCAAATGGGTCCACAAGGTCAAAACCGTTTTCATGACGAGATGAACACATTATTTGCCCTTTCCAGTGTTTGACATCTGCGCTGATGGTGCAAAAGCAATGGTGAGTAAAACACTGGTGTCTTGTCTTCCTCACCACCATGCACTCGCAGTTAAAATAACAGGGCCAGGGGCCGGCCTGGTGGTATAGCGGTTGAGTTTTCACGCTCTGCTTCGGCAGCCCAGGGTTTGAGGGTTCAGATCCTGGGCACAGACCTACACACTGCTCATCAAGCCATGCTGTGGTGGTGTTCCACATACAAAATACAGGATGATTGGCACAGATGTTAGCTCAGAGCCAATCTTCCTCATAAAAAAAAAAATCATGCCTGGGTAAAATATACATCCAGAATGCAAGATAGACCAATGGATATTAATGGAACACAGAGATTAAAAAGTTCATTGAAATGGTTTCAGATTCCACATTGCAGCTAATCTTTAAGAAACTACAATTTATCATGTTTCATTGTAGAATCAAAGAGGAATACCCACAATTGTCTGAAAAGTTTTTAAAAATATTCTTCCTGTCTCTGTGGAGCCAGATTTTTCATATACTTCAATGAGTGCAACATATTGCAACAGATTAGAGGGAGAAACAAATATGAGAATCCAACTATCCTCTATTAAGTCAGACATTAAAGGGATTTGCCAAAATATAAAATGCCATTCATATCACTAATATTTTGTTAATGTAAAATAGGGTTGTTTTCATTAATATGTTATTTATGTTTTTATTATTTTTTCAATAAATAAGTAAATAAATATTTCAAAATTCCTGTTTAATTTCTAATATGGTAAATATTGATAGATACAGCTCATATAAATGAACGCTTTTGGGGGCCTTTGATGATTTGTAAGAGTATAATAGTATACTGATACCAAAAAGTTTGAGAATCACTGCTCCAGGGGAAAGAACATTGGACTGGAGGCCTGAATACCTGGGTCTGGACCACGTTCTGCCACAGACTTCATGGTGTGGCTGCCTGAAACCTTGGGGAGTGAGTTAGGGGATGGATAGATGTAAGAAAGCATGAAGCATGCACATTTTCTTAATAGGCTCAGAGACAGGCTACATAAGTTGAATTCTGTTTCCATCATTTATTAGCTATGTGGCCTCAGGCAAGAGACTTGACCTTTCTAAGCCTTAATCTCTTCATTTGCAACCTGAAGATAATAATATTACCTACCACATCAGTGAGAATTGAATAAATTAATCCATGTTGCTTGCTTTATAGAGTGCTTGCCATAATAAGCCCTCAGTATACATTAGCTTCTATCATGATGATGATTTAGTTTGTTGGAACCTTGCTGAGTCTCCTTCTCCTCATATGTCAAGTTAGGGAGGTAGAGGATCTCCAAATTCTCGTCCAACCCCACCATCATTATAATCATCATCACCTCCTAAAGTTTCTTGAGCACTTACTATTTTCAGCCATTATGCTAAATGCTTTACATGGATGACCTTATTTAGTCTTCACAACAATCATATGAATCAGATGCTGTTATCATCCTGATTTTACAGAAGACTGAGACCAGATCTACTGTCTGATCTAGGACTCAAACCCAGATCTCTCTGACTCCGAAGTCCATGCTTCTAAGCAGAGCATAGGCACTTGAGGCTGACTCCAGGTTCTAATTCTGGCTATGTCACCTTGGGCAAGTTACTTAACCTCCTATCCTTCAGTTTCTTTATCATGAAATAAAAAACAGTACCTATCCTGTAAGGGGGCTGTGAAGTTTAAATTAGTCCCTTTGTGAAAAGCATTTTAGCCCAGTGTCTGTCGCATACTACACACTCAAATGATGAAATCTGCTTCATCCCTATGAGCCATGAGCCTTTGACCTTCTGTTCCTGATGAGTTTGCAGCAACATGTTCTAGTACCTTCATGGTGTTTGATTAATGAACATTAATACACAGTGGGCTAGGGCTGCCTATTATGTACTTCACCATAGCCACACAGGGAAAAAGTTACTATCAAGTTCCAACAGAATTACCTAAATAGCAAGTGCTAGGTGCTCAAACCTTTTTATTTAAGAAAGAATGAGCAGTCCTACAGCTGATGTGATGCCTGCAGATCTTTTATGGAATGTTCATTGGAGAATATACTTGCTGTTAGAAACTATGAAAAATGTGTATTAGGTCCTAAGAGAAAATTTGGTGTGTTCTTCTGTAATGTTGCTTTAGGCTTATAATGACAATAAAAATAAGAAGTTTTAGTAAAATCAAGGAGATCCAGGATGAATTTAAAACATCTCTACTTGAAGAAAACATTTGGAACCAATGTTACTGTATATAATCTGTATATAATTAGAGGCACATCTAGGATTTTACTGCAGAGACGCGAGCACAATGACACCGCAGTGAGCATCGTACCAGTGTGCTTACATAAGGCTGTTTCCAGGGTGCCATACTGATCGCAAAATTAAGCTATTCTTCTCTCACTCAGAGCCTCCAAAGATTCGCATCCCAAGGCACCTGAAGCAAACCTATATCCGCAGAGTTGGAGAAGCTGTCAATCTGGTTATACCTTTCCAGGTAATCATTCAGGGGTTGTTCGTTTTCTCTTTCCAGTGACTGTGTGTTTAAGAAGTAGAGGGAGGTACTCTGGCATTTAAGTTCATCATGATTCAGGATTTCCTCAGAGAGAGAGTAGGTAAATAATGGAAGAGATTTGGGGAGTGATCAAACAATCTCCTGCTATAGAAGTAAGGAAATCTATAAAACTGTCATAGATTTTTCTTCTGCTTGAGACAAATGAGATCGAGTCTTGTTTGAAGCTCAGGGATTAGGGTGGGACAGGGAGGAAGCATCAAGGAGATACCAAAACAAGAAATGCTTTAAGATTCTTTCTGGTTTTATAAATCTGTAAAACTGATCTTCATTTTAAGGGAAGTTCTCAGTATAACATTGAGGAAAACAATGTGTGCTTCCCACAATTACCCAAGCCAAACTAAATTCCAATAAGAGGGGTAGCTGAAATTTGAAATCTTGATGCCCCTAACTGAAATATGTGAACATGGTTAAATCATTGCTCCAGCAAAAGAATCTGTTTTTCACAAGGTTAACCAGGTTTTACCTACATCAATCAGTTTTGCTCTCATACACACACACACACACACACACACACACTGCACCACCACTCCCTTACTCATCTGACTACTTTTGTGCCTCTAGACAGCACTGTTCAACTGAACTTTCTGCAGTGATGGATATCTTCTATATATGCGCTGTCTAGTATGGTAGCCACCAGCCAACTGTGTCTGTTGAGCACTGGAAATGTGAAACTAGGAACTAGTATGACTGGGGAAATGAATTTTTAATTTTCCTTAATTTTAATTTAAATAGCCACATGTAGTTTCTGGCTATTATATCAGACAGCATGGCCTTAGAATTAGAATTTAGGTCCCTTCACACAGTTGAACACACACACACACACACACACACACACACACATACACACACACACACAGCTTGTTCAAACCCAGGCTCCCATGAAACCCAAGCTAAAGGGACAACCAATTCAGGCTATCCTTATTGCATTCTGAGCCCAAGCCTTAGAAGAAGCAGTTATCTTCTGCACACACAGTGTGTGAAATCAGAAGGAAATACAAGAAGGATGCCAGTGTGAATACAGCAGAGAAGGAAGGAGATGGCTTGGCAAGGTTCCTCCCACTTCTCTCCTCTCATAGCCTCAAAGAAAACTAGGAGTAGGGACAAGGCAGGCACTCAGGACTCAGACTCAGCCCTGGATGGGGCTGCTGAATCAGCCCTGCAGTTTCCGCATCATATCTACCATCAGGGCTAATCCCAGTGCCCAGATCTTGGGGCTCTGTGTATTCAGCTTCTGTCACTGGGTCTGGAGAGGAAAGAGCATGAGAACAGGGACCTCATAGGTGTGCTGCTCAGCCAGGGGTTGCTTAGCCGCCAGGAAGTGGTGATGAGACTAGTGTGTCATATTGGTGTATTTGTGTAACTTCTAGAGATCTCATAAACATTTTCTCATTTGAAATGAGAAATGTGGTCACCCACCACAGACTGTTTCCGACCTTGCCTAGAATGGGGTAAGCCACTGTCATTTTTTGTAATGCTGAAAAAAAATCTTGAGACAATCTGATTTCCCTCGCCCTCTGCTTTTCCTGTCTTTCTTTTTAGGGAAAACCAAAACCAGAATTAACTTGGAAGAAGGATGGTGCAGAAATTGATAAGAATCAAATAAACATTCGCAACTCTGAGACTGATACCATCGTATTTATCAGAAAAGCAGAGAGGAGCCACTCTGGAAAATACGATCTGCAAGTCAAAGTGGAAAAATTCGTGGAAACCGCATCAATCGATATCCAGATCATTGGTAGGTACTAGAATGTTCTAGAAGGAACTAGGATGAACTAGAATGTTCTTTCAAAGCAGTATTTGGACTAATTGTCCTTGTCATTAAGGCAAGAGTAAGAATTTTTGTTAGGCTGGCTCTACACAAAATTCTTTAAAAAAAATTTTTTAAATAGCTAAATTAGTAAGATTTGTTAGCATTTCAAAATAATTTTTCACTGACTAAAAGGACTAATCATGGGAGACCTAGGGCATATGTGTTAAAGAAAATTAATGTATGTACTTTTTAGTGAAAATCACCTGCACTACTTTACAATCCAGTTCTCTCTTACTCTGTGTCTCAACTCTTCGATGATAAAACTATTTCCTGTATTGAATTCTTGCGTGAAAAACATCATAGATTCTTGATACAATTTGACATATTTCTTACTACACCTAAATTTTGCTAATAATAAAGCTTTAGTGGAGAATGAAGAATTTTTATTAAATATAAGGAAGCTGTACCTATGCAAAGCTAAACAGTTAAACACTGAATCCTGCAGGGCTAGTTAGATACTTGCCTGTCTAAATAAGGTTAGTTCTTACTTCTGTCCAGAGTTAGGGGAATAGAGGGAGTTAGGTCCATCTAGTACAGATGGATCTCATTCACTTGAACTGTTCTATAACTTTTGCAACATCAAGAAATAAATTTAAGAGCAGAGCTAGGAGAAGCCTTGTCTCCAATCATTTTTATTACTATATTTCAGCAAATTTGCTTAAACTATGGGTTCTCTAACCAAAGGAGCAACTTCCTGTGGCAAGCCTTCCCTTGGGTGAAAGTTCACGTCCTTTAAGCACTCTTTTCGCATTGGCTGAATCTTCTTGATTTTTGTTAAGTTGAGGAGAGTGTCAAGGCTGCTCTGTGCCCTTGGATCTGGCCTGGCTCCATTCTAATGGAACCCCCTGTGGTAGGGTCCGGAAGAGCACTGCCTCATGTAACACAGGGAAGGACTTTTTTTTTCCTACTTTGCCATGTAATTATTTTACCAGGTAGTTATAAGGGCCTGGCACATCACTTGCACACTCAAAGTGTTCAATAAGTAGTGACAATTATTATTCTAGTTATTTTCTTAGTCCCAGATTTGTGCATCTGCCATGACTGTAAAAATCTAGCAATGCCATTTACTGTTAGGGAGCAAGTATTTGAAAAATCAATGTGAACTTTGAAGACAAAGTGGACTTGGGGTGCAATTGGGAAGCTGGACTGGGAAAAGACAGGCAGTGGTGAAAACAGAGCTAGAAAACTGTGGTTGTAGACACTCATTGTTGGTAATTGTGGAAGGAAAGGGAAGGTTATCATGGTGGTTTCCCCCATTGTGCCCACAAAGACTGCTTGTTATATCTCATTTAAAAGAAAGAACATTACCAGATGGGTCCGGCCCCATGGGTCATGGCCTAATGGTTAGAGTTCCACACACTCCACTTCAGTGGCCTGGGTTCGCAAGTTTGGATCCCAGGTGCGAACCTACACCACTTGTCAGTCATGCTGTGGCAGCAACCCACATACGAAATAGAGGAAGATTGGCACAGATGTTAGCTCAGGGCTAATGTTCCTCAAGCAAAAAGAAGATTGGCAGCAGATGTTAGCTCAAGGCTAATCTTCCTCAGCAAAAAAAAAAACAAGAAAGAAAGAAAAACATTACCAGAAAGCACATTGGAGTTTGCTCTTTTCAGTCTGACATTTCCTATAGAAAAAATTATAGTTGCATTTTAATCCTTGAAAAATATTTCAGGGAACAAAGTGTGATGCTTGCACTGAGAAGGATAATAGATGTAAATTTCTCTGAAAAAATTAAGAAATACTGTGCAAGTATATATGATTTTGTCCTTCCTTGCACCTCTGTGCATGATTTTTTTGCGGGGAGCCTCCCAATCAAGAGAGTTTATGTGACTCTTTGGCTTTCCTGAACATTACTGCAATTTACTAGAAGGTCAAAGGCCACAGAAATTCATGTGGTGCAGAAAGTAAAGTGAGGAAAGACTATTTCCTCATTAATGCATTTTACTTGCATGAAGTGGAAACACTTGATAAATACAAATAAATCTTGGAGGGAGAGTTGGCAGAGTGATAAAAACAAGTTTTCCTCACTCCCATTAAAGGTGCCTTTTGGGTGCAACAGAGGAACCCACTCACCAGCTGTGGGCCACAGTGCCTCTCACCAAAAGCTGGAGCTGCTTAGCTCAGGTGGGCTCTAAGATTTCAAGTCCAGCATCAGCTTAATATCCCATTAGGCAGGGTAGCCTTGTGATTCATTGCCATAGACTGTCCCTGGAGGGATGGTTAATGAAGTTTAAAGTTTTGTTTAAATTTTCTTTTCAAAATCTTTTTCTTTCCCTAAAGGTGAAAGTCAAGAGTTTCCACATAAGCTTAGCTGGAGTGCATGCCACTTTTCTGAAGTTTAAGAATGGTGAAAGAAATGTGGGTAGAAATGCAGGGAGGGAAGGCATTTTGAAATATCCTCCTGTACCAAGGTATAGGGTGGGAGGGAAAGTGACCTCACAGTGATGCCATGAATTCATCCTACAGACCGTCCAGGTCCACCCCAAGTGGTGAAGATTGAAGACGTCTGGGGAGAGAATGTTGCTCTATCATGGACACCACCAAAGGATGATGGAAATGCTGCCATTACAGGGTACACGATCCAGAAGGCTGACAAGAAGAGCATGGTAAGGTCTGGCTTTCTCTGGGTCAGCAGCAGCAAAATCACATTTCATCAGTGGTAAAAGGGGAGGCACGAGGTCCTCTCTGGTGAGGCCCCCATGGGGGCTCTGGAGAAGTGATGGGGCATAGCAAAAAGGGTAAAGTCTTTGGAGCCACAGAGAGTTGAACTTGAATACCAGTATTGCCACTTAAGACCACACGTACATGGGCAGTCACTTAACCTCTTTGATTTCCAGTTTCCTCATCTTTAATATAGGGACACAAATACTTACTTTGCTTGATTATCATGAAGCTAAAACTATATAAAGTAGCTGGTGCAATGCTCGGTGGAATTCAGTAAATTCATTTAGTCAACAAACGTTTACTCACTCTGACTTCTGACTCATATCTACACCCATGCAACTCTTTATCCTTGTATAATAAATGTTGGATAGCATGGACAAAAAGAACCAATTAGAAAAGAAAGATTCTAAAAGGAACAGCATGTGCAAGGGTCCTGGAGGGAAAGAGCTCAGATTGTTCAAGAAGCAACCCAGTTGGCGTATGAATTATTATTAGCTGTATTGTATAGAGGAAGAAACAGGCTCAGAGAGTATAAATGACTTGCTGGAGATAACGAGATTTTAAATGTAAAAGTCTAGGTCTTTCTGACTCGGAATCCATCCACCATACCCTACTACTGCCCTACCTGTAGTGAATGAATGAATAAAGGAATCTTTGGATACACAATGGTGTGGAGTCATTTTTCATTCTCATAGGAAGAGAAAAACATTGTACCGAATGATATTGATAGGATGTCTGTAGGCATTTACACTAGTAGATCTCAGTAAGAACTTAGGTTATGAAGTTACAACAGATTAACGAAAGAAGGGGAGAGGGTTGGAAAGGGGGGGTCCAAGTAATAGGAATGGATTTCAAACCTCTCCTTTCCATAAACTGTTTCTAGATGTCTTTTTTTTTCCTGGGTGAGTGTTATATGACAAAATAAGAATTGGCATTTAAAGCAACATCTTTTAACTAAACCTGGACAGCTCGAGAGCTAGACGAATGAATGACTTTGCAGGAAAAGTGTCTGAACATCTTCGATTTCCTTAGCAATGAGGGCTCTTCTTTGGAGCTTGGTGCAGATACTAGCAGTGAATCCAAGATACTATGGTTCCTTCAGGCGGCTCCCCCATTCTTCTACCCCCAGCATACTTGCCCAACATTTATCTTAGATATCCAGTCAAGTCCAGGTGAGCCAGGACTTTCCTGCGGCTTCATGTGACTGAAGTCTGCCTGACAGGGGATGATCCCCAACCCCTGCACCCCTGTGTTTCTGTTGCATTTCAGCAGGGGCAGACCTATAGAACAGAAGGTGCTTCCTCTGCCCAGTGCACTTCACAAGAGATCACCACGCCATTGTCTTATTGTAGCTACAGATGCTGTTCTTCACTTAAATTCCTATACTCATTCATATCTTCCATAAACATTGTTTTCATTACATGTGCCTACATGTTCATTTATTCATTCATTACTATGTGTTGAGCACTGTTCTAGCTGCTGGATCAAAAAAAAAAGGCAGCTCCTCCTCTTGGAGCACTACAGCCTAGTCAAGAAGAAAGGTGTAAAACCAAATGATAAAACAATGTAATAATTGTTGGAATAAAGTGCTTTGGGATAAAGGAGGGCATAAATACCTTTGTCTGGTGTCTTAAAAATATCCAAAATACAGAGATAATGATGACCCCTAAAAGTTGCAAGGAAAATCCATTTCCTTTATGAACTTATTGCCAGCAAATATATTTTCTCAATTAGTGGTATGAAATATGTGGTGCATGTGGTTTTCTCTGGTTGCAAGATAAACTTTGAAACCATTATATTTCTTGGTATGATGAGGAAAAAATTGAAAAAAATTAATATAGCTTTAGCTTCTCGTTCATCCATTTATTCACGTGTTCAATAAACAGTTATTTTGTGTGCAGTAACTACTCTATGCCAGATGCTATAATAAGCACTGGGGATACAAAGGTGAGGAAAAAAGTCCTTCTTTACCATCATGGTGTATCCATTCCAGTGGGGGAGGTAGAGAGTAAACATACAAAATAGTAAATATATGATAAAATTTAAGGTAGCATGTGCTGTGAAGAAAACTTAACCAGGTTAAGGTGACCAATGTGGTGGAGATGGAGTGGTTGGAGGGTGAACAGTTAGGGAGGAGGTGATACCTGAGTAAAAACCTGAAAGAACCTAAGTTAATAATATTAGGCAAATTTATTGGACAATATTAATTTTTCTCTAGTGATTTAGCTTCATCTCTTCCTCAGAACACGTAAGTTGGCACTAAAATTTTATAATTATACTTTGGTATACAGAGGATAGATGGACAGATAGGTAAGTAGGTAGATAGATGACAGACACTGTACAGTTATGAAGAAAATATAAAGGTAGTAGTTGACATCTAGATATATGAATCTAATGTATAAATGAAGATTAAATAACATAATCAAGGGAAAATCAATTATAAAGTGTTAAACAAATTAAATGTATATTGTTATTACTCTCAGTAAAAAATTAGTGCTCTTTTTCTTTTAGTTAATGAAACATCCCTATGATTTATTCTAATCAGCAAGTGGAATAGTTGTGTATTTTTAGGTGATTTTCCTCAAATTATTATTTTTTTTCTTTCAGGAATGGTTCACTGTCATTGAGCATTATCACCGAACCAGTGCCACCATTACTGAACTGGTCATAGGAAACGAATATTACTTCCGAGTCTTTGCTGAAAACATGTGCGGCCTCAGTGAGGATGCAACGATGACTAAAGAGAGCGCCGTGATTGCCAAGGACGGTGAGTAGGAAGTGGCTTGGACATTTGGAAACCTTGGTTTTTCAATGACTGGACGGAGAAGACTAAGAGAAGAAATGTAATGAAAGGGAAAAAGAAAATGATAAACTGATGTTTTTAAATTATGGTAAAAATGTCCACGTGAAATTTTAACTTTATAAGTAAATTTTTAAGAAAAAATATATTATTACTGCATTTTTTTAAAATACAAGCTTTAATTCACTCCAACTTCTGGGCAGTGGGTCTATAAATAGCTAAAATGATAAGAATAGGAAAAAGTAGACATTTACTTCTTGAGCTTGGGTTACTTTTATTCTCGGACACCTTCAGTGGAGCTACACGTGAGAACTACTCTGTGAGGAAGGAAGCTGAATTCCATCCCTATCATGTCATTTCCTTGTTGACCACTGTCCTTAAAGCCCTTCCTCAGTATTTTCACATTAGAGCACATTGCTGATCAAAATACTCAGACACCGAATTCTTCTCAAAATTTGTTCAGTTTCAGATAACCACTCTGGCTTTCTGCCCCATGTGTGATTGACTGTACATTTGTACCCTTCAGAATGAATGCCGTGTGGCTTTCACTCGTGTTTTTACATGTTTCAGGGAAGTTTTAATCATGAGTAAAGTAAGCCAAGAAAAATATATTTTCAGGCCAATTTGTATATCTCTAATGCTTGTTTTTAAGGTAAAATCTACAAAAACCCAGTGTATGAAGACTTCGATTTCACAGAGGCACCCATGTTTACCCAGCCTTTGGTTAACACCTATGCTGTAGCTGGTTACAATGCCACCCTGAACTGCAGTGTGAGAGGAAATCCTAAGGTACCATGGTTTTTTTAAATCACATTAAATTTGAGTTAACCCCAAACTCCCTCTTTTATATTTGCCATGTTGTAATTGTAACTAATAATATAAACTGACCTTCTAATTGCTATTTGTCTCTTTTTCTGGGATAGAAAGAGGGTTCAGGGCAGTGGTAATGATAATTAAGTACACTATTTAAATGTAGTAATAAAAAATGCTTATATTTCTTTACTAAGAGAGAATTTCTAAAGTAAAACCAAACCACCCATTTTTACAAGAACTAAGAGATAAAGAGATGGAAATAACATTGTTTAACCTGAAAAATTAGGTGGTAATATTGATTCATCAAGTTTTCTGAAATAGATTAAAGCAAATAATGATGATATTATAATGCAAGGCAGAATTTAAAATGTGCTGTGATGAGTGTACAGAGTACCGGGAAGGGAAAAATCACATCTGACTGAAGAGATTTACAAAGGTTTTAAGGTTTCACGTTTTGGCATTTGAAAAGAATAACAAATGGATGAATGTTGCCCACTGAGAAATCTATTCCTGGGTGGCACTGAGGGAAAGTGCCTTAGAATTTGGAAAAATTGCAAACAGTGGTATTTTTCCTGCATATACCATGAACAGAAATGGGGGAGAAAAGAGAGCAGCCAAACTGAGGATGGGAGGAAGATCCTGAATTCATTTTTAGTTAGAAGTGATGCTGGTACATCCAGGTGGGAATGACCAGTAGGCGGAGGAGAGGTTCACGGGAGCTTAGGAAAAAGACCAGGGCTGGGACTCTCGGTTTAGGAGTCCCCAGGCACGGGGGTGCTGCATTCCACCCCTTAGGGCCAAAGCTCTAGGAAGGAATATCATTGAGGAAAGAAGATAGTGAGCGAAAAGCCAAGGACTAAGGTGTGAGCCTGAGTGAATGCTCTCATTTGAAAGGCGGAAGGAGACAGATGACAGTGGGAAAGAGACAGGGTCTGAGCAAGGCAAAATCATATAAGAGGTGGAAGAGAGAATGTGGAGGGTGTGTATTTACAGAAGGAAGGAGAAGACACTATGAGAAAAGAGTCGAGGGTCAACGATGTCAAATGTAGTTCAGAGGTCAAGCAGAATGGAGTCACCTTCCTGGGCAATAAGGTCACTACTGATTTTGAATTATCTGGTTGGAGTAGATCCATTGCCACCTGATGATAACACATACAGAGATCAGAGGAGAGATTAAATGGTGAGGAGACATAAGCAGCCCGTAATGAGTTAGAAAAGAATATCAGGAAAAGGAAGTAGAGAAAATCGGATGGTTATGACACCTTATGGGGATTCTCTGAAAAATGCCCAGCAATACACACTTTCTAGAATGAGTTAAGCTCATGGACTTGTAGATCAAATTTAAATGTAACCGAATCCGTTTGGGAAGATTACCCCACAGCTGTCCTCTGAAAAAAATCTGGCTTGCTTCTTCAGAACTGCTCATTTGCTTTCTTGCCAAGCATTAAGTAGAATTTAATTTGAAAGAAACAGTGCTTCAGTAAATGTGAATTCTTCTTAGATGTACTTTCTTTCTAAGCCATGCTTTAAAATTCTGTCACTGGCTTTGATGGTCTATTATTATGCTAAGTACAGATATGTTTTGACCTAATTTACGTCAACCTTAACTTCAGCCCAAAATAACCTGGATGAAAAACAAAGTTACTATTGTGGATGACCCAAGATACAGGATGTTCAGCAACCAAGGGGTCTGTACTCTGGAGATTCGCAAGCCCAGCCCCTATGATGGAGGCACTTACAGCTGCAAAGCAGTCAATGACCTTGGGACAGTGGAGATCGAATGCAAACTGGAGGTGAAAGGTATGACATCCAAGATCTTGTGTATTGACTAAAATGAAAGAAAATCATTTAACTGTTGTCCTTACTACACAATCCAAATTGTTTGCCAAAATGTTCTGGGGTGGGGGAGGAAGTGGGGAGAGAATTCAGGGAGAGAGGACATTTTTACATTCTGCGTTCACTCTGATTTATTTGTTGATGGCTACTATATTATTTAAATAGACTTATTTTTATCTCTTGCAATTCTTGTTAAGTAAAAGAATATTAATTTCAGTGGAATGCTAGTTTGTGCAGAGCATGGTGAGAATGAGTAAAGTTAAGGGGGTATTGCTTTGGTGCAATAGTCCATCTATAAATAGAAGCCTAATGCAAAAACTCATCTAATGAAAGTGCAATTGAGGAATTTACACTATTTTTAATGAGTTTACTATTTTGTGAAACTTCCAATATATATGTGGGTAAGTTTGCTAGTTTAGTGTTTAATATTACACATTTAGACTGTAGCATACACATATTATAACCAGTTGCTTTTAAAATCTCACTAGAGAATTTCCATTTATAGGTATGCATATAAGTTATACTAGTTTTTAGAAGTGTTGCAACTAATGTAAACCAAGAAAACATATAAGGATTTATGTGGTAGAAAAGTCTCAGCATAACCTGTCATCTTAATCAATTTTAATATTAATTGAGTATAATTTTATACTGTTTTTTTCCTTGATAATCAAAACCTACTTTGGACACCATGAAAACTCCTACAGCTGTCAGAGTCACCATTAACAGATGTCTTTTCTCTCGTTCTTATTATGTTGTATTGCCATTGTGTGATAACTGGAGTCTTTATTTTTCCTACCTCTCTATAATGAGGAAATTATGATCTAAAAATCAGAAAGATAACTTTGTAAATATCTGTTTTACAAAAACATAGTAAGTGCTTAGGGTATTTATGTAAAAAGAAAAAAAAAGAGTGGTTTAGTCCTAAATTTAGTATAAATATAGTAGAGAAACTTCTTGAAAAATAATTTTTCCTTTTATAACTTTTAAAAACCAGTATTCTTTCTCTTATGATTTCTGTTCCTCCTCAGGTAAACAGTATAGTAGATTCATAATTGAGTGATAGGAAAAACTTTAAAAAAATTTTCCCTCTCAAATATAAAGCATATAACATTTTTAGAAAATTTCAAACTTTACTATTGAGATAATGCTTATAAATTTAAATGTTATTATCTTAGCTGTTTATTAGCTTCAGATGCAGGTTAAAGTCACAGTTGCAAACGTATCTGGTTTCTAAACTCCTAGGCTTATAGGTTCCAAGTTATTGTCGGTACTTACGTTTCAACATCCAAATAACAAACAAAAAAACCCAGTACCACTTCTCTGTGCTTTGAAAATAATTGGATCTTGCTAGTGATATAAAATGATGATTTCATAGATGGTTCAACATTTGGAATCCTCCATAAAAATGAATAATATTATGCATATAGATGATATTTTCTTTATAGAAATTGTGTAGTGTATTGTATAGTAACTGAATTTAATAATATAAATAATGTGTTCTAGTACATAAGTTCATAATAAGGTATCAATTGTGATATATTGGTAAAAGCTTTTGGTCCTAAAAGTAAAGCCAAGATTGTTTATCATCAGATTGTTATCTGATAATAGGTGACTTGAATCAAGTTAAGCTGTGAAAAAATTAAGGTAAGAACGTCAACCGAGAATAAATAAATACTGGTACAAATATTCTAATTCTGCAGTGATTTATCAAGGAGTAAATACCCCTGGACAACCAGTCTTCCTGGAGGGGCAGCAACAGGTTTTTTAAAGTTGATATCCCACGATATTTCTTCTTTCCGTTCCATTCCTCTTACATGAAATAGCACTTTGCATGTAAAGCTTGACTTTCTCATTTGCTTTTAATTGTATTTCTTAGCAGCTCATGGCATACAGTATTTATGCCATGAACAAGGAAGGCCAAATTATTCAAGGATATTAAGTAATGTAGGAACTAAGTTTTGTCAGAAGACTGAGTACGGTACCATAGGTCCCCATAAATAAAGTCAGAAAGCTTACATTTGAAGATGACCTCATTTTAGACATAAGATTATCAAAATTTGGGAATCAGTGACATTTCTTTAATATTTTCATTTTCAAATGTAGAGAGATATGTTGTTCTTCCTTTAAGATAGTTTCCAGTATAAGTTTCTTAGATTCATGTTGAAATTCAGAAAACTGAACATTTTTAAATTGCTAAGTTGTAGAAAAAGTGTTCTGGGCATTTTGATGGGGAGAGGACATAAATAAAAATAGATCCAATATTTGGAAATTTTTATATTTCATATTTTTCAGTGAAAAATTCACCAGTAGACTATCTATAATCTATCTATCTGCTGGAGATTTTGAATATTTTCATGGGACCAAAATTATTTCATATATTCATTAACTTAAAAGGAAAGAAAATTCTAGGCCCCATTACTAAATGTGTTAAGTGATAAATGAGTCCTATTGTATGCATATGATTCACCCCCATTTGGAAGAGTGAATTAAGAAGTTCTTTGGGGCTGGGTTAGCGACCTGATGTAAACTCTAATGACGTAGATCTACGCCTGAGTTTACAGTATTTGCTCTCTGAATTCCCAGAGATAATGTCAGCTTTCCAAGAAAGGAAAGAATTAGGGCTCTTTCTTTAAAGTTTTGTAGATTACAGTTTCTAGTGTAAGTTTGTTTAAGCCTTGTGTTTATTTAGATCAGTCATATATAATCAGTTAAGAATACAATATTATAGAATACACAAGTCTAATATTTATATCTACTTGATAATTTTGCCTTTTAGAATTTCAACATATATATATGTACACTAATGCTTTGTCTATTGCCTATGTTTTTCTTTTGTTGAAAAACACAATATATATATGTTGTAGGGTTTTTTTTTTTTTAAGCTAATGGTTTGGAAGCTCTTACCATAAATATTCACTGTACAATCAAATTGGCTTTGCCATCTCTTCAGGCAAAGTGGTTGTGCATATTAATAAATGTTTTACATATTAATGATCCTTTTGAAGTGACTGGATCCCTGCCCTTCGTTCCATGCGCTTCTATTTTCCTACATCTTTCACATGACTAAGGATTAATGAAATCACCTCATTATAATCATCACCATAATTTCATCCAACAAATACTCAACTTTGGTTTTAGCACTTTATTAATGCTTACAACTTCTCTCTCTCTTTCTCTCTCTTTTCCTTAGTCGTAGCACAGTAAGGATTTTTGAATGTGTATTATCATCTAAGGTAAGCTTTCATATGGTTTTGGCATATGAAGCTTCTGACTGTCATAAGCCATACAAAGCCTGTAGTGTATGGCATGATTTTCATTATGTAATCCAATGAAAATAGACTATTTAAAATCTCTAACTTTGTAGTTTTAATTTGTATTTCAGTATCTTGAAATTAACAGCTAGTACTTATTCATCACAATCTCCTGTTGACATGAAGCGAGTTGTTGAATGCAGTAGAGCATGAATTAAAGCATTTAATGTAGATGAAAATAAGTGATACTCAAGCATTCTGAACTCTTTGCATCAAGGAATGGACATGTACATAAATGGCATCATTTCTACCAATATGTGACTTGAATTTTTTTTTTTAAAAAAGGAGAATGACTTTCCCAAATTTGCATTAAAGAAGTTTTAAGAATGTTCAAATGGCATGCTGTTTTTGTCTGGACATGAATTTATTAGCAAGTAGTGAAACACTTCTCTAAAGACTATGAATTTTATAATTTCACGGGTTCTCTTGTGAAGGGTACTTTTACTTTTTAAATGTAATTCAGAATCACGGAAGGTAAGTATGAAATATTTGTAGGTGGTTCTCTCACCTTTAGAAGGTATTGGACAGGTTTTACTATTTTTAACAAAATATTTCCAATTTTTGCACTTTTTGACAAGGAGTAGTCCTTTTTTCTTCTCCAATGTGCTTGAATTGGAACTCTTTGTGCTTAAAAGAACATCAATGAACTGGAAACAGTTCTTCCTGCTGATTCATAACATGGTATGCATTTATTCTGCCATTCACTCAGAACACTTGAATCTTTCATAGAGGAATCCCCAAACCTCTCAAACAACAATAAATACTTTCCAACCAGTTAGGACTCTAAACTAAGATTGAATAATAATCGGGAACAAAAAAGTGCTATGGGTCTGCGGGGAACTTGGTTTTCCTTCAAGATGCCAAGTGCTTTAAATTCTAAATGTACTAAACCCAGGAGAAGATTTCCAAGTAGGGACTGAATGAATCTTTGTAACTAACCGGAACACAATTAGTCACACTTCCAGGCAGCTAGTCAAGAAGTATTATTTCAATAATTTTTCACATAAACGTTCTTGACTTTGCCTTTTCCTTTGTGTCCTCTCTAGGTGGCCTTTCCTTCTGCAGGCTCCTCTTGCAAGGTGTGCCTCCTAACATAATTGATTCATATATGCGAGACTTGCAATCAAGCAATCCTGAGGAATACTAAGGGCCTGGGCACAGCCTCTCTGCGCTCCACTGCTTTGAAATCTGGTTGCAATGAGAAAGCATTTTCTGTTTTTCCACCAGGCACCCAAGTGTGGTCATTTTCTTTCCTCCTAATGTTGAAGAAAAAAAAAAATGTTTGCACGGATTGCTTAATTAAAAATTGCAAACAAAATCTCATCTGAAGTCAGCATTTTGGTCTTTATTGTCTGCACTTGGGCACTGTACTTTACAAAAAAGCAAGCTATAGAATAAGCAAAAGCAGTTATTTTAGTTTAAAATAGTAGGCTGTAAATGCTTTTTTTTTCCCCCCAGAGTAAAACATATAGTACAATACACCACGGTAGGATCTTGAAAACCCATCATTCTCTTGATCTAATGGATTTTTCTAAGCAAAGCAGAGTTGTTTATTTCACACAGCCCTGCTCAACACCAGTGGCTCATCGCCCTTTTTCCCATTTGAATTCACTAAAAGACTTCTTAAAGTCTTTCAGACAAGTTTTCTCAACAGAAGAGAAAATGTATTCAATAAATGGTACAATAAATCTGAAGTGTTTTTGATGGAATGACACGGTATTCGTTTGTGTGTTTGGGGTTGTGTGATCAGACAGAACTGAGGACAAAACCCTGGGAGTCATGCTCCCAAAACCCTGGGAGGGTGCTACCAAACTCAGGCTGACCTCCACTGTGTCTCTGGCATGGCATCCTGGACAGATCCACCAGAGCTTCTGCCAAGAGAGCTACTCAGTGATGGAGAGCTGTTGCAGACTCCAGAGCAGTTACAGATTTAGGGTTTGCTGATGGCGTCCACCCAAATTGATGGAAATTTCTTCAAAAATCTAGAAGCTGAGAAACATTTGTACAAGCCCATAATCTTTTTGGCAACTTCCTTCACTCTTCCTGATGTTATAGAGAAAGTTTCAGTGAAAGGAGTGGAGTAGAAGAGTGAGGAAGGGACCACACCATTAGTGTTTACTCCCTTGCCTCCCTCCTTTTTTTTCCTTTTGGTCTTTTGTTCTAGGAGCTAAATACACTGTGACCTGTAGGTGGGCCCATGGCATCCTGGGACAACATTTTAAAATATCTGCTCTACTTCCTTTCCAATGTAGAGCTGGGAAGTTGTAATGGTGATCATGCTTCTGGGTTGATATGGGGCTCATAGAGGGAAAGAGTGGATGATCCAGGTAGTTGCAGTACATTTGGGAACAGCAAGGGAAAATTCGAGTTCTTGTCCAAACTATGGTGGTTGCCGCTTTTTCTGTTCTGACTGGTTGGTAATCTTGCCTTACTGATTGTTAAGAATATTGGCTATCACCCCATGTTCTCAATAACTCTGAAATAATAATGTGTGCAATCCCTATGTAAACATCCTTTTTAATCAGGAAATCTACTTACACATTATTGGCTAAGGTATTTTACATAGAAGAAGTCTGGCTCATCTATAAAAGACCGTAACTCTCTGTGCAAACCAAATAAACAACAGTGTGGCAAAACCTGTCCGTGTGGCCCTTGCAGCCTGGCTGCTGGGTCAGAGCCCCAGGGCAGCGGCCAGTCTGGTTGCCTAATCCAAACACTCATTAACCAATTTTGCCAACTCATAGTCAAGTTTGTTAGGCTGCTTATAAACATTGCCTAAAAGTGTCTATAAAGCATCCTTACAAAATATTGGTTCCCCAGTCATGACATGCACTCTAACTATATTTTGTACTAATGTTATTTTTCTGCATACCGCCTCGCCTCATATTAAGGGCACTCACACACCGCAAACTTCCAACAAGGAAAAAAAGTCTATTTTGAAACTATAAGGAGCACAAAATGTCAGAAACTGTCGTTGTTATTAGCTTTCCTACAACTTTGTTCTAAATTTGTTTAAATTTCCCTCATTAAAGAAAAATTATATATCACAGGAATTTGCCAAGAATTCTTTTGGGGAACTAAGCATTCATTAAATTTTTTAAAGGATCACACTTATTTACTTACTTTAAAAGAAATCTTAATGAATGTTTTCATCTAAATTATAAAGAAATAGAAAAAAACCAACTAGTTCCAAGAAACATTGGAACAAGGTAATAAGTCTTTAACCACTCATTTTTAAATTGAATTCTGAAACATTCTATCCAGCTCAACAAGCAAGTTATTGAATGTTTGATGTGTGCATGGCACTGTGATGGACTTAGCTAGGAACCCAGTGATGAATAAGCCACTTCATGCCTTCAGGGAATTTATAACATATAAGACTAGAACACAAAGGGAAACATGTAAACGGGGCAGAATGCAGGTGTAAGAGAGCACTATGAGAATTCAAATGTTGGATAATGTGGTTTATGTATTTGTTATTACCCATGTATGTATCATGCTAGGATGGAGTATAGGACATGTGACATGACTTTATTTTTCTAAATCAAATTAAATATGACTCTGAGTTCCCCACTATCCAGGGAGATTGAGAAATTCTCTGTCCTGCTTGGGGGTCCTCAGGCCCTGGGTCAGTTGGAATCTTTCCTGGTGCCTAGAAAATGGAAAGAAGGAAAGTCTCTCCATTTCAGTCTACACTGGTGACTGCAGAGATGCCTGTGTATGGTCCCCAGTATGGTCCACTCAAAGGTGACTCTGAAACTTCCTGGACAAGTGTGGACCTGCGGTCTTTCAACCTCCAAGGCCACAGCTTGGCTATTTACCCACTACTTTTAAAAATGTTCTTTGTGGGAACGCTGGACAGTTGGACCTGGGCAAGAGGGACCTCTGCACCTTCAAGAGCCTTGCTCTGGCTCTCCTCCAGTCATATCTCCCTCCACAAGGCAGGGAGGCTGTGGAGCCAAGGGAATGTGCGTACTTGGAATTCTTATCACACCCCTCCTTCTTATAGACTGCACCCAAGTCCACTTTTAGGGACTTTGTGGGCCTTTTCCTGGGGTTCAACCCCCCCAAGGAAGAATCATGTGGCCAGTATATGCACCCTGAGGCCCAAGGTGTAACCTAGAGGCACCTGTTTGCCAGGAGGTTGGGGTGTGGGGGATGTGACTAGAGTTGGTGCATGAGGCTGGGGCATCTATGTGTGCACCTGAGACCCCTCATGGTGCGATTCAGGAAGGAGCTGGGATGCAAAGAGCAGGGAGACCGGAGACTGCAGTGAGCCACGATATTCTAGCAAATGTCTCTGAAGAATCTGTTAATTCTACATTCAAACCTGGCCTTTCAGGTCATTATGAGAGTATCCTCATGAAGACTGCAGGATACAACTATTTTATTAACCATCTGTGAGCTTGATTGATAACTTCTAAATATTTAAGTATATGAGTTACAAAAGGTAGGAGTCAACCAGCCCTAACCACCTATGTACCCTTTCCTGTATCCCCTCCTCCCCTCCTCCACCATCCAGCATCACTCTCGCCTCTCCACCACCATCACTTCCTCCTCCCTATTCACCAAACTCCAGGCCTGCCCTTCCATCTCCTTCCTCATTTAAGTTCCCTGAATGGAATTCTAGAAATACAAGTTTGGCCTCTTTTTCCTAGGAGTAGGAGTGGACTAAGGAATAATAAAATCAGACAGTATTCTTACCAATTCTTCCTATAATAGTAATTGATTATAAATTGAATTCTACATTTGTTTCATTTCCTTATTTTAGCTGGGCCACTAATTACCATCCTTGTGTCAAAGATTCAGGTGATTGTTACGTGTAGGTATTTATAAAATCCTTTGTCACTAAACTTTGATAACTTAAAATGCACTAGAGGAACAAACCTGCTAATGGAACGACCAGTTCTCCTGATTCTAAGGGCTGTCATCATCCTCTTAAATTCACCTGATGATCTCTCTCTCTGTCCCCAAATGCCCTGGCCTGAGAAATCTCTAGCCTAGCTGAATATTTTTCTTCTATCTGGAGTAGCTTACTAAGAACAAAATACCAGGGTGGCAGCAAAGCAGTTAAACACTCCCAGATGGGTCACTCAGAGTGTGACTTGGGGCACTGGCTGACTCAAGTCATTAAAGGAAAAAACCTTGCACTCAAGTGCATAATTGAGCATAACTTCTTTTTCTCCCACGCAATAGCTTTGGAAGGACTTTTACTTTTCTGTATAGATAAGCACTTAGCTATCCACAGGCAAGAGATTTCCTCCTTTTATTACTCTACTCTCACCTTTATCCTAGTGTCGAAGCCTAGGAAAACATCTTAAAGACATTAAATATCAATTTAAAAACCTTGGCTTAAAAATTTTTTAAGTTAATTAAGAGAAAAAAATAACTAGGGTTCCCAGCAATGCTGTGGCAAGGAAAGGAACTTGCAGACTTTGTAAGTCATCCCTCTTGGACGATTGGGACAAGGGAGAATTGGAAAGGAGCCATGTCTCAAAATAAACCAAAGCTGATTTGAAGTCATGTGGTCATCTGGAAAATTCCAGGCACTAGAAAGCCAAATAATGTATCTCCTGCAGGCTATGGGATGAAGCACCATTGGGCTGGTCATTCCAATCCCACTCCTGAGTGTCCACTGGGGCCCACTGTAAATTCAGTTCCCATTCCTGCACTGGGAGGTACCTCTGAGCTGGAGGCAGTGGGGCTAACAGTGGGGGTTATCAAGAAGGGGCAGAGCCTCTCTGTGCAGGGTTATTTTTATGTACTTCTTAATAGCTCATGGCTAGAGCTCAATAAACATTGGAGAGCAGTAGAAGTAGGAGTTCATTAGTGAGATAAATTGTTCTCAAGGTCTTTCCAAGAGTGTCTGCCTTTGGTAACTCCACTTCCTAAAGAAGTTAAGCAAAAGTGATAGCCAGACCAGGAGAGTGTAGCAAGAAGGGTCTCAGTGAAGGCCAAGACCAAGGATCAACATCAAGCAAGAGGGAGAAAAGGAGGACAGACTAACACATTATTATTTGTACAGAGGGAAGGGCAGTCAAGAGCAGTGAGAGAAATGAAGCCAGAAATAACCTCACCAGGTCAGGAACTAAAGAAAGAGGAAACAGCAACCAGAAAATCAACAATAAAAAGAAAATAGCACCTACTTATGTGCTTCACAGGCATTATCTCAGTCACGGTTTCTTAACCCAGTCCACCACTGCTGTCTTCTTCTTTGCAAAAGAAAGGAAGACCACGTTTGGAAAACCAAGATGTGAGAGCATAGCCTGAAGCCCCTGCCACAATCCCTCACATGCTTATTCATTAAAATTGATTCACATGTTGTATTCTTCTCCATGATATATGAGTTTATTTTAATAGAAAGACAATTTTTTCTTCCCAGATCTTCAAATGGATGTTATTCCAGGATATTGTCAGGGAGCTAAAGGTACCCCAGTCTGGGAAACACAGCACAATCTTGGAAAAACCTCGTCAACAACCAACATCCAACACTCACCAAGGACCGACAAGTAGATCTCAATTACACTGGAGATAGTACTATGTAATTAGCTTTAAATATATATATATTTTAAATATATGTAAATATAAAATCAAAAATACAAAATAAAATAAAATAGAAAATCTTAAACATCTGTCTTTGTATCATCTATCTATGTATCTATGTATCAATCTATCTATCTATCTCTCTATCTACCTATCCATCCATCTATCCTTTTTCCTGGAAAGAACAGCCTTAAGCAATATTAAGTGAGCCAAGCTGGTCTTTCTCATCCTTTAAATTGCCCTAAGTCCTTTCTCTCTTCTTTCTGCCCCATCCCCCTTCCTTCTGGGGCTCAGGAGACTCGCTCAGGATGGTGCCACTACCCGAGCCTTCTATGACTATATCCTTCAGTCCCTCATTACTCAAAATGTGGTCCAGTAACCAGCAGTGTTGACATCACCTGGGAGCTTGTTAGGAATGAAAACTCTCAGCTCCACTCTCATGCTCCAGATCCAGTAACTCAGAACCTGCATTATAATCCAGGCCATGTGTGTGCTGGGTCACGATGAAGAGGTGCAGCACCAGCCCTCTTTCTCCCTAGTTCCTTGCATAAATATTTATTTGGGACCATTCTCTCTCAGCTGTCCCCAAGGAAAGACATTCTGATAAAGTATTCCTCCTAAGGTATTCCTGAAAACAACCTAACCTAACATCAAAATGTGAGCTGACCTGTGACTCTTAAAAGCCCTACCCAAAGACAGGAAGAACTCTTGGTGTGTGGGATTTGAGGCACCCCAGATTGCTGAAGAAGGAATTTTTGAGGAAGGGGATTCCCTCTAGTGCTCCTTAGATCATACCATGGAAATATTTCAAAGCAGTAGGATATAAACTCAGAAAAAGATAATAAATTAAAAGATGGTTAAAAGATATAAAGAAGACTGCTAAAAACTGTGTCTCTGAGGGAAATCCTTAACCCTAAACTGCTTTTGCAATTCTAGATAAAAAGCACAATTACAACATCTTGGATTCTATTGTGAAATTTTGTTTTCTGATCTTGTCCGGGAAATTAAATGTTTCTAGAGAGGAGAGCAAAGGTTTTCATCAGTCTATTATTGAATACGGCATGTCTGCTCATGTATTTTGTGAGGTACCATGGTTTTATAAAATTTGGGCTTTAGAGTCTCAAAGTACGAAACTATGAAAACATAAATCAAAGCAAATAAATGAAAAAAGGCAAGTATTTACACCACAGAACTATGCTAATCTTCGTAAACGCTCCAACCTGTGAGTCCAAAGCTCTAAACACTTGCACAGATAGCCTGACTTCCTGAAGGTTAAAATTCTGCTACATCGGAAGTCTAGCCAGATGATTTCTTAATTGCAACCCATTACTTTTTTCAAACCAGTGAAGGTCAGTAGCGTTTTGAAGGGGTTATTTCACACACAACTGCGCCTAATCTGGCTATATGAGACTGTGTAACATTTTGTGGTAAATTGGCCTACATGTTCAGGATGCTGAGGAAGATGATTTGAAATGTGAATGAAAGTTATGTAAAAAGAACAAGTAGTAAAACCAAATTGTCTTTTCTCCTTTGGGAAAGGAATTCAACTCAGCTAAACAATCAAATAAAAATGTATGGACGCCTTTTGTACTATGGATATGTAAAATGTTAACATGGGGGGAGGCTGGGAGAAGAGTACAGGGGATCTCTCTGTACTATTTTCACAGCTTCCTGTGAGTCTATAATTATTTAAAAATAAAAAGTTCAAATAATTATGGATGTCTACCGGTTACCAGGCATTGAGGAACACAGTGCAGGGATGCAGTCTGGGCACTTGAAGCTGGGTGAGAGGCAGATCAGCACATAAGTGACCAAAACCAGACTGGATTACAAGTGCAAAGTACTCTGGTTGTGTGGATTCTCAGAAAGAATCTGAGAGGCCATCTCAGGGAAGGTGGAATTTAAGCTGAGTCTTGACTGATGGGCAATGGGTGATGAGGGATGGAGAGTACTCCCCAAGCCCAGGGAGCAAATGAGGGCATGAGAAAGTGCTGGGTGTGTTTGGGAACAGCTAATGGACCCATGAAGCTGGAGCATGGGACTTACAGAGGGGAGTGAGGGAAGAGGCATTTGGGAGGTAAGACTGGAAAGGTAGATTGGGCCCTTAAATGCCAAGCTGGGGAGGTTAGACTTTACCAAAGGCTTCTGAGCAAGAGAATACATCATCAGTTTTAGTAAATTGAGTGAGATAACTCTTTACATAATATTTAGAATAGACTGGAATGGCATAAAACCTACGTGATATATAGAACTAGACTGTTCAATATTGATAAAAATACCCGTCTAAGTCTGATATTTAATATGTGTAATTTATTAGGTGTTATTTAGCAGTGGTTAGGAGTATAGACTCTGGACTCTGACTTGCATGGGCTGGAATCTTGGCTTCACCACTATTCTAGCAATCATGGGCAAGTTATTGAACCATTGTGCTCCAATGTCCTCATCTGCATAATGGGAATAATAATGGTACCCACTTCCTAGGATTTTTGTGAGGATTAAATGAAATAACTCCTGATGCTTAGAACAGTGCCTGGCATAGGATAGGGTCTGATAGATGTAAGCTACCATGCCAGTTCAGGGAAAGGGAAAATCAATCACCATGTCATAAATCATGATAATCAAATGAAGCCATGATGTAAGAGGTAAAATAATGGGAAATCTCTAGTATACTTTTCTTTGACATTAGACAGATATGTCTTAGTATGTCAAATTAATTTGAAGTTCCCCAAAATTCACCAAAAAAACAGGGGAAAAGCAGCTTAGGAGCATGAATATTAAAAAAATGTGCTTTTTAAATTTTTATTAATTTTACTACTTTTTAACAATGAAATATTCCCTATCTGCAAAACAAAATGATTTTATACATATAGCATAAACAATAATAAAATGAATACCATGTTCCTACTATTACTGAACCAAGTGGGCTCGCCTCCTGGTGAGTTAAATAAGACTCTACACCAGTGCAAGTTGCCTCACAAAGTAAAGTGTATTTGCAGCAAATAGGAGGCCATGAGGAATCATTTCCAAAGTCATGGCATCTCTGAACAAAGGGAAGCAGGAACTTTTATTTCAGTTGGGGAAATGAATATTCAAAAGGGAGAGGAGGGTAGTTGCCTGCACAGGTTCAGTTGGAGAAAATGCTTCCATAAAATGAGGCCTAAGCTCCTCCTGGAGAGATCTTTGCATTAAAAATAAGGCAAAGGTCATGGGCATAGCTCTTGTGGTGAGGCTTGGTCAGTTTCAGGATGTTTGTTGGTTACATCTCCCTTGAGTTTCTCACTTGGTCAGTTTCAGGATGGTGGTGGTTACATCTCCTTAACATACAAAAGGAAAAGAAACAACTTGGAAAAGCAGTTAATTCCTTCCTGACCCACCTTTGAGTTTCTTGAGGCACCTAGTTGGTGACACTACTACCTAGTTTAAAAACCATGGTTGAAACAGCTAGATGGCCCTCCAACATCCATTCGCTCATTTCTCAATAGTAATAGACATGTTTTAGGCTGGGCAAATGTTCCGCCAGCTAAAGACTACATTTCTAGCCTCCCTTGCAGCTAGGTGTAGCCATGTGACCAGGTTCTTGCCAATGGGATGAGAGCAGAAGTGATGTGTGCAAGTACAGGCCTTGCCCTTAGAAGGAAAGGAAGACAGTATCCACTTCTCTTTTTTCCCCTTCCACTTGGTTGGAAGCTGTAGCCAGCTGTTTTGACTACAAGGACAAGGGCAACAGCCTAAGGGTGGCAGACTAAGAAAATGGAAGAAATCTGTGTCCCTGACTCCTTGGTGCTGCTGTACTGGCCCTGGATTGCCTGCTCTGACCTTAGGTGAGAAAAAAATTAACTTCTCTCTTGTTAAGGCCGCTGTAGTTTTGTATCCTAACTAATACAATTACCAATTCTTTTGAAGCCATCTGTGTTCCCCTCTACAATCCCATCTCCTTTCCTATCAGGAGTAACCACTCTCTGGAATTGTATTTATCATTTTTTCTTTTTCTTCATAGCTTTGCCACCTATGTACATATTCCTAAGTGCAAAGTCTTGCATGTTTTCAAACTTCATATAATTGAAATCATACTGTATGCTTTTTTCTATGACTCGCATTTCTTTTCACTCAACATTATGCTTGTGCAATTAATCCATGTTAAGAAGTGTAGCTATAGTTCATTAATTTTCCACTACTATATTAAACTTGCTACATATTAAATTATGTGAAAATACCACAGTTTATTCATCCATTCAGTATTGGTGGACATTTAGGTTATTTACAGCTTTTGACTATTGTATGAAGAAAGGTGCTGTGAATACTCTTATAACTGTCTCCTAGGACACATGTGCAAGAATTTCTCTAGGATATATTGCTGGGTCAGAATTGAGGTGTTACAGAGTATGTGCACCTTCAACTCTACCAGATAATGGTGGCTTGCTTTTCAAAATGGTTGTACCCATCTACTCTCCTTTGCTAATGCTTGTACTTAGGCCACGTGATTAAGTTCTGGCCAATGGAATGTATATAGGAGTGTTGTTTGGGACTTCTGGAAAAGCACCCTATTTTGCTGGCTCAGCTGAGTGGTATCCTCCTTTGTTTCCTACCCTCTTCCTCTTGCTTGAAATGTGAATAGGATGGCTAGAGCTGCAGCAGCCATTCAGAACCAGGAGATGACCTTGTGGGTACAAGTCAGTCAGAGGATGTTGGAGCAGAGAGAGAAGAACCTGAATTCCTCTTGACCGTGGAACCACTATAACTAGCCCTGGGCTGCCAATTCTAGACTTCTCTTATGTGAGAGAGAGATAAACTTCTATTTTTGTTTATGTCACCATATTTTGGGGGTTTGGTTACAGGTATCCGAAGATAAGCCCAGTGGATTGTTTTTCTGTTTCTCACTTATTTTCAGGAGTCCTCTATATAATCTGGGTACTAGTCATTGTGGATTTTATTTGAGGGAAATACCTTTTCCCAGTTCATGGCTTGTCTTTTCATTCTCTTTTTGAAGTCTTTTGATGTCCATTAGAAATTATCTGCAATATAGTTACATTTATTAACATGGAAAAGGATTTTTCCTTGGAGTATTCACGGCATTGATAAATTGAAAAGTAGGCATCTCCGTGTTTACTCTACATAAAACCAGCATAGTTAAAAGTGGATCTCTCATTCTGACTCCTTTCCTGCATTTGTGAGCATCGTTTCTTACCTTAAAGGTTAGGAGATGTATATTCAATGAATGGTTTGGTCTGTAGACACCCTCATATTGCTCTAAGATGGGGGTTGCCAAACTTTTTTCTGTAAAGGGCCAGACAGTAAATATTTGAGGTTTTGCAGGCCACACAGTCTCTGTCACAACCACTGAACTCTGCCTTTGGGGCATGAAAGCAGTCATAAACCATATGTAAGGCCTAAACACCACTTTATTCATGGCACTGAAATGTGAATTTCATATGATTTTGCATCACAAAAAATTGTCTTTCTTTTGATCTTTTGGTCAATCATTTTAAAATGTAAAAACCCTACTCAAGTTTGTGGGCTGTACCAAAACAGGTGGTGGGCTGGGGGGTAGTCTGCTGACCCCTCCCCGAGGTGTGATGAATCCTGCGGGACAAACTGCATCTGCTGATAGACATTACACAACACAACTATCTTGAAAGCAATTTCTGAGCTTGACCTACGCCTTAGAAAATTGCATAAAGATCAGAACCATGAAGTGAAGAAAAAGGCAAGTGGCAGGTTTACCTCAGATTGTGCAATATCACATCTCTATGACAGGATGTCACCCATCTAAATAGGTGCATTGTGAGGTAAGGGGCTGGTGAGCTTCCATTGTATGACAAGTGTGCTTGCTCCATGGTGCAGTGAGAGGACACTGTCTGGATCCCTGTCCTCTACTCCCAGGAAGAGGTCGTGTAAAAATATCCATTGCTATCGGTATTAAATGCTCTGAAAAATGGGCATTTGGGTTTCAACCATTCAGTCCCCTTGTTAGACAGTGTTTCCAGGCCTTAATTTTTCGTTTCAACACTTTGGTCTCTGCACCCTGAACCCGCAGTGAGAGTTCTCTAGAGCTAATACATGTCAGGGCCCCTGTCCTCGGGGTTGGAAGGAAGAATTGTGCTTGTATGTTTATCAAGCAGGATCTCTTTTTGGGCAGACAGATGGGACCATCATGCCGGTGACCCAAGATGTGGAAAATCATGTTCTCACACAAAACGCCCCAGGCTCTGCAAGCAGCATCGTCCTGCTGTGGCTAGCCAAAGGCCACAGCACACGCACACTAGGAGAACAGAGCTGTGCACACGACCACGAGTTAGAGGAACCAGCTTCCTAACTGTCCAGCCAGCGAGAAGACTTCCCTCCGGGGAGCGTTACCAGACGTCCCTGGAGAAGAACCCGACCTTAGAGGCAGGTGCGTCGGGTCCTCGTGGAAGTCAGGGCCCTTGCGCGCCAATTACAACATGACTGCCGGCGGAGCCCTAATGGTGACCTGATGGCCTGTCAGAGTCGATCCAACCCTCCCTGACACCTCGCGGGGCTGTCCCCAACCCTCCCCCGGGTCCCCTCCCCCCAGGCCCCGCCCCCTCCCCCGCCCGCGGCCGCCCCGCCGGTCTGGGGGCGGGGGCCCCGGACGAGGGGCTGCCCGGCCCGACCTCGACCTCGGCCGAGCGGGCCTGACCGGCGAGTTCCACCCGGCCGCCGCGGGCCCCCGCCCGCGAGCCCCTCCCTCGCCCTCCGCCCGCCCTGGCGCCCGGCGCGGGCCGCGCTCCCTCGCAGCGGCGGGGCCCGCAGGCGGCCATGACGGCGGGCGCCGGGGCCAGGCCGGTGCCGCGCTGGCTGAAGGCGCTGGCGGAGCCGCTCAGCGCGGCGCAGCTGCGGCGGCTGGAGGAGCACCGCTACAGCGCCGCGGGCGTCTCGCTGCTCGAGCCGCCGCTGCAGCTCTACTGGACCTGGCTGCTCCGGTGGGTCCCGCTGTGGATGGCCCCCAACTCCATCACTCTTCTGGGCCTCGCCATCAACCTGCTCACCACGTTCGTGCTCATCTCCTACTGCCCCACGGCCACCGAGGAGGTAGGGCCCGCCGCCCGCCCGCGGCCCGCAGCAGAACCCCCAACTGCTGTCCCCCGGAGCTCCGCGTCCCCCGCTTGAGCGCCGCCCCGAGTGCGCCGCGGTCCCGCCGCTGGAGGCGCCCGGGGACCGGGGAGACCCCTCGTGGCCGAACCTCCCGGGGCCGCGGAGGGACTGACACGCCGCTGCCCCGGCGCCGCGTCCGCCCCCACACTTCCCCGGGCTGCCTAGAGGCTGTCGCGCCGCTACCCCAGTCCTGTATCCACCCTGAGCTCCCCCCGGGCGGCGGAGGGGTAGTCAAGGTCACTGCCCCAGTCCTGTGTCCACCCGCAGACTCCCCCGGGCGGCGGAGGGGCTGTCTCGGACACTGCGAGCCGGGGCCCTGCCTGCCTGGCCGCCACCCCATCGGGCGCCAAGCTGTGGGAAGCACGAGCATTCGGTTACTTTGCACACTAGGGACCGAACACCCCCATTTCCGTCCTGCCCGGCACCAGGGCTTGTAGTCCGCTTGGCCAAGCCCGAGACGCCCTTTGGACGCTTGTATAATCCTCTGTTTTTTAAAGGTTGCGCTAGTGATCCTGAAATTACTGGTCACACGGATCAAAAATAAGTTACTTTTAAGACGAACTTCCTCTGTGTTTCATTGACGGTTTCAGAAAAAACTAAGTGAGGTGATAATCCTTATCATCACGGCCCAGGGATCATAAAAGCCAACAAATTTTATTAGCAATGAGTATTTGACCTATGTCCAAAATAAGAAGAGTAAATAATATGGACTTTGGACAACTGTTCATCAGAAGCACCTCTTGGGCTGATTGTGGAGGGGAGAGGAGGCAAGGGGGATTCCCTCCCATCTATATAGCTTTTTAGAGTACATGGGATAAATATTACATTGCACATTCTGTGACATCGCTTTTTTTTCTTTGCCCTCCAAATAGTGAAATCCCTTTATAATCATGTTTGAGTATAGGTGCTGTGGAGAACGAATGCGAGTTGAGGGTGGATAGCAGGTATGCAGTAGAAATACTCCATGTCCTCCATACATGTATCCAGTTTTAAAAATATTTGATGGAGCCTACATTTTAAACACTCTAACCCTGGTGGTTCAGTGATTAAGATTTGGTGCTCTCTCCGCCACCTCCTCCCAGGTTGTTTCCTGGTCAGGGAACCACATTACCCATCTGTCAGTGGTCATACTGTTTTGGCTGAGTGTTGCTGTGATGCCGAAAGCTATGCCACTGGTATTTCAAATACCAGCAGGGTCACCCATGGTGGACAGGTTACAGCAGAGCTTCCAGACTAAGACAGACTAGGAAGAAGGACCTGGCCACCCACTTTGAAAAAATTGGCCACGAAAACCCTATGAATAGCAGTGGAGCAGGTCTGATATAGCTTTAGAAGGTGAAAGGATGGTGCCAAGAGACCAGGCATGGTTCCTCTCTGCTGTACACAGGGGCGCTAGGAGTCGGAATCCATCCAGGGCACTAACAACGTTTTAAACATATCTTGACAATTAATGGATATGTTTTTTTAATATGATTCCTTGGCAGATGTTCCCATTGTATTCATTTTCATATTGTTTGAAAAAAGTAATTTGCTTTAGTTTTCGTGTTTTTGCAGCCTGTTTGCAGAATTTCCCAGAGGCAGTGTGCTAGAATGAAAAGAGCACTGGGTTTGGAAGTGGAATACTTGGGTTCTAATGTGGTTCTGCCACACCTTGGAGAGACCTGCCAGTTTGTTTTCTCATGTGTAAAACAGAAAATAATACCTGCCAAACCAATTTCACAAGGATGCAGTGAGGACTAAATGATATATTACATGTAGAAAATTGTAATTTGCTCACGAAATTAAAAATGTTACTCAACACATTAAAAATATCACTTATTAAAAATGTCCTAGAAACATGTAATGAAATTTAGTTTTTATTGGGCCTGGATTTGGCTAGCGGGATTTGGCTGTTTCTGATATTTGTCAGTTAAATTGTGAACTTTTCAATGGTACTATTAATTTAAGAACCATTTGTGGAGGACTTAGAAAGAGCAGGGCATACAAACAAATCCAAGAGATTCTGTTTAGGGATGTCAGAGGGGCCTAATGGAAGAGATAAAATTATGATTAATTATTTTTAGGCTCAGCCTCATGTAAAAAACAAAGGAAGGGGGGAATCTGAGCCACTTTTCAAAAGAAAAATCAGAATGGCCCAAAAAGGGAGAGAAAGGGTTAAAATGATAAGATGAAACTGAGAAGAGTTTCTGAAATGTAATTAGATCCTGCACGTGTTTCTAAGCTGCTGAAGCAGTAAGGGAAAACACCGTTATAGGATTCGCATTGCCTGTTTGCTAAAATCCCAGCAATAGCAAGAAAAATCATAGCAGTTCAGGCTATTTTGCTTCCAGGTCACAGAGCTAGTAAATGACAGGACCAGGAAAGATTCAGATCTAAGACCATGTGACTCCAAAGTTGTTTTTTTTTTTTTTTTTTTTTTTTTTTACCGTATACCACCACCTTTTCTTCTGGAGTTCCTGCCTTTGGTATGTAGGAAAAACACCTTGTGTTTTATATAGTATTTATCAGGTATGTGGGGTGCTTTCACATCCATTGTTGCATTTGTGTCTTCTATCAACCCAAAGAGGTTGGCAAGTTTTCTCCCTTCCTAGAATGGCCTTCCCACCATTTTAGTGTTTCTTCTATCCATCCATCCTGAGGTAATAGTAGTATATATTTTTATTAAAAGGAAATGGAGGCCCAGAGGGTTAAGTGACTTTACCTGGCTTGGAACTTGTTTTCTGTTTCTTGGACTTAATTCTTAGTGCTTTTTCAGACTTGGCAGATTGCTTCCAGAAAGGGTCAGGAAATAATACATAAGGTGTTTGGACTTTGATGCTTGGGCTTATCTATAGGACATAATACTGACTGTGTATCTATAGTGATAATATTTGATCTGTTTTTTAACTACTGTGTTAATTTCTAGGACATGACTGGGGATGAAGGGAAATTAATAGAAAAAAATTAAATAATTTATATTAAGCTTCTACACTGGTGCCCTGAACTGCATTTCACGCCACCATTTCTGTTAAGGAACTTTCCACTCCAGCCAAATTGAACTACTTACTATAGCAATTGAACTACTTACTATTTCTCCCCTTCTTGTCCCTCTCTTTTCTCCTTCCATTGCCTTTCTCCTGCCCCCACTTCCATCTTTCAACACCCAGTTCTAACACTACCTCCTTAGGAAATTTTTTTCCTTCTCCAGAGTCAAATCAACCACGTATGCATCTAAACTCCAATAATAATAACAATAATAACTAACATTTACTGGGTATCAACTATGTACCACGCATTATTTTAAGCTGCTTTTATCTATTACCTCATTTAATCCTCTCAACAACTTTATGAAAAGGTACTATTATCCGCATTTTATAGATGAGGAAACTGAAGAGAAATTAACTCTTCCAGGCTACATAGCTTTAAATGGAGACCAGGATTCCAAGTCAGAAAGCTGTGCTTCCACCACAGGGCTTTGTAGCTCTCCTGTGGAACTTCTCCATTTTATTTTGGTTATGTGTGTCCCTGTTGAGCAGGACAACCTCCAAAATTTTAAGTTCGGACAGCGATCGCCCATCTGTACAGTCTCCACAGCACAGTGCCTTGCGTAAAGCAAACGCTTAGTAAATTTTTGCTAACTTATTGACTGCATGAATGAAATAACAAAATGTAATCTTGGGAGATGATGTTTTTCCACCCTTATTCAGTTTTTGGTGGTCTTGGATCAAATACTTATCAGTTGTTTAGCCTGGGTAATTTAACAAGAGTAAGCAAGAGTTAGTGTGAATAAAGAAAACAAGAACCTAATCGCATCCTCACCTTGATGAAGCAGCTCTGTCTGAATGCTACTCAGTGTGTAGTCCTTGGCACTCCTTCCTGGGCTGCCTAATCATAAAATAGTATCACAGACTCTTATGGTTTGAAAGGACCTTAGAGTTTGTTTAATGCAATTCCTACATTTGTATATGAGAAAACCCAGTGATTCAAATCTAGTTCTTGAGGCTCCAGCCTAGTAGCATTCTCTGCCATAAAACCCTCATACACTTATTTTTCACTGGGGTAAACTGTGGCTCCATTCTCCTTTAAACTTATTAGATTAAATGCTTTTGTTCTGCCCTCTGTTAAGAGTATGTTTATAGCAGACAGGTGCCTAGCATAGGGTCAGGTCAAAGGGCATTGAATGATACATTTCTTTTGTTTATTGTGATAGAAAGTTAAACCAAAAATCAAGTATATCTGAGGAAGTCAGAAAGACTTGAAGAAATGGTTTATTCCCTGTATAAATAATTCAGATTATAGTTGACAGTGCCCTATAAAGAGTTATTTGTTGTGGAAATAATAAGAAAAGGCAATAATCTATAGATTCCTACCAAGATTTTTTTGTAGGTTTGGTTTCTTTGAAATCTAGTATATTTCCTTTTTTTTTTTTAATCACCTATCTCCCTTTATAAACAGCTCGGTAACATATCAAGCATCATTTATTAATGCAGGACTCTTGTAAGGGAGTGGCCTCTCTTACTAAGACAAAATATAATCTCCAAACTTTCAGGAGGTGAAAGCTCTAGAAACAGGGCAGGGACTAGAGTGAGGCAAGCAGGAACCCAGGCCTCAGACTTGAAGGAGGCTCGTGCATGACCCTGAGAGTAAATGCCTCCTTAAATTCTGTAGCCTAGGCACCTCACTTGCCTCACCCTAGTCCCAGCCCTGTCTGGAAGGAGCTTCTGTAGGTAATGTGTGTCAACACAAATAATCCGTAATCAATCTATAAGTCAAAATTGGGGTGAGTTTATTATATGAACCAGATATGAAGACTATAGCCTGGGGACAAAGAACATACATCACATATGACAGGAATGTCCCTTTTACAACAGTCACAAGATTGCTGGCACAGCAGGTCAATAATTAATCCTTAGTTTCTAGGAAGAGATGCGTATCCTTAAAGAAATGCCGATATGGAGGGAAGCCACATCCCTATCTTTAAGGGCATCATTCTTGTCTTTGAGACATTGTAAATGTTTAAAGCAGAGGTACAGTGCATGCTCAACAAGCCACGTCAGGCCTTTTTGGAAAAACAAGGTCAGGCCGAATTAGTTTTAAACCAAGTGGCTTCCTCATATCCTATATATCTTATTGCTTGTCATTTATTCATCATGTGGAAGTGATTTGGCTTTGGGATTTGTCCTTTTGATCCTATGGCTTTCCTATACTCAACTGCTAAGGAATAAGCTGTTTCTCCTTCAGAATTCTGGTTCAGGTGTGGATAATATGGCATTGTGGTGTATAGAAAGAGCTTTAAATCCCACTCTTGGCATATTTGACCTGGGCAATAAGGCTCTGACCATGTGGGTTTTGTGAAGTTACAGAACAGGTGTTGAAGCATCCAGGACACTTGACGCTGATGACAGATCTGGCCCCGGGGATTCTCTTTGTGCCCCTCTCCCTGCCTGTTCCTCTTAGCACAGTGAGAGGCTGGCATTTTCAACAAGAATTCCAGTAAGGCTAAAGGAGATTTCAAAAAAAGACTATTCACATGAAATATAAAAAGAAAGTAAGTTACCTTTCAGAGTACTACAGATTTCTAATGTCATGAGAAAGCCCCTTTGGCCCTAAAGTGCTGGCTGAACTGCATTAGTGCCTGGTTGCCTTCTCCAGCTTTCACTTGACTGTTTCCTGAAAATGGGTGTGCTCTTCTCAAATGCTGGCCCCTAACCAGTGCTGAGGCCGGAGGTCCAGGTTGAAACCAGGAAGCCCCGTAGGGCCCTTCCTGATTGGCGGGAGAATGATCTTACCCTTCCTGACCACCAACTGCCTCTGGACCCTTTCAAGGCCTCTGTCAACAAGGAAGTACCATCAGCTGCAGGCTCACAGTAAACACAGGCACATAATATGGATTAGAGCACTGTCAGATTCAGGTCTATTAGAAACTCCATGAATTTTCTTTTAAAAATCACTAGAATCACCCTTCCTTTCTACCTCCTATAAATGCAGTTTCTATTTTTATGGAGAGAGAAGTCAATTGATGTTTGGATAATTGAAATAATAATTGAAATCTCCCTGTTACCAGCTAACCGAATAGTTACTGGTTATGTAATAACTTTTGCATATGTGTCAGCTCACACTCAAGACCATTTAAAGCAAAGAGGTATTTTTTAAGTATAAAAATTCATATAAATGGGCATTGTATAGTTCCAGTATTTCCTAAATTTTAATTTGGGAAGATTTTTGCTTTTGTTTATTACCTATACTATTTTTTATTTACTGTTTTTCTTTACATCAACTTTAAATCTATTCCTTTTTAGACTTAGACTCATTCTAAGCCTTAATGTCTATAAAATCATAGATTTGATAGCTATGCTAGCTATTTTTAAAATATATTAATTTTTTCAAAATACATTAAAATAGAGACATAAATAATAAAATGAAACGTTTACCCATGGATCATCTAAAATTATCTTATGTAGTTATCAGTAATAACAATAACAATAATTAAAATTTACTGAGTTCTTTCCATATGCCAAGGACTTTTCTAAGCACTTAACATGTAATAGTTCATTTAATTCTCACAATGAGATAGGAACAGTGATTATTCCCATTTTTCATAAAGGGAAACTGAGGCACTGAGAGGTTAAGTAACTCATCCAATTCACTTAGCTGGTAATGGCAAAGCAAGGATCTGGATGCAGGCAGAGTCCAGAGGCCACACTCCTAACCACTCTGCAAGAAAAGCTCAGGGCGTGTAGTCTTCCCTTAGGAAGCCATTACCTGATGGGTTACCGAGTAACCTACTACCTGATAGGAAACATTTACATCTTCAGTTGATTTTAATCATCTAGTTATTTAGCACCTATGGTAGGTACAGCAGATTTTAGAAACGGACAACGTGGCTCATACCTTTGAGAGGATTATATTCTGATATGAAGGATGGGGCCTTGGAGACTATCTAGTATAGCATTTTCATTTACAGAAGACCTAAGAAGTTTGTCCATTGAGCAGAGATGTGCTCATTGATCACTTTCTTAGTCTTGCCTTTTCTTCCTTCTCCTGATGTGTGTGCTCATTCAGGCAGGTATAAAAAGAGGTATGATACCCAGGATAAATAACTGATCTTTATATGAGAGTTCTCTCTGATCCAGAGTTATTTTTAATAAGAACAGTTGCCATGTGGTCTGGTTCAGATCTCTAGTTTCTCTAACTCTACAATGAATAATAGCATTCTATAATTCAGGTAACTAGAAAAAGTAAAATGTCCCAGATTCTTACTTTTATATGGCTCTTTTTCAGTGGTATAACCGAAAAGTAATTTAAACTTATTATTGGAGGTTTTTTTTTAATGACTAGGGATTATTTTGTATTATTTATTATTAAATAAATTCTTATTTATTTATTATTATATATTATTATTAAATAAATTCTTAGTAATTATTTTGTTTTCTAGAATAAACTTATAATAATCTTTCTTGAAATCATGTAAGATTCATCATTAATGAAGCTATTACTTAAATTGTGATATAGCCACATAATTGAATACCATGCAATGATTTAAAAGAATGATGTAGATCGATCTTTATGTTTGACCTGGAAAGATTTCTATGATATGTTGTTAAATTCTGATCTTAAAGCATATAGTAGATATGAAAATCATACAATTGAAAACTTAAACGTTAGGAATCTAATATGACCTGGAGAAGTTCTACATTTTGGAAGAGGTTTCTTCTATAGAAGTCCTCTGATATACTGCTCATGTCAACCTTCAAAAACAGAAACTAAGAGGCAAAGCATTTATTTGGGATCAAAGAATGCAATTTAGGGAGCACAAATTCAGGTAGAAACCCAAATAGTGTCCCACTAGGGAGTAAAAGTCAGGGGCTTTTATAGGCAAAGAAGGGAGGTTGTATTACAAAGAATTTTAATTGAAGTTGGAGGCAGAGAGCTAGTCTTGGCTAAACATTGATTGACTATTGATTCTGTCTTCAGAAAGTCCACAATCCTTGGTCTTTGTGACAGGACGTCCGTTCTCCTGCTGACTTCTCAAACAACTGCTTATAAAACAATTGTCATTTTGGCCCAGTCCAAGATTTAAGACTGCAAGGCAGTTTCTCTGGAAAGTCAGCTCCAACTCCATTTTAAAATGGCTCCACTTAAGTCAGCTTTGACACTTATGACTCTATAATTCATCATCCGAGTCTGATTTTTCCATGCTTACATATAAAATTTTTGAAAATAAGTTCACCTGAAAACTAGAATTGAGTTGGGGTGGCTCTGTAGATACTTCTTCTTCCAGGAGTCTCTTCTGTAATTACACTCTTCTGGGGAAGGCTCCTGGAAAGAAGGGTCCCACTGTACCTGGCCAAGTGGATTTTCAACCTTAACCTGTTTTGCAGAGATAACAGGGTAGAAAAGAAGTTGAAAATTTACAAACTATTTAACGACTTCCAAGTGGGAATGGAGGTGATGACAGCAGGGAAAAGAGAAGACTCCTCCGTCAGGCTCCTGAGGCCTTGGGAAGACTGGAAAATGAGCAACTAGGTGCTGGTGGAATACTTTCTGGATTTAAAAGGAAGGAATCCTCACATGGTTGAAGCATTTCCTAGGGCTCCCTGCACTTGAAATTGTATTGTGTGAGCTGGAAAGTACTTCTCAGCGGGAGGCGTAGGTGGTCTGTGGGGTAAGAATCTAAGTGAGGAGCTCCATCCAGTCTGTGTAGCCTGCAGCATGACAGATCTTATATCGCAGGGCACGTCAGAAGACCCAGACCCAATCTAGCTGCTCGTTTTGATGTAACTTTGTTACCCCTCCCTAAGTTTCACTTTCATCTTTAATAAAAAGAACATGATAATAACTGCCCTGTCTCTATGGATTGCTGTATCAAATTAAATAATGCATAAAAGTGCCCTTTGTTGTACTGTTTAAGAAATGTTATTACCTTTCCAATCTTCTCTCTTATAATTACCTGTGGATCTTCTGTTTCAGAAACATGGATCTAGGCACTGACTCCTGAGTAAACCTTTCACTCTCAAGCCTCTGCCTTGGTTTCTGCCTGGACATTCTCTCTCTTTTCCCTGTTTAAATTCCCCTTGTCTCTCTGTACCTATTTAAACTCTAAATCTTAACTCCTCTGGTATCCTAGTGAAGTAGTTTTAAACTAATGAACCAGTCTTCATTTCCTTTAGAAAAGGGCAGAGTCTGCCCTCAACTGTGGTGACCAGGAGTAAGCAAATTTATTTCATTATAGATTTTCATTAATGCCTTGGCCTTTAGATTTGCCTGCAGCCAGTCTCCCAGATCAGAGGTCAGAATTAAGCTTTTGTTAATGTGGATCTTTGGGAATGCTTCTTGAGAAGCTCCACATTTTCAATATAAGAAGGTTCTGTGCATAGGAAGGGAGAAATGGAATATCTCTTAGGTAGATGACTTACTTTCAGAAGTTTATCATGTAGGGTAATAGTATTTGATGGAAGATAGATGATAAGAAAATGACTTTTTATGTTATTCCAGAAATTTTAATAACTTCTATTTACTTGGAAAGATTGAGGAATGGGATAACAGTTTGGATATTTGTAGAATTATCACATAAACCATAAATAGGTTGGTATTTTTAAAATTATCTGCCACTAAAATGCAAAAAAATTTAATGACAATAGCTAACCTTCATCAAGTACTTCCTATGTGCTGAGTTCTGTGTTAAGAGCCATCTGAGAATTTGTTCATCAGATACAATATAAGTATTAGTCATATCTTACAGATAAAGTAACCAAAGCTTGAATGACTTGCTCAGGGCCACCTGACTATTAAATGACAGAACCAAGGACTCAAACACAGATCTAATTTCAAATCCCTGGTTCTTCACAATTTTGCTTTACTTCCTCTCTGAGACAGAATTCTGGGTTGACCATTGCTGTCATCACACAGATCCCTGAGGAAGTGCAGTACATTTATAAAGTGCTGAAAGAAAAGAATGGTTGTTTTAAAATCTTTTTTTCTCTCTCTTGTTCACATTGGATTGTTTCTATTGATCTATCTTCAAGTTTACAGACTCTTTCCTTTGTCATATTATCTGTGCTTCTGTATGTAATATGTCTTTTTTTTCCTGGCTTCTTTTATGATTTTATTTTTATTACTGGTTTTCAGTAATTTGATTATGATATACCCTGGTGGGTTTTTTAGAAATATTTATTCTGCTTGGAGTTTGTTGAGCTTCCTGTATATGTGAATTTATAGATTTTATCAAATTTGGAAATTTTTCAGCCATGCTTTCTTTTTGTATTTTTTATGTCCCCTGCTCTCTCCTCTCCTTCTGAGACTGTAATTACATATATGTTAGACTGCTTTCTGTTGTCTCACAGGTCACTGGTGCCCTCAATTCAATTCAGTTGTTTTTAGTCTTTTTCTTTCTGTGCATCAATCATTCTGGATAGTTTCCATTGGTAGTCTGCCAGTTCACTGATCTTTTCTTCTGCAGTGTCTAACATGCTGTAACGCTCATTTAGTATATTTTACATTTTAAATATTGTGTTTTTCATTTCTAGAGGTTTTGAGTCTTTCATGTTTTCCTCAACCTTCTTGAACATATGAAGCATGTTTATAATAAGTTTTAATGTCCTCATCTGCTAATTCCAGTATCTCTGTCATTCCTGGGTCAGATTGTATTGATTGATTTTACTCCTAGTTGTATATCATATCCTACTGCTTCTTTGAATGACAAGTAATTGTTGATTGGATGCCACATATTGTGAATTTTACATTTTTGAGTACTAGATTTTTTTTTTAAATTCTTTAAAGATGTACTTTGTGTTGGTTATAGTTAAGTTACCTGGAATCAGTCAGACCCTTTTGAGGCTAGATTTTAAGTCTGTTAGGGCTGTCCAGAGAAGCCTTTAATCTAGGGCTAATTTATTCCCCCTGCTAAGGTAATACACTTCTGAGAACTCTACCCAGTGCACTAGGTATCCTAGGTCTTTCGGCTGTGTCTGGTGGGAGCATGAACGATTCCAGACTTGTGTGGGCTTCAAGAATTGTGTGGCCTTGCACTTTCCAGTGATTCTTTCCTTAGCCTTGGTTAGTAGTTTTGTCTCATTCAGGCACAGGTCAGTTCTCAGCCAAAGACTCTAAAGTACCTTCTGTAGATCACGACTTGTGCCCCTCTCCTGTGCAGTTTCCTCTTTTCCCATGCTCTGCTCCACAAATTCTAGCTGCCTTTCCCTCCCAAATTCTGCTACATTTCTCCTCAACACAGCAAGATCTCTGGGCTCTGTTTGGGTTCCCCATTCCTGTCCTAGAAACTGCCTATAGGCCGTAAGCTGGAGCAGTCGTAGGGCTCACTTCATTTGCTTCCCTTCTGTCAGGGATCACCGTGCTGCACCTCCTGCAAAGTCTGAAAACTGTTGTTTCCTATATTTTATTGCTTCTTTAGTTACATAAGTTGGGAGAGTAAATCCAGTCCTCTGATACTCCATCATGAATGGAACCAGGGGGCTGTGGTTTGTCTTCAAGGTCTTTTTTCATAGCAAAGACTTAATGAATAACTTCAAATCTAGTGCCACATATGTGTAATATTATATTAAAAGAGCCATGGACTAGGAATCAGAATCAGGGTCCTAATCCTTGTTTGGTCATTTAACTTTGTGCTTCTTACAATATAGACTTCTGTGACCCTCTACCCAGATGACTTGGAGCAATTCATTTGATTTCTCAATTTAATTCTCATCTGTAGAAGGAGGATTATGAATGTTTTTTATAATATATTGAGATAATATAAAGTGTGAACACAAGAAAATGTGTCGATTGGCTTAGGTTGAGCTATTTTCAAACAGAAGCCAGTTTATTGTCACTTAACAGTCATTATTATTTTCATTTATTTTTAGGCACCATACTGGACATACCTTTTATGTGCACTAGGACTCTTTATCTACCAGTCACTGGATGCTATTGATGGGAAACAAGCCAGAAGAACAAATTCTTGTTCTCCTTTAGGGGAACTTTTTGACCATGGTTGTGACTCTCTTTCCACAGGTAAGTTAGTAGTGCTTTTGGTTTTTTTTGAATGATGGCTTAAAAACTAAAATGAACTGAGCTGTTGAAGTGGTCAATTTTTTGGATAGGTGTACATTTGAGAGCAATCTTGTGCAGTGTATTTTAAAAGTATGTTCAAGAATTAATTTTGTTTAGTGTACCTTATTTTAATGCCAAAATTACATACCTTAAAATTCTGCATTTCTAAACAGTACATGGCAGTTATTTCATTATTTTTTAGTATTTATTATATTTTAGTATATTATTATATTTCAAAATTTATTCAGTATTTTTAATGCTTAATGGTTCTTAAACCTTGTTTCTTTCAGTATTTATGGCAGTTGGCGCTTCAATTGCTGTTCGCTTAGGAACTCATCCTGACTGGTTGTTTTTCTGCTCTTTTATTGGGATGTTCATGTTTTACTGTGCTCATTGGCAGACTTATGTTTCAGGCGTGCTGAGGTTTGGAAAGTAAGTATGTATTTTAAGTTGTACATTTTAAAATATAATTGAATTAATTTTCACACTCTGTCATACTTCATTTATCCATAGTAATGGGGACAAAGCTTCCATCCGGAATTTAAATTATCTTTTAATTTATTGGAGCAATCATAAATACTACACCTTAACTTAAGTCTTCTAGATATTCTGCATGTTGTAAGTAGTTACACATTTGATGATAATTTTATTTTTTCTCCTCTTCTCCAACTTACTAGCCCAGTTTACATTAGACAGGAGAAAGAGAAAAACAAGGGACCTGAATAATATAGAAAAAGGATATGCACTACTTACATAAACAGCATTTGACTTATATAATAAAATAATGAGATATGGAATCTAAAGGTCTTTCTTGGTCAAATCTTCATGTGCCCAAAAGGGACCCCCTTACAACAGTCACCAACAACAGGTAATTCTGAGACTGTCAGCTGTGGTGAACAATTGGTGAGATAATGTAAAAGCATCTTGTAAGTGTTAGAGTTAAGCATTAGATGATGCATCTGCCTCTGATGCCTCTTTCTTAGACACCAGGAAATAGTGCACAAAGCAGGAACTCTGTTCTCTATTCCTGTTTCCCATTAGCTCCCTCTCTGCCTGATCCTTTAAGAACTATCTGCCACTGGTTCATTCTCAGCTCTGGCTTCCATGTCTACTGATTCTTTATAGCCCCACTTTATTGCTGCATAGCGGAAACAGGGGCTCTGAAGAAAAAAATCTCCTATAATGAAAAATGAGAGGAGAAGCTCAAAACTATGGATTGTTTAGCAGAGGGAAGCCCTTGGGCAATTTTTCACATTGATTCTAAATTATGGAATAATTGGAGCTACCACCTATTGATCACTTGCGTGTTTCGGGCACTGACTAAGTGCTTTACACGTATGATCTCATTTATTCCGCACATGAACCCTGTAAGGGTGTTACCTCCACTGTGTAAATGAATTGGAGAGGTACTGTAACTTCCTTATTCTGCTAGTAAGTGTAGAGCTGGGATTAAAACTCAAGTCAATTTGACTACAAACCCCACACTCTTAATGACTGCTGCTCAGTACTATGGGATCAGCAATATATTAGATGCTGTGGAAGGATACAGAATGCATTTTTTAAAAATCCCTGTTTAGGAGCTATATAGTACACTGCATTAAAGGGATGAGATAATGCTTATGTGACATTGTTAATGCAGTCTATAACCAAGTGTAAAATGACTTGCTTTACGTTTCCATAGCACTGAAGAAATCCTTGGTAAGGAGAAGGTAATTGTAGGCCGAATTAGTTTAGGAAAACTTTTATGGAGAATGTGAGTCTTTAACTGATTCTTTACCTACTGGTCAAGAGCCCAAGGATCAAAAAGCCTGGCTAAAGGGGCCAGCCCAGTGGCATAGCAGTTAAGTTCGCGTGCTCTGCTTCTGGCGGCCCGGGGTTCACAGGTTCGGATCCCGGGCACGGACTGAAGCATCACTTGTCAAGCCATGCTGTGGCAGTGTCCCATATAAAGCAGAGGAGGATGGGCACGCATGTTAGCACAGGGCCAGTCTTCCTCACCAAAAAAGAGGAGGATTGGCAACGGATGTTAGCTCAGGGCTAATTCCGCCCCCTGCCCCAAAAAAAAACCTGGCTAAAAATTCAAGGCAACTATGTAAAATTAAGAATCTGTATCTACCTTTAGATTAAGATATGCTAAAATAGAACAAGCAGCTTTGCAAAGTCTGATGCATTTTAGTTAATTTGCTAAACTTGCTATGGCAAACTGGAATGATAAAATAATGCAATGTTCTGGTTAATTATTGTTGTTTTTATTTAATGACTTAGACTTTACCTTTTTGGCTTCTAACTTCATTAAAAATCTTTCTGAAAAGAATTAGGTTCACATTCCTGGCCTAGTTGTAAATTTTACACTCATTTGCTATTGACGGAGAGCCTAATGTGTGCCTAGAGCTGGAGATACGAAGATGAGTCATTTGTGGATGGGCTATGTCAGACAGATTGGGGTTAAAGCATTCTAGGCAGAAGCAGGAGGAAAGAACTCAGAACATTAGGGAAATAGCTCTTGTGGCTGAGCACCAGGCATGTAGGGAATGGAGGAGATCCTGCAGTGCCCCCAGGGGGTCAGCCATTTAAAATACTAACTCTCTAAGGCAGAGATCCTAAGCAGTATATGTTTTCACTTTACCCAAGTAAAATATCATGGAGCATTGACTAAGATAGATTGATGGTCTAGCTTAACACTACAAGAAGGATCCATATGTGAGACATTAGCCAAGCCTCTGGAAATGCTTACAAACTGGGTCAGTATTCTCTGTTGGCTAGGATGGATTTTCTGAAAAATCTGTCAATTTTTGAGAGGTTTAATTTTTATAGTATTTATATTATTGGAATACAGATGTATAAAACTGGGCCAAACAATCTCAGAATATGCTGTGGAAATTTGTTCTATGAATATATTCTTGATTTAAGCCTGTTTTGTGTGGTTTCTCTCTTTCTATAAGACTGCATAAGAAATATACCAAATGAGAGTTTGTTTAACTGGGCCAAAAAGCTTAAGGTTTTACTAATATTACTACATTTTGCTACTTAATTTTTTCTAATGTTCAAAGCCCTTCAAGTTATTTATCAGTCAGCATTGATTCTGCTTTAAGTATACTAGTTAAAAGCATAGGCTCTAGAATCAGACTGGGTAGAATCAAATTCTGCCTCCAACATACCAGATGTCTGACTGGAAATAAGTTATTTAACCTCAGTTTCTTCATCTGTAAAATGGGAATAATCATAATTATGTTAAAGGGTTATTGTGAAGATTAAATAATAATGTATATAAAGGACTTGGTACAGATTCTGGAGAACAGAGGTACTCAGTAATAAAGTTAGCATTGTCATGCCATGCTCTTTTTGTTTTAATTCAGTTTCTTTTGTATGTTTACTTTCTTATGAGTGACATTAAAAAGTAACTCTTACTAAAAGAAAGTCAGATGTCTAATGTATTAATCAGTAAGTTACTGATAAGGAACTGATTTCATAAGGAAATAAACATACAGAAGAAATTGAGTTAAAATAAATTTGAGGATGGAAGGTTAACATAATTTATTGAGTGATTTTATTGAATATTGATAAAATATTTATACAATGAATTTAGATAAATATTTTTGCAATATGTATACAAATACTTATTGAGCATCCAGTATATGCCAGGCCCTGTTTTAGGTGCTAAGGTCATAGTAAACTAAGCAGACAAAAATCCCTGCCCTCTTGGAGTTTACGGTCTAATATGGGAGACAGACAATAAAGCGAGCTAAACAGGTAAATACTGCCTATAATACATTAGGTACTGGGAACTGCTCTGTCAAGAACTGTAAAGAGTGTGGGATTTTTTTTTTTTTTGGTGGGGAAGAGCAGCCCTGAGCTAACATCTGTTGCCAATCTTCCCCTTTTTGCTGAGGAAGACTGGCCCTGAGCTAACATCCGTGCCCATCTTCCTCCACTTTATATGGGACGCCGCCACAGCATGGCTGACAGGCAGTGCGTCGGCGGGCGCCCGGGATCCGAACTCGCGAACCCCGGGCTGCCAAGCGCGGACTAAACCGCTGCGCCACCAGGCGGCCCCTAGAGTGTGGGATTTTACCCTACTTACAAGCTACCAAGCAAGCCTGTTAATGTTTCATGGATGCTGGCAGAAGACCCAAAACTCCTGGGTCAGAGGCAGAGGACAACTCTGTTACTCAAGGCAAGAGCTGTAGCCAAAGGTTCACATTCATGCCAGGTTCGAGTGCTCCAAGCCCCAAGTCCTATGGGGGCCCCACAGTGGGGACTAGAAGAATGCCTGCACATACAGTGGATTGCTTTATGGGAGAGGAACACTGAGGAATCTGTTGCTTTTATAATAAGCAGAAGCAAGCCTGTTCCTTAGCGGGATGTGTAACCTCATCCTTCAAGGTTGCCCCTGGCATATACAACCCTGAGAAATGGCCCTGGGGAGACTGCTCAGGATCTTGCATTCTTGGCATCCCCAGCAAGAGGGAGCAGGAATGCTCAGGGTCCTTGGCAGACTGCCTCTCCTAACTGTATGAAGAAAGAAAAGGAAGAGAGTGATTAAATACTATTGTATTTTTCTTATGAATGTAAAAAATACTGTTCTATATTGTTTCACAGAACAGAAATAGAAATACTATTCTATTTCACTTGTGGATATTTTCATTGTTATATGTTTTATCTCTTGAAAATATGTAGATTTCATATGAATTTGTTACCTTGAATTAGATAATTTGAACCACAAAACATTAATAACTGTTTTTAACTATAATTTTCAACTGTTGATTAAAGATTTTTTTTTTTAGTTAATCAGTGACATATCACTTAGTATTTTCCTTAGTACAGTTAGTGGAATAACTTACAGGGTTACAGATAAAATCTGTCCCTATATTAGTGCTTGCCATGTGAGATGAGGCATATCTTATTTATAGCATGTTTGCTCCCATTAGCAAGGGTCTTGTGTAATTCAGTAGAGCAAACAATGCTTAAAGCTTAATTTAAAATCTAAACCAAGTACAGTGTTAACTTGTATTTTGTTATTTACATGTGAATATTTAGACTCAGTGTTAATTTTCTTTTCTTTCAAAAGCATGAGAATTTCCATATGGTAGTAGGTCCATTTCTCAAAAAATTTGTGGTTAAGGACTAGTTTCTCCCCATCTGCCCCCCTGCAATCCATTGTGGACTAATAACATGCAATTAAAATAATAAAAAACAAAAAACAGACTCATAAAATACAGTCCCTAATATTTCATTCGACTCAACAGATAGAAAATACTCTGTCAGATTACCGTAAAAGTGTCTAAATGCTTACTCTCAATTTCTGTACTTATCTCATTGCCGACTGGTAGCAGACCCTGGAGCACACTTTGCAGAGCACTATTGTAGATTGTCCTCCATGATAACAGTTTGGGAGTTAAGGATATGCCTGCACCATATCCCCAATATCCATCTTTTTTGAATTTTTAAAGTTTTTCTGGATCCAATTTTTAATAACTTGGACCCATTGATGAGTTCTCTAAGCTTGTAAATTGCTGTACAGAATATTCTTTTGTTTCTCTAATATATCTTTCAAGCTTCAACTGTCTCTTCATAGTTCAAATATTTGAGGATTTTGTGAGTGATTCTACCCTTTTTATCAAATCTTTCCAGCTTTCTTTTTTTCCAGACTCAAGAATTGTTACTTATTTAGTTTATCCTTAAAAGGTAGAGAGACAGAGAAGGAAGCTTTGAGTTTAGTTTAAAGTCAGTGGTGTGAATGATGCATATGTGAAACCAAGGTTCCTAGCTGAATCTCCATGTATGTCATTTAGTTAATTGAGAGAAAGTTTGTTCTATAATCTCTCTCAGCTTTCCTAGTTGCTTCTGGTCACTAGTCATACCTTGGGAAAATTAGGGATAACAATGTAATTCTACCACTGTTACTGGAAAAAGAGTGCAAAACGCTGATAATGAATCATAAGTATAGTAGGAAGAGTGTTGGCTCTGAAGTCATTTTCCTATAGCAATATCCAGATGTTCCAAAACAGGCATGGAAAAATCATTTCAACTTCCCTCTCCAAAAAACAGGAATAATTTATGGCTCATAAGACTCATAATAGATGCTCAGTAAATCCTTTCCCCCTTTTTCTCCACAAAGTACCATACATTATATTATTATGTTTACCTTTTTCAACTAATCTATTTCTCCATGCAGCCTGGAGGCCTTGGTTTGCTTGCCACTGATAGTATAAATACTGGATTCATCTTTTCATTTTATTTCTGGGTTAATGTTCAGTTCACCTTTTCTTCCTAAATGCCCCCAAAATAACTCAGTGGAGAAGTCTTTTCTTCCATATCTGATCTTATTTTATCATCTAATCCCTACATTTCTTATATTTGCAGAGCAATAAGTACTCCTCTAGCATCTAAAGACTCCAGGGCATCCAAGAGGAGATGTAAAGTAGGTAGACAGATATAAACATCTGGAGCTCAGAAAAAAAGATGTAAATTTGGAGATGTGGATTTAGAGGTCATTAGCATATAGATGGTAGTCTTAAGTATAGATAAAATTGTTCAGACAGTCTAAAAGGAGAAAAGATGGAATTCTGGAAACAGAAGCATTTAAGATGTGGAGAAAGAAGCAGTCTAGGAAGGAACCTGAGAAGAGCTTCCAGCAAGGCAGGAGAATCAGGAGAGAGCATGAAATAAGTAAAAACATAGCAAAGCATTTCAAGAAAGAGGGAGTGATCAGCATTTTAAATATTGCGCAGAAGTTATACAAGATAACTGAAATGTATCCCTTAGATTGGACAAATTGAAAGTCACTGTTTACCTTAAACAATTTTAGTAGAATGGGGCCAAAAACCAGACTACAGTGGATTAAAGAGCAAATATGAAGAGAGGAGGAAATTACAAATGTAGTTTTCAGTTCAACAGCTTATGAAGCAAAGGAGAGAGGAGTCGATAGCTTCAGAGGATGCAGATTAGCGACTGATTTTGTTCGTTTAGTGGGTTTTTGACAGAAATTGAAGGATGTTTCTATATTAAAAGAAAAGTGTCTGTAGAAACCAAAAAACTATAGTGACTATTAGTAACTTAATAAGGAAGCTGTTGGAATTTTCCCTACTTAAGAATTTGCCCTAAATCATCTGGTGGTTTGTATATTATTTTTCCTGATTACCAGAGTAATACATGAGTGTTATAAAAAAATTCAAACTTTACAGAAGTACATAAGGTAGAAAGTAAAAGCCTTCTGTAATCTCAGTGATAACTGCTATTAGCAATTTTATATATGCTATACAAGTTTTTTTCCCTGTGCATATACTAATGTTTACCTATATATGAGTGCATGTTGTTCTGTAGGCTTTTTCACTTAACAGTGTAGTCAACTGATAATTCAGTGATGGAACTAAAGGTAAAAATAAGCCTATAGAGATTTTTACATCTTTGGTATTTAATAGATGGTTAACTAGCCTTCATATTCAGGAATTTTATTTACAAACATCTTTTCTATTCTTTGTCCTTCCTCTTTAGAGTGGATGTAACTGAAATTCAGATAGCTTTAGTGATCATTTTTGTGTTGTCTACATTTGGAGGAGCAACAATGTGGGACTATACGGTAAATCTGAATATTTATATTTACGTATAAAGTATTTTTTAAATATTTAGGAAAAAATATTGCATTGTTAATTTTCTTCAGAAATCCTTGGCATTGTATTTATTATTCATTCCATTTCTTAACCTTTTTCCTTCATTTTATAGTTTTACTACCCTATATACCTTATTATGGCATATTCCCCTATGCGTAAACATATTATCACATAGAAGAAAACTACCCCATTTCCCTAAAACAAAATTAAACACTAGTTGAACTACCTTTTCCAGGCCAAAATTCATCTCATAAAATATATATATTTAAAAAAGCAAATTCAGGGGGCCGCCCGGTGGCGCAGCGGTTTAGTCCACGCTTGGCAGCCCGGGGCTCGCGAGTTCGGATCCCCGGCGCCCGCCGACGCACTGCCTGTCAGCCATGCCGTGGCGGCGTCCCATATAAAGTGGAGGAAGATGGGCACGGATGTTAGCCCAGGGCCAGTCTTCCTCAGCAAAAAGGGGAAGATTGGCAACAGATGTTAGCTCAGGGCTGGTCTTCCCCACAAAAAAAAAAAAGCAAATTCAGTAAAACATTTTATGTTTGAAACTTGTCCCTCAATATTAGGAAAGAAAAGTTGGCTAATCTGCATTTTTTATAATCTACTGTGAGGTAAAGTTTCCCATGTTAAGGAGTGTTTTTATTTTCTGATTGGTGGGTGACCTCGTATTTTGATAAAAGTTGACTCTCAGGAGGCCACTGTTGTAAATTCATGCTTTGCATAGGAAGAAAATTTATGAAGAAACTATTATTGTGTAACCTGAGTCCACAACCCCGGCTGACACACAGCCTCATGCCCATGGGGTAAGGAGAATAATGAGGATAATATCAATAGCCAACTAACATTTATTCAATGTTTATTATGTTCCTAAACATTTTACTATCACTGTTTCATCTGAACAGTCCTATGAAATAGATACTATCATTATTCTGTTTTATAAATGTCTTAGAATGATTAAGTAATTTGTCCAAGGACACACAGCTGGTAAGTACTGGAGCTAGGAATTAAGTTTTTAATCACTAAGGTATATACCTTCTGTAAAAATAATAAGAAATACAAAACTAAGCATACTCTTACTACTGCTCCAGAGACCGTGCTCCTTGGTATTTACCCAAATAAGTTGAAAACTTATGTCCACACAAAAACATGAGTACAGATGTTTATAGCAGCTTTGTTCATAACTCCCAAAACTTGCAAGCAACCAATGTCCTTCAGTGGGTGAGAGGATAAACCATGGTACATCCAGGCAATGGAATATTATTTAGTGTTAAAAAGAAAGAACTGCCAAGCCATGAAAAGATATAGAGGAACTTTAAATGCATATTACTTAGTGAAAGAATCCAATCTGAAAAGGCTACCTATTGTATAATTCCAACTATATGACATTCTGGAAAAGGCAAAACAATGAAGACAGTGAAATATCAGTGATTGCCAGAGGATGGGGGGAAGGAGGGATAAATAGACAAAGTACAGAGAATCTTTAGGGCAGTGAAATTATTCTGTATGATACTATAATGATGAATACCTGTCATTGTGCATTTGTCCAAACTCATAGAATGTACGACACCAAGAGTGAACCCTAATGTATGTAAACTGTAACTTTGGGTGATAATGATGTGTCAGTGTAGGTCTAGGGATTGTAACAAATATACCACTCTGGTGGGAGATGTTGATAGTGGGGGAGGCTATCTGCAGGGGGAGGGCAGGGAGTATATAGGAACTCTATGTACTTTCTGTACAATTTTGCTCTGAACCTAAAATTGCTCTAAAAATTGTCTATTAAAAAATAGTAAGAGATTTCTCTGTGGCATTTAGTTTCAGAATTGCCAATTACAGTTCATATCCCCAGGCTCAGAAATAAACTTTGAGCAATTTTTAAGTAGTGGTACATTCCCTGAGACATTCTTATTTCTTTTCATCATATAAGAATAAATAATAGAATCAAGGATATGATACTGTAGGCCTCTAAAATATACTAGAGGGATGCAGTGTGTCTTTTATGGTAGCTGCTCAGCTAGTACCCATAAGAAGGTAAATGTGGACCTAAAGGCAGTTAGGCAACTCGAGTCATTAAGTCAGATGTGGTTGTCTTAAATTTGGAATTCTACGTTAGTTATAATGGGGAAGAATTTAATCTTAAAATCATTTCATTCCATGTTTTGGCAATACTATAGGAAGAAAGCACACCTGTTTATTCTCAGCAACAAGAATACTTATTTTAGATGTAGATTTTCTAAATTTAATTGTTAATCTGTAGTTTCCACAAATTTTGGTACAGTATTTCAAAGTCTGTTTTCAAACCACAATAGCCTACAGCTTTTGGCCATTCATTGTTACTGTTTTTTAAATTCTTGCTGCCTTTGGAAGTTTTCTTGAACAGCAGTTGACCAACAGGTAAATATACTGCTCGAGATTTAATCCTGGATATTAACTACACAAAATTTTTGCATGCACGCACATCGTGATATTTGTCATATTCATGGTGCAGATCATGGTGTCTGACTTTCCTGTGATGCTGCCTTTTAGAGGTACTGAATTCAAGTGAAATATCCTTTTTCATGTTTCCTTTAAGTCAGATGAAGCCTTGTGAGATTAAATATTTCACCACAATTATGTAAGTAGATTTCCCTGAATTTGGTGGATTCATTTTTTCACTAAATGTATAAAACCATTAAAAGAAAAGTTACCACTTCAGGCTACATTCCAGAAGTTAAGTTTTGATTATAAGAAAAAGGATATTGTACAGGGCCATATCATGTTTCTTTACTATTTAGTAGGAAAAATTCTATTTTCTTAATGATTTGTTTCTTTCCTCTGCCTCTAAAGATACCCATTCTAGAAATAAAATTGAAGATCCTTCCAGTTCTTGGAGTAGTAGGTGGAGCAATATTTTCCTGTTCAAATTATTTCCATGTTATCCTCCATGGTGGTGTTGGCAAGAATGGATCTACTATAGCAGTAAGACATTAATTTCATTATCATTTAGTATTAATTTTATGATAAATTTTCTTATCACAAGCTACAGAGATACTAAAAATATGCTGAAGTTCAAGAATGGGGAAGGGAACTAAATATCTTAAAGAATTCCTTTTAGGCACATAATACAAAAGCATTTTAAAAACAGTTTAGACTGATGAGAAAGCATTTTTCCTCTTTCCACAGCCTTTCTCTGAGTAGACTTTTCTGATACTCCATTTAATCATCCACTGTTTCATTACTATACGTAGTTAAGAGCTGCCATTTGTTTTCTTGCATGCTGTGCCTTGCACTAATAGGGGAAAGGAGGAGGAGGAGGGAATGAGTTCCTGACTGAATAGCAGGAAAGCTGCCAAATGTCATGGTTTCACACATGGGGCAGTTTATTACTCATGAAGTAAATCTTATTGAAATTTCACTGAAATAGGTTTTTAAAAACTATTCTAATATTTTAAAAGGTAAAATTTTTGACCTTAATTCTTGAGTGGGTAAACCTTGTGTTTTATACTTTACTCTTATTCATGCTGTAATACTTGTGTATTTATTCATAATTGTTTTTTAAAACTTCTTCCATACTTTTATGTGGGAGTCAGAATTCCTGCCAAGTTTTTAAACAAATATAGTATCTGTTTTTAAAAAACATATTGTCATCTTCAAGGTAGTTGAATAAGAAGGTAAGTACTTATTCCAGTGATGCCATCTTCTATCAAAATGTTGTTGGAATGCCTTTTTAGAATTGCTTTAAGCTACAGCTCATTTTCTCTAATTTCTTGGGTGCTATAGTTCAAAATTTCTGTTCCTTAAGGATAGATTTGATTTAGAAAGAAATTCAAAGTCATTTGGGGCCAGGTCTAATAAATAAGTAATAAACATGAAACATAGCATTTTTAGTAAGAAAAAGTGTCATTCTCTTAAAAGACCTATAAATTGACTCTCAAGACAATTTCAAAGGAACCCACATAATTCATAAATTATCAATCTTTATGGATAAATTTTACATATATATTCAAAAGCAAAGTATAAAATTCATTTAGATACATAAGTTCTGATATATTTGGAAAAATTAATTTGTCATTTTTTGAGGTGTTTTGTCAGTTGACCTCAGTACAGTACTCTGCATAAGGTGCTTAGGAATACTCAGTGCTTGACCATGGATGATAAAATAGAGCACTAGCTGGACCATGAGTTACACTAAAGAAAATAAGATTTAATGAGGATCATTGTCTCCTTTAGAGAATATTTTACCAAGAAGTAATTGATTACGTTTGAAGGAAGATAAGAAATCAAACACTATGGCTAAGAAGTGGTTGATTTAAACTCTTAAACTCGTGGTTTTCCAACATTTTAGATTTTTTTGAATAAAATCTACAGAACCATAATACAGATAAAAGCACTATTTCATTAGTCTCAATTTTTATAATTTATTACTATGTAGTATAGTGTTATTGTGCATATGATTTTATAGTGTTTATAGTATTACTGTAATTTTATATTAAGTTCTAATTTATAACATGTAAACAATAAATAAGAATGAGGCTGTTTTAATGAACACATTTAAATTGGTGGCTATAGGGGCCACCTGGTGGCGCAGCAGTTAAGTTCGTGCTTGGCGGCCCGGGGTTCGCGGGTTTGGATTCCAGGCGCCTGCCGACGCACTGCTTGTGAGCCATGCCGTGGCGGCGTCCCATATAAAGTGGAGGAAGATGGGCACGGATGTTAGCCCAGGGCCAGTCTTCCTCAGCAAAAAGGGAAGGATCGGCAGTGGATGTTAGCTCAGGGCTGGTCTTCCTCGCAAAAAATAAAATAAATTGGTGGCTATAGAGTTAATAAGTCTTAAGTATTTATTTCAGTACTTTGTTTAGAATAAGCAGTGCTGAGAGAATCCTGATTCACATAAATAAAAATGTAATGGTTCGGTTGTACAGTGTTACATAAGAGGGCATTTGCAGTCTAAATGCAAAAAAAGAGGGGGAGGGTGCTGGTACAGAGAGAGACCAGGGCAGAATTAAACTCATCCTATTCAGTGATTAAGATATTTTGCAAACTCAGGAGGTTAAGCTTTATTTGAGCATCTGCACAAAGGTATGTTAACTTGGCAATCCAAGTGTTGATGGCCTTCAGCATGGTAAAATTTGGTATAGAATAAATCATACTGTTATTTTTTAGTGGTTATTAGTTTAAAATGTGTGTGTGTGTGTGTGTGTGTGTGTGTATATATATATAAAATTGGAATCAAATATCTGTGACACTGTATTGCCTCTGTGTAACCCTAGGGTTCTTTGGAAAGTTGAAAAGCATAGCTAAGGTCTATATACTCCTTTAGACCATACACTACATCATACTCTTCTTTAGGTTTCTAGTTCCTAGCACAAAATAGATGCTCAGAAAATGTTTGGATTGTAATAAATGCAGTGTTAAAATATGATACTGATTTTCTGCTTTATCCTTAGGGCACCAGTGTCTTGTCACCTGGACTCCACATAGGAATAATTATTATACTGGCAATAATGATCTATAAAAAGTCAGCAACTAGTGTGTTTGAAAAGCATCCTTGTCTTTATACGCTAATGTTTGGATGTGTCTTTGCTAAAGTCTCACAAAAATTGGTGGTAAGAAATTCTTTTAATTTACAATCCATGATATAAATAATGTACTTGATCCTCAAACACAAAGCTGGAAACTATTTCATACAATGGGTAGGTTTTTTGTGGTGTTATCATCATAAATAGTTAGCTGTTTGTGCTCCAAGTAAAACTGTAAATGAGTTAATGTTATATATAACTATATATATTTAGCTAATGTAAGACTCTTACTTTATAGTAAGTCCTTTTAATTATTTGTTTAGCTATAATTATCAATTATAACTTTCTGATATCAAGGAATTATTGGAAGCTTTAATAAGCTACTCAGTTATGAATTTGAGTTTTAGATTCAGTATTCCCATGTCAAATGTGAGATTAAGTAATCTCTTTATCCTTACTTGTCTTAATAGTGAATTAAAGTTATAATTAATTCTGTCCTGAAAATAAGATAAAACATTTAGAATTTAATAATGAAATTATTTATTCTTTTTTATAGATAGCTCACATGACCAAAAGTGAACTGTATCTTCAAGACACTGTCTTTTTTGGCCCAGGTCTTTTATTTTTAGACCAGTACTTTAATAATTTTGTAGACGAATATGTTGTTCTGTGGATAGCAATGGTAAGTTCTTTTCTGCTAAGATTATAATTTATTTTTAACAGATGTCAGATAACACTAGGCTTGAGTCATTTCAGTGAGATATCAGGTGGCCTCACTATCTAGTCTATACAGTAAATGTTTCTGAACATTTAAAATTAACTTCTTTTAAGCAGTGAATTGTTTTTTATTGTGTGTAGAAATGGCACACATATCTGCAGATCAGGCTTGCAACAACTTAAATCCTTAAAAACACAGCTGTGTACCTTAAAAATAACTGTATCTTTCTCCCCCCGAAAGAACAGTATAAAGATGTCAAAAATCACTTCACTCTGCCCAAAGGACTACAAACACTGATTAGTGTCTGACTTTTACTTAATCAAGCTTGTTAGAATTATTCCAAGCTTATAGCAGGTAATAGGTAAATTAGATAGAGTTAATGTTAGCAAAGGTGGGCACTTATTGCATCAAGAACTATCAGCTAATATTGAAAAAACAAAATGGAACAGACAGTACTACCATGTACAGGATTCTGGGACCATTTTGTGCTAGAAGTAAGCAACCCTATATATCAGTATAGCCCTTGAGGATAGTGCATAATTTATATTAATAATGATGACTCTCATCAAGCAAAAGTTGAATTTTTGTTGATTACATCCTTCTTATGAAAGTGATGTGGGTATTACATATGTTAATTTCTATTCAAAATGATTATAAAATATAGAATTATCCTGCTTAAGAGAAGCTTTAGGGGCCAGCCTCATGGCATAGTTAAGCTGGGCGCACTCTGCTTCAGCAGCCCAGGGTTCATGGGTTCCGATCCCAGGCACAGATTTACACCACTCATCAGCTATGCTGTGGCGGGGACCCACATACAAAATAGAGGAAGACAGGCACAGAAGTTAGCTCAGGGGAAAAAAAGAAGACTGGCAACACATGTTAGCTCAGGGTGAATCTTTCTCACCCCCTCCACAAAAGAGAGAGACACTTTAGCCATCTGAGGAAAAGAAAACCATTGTTGGTAACAACTTAATCACAAAAGTAGATAAAGGAAACATTAAATTTTTTATTTTATTGAGACATTATCTTTATAGTTTGTTTTCAACTATTGGTGGTTCTGAACAATTTTGCTATATTTTTGTCTACCTCTGGACCTCACTGGCCTTCACCAAATTGTTTGTGATACATAAATACATATTAAAGTACACTAAAAGAAATCCTACATGATAATTTCAATAACTTCACACTTTTTGTTAGATTTAGGCATTAAAAAAACTGTATCTGTTCTGTGCATGGACTACTGAGATACATCTGATGATCCTTTATAATAAACTAGGTTCTATAGTATTATACTTTTTCTGGAGTAAATTAATAACTTAATATCCATTCGTGATTCATTCAAAAATCTTCCATTCTTCAAATGGTGGTGAGATGTAAATCTTAATCCTTGAAAGTTTTTCAGGCAATATTCTAAAAAAGTCCTTGAAAATCAGAATAATTTCCTTTAATTTGCTATCCACTATAAATATTTTTAGGGCTCCAAAACTATCTAAATTTAAGAAATAGGGGGTGATTATTCAAAATATCTAAAAATTCAATGTAGGATTTCTTTTACTGAACTTAAATGTGTATTACAAATGCAATTATATAACATAGTTAAAATGTCAGGTGTTGGGGCTGGCCTGGTGGTGCAACAGTTTGGTTTGCGCTCGGCAGCCCAGGGTTCATGGGTTCGGATCCTGGGTGCCCGCCGATGCACGCTTGTCAGCCATGCTGTGGTGGCGTCCCATATAAAGTAGAGGAAGATGGGCACGGATGTTAGCCCAGGGCCAGTCTTCCTCAGCAAAAAAGAGGAGGATTGGCAACAGATGTTAGCTCAGGGCTGGTCTTCCTCACAAAAAGAAAAAATAAATAAAATAAAATGTCAGGTGTTAAAAATTCAAGCACCTCAGGGCCAGCCCGGTGGCATAGTAGTTAAGTTTGTGTGCTCCACTTCAGCAGCCCAGGGTTCACAGGTTCAGATCCCGGGTGCAGACCTATGCACCACTCATCAAGCCATGCTGTGGCAGGACCCCCACATATAAATGGAGGAAGATAGGCCCAGATGTTAGCCCAGGGCCAATCTTCCTCAGCAAAAGAGGAGGATTGGCAACAGATGTTAGCTCAGGGCTAATCTTCCTCACAAAAAGAAAAAAATTCAAGCACCTATTTTATAACGAGTGAGTTGGCCTCCAGTGGTGGAGATTATGGTAAGGAATAATCAAAGTCATGGAGATTATGGTGAGGAAATCAAATTCAATTTTTCTTTAAAACACTGTATGGACCACGATTAAAAACAACAAAAAACATGTGGACCAAACAGTACATACGCACCCTTTGGCATCCTTAGGGAAAAGGTTCTTGCTTCAGAGCGAAAAGGGTCTGATAGAGCTTTTCAAGTAAATGATATAGAGATTTTCCCCTAATGGGTGAGAATTCCCTCTCCATGGCAGAGTATTGAGGCTCCTTTTTCTGAAAGGAAGCATCTGCCCCTGGTCTCTGGGAAAGTTTTTAAATAGTGTGCCTTCCTCCTTAATTTTGTATACAACACAATTTTGTATATGCCTCCCCTCAACTATAGTGTCTTTTCCAGGCCTTTCTTACAACTAATCTCAAAGGAATAAGAAATGTATATGATGGAATGATTTCATTATAATGACTGATAGCTCCTTCTAGTAGAAAATTTGCGGTTTTGTTGCACAGCAGAAAATTGAAAGAATGTGGAGTCAGAAGACTTGAGTTCTGTTATTTTCCAGCTTTTGTATTTTAGTCTAGGCCTTTTACCACTCTGAGCCTCAGTTTCTCTGTGAAATACCCTGCATATTCCAGAAGACTATAGTGAGGTTGAAATATGAGATATATAAAAGTATTCTAAAATGTAGTATTTTCAAGGAAGAATTTTAGGTTAAGGATTGAGATTGGGGGGGGGACAGAAAAACAGCTGCTGCATCAGAAAAGATAGACCATAATCCATTTTATATTTTCTTTTTTGGTTCTAAAGGTCATTTCTTCATTTGATATGATGATGTACTTTAGTGCTTTGTGCCTGCAAATTTCAAGACATCTTCACCTAAATATCTTCAAGATTTCATGTCATCAAGCACCTGAACAGGTTCACAAGCATATTGACTAATAGCCCAAGGAAAAGAGGAGAAGCAGTTAGGGGAACCTCATGAGTGAAGGAAATCCCCCTTTGCAGGAGGCTAGTATACTATCAAATAAGGTTATATTTGAATATAAAACATTAAGAGATTCCATTATGTCTGTTTCAGTTGTGAAGCCCTCATTGTGTATCAACATTTTTGATCACAGGTATTATCAGAGTAATTTATAGATTAAATTAGAAACAAAACCAGAGAAAGAAATTTCAATTATCTGAGGATAAGAAAGTGAACCATTGTAGTCTAAATAGCAATCTTTTTGTCTCAGAAATTCTTTTCAGACACTTGGGGTTTTCATTGACAAAGGATTACATAAAAATTCAGGACTTAAAGGATTTTAGCCATCTTGAGAGTGATGCTTACTTTGATTGCTAAAAATTGACAAGAGAGTTCATAATACTGTATAAGTACATGGATTGTAATACTGTAATTATTGAGTCAAATGATGTTAATAAGAAATGATTTTTATTAGCCATCTTTCAAAAGAGGTATGTTTATTATCATATAAAAGGAAATACTTGCTTAGTATTTAAAAGGGCTAATGGAATTTTCTATAATTTGTATTTAGTAAAAGGAATTTGTCTTACCAATTCATAAAGACAAATGAATTTTTACAGTGAGGGTAACTTGTTCCTTGATATTCTGAGTTAAAATTTCATTGTCACAAAAAAGTAGACATTAAACATTCCTTTTTATGAAAAATAAAACAGTAGCTAATGCACAGTTAACTTTTAAGAAAATTAGTAATTTATGAAAACATGGCAAAAATATCTTCCCTTTAGAATATCAGCCAAAGTTACTTCAAGTACACATTGACTCATATGAGGTAACAGGGGGATAAAATAAGTATCAGTTACTCAACCACCAAGTACATTATGTACTGATTCTTATCTTTCCACTCTCACTTAAAAATATTTATATTGCTCATTATGAATAATAAAACTATCACAAGGATCTTTGGTGATCCAAATCCTCAGACTCTCATCTTAACCTATTTTTAATTTTATCTGACAGTTCTGTAGTCCAGAAGCCGTATGATGGTTATATCTTAAGCAAGAAAAAGGCATATTGAAAAAACAGTGAAAGTTGATATTTCTTAAAAGGAAAAAAATACACTTATATGAATTAAGTACACAAAAAAACACTCCAGAGTACTTATTTTGCCTCTGCAACTATTGGTCAAATAAGGACCTTCTTAGCAGTTTGATTGGTACTTACAATTTATATTTCAACATATTCTTTGGCTTAAAAGAGAAATCCTTTACAAAATGCAAAAATTTAGGAAGTAAACTGTCCCTTAATGTCAGATATTCGTTAATGGTGGAGGACTAATTTCTTCCTGTATAAGTTATCACAGTTAGAAAGAGAGAATCGGTATGGATTCTTTTTAAAAAAACTTGGAAAACCTTAAAACTAAGATAAGGGTGGATTACAGGACAAAAATTAGAATTTGAAACATGGAAAAACAGGAGAAAATCACTCCTCTCCTCCTAATGGGCATATTTTTTTTTGAATGATTCAATGAAAGCAATTTCAGCAAAAAATAGTAAGTTTGACTTATTTCAAACAAATGCTAAAACAATTTAATATTTATTAAATCAAGTGTTTCATATGTTATTCTGTGTTTAAAAAATGCACACTTTAAAAGACAAGGTATAAGAATTACCTGTTCAAGTTTGGAAATGAATGTAAAATCAAACTTCCATATAGTTACTGAATATTAAAACTGGAAAACAAAATATTCTAGGTAATTTATCTTTGAAGACAGATATGAAGTACTTAAACCATAAGTAATTAGGTATGTTAATGACATGCTCTTAATCATTACTAAGGGCATGTCATTTAATTGCGGACCAAGCCCAATTAAATGGCATCGTGATGTCTTTGTGGAAGTGATATATTCACAAATCCATGTCTTAAAACTGGTATTTATATATCTTGTTCAGTTGTCTTAACAGTTTTTAGCAGTTTAATTTATTCCAGAACACATACTTAAGTTGCTTTTAATAAATTTCATAGGTCAATAGAAAAGATTTGCTTTTGAAATTTTATTTTCATTAGAATTGGCTGTGTAACTTAATGAGTATATACAGAAGGTTATACGTATAAAACAGATTTTGTATTTTTTTCTTAAAGAGGAACAACGTAACCTTCTATACTTATGCTTTCTACCTTTTGGCACTGATACAGATACACTGAAGGTAAAACCTGCAGTTAAATCATCTTTATTGCTAAAAGTTAATTGACAAGTGTTAGAAAGAAAAATGTACTATTAAAGAGCTGAAAGCTTGATTTAGGAATTGCTGCTACTCACATAACTTCAGATTTTATTTAGAGGCTAACAGAAGGGTCTTGCACTTGAGCTAATGATTATCACCATGTAATATTTTAAACTACAATTTTTAAACCACTCTAAAGACTTACATGCCTCTTAGCTAATGTTATAATTATATCGTATTACTTAGGTTCAAGTTCTTCCTTCAAAGAGTCATCAGAATAACATGGATTGAAGAGACTTGCGAACACTTGCCATCTCTTGCTGCTGCTGTTACATGAAAGGAGATATTAAACATGTTTAATTTTTAGATGTGTTATACATATTTCAGCAAATAAAATATTTCAATGCTTACATTAATTCTTATTTTTCAATTTTAAACATGACTTACAGTTTCCATCATAATTTTTTTTTGCAACATAGCCATTTCTTTTCTAAGTTCATTTTGTGCACCAGTAAGTAGATTATCATGATTCTTCTCCAAGTCCTCCATACTCTAAAACACAAAAGGCTAGTTCAGTTACAAACCACCACTTTTCATCTTAGGTTCTAAACTTGTACAATTAATTTTCAAAAGTAGGAACTTCTTAATATTCAAATAATGTGCATTATTTATTCCAAATAAAAATATTCTAAGTAATACATGAAAACCAAAATTCCACCAAAGGAATAAAAAAATGTTAGACGTGAATCAAAATTATTATAGGAGGCACAACAGTAGTGTACTTTGCTCGAAACAATAAGTTAATGAACTGTTAAGGTCAAAATAGAATAAAAAAGAAAAAGACGAAGTCCCATATCAATAAATTCCATAATTTTGAAAATTTTTAATAATCTTTCTAAATATCAGGTTGTGATCCACTTATTATGACTAATAGTGTGATGTGAATTCATTAGAAGGAATAAAATGATCTATAGTATACCTCTTTGTTCAATTTATGAAAAACAAAAATTGTTATATATCTTCACTATTCATCCAACAGTCATTCTAATGCCTTTTATGTAAAAAGTACTGTTAAGTGCTGTGGAGAAATTAAAAAAATAGTAACACATGATCACTCCCTTATTCCAGTGAGAAGAAACATATAAACAAAAATAACACAAAATTTTATAATAGGAATGGAAACACAACTTGCTGTGGCTGTGTAGTAGAAAATGGGGATTGATTCCAATTTAGTTGGCAAAAGAGTAAGATTTCAATAGATAAAAAGGAGTTAAAAGTATTCTAGGACAAGAGCATAAGCAAAAGCATGGAAGTGCCTAGCGAGTGAGTTCAGAGAAAGCAATTATGTGGAGGGGTGGGAGTAATAGACAAATGTAAATGAAGCATAAAAAGAGGATCATATTATGGGGGGGATCTTGAATACCTAAGAATTTAGAATGAGAAGCTACTGACAGTTTTTCAGGAGGGAGGAGATAATGCTTTAGGAAGATAATATGGCAGACCTATAAAGGATGGTTTGGAGAACAGAGAAATCAGTTAACAGTTTTAATAGTATAAGCAAAGAATGATGAGGTTCTGAACTAGGGCAGTAGCCTTGGGAATTGAAAGAAAGAACGAACCATTGCAGAGGTAAAAATTACAGGACCTACTAATAACTGGATGTGAAGAATAAGGGAGATGGAGGAGTCAAATATAATACTGAAGTTCCTACTTTAAGTGGTAACATTTAGTGATAACACTTAGAAGAAATCTTTTCTAGTACTTTATTAAACCTTTACACCAATTAAATGGTTTTCAGGGAGCATTAGACCAAGCTGACTGGAAATACTTTAATTGTGTTCATATATATTATTTTAAAAGTTCTTTAAAAAATATATTTGTTTTCAAACTATTTTACCAGTTTACTCAGAGCATCCCAATTCCTTTAGAAGAGTGACATGTTAACATGTATTTGAACAAGATTATCTAAAAGAACCTCCCATCAAAAAAAAGTATATGCAGGATCCCAATGAACTATGAATATTTACTAAAAAATATGTATCTGCATGAACAAGAAGTCAATGCCACCGACCACAATTTGCTAATATGCATATGTGTTGGTAGATAATTCTCAATCCATAAATTTTTAATCCTCATCTGACTTTTTCATTCTATTATACATCTGGGCCAGTTAGCATACAAAGCCATTTTTAGTCACTGTAACAATTCTAAAAGCAAATATGCCATAAAGTACATATATAAATATATTTGAAAATAAAATTCATCAATTTCAATTGGGTACTTTCTATTTAACAAACACTAGGGATACAAAGACAAGTAAAAGACTACCTAGAAATAATTTATGGACTTCCTATTTTCAGTTGAACAAATTACTATCACTAAAGTATTAATCATGTATGAATTGTATGCACCATACGTACATTTTTAGGTAAAATTCCTAATGTACCATTTCCTGTTTTGAATAACCCCCTAAAAACATTAGAATCCTAAAATAAAAACAGCACTTAAATTAAATCAAAAACAATGAATTCAAAATGGAAAGTAGTTAAGAATTTAAAATGTATAAGCAAAGTGTTTTTCCCTTACACTTAGAAAAAATTATCTTCTACGTCCATATATAAATTATGTTTTATAAGAATGTATTGTGTTACCAAATACAACAGACCTTTATGAACTGCTCATATAACTGTCTAATTGTTTTCAGTCTCTGGCTCTGAACAATTCTAGATTGTTGAAAAACCTTTTGCTGCTGTCGAAACATATTCTACAAATGTAAAAGAAAAAATTATGTGATAACAATTTGGGTAAAATTTTAAATTTAGCAAAAAATTATTCTACATCAAACTTAAAAGGAATAGTTTTAAAATCAATACTTTTAACATTTTGTCTTAACTATTATGACCAAGTTTAGATAATTTGCGTTCATCCTTAATATACAACAATAGTATAATAATCCTACCAGTCATTGAATAGGAAATCTCAACAATACTCAAAACATGTCTTACTTCTTCAGGCTTTCAATATCAACACAGATGATCCTTCCAGTAATGCTGGTCTTTCAGTTCCCTGGCCTACTTTCCACCAATGATTTTTGTCCTCCACCCTACTTTAGCCATTCACTTATACATACTCATAACCCTAGATTTTTTCATTACCAATAACTATAACCTCTACATAGTATTAATAGTAGCAAACTTCATATTAACTATGTTGGATACTACTTTGAACTCTTTTAAATTAATTTATATATGAATTCATTTAATCCTCTAAATAACTGTATGAGATAGGTACTTACTATCCCCCTTTCATAGATGAGGAAACTAAGGCATAAAGATAAATAATTTTTCCATGGTTTCTCAGCTAGCATTTAGTCAAACCAGAATGTGATTCCAAATAGTATGTTTCCAGAATCCAGGCTCTAACCATTATTCTATATTGTTTCTCCATATATCCCACTATTCAACCACTACCTCCCCACTATTCCAGCTCTCTCTTTAGAATCAATAATCTCTATCAAGACCTAAAATCCATTCATGCTACCTACTTTTTACTGTCTCCTATCCCTATTCCCATGTGCTCACTTTCCCAGCTTCAATTCTATGGTCAATCATTATAATTATTCCTTTGCATATATACCTTGCTCCCTTCTTGCTCTGTCACACTTGTTTGGCTAAACCCCAACCCTGGAAAATCCAACTCTCCAGTCACTCTGCCTGCATCCCTGTAGCAGGTCATGATTGGAAAAAACCCCACCACTATGCTGACAGGTCTCACTTTAAATCATGATCACTAATGGCCTAAATTGGACCCTGAATGCTGCTTGGCAATTATATTTCCCTAGTCCATTCACTGGCCCACCCTCAGGGAAGTATGTTACACCTTCTCGTTTGACCTCAAAAGGTAATATCTTTTCCACCATCTGATGGACTTATTTCACTAAAGAAATAGAACAATCCGAAGAGAACTTTTAGTCTTCCATCACCATATCTCCCCATCCACCTACATCTATCTGTGCTCACATGCTCTACCTAATGTTTTTAAAGATGAACTGTCCTTGTTCCTTGCTAAGGTCAACTTCTTCACATGTCCCATCCATTCTCAAGAATTCAGCAATTGTCCCCCTTTCCATTATTTTTCATTTTTCTCTAAATATTTCCTATCAGCACACACATGCAGCTCTTTCTCCATTCTTAAAAAAAAACTCAAAATACACACTATTCCTTTTCTATTCAGGCTTCCACCCCATTTTTCTTCCCCATTCTCTCTCATACTCATTCCAATCAGGTTTTTGGACTCACTATTCCACCAAAATCATTCTAATTAAGAACACCAATGACCTCCCCATTGCCAAATCCACCTTATTTGGCCTATAAGCAGCATGTGACAAAGTTAACCCTCTCTCCTTAAAAGGCTTTTCTTCATTTCAGTTAGAGTGGTTTCCTTTCTGCCTATTAGGCCATTCATTCTCAGTCTCCTTTACTGATTTTCCCCCATCTTCTAAAACTCTAAACACTGAAATACTCCAAAGCTTGGTCCTTAGACTTCTCTTTTACATTTACAATCACTCTCTTGGCGATCTCATCGAATCTCATGGATTAAATGCTGCCTTTATGTTGAGAATTTCCAACTTTGTATGTTCAACCCATATCTCTTTCCTGAATTCCAGACTCACATACCAGTGGCCTACTCAACATCTTTCCTTGGATGTTTCATATGCATCTTAAATTTAACATTTCCAAAACTGAGCTGATTAACCAACCATTAAAATTATTTGATATGAACAGTACCTTAGCTCTTAGATAAGAAATGCATAATTTTACAAACAATGAAAGTACGAAATAAAAGGACAGTTAATGTAGTTATACAATAAATGGGTAGGGCTGACTTCCAACTCCCAGAGAGATGGGCAGGTAACACAAGTCTGGCCATTAAGACTAAACCATGTTTTGACCATAACGACTGGTTCAGGAATGGGCAAATGATCCAAACTAGATCAGTGATATTCCTCCAGAGGACTTTTCTGCCAGAAAGACTGTCTTAGTCCACTGGGGTTTCTAAACTTGTAGTAAGTCTAGGATCGCAAGAAGCTTATCTTGGTTACCACACTGAGAGCGCCTACTAAGAATCGGAGACAAAGCCCAGATGACACTGCATGAGCAATCCTTCCCTATCCCCATTCAGCTGTGCCTGAAACTAAACTACCCCTAGACTTCTTTTTATAAGCCAATAATCCTTCTTTTGTACTTTGAAAAATTTCTGTCACTTAGAACTGCAAGAATCGCAACCAATATAAGAAGCAAAGATCAACAGCTTTTATGAGTATGTTATGTGCCTATACTTCTCTGGCTTACCACCCAGTAGGACCAAAACACATAGTCAGCAATGGAACCTGGCTGAGCTCCATGGGTTTAACACAAGTCTAGGCTCTCCATTTCTACTTCACACTTGGTTATATATAATATAACCACACTTGGTCTATATAATAGATTAATTATAAAGCTAAGCATGATACTAACAGCTAGTTTTTCTTCTTGTTCCCCAGCTTTCTGCACATCTATATCCCACTGCTGAAACAAAGTCAGAAACTGTTGAGAATATTCTTGGTTAAGCTTCTGCCTGTAAAACATAATAATGAATACTGTCACATTTCATACCAATATGGAAAAAATATTCAAAACAAAATTGATTTGACATAATTTATACTATAAAAAAGAAGGAAATAATAGCACCTTAAATTTTCAGATGTGAAACCAAGAAGTAAAATTATGACTTATGCTGATTCCAGAAGTATTTATTTTCCTAACAAAGAAAAGCCCTCTCACTCACATGCTTTAGCTCTTGAAAACTAAGTTTTATTGTATAAATTTTCCAGAAAGGTCCATTTTATCTCCAAGCAGTTTTATTTTTCATTTTTCCTACTGTATATAGATTCTAAAATGATAAACAGATTCAATGAAGTTATTAGATTTATCATATAAGATTTCCAAATAGAAATATTTCCCTTAATTTTTCCCCATTGTGGTACGACAATGATGTTGTACAAAACACTAGTTAACTCAATTCAGCTAAAATATACAAATTATTATGGGGCCGCCCGGTGGCGCAGCGGTTTAGTCCGCGCTTGGCAGCCCGGGGTTCGCGAGTTCGGATCCCGGGCGCCCGCCGACGCACTGCTTGTCAGCCACGCCGTGGCGGCGTCCCATATAAAGTGGAGGAAGATGGGCACGGATGTTAGCCCAGGGCCAGTCTTCCTCAGCAAAAAGGGGAAGATTGGCAACAGATGTTAGCTCAGGGCTGGTCTTCCCCACAAAAAAAAAAAAAAAAGAAAGAAAAGAGTATCAATTTAAAAAATATATATATATATACAAATTATTTACAGTGTAAGATTGACCTTTTTCTACATAGTTAAACAGTTAACTATGATAAAACTAATGGTTTATATGACATTTACTTTTTATTCAGCTAGTGTATTTCTAGAATGAATATAAATTACCTTTTAGCAAAAAAACTCAATTATTATTTAAAAGGAGAAATAGGTAATCTTTACTGATTTCTAGGAAACATATCTCAAGTCTATGAAGGAGTGAAATTACAGGACTAAAGGACTTAGAGAAAAATCAAGCTGAATATAGTTTTTACTAGAGACTTCAATAAATAGAATATGACAGTATTTTTCATAATTTGCACCAATAAATACTAAGAAATGATACAAATGTTGTGGCTGTGAACAAACCAACAAACTTACCTTTGTTCTTGTTGGGTTTTCCAAACATGTTCAATTTTCTGGTTACTGGTTTTGAGAGAAGACTTAGTATACATTTCTAGTCTTTTTCTCTTGGCAAGAAGAGCCTTGTTAATGTCAGCTATATTGAAAATAAATATTCATTAAAATTTAACGTTGAGGAAAATTATTTTGTTCTCACATATTCAAATAAATATGAGTAAAGTTTGTTCAACAGTTTTGGAAAGACATTTATAATTAAATTTTAAAACAGGCATAATATCAAAAAGCAAGATTATTTGCTTACTTTTTTTCTAAGAAAATTTTTAGTTATTGGTATCCCAATTCTGATTTTCCTAACTAGAGATAATTTTTTAATTTAGAGGTGATTAAAAAGAGCTAATAAATGAAAAAAAGGGTCTCAAGGACAGACTTTAACTTCCTCATGAGAAAACACTAAAAAAGGCTACATTTTTCTAAATTTATAAAACACTCTCCAACTGAAAGAACACATTTAGATGAATTATTGTTAGAACTCATTATATGAAACACACAGAACTATTTTAAAAAAGAATCCAAAAAGGATAAAAGTAGTTAAAGAATAAGAAAATTAGTTTTAAAAAATTTAGTCAGTGACACTCAAACATATTTTTTTTACTAAAAGAGACAAAGATTAAGCATAGAAAAATCTTAAGTAAATATCTAGATAAATTCATTCAAGAACCCTTTTAAAAAGTTGTGGAACTTTTTATAGGACATTTTTACCCATAAGCACTGTATTTCATAAAATTTTAATACTTCAAATAATGCTTTGCTAAACACATGCATATAGTTATTTTTCAGTAATTATGATGAAGCTGCACTATTATGTATTTGATATTTCCAATATCCATCTGTAATAATAAATTTATAAGACAAATTACAAAACAAGCATTTTGCCACCACCAAATAGAGCAAAGCTTTCAAAAAAAATTAAAAAAAAGACTTGATGGTATGAATAATCCATATAGAGGAGCCAAATAGACTCCTTTCTAAGAGTACTATCCCCTACTACAGTTAATGTAACCGATATATGACATACCATTTAAAGTTTATGAACTTTATATCTGATTATACATCTCTTACTAGCTAGCAAGGTTATCTTTAGTTCTCAACTACCTAGTTTAATAAAGTAAAATAACAATAAAGAGTTATTTTAAAGGCTTCAATTTACACTGCCCCTCCCAAATAGAACACAGGAATGTCTTAGAAAATAGCTAAATTGAGAAAATGAAAAACTGACATATATACAGATACATGAGTGTGTCTGTATCACTTAGTCCATGAAAATCCATACAAAGAGGGGTAGAGACTAATTTCCCATCCATTTTTGTTCTAAAATTCCACAGTTCACTAAACTCACACAGGTATAAAATAAAGCACTGTTCTTACCATTGTTAGTACCATTCTTACTCTTCACATCAACAATTGTAAAAGGTTAAGAAAGGAAATTTATGAAGCTGAATCATATGGACTTATGCAAAATATATGAGAACAAGGCATTAAATAACAGTCTTGTAGTCCACTGAAAACATTTCCTATTATACAAATTATATGGTTTAAAACAATTTTCTTCAAATACAAATATCCCCTAAAACATACCTCCAAATCTTTCCAGCATATTCTGTACTTCACCCCTGTGAAGAAGTTACATTAAAAAATTTTAATTAAGGATCCATAAAATATCATGCTTGTTTTGAAAGAAATATCACACACCCAGTATTTTACATTCATACTTGTCAGACAACCAAAGTAGACTTTTCTTGAAGTACTTTATCTAACAGGCAAAAATTATTTTGAGCACATTACCCCATATCTTCAACTACTCCTGCAGAAGTCCTTTTCTTCCCATGCTTATCAATTACTGGAGTCTTCCCTGCATTGACAATAAAAAATATTTTTGAAATTAAGTATGCTATTTTGGTCATTTTTAATGGAGTAATATCTTAATTTTCAGATCTTTCAGGCTTTTTGCCAACATAAGTTTTTAAAGCAGATATTTAAATGCAATACTTTCTCTGCAGGTTAGATGGGATTAAATCAGGATCCAGGACCATTTTATAGGAAAAATTTTGCAAGTCTTCCTGTACTATTTATCAGACATTTTGGGAACAATGACTGCAAACACCAAAGATGCTATCTATGTAAGCTTCTCTAACTCCAAATGATAAACGTGAAGTACATGAAAATGCTTTCCAAACGAAGTTTTATTGTAGTTTAAAATGTAGTGGGTTCAAAACAAATGAACTGCAGGACATGGTCACTGCCCAACAATATTAGATATACCGTACCTTCAGTAACTTCCTCCTCTGAACCACTCCGAATTTTATCTTCTTTTTCAAAGTCATAGGCTCTTACAACCTGATCCTCCACTGATGTCTTCCCAGATTTCCCGGCATGTTTTCTTCCAGCGGGCACCATATTTAGATGTTTTCTGACTTTTAAAAAATAAATCTCTCAAGCCTTCTGAATCCAAAAACACCATTTAAATAAATTGGGAAATTTCAAGAGTAAAGATATCAAACAAAGATGATCTTAGTTGGATCACACTTTAGGCGTCTCCTCATTTATTTTGTTGGACCAAAAGTTACCCAAGAAGATAACGACAGCGTCAGCCCTGATTCCAGGGGTGGTGGCACGGAGAGTTTGCATCTGAGGACTGGGAGATCTGAATTTCAGATCTGCCCGAGTCTGGCTCAGTTTAGACAAATGGAGCTTTTGGATTTCAGTCACAAAGTGAAATCGTAGTTGTTGACAGAATCGATCACGAGCACGCCAAAAATAAGTTGACAGCAACATAAATATAAAATAAAAACGTTGTGCAATCTGTGCCTCGGAAAATGCACGGCCGAGGAAGATTTCCACAAAACAGACATGGAGGACAAATGAGGAGGCGCCCTTAGTAAAAGCGCCTTGTTTCTGACCGGCTCGGGGCGGGCAGGAGGGAGAGAGCGCCCACGCGGGCCCACCCTCCTCCCCCGCTCTAAACCTCTGTAAACCTGCCGCGGGAAGGCGTCGGGACAGGGTCCACACCCGGCTCAGCCCGCTGCTCTCCCCGGCGCCCGCCCGCTTAAGGCCCTGCCCTCAGTGAGCTTCACGGCCTTCCTTTTCCTGTCAGAAGCCCCAGGTAGGGCCAACTGGGAAGATTTACCTCACCCTGTAAGAGCCGCCTCTGGCCCGGACTCGCGCTGGACAAACTCCTCCCTCCTCACACCTGAAAACCCAATGAGAGGCCTCCCGACAGGTGTCAGCGCCCCTCCAGCCACTCCCACTCCAGCTCCTCACCTGAGCTATCCGCTTCGCAGCCGCGACGCTAGTCTGAGGCAACTGAGCGTTCGCTGCAAGAAAAGCCAGTCTCACCTGGCCCAGGAACGTCGCTGATTGGCTGGTTGCAGCGCGCATGCGTACAGCAGACTGTGGAGCTCCGCCCCCATGAGCGACTGACTGGGGGACTGCTGACCCAGAGGACCTTGCGGGCTGCAGTCTGCGGGTGGTACGCTTGAGGCTTGTTGCTTTCCAGTTTCTTTTTTTCATTTAAGTTTTAAATTTTTATAATATTGGAAAGTTGCAAAAGAATACCTAAGTTATGAAACGTGATGGACACAGTACCTCATTTGTGAAGTAGAATTCAATCAAAACCCATTGACTCTCCTCAGGAAGTCCTTTGCATCCCATCCTCATTCCCCATTCAGAAATATTTTTTAAAATTATCCTGAATTTTGTGTAAATCATTTACCCCTCCCATTTTCTAAGTTTTATTACCACGTACATGCATCTTTCTTTAAACAGCCCTGCTTAGTTTTGTTTGTGTTTGGGCAGTACAAAAAATTGTACCATATTCTATGTAGTGTTCTGCCACTCACTTTTTTACTTAACACTATGTCACTATGAGAACTTTTATTATTACATGTAGCCATAGTTCTTTCATTTTAACTACTATATAATATTCCATTGTAACTCTATTCCACAACTTGTCTATTGATTTTCTTGTATGTGGACACGTGGGTTATTTTCAGATTACAGCCTATATAAACAATCTAGTATGAATAGTCTAATCTTGTACATACATACTAAAGTTTTTACACAGTATCTAGGTGTGAAATTGCTAGGTCATAGGCTAGATGATATTCAGTAAGGCCAAATTGGTTTCCAATTTATATTCCCACTGACAGAGTGAGTTCCCATTGTTCACTATACTCATCATTGCTTGGTATAGTCAGATTTCTTAATTTTGCCATTCTGGTGGGTGTAAAATATTTCTTTAGGGTCTTCTTTTATAGTTCTCCAATCACATAAGATTAAGCTCTTGTTATGCTTATTATCATTTGCATTTCCTTTTTCTTAAAATGTCTACTTGAGTTTTTTGCTCATTTTTCAACTGGGTAGTATGTGTTTCTTATGGATTTATAGGTCTTTATATATGCTGGATATTAATCTTTATGACTTTTTCTGTATCTTTTCAGAGAAATGTATCTTTATCCTGAAGTCATAAAAACGTAAAGATTTTAAGGTTTTATTTTCTATTTTTAAGTCTTTGTTCATCTAGAATTGATTTTTGTGCCTGGTGTCGGGTAGGATCCAATTATTTTTTTTTCCCCAGATAGAAACCAGTTTATTGAATAGTGCATGCTTTCCCTGTAATAGCTATGTCATATGTTGAGTTTCTATACGTTTTTGAGTCTGCTTCTCTAGACTGTTTCACTGGTCAGTTTGCCTGTCCCTGTGCCCAAACCACAGTTTTCATCATTCCGGCTTTATTAAGCTTTGGTATCTAGTAGCACACGTCTCACACCTTATTTTTTCTTCAGGAGTATCCTGTGTATTCTTGAACTTTTGCTTTTCAAGATGACATCTTCAAATGACATTTGCTTTTCAAGTAAATTTTGGAATTAGTTTTCCAAGTTCCATGAAAAAAAAAAAGCCTACTGGATTTTTATTGAAATTGCACTGAATCTTTAGACCAATTTGGATAAAACTGAGTCTTCCTATTCTTGAACATAGTATGTTTTCCATTTATTTAGAATTTCTTTAATACCATTCAATTAAGTTAAATTTTTTTGTCTGTGCAGGGTTTGCACTTTTATTAGATTTATTTATAAATAACATATTTTATTTCTATTTTGTTGTAATTGTTGCTGGCATATAAAAATCCAATTGACTTCTGATATTGATCTTATTCTTGTATCCAGCAACTTGCTAAACACTTCTATTACTTCTAATAATTTGTCTGTAGAGTCTGGGGTTTTACAATCATGTCATCTTGAATAAGGACATTTTTGTTTCTTTCTTTCTAATTCTTAGGTTCTTTTCCCTTGTCTGCACTGGCTAGGATCTTTAATACAAAGATGAATAGAAACATCAATATTGGACATTCTTCCCTATTTTAAAGGTCATGCTTCTAAAGTTTCTATTCACAATGATGATACTGTATGTAGGTTTTTAGTAGTTGCCCTTTTTGAAAGTTTAGCTTCTGTTCTTAGTTTGCTAAGAGTGTTTTGTTATTTTGTTTCAAATCATGAATGAGTGTTGCATTCCATTAAATTCTTTTTCTATATCTTTTGAAATGATCTTTTCTCTTTAATTTGTTAATGTAGTGAATAAGATTTATATAATTTTTATAATGTTAAACTAAACTACATTCCTGTGGTAAACCCAAGTTGATGATGGTGTATTAACTTTTTAACCACATTGCTGTGTTTGGTGTGTTCAGCATTTTGTGTCCATTTTCATGATTAAGATTGGCTTGTAATTTTCACTTATCCGACTGTCCTTATCTGGTTTGGAATCAAGTCTGTGCACATGGCTTGCTCCCTCTTCAAGTCTTGACTCAAATGCCACTATTCATCTCAGTGAAGCCTTCTCTCCCCCTACTTGTAGATATTGTAAGTACAAACTCTGTACCTTATTTCGCCTCTTTCCCTATTTGCCTTCCCCATGTACCTTTCTCCTAGCACTTATCATTTTTTAATGTAGTATGTAATTTGTTTATTCACTTTATTGTCTCCTCCAACCCCCATTAGAATGTAAACTCTGAAGGACGGACTGAATTGTAAATAGTATGAGGAACAGATCTAATTTTATCTTTTTCCAAATGGATATCCAATTATCCCAACATCATTTACTAAAAAGTCAATCTTTGCTCCCATTGATTTGAAATACCCGCTTTATTATACACTAGATTTCCATATGAAATTGGGTCAACTTCTGGATTTTCTGTTACATTCCACTGGTCTATCTGTTCATGTACCAGTACCACACTGAATTATAGAAGCTTATATTTTAATATCTGGTAGGCCAGTTCCCCCTCATAGCTATTCTTTGTCAGGATTTTCTTGGCTATTTCTTAAAATATGAATTTTAGAATCATCTTCTCTCTCTCCAAGAAAAAAAAGGCTTGTTGGTATTTTTGGGGGAGATTGCATTAAATTTATAAGTTAACTTAGGGAAAAATGACATCTTAATGATGTTGAAAAGTCCTAACAAGGAACAAGAGATGTCTTTGCACTAGTTCAAGTATACTTTTGTATCATAAAGAAGCATTTTTAGTGTTTTAAGTATAGGTTTTAAATGTTTCTTTTTAAGTTTGTTCCTAAATATTTTATCTTTTTTGTTGCTAATCAAGTTTGTTTCCTCTTCCATTATACCTTCTAACTGGTTATCTTTTGTGTACTTGAAGGCTTTTGGTTTTTGCATGTTACTTTTATATCCTGCCACCTTGCAAAATTCTTTTAATGTTTGAGTTAGTTTAATTCACTGAGTCTCTAGAGTTCTCCAGGTGTATTTTCATATCATCTGTAAATAGAGATAATTTTACTTCTTTCCGATTCCTATGTCTCTAATTATTTTCCCTTGGCCAAATTTCACTGGCTAAAACCTCCAGTACAATGTTAAACAGTAGAGGAGGTGGTGGGCATTTTTGCTTTGTTCTTTATCTTGATAGGAATTGCTCAGGTATTTCTCTATCATTAAGATGATGACTTTACAATTGAATTTTTATTAAAAATGAGTGTTAGATTTTGTTAAAGGCTTTTTCAGCCTCTATGGAAATAATCATACTATTTTTTCCTTATACTTATTAAAATGGTAAATTATAGTAAAATGTTTGCTAACATTAATCCATCTTTGCATTCCTGGGATAAGTCCTACTTGGCCATGTGTATTACTTTCTCGTTGTAGTATTGGAATCTGTTCAGGATTTCTGCATTAACGTTTATAAGGGATATTGGCCTGTAATTGTCTTTTTGTTGCTGCCATTATCAGGTTTAGATAGTAATGTTATATGTGCTTCATAAAAAGAATTTGGAAGTTTTCCTTCATTTTCTATGTTCTGAAACAACTTATGTAATGTTGGGACTCTTTGGTCCTAAACGTTTGGTGGAATTCCTTTGTGAGTAGTTTTCTTGATTTCTCCTGTAGAAATTGGTCTTTTTAAGCATTTGTCGCTATTGGGGCCAATTATAGTAAACTATCTTTTTCTAAGGAACTCTCTATTTCATTTAGTTCTGTAAATTTATCTGTATAGACATGTATAAAGTAGTCTCCTTTGATTTTAAAAATTCTGTATTAATAGTGATTTCCCGATACCTGTCTTTCCTTTTTTTTTTGATTTGGAGTTAGATTGATATTTTTCTTCCTATTCCTAGGCATTTTTGTACAGGGTTTTTAGCTCAAGAGCACCTTCTTCTGTCAGTATAATGGGGTGGGGGTGGGAGTGGGGGTGAGGATAGGTTGGTGTGTCTTGTTTCACTTCTGTTTCTGCAGGATCTTTAATTTCCCCTCTTACATCTTTCTTTCTTGTATCTCCAAGGAGCACCACTCCTTCTTTATTATCTGATTCTCCTCCAGAAGCAATGTTTCTTTGAGGCTGCCACCACTACTGGTCCTGCTTACTTTGAAAACACAGACGGTACTGTGAACTAACAAGTCTCCAGCCTGTGTTCCTATTTTGGTTCTTAGTGTTAGACTTTGTCTTTCTAGGAGTTACTTTATTTATGCTTCATCTAGGTCTTCTGCTCCCCAGCCCTCTTTTGCATAGAGTCTTTTAAGCCTCCCCTCCCACAGGCTTTTACCTGTGCTCACAGGCTCACCACAATGGCACAAGCTCTGTTGGAATTTGTTGTTTCTTTCTCTACTTAGAGAAGTTCACTGTATTCTCTGTCTTCTGGCAGTGCTGAAGGTGTGGTTTCTGTGTGATTTGATTTTCACTCTTTGTCTATTTTACAGTTCTCAGGGAGGATGTGTGGAGAGATTCAGAGTCAGGGAGCCACCATTAACCTCCATATGCCAAATTCTCCCCCAAGTCTTTCTTTCTTTTTTAAATATCATCAGAGATGTATCCTTGCTATTAGTCTTTTTAAAAAACCAACTTTTTTTTTTTTTGGTCTTTTCTATTAAATCTTAGTTTTGTATTTCACTAATTTCTGTTTTATTATCTCCTTACTTCTACTCTCTATGGTTGTTCTTTTTTTAACATTTTATGTTGGACCATTAGCTTGTTTACTTTCAGCCTTCCTCCTTTTCCAAGATACTCATTTAAGATGATAAATTTCTCTCTATGTACCATTTAGCTGAATCCCACAAGTTGTGATATGCAATATTTTCATTACCATCTAATTCCAAGTATTTCAAATTTCCATTGTGAGTTCTTCTTTGACTCATGAGTTACTTAATGTGTGTTTTTAGACTTTCAAACAAATGTGGTTTTTAAATTTTATCTTTTGTATTGGAATAGTCTAACTTGATACCCCTGTAATCTGAATCATACATATGTTTTGTGTGTGTGTGTGAGGAAGATTAGAGGAGCTAACATCTGTTGCCAATCTTCCTCTTTTGGCTGAGGAAGATTGGCCCTGGGCTAACATCCAAGCCCATCTTCCTCTACTTTATGGAAAATGAGTTCCTTTATGGAAAATGGTGTATTCCTCTACACCACCACAGCATGGCTTGACAAGTGGTGCATTGGTCCACGCCTGGGATCCAAACCTGCAAGCCCCTGCAAACTGCCAAAGCGGAGCAGGTGAACTTAACCACTGCGCCACTGGGCCAGCCCCTGTACATATAATTTGCAATGTGTTACCACTTGCTTTATGACCTAGCACAAGGTCCATTTTAAAAATTATTCCATGCATGCTTGATAAGAATGGGCATGTTCTGGGCCGGCCAGGTGGCATAGCAGTTAAGTTCGCGTGCTCCACTTTGGCAGCCGCGTGCTCTTACAATCTTGAGGCCAGTCTCTTACGTATTGTCCCATCCAATTCTGCCTGTAATTGGCAAATGATATTGATTTTATTAAAAGTTTAGTGAGGTGACACTTTGCACATCAAACAAAACGACTTCCTAGGCATCCCTTTTTAAAATTTTTTAATTTTTTAAATTGAGGTAACATTGGTTTATAACATTATATAAATTTCAGGTGTCCATCATTATATTTTGATTTCTGTGTAGACTACATCATGTTCACTGCCCAAAGACTAATCACCATCCATTACTGTACACGTGTCCCCTGTCACCTCTTTCATCGTCCTCCTACCCCCTTCCCCTCTGGTAACCACCAATCTAATCTCTGTATCTATGTGTTTGTTTGTTGTTGTTGTTTTTAACTTCTACTTATAAGTGAGATCATACAGTATTTGACTTTCTCCACCTGACTTATTCCACTTAGCATAATACCCACAAGGTCCATCCATGTTGTTGCAAACGGCAAAATTTCATCTTTTTTTTTATAGCTGAGCAGTATTCCATTGTGTATATATACCACATCTTCTTTATCCATTTATTCCTTGATGGGCACTCAGGTTGTTTCCAAGTCTTGGCCATTGTGAATAATACTGCAGTGAACATAGGGGTGCAAATAGCTTTATACATTTGTGTTTTCATATTCTTTGGATAAATACCCAGCAGTGGAATAGCTGGATCATGTGGTAGTTCTACTGTTAATTTTTTGAGGAATCTCCATACTGTTTTTCATAGTGGCTGCACCAGTTTAAATTCCCACCAACAGTGTATGAGAGTTCCCTTTTTTCCACATCCTCTCCAATACTTGTTATTTCTTGTCTTGCTAATTATAGCCATTCTGACAGGCATGAGGTGATATCTCATTGTAGTTTTGATTTCCATTTCCCTAATAATTAGTGATATTGAACATCTTTTCAAGTGACTGTGACCATCTGTATGTCTTCTTTGGAAAAATATCTGTTCAGATCTTTTGCCCATTTTTTAATTGGGTTGTTTGTTTCTTTGTTGTTGAGATGTATGAGTTCTTTTTATATTTTGAATATTAACCCCTTATCAGATATATGGTTTGCAAATATCTTCTCTCAGTTGTTAGGTTGTCTTTTCGTTTTGTTGATGACTTCCTTTGCTGTGAAGCTTTTTAGTTTGATGTAGTCCCACTTGTTTATTTTTTCTTTTGTTTTGCTTGCCTGGTGAGGCTTGGTATTTGAAAAGATGCTGCTAAGACAGATGTCAAAGAGCATACTGCTTATGTTTTCTTCTAGGAATTTTATGGTTTCAGGTCTTAAATTCAAGTCTTTAATCCATTTTGAGTTAATTTTTGTGTGTGGTGTAAGATAATGGTCTACTTTCATTCTTTTGCATGTGACTTTCCAGTTTTCCCAACACCATTTATTGAAGAGACTTTCCTTTCTCCATTGTATGTTCTTGGCTCCCTTGCTGAAAATTACCTAGACATCCCTTTAACCAGGGAGCTCTTTCCCTCCAAGTCCCTCATGGCAGCTACCAGTTCTCTCCCACTCTCTCTCTTACTTGCTTGCCTCCCCACTGCACCGCTTCTCTATTTTTCCTCTTTCCCATTGCCCTGGATCTTCCCTTTTGAGTCACTCTATCACTTTCTTCTGTAAACAACATAACTTTCCCATGTTTCTGTTGCATCCCATCTATAACTCCACTCACCAAAACAGCCTCCTTAGAAGGTTTGAAAGGGACAAGATTATACATGACTAGTTGCTATTTTTGCAGTCACAGTTAGAAAGAGTCAAAGCATAATTTGGAAAGTTAATCTTCTAGGCAGACATCCCAAGCAGCCTTGATATCTACCTTTTGGTCTCCCCTGTTGCTTCACTGAACATTATGGCCTCTAGCATAATCTTCTCACTCCAACTCCTGTCCTCATCCTTTGGTCTCTCAGTGCCTTTAAGGTCCTCATCTAGAATGACCTGCCCCTGCACTCCATTCAAAGACCCCCAACTCCTATGGCCATACCTGAAGCTGCTCCACCTTCAAAATTTCTCTTTCAGACATCCCACCCTCAAAAGCATACCTCCTACCTTTCCAGCTCACTTAATCTCATCTGTTTCCACTATAACCATTTTGTAGTCTCATCAGGACTTCCAATCCATTATCTTTTTACTTTTCCTTTTTCTGTGAGCCCTCCTCTTGTCATCTTATATTCAAATTCCATCATCTCAGTCAGTCTCTTGCAAATAACCACCAGTGCTTTCACTACATTTGTCTGGCAAAATGTTATTTCTGCAAACACCCAACTCTCTCTCTCTGTGGCTACCCCTGCTCTGATGCCTCTGGAGAAAATTTCCCAATGGGGCAAGTTTGGACTTTAAATTTATGAGTTCTAGCCTCAGTTGGGCCCTCACCGTTGCCCCAAATTCTCCCATTTCCCTCTGGCCAATGCATTCTCCCCAGTTACCGGTTTAAGCCTTTTCTACTCTACTTAACCTTCAACCTTGCTATCTCCCTTCACGCTTAGTATTTGACCTTCTCCCTATTTTTTCTGAGGAAACTGTTCAGCCTGAAACCCCCAAACCCCAAAGCTTCTGCCATCAAACCAACAACTTAGCTGCATCTGTGTCCACCCTTCCCTCCTCTCAGACTAGGAGAAATGTCCTTCCTCCTGTGTTCTGAGTTCCATGGCCTTTTGTCTTCCAAGAATCTTACATTATCATTTCTCTTTCTCTGCTCTATCCCTCCCATTAACGTTTACAAATACTCAAATCTCTCTTAAAAAATTCCTTGGCCTTATTTCCAAATTACTGCTCCCCTGTCTCTTCCTCTCAGCAGTGAAAGTCCTAAAAATTATCTAAGCTTGTTGCCTTAATTTCCTCTTCTCCCGTGTACCCTTTAAACCACTCTAAACCAACTTAGCCCTTCCCACTTCTTCAAAATGGTGCTCGCTCTAAAGTGACCAGTGACCTCCATGTTGCTAAATCAAAGAGACGTTCTCTGGTCCTCATCTCACTTGGCTCTCAGCAACAGTCAAAACTACTGACCACTCTTTTTTCATTTTTATTTTATTTTATTATTATTATTTTTTTTTGGTGAGGAAGACCAGCCCTGAGCTAACATCCATTGCCAATCCTCCCCTTTTTGCTGAGGAAGACTGGCCCTGGGCTAACATCTGTGCCCATCTTCCTCCACTTTATATGGGACGCCGCCACGGCATGGCTGACGAGCAGTTCGTCGGCGGGCGCCCGGGATCCGAACCCGCGAACCCCGGGCTCCCAAGCGCGGACTAAACCGCTGCGCCACCAGACGGCCCCCTGACCACTCTTTTTTCATCCCTCATTCTGTTTTACTTTGGCTTCCATAGCTGCACATTCTCTTGTTACCCTCTAATTGTTCTGGCAACTACTCTTCCTCCTTCAATGGACCTTTAGATGTTGGAGTTCCCCAGGACTTGGTTTTACTCAGTTCTTTCTCAAGTAGAAAGAACTTGCTTGTACTCTTTTTCTAAATGTTTTCATATATACACGTGGCTTCAAATATCAGTTCCTGAAAGTATAGTTCATGGGCCATCCTGTGTCGGGATCACTTGAAAAGGTGAGGTCGGGGAAAGGGTTCCCGGCCCTGCAGATTCCCAGGCCCCATCCAAGGCCTACCAAAAACACTCTGTGGGTGGGGCCTGGGCATCTGTATTTTAAATAAATTCTCCAGTTTATTCTCAGACTAACTAAAGTTTGGAACCACTAACTTGATTTGTCACATTAACAAGGACAGCTCAACATCTCTGTCTGGTGACTTACTAATGCTATTGCCTTATTTTCTCAAATGTTAGGATACTTAAAAATGTGAAAAACAGGAAGGAAATAAGGAACAAAGGATATGAATGAATGATCTGCCCTATGAATAATCAAGATTGCATGTCATGACCCTTTGGTTTGTCTAGCTCCCAGAGAGAACCCATCCATATTCAAGTTTCAAATTTTAATCTTATCCAACTAAATAAAAACACAAAAATTGGAATGACTATTTCATCTTAAAATGGAACCAAGGGCATTTTATGAATTTTCAAAGTTATGGGGCTGGCTAATAAAAAGCATTCTACTTTCCACTAAAAATTTAACAGGGGTCATTATAATTTTTACTTAAAATTTACTGTAAAATTGTCCTGGTTATAAAAGTAATAAATATCCATTGTAAAATAATGTTTAGAAGATAAATACATAATTTATGAGGGAAATAATATTCACTCATAATCTCACTACCAAGAGATAATACACAATTTTAAATTTGGAATATTATTTCCTTTCATTTTTCCTGTGCCTATAAGTATTTTCTCCCAAATAATTTAAAAAAATATTTCAACTTTTGTACCTGCCTTAGTTTGCTACCAGCTCTGCAATTTCTTTTTGTTTTTAATCATATTTTACCTCTTTTAATTAAGATTTGGCAAACAAAGGCTTCAGACTTTTATTGACTTTGATCACTTTCAGCCTAGTTCAGTGCTAAAGACCACATCGTTAATACTCCATATATGTCATTACCCATTTACTCCAATTACCTGGATTCCTGACAAAATGTTTTCTCATTTTCTTTAGTAACTGTGGTGTAGAATCTTGTCAAAGTTGCTTGAAAGCCTAAATATTACATCTCGTTTCCTTATTCATCTCAAAGAAATCAAATATATATAGTCTCAGAAAATTTCTCAGTAGATGAACTATTGGTGATGGATCTTGAGGTATGAGTAGGAGTTTAACAGATAGATAAAGAAGGAAAAGACAAGTCAAGCAATAAGAACAGCATCTGCAAGGGTATACAGGCATAAAAGTGCACAGCACATTTGGGAAAATGCAATGTGGCTGGCACAGTGTGTGGCCAAGCACCTGGCAGGGGAGGAAAAGCAGAGGGAAGATCAGAAAGATAACTTGGGACCAATTTCAAACCATAATAACCACAATTGTGACCATTTATGGAGCATTTATGTGGCAGGTACTGTCCTAATGCTTTATAAACATTTCTTTGAATCTTTTCAGTAATGAAAAATTTATAAGGCTCACTGTATTCTAATCAACAGATTTGATTTTTCCAATTGCTTTCAAGCATGACATCTTGCCTTCAACTTGAGTAACTAATCCAGGAATTTGGTCTTCCACATACAACCAATCTTAATTCTGTGAAGCTGGAATGTTTTTTTTGGCCCAGCACCCCTCCCCTCCTTCTTTTGGTAAAAATCTCCATTCCCCTGGCCACAGAACCTAGACTGAGCCAGTCACAGTAACTCATCTCTACCAGGGTTTCCTAAATTGGAGCCAAAGAGCAAGCTTCCTGCCACTCTGGGGGATGTGAGTGAGGAGCTGCCACAACTCCACTGTGGGGAGAAAAGCTGACGGAGAAAAGCAGAGAGAGGCAGGGATGGGCAGTGTTGAGTGACAGGCTTGGCAGGGTGTCTTGTCTCTTGCACCCCATTGTTTTTTCCTTAAGCAAGTTGAGTTAGATTTGTGCATTTAGCACATAGGATGTGCTAAGATGTAGCTGTTATTAGGGAAGCCCCTTCACTTCCCCTGTACTCCTGTCTCCGTTTAGTCTGGGATTTACTTTAAAATATATCCACAAAAATAAAAAGAATAGAGTAAACAAATGTGGCAAAATCTTGTAACTGTTGAACAGATAGGAAGTCATTATGCTATAGACTCTCTACTTTTAAATTTTCATAATAATCTTTTTTAAAGGTCCATGGAGATTATCATGTGGTTTCTCTTTTTGGTCCTACTGATGTGAATTGCATTGATTTTCAGGTGTTGGGCCAACCTTGCATTCCTGGAGTGGACTCAGCCTGATCATAAAGTGTTGCTCCTGTGGGGAATAACTGAATTCGGCTTGCTAGTGTTAGTTCGGGATTCTTATGAGGTAGTTGGCCTGTGGTTTTCCTTTCTCTGGTAACTGAGCCAGGCTTTGGTGTGGGGTTGTGTTGACCTCAAGGGATGAATTAGATGGTGTTTTCCTTCTTTTTTCTACACTCTGGAGGAATTTTTGTGGGACTGGTGGTTTCTTCCTTAAATGTTTTGACCTAAGTTGTGATTACACTTCACTTTTAAATCCTTGATCTGTTAGTCATTATTTGTATACTTTTTTGGTATATGTAGAAATAATTTTTAAAATAAACACTTTTGAAGAAATAAAGTAGGCAAAACAATTTTTTTAAATTAGAAAATGTGTCACATTCTTAGCTGAAGGCAATGGAATCATTTCACCCTAAGGACTACACTAGCAACCTCACCCCTTACCTGGATAACAATCCTTTATGCAAACTTTCATCACCTACCATCATCATCCCTGACATTTACCAGGCAGGAGTATTTGCCAAACTCTGTGCTGGGTGTGTTACACATGTCATTTCCTTTGTCACCATAAGCCTATGAGGTAGGCAATACTGGTAGACACCATTTTAGAAGAGAAAGCTGAATTGTAGCAAACCATGTCTAGGATTCAGGACTCCAACCCTGAGAAGTCCAACTGCAGAGACTGTGCTCTTCACCAGCACTTGTCACAATGTCACGGTGGCAGCAGGGCCTGGTGGGGATGGGAAAAAGAGACTGACAACCTGGGCTCCAACCCACCTCTGCCTCTAACTGGCTGTGAGACCTTGGACAAGCCACATAATCTTCCTGGCCCTGGTGTCCTCGATGATAAAATGCAGAAACTCTGCCTGTGGGGCCTGGGAGTTTGGAGGCGCCACCTTGGGGTCAGGCAGGATAAGCAGCTTTCCTTCTTTTGTACTATATACTGGCCTTTGATAGGATTTCATTTGAACTAATGGTTCAGAAGCTTTAACATTTTTTAAACCATTTGACTACTCATCAACTTCTGAGGTTCCTCTGTTCTAATGATTCTCATTAGATGAATGATTCTATGAATATTCTATGATTTTATTATCTATCCCATTATCTATTAAGCACCTAATTAGATGTGGACTATATTCATCTAACCACAAAAATCTCCATCACATCCAAATGTTCATTTCTCTGTAACCTTTCTAGAATAAATTCTTCATTTTTAGAATGACACTCAGATACCCTCTAAATTTTTACTAAATTATATAAATTATATAAATCTAAATTTTATAAATCCCATTTTTGAACTTATTTTCCCCCATAAAGTGACATTCTCCAGTATGTTATATTACCCTCTCCTTACACTACTTTCCATTTAATTTCAGTAATGTTGAGCATAGACCCTGACATACTGTATATAAACCCTCAAAATGATTGTTGAATCTGGATAACAATACACTCACTCCTCAAAGATTTAAAAATCAAAGCATCAGACAAAATGTAAGTTTTTACGAGACTTCAGTTTTTGAAATACATAACTCTTACAGCACAAACACATTATTTACATTTCAAGTTCTTTTTACAAAATATGTATGCCATTTTGAAAGAATACTGTTGAGATCATGATCTAAAATACTTGTCAGAGTTCAAAAAGGACTCATGGAACCTGGTCTCCAGAAATCCACTGTATTATGACATAAAATATGGCTGAACGTCAGGGCTTACCCATACATAAAAATACTAATTCTCTATCCCAGTAGTCAGCAAACAATGGCCTGTGGCCAAATCCAGCTGGTGGCCTGTTTTTGTACAGCTGCAAGCTAAACATGGTTTTGATATTTTTAAAGGATTGTTAAAAAAAACAAAAACAGCTAAACAACAAAGAAGAATATGCAACAGAGACACATGAGACCTGCAAATATTTTCTATGTGACTTTTATAGAAAAGTTTACTGACCTCTGCATTGTATGAAACCAATTGAGAGACAGAGCTACTGGAATAGACTGGTGAGAATTAAAGAACACCACTGTAATGTGCTAGTACCATCAGCACTACTCATTTCTAAAATGAGGCACTTCTATTTAAATATGTACATTTCCAAAACATAATTACATCTGGAAAGTAGCTCTGCTACTTAACTCTAGCCCTTTGTAATTAGGCCTCGACAGGAAATCATAGATTCTTAGGGGCTGAGGGAAACAAGCACATAGTATTTCATATATCAGTCACTGAGCTCATCAGTAGTTTTAAGTGGTTTAAGACCACTTATAGCCTTAAACACTAATAAAATCCATAATTTAGATATTGCAAATAGGAGGTGATACTGCTGCATTATTTAAATAACATCTATAAAAACATGTTTAGACATCCTAATTCATTGTTTTCAGAAGCAAGAATAACTAGTTAACTTAGTAACTACTTATTTTGAAAATGAGAAATAGGAAAAAGAAAAACAAAAAAAACCAAAAATGTAAAACCACAGCAAAAAGCTTGGGAATGCAAAGACTGGGGTCTCTTAGCAATCACTCCCAAGTGGGCCTAAGCTTCTCACGCTAAAGTTAGCTGGCAAGAGTTGCAATGGGAACTTAGCAGCTGTGTCTCCTCAGTAAGCCTTTTCATTAAAAAATGACAGGCCCATGAGCAAATGCTTTAAAAGTAAAACCAGTTCAGAGCTGCTCAGCACACAGGTTTTCAGTGTGTTGGTTAAACAATTCCTGATAAATAAGCTATATTCACACCACAAAACAAATATTGTACTGGATGTTTTTCCTTCTTCAGGCCAAGCTGGCTTAGCATCGCATCATGAAGACATCTCTGTGAAGCTAAGTTTTAAAATGCTCAGTGAATGTTGAGGTAGATGACTTTCAAATGAAGATCTTCTATACCCTGATTCGATCAGGACTAGCTTCTTTGTGAATCCTCCTTCTAGGAAATATCTTCCGCTTAAGTGCAATTAACTCAATGATGAAAGATAGAAAATAAATTTAATTCTCATGTTGACAAATGAGTATAAGTACATTAAACTTTCTTTCAGACAGTCTTATGACCTTAATCATTTCCACAGTCTTACACATAAAAAACAGCAAACAAGTCTCCATCATTCCTCCCCCAAAACAAAACCAACCACTAATTTTATTTGGCTTCGTAGGGTCAATATGCCAAGATATGTGCCCACAAGAGACCCACGAGGATTAAAATTATTTTGGCCCAAGCTTCATTTTTCTAAGACCTATAACCACAGATTTTTACACAGCAATTACATGAGCATATTTATTTTCAAGATCTCTGTGAAGTCTTTCTATTGAAGGAAACTGGTTTAGCCATTAAGACCACTGTCCCTGGGTTTGAAAATGACTACATACATAAATTCTTTAAAAAAAAAACCCAAAACCGTGTATTAAAAATCCTATCAACATTTTTTCTATACTTAACCGTAGCAATAATCATCTGAAAATACAATTTATGAATGGGTTGTAATGTGAAAGCTCATTTATAAATTAGTAGCTTAGAACCTGGATACTTTTTTTTCCTCACAGAAATAGTTTACCCATAATACATCTTAAATAGGAAACCCAACCATCATTATAATATAGTTTCAATAAGAAAAACATGTGTGTTCTTTATGGTTTCAATTTGGGATCCTACTGGTTACCCCTCCATCCCGAGGTGGAAGTAGGGCTTTGCCTAAGCACAAGCCACCACGGTGTGAATGATGAGCTGGGAGTCTGGGGCAGAGGAAGAGGTGGCATTGGCGGGTTTGTTTCTGAGCATGGCAGAGGTTAAGGAATTTGATCCAAATAGGTGAAGGGCAGGGTGCCAGAGAGGAGAGAGGATTTATTCTTCCTTCCTTTCTCCCTCCTCCTGCCTCTCTGGTTCCCTGATCTCTGCTGGAATAAACTACACAGATGGAAGACTGACCCTTCTGTTCCCTTCCACTGCCAGCAGCTGCTGCTTTCAGCTAGAGTCCCTCTCTTTCCCCATCGCTAGCCAGTACACAGCTGACTCATAGGTTCCTCACTGGACTCCTATTCTAAAAGTAGGTTCAGTCTTTTTAAGACTTTTTTCCTAAGATTTTTACCTGCCAGAAACAGTGGCAACAAATACCAAGGACAAGATTTATATTCCCTAGGAAGTCGATGAAGGTTAAACTGCAGTCCTGCTTGCCTGCCCATCTCCGTTTCCTGAGTTTCCTTCCACCTGTGGCAGGAAGCCCAGACACTGTCGATCCCAAAGCTCTCAGTACTTCAGCCTCCTCCCCCTCCTCCTTGGTGTAAGTAAACTCAGTGTTAAGTTTCCCATAGGTGACAGCTAGAAAAGCTCCACTAACATCCACCTTGAATGGTGGCTGAAGCAAGGTTTGCTAGCCCCTCAACAAGTCAGGTCAGCCCAGACACTGTTCCCTTCCTTCTTCAATCCTTTTTCTTCAGAGCATCTCATACCTGCAGCCTAGTAAGGATTCTCTTATTCCTCTCTTTCTACCTCACAAATCTCCCTCCTCCTTCTGGACCCTCACCTGCAGGAGGCTGTGTGTGTGCCTGCATGAGAAGAACTCTCAGCCATTCAGAGGAAATGTAAGTGGACACTAAACCAGGCACCATCTACAGAACAGCAGGAGGTCTGAAGATAAGACACTGTGGTCACTTTTAGAAAGGTTACAAGAAAGAAAAAAAATTGGAGACCCATAAAAAATTAGTATCAGATGAGGATTCTAGGTCTTTTTTTGATTAAAAATACTTAGAGCTTTTCAGTTTTAGTCTGAAGTCTGCAAGTCAATCTATTGAGTTCCAGGTAAAAAGAATACTGGTAATGGATTTAGAAGATAAATGAATAAAAGGCTATTATTTTTGCTGCCTGAATATATGAAATCTATTTGACATATTGATATATAAGCCAATAAAAGGAATTAAAATTTTCTTGTTGTGAGTTTATATCACTTCCTAAAAGAATCAGATGCTAGCATCAAGAAACAGTGTGATCCCCACATAAAATATATAAAACTTACCTGTTCAGCAAAAAATGAGAATATAGTAAATATAATCAATGTTGCTAGTACACAATGAGTCCAAAACTTCAATTTGTCTCGATACGCTCTCCTGTTCAGAGAGGGAAGGAAGCATATATGTAGCTCTCTGAATGGTTTTACTGTCATTAAAGTTATTTAATATACTAGTTTAGCAAAAACAACGTGTGAAACATAAAAACATTGTTTGGAGGCAATTCTAAAATGTTAACACAATATACATTTCCAATATGAGTTCAGATTTTTCCTTATGTCATAATAAATATTATATTTGAATTAGTAACAGTTATCCAGGCAGGGAAGAGGACTTAAGAAAATTACTTCTAGCATTTAAACAAAAGCACTCTTCCATTCATTTTTATTTATTCATTCATATTGATTTATTCACTCAGTCACTCAATAAACATTTCCTGTGCCTACAGACAGATGAACAAGATGAAGTCCCTGCTCTAAAGTGTTTACAAGCCTCGGGAGTAACTGACATGCAGACAACTAGCCATCACATACAAGATGGACAGAAATATATATTAACAAAAGCAAAGTCTTGTGGAAAAACTTAGAGAAACCAGGAAAGCACCACAGATATGGTGACATTTCATTTAAGCTGTGAAGCGGGGAGAGAAGCATTTGGCTGAGAAAGGGAATGAGAGTCAGCAGAGTTAGAGTAGCAAGCTGAGTTCTGCAGAACTGAAGTGTGGCATAGCAGCATCAGGGAGAGCTAAGTCATGGAAAGGCCATGGGCATGTTCTGTAGTTGTTCTGCATTATGTCCAAACCCCATGCAATGGGGTTTGGACATAACACTGCAGTGGAAAGGAGATGAAATGACGTGTGTGTGTATGTGTGTGTCACAATCAAAGTGAAAATGGTGGCAGGTGTGTGTGTGTGTCACAATCAAAGTGAAAATGGTGGCCATTTGAAGGATGAATGTCGCAAGCAGGTGACCAGAGGCAGGCAGTCGAGTTAGTTCAGGCATGAAAAAAGAATGAGGGGCAGTGAGAATGAAAAGAAACAAGCAACCAAAGAGACATTCTGAGAGTCAGCTCAACTGGACTTGGAGATAGGATACTGGGGCTAAACAGAAGCAGTACAGCACAGTTTCCTCATCTGTAATTTGGAAATAATGAATAATTTATTATGAAGAATAAATAAGGCTTAACATAAGGCTTGGAAGATATGTTAATAACTACCAAATTCAGGCCTCTGTGCTGTTTCAGATTCTCATTTACCATGCCTGGTAGTGGATGTCTTTACCTCAAGTCATGTGTTCAAAATGGTACTCTCCCACACACTGTTCTTCCTCCTGTATTTCCTACGTCTGTTAATAGGATCACAACGAGCTCAGTCAGTTCTAACGTCTACAGTGTCATTCAGAATCTATGTGTAATTTAAAGAGCCAAGAAGTCACAGGCTATAACACAGCTAATGAGCTGCCCCCACAACCGGAGAATCCTATAATAGCTGGAGGTGAACCAAGCTTCCCTCAGCTACCCATCCACGGAGCACCTACTATGTGCTGGGGAGGCACTATGGACTCAGACCAGTAAGACACTGTCTCTGCCCCTGAAGAGGACTCAGCGTCCACCAGGAGAAACAAGCACACCAGACAGACTGCTGTACGGTGCAGAAAGTGCTGTACCCGAGAAAGGGGAACAGGAAGAAAGCCAACGCAGGAAACCAGGGAAAGGTGACGGGGCACTCAAGAATGCAGTGTCATGAAAGGAAAGAGAAAAAGGGAAGTTTAGGAAGTAGGGTGGGGTTGGTGGGTCAGCAGTGAGAGATGATACAGAAACTGAGCAGGATAAGGAAAAAGCAGCCTCCAGATCAGGGAACTGCAAAGAACTTCCTGCACAGAATTCGTCTCATTTGCACAAAACAGAAATCAAAGTCTTCTCAAAATACCCTTACACCCACTCCTTTCTTATTCAATTGGGTCCTTAAAGGTAAATTTACTCACAAACTGGATTTGGGGAGTTAACACTTGGAAGCACCCACAGATCTTTTTCCTCTGAGCTAAAGGAAAGTGAAAATGGTGAGAAGCCATTCCTTGCCATTTCTAGATGACAAGACTCATGATTTAGTAATAATTTCTCCTTACAAAAATAAAAATATATAGATATTAGCAATATACATGCTAATTGTCTCACCCAACTCCAAGACACCAAAGAGTTCCAATTGCCATAGTCTGCTAATTTCCTTTCTAAAATCTCTCCCAATTCTGTCTACAGCTTTCTCTTTATCCCCTGGGCTGTGTCCTTGGTTCACACCCTGACTGTCTGTTTCTAGGACTACTGAAATGCTTACTATTTGTCTCCCTGCCTCCAGTTCCCAGACAACAATGCCTCACTCCAGACAACTTCCTCACCAGTCCAACCCTCACACTACTGTTAGTTATCTTTCCAAATCATGAAGCCTGATCACAACAAACATCTAAAAAAATCTCTTTTGGGGAGCCCCATTCTCTAAAGAAAAAAGTCTAATTGAGATACAGCCCTTCACAATCTCTCCTTTCCCTCTCCACAGCACTCTTTCACACCTCTGGGCCTTTGCACATGCCATTTCTTCTACCAGGAACACTATTTCCTACCTGGAAAAGTCCTTTTCATAATTCAAAACCATATCCAATGTCACTTTCCCTTAACAGAATTAGCTGTTCCCTCCTCTGTACTCCAATAATAGCATTGAACCTACTATGGCACTCTGTATCACAATAGTTTGCCTGGCCTCTGTCTTCCTGAATAAACTGTGAGCACCTCAAAGCCTGGTACCATATTCCTCTCATCTTTGTATTCCTAGCACCTGGCAGAGGGGGTCAGGTAAGGGGCCAAAAATCTCCCTAAATTGAAAGACAAAAATATCTTTATAATTAAGTGTTGGAAATGGTAGTAAAATTAATAAGAAACATTATAAAGCAGCTTTGAAATATAGTGGAATGTACAAAGGGTTGGGAATCAGGCTGGATTTGCCACTTAGCTACTTCACCTTGAGCAAATCACTCAGCTTCTATTACTATGTTCTCATCTGTAACATGGCAATAACAGTATCTTTAATTGTAAAGACAGAGTAAATACATTGCCTGGGACAACGTCTGCCAGACAGCAGGTTCTCAAGAACCAGGGTAGCTACTCTGATGGCAGTAATGACAATGAATAAGGCTCAGATGTGCTTAGCCAGTGAGCTCAATAAAAATCATATTTCAACTATGAAGTTCATTCAATAAAAATTACAGTGTATTTTGACAAAGAAATGAGAGAGCTAATAACACATTAAAGAAATTTCATCACTATAAAAAAAATACACACACACGTATATGAAACACGTGAACTTACCATTCCTGCAGCTCATGCATATGAAGGAAACGGTTTCGATACTCTCTTGGCAGCTCAAACTGGGATGGTATGGGGAACACGGATTCATAGAAGTCCCTGAGAACAGCCTTCACTGTCTGGGCATCTTTATGGTTGTGGTCAATGTTATCATTCAGGCAAACAAACTTCCTGGAAATTAAATAGAGACCCAGGGTTATTGCTTATCACAAGGATGATCTTGACCTAACAAAATAAAAAATGTGGATTCCAAATATATTTTAAATAGACTTATGTCCCAAGTTGTCACATTTACTGATATGATTCTCTGGGGGAGTAATGTTCTGTAAAATTTTTCTTTGGATATCCCTCACCTGTAAAACTAAAAGAACTAGGGAAGATAATCCTCAAAGTGCCTTCTAGCTGGGGCCGGCCCGGTGGCGTAGTGGTTAAGTTTGCGCGTTCTGCTTTGGCAGCCTGGGGTTCGCCAGTTTGGATCCTGGGTGCGGACCTACTCATGGCTCATCAAGCCATCCTGAGGCAGTGTCCCACATAGAGGAGCTACAACTCTACAACTATGATACACAACTATGTACTGGGGCTTTGGAAGAAAAAAGAAAAAAAGAGGAAGATTGGCAACAGATGTTAGCACATGGCCAATCCTCCTCCTCCTCAAAAAAAAAGTGCCTTCTAGCTGTAGGAGTAAATTAATTTAATGATTTCTGTTTAGCATATCCCCAATTAAGTGTTTAAATGTAGTTACATGACTGGAGCATTTTGTTAGCAGCCAGGGAAAAAATTAGTAAGAACCTACAACCAAGTTCTCTGAACTGAGAGGTATATTACTAAGAGTAGTCACACAGATAATTGCGACAGAGCTGGTACCCTGCTACAGATTCTGTGAGTTTGATGACTTCTTCTCATGTCTCCAACCAAGCTCTAAGATGCTAGAGTTCTGGCAAAAAGCAGATTACAGTGGTGCTTCCCTACTGCTTCAAGTTTCTTTCAAGGCAGAAGTCACTAAACTGAGGGCCCATTAAAAGGGTAGGTAGGGATAATACCAACTTTTGAAGTACACTTGCTAAAATTAAAAAAAAAAAAAAATCAAACAAATCTAACAAAGGCCTCAGATCCAACTACCAACTTACAGGAAATACAGGAGACACAGGAACTTGTTAGACAACTGGGATACAATCAGAGAGGTCCAAAGTGTAAGAAATCTACAGAATATATAATCGGATTTCTTCATATACACACACACAAAATTATATGGTTAAAAAAAGAGAGAAATGGAGGGGAAACCTATAGACTTAATTGCAATGAATTTACTTGATACTACTTCAAACCAACAAACTTAAAAAATATATAAATGCTTATAAAAGACAACTGGGGAAATGTGTACACTGACCAGATAGTTTATCATATTAAGGAATAAATACTGGCATTATGGTTATTTTTAAAGAGTCCTTATAATTTAGAGATATACAATGAAAAATTTACAGATAAAACAATGCAATGTCTGAGATTTACTTAAAAATAATCAGGAAGAGGTAATGAAGGAGTGGGTATATGAAAGAAGACCAACCATAAATTGCTTCTTATTGAAGATGAGTGATGGCTATGTGAAAGTTCCTTATCCTATCTATTCTCCAAACTTGAGGACTGCTTTAAATTAAAGGATGCTAAAAAGATATGCAAACCAATGCAATGCATGAGTCTTGACTGCATCCTGCATTAAAAACAAACAAATAAAAAATAAACAACAGCTATGAAGGGCATTTGGAGCCAACTGGGGAAATCTGAATACAGACTATCTATTAGATGGTAATATTTAGTCAGTGTTAAGGTTCTTGGATATGTGTTAATGATCTTGTGGTATAAAGGAGAATGGCTTTGTTTTGGAAGACATATGCTAAAATAATTAGGGGTAAAATGTCTGGATGCCTGCAACTAATTTTCAGATGGTTCAGAAAAAAACCCAGAAGAACAAAAGCAAAATCTGTGTCTGTGTCTGTGTGTGTGTGTGTGCGTGTGCATGTGCGTCTGTGTGGACAGATGAAGAAAGAGATCAAGCAAACATAACAAAATGCTGACAATTTAAAAATCTGGGTTAAGAGTTTATGGGATTTATTGTACTATTTTTTCAATTCTTTTGTATCTTCAAATTCTTTGAAAAATTGGGGAAAATTAAAGAAAAAAGTATATGTATGAGCAAAGGATACGTATGGATACAGGGTAGCTAAAGTAAACCCTGCTGGGGGCCCAGCAAACACTTCCCTCTCCTTCCAAATAGAATTTGCATTTTGCTCAGTATTTCTTCCCCCATGAGCTGACTCAAAGGGAGGTGACCCCACTCCAACCCAGAGGCAACTCCTGATTAGTGTAAGTGAATCCCTCCCCTTCAGCAATGGGGGGACAACACATGACACACAGAAAGAGGCGATCCCTTTCTGCCTCTGGACATGGCTATGTCTGCAGGGACATCTAGAACTGCTGCGACTGCCCTGTCTCCAGGCTGAGGATGAAGCCAACACAAGCGGCGGGCAGCAGAGCTGAGGAGGTGAGTCAGAGAAAAGGCAAATCTGGATACTGCCCATCCCAGACTCCTCGTTAATGGGATAAACCTGTCCTTAAAAGTTTAAGTCAGAGACTGGTTTTCCACTCCTGACTTAAAATGAGCCCCCATAAAAGCAAAAGAAAACAAAATAAACAAACAAGAGTTAAAAATGGTAAAATCTGTTCAGGGTCACAGGAAGTATCAGGCCTGGCAGACAGTGCTGGAGAGTCCTGGCTTGCCATGTGTCTTTTTAGTAAAACCCTGTCCCTTTAGTACCAGGAAGATGTCTACGAATTCTCTCACCCAACAACTTTCAAACTGGCACAAAGACATAAAAGCATAGGGTACAACTAAAAACTGCAAATTCTCACATGTATTACTACAGATCACTAATGCCTGAGAGGGGCACATCAACAGAATGGGAGAAGCAAAAAGCAAATACTGACATGGTTCTTAAAGTTACTTAAAAAAATTAGAGGAGGGCATTCCAAGCAGAGGGAACAACTTGTGTAAAAGAGAGCTGCAAGCTGGATGACTATTAATTATTATGGCTTATTGTTTGCTTGGCTTGCTTTGTTATTCTGTAGGAAATAACGTATTTTCCTGAATAAACTAAATACGCATTAACGATATTTTTATTTTTCTTAAAATTCCAATTTCTGCCCCACTCCAACAAGAATGGATTTTTAGAAAAAAAAAATACCATGGATTTAAAATGTCTAGAAATTTTACATCTCTGATCCTTTGTAATTAAACTCATAATTTAAATGAGGTGAAAGTGAAGACTCCCAAAAGCATTTAAAAGACTCAGATGAAAAGTATTCAATTTTATATGCCATGGTCTTCCAGGACACTGATGAAATAACTATATCCCACTAAAGTTCAAAACTCAAAAATGCAGATTTTAATCAATTTTATCAAACTATCTAAGGCAAACTGTTAGGGGGCCAGGCTGGAAATTTTCAACATTTATTCATCCCCAAAGAATGACTGGAGTTTACTGGATTAATTTCCACATTTACGGTAGCAATTCTTTTTCCTCAGAAGCTAATCTGAACTTTGAATGACAAAGATAAATCTAACCACCAAAACAACTTTTCTGGAAGCGCCTTTTTAGAGATGCTATGAGAGTCCCGGCTGTCTGGCGCCACCTCCCCACAATGGAGTCTGCTCCTCAGTCTCACTGAACAGATCATGCCACCCATCTCTCAGAAGTTAGCACTGGTCCCTCTGCAAGCGGAGACTCTATCCCAACTTGTGGCTCCTCTCAGTCAACCCCTGGTTCAAACACTACCTCCACCTTAAGCATTTACAGCTACTCCAAACAGAATGAAGTCACTCCCTTCTCTCTAGTCCTACTGCGTTTTATTCATATTTATTTGCATGATTAATTTGCATAATTTTTAAAGTTATAGGAATTCTGTGTACTTTCTGTTCAACTTTGCTGTGAACCTAAACATGCTCTAAAAATAAAGTTTATTAATGAAAAAAAAAAACAGTACCTTGGGTTTTTTCTTATATCATCCAACTGGCCAACCACATGAGAAACGTTGGTACGGATCATTTTAAAAGCAATTTCTTCTTCTCCCATGATTTCAAACCTAATTATCAAAACATATTTAAAGAGTTTAAATCTTTATGTGGATATGGAAAACAAAATTTCAATAAGAAAAGCATTTTATAAAACTTTAATGGACCCAACATTCACAGAATGACTTAATCTTTCAATACTACTAAAGAAAACAATCTCACATAAAATGTAAAAGAATGCTTAATAGATAAACTATTGTAAAATTATGAAAATACTAGACTCATTATTCTTCAACTAAACAAAGAGAAAATGTATCTACTACTTACCTATATTTGTTTTTGTCCTTATATGCTTTGTGGATTTTATCAGTTACTGGTTTACAGTTGGTTACTAGACTTTTAGTGACTGGTGGCTGTGAGAAAATACAGACATTACATTAGGGCCAAGACTAGGATAGTGATGGTAGTACCATCGAATGGATTCTGACTCCTAGCGACCCTGTGCACAGCAGAACAGATCCCTGCCTGGTCTTTTTGAACCATCCTCTCACCATTTGGTGCTATATCAGACAATGCTCTGCTGCTCTTAAAGGATTTTCAGGGTCAATTCTTTCACAAGTGGGTGGCCAGGTCTTTTTTCTAATCTGGAAGCTCCGCTGAAACCTGTCCACCACGGCTGACCCTGCCGGTATTTGGAAATACCGATGGCATAGCTTTCAGCATCACAGCAACACACAGCTGCCACAATATGACAACCAACAGACAGGTGGTGTGGTTCCCTGACCAGGAAATGAACCTGGGCCAAAGTGGTGAGGGCCTGGAATTTTAACCACTGGACTACCAGGGCTGGCTAAGACTAGGGTAAGACTAGGGAAAGGCAAGTGAAATATTCACCTCAGGTGCAAATTTTCAGGGAGTATCAAAGGACTCGGTAATCAAGATGAACATTTTAATGCAATATTTTAAAAAATCAAATTGGCATACAATGGCCCACAGGCTAATCACCTGTTTTTGTAAATAAAGTTTTATTTTAATCACACATTACTATGTACTATCTGTTAAAACAGTTTTATAAGTTAATGTTATAATTTTTTTCAGAAAGAAAATAAATTTCTAACATAAACTATAATGAACTAGTCTAATATCACACTCATAAGCTAACATCACTCTTACAGTCTAATTAGAAAATACTTTTATCCTATGTGTAGTCACAGTTAATTACAATAATGAAGCCAACACATTGGCTAAGAGTTCACTCGAGTAATGTTAACTAATACTGCTAGTATAACTAGTACTTATGCTTTAAACAGTTTATTTGCACGAGCCACAAGACTAACTTATAATCGTTAGTAAGGCAGCCTTACTTACTTAATTCTTAGCATGCAAAGGATATTTGCTGACTCTAAATCTCATGCCAGAAATTTGGCAAACACTAAGATATTATTCTGCTAATGAAAGAAGATGCATACATTTCAAAAGAAAACTAAAATTCCTCAATAATCTTTCATTGTGCCTGTAACAGGGCAAGATGAATAACTGTTTTCTATGTGTATATCCATCTTCATTAGAAAAGAATACATTTCTGCAATTCCATATAAGTGCAAGGCTTTGGTAACTGTCAAGTCTTACTAGGAACCCAAAGTTTGCAAGAGAAAGAAAACTAGAGGAGGAAAGACAGACAAGTGAAAGGGCAGATATGGAAATACGGGTGGGTGAAAGGGAAGTCTTCAGTGAGAGCTAGCATAGGCTGTGCCACTAGCAAAGCTCCTTGAAGTTTACAGTAAAGCCAGTGGCCTCTAAAGCAACCTGTCACACAATCACTATGGTCCAGAAGAAAGTGAAGACCAAAGAGGTCTGGTTAAGGAAGAGAGGCTGAGGGGGAAACGGTTTATAAGCCCAGCACACTTTCTCCTTTCTTCCTCCTCTGTCCTAGCCACGCTCTGCGGTTGCCCACCAAGAAGATACCAAAAAAGACAAGTTAAGGTGGCCTCCCACGAACCCACAACCCAGACCTAGTCTCATTCTTGACCTGCTGATTCATACCTGCTCACCCCATTAAAGCAAACTCCCTTAGGGCCAACACCAGGTCTTACTCCTCCATTTATCTCAACTTCATTGATTTTGTGGTTTTTAAATTTTAGAATGCTTAGAGAATTGGCTTTTAAGTGGCACATATCTGTATACAAAGCCATGTCATATGCTAAACTAAACAATAAGCAATCGGCAATACTTATAGTTTGTCTACATGTTCCGACAGCTGCTATGCTAACCCTTCTCACCAATGGCTGCCACTCGTCACACTGTCTTTCCTCATGACCAAGCCTTAATGGGGCTCTATGAAAACAGGAGTAAGGAACACAGTCCCTGACATGTACAAAGAATGCTAAATTAATGATTTCCTTCTTTCAAGAATATTTTTAATTGAGCTTATTACTTTCCTCTACATTCATTTGTAAATGTCTTATCTGCAATCAATTATAAATTATTTATGTATGGCTTGCATATTTGCATGATAGTAAACCTTTTTTTTTTTGTGAGGAAGATTGGCCCTGAACTAACATCCGTTGCCAATCTTCCTCTTTTTCCTGAGGAAGATTGGCCCTGAGCTAACATCTGTGCCCATCTTCCTCTACTTTGTATGTGGGACGCTGCCACAGCATGGCTTGATGAGCAGCGTGTAGGTTCGTGCCCAGGATCTGAACCTGTGAACCCCAGGCTGCTGAGGCAGAGCACGTGAACTTAACCACCATGTCACTGGGCTGACCCCAGATAGTAAATTTTTAAAAATAAGTTTATTCTAATTATGAAAGCAAAACCTATTCATTATAGAAAATATTAGTGTGAAAAAGTAAATCAAAAACTACTTATGATTTAACCTAGTGTCACTTCCATTACTTTTTGGAAAGTGTGTGTGTGTGTGTGTGTGTGTGTGTGAAGGTATTTGGGAGTTTTCCATAATTCAAATCATACTGTGTATATGGTACTATTTTTTTCCCACCTAATCTTATTTTATAAACATTTTTCCAAATATCAGTAAAAGTTGACTGTAAGCAACACATTAATGGCTGTATTGTACCCTGTTCCATCAATTCTAAATGCATATATTTTTTTCACATTATCACTTCTCTGAAACTGGGATGCAACTTACAATTGACAGTCTTCCAATCACTCCAGCCAAGTGGCACTCCAATATGGTTGTGTGCAAATCATCCACTGCCCTTACTGTTAAAGTCAAGAAAGCGCCAGCATCCAAGCAACTTAGCTTTGATGAAAGATGGTATTCCATCTGATGAATATTTCCTTGGTTAATGTTTAACCTCGGGATTGTTCTCCCAGGCCAGTAAGAATGCTTTGGGCTATCTTCTGCCATCGTTAGTGAATAGGATGTCTGCTTACAGAATATAAGTGACTAATCTCAATATTAGCATAACATCCATTAGGGAGAAAAAAAGATATTCCAAAGGAGGATATAAATGATTCTGGATTACCTGTGCTACCACTTTCCACCAAAGAGATATAAACATAGAGCCTGATTCTAGTTTTTGAAGTGCTATAAAAAAATGGTGTAAATAATACCTGATAAGGATATTCTTTCCATTTTACATAAAAGAACCCACGCCACTTACCAGGTTGGGATCATAGTATGCTTCCTGAGTTGGTGGAATGTGGTTTAGCTGAGTGATATTAGCAGGAAGCATTTTTGAGCAATTTATTAACATGTGTTCCAGACCTGTTAAATCCTAACAAAGCAAAATAAAAGGATAAATCTGCTACTGTATGTTACAAGTAACGATTGTGGTTTTAAAATTAAAAATTACATAACAGTCTCCAAAATTTGTTTAAATGCTATCTTCGAAGAGAGTTTGACTATCTGATTCTTAAGATAAAGACACCCTAAAAAGAGCAGAATGAGACAATACAAATACAAATATTTCATCTTATCTCAAAGTAGAACATACTGGACTGTGAGACACCATTTTACATAAAATGGTCCAGCGGATCACCAGATGGGATGCCCCACAGCTAGAGTCATCTGAGCACTCTCCATTAGTGGGTTTCCTATTCTTGGGACTAGCGAATGCCATGATGGAGGGGACTGCACAGCACCACGGGCCTGGCTGAGATCTCCAGTCAGCCACCTGAAGTCCCTGTATAAACTTGTCACAAGAATCTTATATGCAAGTGTGGTCTGGCTCTTCTCCAGATAATACAATAGCAACCCCTACTGAAAGCCTAAAAAATGTAATCTCATAAAATACAAACTTCAAATTTGGCTTTAATTCTGGCACTGAAAATGGACTAGTTGCAAACACCCTCATTATACATTAAGAAATACTTTTACTTGCATTACATTGAAATATGGAGGGGGAAAAAGAGAACGTATCAAAATTAAAAGTTTCATTTAAAATGTCACAAAATTTAGGGAAGAAAACCAACAATACAACACCTGCAAACTTAAAGGCAAGTCGTGAATTCTGGTAGCCAGTGTTCGGATTTCTCTGTCAGATAAGACCCCAGATTGGTCTGTATCAACTTCATCAAAAACTTGAGATATATTCAGCGGCTGAACTGCACTCATGAGATAATAGAAATAAGAGAAGGCAAACTGCATATCCTCAGAATGGCGCACTTTGTGAAATGATGTCTTGTCAAATTCTTCGGGGAACCTGTCCAAATATAACACGTAATAAGCTCTGGATATTCAAAATATATACAGTACCTAACGTTTGTAGGGTTAAAATCTTTTTCCTTCCCACTTATTGAGATGATATCTTCAACATATTAATCATCAAGTATTAGAGCCATCAGTTTAGCAGAGCAAAGATATAAACTGCAAGCAGCCTTAGCTCTGAGCACATGCAAGCAACTCAGACACACGCGAGACTTACATATCTTGCAGTTCCTGCATAACTATTCGGTCGATCATGTGAGGCATGTGTGCAGGGACTTTCCGAGATGTGAATCCAAACTTGCTATTTAGAATTTTATTTACATATCGGAGGGAATCTGCAAACGTATCTTTTAGTTGCCTCCCAGTATGTTTGCTATCAGTAAAGTATGCCAATTGTGTCTTCAATGACTCTTCTTCCTGAAGGGAGAATTCCATGGAACATAGCATTATGTTTAGTGCACAAGTGTACTCTGTTAACAAGAGATAAAGGTACGATTTTATATAACATGGTAATAACTGTCCCTAACTGATAACAGCCACTAACTGTCCTTGAGGGACAAATGAAACAGGTCACCTTAAGGATCCTAAGAGCAGGACTAAACTGGATCTCAGTGAAAGTGTCACCAACAGTGGCTTGAGAACAACAGTCGAGGGATGAAGGTCTATTTATAGGGTATTCTTCAAGGACTAGTCATTGACAATGAGATTTCATAGCCAGTTCAATGCAACATTTAGAAAATTTATTTACAAATAAATGTGATAGTACTTTCAACATCAAGCTATTTCTACTGGTGACATTAAAGCAGCAAGTACTTGAGTTTTGAACACAATGGCTAGAATACAAAATTGGTTTCACCGTATAATAGTGTTAATATTATAAAATGTAACGGATCCTATCAAAACCAATAAGAGGCAAATCTGAGTGAATGGGCAAAGAGTACAAACACGCTTTACAAAGATGAAATATTTTTGCTTCTCAAACTGATAAAAATTAAAGAGGCTGATAATAACTGGTGTTGGTTAGCCTGTGGAGCAATAAGCAGTCTTGCATCCTGTTTCTGGAAGTATGAAGTGTGACACTTCAGAAGGACATTTCTAAATTTTATATCCACCAGACTCTTTAACTTTTTAATTTTATCTACAGAAATAAAAACTTCCTCAAGAGTAAGATATATGTACAAGAATATTTATTGCAACACTACATATCTGTAATGGGAAAACACTGGAAATAACTTGCAGCTCTTAAGAACAATGGCACTGACCTGGGCAGTCTGCCCACGTACTACTAAATCAAAGGGCAACTCAAAGCAATTTATGTACAGTGTAATTTCACTGTTGCAAAACAGAAACTGGATCATTTATATGTTTGCATATCTACAGAAAAACACTGGAAGGATACTCCCCAGACTATTCATAGCGATTATGTCAAGTAGGGAGATTAAGGAAGGAAGGAGAGAGACCTTATTCTGGTATACCATATATATATTTTTTTGCATTGCTTGCAATTGCTGCCACTAGCTTATAGTGTTTTTGTAATTTAAAAAAAAGGAAAGAAAAGGGAGAAAAGTGAGGAAACAAATCTAGGCAAGAACTCTGCAGTCCTTCACTCAACAATTAGTAAATGTCTAACGGCCAGGTACCACATACTTCCCAAAGACAATGAGAGGAATAAGACCTAGTTCCCTGCCTCATTCTCTTTCCCCCCAGCCTAACAGCCACTCACACCCATGTTTTCTTCACTATCCAGGCTAGACCACAGGATTTTTCTTGGTCCTTTAACTCCTACCCACCCTTCAAAGGCCAGCTCATAGGATACCTCCTCCTGGATGCCTTCCCCAATACCCCTAGGCAGAGTTAAGGAATCTTCCCTTTGGACTCCTTGTCCACACCTCAGCAGACACTCATCACATGGCTACAATTACTTGCCCACAAATCTGTCCTCCCAACTTGCTCTCTGAGCCTCCAGGAGGAGTGACTGTGTTCTAATCCTCTTGCCTTCCCCAGCAGTCAGCCAGGTGACAGCACTTGGGAGAAGTACAAATGACACCATGGCACCATGGAGGCCGTGGCACTGGAGGTAGAGCACTCCAACTTTGAGGCTTGGCTCACACTGATTTGCTGTTATGATGGTGGGGAAGCTAACAAACGTATCTGCACCTTATTTTGTACTCAGTAAAGGTGCAAAACATCAGATCTGCCCTGCACGTTTGCAAAAGCATTTTTTGAAATCGCAACATGCCAAGTAAGGATAAGATACCATCTCTGGTCTGCTGCTCCTTGGGGTAGCCCCTGGCTGAATCCCTGGCTCATTCACACTAAGGCTGTTTCCTGAACTGCAAAACGGGGATAACAAGAGTCCATACCCTTACAAGGTATTTTTATTGTTAGGGTTATTGGGACAATTAAATGAAACCATGTGAGAAAAGCATTTAGTTCAGTGGCTGGCACAGGGAAGTGCTGAATAAATGGTAGCTATTATTATATTATTATCACTTAGGTGGTTATTTTTTCCAAGTGTGGGAAGGAACAGACTGGATGTAACTTACATCAAGAAGATCTTGGAAATACTTTTTTTTCTCCCACGGCAAAAAGCCCAGGTAACTGTCTGTGTAATGTTGCAGTTTTCTTCCAGGTAATACTTCATTAACACCTACATCATTTTTAGCACCTTCCTCGATTCTGTTTTTCTCTTGTCCTTTCTCTGTCATTTTCTTTTCTTTTGTCACATGGTTTTCTAGTGGAACAATCAGAGATAAGAACTTTTCCTTTGACACACTTCCACCTCCTACTTTTTGGGTCTGAGTTTCAGATCTAAATTTTGCTTTGGTTTCCAAGTCTGTGGGTGGATTCTGACTCTGGTAGTGGCCATTCACTTTTATTGTCACTACTGGAAAAGTTGACCTCTGTAATCTTTCAGATGTTCCTAAGCTGTCTGGCAAGACATTTTTGTGAATCTGTTTTTCTGGGGGGGCTTCCAAACTGTCATTTCTTTCATCTGTTATTACAGCTTGATTTATTTTTGTGTCAGCATCCTGTATGTTCATGAGAAACGATCTCAGCAAGGCTGACTTGGACAAATTGTATCCTTTCACAGTGATGTCTCCACGTTCTAGTTGCAAATCCAAGTTATTGAGTCTCCACTGGGCCTCTTTTGGGAGGAGCGAAATATTTACCAGGGGAATTTTCACCTCCTCTTGGAATCTCCCTGTTGTGTTAACATCATGTCTCTTGAACTTTGGGAAGCGTTTTTCTTCGGGAATATCCTCAAACAGGATTTCCGCCTCTGGAAGGAGAGTTACAGGGCTAACCAAATTTTGGTAAGACTTCTGAGTCGTGGAATTCAGTTTTGGCTCCTCTCTTGTGTCAACCTCTACTGTTATCTGGATTTTGAACTCCTCATCATTTGTATTTTGAAATGTGAGATTAAAATGTATTGTGGTCGCATTCATTCCACTGTGCATTATGAGATGGATGGTTTTCCACTTATTGGCAATAGAAGCGTGTCGAATTATTGGGTTGTCACTATAGGCGCCTTCGACTCCTCTTTTGGCCATTTCTGCAAAGCTGAAATAAGGCAGGCATTCACCTTTTGGAATAACGTAGTGAGTCTGGTTTGGAAGAAGAGTTACTTTATACAATTCATGAAAATGATCTAGAGGAAAAAACACAAACATGACTTTTAAAAAACTAGGCACTTTCTCCCCTTTTCCTTTAATTCTTAGGGTTTGAGTTTTCATTTTCTAAGAGTGACTTTAAATTGACTTCAAAATAATCAGAAATTCTAAGACAAGAGCTCCTGCTATGGGGTTCATTTTACTATCTGAAGCAATTACTATTATCGACAGAGAATGCTGACCCTGACTCACTACAGAGATATGGCACGATTCTTGACAGCAAATTCCAATGATGGACTTCCATCGTTCTGTCCATTTGAAAAAATACAACTTTCTGCCAAAATGATCTCTTAATAGGCTATTAACAAGATCCATTATTCAAACCATCCTTATTTAATGAATTATTGGTCTTTTATTGTTTCCAAATTAAACCTTTACCATATATTTTCAACTAAGGTAAATCTGCTTAGTAAACAAAATAATACTGAAACAATATCAGGAAAAGATGTCTACTGTTAATGTCTACTGTTTTATAAAGATCTGTGTCCTTCTCTTACTTTTAATGTACAACTAGTTTGGATGCAAGGCTGGGAAAGGGATACACAGAGAATAATTACTTTAAATAACAACAATGATCCCAAACCCTCTCTACTTATAAAGGATTTTTATCCCCTTGTTCTTAGTATGTTTTTATGGCAATAAATATACCTTGCCCACAGTCGCCAGCATCAAACCCACAGGACAAGACGTTGCAGGCTTGGTCACAGAACTTATCAGCGAGCCAGGAATTCGCACATCCTTGATTACAGTAAGAGACACTGTTTATTCCTCCACCAAACTGCCAGGGCTGTCCGATTCCAATACTCCCGGTACCCCCGCCTCCTGCAACATAGCGACTCGCTCCACTGTTACCTGTAGAGGGAGGAGGAAAACAGAATCTTGCTGTGCTTGTAACCTTGAAAAAAGATGCTTCCTTATTTCTTAATAGTGTTTTCAGGATTGATGCATGAATTTTACTTAGAAAAGGTTCACCCCCTTCTTTAGTAGGAGATTTTATGTAGCTTAAGAAGATAATAATCTGAAAAGGGGGCATCACTTGACACTGGACTGGGCATGGACAGTGGACAGGACGACCAGGCCTTGGCACTTACTAACTGTGCAACCTAGAAGTAAAGACCTCAAATTTGCTCAAGGGGGCATGTGTAGATGTGTATGGAGGAGCAGGGAGACAGGAGGAGATTATTCTGAAGACTATGACTGTCAGAATTGCCAAAAACATGTCCTAACAGGGGTGCTAACCTCGTTATCAAATGTGAACGTTCGATTAGGGGCTGAGTTCTCTGGACTGCACAGATCGCTTTGCACGTCTGCATTCTCTCCCTGCAGCTGCTTGTATTTTTCAGAAGTGCCTCTGAGAGATCTGACTGAAACACAACTTGAAGTTTCGTTTCCTCCAGTACTCCACACTTTTCCAAATCTACTTCCTCATATGGAATACGGGGATGATAATGTCTGTGCACGTACTGTCTCTTTCTTAGGTGACAAAGAAACTCAAGGGGATAAAAGATAATGCTTTATAAGTTTAAATGCTTTATAAACCGAAAGGCAATAAATAAACATAAAAACTTGTTATTATCAACAAGTCCAAATATAAGCACGTAAGAAATGGAGAAGAGATGCTGAGGAGATGTTTATTTCTTTTGCAGTCACTCTCTAACCTACAGCCATGTGCTGCTGAAAGCCACCGGCTCTGAGCTCCTATAAGAACCAGTTAAGTGATTCTTGCTCTTGAGCTTACGTAATTAAGCATATTCCTGATTTTCATATTTTAAATAATAATAAAAGGCATTTTCAAGTGTAGGGCCAACGTGGGAAAATGCCCTCAATGATGGATAAAAATGAAGAAACGGGGCCACATGGGGCCATTAGTCATCACCTCCAAAAAGTCTATGGATTACTGATTGTTTTAATATGTGAAAAATGTTCAATTAAGACACAGTATGTGTTCAATAACTAAGAATGAAAAAATTTCACCTAGGTTTCAAATTTTTTGCCACAGGCCAATTTGTTTTCATTACCTGAAATTCTACAGGAGACACTGGTGACCCAAGCCAAGTTGGGCCCAATGTCAAGCTAATGAGGTTCTGTTATAGAGGTTTTTTTTCCTTAATCTGAAGGAAAACATGTTCAGGGCTTCTAAACACTCAAGAGAAAATTTTGGCTTAGACCAGTGTTCAGCTGCCAAGCTTCCAACGGAATTTGAATCCACATAAGAATTTATTCACAGAGGTTATCCTAACAGAGTAATCCTTCACTTTGCTCTATTCACCTGTCTTAAAATTTCCTGTCTCACACAGCTATGTTACTTGATTAAAACAATGTTAAGGTTTAATAAAAAAAAGAAAGAATGAAAAAATTCCGTAAACATGAACAAATTACATCTGAACCCATCCTTACCAGAGCAATCCCCACCATCCCAGTCACAGGCGGAATTATTACAAGCCTTGTCACAATAGCCGTCTTTAATCCAAGAACCCGGGCAGCCCTCAGCACAGTTTGGCACAGGCCAAGTCAAATAAACCTACGATAAAACCAGAGAGAAAATAAAACGATTTCTGGTTTCTGACACTTTTTACTCTCAAATTAGGATTACTTTGGGGGGAAAAAAAAATTGAGCCTCTAGAAAAGGTTATCATTTTCCCCGGGCCATCTGCATTCACTGGCATATTTCACTTTAAGTTTGCTGCACGTGTTGTAGTTTCCTAAGTCCTGCTCTGCTGATGACTCTTACTGAGCACATGTACCCTTTTCCACTACTTGAGGAAAGCAGACAAGGACGCAACTCATGGATTAGTTTCTCACAACATGGCCTTATAATCTAGTTTGAATTAAACAGCAACACGTCAGACTTACATGTAGTACAAAAGTGTGGAGGTAGAAAGGATACCACACAAGTCACCACTCTTCTGTAACAACTGCCATTAACTCCTGAGTGTATTATGCATAATCTTGTCTCAAGGCTGAGGAAAGCAGCAGATGAACTCCTTATCTTATCTTAAATAAGGTAAATATCCTTATCTCCATGCATAAGGCCTTGCAATAAATTAATCAGTTCAGCAATCTGAGTTGTGAAAGTTGCCTGCTTTCAAAATGAGTGATATGGTACATGTTACTTTTTAAATCAAAATCATTTTTAAAAAATACACTCCCCTTTTCAAATCTCCATGCCTTTGCACATTCCATCTATTTGAAATGTCTTTCTTCATCTAATTAAGTCTTACTTCTTCAAAGTTCACTTCAATTCAGATGGGAATTCTTCCCTCTCCTTGTCTGATTTCAACCTGCCATGCTCCCACTCCTCACCACTCAGGGCACACCCGCCAGCACAGAAATCACTGTACATAGTCACTGATTTTGTATGTCTCCCCTGTCAAGCCACAGCTCAACTCTGCAGCTCTGCAATCTAATACAGGGGAGGCAACTGAACAGGGGAACAGGGGAACAAGCACAGTGGGGTGGCATAAACAGCAACAGAAAAAGTAGCTACTGAGTTGTATAACTTACAAGCTACGGTTATAAGTCTCCACCTTATCAATGAAGCCCTCTAACAATGCTACAGGGGTATTCCTATTTTCCCCACTATGCAGACAGGAAACACAGAGGTCAAGTCATTGCCTGGGACCATCCTACACAGTTGGCTCCTGGGTCTGTGTTCATAACCACTTCTCCATCCTGCCTCTCAAAGCCAGAGACCGGCTACTTTCAGTGGAATTTCACTCATGTGTTTAAGCAGAAAACTGAGCTAACTTTCTATCTCGGTCATTTTGCTGACATCATTACCACAATTTTGTGTTTCATAGTGATTTTGCTATTTCTGCTGCTGTTGTAGCAGAAAATTTGAGAGAGTCAGAGAGTTCTGGGTATCTGAGAATGTAGGAAAGCAAGACAATACTATGGAGTAGTTTTTTCACTCCCTTACAGTTAACTCCCTTAGCTTAGCACTCAAAAATTCTTATTTGATCAAATGTGAATATAGTAGCATATACGCTGGTTCCTGATTTCCCGTTTATAACTTCTAAGTGACTTCCAAGCTAGGCGTCCCTTTCTCTCAGGTACTCACCTTCTGACCTTTGGAGTGACTATAAAAATCATCTGGCCAGACATCCTTCCCAAACATGACATCATCATTCAGGTAAATAAATTTCTGGGACAGCCCTTCGATGCGATGAATGTGACTTTCAATAGCAGGGGAACTAAAGGTAGGCAAGTGGCTCAAATTTCGAAAAACATCCTTTTAGCAGAAAAAAGAAACAAGAGAAAAAGAGGGTGGATTAGAGTTGTTTTGTTGTTATTCTCATTCTTGGAAGGAAGGAAGGGAGGTGGAAATGGAGGTGCGGAGGGTAATGGGGATGAAATTAGGGATAAGTAAAAGAACAGAAAGAGACAGAAAAGGAAACCACAGCCTTGGGATATATAGAAAGTCGTGTACCTGGTGTGTTACTATTGTCACTCGAGGATTATCAAGGTTCAGCCAGGACGGAATCTGTCCGTTGGTGACGATGAAAATATTCCGAACCCATGGCGCATGCCTCTCGATAGACCGCAGTGAGTATCTCAGCTCCTCATTATCTTCAAAACGGCTGGCAGAAACGTCTTCATCCTGCTTAGACTGAGAAAAACATTTGGCACGTGAAGATGCAAAATACCCTTAAATCACACCTCCTCCCCTGTGTGTTCCCCGCCCTCTCTGCTCTCAGGGGGCTCTCGGAGACTTGTAAAGACAGAGTACGACTTTTAAACATTATAAAAAATGCAAAAGACTCAGCATATTTAAAACAACAACATCAATACACAGCATTCCTTTAACACACTTTTTAGGAAAGGTTCTTGGACCTGATTCTAATTAATATTAACCAATGGCAGTGACTGAAAAATTAGAAAAGTTCCAATCAACTCACCTCTGTGTAAGTCCTCTTCCTTCTTCTAAAATAGTGAAATCTAATAGTTATAAATCTTTAACAATCTAAACCCTCGATTCAGGTTTTAAAAGGATCTCTGCATCGCTTACCTGGCTGATGGCACTCAGATCCCACAATAAATAGGCAGGACTTATGGTCAGTTCTTTCCCATCAATGGTCATGTTCTTTTTAGTCTGCTTATTCAGTTCTTGGAAATCTTTGGGGTTATTTAAATTTAGAAGTGCTACGCTGGCCTCTGAATACAGCTGCAACTATAAAATAACAAGAGGGTTACAGGTGGAAAAACCAAGCCTCAGAGAAGAGACACCTCTAAATTCCCAGTTTGATCTTTAATCTTTAAATATAACATATATACTATTTAATATATATAATATTTAGGTATTAAAAGCTTCATATATATATATCTATTTATATACATACATGAAATAGCAAGCCAGTATCACCAAAAAAAAAAGACCTAAATAGGCTAGACACATTTCTCAAATGAATGGAACAGACCAGGTATTTAAAAACATGAGGGAGTGGTGGGGCTGTGGCCAACGGGACATCTCAGGCCCTGTCTGAAAGCTGCAGCCACTCCTCAATATCAACAAGTACTGCAGATCCCCTGAGAGGCCAGAATGCCCAAATGTTATATGAAATCTCCCAATTTTCAATGCTGGCTCAAACGTTAACTGTCATGTATTCAAACAAAACACATCTGGTCACCAGTCTGTGACCTTTGTTCTAGAATACTACCAATCTGCTTACACTGGGGAAAACCCCTGCAGTGTAACTTTGCTGAGATTGGTGGGAGCTCATGTGCCAGCAGGGTGTCCGAGCAGCTTTTGCGACCCACACCTAAGAGGAATGTCTCTGGCAAAGCTGCTTGAAGGGCTTCCATAGGGAAACCACCTTTTGGGGCAAAGCTTTCAAAGCAATCATAAATCCAAGAGAGAACACCACAAACATCAACACGTTTCACAAACACGCTTCCCCACCTCTCCCAGAGTCCATACCACCCTTGATCTGTTTAATGTTCTAACTCTGCATTGTACAAGTGCCCATGAAAAGAGGCTCTCAGAGCTTTAAAAAGTGGGAAGTATTGAAAACCACTAACCGAGGACAGCAAAATCCTGCTGAATTGTATTTTAGAAGAGCTAGTTTCTTTCTTAATTTATGGCCTCCTTTCTTAATTTATAAAACAGAGCAAACCAAATTATTACAGGCTCATGCTGAGCTCTTGTATATGCCACATGACTATATTTAGCTCATCTTTCAAAGTTTCCTGAGTTTATGTAGGCCAAAACCTAGAGGTTAGAGTTAGAATTTCATTTATATCTTTTCCCTTTTATAATGTAGGTCATTAACTCTTACTACAAACTGTGTGTGGGTGTATGGGTATGTACATGCACAGGTGTGTACTGTCTTCCTGACTGATTACTTTCTTTCACCTTGACAGTGCCTGGCATATGCTAAGCACTCACTGAAGATCTGCGCTCACTGCTGTCACCATCCTGACTGGGTGTGTGGGGCAGATGGGAGACGGGCCATGCAGGGCAAATATTCTTCTATCTGGGTACCCATAGAGTCTCAGTGCCCACCCCCAGCCTCCCCTGCCCCTTTCCTCCCTCCCACAGTGGCTCCCACAGTACCTCGGAGGGCTCCCTGGAGTGCAAAAATCACTATTCTAGAATAAGTAAATGCAGTACTTTAACATTCTAATTTAATTTAAAATTTATTGGGAAAATACCCTTATCTTAATCTCTTCTATCCAAACTGCTTTTATTCTGAAAAACTATTTTAAAATTTCACAGACATTTTCCCAAGGTAACTATACAATAATTGGAAGAGAGATGAAAAGTAAAAAGCTTCAGGGAATATTTATACGTATGAAAAAGATTTTCTGTCACCGTAACCAACTAAGTTGTGAGCGGTGGAAAGGGTAGGGAGGAAGTATCCTCTGCTGACCACTAGATGGCACCCCAATCCTGGACACCTTAATTACTTTTGCCAAAAGGAAAAGATACAGGAGGTGATAAGGAAAAGTGGTGTTATTAAGTGCCTATGGCTGGAGTTCTTAGCCTGGGTTCGAGCTGAAAATAAAGACCAGTTAGCTGTAGATAACTGCGTCCATATACAGCTTCTTACTAAAAATTGTAAGTTTATCTAAATACTTTAAATTATAAATTTCTCAAAGTGAGAACAACCTCCACATCCACCCCCTGCAGACATGTAACATGACTGAGAAATAAAGCTTTGCTACTTTTAAGCCACTGAGATTGTGAGATGTTTGTTACTGTAGCATCATCTACTACGATGCAATTGATACACCTTCATACCGTAGTATAAGTTTAGGAAAAAACAGGCCAGCTAATACAACTGAAAAACAAATTAGCTCCTTGCAGTGATTTGCTGTCTCAAGGCAACTAGGTCTTAACATGTCCTGGTGGTTTTCTAAAACTTAAATCAGTTCTAGAGTTGCTTGTTTAATCTACTGAAGTGCTTATTTTAGGAATAAAACCAAAAGAAAGGGTGACATGCTTTAAAAGAGCAGGTGCATAAGATGGTTTCAGGGAAGTCACTAAAAGAAGGTGCATTAGTACAATATCACATACCACAGTTTACTGTGGCCTTGAACATGCCCCGAACAGAGGTTTGAGGGGCAGAGAGTCCAGGTAGGACAATGCACTGTTCCCATCCAGCCCGCACCGTCCTTCTCGTCGAAACAAATGACCCGGTCAGCCTTCAGGGATCTCGTGCAGCCTCTTTCTCTGTGAAAACTTCCTGCATGTCTCTGATCCACAACCTTTCCTGTCTCTAAATGCCAACCTGAAGTTTGTACTACTCTCTTCAACAGCTAATCTTAATCTCGGTTTTGCTACTTAAACACGTCTCATGTACACACTCTGCTTCTAAACCGTATTATAAGTAGCTTGAGGATGAGTCTGCGTTCTCCACTTCTTTTGCAACCACTGTCACTGAATTAACCCAAATGTGGGAATGCACTTGAGAGCTTTGGGCAGATTTTCCACCTGCTCTAACATATGTTAAAGAAGCAGTGAACAAAAATAAAAATCAAAAAACAAACAAAAAACCTACCATGAATGAAAAAGTCTAAAAACACAGAATGATTTAGAGAGAGCTGAAAATAAAGACCACGGATCATCTGATTTCTCAAAAGGTGAGTTCTGTGTCCATCACATACAAAAACTCTACAGATAAAAGAGGGTAATTAATCAGATGATAAAGGACTCACTTCAAGATCTCTCCAACTAGAAAGGTTTTAATAGAAAAGATTGTTTGATTTGTAAGACTATAGTCCACAGAAAAGATTTTATGAATTAAAATCTATTATCTTGCAAATGAAACCATTTTCAAGTCCCACCTTCCCTCCTGGGGTGAAGGTGGGGATACTGGTTTTGCTTTAAACAGAATGATACAGGCAAAGTTGTTGTATGTACACAACCATGGTATCAAAACCCTAAATGAGGGGCTGGCCTGTGGCCTAGTGGTTAAGTTTGGTGCGCTCCACTTCAGCAGCCCTGGGCACGGAACTAAACCAACTCGTTGGCAGCCATGCTGTGGCAGTGACCCACATACTGGAAGACTGGCAACAGATATTAGCTCAGGGTGAATCTTCCTCAGCAAAAAAACAAAAACAAAAACAAAAAACCCTAAATGACTCCTTTGAATAATCGAACTGCTGAAACGTTTCCCTTTATAGTCTACAACATTACATATGGCAGGTGTGTTTAGTCACAGCCTTTCTTCTTGCTCATTCCTTCAACAAGCATTTCTCCAGCGGCCCCCCCAAGTGCCAGGTCCTGAGGTAATCATTAGGGTACAAGGTGAAGAGGCCTAAATACCTGTCCTGAGATGCTTGCAGTCTGGTGAGGGTCTCTGGGACAGAACTCAGCTCTAGTGGCTGGGAGGCCACAGGCCTTGGCAAAGGCCTCCTGGAGGAGCCTCCAAGGGCAAAATGGTTCAGCTGTCCAGATCCTGAAGTCCAGTCTAACGGCCCTTTCCTTCCACATGCCACAAAGCACCTCTAATGTAACACACCCCAAACAGAGCTCTGGGTTTCCTTCCCAAAAGACCTGCTTCTCCCACTGAAGCTCTGAGTGTGGTTGATGCCATCACTTCCATCCTCACTAGTAACATCCACTTCCCCTTTCATTTCTTCTTCCCTCTCCTCTAACAGCTAATAAGACACCGGGTCATGTTGAGGTTCTCTCTCAGCTATTTCTGGAACCATCCTCAACAATGGCACCACTGCTTTCAATTCACCACTTGTTGAACCCAAATGTCTTGCTGGGCTATGGCAGCGGTAGCTGAACTGGTTTTCCTGCCACCAGCCTCTTCTCGTCTAATCTCTACCTGCTACACCTTCCCCTGCTACATTCTTAGAAATGGATTGGCTTCTCCTCCTCTTCCTCAAGACACTCCTTGCCTCCACAATAAAGTCCAGGCTCCTTACCAGGAGCTCTTTCTTAATCTGGCCTCAACCTGTCTTCCCAATCTCAGCACCAGCAAAATCCCTGCCTGGGCTCTGGCCTCCTGGAACAGTTGCCTTGGTTGTCTGAAAACACCATTTACTCACACCATTTACCCTTTGTTCAGGCTGTTCCCTCTTCTTGGAATGGTCTTTTCCACTCCCTTCTCTGCTGGGAAAATGGCTGCTATGTTCAGGGCCCAGCTAAAATGTTTCCTTTTCTGCAAAGACTTCCTTGCCCCCAATACAACTAAAGCCCAGATGTTCTCACAGGACTTTGTATAAACATTTATTTGGCAGTGATCACACCAAAAATTATTTAAGTTCTTTTATTCTTATCCTTAGCATAGTCCCTGGCACATAGCAGGCATTTAATAAATGCTCATTAAATGGATTGGGAACCCAATAATAGGAGACTCCATTCTAATAAAACCAAGAAGTAGAACCTAATTAAGAGAGTCACTTGAAGAACTGGGCTCAAATGCTGACAGAGTACTTCTATTCTTCCTCTTTCTCATTTTCCCCCAGCCTCCAAAAATCAGAAGTCCTAATCCCTGAAGTTGATAACAGGTGTTGGCATCATGAAAACGACCTGAAATGAATGTTATGGATAATCAGCTTGACCCTCTGAGGAGGTGCTGGCCGCCACAAAGACAAGTCTGGGAATCCAAATAAATCTCTAACTGGGTGAATGAACAGTGGAAGGGGGTATGATCATACATGGAACCTGTTGGTACTTCTGGTCCAATGCAAGTTACTACCCCACCCAACCCCTACTTGCATACACCACTCCATGCTACTCAAAAATAGTCTGCTGAAGGATCGAACACTACTTGGAGTGGCATTCTTTGGCAGCACACACCCATCCACCAGCAGACGCACTGGTGAGCAGCTGCAGCAGAGAGAGACATGGGCTAGTCAACCCTGAGCAGAGAATGGAGAAGTATCATGGACCTTCTTTCCTTTAAAAATTTATTTTAGTTGGAATTATATAAATAGAATCAAGAATGTCATTCTTTCTGCCTAAGGAATTTGAGCTGACAGTCAAAAGTACAGATACACCTGCCTCTATAATTCTAGAACTAATAGCTAAGAAGCCAAATAAACATTGGCTGAAATGAATGTTAATCTATGGTTTTATCTGCCCAAAACAGAACTAAAAATAACTCAGGAGAAGGAGGAATATAATATCTATTTTAAAATACCTGCAGATTAAGAAATAATTTAACCCTAATCTAACTGGGCACTGCCATAGTTCGAGTACCATAAACAAAGTTACGGAGGAAAATATGAAAAAAAGAAAACATAAATGTCATTCATATTTACAAAGGTAATACAACATATCTTAAAGCAGTGAAACACTCATGAGGAAAAAGAGAGAAGTTAAAGGGAACTTGGAGCAGGGAGGGGATCTAAAAAACACGGTCAAGACAGGAACTAAATAAGAACTCCCCTAGTCACAGCTCTCCCCAACACTACCTCCATCTCCATCCTTCCACCTCCAAATTATTAAATGACGTCAATAGGAGAAGGAAGTGAGAATCTGGTAAGCTAAACACAGTGGCAGCCTTTAAAGAACATTTCTTTGTAAAATCAAGAAAAGCAAAGCCTAACAAATTCTGAGCCAAGAACATGATGCCCTCTATTCTAAGAGAAAGGACATTCACGTTTTACAACCTGGAATGTTTCTGACAGAACAGCAGGCATACTGACATAATGTCAAAAGGAAAGTACACCCACATGGATGCTGCCCTAAATCAATCAGGCGAATGGCTCTGAAAACAACAAATGTTAAGGAAAAGGCATGTCACAGGGCAGCCTCCAAAGTCAACTCTATTAAATGGCAAAGGGTCAAGCGTGAAGAGTTAATAAGTATAAATCCTAGATACATTAATGGCTCAATTAGCTATTAATGAAAGTTTCACATTATCATAATGTTTCAAATATCTGAAGAGTACTCCCTTTATGGGTGAAAAAATGTGCAGGTTGGAGTCCGTGTGTACTTACTACATGTATGATCTCCCCTATCTCCTCCTCCCCTCCTCCCATTGCCTTACACTGTAAAATTCCATCAGGGCTCTTCTCTGTTTTACCCACTGCTGTATTCTCAGCAGCTATAACAGCACCTGACACATGGTAGAAGCTCATTTGTTAAACAAATGAATCCTGCTTCTGTCTGGGAAACCAAAAGACCAAATATGACTCTTAGAATTTTGCCTAAATTAAGAATAAGGAGTGAAGATCTTCTACAAATAAAGAGCCATCTTCATGACAACATATTGTGACAGAACAGAGACTCTCTTTGCTTCTTATAATTGTCAGCTGTACTATCAGGAAATGGACCACAAGAGAAGGGTCATGCATTAAACGAGACGTGCTATACTGATTGCTCTATTTTCTATGCTCTTACCAGTTTTATTTTGGAAGAAAGATTTTCTGGCAGTTTTGTCTTCAGTTGATTTGTTTCCTTGAATGTTGGTGGAAATCCACTCAGGAAAGCCAAATTTTGCATTAGCACTAACCCAGGGACTTCTTTATCTGTTGTCTAAAATAAAAGGGGGAAAAACACAACTCACTTTCCAAGCTCACAGCTGAGAAAACTAGTCAAGATCTATTGCATCATACAAGCCTCAAAACAAGAATGTTAAGAGGACTCAGATCAACATTCATTAATACGTACTTGTAAGCTAGCCTGAGAGGAAAAGTGAACAGTAAAAAGCCTCCCAAAGTAAAACAGCTTTATTACTCACACTTTTATTCTAGTCACTGCAAAAATACAATTCATTTGAAATAACATACCAAGTAGCCCCTCCAAACTGTCTGTTTGCTGTTTCCTTTAAACATTCCAGTGTAGGCATCTTCAACTACGACAGAGAATACAATAAACAAGCATATTTTTAATGAATACTTAACTATGCTATCTGCCAGGACACTGTACAAAGCATTTTGGGAGTTGTTCAAGTAGGATAATACATGGTCTCAAAAAGAGGTAGTTGGGGGAGATGAAACTAACCCATCCAACAAAAGGGGAATGATGTAAATCAGTGTACAATTAAACGTTAAATTTTGCAATACTAAAGGAGAGATTTACGACGGCAGCAGAAACATGCAGAAGCAAACATCAACGTGTTTAATTAAAAAAAAAAAAGAATTGTTTGAATAGAGTAAAATATTTCAAAGTGGTGAGTACAAGGGAAAAAGGGTAACCAGAAGGAGGGGGCCTCTGAAAGCCAGGCCAGGCATTTAGAAGAACAGCAGGAAGCTAGCGCAGATCCTAGGATTCCTTAGGAATCACAATGAATTCCTAAGATTCATCAGGTAATACTGAACAGGGCAGATTAAGTTGGGGGCAGGGGGGGACAAGATGTGATGATGCAGCCCAACTAGAGAGAGTTCTAAAGTGATGAGGACAAATAGGATCAGCGAACTTGCTATGCACATTCAAGGATCGTGGAAAACAGAAGAGAAGTCAGAAGGCTATAATTCTGATAGTCAAAATGGGCACAGGATGTAGGTTCTGCAAATTATAGCCTGGCAAGATGGATGTCAATCCTGGCCAAGAGTCTCAAATGCACCATAAAAATATAGTTGGTGGTGATTCCATGTCTACCCAGACAAGGGAAACAAAAGAAAAAATAAACAAGTGGGACCTCATCAGACTAAAGAGCTTCTACAAGGCAAATGAAACCAGGATCAAAATGAATAAACAACCCACCAGCTGGGAGAAAATATTTGCAAATCGTTTGTCTGACAAGGGATTAATCTCAGTAATATACAAAGATCTCATACAACTGAGCAACAAAAAAACAAACAACCCGATCAAAAAATGGGCAGAGGATATGAACAGACATTTTTCCAAGGAAGAGATACAGATGGCCAATAGACACATGAAAAGATGTTCAACATCACTAATTATCAGGGAAATGCAAATCAAAACTACACTGAGATATCACCTTACACCGGTTAGAATGGCTATAATCACCAAGACAAATAACAACAAATGCTGGAGAGGTTGTGGAGAAACGGGGACCCTCATTCACTGCTGGTGGGAATGCAAACTGGTGCAGCCTCTATGGAAAACAGTATGGAGAGTCCTCAAAAAATTAAAAATAGAAATACCGTATGATCCAGCAATCCCACTCTTGGGCATCTACCCAATGGACGTGAAATCAACCATCACAAGAGGCTTATGCACCCCTATGTTCATTGCAGCATTATTCACTATAGCCAAGAAGTGGAAGCAACCCAAGTGTCCCTCAACTGAAGATTGGTTAAAGAAGATGTGGTATATACATACAATGGAATACTACTCAGCCATAAGAAAAGACACAATTGTCCCATTTGCAACAACATGGAAGGACCTAGAGGGTATTATGTTAAGTGAAATAAGCCAGAGAGAGAAGGACAGACACTGCATGAACTCACTCATATATGGAATATAAGTGAACACACGGACAGAGAGAACTGATTGGTGGTTACCAAGGGGAAGGGGGGTGGGGGGGGCACAAGGGGTGAAGGGTTACATCCACAAGGTGACGGACAAAAATGTACAACTAAAACCCCACAGTGTTATAAACTAAGACATCAATAAAAAAAAAAAATATATATATAGTTGGTGAGCACTGGAGAAAAGAAAGCCTTCACAATATACTGTTTATCTTTAAAGGAAGCACTGAGCACTAAGGGTAGGAGTTCATGATGAAGAACTCTATCAGGTACACACCTCTGTCTGTCTGTCTATCTGTCTGTCTCTCTCCCCACTGATATGGTGGCTTCTACACTGGTTGATCAGAGAATTATAATAGACGCAGTATACGTATTTGTATGTAATCTCAGCAAGGTGCTAACATCTCATGTCATCTTTACAGATATAACAGAGACATACTGGATAGATCTCAAGTTAGGTAGATTATAACCACTTCTGCCCAGAGAGTGTGAATTATAAAGCCACAATCACGTAGAGGGAGGTTTCAGAGGTTTGCCATAGGTTCTGTCTTGTTCAACTCTCCATCAAGGTTTTGGAAGATACAGAAAGCAGGCTTGTGAAACGTGTGGATTTACATGACGCAGACAGAGAGGCTATTATCCTGGGTAAGAGACTAAGAGTTCCCCAAAGTTCTTATCATCTGGAGCAATGCATCAAATCTAGCAAAATAAAATCTCCCACAAACAAGGTAAGATGTTTAACTTGGCACCAAAAACCAACTACACAGGCATAAATTAAAAGAGGGATTTGAGCATTAGCCATACAAATTTTTATAAAAAAGACTTAGGAGTTTTTGTCGACGGTGAGTTCAGTACGAGTCAACAATGTGCTGTGGCCAAACTGAATTTCCACTGCCTTATTGTGCTTTTAAACAGAAGCAGAGAACCTAGAATAAGAAAGGTGATATTCCCCAACACCGATCCATCAGGAAACCCTGCTGGGTTGACCTTCAAAGTGTCCAGATCCAGCCACTTCTCAACACCACTCTGATCCAAGCCACCTTCCCACTTGCCTGAATTACTATCATGTTTGCCCCTCTTCAGTCTACTCCCACCACAGCAGCCAGACTGATCCTTTTGGAACATAAGTCAGATCACGTTACTCCTCTACTCAAAACCCTCCAGTGATTCCTCATCAAACCCTGAGTTATAGTCACACACCGCATGACAACATTTTGGTCAACGATGGACCATACATACCATGGTGGTCCCACAAAATTAGTACCATATAGCCTAGGTGTGTAGTAAGCTATACCATCTAGGTTTGTGTAAGTACACTCTATGATGTTCGCACAACAACAAAGCTGCCTAATTATGCATTTCTCGGAACGTATCACCATTGTTAAGCAACACATAACTGTGAAGCCAAAGTCCTTGTCATGGCTACCAGGGCCTACACCATTTGGTCCCCAGTTACTTCTCTAGGCTCATCTCTTGTCCTCTCTCCTTTTGTTCACTCTACTCCAGCCAGAGTGGCCTCCCTGCTCTTTTTCAAACATGCCAGACAGGGCCTCAGGGCCTTTGCACTGGCTACACCACTTACCTGAATCACTCCTTCCCCACATATTCATGTTAGCTTCATGAGGACTCTCTCACCTTCTTCATATTTTCACTCAAAAATCACCTTCTCAGTCAGTCTGCCTCCATCACCCAAATTCCCCTGCTCAAATTTTCTCCACAGGACTTATCATCTACAAACTATACAATTTACTTGTATGTTGTATTTATTGTCTGTCTCCCCCTGCCAAGATGTAAACTTGACAAGGGCAGAGATTTTTGTCCATCTCTTCACTGCTGCATCTTCAGTGCTGAGAACAGTACCTGGCACATAACAACAACAAACATTTTTTGAATGAATAGTCCCACTCTCTTTGCAGACTGAACCACACTGAAATAGAATGTTCGACTCCAGTTGACACACTTTAAAAGAAACTAAAGCTCATTCTGAGAAGAGCAAACTAGGATACACAAAACACCCTAAGAGATGGCCGAAGGAACAAGAATGAAAGAAATGTCACATGGGAAAGGGATTACATTAATTCTGTAGGATCTCACACATTTAACCAGTGAGAACACTTTGTAATTTCTTGTACAAGTCAATGTCGTCCAGAGGTAAAATGAACTGTCACAGGAGGAGATTTATTTCCAATACATTAAAGGGGATAAGCTTGATGGGAAAAACCACTTTGCTGAGGAGACCCAGGCCCCACAGGGCTGGATGGTGTGCCTGCTGAAGTCCTGTCCAATCAGTAGAGTCTAGGACACAAGTGACGGGGTAGAGTAATCAGAAGAGGGACAGAAATCACACAAATCAGAAGAAAAGAAAGTCAACAGATCTTGATGATTAACTGGGAAGAGGTTAAATGAGATAAATGAAATGTCAAATATGGCTACAAATGTTTAAATCTAGACTGGGGTTGGCAGTCCATGGCCAAAATCTAGCCACTGCCTGTTTTGGTATAGTCCAAGCTAAGAACAGTTTCTACATTTTAAAATGGTTAAATGTTAAATGTTAAATGCATATATATATATATATACTACCCACCATTTTGCCTCTTGGCCCACAAAGCCTAAAATATTTACTCTCTGGTCCTTAAAGAAAGAATTTGGCAATCCCTGATCTAGACAACTGAGGATGATTAAGAGTGAGTCTGTGGCCTGCCAGAAATAAAGCTCCAAAAAGGCAGGAATGTGTCTTTTTTGTTTTCTGCTGTTTCCCTTTTACCTAGAACCACCACCAACTCAGAGCAGTGGCTCCGCAAGTCTTGACTGACTGAATGAATATAAGAAGTAGGACAGTCAAATAGAAACCCAAGTGGGAATTTAAAAACGGTGTTTAGAAGACTATAGTTGAATACAGATTTTATTTATATCAAAATATACAATTTTTAAGTCTTTGCTATGTTACAAAATTAGTAGAGGAAAATCCAAGATTCTCTCCAGAGATGTTATAACTGAGTTATACTGTAATTGTTAACATAATGTCACTCCTTTTTCTCTTCAGCTAAAATGTTGAGTACCTTAATTTAAGGAAACTCTAATTTAAAAAACAAAGCTAAAGTTAGCCAAACAATAAATCAGATAATTTTTTATAATTTGCCTAAGATTATCCCTTTAATTTCCCAATATATTTAAAATATAACTTCAATAGAAAAACGTAAGTTACTTATACAATATAGTTCAGAAACAGATCTACAGTATGAAGGGGGAGATATTGGTACTTGGAAAAGTTACAATTTCCTTTCAAATTACAAATAACTTAATAAGTACCAAGAAGTGAGCACTACGTTAGACACTGTTCAGGACACAAACTGGTGGGTGATAAGGTTTCAACTCAGTAAAGAAATTAGATGAGGGGCCGGCCCAGTGGCGCAGCAGTTTAGTTCGCGCTTGGCAGCCCAAGGTTCGCGGGTTCGGATCCCAAGTGCCCGCCGACGCACTGCTTGTCAGCCATGCTGTGGCGGCGTCCCATATAAAGTAGAGGAAGATGGGCACGGATGTTAGCCCAGGGCCAGTCTTCCTCAGCAAAAAGAGGATTAGCAACGGATGTTAGCTCAGGGCTGGTCTTCCTCACAAAAAAAAAAAAAAAAAGAAAAGAAATTAGATGAGAACACCATAAACTCCTGTGCAATCGAAAACTAAGTTGTGAACTAAGTTATAAGTACTACCGGGACGTAGAAAGTAAAAATAAACAAAATCATTGTGAATGTACTAGTGTGGGCTCTTCATGGAGACAGAACTTGAGATGGGCTTGGAAAGAACAGGAGACGGGCAGGGCTGCGAGAGGAAGAGGAATGGGAGAGGCAGCACCACGTGTGTGAAGACATGGGCAGCTTCAAGGAGACGGAAGGAGGGCAAGGCTGCGAGGATCGATGGGCAGAATCAAGGCAATTAAAGTTGAATCCGAAACACTAGGAAGAGGAGTTTGTATCTACGTAAAAAACAAATATATACACTATAATATTCTCCTCAAAAAGGGAGTGAAGCGAGAAGACCAGAGTTTTCTGATTTGTTTCCAGCTGTGTACAGGACAGATTGCAGAAGAACTTTACAGGTAGGCAGAGCAGCTAGGCATCTACTACTGGAGTCCGTGTGAAGGAATTCAGTCTGGCGTAGAGGAAATCAGACGAGTAAGAAAGGTAAGAATCTAAGGGTCATTTGCAAAAAATGAAAGCAGGTAATAGGATATAGTTAATTATAAGTTATGGAGGTAAAAAGTAAGAACAGGTCAAAGATGGTTCTAAAGATTTAAGCTGGGAGGTAAGACATTAAAAGAATGGGAACTTGGGACCGCCTGGTGGCGCAGTGGTTAAGTTCGCGCTTGGCAGCCCGAGGTTCGCAGGTTCGGATCCCGGGCTCCTGTTGACGCACTGCTTGTCAGCCATGTCGTGGCGGCGTCCCATATAAAGTAGAGGAAGATGGGCACAGATGTTAGCCCAGGGCCAGTCTTCCTCAGCAAAAAGAGGAGGATCGGCAGTGGATATGTTAGCTCAGGGCTGGTCTTCCTCACAAAAAAAAAAAAAAGAAAGAATGGGAACTTGAGAAGAGGACACAATGTTGTAAAGCGAACAGGACAGTTTTCATTCTACACAAGGGGAAAACACAGAGCCTCCAAGTAGAAAGCTCAGTGCGGAGGAAGAAGGAGAGACAGGAGGCTGGAGGAGGAGACACAGGCGTGGGGCTCAGCAGCTCAGTGGCCAAGTGGGAGGACGGGATCCCTAAGGATACAGGTGCAGTTTTATGCCAGGAATTACAATTTTAATTCTGTTATCTGGCCAAATCTACTATACAGTAAAAGCAGATGTTTCAGAATGTAAAGTATGAATGTTCCACGTATGTTCTGTCCAAACTGTAGAAAACCTTGATGAGCAGTTACATGATAAAAATAAATAAATAAGCAACCAGAATAACTCAGAGCCAAGAGAATGAGGTAGATGTGAGCACAAGGTTTAAGGTCCTCCCACAGCACAGACAGGCAAGTGTATTACACAGAGTAAATATATGCAATTCCTTTCTCAGGTTAGGGCTGAAACACAATGGCAGCTCTATTGCTTCTCTTTTTATGTTTTTAGTTTACCAAGGATTTCTTTAAAATTGAATCATTTCTGCTCCATTCAGAATTTTCTTATTCAAACATCCAACCATAACATGATTTTAAAATATCCACAAGATCTTACCATTCTTAGCACTGTCGAAAACAACAACTGAGACATTAGTGGAAGGGTTTTTTGGTTTTGCAACATTGAATATGTCACTGGCAAAATGAAAAGAAGGATAAAGAGCTGGCAGGTCCTTCAGTGTGACGTTGGCTGGCAGGGCTGGGTCCAGGACAAGCATCGGCACCTTTATGCAGTGTGTCAGCAAACATTCCAACTGCTTCTCGCTGCAAAGAAACACCAACATGCTTACAGCTACGTTCTTGAAAATTTAATCAACATAAAAAACTTGTTGGTGCTACTAAATTTTCCAGATGTTTCCTATATCCTACAAAAAATTATAATCTTTCAAATAAACAAGGAATCTTATCTCAAGAATATAAACATTTAGTAGGTTAGCAAGTAAGATATAAAATTACTATACAAATGCAACTCTAAAGGGGTGAAGGGATGCATCCACATGGTGATGGGACAAAAAATAGTGTACAGCTAAAACCCCACAATGTTATAAACTATTAAGACATCAATAAAAATTTTAAAAATAAATAAATAAAATTACTAGACAAATGCAACTCGGAAGATAGAGTTTTCAAACTCCTATTAATAAGATCGCCACCAAAATTTACGAACTCACAGGTACACAAGAAATTAAGCATTTCACTACCAGCGTTTTAAAGATTATTCATAATTCCAGTGAAGCCTATTATTAGGCAGATTAGGAAGTAGATAAACTCTGATAACAGAGTGTCATCTTATCAGATACAATTTATCAATTCCAATTAGAATACAATTAAATACACTGGATATGACACAACACCAATGTAAACAAAAGCAAATATGAGAAGGTTCTAAGATGAATTTACATGAGATATTTCTATCTAAACATAAGAAATACCTAGAATAAACATATTACCTGAATAAACAAATGGACAAAGGACACAGCGAGAGAATTCACAAAGTGGGGGCTATGACTAGTCAAACAACATATAAAATTTTCAGCCTCACTAATAATCAAAGAAATGAAAAAGAAAACAATGAGGTATTGCCTTTTGTTTACTAAATTAGCTCCCCTCAAAAAATGATAACTCAATGTTAGTGCAAGTATAGTAAATCTATTCCTCTCAAACACTGCTGGTGTCATTCCAAATGGGTGTTCCCCATTTCCTCTGTGGAAAGGCAATTTGGTAATATGGTCATGGGCATAATGATGTTTCAGTTTCAGTCAACGACAGACCTCGTATACAATGGTGGTCCCATAAGATTAGTGCCATATAGCCTAGGTGTGTAGTAGGCTATACCATCTAGGTTTGTGTAAGTACACTCCATGATGTTTGCACAACGATGAAATTACCTAACAACACACTTCTCAGTATATATTCCATTGTTAAGTGATGCATGACTGTATATACATACATCATGTATACATATAGACATATATACTTATTCAGACCCATAAAAACATACATATGCCTCTTCCTCAGTATTTTACTTCCAGGAATGTAGTCCAAGTAGGAGAAGAGAAACAAAACAGGAAAAACCAACAAACTCACATACAGAAAATGCCACGGACCCAAATATAATATCACAAAATATTTACCATAGTGAAAATACAGAAGTGCCCAACATTTAGTACATTATAGTACACTTTGTGGAATATTATAAAACTGTTAAAATTGAAAATTAAGAAGCATGAAGATAATTGATCAACAGAGAAATATATATGATTATATAAAATTCAAAAAAATTGCATATAGATTATAAATAACCACAAAAACATGCATGAAAAGGGAATAATAAAATGATCAGAGTTGTTGAATGAGGGCCATAGAATTATGTGAGTTTGTTCTTTTTACTTTCCTCTCGACCTTTCTGTAATGTTGCCTCATTACTTTAAATAATTTAAAAGTCATATAAAAATAACAGCATTAACAGTAGTACATTTATTAAAAAATACACTTAATTAACATAAGGGGATGATTCAAGAAGGCACTTCTGGATCTCAAAATTCCTCAGGCTCATTTCTATGAATAACTCTTTTATTTTAAGTCTAATGTTTAAGTGGGGAAGTGGCAGTTAAAAGAGATTTCCATTTGTCAGGGAGACAGTCTTGTTTTAAGGACCTATCAGAGTCGGGTATGATTCAAATCAAGACAGATATACCTGATTCTTGTCATTGGGCAAAATTCCCTTCCCAAGTCCTTAAATATAAGACATACAACCATGACAGCTTTTAACGATAAGGAAATATATATTGAACACATAATTAAGTGATGGATATAAATAAAAACACTGGGTATAAGTTAGTTTAAATGAACCAAGAAAACAGTACACCAAGATAGATTAATGAAAACGTAGGGAAGAAAACCTTCCCTAACCCATCCAGAAATGATAAAGTTACAAAGTTACATTTGGTTAGCTACAACCCGAATAACCAGAGTTCTCAATCAACTATGCCTCTGGCACTACAAAATTTCCCATCTAATGGATGCATTTAATTTGGGGGTCAAAAACTAGCAGAAGAGGGATTGAACTGGAGCAACAGAGTAAATACAAAATGATGTGTACCCAACAAAAACAAGTGAGAACCTAGAAGTTTCACTTCAATCCTTCAATTTTTATTCCTGAGAGGAAACTCAAAATGCTTACCTCTTCTTAGTTGGTTCCGTCGTGTTCTTCCCAAGGATTTCTCTAATGAAAGCAAATATATTTCATTACATTTGCATGGACTAGTGCTAGCCCTAAATGTGAATAAGAGGTAATTTACAACATGGATTTTCTTGGTTACTCCACTGGAACTAACCAGTAGGTTAGGAAGTACTATAATGCTTATAACAACTAAGATGCATAATAAATTATATTTCAATGAAATATGATCAACAAATATTATCACGTACCTCCCAAAGTAATCACAACAGTATACGTAAAATATAAGCTTTTACATTTTACTAGTAAAACATGGTACCAGGCTGTCCAAGTCATTTTCATGCACTGGGAAGGTCTTATATTCTCTGGCAAGGAGAGAAAGAGACAAAGTGTTGCAGTGTAACATGGCCAATGACCTGCAACCGGGGTGCACCCATGACATTTACAAAGAAGTGAAGGAGGAAGTTCTCAGCAAATAATCTTGAGCAATCAAAGGGGGAGTTACATCAGCCAGACCCCAGCTCTGAAGGCTTTCCAGATGCTCATTGCACCAGACAAAGTAAATAAAATGATCAAAATTCTCTGTTAAAAAAATTACCAAAGTTTCTAATTCCATAGTGTATTATTTGATATTAAAAGGGATAAAGGGAATATACTTTTTACTGTCTTTATCAAATGGAAAAAAGTTAAGTCTGTAGGCCTGTTTTATTTTTCAATGGAATAATGGGTCTTACTGTGAAGATATTTTGTATAATATAACTTTATTTCATGAAGATATCACACCTGGACTCAGGCTGAGTGAGCGGGAAGCCTAGGGCTCCTTTAGCAGGCTCCTCCACCTTTAGTCTCCTGGAGAGCAAGGCACCACTAGAATGCCACGGTCATAAAATGGCCATCTAACAAAGTGAGGCCAGGATCTCGCCAAAGTGGCTGAGTCCTCTTTAAGCATCAAGAAACAAGGGGTTGGACACGACTGCCAAAATCTTGTAACGGCATGAATGTGAGATGCAGATTTTTGTTTGGATGGTATTGTGAACATCATCTTACCCTTCTGAAATGTACTGTTACTTGTACTCATAGAACTTTTTGTGTTTTGTTTTTAAAAAATCAGTCTTACCTCATTGCTTTCTGCTCCTCCTCCATCTGCTCTCTGACTTGCTGTAATTCCTTCAGTAGTTCAAGATCTGTGCCATTCACCCAGGTGTAAACCACGTCGATGGGCATGGGCAGACAGAGCCTAGGGTAAACCCACAAGTCCTATAGCTTATATGCATTTTTCCAATATATTCAGGAATAAGAGTATAACAGAGTTTAAACTTAGAGGTTATGAAAAAAATCAATGAAAAGGGAATCCAGCCATGACGTATATCACAAAATTGCATGTTTTCAAACTAGAGCTGGGAATTAATATTTGCTGAGAACCTTTTCTATGAGCTGCATTACACTAGACACGATTTATTTTGTATCATTTGCTCCTCACAACCACCCTGTAAAGAGGCTGCTATCACTCCACCTTCAAGACTGTCGGGGAGTTCTTGGAAGCTCAGTTTAAACTGCTATGTTCTTAGTTTAGCAAACGAGGGAGCTGGGATGCAAACGCAGCCAAACGTAGAAAAGAAATTAGAAGCTAAACAAAATTACCAACAGAGTTATCCAAGAGTCCGCAGTGAAGCCCTAGCCGTATACAATGCTGCAGCCTTCTGTCCCTGCTGCCCCAAGCCCAGTCCCTCCCAATCCTCCACACCCTGCTCTGCTGTTTCTTTTTTTCATAGCACTTTTCACCTTTCTAACATATGAAATAATAAACTTGTTACCTACACTGGGAATTATATGTGTTCTTCCCCAGAATGTAAGCTTCAAGAAGGCAGGAAACTTTCCTGTTTTGTTCCCTGAAGCATCTGACCAATTAGAAGAGTTCCTGGTACATAGGAGCTCAGTATTTGGTGAATGAGTCAATGATTTATACGAGACACTAGCACAGAAGACCTTCCGGAACCTGCGTGATTTTTTCCTTATTACCTTATCATAAAGAGTCTGGCAGGTTTTTAATTTTCAAGCATCCTGTCTAAGCCTTATCTTAGTGCTTTTGTTCATGTTTTATCCCAGCTGAAAGCTTTCTTCCCCTTTCTTTCATCAACTTATCAAAATCCTACCCATCTTTCAGGGCCTGCTCTGCATTTATCACAGGAGTTCATAGCGACATATGACACATACTTTGGATGGTTCTATTTCAAGTTTGGTCTTTTCCAAGAAACGGCACAGTTTTTTTTTTCAGGCCAAGGACCAAAGCTTACCCTCCTTTCGTCTCCCTCATAGGCCAGCACAGGGTCAGGCCCGTGGCAGTATGAAGGGTCTTTGCTTTTGGCTGCATTCGTATTACTCAGCACAGGGTTAATTATCTCATGGGAAAATAAAGGCAGTGGTGGATAAATCTTTCAAATTATAAAAGGAAAAAAATAAATAGTAGAAGTAACAACCACTTTTAGCTTAAAAGTAGGAGAGATGATTGGACAAAGGAGTGTTTATCCATTGGTTGAATAAATATCTATTGAGCACTTGGTATGTGGTAGGCATTGTTCTAGGGGCTGGGGACTCAGCAGTAACCAAAACAAAGCCCAGATCTGCACCCTCATGGAGCTTACATTCTAGAAAGGTGAAGAGAGGAAATAAACCAAATAAATAAAGTCAGATGATGTTAAATGTTATGGAGAAAATAAAGCAGAAAGTAAGGACAGAAAGTGTGTCCATGTAAGGGGTCAATTTTACATAGCAAGATCAGAGATGGCCTCACTGGAAGGCGGCATTTCAGCAAAGATGTAAGGGAAGTGAGGAAGCAAGCAATGTGGGTAACTGGGGGGAGAATGGTTCAGAGAAAGGGAACACCATGTGCAAATGCCCTGAGGCAGACACCCATCTGACATGGTCAAGGAACTAGAGGCCAGTGTGGCAAAAACAATGAAAGCAAAGGGAAGAGCATAAGAAGAGATGAGGGTCAAAGAGGTATCAGGGGACCCAGAGCTTCATGGGGAAAATGAGGAATCGCCTCATCTTCAGGCATGTGTGATAGCTGAGCATCTACCCCTCCTGTCAAGGTTCAGCACCGCCTACAGAATAAAATCTCAACTCCTTCATAATCTGCACCTTGTGCTCTAAACACTCTAATTGTGCACCCTTACCCAAATAGGATAAGAACTTGCAAGCTTCTGTGCCTCTGAACATGCTTCTCCCTCTGCCTAGAATATTCTTTCTTGCATGCTTCTTTTAACCACTTCCTCCTTCCCCAATCGCCCTCTTCCCTCACCTCCCACAGAGAGAATGTACTGTCAACATGCAGCTTCATGGCACTTTGTACTCTAAGGAATCCTTAGCACACTGTTTCATACTACGTTTATGCATGTCTATCTTTCACTAGATGGGGTATTTCCAGGGCAAAAATGGTATCATGCATTCTGTGCCCTGCTTCATTAATTATTTCCTCTCTTTCCTATATCTTCAGGCTCTCTCTCCTTGCTGTAACAGTGTGCAAAAGATTCCTCATTGAGGTTTTTTTCTGCACTTATCTATATCAGTGGTTCTCAAACATTAGCAGGCATCCGAGTCACCTGCAGGACTTGCTAAACAGATTGCTGGGCTCCATTCTCAGAGTTTCTGATTCATTAGGTCTGGAGTGGGGCCCCAGAATTTGTATTTCTAATAAGTTCCTAGGTAATGCTGATGCTACTGCTCCAGAAACTCACTTTGGGAACTGCTGACTTATATGTGTGCTATAGTTCACATGTAAGTTTAAAATAAATAAACAAAGCTTCCCCCACTAAGATGCCAGTTCTACATGAGATCAATGAATTTCTCTTGTTCATCACTACATGCCTGGCAACCACTGCCTGGTTCATGAGTGGGGTTTAATATGTACTTGTTGGCTAAATAACTATTAGTTAATTCCTTCAACATATACATCAGTCTTTTCCATTTAAAAAAGAGCCTCACATTACCTGCATGTAAATTACCCAAGGTCATCTCACTCCCAACTTCTCAGGTAGTCTATGCTCAGACTAAAAATTAATTTTAAAGAACTGCTTAAGTGACATTTTAAAAAGAAAAGGTTTTTAAAAAGGAGAAAAAAAAGAACTGCACATTCCAAAGCTTTCCTGTAAAAGTAATTATCTGCTTTTAAAGATTTTTTAATAGAATCAAGAGATATCCATACACGTTCAATTAAGGAAAACAATGTTAAGTATAAAAATGCATTTATGTACTGGCTCTTCTAATAAGGCTGAATTACATGATCAATTTAACTCTCTGGTGTTAAACTGACAATCCTAAAGAGGTCGTGTGATGGGCTCCAGGTCAGTGAGTCATTTGTTTTTCTACTCTTAGACACGATCACAGTGAGTTCCAGTCTTTCTAACCACAAGATTACAATCTTAGTTCCCAGATAAGAAGGAAGCCTTTATCTTAGAGCTGAAGACTAAATAAGTCACCTATGACTCAGAACCAAAGCTGTGGTGACAGTGACACAACTTTTAATCAGTTCAGTGAATATAAAGGCACTTAATAGTCCCTTGTCTATATTCTATAAAGTAGGTAAGAAAACTTAAAACTTAAATAGTATCTTAGAACCAAAGAGTTAGAAGAGATTTTACACTTAATCTAACATCTACATTTTAGAGATGACAAAATTGAGCCCAGACTGACTTAATACCTCACAATTGGTAGCAGTAGATAATTTACACATTCACTTATTACTGACATATAGAATGGGATTTTTTTTCATTCAGGGCAAACAACATTAAAGAGACTTGCAGAAAAACTAGCAAAACAATGAAAACTTCCTATAAACATTATGGCATTTTAAAATATATTAGAGCATGTGCTATATTATATATGATCCATTTACTTGTCAACACCAAAATCTGGCAATTTCGAAATATTCCTACAAAAAAATCAAACTATACTTCAATGCAGTTTAAAATTAGGAGGAGAAATATTTAACACACACACAAAAAAATTCTTCAGAAAGAGAACAAGAGTGTTTGATTAAAACTGCTGACCTCAGTATCTGGGTTTCCTAAGCTAGTTTGCCTTCTAAAACTCTTGAAGCTTCTTCAGGGCAGGGATTTCTCTAACTGTGCACCATGGGTATCTAGCACAGCATAAGGTATAGCAGGTTGAGCAGGTACTCAATAAATGTCTGAGTAAAAAAAAGACAATCCATTTTGAGCTTAAGAAAATCAGCATTGCTAAAATGAAAATTGGAGAAGTAGGAAAATTATATTTCATTAAGAATGTTAATGCAGTATATCTCAAAGTGTGGTCACCAGACGAGCAGTTTCAGTGTCACCAGTGAACTTGTTGGAAACGATAATTCTCTGAGCCCCTCTGAGACCCAAAGACTCAGAAACTCTGGGGGTGGGGAGAAACTGTTATTTTCTCAAGCCCTCCATGGGATTCTGCTCCACACTAAAGTTTGAGAACTACTACAGTAAGGAAATGGTTCTCAAACTTTTTAGTATCTGGACCCTTCACACTTTTAAACATTATTAAGGACCCCAAAAAGCTTTTGTTTATAGGTTATAACTATCCACATTTGCCATATTTGAAAATAAAACAGATATTTAAAAATATTTATTACTTCATTTTAAAACAATAAACCCCTTCACATGTCAACATGAATAACGTGTGTGTGTTTGTGTGTGAGGAGGATTAGTCCCGAGCTAACATCCATTGCCAATCCTCCTCTTTTTTGCTGAGGAAGATTGGCCCTGGGCTAACATCCGTGCCCATCTTCTTCTACTTTATATGAGACCTGCCACGGCGTGGCTTGACAAACGGTGTGTCCATCTGCACCCGGGATCCGAACCGGTGAACCCCGGGCTGCTGAAGTGGAGCGTGCAAACTTAACTGCTATGCCACCGGGCCAGCCCCATGAATAACTTTTTAAATGAAAATAATAATATTTTCCAAGGCAAGAAAAAAAATTTAGTGAGAACAGAGGCATTGTTTTACGTTTCTGCAAATCTCTTTAATGACTTAGTAAAAGAAAGCAAGCATCTTATGTCTTCTGTATTCAGTCTGTTTCTGTATGTTGTTTTGGTTGAAGAATATGAGGAAAACCAGGTTCACACAGATATGCAGTTGGAAAGGGGAGGAGACTTTTAATAGCCTTTTCAGAAAACAGTATTCTTCTTTGATACTATACCAAACTAAGTGGTAGTTTCTTAAAAATTAGTTGCAGTGTGGAATCTGAAAGCACATTAATGAACTTTCTGTGCTTTTACATTAAAACCCATTGGTCTTTCTTGCACTTTGAATGGCTCTTTTATCCATGCAAGATTCGGTAACATCAAGGTATTGGTTATCTGGAAAATAACATCTCACTGAGTTAGGCAGAGCTGCCAGATGGTGACACAGTTCCTTAACTTTCTTATATAACATTAACAAACGTGATTTCTTTGGATGGTGCCACAAATCTAATCAGAGAATCTTTACAATATTGTGAAGCTGTTTAAGCTCACTAGTGGTGGAAACAAGTTTTCCAAAATTCTAATTTTTCCTTGAAAGTTCAAATTTTATCGCTGGCAACAAATACTATTATTTGTTTTCCTTTAAGAGACAGGAAGGCTTTGTTCACTGTCAAGAAAATACCTGCCAAACAACCAAGTCTGCGTAACCATACTGCCATCTGTTCTTTCAAGTTCTAACAAGGGTGCTCCAGGAAACAAAACAGCTAGTTCAGGTTACAACTCAAACAATCACACAAGAGCTTCTCCTCAAGACAATTCCCATGCAGTCAGGTGCTTCATGTGTGCCTCCCATTTCACCCACAGAACACTAAAAAGATGTGTACTCAAAGGGTAAAGACTTAATCAAACTAATAATTTTTACTGTTTCATCATGAACATTTTTAAATGAAACCAGCTTTCTTCTCCCCCCTGCAAATATGTGGTGGTGAAGAATACAATGATTTATGCTAAGGTGTGGCAATTTTATCCACCACTGCTTTTACACCATCAGTGCAAATGTCAACAGTAAAAAAGGCAAATAACACCTTAGTATTGTGATAAAAATAGTTTTGATTTCACAGACCCCCAGGGTCTTTGAAAACTGCTGTTTTAAGAGATTCTAAGAGACAGATCTAGAGTTTCCCCACTTCTCTAGCTACTTGCTTACAAGCTATCTCCCCTGCTAGACAATAAAAATCTTTACAACAGATAGTCATATCTCAGTGTCTATAACAGAGTAAGGCTCAAAGATTCAATCTTCTTGGAAAGAGCAAATTCAGGGATGCCATTCATACGCAGGACGCTTTAAGGACCAAAGCAAAGAGTAAAGCTTTAGGTCAACTCAAGGACTCCCACAGCCCTTCTTCACCACATACATCTAATTAGCACAGTTATTTTAAAAACTACTTATTTGATGGAAACCACATACGCACTCATAACAAGTGAATGGAGGGACAAGGAAGTGCTTCTAGTGGGGGACAAGGGCTCCAGAGGACTTGGTGGTATAGTCTAGAGATTCTCAGAACACTGGCAAGGTATGCCAATTGGCACCAATTACTGCTTGTAATTTCATTAGGTTTTCTGGTTCAGTGAAAGTAAAGGGAATGATTTATGGGACCTATCCTCAGGGAAAAATGGACAGTCAGGATCGAGAGAGGTTTCTGGTTATGGCCTCTAACATTTAGACCAAGATCTTTTGTGAGGTTAACTCCCATTGTTAGCTACCCCACATCTGCTTTGGTCACCTCCTGCTCCTTGCCCTGTAGTGATTAGCCATGTGCCATGGAAAGAAGAGTCAAGAGATACCACATACAGTGAATAAATCAAAAAGTAGAGCATGCTTATTTTTTTGAAAGTCAGAATGATGATCACCAGAAAAATCAAAAACAAAAATTCATTAACAGTGGTTCCTCTGGGTCAGGGGAAATTCAGAATGGAACAGAGACAGGCTTTACTTTTATTTTTCTATATTGTTTGAAATGTTTTAAACCACAGACATATATATTGCTTTTATGATATAAAACAATATAAGTAATAGTTTTATAGACAAAACCGAAAAGAGCCTGTGTGATTCATTTTAGCTGCAAGAAGGAAAGGAAGATGGAAAAAATTGCTTCCACTCTGAGGTCTGTCTTGGGAGGGAAAAAAAAAATCTCCAAGGAAAAAAAAAGTTGAAGGCAGCACTCAAGAGTGGCTGCACCAAGAAGCTTGGCCTTAAGGAGAAAAAGGCCCAATCTGTGAGGTTGTTTGCTCCTCCCCACAGCGAGGCAGCAAGATGTGGTGACCACAGGGGCAGGTGGGCGTCCAGTCCTGGTGGCTACCACAGAAATGGCCCTGGCTAACAGAATGAAATCAACAGAAGAATACTGACCAGGGCTCAGAACTGGCTGCAGAGTAGCCACCTGGTTTCCTCATCCTACAGGGGGATGGAGTTCCCTCTACTTCACAGAACCGGGGCAATATAAAATGAGATCATGTGACTTAAAGTACTTGATAAACTGCAAGGCAGGATTACTCTTAGGAATCCTGATTTTTCATCCATAAAATGTGAGGATGGAGTACAAGGTTCCTTCAGATGGGAGTAGTCTTGAATAAGTTAAACCATATCTACAACTTGGAAAGACCCCTTCAAATGTCATATTTAAAGCATAGGTGATTTCATGACTCATCATTTAAATCCAAATAAGCTACTCTCCAAAACTGATTTCTTCTCACCGATTCTGAAAGGACTTTCCAGCAATATTGTCTCTGTAGGAATCAAATAAAACGTGGTATTGATCCCGGCTCCATTCCAGAACCACCTAGGAAAAAAAATAAAAGAAAAAGAAACAATGTTTTCTTTGCATCAAATACTAAGAGTATAGAACTTTCATTTCATTTCATTAAGAATTGCTAAAGAAGCAGGTTAAGCAATCAAAATTCATCCATTCACTCGGTGCCTGCCATATACACAGTGTGCTCGATCCAGATGAATAAGCTACAGTACAAGGATAATTATACAGATATATAAATAAAAGCTATATTCCTGGCCTGTGGAAGGAGGAAAGGAATCAAAGACATTCAGAAGGATGTGATATGAGAATTGGGTCTTGGAGAATGAGTTCACCAGGTAGGGAGAAAAGGACAGTGCCAGAAAAGCATGTTCAAAGGTTAAGCAGCAGCAACGGCAAGTTGTTTAAGAGCAGCTGTGCAGTTGGCTTTGGCTGAAGCACGGGTATTAACTGAAAAGAAATGGAGCTGGGAAGGACGCTGGGCCCTCTGTGATGTGCCTTGTATGCTATGGGAAGCAGGGGCACTGAAGGATTTTAAGGCAGCTACAAGATCCATCCAAAACTTGGGAAATTCTTCTCACAGCACAGAACACAAGCTAAAACAAAAGAGACTGACAAGATATGGGGAATGATGATCTTACTACCTATGTTCAGCTGATGACCTTGATAAATATTTCAGAAGAAAATGGAAGGCTTTAGATAGGAGATCCCTCATGTCTGCATCCCAAATCTATAAACCTCCCCACATATACGCCCCATTCTCTTCTTCACTCCCTTTACCCTGGAGGAAGTGTCCCTCCTCCTTGCAAACATCCCATCTCTGTCCATTTGCTCTGGATCTCATCAACTCATCTTCTCAAGACCTTGCCTCCTTTCTCTTTTCCTCTCAATAGGATTATTCCAATCAGCATATAAATATATTCCAGTATCTCAGGAAAACCTTCCCTTCAATCCACATTCCCCTCCAGCCAGTTCCTCTATTCTAAATTCTCTGACTCGGGGCCAACCTGGCGGCGTAATGGTTAAGTTTGCGTGTTATGCTTTGGTGGCCCAGGGTTCGCCGGTTCAGATCCTGGGCACTGACCTGCTCACCGCTCATCAAGCCATGCTGAGGCAGCATCCCACATAGAGCAACTAGAAGGATGTACAACTATGACATACAACTATCTACTGGAGCTTTGGGGGAAAAAAAAAAAGAAAAGAGGAAGATTGGCAACAGATGTTAGCACAGTGCCAATCTTCCCCCCAAAATAAATAAATTTTTAAAAAGATAAATTCTCTGTCTCTTTCAAAGACAAATATCTAGAGAGAGTCACCTCCCACTCCAATATCACTTCTGCCCTCACCATTCCAGTGGATTTACCAAGGTTTTCACGTTGTCATACCCAGTGACGCTTTCCTGACCTCTGTCTTACTCAATTGGTAGCGGTTGCCCAGTTCCCTCCTTATTGAACCACTTTCTTGATTTCCTTACCATTACTCTGGTGACTCCTTTTCAGTCTCCTTTGCCAGGTCATCCTCTTCTGTCTGACCTTTAAACGTGTCTTTTCATTCTTTTCCTCTTCCTAGAATGCCCTCCATCCTGACAAGGCTTCTTCCAGCTTCCTCTTCCTCAAACCCTAGGATGTGGCCCTGCTATATCCAGATGGCTGTGGAGCACTATCTTTTAGATTTCATTCCAGCCACCAGAAAGGAGACAAAAGGAAAGACATGCCCCCACTTTAGGAGACTTCTTGGGAGCTGCACCTACCACTTCTGTTTCCACTGGCCAGAACATAGTCATGTGACAACATCTTGCCTACAGAGGAGGCCTTGTGGACCTATGTGCTCAGCTGCAATTGCTCATTTCCTTTCGTGGCATTTAGGCGTTTCAAGACCTGGCCTCTGCCTACCTTTACAACCTCACTTCACTGGATGCTTCATAAGCACCGCAAATTCAACAAAAAATTCTCCCACTCGATGTACTGATTTAAAAACAACCGATTTTAAAATGTATTGATTTAGGGGCCGGCCCGGTGGCACAGCGGTTTAGTTCGTGCTTTGGCAGCCCGGGGTTCGCAGATTCGGATCCCAGGCGCCCGCTGACTCACCGCTTGTCAGCCATGCTGTGGCGGCGTCCCATATAAAGGCGAGGAAGGTGGGCACGGATGTTAGCCCAGGGCCAGTCTTCCTCAGCAAAAAGAGGAGGATTGGCAACGGATGTTAGCTCAGGGCTGGTCTTCCCCACACACACAAAATAAATAAATAAATAATAAAATAAAATGTATTGATTTAAAAACTGAGGGTGTAATGTGCCTTGTACCAGGTTTACAAAGAGAAATAAGTTAAGTTTCCTAACTTCAAGGAACTATAGCTGATTATTTTTAATAGAGAAGTTTATTGCCAGCTACAATTGCACTGAAGAAGGAGTACTTGACTCCTAGGAAGACACCAAAAAGACTTCCCTGAAGAAGCAACGCTAGCAGTCTTAAAGGATGAACAGGAGTCTGTTGGAAGTTCAACTGGGGAGCAAGGGGTGTGTTAGAGGGAACTGCTACCAGACTGGGTGGGGGAGTGAAGGGTATCAAGGATGATTGATAGGTTTTCTGAATTTCTAGTATGAGTGACTGAACAGATAGTGGGGCCACTTAACGACAGGAGGAACAGGTGTAGTGGGGAAGACAGCTGGTGGGATTCAAAGGTTCCATTTTAGTTATGGTACATTTGAGGTTGCAGGTGCATAAAACTGGCCTCTCCAACTGAACTGCAAATTCCAAGAGGAGGGGTAACAAGCTCTACCTGTAGTATCACACACAGCACCAAACTCAATGGCAGGCACATAGCTATAAAATGCCATCTACTTTGAACATATAGAATATGTATCTATTTTTAATAATATAGCTGTATTGATTTGTATCAACTTTTTGAGCTCAAAGAGAAGTGATTCTCCATCAATATCCCTGAGTAGGGGCCGGCCCAGTGGCACAGTGGTCTAGTTCGTGCTTTGGCAGCCCAGGGTTCACGGGTTCGGATCCTGGGTGCCCGCTGACGCACTGCTTGTCAGCCATGCTGTGGCGGCGTCCCATATAAAGTAGAGAAAGATGGGCACGGATGTTAGCCCAGGGCCAGTCTTCCTCAGCAAAAAGAGGAGGATTGGCAATGGATGTTAGCTCAGGGCTGGTCTTCCTCACACACACACACAAAAAATCCCTGTGTAGTTTGGAAAAGGACAACTAGTGTATCTATATTATTTTCATAAAACAACTACAAAAAACAAAGCTCAATATCTCTGTTCTTGGCTAGTGGGGCTACCCAGAGGTAAGGAGAAAACATCAGAGACGGCACACTTCACAAATGGATGAGAAATGCTAATGTGCTGTATGTTGACACAACATTCTTTCCTTCATCAGATAAATTAATCTCACCATCTCCAAAACACTTTGATGTATTAGAAAGAACAAACAGCAAAGGGTCCTTATCTAAGATATTTAGGAACATTCCTACTAGTCAGAGTTCTGCACACTCGGATCTCAGGGGAGGTAGCAGGAATGCAGGGTTATGACTCAGGGAATGCAGATTTTCACCCAGCTTTGTCACTTGACGAACAAGTTATTTAGTCTCTTTGGCCGTTTCTTCATCCGTAAAATGAAGAGGGTCTGAGCAAATCATCTTTGAAATCCCTTCCAGTCCTAGAAGTATCTGACTAAAGGAGGTGCAGAGCTGTGTGGCTGACACTGTGTGACTGCCCGGGTTTCTTCCCTGTGCCCACATGTCAACTCCAACTGGACACCGTGTCTCCTCCTGTCTTCAGCCTCCTCTGGGTCTCTTGTCCCTGGTACTTATCCCATCAACATTTAAACTTGATTCCCTTCCATCATAACCATTTCCCTTTCCTGCTTAATCCCAACTGTCAAGAAGACCCTATTATGGAACTCTTGCCAAATTCTTTTTTAAGTGAATGAGTAATGCGCTAAATGAGAGGTCAAAAAGGAGCCTTGGAAATCAAATAAAATTCATCTAAGAGTTAGTGTCAGATCATTTTCTTAACACTACCAAGGATGGAAAAGAGTAGAAATTTGAATGGGCAATTATCAAATTATTTATTTTGGAGTAGCTATAAAAATATAAACACCTTCCAAACAACAAAGAAGCCAAAAAAGCCTTAAACTTGCAATTAGATCTTGTTAGCAGATCTTGTTAGCATTATTAGCAATAAACAAAAGACCAGAGGAAAAGGTTAGAGAAAAACCACCGGAAAATCAGGTCTCTCTTCCTCCACAAAGCCCTCCCATATTCTTCAGTCCAATCTGGGTTGCTTCCTTCTCAGAACTCTGAGTAACTTTTATTTCTATTTTATTTCTATTTTTTTCTTACATGGAAATCAATTATCAGCTGCCTTGTTACATTTCTTGCCTTGCATCATTAGCTTTCTAACTGTTATTCACCTTTCCCCCAACCTTAGCATCTTGTCCCGCCAGTCAAGTCACAAACTGCTTGAGGGAAGAGAACTACTTACAATTCTATTTATTATCAACTTGCACCCAGCACAAGTCATTATATACTATCTTCTTCTTCTTAATAATATTATCTGGTTATGGCGGGAGTGACATAAGACTGGTGCTGGGAATTTGGGACACCTCCTGGGAGAACCTCCCAGTTCTCCTACTTAGCAGCTGTGTAACCTTGGGGAAGTTACAAATGTTCAGGCCTCAATTTTCCCGACTATGAAGTAAATACAAACTCTCTTTCATCAGTCTGTTGTGTTGCTGAATAAAGAATATGAGGGGCGTGCCGGGCATACTAGAAGTCACGGGTAGATAAAGCATATCGTCCTGAACCATCATTTTCATAATCGCAAGGCATTTAAAACATTATATTGGTATGAATGCAAACTTTTCAGGGAAAAAAATGGAAAATTGATGTGATTTTTACAGATACAATGCTGGCCTTCAAAAAAATTTCCTACTTGCGATTTTGAGCTATTCCTCCCCCACACACGCCTCCTCTCTACATTATTCTCCTCAGAATATTTATTTTTCTCCTCTACTAAGGGTAGATTGTTGGTAAAACTTAAGACACAATGAACAAAAATTTATTAAAAATATTATTTATTTATTAAACTATTTATTAAAATACTACATGAGCTCTAAAATACTACATAAACAACGTATTATGAATAAAGAATTATAAAACTCATCTACAGGTAGTTGCTTCTGCTACTTAAAAATGTTTATCACTTTTGGGGCCGGCCCGGTGGCGCAGCGGTTTAGTTCGCGCTTGGCAGCCCGGGGTTCGCGGGTTCGGATCCCGGGCGCCCGCCGACGCACTGCCTGTCAGCCATGCCGTGGCGGGGTCCCATATAAAGTGGAGGAAGATGGGCACGGATGTTAGCCCAGGGCCAGTCTTCCTCAGCAAAAAGAGGAGGATTAGCTACAGATGTTAGCTCAGGGCTGGTCTTCCTCACAAAAAAGAAAAAAGAAAAAAAAATGTTTATCACTTTTAATAAAGACTCCACTTTAATAATCACAGCATTCAAGATCAATTGTTGGCCAGATTTTACAAAATGGGCAGCCAAAGTCGGTCCTAAAGTGTTGAGCACAGAAAAGAAGGGCCGCATCCACACATTCACCAAGCACCACCATGCCAGGCACTTCTCCCCATTGAATCACCATAACAAGGTACCAACTGTGAGGCATGTACTGAGATAGGGAGGAAGCTAGATATGAGCTGGGAGCAAGCCCACTCCACCAGGTGCAACGTCCTCATTACCAGGCAGCACCTCTTCGGACGTGCAACTCCCCCCAATCCTGACCAACAGTAGCCCCAAGCCTCATTATACACTCTTACATTGCAGTTTTGACTCCTCCGCAGGGGATCATCGCCATGACAGTTCTGGAGATACCTATGTAAGGAAAAAATCTTCCTCTCCTGATGTGAAGGTGGAGACAACGCCCCGATTGGTCTGCGTTCCAGGACCCTCACCCACCCCGGGGCCCCCGCCTTCCAAAAACATGGATTGCCACAACTTCAGTGCAGATGCTCCCCTTGAGCCTGCCTGCCCCTCCCCTTGGGGGTGGACTTTTGCTTTACTAATAAATCCTCCTCTGTTAAAATTTCTGCCATGTGTCCACTCAAACTCTTTTGTGTCTGTGGACCAAGAACCTGGACCTCATCGCACCGATCAGACCGGTGCCGGTAACAGTACTAGGGTGGCTCATTTTCCAAAGAGAAGTTCCAGGCCACGTAGCAGTGTGTGATGGGGCTGAGATTTGAATCAACCCAACTCCAGAGCCCATGTTCCTGTTTAGCTTTGCCCAGGCTCTCTCAGCTTCTCTAGGCTGCCTCCTCGGATGCTTATTTACAGAGCTAGCTTTGTCAAATACACATTGATGAATACAGTCATTCAACCAGTTCTGAAACTGGTATGTTTATCAGCCTTAATTCAATGATCCAGAACTGTTTCCCTGGCATGTTTATAAATGACCACAAGTCATATAACGTATTTGTATTTTTCCTCAGTATTTTTAGAATGTTAATAGTCCTTTAACTGGTTTGTGCGCAAAAATGCTAAAATTTTCAGATGATAAATTTTTTAAAAATATAAAACCAGTATATACTTGTGTTGAGGATTTTTATGATCCCACAACAGGATCAAACACATGCCGGTGGTAGAACAGCAGTGAATGAGATATAAGCCCAATAAATCCTTCCTATCAGAGGAAGTCCCCAGTTAAAGAGAGAAGCAAGGTAACTATTAAGAAGAGAACTGGTGGGGCCGCCTGGTGGCGCAGCGGTTTAGTCCGCGCTTAGCAGCCGGGGGTTTGCGAGTTCGGATCCCGGGCGCCCGCCGACACACTGCCTGTCAGCCATGCCGTGGTGGCGTCCCATATAAAGTGGAGGAAGATGGGCACGGATGTTAGCCCAGGGCCAGTCTTCCTCAGCAAGAAGGGGAGGATTGGCAACAGATGTTAGCTCAGGGCTGGTCTTCCCCACAAAAAAAAAAAAAAAAAAAAAAGAACTGGTATATAGTGCAAAGATCATAAGATTTACAGTCAGAAGACACGAGTTTAAATCTGGCACTTATCAATAATAAAATCTAGGGTATTTCTCTATTCTCAATTTCTTCTTCTGTAGAATGAGGATATTAGTACCACCTATTTCACAAGATTGTTTTGATGAGTAAATGAGATGTACAAATCATAAAGGGCTGTACAATAATACTTACATGCAAACTGTTCACATATCTCTTAAAGACAGCATTTACAATACTGCAATATAATTTACCTTTTTAAATATCTGTCTACACCTCTGTGAGCAACTCACAGCCAGGACCTTGATCTCTTTCTTATTTTTATTCCCAGAACCTTGCACAGTGCCTGACACAAAATCAATAAACATTCTAGAATGAATGAATATGGCTACTAATTTTACAAGGCAAACATCTTGTAACAGCTTACCACTCCATGGTTTTCCTCCAGAACTTTCTGGTTTCATATTCATTCCCAGATAGTCAAGGTAAAGGCTAAGGCCTAGAGTTATAAAAAGACAATAGCAGGCCTAGGCACACAAGGATACAAAGCTCTCTCTGTAAAAGCACATGTCCCTTTCTCAATTTTTCAAGCATAAAAGTGTGACATGCTACCCTGTAAAACTTAAGATGTCGGGGCTCTCCAACCTCAAGCAGTAAGAACTCTAAATAACACTGACAGAGCTTTTCATACATTAATAATCACAACAGAAGTTTATAATATTTCTACATTACAACAGCTTCTTCAAAGTTTCTAAAAATGAAATTTATTTTGCATTAAGAGGCACTACAAGAGAGACCAAGATATCTGAAAGATATTCTAAGCTTTATCTTTTCTACTAACTCTCCTCCTCCTCTGATACCCATCAGGAAGTCAAATCTGCTCATTATCACTGGCATTTTCTATTCACATTTGATTAAATATGCCTGTTTTCCTGTCTTAGTCCCTTTGGGTGCTAAGACAAAATACTACAGACTGGGTGGCTTATAAACAACAGAATTCATTTCTCACAGTTCTGGAGACTGGGAAGTCGAAGACCAAGGCACTGGCAGATTCGGTGTCTGGTGAGAGCCCACTTCCTGGTTCATAGAAGAAAGTCTCCTCACTGCGTCCTCACGTGGTGGAAGGGATGAGGGAGCTCTCCGGCGTCTCTTTTATAAGGGTACTAATCCCATTCATGAGGGTTTCACCATCAAGACCTAATCACCTCCCACAGGCCACACCTCCTAATACCATCACATTGGAGATAAGGTTTCAACATATGAATTTTGAGAGGACACATTCAGTCTACAGTATTTCCCAATGCAAAGTGGCTAAATAAAAAATTAATCCACTTCATATTAGGAGTTGAATGCTTATTAAAACTGGGGTGACTTTCCCGTTTCACATAAAGGAAAGGATCCAAACCAAAGATGCATGACCACTATTTACTCAAACATTAATTAAACTCAAAGACACTTCTCTAGACCATTTCTACCTTCTTGCATCCTTCACCGAATTAGACACACATCATATATTTGTCGAATATTTTAAGGAGCACAAAATGGAAATCAGGGCCCTGTCCTTAAGGAGCTGACATCCCTATTAAGGACTAATCATTTACTGGCATGAAATGATTTAGGAATACTTATTGTTTAGCTTTAAATGAGTACAGATTAAAATAGATTACTGTCAGGGAAAAGGAACAATCAAGGATAGGGCTAATCATAACAGCTTAACAAAATCCCTCTCCCTTTCCTAGGAGAGAAAGCTAAGATGTTTAAGGAAATAAAGCTGTGGAGAGAAAGAGAGAATTGTTTGTCACTTTTTTGGGAGGATGTGGGAGTGTCAGGCAAAATAATGAAGGAAAGTGTATTAAAAGGCAGAATTAAGAATGCTAAACCTTTGATGGTATACTTTATTGTAAAAAAGTTATATCTAAAGGAAAAACAGAGAACCTCCTGCAACCACACTTGGCTAAAAGGAAGAAAAGAAATTACCAAAGATACTTTCAAAACGTATTCAAACTGACTTTCTGGGTATATGTAGGTTTCCCTATTTTACTGTTCAGAGTTTACAGAATCACAGGATTGTATAGGAAGGACTTTAAATCTATGTCCCACTCTGCAGCAATGAGTCCTTGCTATAACGACCTGGCAAACAGTGACTCCACCTCTGAGTTTAGACCTGCACTGTCCAAAATGGTATCCACTAGCCACAAGTGGTTATTTAAATAAGACTAAATAAAATGAAATAAAACACTCAGTATCTTAGTCACACTAGCCACATTTCAAGCACTCAACAGCCACATGTAGTTAGTGGCTACTGTATTGGACAGTTCAGAATTATAGAACATTTCCATCACTGCACAAAGTTCTATTGGACAGTGCTGGGACTATTCAACCCTTAAAGATTAAGTCACAAGAGAAGGCCTGCACCTCAGCCTCAGTTTTGTGATTTTAGACAAGTCATTTAAACCTCTCTAAGTGCCAATTACAAAATTTAAATAATAAGACCTTATCCCATAGGGGTTGTTATGAAAACTCAAGTGAGCTGATATATATCCAAATATTCTGACAACTACAAAGTACTATAGGAAATATAAGGTATTAAGACTATGAAACAACACTGAACTTATTTAGCCCCTCAAGGGTCTCACAGCCTACCGGGGAGACAAAAATAAACAAATAATCACCATATGTCATGTCAAAAATATAACGAAAATATGAATAAAAAGGTAGTTGAACCTGGTAAATATTTCTGTTACAACTATTAAGCCAGAAGCCCAAACTAGTCAAGTTAAGGTTTCTTTTTAATTTTATTTTGCAACATTTAATTGCCATAAAAAAGTTTAGTGAAATAAGATATAATTTTACAAAATATCTGCCTGTATTAGAAGTGTACTTACTGTACTTGCCTCTATCAACAAATGAATTTTATCTCATACTGTTACCGAGATAAAAACATTTTTAAATACACCAAGAAAAGGACTCTTTTTATGAGTCTGAAAGCCAGAAAAGTCATAAATTAGGTGAAAATAATGTTATATATTTTTAAATAGCTACAAGGCCATTTTAAAAAATCACCCCTTTCCTGAGGGGCAATTAGCAATATGTACTAAAGGACCAAAGAAATGTTCTTGTCTTTTGCTCTGATTAATTCCACTTCTAGAAATACATGCCAAGAAAATCATCATAGATGCACCCAAAGACTTCTGTATAAATATGATAATGACCATTATTATTTTTAAAAATAAAATCTGAAAATAGTTTAAATAGGTAATTGGGTAAATGAATTATGGTACATTCATATAAATATTATGAAGCTATTAAAAAGTGTTTTCAAACAATTATTAAAAACTTAGCAACTTAATTTAGTCAGTCAATAAATATTATGTGACACCATTCTAGACTCTGAGGACACAGCAATGGCCAAAACAAAGTGTCTTCCTTTGTGGAGCACACAGACTAGTCAAGAGATAAAGTGTTATATTATTATGTGAAAAAAGCAACAATCAAAACTATCAGTCTGGAGCATGACGTCAGCAAAACGGCAGAGTAGGCAACTCCAATCTCTCAATCCCCCAGAAACATAAAAAAGCAAGCAGAAACTGCCAGAACAAGAAAAGACAAATATTGTATGAAATGTCCATTATAGGAAATGTCCAGAATAGGCAAATCCACAAAGACAGAAAGTAATTAAAAGTTACCAGAGCCCAAGGGGAGAATGGAGAGTTACTGCGTATTGGTTACAGAGTTTCTGTTTGGGGTGATAAAAAAATTTTGGACATAGTGGTAACAGTTGCACAACAATGTAAATGCAATTAATGCCACTGTGTTGTATGCTTAAAAATCGTTAAAATGGCAATTTTATGTTATTTGTATTTTACCACAATAATTTAAAAGAGAAGTAAGTAAGTAAATACTCCTTCCAAAAGAGTAATAAAGGAACATTATGAACAACTCTATGACCATAGATTTGATAACTTAGATGAAATGGACCAAATCCTTGAAAGACACAATCTACCAAAGCTCAAACAAGGAGAGATAATCTGAAGAGGCCTGTACCTATAAAAGAATTTGAATCAATAATTAACAACCTTCTAAAACAGAAAGCACCAGGCCCAGATGGGTTCACTGGTGAATTCTACCAAACATTTAGGGAAGAAATGATACCAATTCTCTACAATCTCTTCCAGAAAATGGGAACAGAGGTAACCCTTCCTAACTCATCTTCTGAGGAAAATTACAAACCAATCTCTCTCATGAACATAGATGTGAAAATCCTCAGTAAAATGTTGCCAAATCAAATCCAACAACGTATAAAAACAATTATATACCACAATAAAGTGGGATTTATTCCAGATATGAAGGGCTAGTTCAACACTCAAAAATCAATTAATGTGACATAGGGGTTAAGTTCACGTGCTCCACTTCGGCAGCCTGGGGTTCGCAGGTTCAGATCCCAGGTGCGGACTGACACACTGCTTGTCAAGCTATGGGTGGCAGCGTCCCATATAAAGTAGAGGAAGATGGGCATGGATGTTAGCCCAGGGCCAATCTTCCTCAGCAAAAAGGGGAAGATCGGCAATGGATGTTAGCTCAGGGCTAATCTTCCTCACACACACACACACAAATTTTTAAAAAAATCAATTAACATAATCCATCACATCGACAGGCTAAAGAAGAAAAATCATATGATCATATCAATAGACATAGGAAAAAGCATTTGACAAAATCCAACACTCATTTTTGATTATTAAAAAAAAACTCTCAGCAAACTAGGTACAGAGGGAAACTTCCTCAACTTAGTATCTACCAAAAACCTACAGCTAACACACTTTATGGTGAGAAACTCGAAGCTTTCCCACTAAAATGAGAAACAAAGCAAAGATATCCCCTCCCACTACTGCTTTTCAACATCATATTGTAAGTCCTAACTAATGCAATAATACAAGAAAAGGAAATAAAATGTGTATAGATTGGGAAGGAAGAAGCAAAACTGTCTTTGTTCACAGATGACATGATTGTCTGTGTAGAAAATCCCAAAGAATTAAGCCCCCAAAATCTCCGGAAACTAATAAACGATTAGCTGCAGGACACAAGGTTGCAGGATACCAAGTTAATATACAAAAGTCAACTGCTTTCCTATATACCAGCAATGAACCATATGATATTCTGGAAAAGGCATAACTATATATACAGTTAAAAAAAAAATCAGTGGTTGCCTGGGGGAGGGATGACTAGGTGGAGCACAGGGCAAGGGCATTTTTACGGTGGTGAAACTATTCCCTATGATACTATAATGGCAGATACATATGACATTATGTGTTTGTCAAAATCCATAGAACTGTACAACACAAAGAACAAATCCTAATGTCATCTATGTTCATTAGTTAATAATGTATCAATATTGGCTCATCAATTATAAAAATGTACCACACTGACACAAAATATTAAAAATAGGGGAAATACGCTGGGGGAGAGAGGTATATGGGAATTCTCTGTACTTTCCATGCAATTTTTTCTGTAAACTTAAAACTGCTCTAAAAAACAAAATCTATTAAAATTATTGTGGTGGTTAATTTTATGTGTTAACTTGACTGGGCCTCAGGGTGCCCAGATATTTGATCAAACATTATTTTGGTGTGCCATTGAGGGTGTTTCTGAATGAAATTAACATTTGAATCAAAATAGTGAGTAAAGTACCTTGGCCTCCCTAGTGGGGATGGGCCTCATCCAATCAGTTGATGGCCTAAATAGAACAAAAAGGCTGAGTAAAAGAGAACCTCCTCTGACCTGATCACCTTGAGCTGGAAAATCCATTTTTTCCCTGCCTTTGGACTCAAACTGAAACTTCAGCTCTTCCTGGGTCTCGAGACTGCTGACTTTCAGACTGGAACTACACCATCAGCTTTCCTGGTTCTCAGGCCTTTGGATTCCAACTAGAACTACACCATCAGATCTCCTGGGTCTCCCACCTTGCTGAATGCAGACCTTGAAAACTTGTCAGCCTCCATAATCATGTGAGCCAATTCCATACAATAAATCTATTCCCCTCCCACACACACATCCTATTGGTTCTGTTTCACTGAAGAACCCTAATATAATTATATATTATAATATATAGCTATATACTTTCTATTAAGGTTGAATTTAGAAACTGCTCACTGCAGGTGACCTTTCTATATTTAGATAGTGGGAAAAAGTACTTCTGCACTCAACTTCTTGGTGCCAGGCTCTATTCTAGGGGCTGAAAATACAGTAGTGAATAAGACAATAAGGCTGAATACAACAGAAACTCTGCTCCCACAGGGCTTACATTTTAGTGGTAAGAGATAAGACATTAAATACGAAAATATATACATACACACACATTTTCAGACTGATACTTAAGTACTACTAAAAAAAGAAGGAAAAGGGGACTATAATAAGGAATGACCTGATGAAAGAGACTGCTTTAGGTTGGATGGTGGGGATGACCCACCTGAGAAGGTGTTACTGAGATGAGACCTATATGACAACAAGGAGCACATCACGTTATGGTCTGGAGGCAGTGCTCTCCAGGCTGATGGGACAGCCAGTGCAAAGGTCCTGAGGCCAAAACAAATTTGATGTGTTCAAGGAACAAAAAGAGAGTGAAAGCACCAGTTCTGAGACAAACCTCAGGAAGGTCTCCAAGTATCCACCTGAGTTTTCAAGCCTTTACCAAGGCCCTGAGAAGAACACGTCCAGGCTGGCGCCCTGGTCCCAGGAGGATGGAAGACATGTGAGGCACAGAGTCAACAAGTCCAATCCAGATAAGCCAGCTCTCACCTGGCCCGCACATCCCAGAGAACAAATAATTGTCATTTTAAGCCAGGGATTGGCAAACTTTTTTTGTAAAGGGCCAAAGAGTAAACATCTGAGGTTTTGCAGGCCATTCAGTTTCTATTGCAGCTATTCAATTCTGCTGTTGTAATGAGAAAGCAGCCACAGACACCAGCAAATGAATGAACATGGCTATGTTCCAAGAAAACTTTAGTTATGAACACTGTTATTTGAAATTCATATCATTTTCATGTGTGATGAAATACTATTCTTCTTTTAATTTTTTAAAGCCACTTGAAAATGCAAAAACCATTCTTAGATTGTGGGCCACACAAAAACAGGTGTCATTTGCTGCTCCTGTTTAAGCCAGCAAATTTTGGGTCAGTTTGTTATGGAGTATTTTTGTAGAAATAATTATATGACACACAGTGGATACATGATACACCCTGCTCAAAGAAGCGGGCAGGTCTGGCACATTTAGGATCTTATACAGACCATTGGAAGGAGTCTAGATTTTCTACTATGTACAATGGGTATGATGAAATCTGATTCACATTTTTAAAAGTACATTCTGGTTGCAATGTGGAGAATAGACTGTAATGGAGCAAGAGTGGTGAGAGACGATGGTGGCTTATATTTGTATTTGTATAATAAAGGTACCACGTATTTCTTGTTAAATGCCTGGCACAGAGGTTCTCAAACTTTTTGGTCTCAGGACCCCTTTATACTCTTAAAAATTATGTAAGATTCCAAAGAGCTTTTTTTAAAATGTGGGTTATATCTACTGATATTCACCATATTAAAATTAAAACAGGAAAATTTTGTTCATTTATGAAGAAATAAACCCATTACATGTTAACATAAATATTTTAATGAAAAACTACATTTTCCCAAATTAAAAAAAAATTTAGTGAGAAGAGTGGCATTGTTTTTAATTTTTGCAAATTTCTTTAATATCTGGCTTAATAGAAGACAACTGGAATATCCGTCTATTTTGCATTCAATCTGTTGTAATGTCACATGTCTTGTAGGCCTCTGGAAAACTCCACTGTACTCTCATAAGAGAATGAGAGTAAAAATGCAAATAACGTCCGAGTATTATAACAAAAACAGTTTTGACCTTGAGGATTGCTAGAAAGAGTCCCCAGACTACACTTTGAAAACTGCTGGCTTAGGCTAACAGCTTACTTTTAAATGCTAGAGTCATGGGCTGGCCAGGTGGCATAGTGGTTAAGTTTGCATGCTCCACTTCGGCAGCCTGGGGTTCACGGGTTCAGATCCCAGGCACAGACCTACACACTGCTCATCAACCCATGCTGTGGCGGTGTCTCACATACAAAATAGAGGAAGACGTGACAGAAACTCTACAGGCTAGGAGAGACTGGAATGATATATTCAAAATCATGAAAGACAAAAACCTTCAACCGAGAATACTTTATCCAGCAAAAATATCCTTCAAATACGAGGGAGAAATAATAACTCTCCCTGATAAACAAAAGCTAAGAGAGTTCGTCACCACAAGACCCCCACTACAAGAAATGCTCAAGAAGGCCCTTAGGCCTGAAAAAAAACAAATGAGAAAGGGGATACAAAGATTTCAGCAAGGAGAAAAGCAAGGAGACTAAGCCAGAACAAAATACCGTTGGAAAACATCAAAAATTAATTCAAGCTCATCACTGGAAACACACATTCATGACACAATCTGGAATAAAGAGATAACAAATAAGGAGGGGAAGAGGTAAGGGATTGAACTGACCCAGCCTCAGGAAAAAGGAGGCATCTGAAAATGTACTTTCTTATCCAGGAGATCGCTTATATAAACCGCACGGTAACCACTAAACAAACAACCAGAAGAGAACCACACATGACAAATAAAGAGAAAACCAAGAGAATGAGCATGCAGAAATACCAAATTGAATTTGCAGTCCGAAACACAAGGGACAAGAAACGAAGGAAATGCAAAAGAACCAGAAGATGAACAATAAAATAGCAACATTAAACCCTCATATATCAATAATCACTCTAAATGTAAATGGATTGAATTCTCCAATCAAAAGACACAGACTGGCAGGATGGATTAAAAACCAAGATCCAACAATCTGCTGCCTCCAGGAAACACATCTCAGCTCTAAAGACAAACACAGACTCAAAATAAAAGGATGGAAAACAATACTCCAAGCTAATGGCAAACAAAAGAAAGCAGGAGTAGCCATACTTATATCAGACAAAGTAGACTTCAAGATAAAAAAGGTAATGAGAGACAAAGAAGGGCAATATATAATGATAAAAGGGATACTTCACCAAGAAGACATAACACTTATAAATATCTATGCACCCAACACAGGAGCACCAAAGTACATAAAACAACTGCTAAAAAACCTTAAAGGAGATATTAACAATAACACAATAATAGTAGGGGATCTTAATACCCCCCTTACATCAATAGATAGATCATCCAGACAAAAAGTCAATAAGGAAATAATGGACTTAAACGAGAAACTAGACGCAATGGATTTAATAGATATATACAGAGCACTCCACCCAAAAAAAGCAGAGTACACATTCTTCTCAAGTGCACATGGAACATTCTCAAGGATAGACCATATATTAGGAAACAAGGCAAACCTCTATAAATTTAAGAAGATTGAAATCATTACAAGCATCTTTTCTGATCATAATGCTGTGAAACTAGAAATCAACTGCAAGGAAAAAACTAGGAAAGGGACAAAGATGTGGAGACTAAACAACATGCTACTGAACAACCAATGGGTCGTTGATGAAATTAAAGGAGAAATCAAAAGCTATCTGGAGACAAATGAAAAGGAAAATACACCATACCAACTCATATGGGATGCAGCAAAAGCAGTCCTGAGAGGGAAATTCATAGCAATACAAGCTCACCTTAACAAACAAGAAAAATCCCAAATAAATAACCTCAAATTGCACCTAACAGAGTTGGAAAAAGAAGAACAGACAAAGCCCCGAATCAGCAGAAGGAGGGAAATAATAAAAATCAGAGCAGAAATAAATGAAATTGAAACCAAAAAAACAGTAGAAAGGATCAATAAAACAAAGAGCTGGTTCTTTGAGAAGATAAATAAAATTGACAAACCCTTAGCCAGACTCACTAAGAAAAAAAGGGAGAAGACTCAAATAAATAAAATTAGAAATGAAAGAGGAGAAATTACAACAGACACCACAGAAATACAAGGGATTATTAGAGAATACTATGAAAAACTTTACGCCAACAAATTGGACAACCTAGAGGAAATGGACAAATTCTTGGACGCGTACAACCTCCCAAAACTGAATCAAGAAGAAATAGAGAATCTGAACAGACCAATCATAAGTAAAGAGATTGAAACAGTAATCAAAAACCTCCCAAAAAATAAAAGCCCAGGACCAGATGGCTTCCCTGGAGAATTTTATCAAACGTTCAAAGAAGATTTAGCACCTATTCTTCTCAAACTATTCCAAAAAATAGAGGAAGATGGAATACTTCCCAACACATTCTATGAGGCCGACATCATGCTGATACCAAAGCCAGACAAGGACAATACAAAGAAGGAAAACTACAGGCCAATATCGCTGATGAACATAGACGCAAAAATCCTCAATAAAATATTGGCAAACCGAATACAGCAATACATCAAAAAGATCATACACCACGATCAAGTGGGATTTATATCAGGGACACAGGGATGGTTCAACATCCGCAAATCAATCAACGTGATACACCACATTAACAAAATGAAGAATAAAAACCACATGATCATCTCAATCGATGCAGAGAAGGCATTCGACAAGATCCAGCATCCATTTATGATAAAAACTCTCAACAAAATGGGTAGAGAAGGAAAGTACCTCAACATAATAAGGGCCATATATGACAAACCTACAGCAAACATCCTACTCAACGGGGAAAAACTGAAAGCCATTCCTTTGAGGACAGGAACAAGACAAGGGTGCCCACTCTCACCGCTCTTATTCAACATAGTACTGGAAGTTCTGGCCAGAGCAATTAGGCAAGAAAAAGGAATAAAAGGACTCCAAATAGGCAATGAAGAAGTGAAACTCTCACTATTTGCAGATGACATGATCCTATACATAGAAAACCCCAAAAATTCCATCGGAAAGCTACTAGAAACAATCAACAACTACAGTAAAGTGGCAGGGTATAAAATCAACTTACAAAAATCAATTGCATTTCTATACACTAATGATGAAAAAACAGAAAGAGAACTCAAAAAGACAATCCCATTTACAATTGCAACAAAGAGAATAAAATATCTGGGAATAAATTTAACCAAGGAGGTCAAAGACCTATACAATGAAAACTATAAGACACTATTGAAAGAAATCGAAGAGGACATAAAGAAATGGAAAAATATTCCATGCGCATGGATTGGAAGAATAAATATAGTTAAAATGTCCATTCTACCTAAAGCAATCTACAGATTCAATGCAATCCCAATCAGAATCCCAATGTCATTCTTCACGGTAATAGAACAAAAACTACTGAAATTCGTATGGGGCAACAAAAGAGCCCGAATAGCTAAAGCAATTCTGAAAAAAAAGAACAAAGCTGGAGGCATCACAATCCCTGATTTCAAAATATACTATAAAGCTACAGTAATCAAAACAGCATGGTACTGGTACAAGAATAGACACACAGATCAATGGAACAGAATTGAAAGCCCAGAAATAAAACCACACACCTATGGACAGCTAATCTTAGACAAAGGAGCAAAGAACATACAATGGAGAGAGGGAAGTCTCTTCAATAAATGGTGCTGGGAAAATTGGACAGCAACATGCAAAAGAATGAAAGTAGACCATCTGCTATTGACATATACAAAAATCAATTCAAAATGGATTAAGGACCTGAAACTATAAAACTCCTGGAAGAACATATAGGCAGTACACTAATTGACATTGGTCATAAAGGGGTCCTTTCAGATTCCATGTCTACTCGGACAAGGGAAACAAAAGAAAAAATAAACAAGTGGGACTTCAACAGACTACAGAGCTTCTACAAGGCAAATGAAACCAGGATCAAAATGAATAGACAACCCACCAGCTGGGAGAAAATATTCACAAATTGTTTATCTGACAAAGGATTAATCTCCGTGATATATAAAGAATGCATACAACTGAGCAACAAAAAACAAACAACCCGATCAAAAAATGGGCAGAGGATATGAACAGACATTTTTCCAAGGAAGAGATACAGATGGCCAACAGACACATGAAAAGATGTTCAACATCACTAATCATCAGGGAAATGCAAATCAAAACTACACTGAGATATCACCTTACACCGGTTAGAATGGCTATAATCACCAAGACAAAAAACAACAAATGCTGGAGAGGTTGGGGAGAAACGGGGACCCTCATTCACTGCTGGTGGGAATGCAAACTGGTGCAGCCTCTATGGAAAACAGCATGGAGAGTCCTCAAAAAATTAAAAATAGAAATACCTTATGATCCAGCAATCCCACTCTTGGGCATCTACCCAATGGACATGAAATCAACCATCACAAGAGGCTTATGCACCCCTATGTTCATTGCAGCATTATTCACTATAGCCAAGAAGTGGAAGCAACCCAAGTGTCCCTCAACTGAAGATTGGTTAAAGAAGATGTGGTATATACATACAATGGAATACTACTCAGCCATAAGAAAAGACACAATTATCCCATTTGCAACAACATGGAAGGACCTAGAGGGTATTATGTTAAGTGAAATAAGCCAGAGAGAGAAGGACAGACACTGCATGAACTCACTCATATATGGAATATAAGTGAACACACGGACAGAGAGAACTGATTGGTGGTTACCAAGGGGAAGGGGGGTGGGGGGGGCACAAGGGGTGAAGGGTTACATCCACAAGGTGACGGACAAACAAAAATGTACAACTAAAACCCCACAGTGTTATAAACTAAGACATCAATAAAAAATTTAAAAAAAAATTCACATAAAAATAAAAAAAAAAAAAAATAGAGGAAGACGGGCACAGATGTTGGCTCAGGGACAATCTTTCTCACCAAAAAAATAAATGCTAGAGTCTCAGTGATTTTGAAGTACTTTGATGTAAGTTATTCTACTTTACATATTATACAGTGAGGACAATTTTAAAATAAAGAGACTTGCCCAAAGTCAAGCAGTAAGTCAGCAAAAGATAATGCCAGTTTCCAAAAGCAAAGACACCTTTTTTTCAGGCCTTTGTATAACTATAAAAATCAGTATTCAGAGCCCGCTGCCTCTGAAGCTTCACACTCCATGTCGTATCTTCACCTGGATTCCTACTACACGGGACATTCGGGCTGCTACCAGTTCTCCTCCACCTGCAGTTCACCTTCCACCTGACCCCTAGAGCAACTGTTGTAAACACAGATCTGATTCATCACTCTCTTGCTTAAAATCATTTGAATGGTCCCCATTTTCTTCAGGATGAATCCAAATTCCTTAGTATCACTCAGAAGGCAAGTCGTCAAGTGGCCACTGCCTGCCTCTCCAGCTTCAGTCCTCCGTATGTGCAGCCCTTCAGAACCACTTTTGCACCTAGAAGGTGAAAGTGCCTCTCCTATCCACACCTTTACCCCTATGGCACTTAAAAGGGGTGGGGGGCTCCCCTTTCTTCCCTCAGCCAACTCCTTCAAGATCAAGCTCAGATGTCACCCTGTCTGAGAAACTTCGCCCGACACCCATGCTCATCTCTTCAACTTAACTTATCATGATGCATTTACATTTGTCTATTTGTTGTCCATCTCCCCATCTGGACAGTGAGTTCCTCAAGAGCAGAAAGAAACGGAACCATCTTTGGGTGTCTACTAAGCAACAGAGTACCCGGCCCAGAATAAACACCTCCATAAATCTGTGCCAAATAAACAATTTCTGAAAATTTGGTAAAGGAGATTTATATAATTTGGAATCAATCAGAGACAGAAATGAAGTTAACGGAATGAGGTAATGAAGGGGGGAAAAAGAGCTATGTCAAGGGGGAAAGATAAACTAGAACCTAAAAGAAGAAACAATTTTAGGAAGCAATTTTAAAGTGGGGGATATGGTTTTCAGTCTGATCACAGAAGGCATTTGGCTCTCCCTGCAAAAGTGTGACTTTGTAACATTTTTGAAAGATCACTTCTTTTTCCTGCTTAATTTAGTGCATGAATGAATCATACACAGGCTGACTAATCACCTGCTAAAGATACTGCGTGTGGATCACGAGACTGGAACAATCACTCTAAAGGACAGTAGGAGTTTAAAAAGATATATCGTGAACATATATAACCTGTTACAAGCTACACTTGTTACATTTCAGAAGGAACTAGAAAGAAAGCCGAAATACGTTAACTTTAAAAGTGCAGGGGGTATTAAATTAATAAAGCACTTGCTCCCTCTGCTTTCACAATAAAGCACATTCAGGTAAAGAAATCATTGTGAACTTTTCTGCTGTCTCTAAGGAAAGATTAATATACTCTTTAGTGACCTCGGGAATCAGCCCACAAGGCAGGTCTCCTGCTGTCTTCATGAGCATCGTGGCCAAGGGAAGAACAGTCCCGGGACAGGACATTTAGCATTCAATGAGCATTTAACGAACACTTTGCACCAGGAACTACGCAAGGTGCCTTATATACATTAGCCATCTCATTTCAACCACCTTTCCTCACCAGGCTCAATCACAAGCAGTGAGCAAAAATAAATTTTTACACGTATTCATTCAACAAATATTCACTGAGCACCTATAGTGAGGGTCTGGAAGAGCCAATGAAACTATCTATCTTGCTCACTCTTGTATCCCAAGATGTCAGTGGAGGGTCATCAGTGGAGGGTCTGGCACACAATGAGACAAAGACTAGGTGATTTTGCCTCCTAAATCTCTCAGATCTGTCCACTTCTCTTCATATGCCCTTCCACCAGACTAGTCCAAGGCTCCTGACTAACTGTCCTGCAGCCATTCTTGCTCCCTCTAATTCACGGTTTCTCAACTTTGGCACTATTGACATTTAGGGCCTGATAACTCTTTGTTGTGGGGGCTGTCGTGTGCACGGTAGGATGTTCAGCAGCATCCTGACCTCTACTCCTGAGATGCCAGTACGTAATAACCTTGAACAGTATCCCATTGTTTTCAGGACGCAAATCCTGAACACCTAATCCACCAAGCGCTGGGGACAGGGCACCACCAACTGCACCAATCTCCCCAGGATACACACTTTCTCTTGCTCTCCACCCTCTAATCACATGGGCCTTCATTCCCCTTCTCAAATGTACCCCAACTTCAAGACTTTCACACTGTTTCCAGGGCCTGAGCACCACTGACATTTTGGGCTGGATAATCTTTGTTGGGGGCTGTCCTGTGCACTGTAGGATGTTTAACAAAATCTCAGGCCTCCACCCATTAAATGTCAGTAGCACCAACTTCAACCCACGTCCCACTTGTGACAACCCAAATGTCTCCAGACATTGCCAAATGCCTCTAAGGGGCAAAACTGCCCCCAGTTGAGAACCAATGGCCTAGAGCAGACTTGCCCTCCTCTGTCCTCCGCCTCAGAAGTTCTGACCCTTCAAAGTTGAGCTCAGACTGCATCAAGAAAGCCTCTCTCTCCTGAACCAGCTACCAGACAAGACCAGACACTGCTGGTCTCTTGCATAACAACCTCTCCTTCTTTGTAGCATTATTCACAATTGTAATTAAGTAGCACTTAATGTCTGGCTGCACAACCAGAATATAAACTCCTTGTCTGCAGGAATCCATCTGCTTTGTTCACTGCTCTAAGCCCAGAGGCCTGGCACAGTGCTCAAGAAATATTTACTGAATGAATGACTTGGGTGCTCTGCTGGGGCACAGGGATTCCAAGATAAGAAAGATAATGTCTTTGTGCTCAGGATGCTGAGTATAGAAATGGCAAATAAGTTTCATCTCCTGGGCAAACTCAATTAACTGCACTGAGAAGCTGTGCATGTAGAAATAAAAGTTTCTTCTGAAGCACCAAAACACCAGATACCACATTCCAAAGTGAAGTGTTGAAACAAAATGCAAAGTTTCTTAAGGAAGTAGTTGAAAACTCATCCAAATCACAGTATAAAGGTCCAGAGGAGGGGTTTTGGAAGCTGCTGGCGTTTTTGTGAATCCTGCTCCATCTCATCCAAAGGTGGGGGGTGAAAATCGCTTTCCCATCACCTCAAGCCCTGGAAAAGGGCTCACGGGATCACCAAGAGAGCTCACTTTGGGTCCGTGCAATTGGGCAGACCCCTCATCTGTCTCACACTGAGAAATATAAAGGGCTGGCTAGCTAACTGCTCTGAGAACAAGGGAAAGGTTGGTGCTATGCTGGAACCAGCCCACACTCCCCCACTTTGAACTGATGGTTCACGATACACTACCCCAAAATATAGCACCTTTGCATACTGGATATTTAAAGTTGAAGGAATCTGAGAAACAGCAGATGCAGGACAGATTTTTCTGACCCGCCCCTAAAGCAGGTCATAGGACCCTCTGTGAGAGGTGCCCTCCCTATACCTGGAGGAAAGGAGCATGCTTCTCTGAAGACAGAGGGAGGCTGCAAGGAATCATAACGAACAGGTCTTGTGTCTCCCCCAGCTTACTACACTTAGCTCACACCCTTTTTTTCCACAAGCGTCCACACTCTTCATCAAGCCTAGCATAAAAACACTCAGTTTTAACCACTTCTTTGGGTCTTCATTTCCTCACGAAGACTCCCACGTCCTGTAAAACTTATATTAAACAAATCTGTATGCTTTCTCTTGTTAATCTGTCTCTTATTACAGGGGCCCAAGCCGAGAACATAGAAGAGTAGAAGAAAAAGATATCTTTCCTCCCCTACAGAGCAAAGGATGAGGGTCTCCCATTCACCACATGTGGGCCATGCACAAGACAGTACCTGCAGAGGGTCATCTCAGATCACATCCAGGACCCCCCAGAGCAGCAAAGAGACTGACAGGAGAGGCTCCCAGTATCATCAGATTCCTGGGGGCTAAGAAAGGAGTAAGTGACCAGCCCAAATGAAGAGGCGTTTGCTCTCATCAGAGTAAAGGCAAGTAAGGCTCTAGGCTCTCAGGGTGTGGTCTCTGAAGGACGCCCTTTGAAAGCAGTCAGGAGAGAACAAGCTTTGACACCTGCAAATCTCAGAGAGCTCCAGCACCTGTTGAGGAAGGGCTTTGCTGCCCTCGTTTCCTTTCTCTCTTTCAGATGCTCCAACCCAGGAGGGGTCAGAAACAGGTTACAGAGAAAAAAGGGAAGCATCAGATGAGGAAAGAGAGAAGCAGCCCACCGTGCCCAACTCCCTTCCTCACCTGTAGGCTTTCTACTGGAGCAGGCCTGAGCTGGGGAGGCAGGAAGTTTCAACTTCAATAGGTTCAACGTTCTATTCTGACATGAGACTGAAGGCTTTAATTGTTGAATTGACATTAGTTTTATAATCTGAAGTGAGCATAGCACTTTTTATTACCTAGGTGTGACAAGAGGAGGCTTAGGCCCACCAGAGTTTTCATCCAGAGGCAGAGGCAGAGCTAACCTTACAAGCTGATGTAAAGGGCCAGTGGGAGATAAAAATAAAAACACTTGCTACACATCCCACCAGTTGTGCTTATTGAACATGACAATTACAGCCAGCAGCTTACCCAGCATCACTCACCTATTCTTTCCTAATGGAACTCCACTCTCACATAACGCAAATGTTCAGGAGATGGATCCCAACCTCTGGGGGGGGGGGGGTCAGGCAGGTCAAAAAGCAACCTCTTTCTCCTCTCAAGGGGTCTGTTTAAGAATGGCTCTATGATCCAGTTGAGGCCGATTCCAGGAAAGGTTTGCTGAGGTCTTGGGGCAAGTTCTTCCTCCACCTTCTGGGAGAGCTCAAGAGGTGGAGGAATCCCAAACTGTTACAGAATTATTCTGAAGCTATGTATGCAGTGAGGAAAAAGTATCATGACGAATAAGCAACCTCTGTCATGAGGAGGCAGTGGTAGGTATGTGCTGTAAGCAGCTAGAAGGAAGTGTGGATCTGGAGCTTGTTGTCACAGCAGCTGGAGATCAGAGAATCACGAATGTCTGGATGGGGGTCTGAAACATGACATCCCCCATATATAAGAGGAGATGGCCAAGGAGCAAAGCCTGGGGAATCCTAGCATTGAAGACTGAGAAGGAACAGCGAGTGGGCAAGGAGAAAAGGGAGGGTAGTCTTCCTGAAGAAAGAGGGAGTGAGAATTCCCAAACTCATGGAATGCCAGAGGCTGCAAAAAGGTCAGGTTAAGTTTTTTCTCTCACAATATGCTAAATTTCATTAACAAAATCAACAATATTTAGACCCCAACAGTAAGTGAAACCAAATACAACTACCCAATCACCACATTAAAGACATATATTGAAAGATTTATGAGGGGAAACGAGCTGTGTTTAACAGAACTCCTATTAATACACCCACCCAAGAATACAAGTTTCACAGATAAAGTAATTAACAACGAGATATTAAAAATGGAAAAAACCCACTTTTACATCTTCTAGAACAAGGTGAAGGGCTAAGAGCTATCACAGTCACCATGTCAATGTTAAGGCCAAGGAAAGGAAATGGGTTTTGACTCAGCCAGTGTCTAGGACATCTGTTGCTCTGGCCCTTCTGATAACAGCCTCGTGATTTTCCTCTGGGGAACCCCCCTGAGTTCACGTGGTTCAGTTGAGACTGAGCCCACCCACAACTCTAGCTCTGGGGATGATCCAGGTGGTTAACAAGTGCACTCATTCCCTGGTAGGTAGGCCACACCCTAGGTCTAGCTGGGTCTCTGTTTGCTGAGGTTACTAAACAGGCAGACTAGAAGCTGGACTTGCTGGCAGCAATCTTTGCTCCCACATGGGGAGAGCATGCCTGAGAACTAAACCAAGAGAGCTGGAGAACAGGGACAAAAAGAGAGCCCTGATGACATCATTTGAGCACCTTAATCCAATCCTGCCAGAAGTTTCACCCTATATTTTTCAATGACAGGAGTCAAAAAACTACTTTTTCTTAAGCCAGCTCTGAGGTGGGGTTCCGTCACTTGCAACCAAGTGCTGCTGACTAATACCAGCAGCAATTTTAAACCACTAATAATTCAAAAAGAAAAGCTCCTACCTCCTTGTAAGTCTCAACTTCCTCTAGGATGTTTCACCCCATAATTTTCTTCCCTCCCTCTGATTTTCTAAGCAATTATTGTGAACCTACTCAGGCAATTACTCACTCCCTTGTATTGTTACTCATATGTATATCATGGCTTCATCTCAACTAGACAAAGATGGCCAAGGATAAACTAGAATTCTTTGTATCTCTGACAGTACCTTCCACTGTATGAAGTACAACAAGACCAATAATGTCTGAGAAATAAAAGCTTACTACAGAGGGTCTGCATCAGAGTAGAAAACTTACCTTTACTGGAAATGAGCTTAAAGGGATGTTGGTTAAGATCACCCCAATTCATTCATTCATTCATCCATCCATCAGGTATTTATTCGGCACCTACTGGGTACCAAGCACTTCTTAGGTGCTAAGAATACAGCAGGGAATAAGACAAGGCCCCTGCTTTGACAGTTACTGGGCTGTGTATCTCTCCCAAACTCCCCAAAAGAAAGAGACCATTTAAAAAAGGCTCTGTGTGGCCACTGGCATTTTCTCTGTAGAACAAACTCCATTACATTATAGTTTATGCTTTCTCATGTGAAGCATCCAATAAATGTATATTCACAGATCATTAAAGGAAAACGGGGGGTGTTAGAAATCTAGTCTAGAAGTTTCAAAACATTATTTTTAACAACAAAAGCTTTCCCACCTCCAAAAAGACACTTATGCAAAACAGAGTAGCTGCCCCTGACCCAGGAGGCAGCTGGGAATCACACAATTTGGGAACCACTGAGGATCACAGTTTAGGGTGGAGCTAGAACCAGGCCAGAGGCTGTCTCCGAACTCTCAGGCCAGGTCTCTCTGACTCCACCTATTACTTGCCCTTGGCAAAGAACACACTCAAAATACATCTGTCCAATGAGTGAACTAATCAAATACAAACACGATAACTAATTTCTTGCTTGAAATTGGGCCAGTATGAGTAACTGGTCACCGAGGCTGAAAATAACTTGAGCTGGACTCAGTTTTCAATCTTCTTTATCACTGAACAACAATATTTCACTAATCCAAAATGGTGGTAGAGGCCAGTGAGCAAAGGTGAACAAGGAGGGCAAGGGATACTTACTACCCAGTATGGGTAGATTCTATCCGAACCTATCTGATTTCCTCATTGAAGTTAATTTTGGATATTTATTTGTTTCCATATTTAGTGCACATAAGGAAGTGATATATTTTATACACACACACACGCCATACACATACACACAGATACAACACACACACAAAACAGTGATCTACAATCCTCTATTCACAATCCTGAAATCCAAAGAGCGCTCAACACTGAAGATCTTTTTGTATCTTATTTGGCAGCAAAACTTGACCTGACCTGAACTCATCTGGTGGCAAAACTTGACCTAAACTGACTTGAAGTTATTTATACTCTTTATTTTCCTCACTGAGTGTGAACAGTCACATGTTTCACTGTAAGAGATACTGATGTTTAATTATAAGGTAATTCAGTTCCAGAAGTTCCAGATAAGGGATTGTGGATTTGTATGTAAACGGCTCAACTAAATAATGATGGCCTTGAAATAATAAACTTTTACTTCAAACGCAAATGTTTTAAAGTCTATACAATATCAACAGAGGACAAATATTTAAAATCAGAAGTTTATGAGCTAAAAAAGGATCATAAGAGCATAGTCAATCCAGTGCCCTCGTTTGTAGATGAAGAAACTAAGGCTCTCAGAAGCCACATGACTTGGCCAAGTCAACCAGTGCACAGCAGACAAGCTCCTACCTGCTACCTCCCCCCAAGGCAACACACTCAGTCACAGCCATTGGCCCCCATCCTGAGGGCCCTCCCAGGGGGTTTGGATCCAGCTCTGCTTTTGTTCAGGGTTCCCAAGGGTTCTCCCGAAAGTACTTGGCTGGACTTGAAAGAAAAATAAAATGTTTTTGTAATACTTCCCTCCCTCAATTCCACTTTTCTTTCTCAAAATTTGGATGAGTGTACAATGGCTTCTCAAAAGGTAGCAGCCAATACCACTTACACTGAGAGGAGGAAAAAGATACCAATGAATTCTCAGCTAACAATGATCTCCTTAGTTCTTGTATCCATTACAATTAGTGAAGTTAACAAGTTGGTAGTATTAACTGTATGATGAAAGTTTTCTATTTCAAAGGTTTATTTCAAAATAAGGATTAAAGGCAGAAAACAGTTAACAATAATATCAGCAGTAGTTACTACGATTTAAAAAGAGTCTGTTATATGCAAGGAACTGTGTGAGGGGCTTCACATACAGGTCTTATTTAACCCTCACCATCAACCCTGCAAGGAAAGTATTCCTGTCTCCATTTTAAAGATGAGGAAGCTGAAGTTCAGAGATGGGACGTGTACTTTCCAAGATCAACCAAGGGACAGCCCAGGCTGTGGAAGAGACCACGAAGAGATGTGCTTGAGTACATCTCTGGAACCACACTGCCTTGGTTTGAAGCCCAACTCTGCCATGAACTAGCTGGATTAAGTTGTACAAGTGCCTCAGTTTCATCACCTGTAAAATGGGTATAACAATAGTACCCATCTCACACGGGTGATATTGTGAGGATTAAATGAGTTAATATACGTAATGTAGTAAAGAGAGTGCCTGGCACCTGGTAAGCCCTATGTATTAGCTATTATCATGATCATTAATACTGGCACCAGCATTCAAACCCAGATCTGCCTAAATCCTGCAGCTCCTCTTTTCCATTGTGCGGTAGAAATTAATTACAAGCAATAAATTAGTGCTACTGAGCCATGCCACCTATTGACATTCTTTCCCTCTCATTTCTTTGGTCTGTTTCAAACTTTAAGATCTGTGGCCATTTCAAGACTGTCAAATGTCTTTCTTTTGGTAAATAAATAACCAGGCGTGGAATATATAAAATGAAAAATTCTAACTGATGCCTTTAAGTCACCTTCACACTGCAGGGGTGTTAATAAACAACTAACTTAAAATTAGTCAAGGCCAAAAAAAACTTCTATCAACAATGAGACACTTAGCTATGCATAGATGCATCCACTATATTAAGTTGCAACACATGAAACAAAGATAGAACAGCAGGTGGGATAATATTAGGTACATATCCCACATTACAAGTCTAGGGCACTTTCTCACCCTTACTTTTAAGACTTACTTTTTTTAGCCCCTAGAACCAAGAACTACAACAAGTAAACACTTAGAAATCATGCCATATAATTTATGCATTCATTAAACAAATATTTAGACTGCAGACCCTGGCAGAACCTGGCACTGTGCTTGGGCCAGGGTTACAGTAGTTAAACAGACAACACCCTCTCTTATGGAGCTTACAATCCAGCAAGGGTACAGACTTCAAGCAAATGTATACTGTGGCATTTCTAAAAACAATTCTGTTAATTTTAAAACCTTTGCAACCTCCTACAAAAACTTTTTTTAAAATTAAAACAAGGAAACAGATTTCAAAGAACTTGAAAATACAGCTTTCCTCCCAGTTGCTATAGACACATTTTTAAAAAGTGGTGTTCTCTAGTCTCTGTACACTTGTTAAAGATAAAGAATACCATATTAGACTGTCAATACTGACATAACTATCCAACCCAAATCAGAGTTATTTCATTCAAGACAATGTTTAAAGTATACATCAAAGGGGGCACAAAATCTATTAAACCTGGGTGGTTCCACCTCCCAAACCTGTTGCTTGGACCTTCTGAAGAGTTTACAGTCTAACCGAAGAACTTTATTGCACGTTAACCAAGAGCAGATCAAGAAAGGCCAGACTTGTGTGATCTGGGGTCTAAATTACTAGCATATCCCAGGACACAAGGGCTTGTGCTGGCTCCCAAGAGGTCAGGTAGCTGTGTCCTGGTCATATGACGGGGCCCTAGCCTCAGCTGATCTCCGGACAAGGAAAAGCGTTTGGAGCTGCCAAGAAATCTCTCACATCAGCGTGTGCATGGGCTAACTGATGATGCACAGTGGTCCCAAATAACACAGCAAAAGTGGGGGGAAAAAAATCCCCTTTCACATCTAAGTCCTTTAAATTGAGGGCCAATACACTCTCCCCACTGCAAATTTGGATGCAAGGAAACACAGACCCCTTGGACAAAGTTTTGAAAATCGAGAAAAAACGGGATTAAGAAGATAAGGTGCCTTTGTCAAGGTGAAAAGATTAGGAGGGTGACACCTGAGGAGGAAAATTAGGAGGGGCAGGGATTGAGAATTTCGGAGAATTTAGCAATGAGAAAAGACATAAACCCTAGGTCCCGGGAGGGGCTTCGTCGAGGAGGGCAGGCCTGAGGGGAAAAATCAAATGACTCGGGGATCCTGAAGAAGGAACCTGGAGGGAAAGGGAATCTGCAGAACGAGCGCCTATCCCTCCAAACCGTCGGGAGGATGAGATCTCGACCCCAGAGGCTGAAACCCGGGCCCGGGGACGAGATCTGAGCTCCCGGCGCCTCCGGGGCAAGGCCAGGCTCTGGGACCAGCCCCGGGGCTGCAGGGAGGATGGGGAGGCAGGAGTCCGGCGCGCCAGGGCTCGGGCGCCCCGGGGTCGTGCGGCTTCAAGGCGCCAGCACCGGGGCTCCCGCGCGGCTACTCACCTCTCCGAACTGGAAGGCGGAGACGATGGTGACAACGACGCCCACGAAACAGACGTAGAGCCCATACCTGTGGGACAGGCAGGTATAGGTCTGTCTCTGTAAGAGCTTGAGCAGCATCACCCCGGCCGCCGCCACGCCACGCCCCGAGGAGCCGGAGCCGCCGCCGCCTCAACAAGCCGCCGTTCAGCGGCCCCTGCCGGGCCGCCGCGCTCAGGTCACAGCCTCCGGCCACCGCGCATTGCCGCCCCGGGGACGGACGCCCGCTCGGCTCCGCGCCGCGGCCGCCGCTTCCGGGAGCCGGGAACCCACGCCCTCCGCGCGGCGGAGGCGGACCCGCGGCCCGCGAGGCGGCCGGCGCCGCCTCGGTCTAGCCCGTCAAGAGGCCGTGGTGGCGGCGGCGGCGGCGGCGGCAGCGGGGCCGCCAGCGCCACCTGGAGGGCGGCGGGGCGGAGGGCAGGCGCGCGCCCTCCCTGTCTGCGCGTGCGCGGCGGGCTCTCCGGCTGGGCTGGGGTCCGTGTACGCGGTTGGGCAGGCAACCCGGGGAGGACCCGTCACTGCTAGGACGCTCTGCCGCAAACGGCGCTATAATTCCGTGAATATTTATACGCACAAACCCTTGTATTTACAATCATTGGGAAATTATGCTTTTTCACAGCGCTAAGAGGAAATGCTGTACGGGGCTGCTTTCCCCTCTGGCTCCCTAACCATATTGTTTGAAAGAGGAAACCTTTGGGCTAAATGTGCTAAAACCAATATTCATTTATGCATTTATTTATTAAATATGTATTTAGTGTCCAGTGCCTCACATAGTGCTTGGTGTCAGGTATTCAAAAAGGAACTGGACCTGGCCACTGTTCCTGGAGAGTCTAGTTGGGGAGGTAAACACATAAACCACTGTAGGGGAGGAAGACAATTCATCTGCCCTTTAGGTCCTTCTGCTGGTCTAAGAATTTAATTGACATGAGACAAAATAACAGGAGAAAATCAAAGTTTAATAACGTGTGTACATGGGAGAAACCCCAGGAAAACTGAGTAACTCGCCAGAATGGCCAGGGTTGCCATCTTAAATACCATCTTCAGCTAAAGACAAAGAAGGATGCTGGCGGTGGGGGGAGTCAGTTATGGGAGATCATCAGAAAAAGCATAGTAAACAAGAGTAAGGTTATTACGCAGATTTAAGTCCTGCCATCTGCACTGATAAGTTTCTATAGACAGGTCATCCCCCTCTTCCTGGTACAGAGAGGGAGACACGTTTACAAATGGAGATTTCACTTACAAATGTGTCTCTTGCAAATGGTAACTTCTACTTGGTTTTCAGAGCTTCTCTCATGTCTGTGATTTTTTATTTTTTAAATAACCAGCTCAAAATAATCCTCATACCAAAGAGACACATCTTGAGGTAGCAAATTCTGCTCCCCTATGTACAGAAAAGTTATGATAGAAATCATGCGATGTACAGGAGGGGAACCAATGCAGGGGTGGTCAGTTAATTCCATTTTGGCACCAGGTGATTTCTAGGAGGGGCTCCCCTCAGTGATTCTTATTTGAGAGAATTTTTTTTCTCCCAATATACCCTTATTAATATGATTTTTGTCTTAAATCTAGTCACCCTGAGAAACAACACACTTCCCCAATGTTGCCATTATTCAGAGCATTTTAAAAATTATCTTCAAAACCAGCTTCAGAAAATACTCAAAATATGCATCCTCGACTTGATGGTCAGTGGAATTAACAGGCTTGCAAAAGGGTTTCGCTTTGCTCCAATCCCAGGTGAGGTGTTTATACTTCTCAGTCAATTCTTTTAATCCTTCAGGAGAAGCTGATACGTGCTATACGTACATGACAAAGATTGTGGCAATTGTGCAAGACTCTTATACAGTTCTGAGGTCTTTTCAAGCACGGTAACAGATGTAACATCATCTATCACTCAACAGGACTCTCTAGGATGTTTGTTTCCACAAAAATGATGGCCAACATTTACTTAGTATCTACGGTGTGCTGGTCTCATCTAATCCTCACTACAACTTTATGAGGTAAATACCGTTATTATCCCCATTCTGTAGATGAAGAAACTGAGGTACAAAGAGGTTAAGTGTCTAACAGCACACAACCAGTCAATGACAGAACCGAGATTTGAACCCGTTATTTAGGCTCTGGAACAGGGCTGGGGTTAGGGGGAGGTGAGTCCTGCAAGTCCAAGGTTAGAGTCTGTATTTATTTAAAATTTTGATATTTTGTTCTTCATGGATATTTTGCATTAATTTTGGTCTTTTAAAATATTGTGTTAAAATATCATACATCCTCTTTCATGGGTTTTTGGATTTCTCTTAAATTTTGTGCCCAAGGCAAGTGCCTCACTCTCCTAGTCCTGGCCCCTAGTCCTGGCCCTGCCTAGAATCTGTGCTTCTAAGTATGCTTTGCTGTAGTGCAAGTTACCCTTAAAACTTTTTTCTATCTCTTTTTGCTCCAAGCAGAGGGCCTTAAGGGTGTCAGGAGTATTGTCAAAGTCCTTTCCTCTAGAGAACTTGCTTTTGCTCACTCTCTCTCTCCCTCCTGAGCCATACGGTTGAACTTGAATAAAATAAATGTGGGTATAATGCGATGCACCTGTCATAGCTACCTGATAGAGTTATTAGGAAGGTTAAGTAAAATAATGCATGAAAGTGCTTAAGTGCCTGGGACATGTTAATGCTGGGAAAAGTTAAGAAAACAATATTTAACTTTGTTCTATAAGCCATGAGGCTTTTTAACAGAATGAACTGATGAAACATGTACTTCAAGAAGATTAAGGGCCAGCCCCGATGGGCTAGTAGATAAGGTTTGGCGCACTCTGCTTCAGCAGCCTGTGTTTGGTTCCTGGGTGTGGAACCGTACGGTTGTCTGTTAGTGGCAGTGGCTCACATAAAAAAAAAATAAAAAAGAGGAAGATTGGCAACAGATGTTAGCTCAGGGAAAATCTTCCTCAGCAAAAAAAGAAAAAAAAAGATTAAACTAGCAGTATGAAATTTGTGGAAATGATTTTAAACTATCAGCATCTGAACAGTGGAAGAAATACAGTGGCATCTTATTTATCCAGAAATCTTTTATCTGGCAATGTCAAAGAGTCAGAAAAAACAAGAAACCAGAAAGATTGTCAGGAACCCACTGAAACCTAGAAGTTTTGCTTTTAGGAGAATCCTTCAGTCTTTCTCTCAAAATCTGATAAATATAATTCCGAGAAATTTTGTTATCTGGGTTCTCGGTCAACAGTAGATAAGGAAAAAACAAATTAGGAGCTCCCTTTCCTGTCCTTCCCCCAAGCAAGAAGTGATTGTTAACAGATGATCTTGAGGAAAAATGAGAGAAAAAACATATTTTTAAAAAAAACTGATTCAAAAAGTATAACTGTCTTGGTGTCAATGTAGATAGAGGCAAGAGCAGAGAGGTACAGTGGAGGCACCAGTATCTCTCAGAACAATAGGATAATGGGTCGTATAGTGGTGAACCCAATCTTTGAGAAAAGTTCAAGTAATGTTTAGTATTTATTTATTCATCATTTATAAATGAACACACTGTGCTGGGCATTTTACCAGGCACGAGGCCACCTATAGTGACCTAGGTACCTAGAGGGATGACCTAGGAAGGCGTACTCCCTGCTCTCCTGGAATTTACACTGTATGGGGACAAATAAGTATTGAGTTTGTATTGTGAGGGGAACTAATCTAGCCTGGGAGATCAGGGAAGGCTTCCTGGAGAAGGTGATGCTGAAGCCGAGGCTTAAGGACTAAAGATGGATGGGGTGGGTGGGAAGGGAAGTACATTCCACATAGGGCTGGCATGCTGAAGGTTCTAATCTAAGACAAGAAGGACTGCAGGTGCAATGAGACAGAGCTGGAGAGGTTGGCAAGGCCTTGAACACCATATGAAGAATAAAGGACTTAATCCTAAAGATTACGAAGAATTTTAATAAGAGCTGAAAAGTGATATGATCAGATAGGAATTTTAAGAATCATCATAACTGTGGTGTAGAAATGGATTGGAGAGGACCTGAGAAGTTGAAGTGAGACTGATAGGAGTAGAGTTGCCAGATAAAATACAAAACACCCAGTTAAATTTGAATTTCAGATAAACAATGAATAATTTTTTTTTTTAGTATAAGTATATCCCCTTCAATATTTGGGACTTACTTATACTAAAAATTATTTGTTATTTATCTGAAATTCAAATTTAACTGGACATCCTGTATTTTTGTTTGCTAACTCTAACATCCTAAATGGGAGGCTACTGGAGAGTCCAGACAAAAGGTAATAGTGGCTCGGAAGAGGGTCGGAACAATGTCAAGGAAAAGAATCCCGGGTCTATTTAGTACATTGAACTGCCAGGACTTGGTGATTGATCGGTTCTGGTAGGGGCAGCATGTCAATTGTGTCTCAAAATTTTGGCATGGACAGTTAAGTGAATGAAGATGCTGATTCTCTAGATGGGGGGACACCAGAGAAAGAGCAGGCATACAACACATATTTTAGATATATTTCCAAAATGGAGTAATTATTGATAAGAGGAGAAATTAGGGGTTTAATATCTTAGGCTCTGGTAAACTATGAAGCTTATGGAAATGGACTAATCACCTTATTCCCAAAATATTAGCTAAATAAAGAATCACTAGGGCCAGCCCCGGTGGCCTAGTGGTTAAGTTCAGCACATTCTGCTTCGGAGGCCTGGGACCGGTTCCCAGGCATGGACCTACACCACTCGTCTGTCAGTGGCCATGCTGTGACAGTGGCTCAGGTACAAAAAGAGGAAAATTGGCCACAGATGTTAGCTCAGGGCGAATCTTCTTCAGGAAAAAAAAATCACTATATTCTTTTTACTAGTGCACTTTTTCAATTTTCTAACTACAAGATTTGTAACAAAATCAAGAAAAGTATTTTTTCTTTTCAATATGTTCTTTTCTGAAAAGTTTTTTTTTTAACATTAAGAAGAAAACTTCAAATATAATAAAAGTTTCTCTGGAGCCAGCCCTGATTGTCTAGTGGTTCAAGTTGGCACTCTCACCACTGCGGTGGCCCGGGTTCATTTCCTGGTTGCGGAACCACACCACCTGTCTGTCAGTAGCCATGCTGTGGCAGTGGCCCACATAAAAGAACTGGAATGACTTACAACTAGCATATACAACCATGCACTGGGACTTTGGGGAGGGAAAAAAAAAAGTTTCTCAGATTAAAAAAAAAACTTAATCTGTTGCTAGGGCATAAAAAAGAGTAACTTAAACATGTCACACATGATAAACCTATGGCCTCCAGATAATTTTTATTTGACCAGCAAGTTTTTAAAAATATGTTAAAATTGTGAGACTTCACTGACAAATCCTAATCCTAAATTCTGATTTCTTTTGAATAAACGGAAAACTCGGACCACACTGGGGTCACATTTCTGCATGGCAATAATCAGCTGTGGCTAAGTAGGGACTGCCTGCCCCCTTTGCACAGGCATGTACTCACCGTGGTCCATGTCACTCTGTGTCATCTCCCCAACCTTGAGGCTCAGGGTCAGTTGACATTTATCATAGTGCTTGCACTGTAATTTATTTTACAGCTGAGAAATATTTCTTTGCACACACACCTTTATCAAAAGTGGCAAATGGAAGGCAGAGAGAGTCACATGATTCAAATAAAAAGGGGAAAGGGTTTTGTGTGCGTTTAGAAATGAAGATATTTTTATGTGTATATGTAACATCCAGCCTGAATCACTCAGTTATATTATCTGCCTCTGTGACATTACCTGCCTGGTGCTCGAGTATATGATGCCCATGTTAAAGCAACAGCCAGACTTTGACTAACAGTTTGGATTTTGTTGAAATTAAAACCAAAGCAAGATTGGGTAAGCAAGATTTTGTTCTTTCCTCCCTAACCCTCTAAACTTCTAAGTGCCTTGCTCCCAGGGGATAAATCCTGAGTTGGGCAGAATCTTTTCAAAATTGGTTAGAATGCTATAAGAGATCCTCAGAGATGTTCATTGCCCACTTAAGACAAAGAGTTGAACTATAGCGTGCCTTCAGAGAACCTTCAGATAGAAGAGGGTTTGGACGGTACCACATGATGGAATAAAACCAGATGGCTTAGGTCTCAAGAGGTTTGCAATGACTGTATTTCATTTCAAGACATACTTTTCTCTTTCAACATTTTATTTTTTTGAGGAAGATTGGCCCTGTGCTAACATCTGTTGCCACTCTTCCTCTTTTTTTAGTTTTTTTCTCCCCAAAGCCCTAGTATAGTTGTATATCATAGTTGTAGAGTTGTAGCTCTTCTATATGGGACACTGCCCCAGCATGGTCGAGTGAGTGGGGTGAGTAGGTCGGCGCCCAGGATCCGAACCGGTGAACCCAGACCTGCTGATGCAGAAGGCACAAACCTAACCACTACGCCACAGGAGGAATGCACCTGACTGGTGAGGTTAAAAGGAATTGAGCTGGTCTGCCAGAGACAGGAGTTCTGATCCACTATCTGCCAAGCCTGTGAGTACCTGAGGCCACATCTGGGCCAGAGCCTAGGAAGTTTGCCTCATTCAGGGATGAAATATTGGCTGCTCCCTTGTCCACAGAGGTAAAACAACATTCTCCAATTAACTTTATTGGTATTAAAGCTGATGCTTTTGATCTCCATCTGTCTGTACCTTTCACAGATTTTGCAGTTGATTCAAAACTCAGGAGATGAGGAGAATGCTTTTATGCATTGGGCCTTAAAACATCAACCATCTTTGAGTCTCCTTTTATTCTGCCTTGATGAAAAATGAACAACCACAGTAGACAATCCTGCACAAAGAGGGCTCTTTTGCCCGGGGCCTACAAAACATAGATGTTGTATGCAGAGATAGTGTCCTTGGAAGGCCTTACCTTGAGCTGATAAGAAAATTGAACTTGAACAAAGAGCTTTAACTAGCAGATAAAGCAAAGTTTAAATAACTCCTGGTACTCCTGTATTTAGCTGAGTCCTTGCCTTATTCAAGGTCAAAAGATAAAATGTTCACATTGTGAAATGCTTGTTCTTTTAAGCTTTAGGCTTGAAAAACTTGCTTGTTGCCAGGAAACATGTTTCGATTTTGTCCCCTCCCTCCTTTCAGGATGTAAAGTGTGTATTCATAAAACATGTGCCTGCTGTAAGTGACCTCATTCTTTTCTTTCTTTCTTCTAAAAAAGAAAGCCAGGACAGCTTTTAATTTTTTGAAAAATAGTAAATGAAACAAAATTATTAAGAAATTTAACTGCTTCTGATAGAATGTCAAGAGCCAAAACATAACATGGCCCACTGTTTAATTTTTTCGAATTCAAATACATCATGGATATATAAACAAATATACATAATTTTCACATAAATGTGACCATACTTGCTCCTATTTATTTGATATTTACTTGTGGGGTTTTTTGGTATATTTCATCTGTTGAATATAGGTATCATAAAGTCAAGAGACTTGCCCATCTTATTCATAACTATATCCCATCCCCAACACTGTGCCTTGCTGAGGGTAGCCAATTGGCAAAAATTTATTGTATGAATGAAAATATTTTGCACTGATAAAAATACCAAATATAGTGTTGGCAACTATTGAAGTTTTGATGAATTGAATTGCAATGTGTTATTAAAGGAAACTAGACTGTTATGGAGAACAAACCTAAATTTTGAGGTAGAACGCACTTTGAAAACTGTCTGGACCTAGATCATTTTGGTATGGACCTAGATCATTTTGGTATGGGGGATTTCCAGAAATGTACCCAAGTCATCTAGGTTTTAAATTCTCCATTATGTTTATTTTTATTTACTCTCTGTTTCATTTGGTATATTACTTCTTTGTGAAGGGGAGAAAGAGCATTCTCTACCCACTCTGGGTCCTTTCTGGCTGAGTTAAAAATTAAATTGACATGAGGCTGAATAGCAGGAAAAAAATCAAACAAAGCTTTATAACATGTATATGGGAGAGACTGGGGAAACTGAGTATCTCTTGACAAAATGGTGGAAGTTCTCCACTTAAATAGACAAACTAGGCTATTGGGAGTTGGGTCAGCTATGGGAGATTACCAGAAAAGCACAGTAAGGTTATGATGCAGATTTAAGGCCTCGCCTTCCACATTGACCAGTTTCTAGAGATGAGGTCATCGCCCCTCTTCCCAGTACAGAGAAGGAGATACTTTTAAAATGGGGATTTTCCTTATAAATGTAAATGTCTGGTAAACAGAACTTTGATAAGAATATGCGTAGCAAACACCCTCCCAGTCTATGGATACCCAGAGTTATCCAAGGTGATGGCCCATCTCAGGGACAGGCCTTCCATCCCAAATTCCTTTAGACATTTGTAGGGGGAAGGTCAAAGCCTCCTTCAGAGAAAATAGACATTTTGAGGTGGCTAATTCTGATCCCCCACATTTGTATCTTCTTAATTTTTTCCTAAATAATTTTTTTGCTTACTCTTTGGCTCATCCTCTCTATTTTTCTGTGGTTTTCTCTTTCATTGATTTGTGAGTTTATCTCTGTAATTTCCTTTCCTCTTATTCTCTGAATTTGCTCCATTGCTTTTGAGCTAGTTTCTCTAATTTAATACTTAGCTCAATTTTGTCTTTATTATTACTATTATTATTTCATGAGGAAGATTGGCCCTGAGCTAACATCTGTTGCCAATCCTCCCCTTTTTCGCTTGAGGAAAATTGGTCCTGAGCCAAAATCTGTGCCAATCTTCCTCTATTTTGTATATGGGATGCTACGACAGCATGCCGTGATGAGCATGCCCAGGATCCGAACCCATGAACCCTGGGCTGCTGAAGTGGAGCACACAAACGTGACCACTACACCACTGGGCCAGCCCCAAGTCTTTATTATTTTTTATAAATATTTCAAAACTATAAAATTCCCTCTAAGGACTAATTTTACTGCGTCCTGTAAATATTGGCATGGAATGCAGGTGCACGTTGGGAGTTGGGGCTCAGCTGTGGATGCCTGGCCTGGGCACACAGTGGGCATATCAGGGGAACTTTGTCAAGGTGGTTCCAGGTCTAGGCCAAGGTGGTAACTGTGCTCTCTGGGTGTGCATGGCTGGCACAAGGCACCACCGGTGTCTTCACGTACTGGTACACTAACCTACCACGCCTCAGGTGGAAGAAAAAGCAAAAACCACACACTGGAATCAGGAAGAGCCCCCTTCTTCCTGCAATATCCCTCCAATGCCCTCTACTGGGAGCTCTTCCTACAAATTCAACCTAAAGTCTCTTTGTTCAGCCCTCCTAATGGTTCATGAGTGAACCATTCTGCTTAAATTAATGAATGGATTCTTTAGTCTACAAATAATTAATCTGACCAAAAAAGGTAAGAGAATGTACTTTGATTGATATTGACTGTTTGGAATTCATTGAGGCTTCCTTTGTTGCCTAGTACATGATCAATTTTTGTGAAAGTTTCAGATTTGCTCAAACAGAATGTATATCCCCTTTCTCTCTCTCTCTCTCTCCTGGCCCCTAATTACTTCCCTGTTTAAGGTCTCACAGGCCATCCATTGAACTACAGGTTCCAGTTATTTCCCAGGATCAGTATCAAGTCCACCACGATATACTTTGCAGAATCTACCTATTTGCAAAAGCTGACTCTTACCCTTATGTTTGAAAGTTGAATATATTTCCTGGTCTCCAAACCTTTGAAACTTTGTGATTTCCATGATTTTTCTCACTGGCTTTTAGTTTTCTGCTCCTTAGAGCCAAAGTAACAAGCACTCAACATATATATTTGATTATCCATAGACACTGATATATCTAACTCATTGCAATGCTAAGTGCATAGTTAAATAGAAAGACTTGCATCTTGCACAGTCTGCCTTCTAGAAGACTCTCAAGGGTACTCTGATATTTTGCTCAATGCTTTGGCAACGCTCTAAATTTATTATGGTCACTGTAGCTAATCTTAAGGAAACAGTATAACTCCAAGTGCTGCCAACTAATATAGTTAAGGTCACCAGATTCCAGAGTTAGTTTATCTAAAGTGCAAATGTCACAGTAGAAGACGAGTATAACTGTTGCCTCTGCCTAAAAGTGTGACTAGAGGGAAGCTCATGAAAAAGAAAAGTAGGTTTTCTTTTGTCTTTTCTTGTATCATCACGTACAAACTAGCTGCAGATTTCTCTCAGTTACGCCACTGTGGTGAGGTACATGTGAAACGAAAAAAAATTCTAAAAGCTACATTCTAAGTTCCCTTACAATGCGGACAGCTCTCTTCCTTTCTAGGACTGACATACTCTTTGAGTTCTTAATTTGAAGCAGTGGCATTAAGGTAGCAATTGAAACAGGTAGGACTGGCTTTACTTATGTTTCCCACCTCATTTCATACTGATCTAGATTCAATAGGTAAAGTCATTTCTCTTGGCTTTATTTTCACTTCACAATGTGCAGATTCACTGCTAATTAATTTTGAGAATTTTCCTCTAGATAAGTTAGAAACACGCTTTTATATTAAGACCAATTTCTCTCAAATAAGTTTAAATAAACAAAAAGTCATGGGTCACAGCCTTGGTGTCTGTGGAGCAATCATGAAACAATGTTTGTGTTTCTATTTCCATTTACTGTATTAATTCTTTTTCCTCAGTTTCCTTGAATATTCCCTATTTAACTTTTTTAAGAAACCAAATTTATTGAGGTATAATTTATGTATCATAAAAATTGACCTATTTAGGTCAACAGTGATTTTAGTTAAGTTTGTAGAGTGGTTCAACCATCACCATAATCCAGAATTAGAATTTAGAATATTTCCATTACTGTAAAAGTTCTCTTGTACCTGTTTGCAGTTAATCCCCACTCCCACCTTCAGCCCTAGGCAACCAGAGATCTGCTTTCTATTTCTCTGAATTTGTCCTTTCTAGACATTTCTAGAAAACGGAATGGAATCATACAGTGTCTATGATATCTAGTCTCTTGTGTCTGGCTTCTATCACTTAGCATGACATTTTTGAGGTTCATCCATGCTGTAGCATGTATCAGTAGTTCATTCCTTTTCATTGCTGAGTAGTACTTCATTGTATGCCTGCCACATTTTGTTTATCCATTCTCTGGTTGATGGATATTTGAATAGTTTCCAGTTTGGGGCTGTTATGTATAATGCTGCTATGAACAATAACATACATGTCTTCAAGTGGACCTATGTTTCCATTTCTCTTGGGTAAATGGAGGAATAGAATTACTGGGTTATATGGTAAGTTAGGTAACTTTTTAAGAAACCGCTAAACTATTTTCCAAAGTGGTTGTACCATTTTACATTCCCACCAGCAATGCAGGAAGGTTCCAGTTTCTACTCTTCCTCTCTAACACTTGGCACTATCATTTGAATTATAGTCACTCAGCATAGTTTTGATTTGCATTCCCTTGCATTTCCCTGATGACTAGTGATGTTAGCATCTTTTCAGATCCTTATTACCCATTTGTATATTGTCTTTGGTGAAATTTCTACTCAAACCCTTTGCCCATTTTTAAATTGAATTCCCTCTTTAACCTTTGGCAACTTGATTTCTACCCTTACTCCTATTAAAACTGCCCTCTGAAAAAACCAAAATATCACTAAAGCAATGAATCCTAACAAATCCAGTAGTATTTTTTTATGCATCTTCTTGACCCTTCTGCAGTATTTGACAGTGTCTTCAATAACCCCTTCTTGAAATGTTGCCTTACTTTGGTGCTCAGGACAGAATACTTTCCTGATTCTTCTCGAAGAGTTTTGATAACTCCCCTTTTTTGGGTAATAGTCCTCCTCCTCCCCTCTCTAAGTGGTCCCGTCCACATAGACTAGACCTCTGCCCTCTGCTTTTCCCTTTCTACATTTTATTCCATTGGTTGAACCAGAGGCTAGGAGAGGCTGGGTAAAGCCATCAATGGTATCAGTCAAGGGTATAGGAATGAATCTGGGAGTAAATGGAGAATAGCCAACATAATGTCCTATTGTTCCTTCACATTCAGTGTCTAAAACAGATCTCATCATCTTCGTGCCTAAGTCATCTCCTTGTTTTCACTTCTGTGCCTCTGTCAATGGTCCAGTTACTCTACCATTCTTCCAGGCTAGAACCTCAGAAGACACTCCAACCCTCAGTCAGTGATCTCTTCTACTCATAAATTCTGTATCCTTTATTTGGCATTGACCATTTCATAGAGTTGAACTGAACAACTAAGATCCTCTATAAGTGTGAAATTCCATGGTTTTATGGGCCCCAACGTTATGTCATGATTTTATTGATGTTCTCAAGAGTGCATTTGTCTCTTGAACAAGATTGTAAGCATTTAGTGCAGGGTCTGTTCCTCACACTTCTTCAAATCCTCTTCATGCCCATTGGTGTCCTATTAGGTCAGAGACTCAGCAAGTGTTTGTAAAATGAATAAATGAATAATTCAGACATGGGCCTAAAACTTGCATAAATCTCTTGTCCAAATTACAGATTCTGGCAACAAATAATCAACACATTTCACCACTAAGTGGCAGTATCCACAATGATAATTTTCAAAGATGACCCATTTCCAGCCACCACTTCACTGAGGCCTCCATGATCATAGTAATTAGAGTATGATAAGAACAGAAACTGTTAGACAAACTATTCTCTCTGGTGAAAAATTACCAGTGAATTACTTTCTGTTCAGATAATTTCTAATAAATATGGTTGGGAACACCAAAAGTGTCTGTCTGCTTAGCAAATATTTACTTTCATTCAATATTTCTATGAATTTTAATATTCTTTTTGGTTTTAACTAAAGTTGTTTAGTTTTCTTATGAAAGTATCATAGTCTTAGTACAGAACTGGCCAAAGAAGACAAACTCTCCTATAGCTCTTCTTGTTATTTCTTGTCTCTGTAAATGTTTCACCTTGGTTTTTTCTTTTGCAAATTGATCTTCAAATTTTATTTTTCCCAAACAATTCAGGCTCATAAAAATAAAAACAATAAAAGTGTTTAAAGGAAAAAGTTAAATACTTCCTTCCCTCCAAGGCCCTGCTCCCACTCCCAAGAGGTAACCATTGTTAACAGTGTGATGCATATTATTCCAGACAACTATTTTTGGCAGATTTACAATACAAACAGTATTCCCCCTCCCCACCCTTACCCCATTCTCCTCTTAAATGAAACTGCAGAGAAATGATTATTGTTACCAGTTTGATATGGATTCTGTTTCTCAACAGTTAGGCATTTGGAAATGAGTGAGGGCATTTGGGGTTGTTCCAGTGACTGGGGAGCTCTATGGTCCTTAGGGTATAGTGCACAGATGTTAACTCTGGAATGCCCAGGAGGGTTCCACATGACAGAACATTGTTCCACTTGGAATGTCACTAGCATTCCTGCTGAGAAACCCTGGAAGATCTCTTCCATGCTGAATATAAACACACACACACACACACACTCAGAACCTTTTTTCATTCCTACAGAAAAGTTGAAAGAATGTTACGATAAAACACTCATGTACCTACCATCTAGATTCTGCTTTTAACTTGTTGCCTTATTTGCTTTTTCATGTATCTATTCAAACATCTGTGCCAATTCCCTTTCATCAATCCATTTTTTTTGTTGTTAATGCATTTCAGAGTAAGTTGCAGAGATTGGTACACATCATCCCTAAACACTTCACCATTAAATTGCTTTTAAAAAGTCACCTTATAGGGGCCGCCCGGTGGCGCAGCGGTTTAGTCCGCGCTTGGCAGCCCGGGGCTCGCGAGTTCGGATCCCGGGCGCCCGCCGACGCACCGCCTGTCAGCCATGCTGTGGCAGCATCCCATATAAAGTGGAGGAAGATGGGCACGGATGTTAGCCCAGGGCCAGTCTTCCTCAGCAAAAAGGGGAGGACTGGCGATGGATGTTAGCTCAGGGCTGGTCTTCCCCACACACAAAAAAATAAATAAATAAAAATAAAAAGTCATCTTATATATACTGATCTACAGCTTGCTCTATATATTTATCATCGTTTATTCAACAAGTCGATATTTTTTTATTGAGGGTTTACTAAGTGCCAGGAATTTTGCTAGGCCCTGGGGTTATACTGATGAGCAAAACAAATGCAGGCCCTGAATGATGGTGCTTACTCTAATAGAGCTTTTGAATCTCTTACCACAGTAATAAAGATAAAAATAATAACTAGTAGTAGTATAACAATATTATAACAACAAATTAATTATCGTTATTATAACAATATAACAATAAAGTCTTGTATTTTTGTGTTTCTACTCTATCCCTGACACTGTTCTAAGTATTTTAAATATGTTAACAAATTTAATGCTATAAAGTAAGAACAATTGTAATCTTTTCTGCAGATAATGAGACTGAGACATAGAGAAATTAAGTAACTTGCCCAAGATCACAAAGCTAGTCAATGACAGAGTTGGGATAAAAACCCAGGCAGCCTAGCTCCAGAATCCACAGGCTGTGCCATTACACTACTGCCACTACTGTCTGATCTCCATGTTAATAACATGTAATCTACCCTATTCTTTTTTTACAGGTGCATAATATTCCACAGAATTAATTTAATGCAATGTACTTAATGATTCCCTTACTTTTAAAACACTTTTTTTACTGTTATATTCAATGATGCAGTGAAGATCCTTGTTCTTAAATCTTTGTGCATGTGTATAAATATTTCTGTCAAATATGTATTATAACTAGACTTGCTGAGTCAAAAGGTATGCACATTTTAATTTTGATAGATATTGGTTAACTGCCCTCCAAAAATGTTGTACCAGTCGGTGCTCCTCCATCAGAGTATAAGACTACCAAATTTCTTATCTCTCTCACAACACTCTTTTTTAAGTTTTACACATCTGGTAAAAGAAACCTATGTAAAATCATTTTTAATTTGTTTATTTATTCATTTAATTATTTAACAAATATTCATTGAGTACCTATTATGTTACAATCACTGTGTTAGGCCAAAGAGACAATGAATGAGCAAAAAAGGCAAAATCCTTTCCCTTATGGGCATATAATCACTCAGGATAGGCAGACAATAAAGAAATGGGCAAGTTAATATAGAATATAGTGTTAGATGGTGATAAATATGATTTAAAAAATAAAGCAGAATAAGGAACTAGAGAAGGAATTAAGTCATCAGGAAGGGTCTCTGAGCGGTGGCTTTAAGCACAGATGTAAATCTAGTGAGGGGAAGCACTGTGAAAATCTAGGGAAAAATTATTTTAGGCAGCAGGTGCAAAGGCCCTGAGGTGGGAATTTGGTGTTTTTGTTTTTCTAATTTATTTTTTATTGCAATAACATTGATTTATAACTTTGTATAAACTTCAGGTGTACCCTCATTGATGTTTTAATTTGCATTTCCCTAATTACTACTGAGATGGAGCAACTATTTCCCCCTCTGCCTCCTAGTCTATAAAATATATGAGTGTAGCAGTTTCGTAGATTTCAAAAGACTCTTCCATCACTAAATGTTAGTCAGTCTGTGACTTTAATATGTGTAATGATTTTTTTTTAACAGGAGAAAATCAAACAAAGCTTTGTAACATGTATACATGGGAGAAGCCCAGGAAAACTGGTTAACTCAGCCAGAGTGGCCAGAGCTGCCACTTTAAATGGCATCTTTAGCTAAAGACAAAGGAGGATGTTGGGGATGGGGGGAGTCAGTTATGGGAGATTATCAGAAAAGTACAGTAAACAAGAGTAAGGTTATTATGCAGATTTAAGTCCTTGCCTTCCTCATTGACAAGAGTTTCTAGAGATAAGGTCATCCCCCCTCTTCCTGGTACAGAGAAGGAGACATCTTTACAAATGGAGATTTCCCTTACAAATGTAAATGTCTCTTAACTTCTACTTGGTTTTCAGAGCTTTTCCCAAGTCTGCAGTTTTTAAAAGTAACCAGCCCCAAATAATCCTTATGCCAAAGAGACACATTTTGGGGTGGCCAATTCTGAACCCCTACAGTCCTGCCTTTGAAACTTTAAGTTTCATAGTCCAGAAGCTGAGTAGTAGATTGTTCCATCTCACTGAACACACTTCTTAGTCCTGATAATAGATCAGTCTAGTTAAATTCATTTCAGGAGGCAGTGATGCAGGTGGCCTCCCAAAGTTAGACCACTCTCGCTTCCATTGGACCTGCAGGCAGAGATCCAGGAGACTGACGTGGTAAGAACTCTTACCTTCTGCAGGCCTGTAATGATTTTGAATTAAGCCAATGGTAAGGGTGTTTTTCTTTCTTTTTTTTAAAATCAGGCCTATTGAGTATAATTTACATACAATAAAACTCACCTTTTAAAATGTACAGTCCAACGAATTTTGACAAAAGTATACATTTGTGTAACCACCACTACAATCAATGTAGAGAACTATTCCATCACCCAAAAAAGTTCCCGCATGTCCCTTTGAGGCTGTAGGGGAGGAAGACAATTCCTCTACCCTCTAGGTCCTTCTGGCTATTCTAAGAATTAAATTGACATGAGACAGAAGAACAGGAGAAAATCAAACAAATTTAATAACATGTATACATGGGAGAAACTGAGGAAAACTGAGTAACTCACCAAAATGGCCAAAGTTACTACCTTAAATACCATCTTCAGCTAAAGACAAAGGAAGATATTGGGGGTAGTGGTTTGGGACTTCAAAGGGGAGGAAGGCAATTCACATGGAGATGGAAAAGCAAATGTTTGGTAAACAAACGTTTGCTGGGCCATCTATAGACACTGGGACCAGAGAGAGAACTTTCATAAAAATGGGCCTTGCTAGGTGTCTTCCTGTCTACCACACCTAGTTATCTATGGTGATAAATCCTTCCTGGGACAGGCCTTCTATCTTAAATTCTTTTAGGCAGTTAGGGGAAGGTCAAAGTTTCTTTCTGGGTCTTTTGTTCTTAAAAATTATCAAGCCGGTGGCTGGCAGGGGGCGGGGGCTGTGGCCTAGTGGTTAAGTTCGGCGTGCTCTGCTTTGGTGGGCTGGGTTCAGTTCCCAGGTGTGGATCTACACAACTCATCAGCCACGCTGTGGTGGCAACCCACATATAAAATAGAGGAAGACTGGCACAGATGTTAGCTCAGGGTGGATCTTCCTTGGGTAAAGAGAGGAAGATTGGCAACAGATGTTAGCTCAGGGCCAATCTTCCTCAGCAAAAAATAATAATAATAATAATCAAGCCAAAGAGACACATTCTGGGGTGGCAATTCTGATCCCTCACAAGGTTAATTCCTTCTTTTCTCCCCAGCCTGTGGATACCACTGATCTGTTTTTTGTACCTATAGTTTTACCTTTTCTAGGATGTCATATAAAGGGACTCATACAGGGACTCAAAAGCTACTCATAAAGTAGCTTTTCTTGCTTTTAAGATACATTCATGTTGTTTCATCTATTAGTAGTTATTTCATCTTTATTGCTCAGTGGTTTTCCATTGTGTGGTTGAACCATAATTTGTTGATCCATTCATCTGTTGGTGAACATTTGAGTTGTTTCTAGTTATAATAAATAAAGTTATTTTTGTATAGCTATTATAAATAAAGCTGCTATTAACATTTGTGGATGGATCTTTGTGTGAGCATATTCTTCTTACTTTGCATAAATACAAAAGAGTTGGATTGCTGGATCATATGGTAAGTGTACATTGAACTTTATATGATATTGCCAAACTGTTTTCCAAAGTGTCTCTCCCATTGCATTCCAATCAACAGTGTAAAACAGTTCCCGTTCCTTCATATTTTCACCAGCCTTTGATATTCTACTGGATATGTGCTAATATCCCATTGTGGTTTCAATTTGCATTTCTTTATAGACTACTGATGTTGAGCATCTTTTCATGTACTTATTTGTCAACTGTATATTTTCTTTAGTAGTGTTTGTTCAAAGCCGTTGTCCATTTTAAAATTGGCTATTTATTTTCTTATTATTGAGTTTTGAGAGTTCTTTATATATTCTGGATACAAGTCCTTTATCATATTTATGTGTTGCAAATATTATCTCCTAGTCTATGGCTTGTCTTTTCATTTCTTAACAGTGTCTTTTCAAAGAGGAACAGCTTTAAGAATTTTGATGAAGCACAATTTATCATTTTTTCTTTTATGGTTCATATTTTTTGCATCTATCTTAAGAAATCTTTGCCTAATCCAGGGTTTCTTAACCTTAGCACTATTAATATTTTGTGATGGATAATTCTTTGTTGTGTGTGAGGGGTGCCTTTAAGAACGTTTAGACTGTTCAGCATTGTAGAATGTAGAATGTTTAGCAACATTCCTGGCCTCTACTCAGATGCCAGTAGCAGTTCCCTGCCCCAAACTGTAACTAGCAGAAATGTGTCCAGACATGTCAAGTGTTCCCTGGGACCAAAATCACCCCTGATTAAGAATCATTGGCCTAACCTAAGATCATAAGTATTTTTCTCCTATACTTCTAGAATTTTTTAAGCTTTAGCTCTTATATTTAAGTCTATGATCATTCTGAGTTAATTTTTATGTAAGGTGTAAAGCAGGGTACATTTTTTTTTTTTTGGTATATCATTCCAGCATGTTTTGCGGAAAAGGCTTTCCTTTTCCTACTGAATTATTTGACATCTTTTCAAAAATCAACTGAGCTTGAGAGAGAAAGACAAACACCGAGTGATTTCACTCATATGTGGAGTGTAAACTAACACATGGACAGAGAACTGGTTGGTGGTTACCAGGGGGAAGGGAGGTGGGGGGTGGGCACAAGGGGTGAAGGGATGCATCCATATGGTGACGGACAAATAATAATGTACAACTAAAACCCCACAATGTTATAAACTATTAAGGCATCAATAAAAATTTAGGAAAAAAATTTTTTAAAAATCAACTGAGCTTATATTTGTGGGTCTATTTCTGGACTCTCTTCTGTTCCATTGAACTTCATGTCTTTCCTGACATTTCTACCACACTGCCTTGATTACTGTAGCTTTATAGAAAATCTTGAAATTAGATGAGTTTTCCGACTTTATTTGCCTTTAAAAAATATTTCGGCTATTTACATCTTTTGCTTTTCCATAAACTTTAAGTATCAGCTTGTTGATTGCTACAAAAAAGGCCATTGGAATTTTGGTTGAGATTACATTAAATTCTTAGGTCAATTTGGAGAGAATTACATCCTGATACTAGAGAATCTTCCAATTCAGGTACATGATATATTTTCCCAGTTACACAGAACTGTTTTGTTTTGAGTTATATACATGTTTTACAATTTTCATTCTTTCCATTCTTTTTTAGATCTCAGATCTTATCTTTTTTCCATAATAATTATCCTTCCTGGAATATATTCTTTCGATGTTGTTTTAGTGAGAAAGTGTGTTGGTGATAAACATTCTCAGTTTTTGTTTCTGTGAACTGTCTTGGTTTTACCCTCATTCTCAAAAGAAAGTTTTCTGTAAAGACTTTGAAGCTATTACTCCACACTCTTCTAGTTTCCATTGTTGCTGTTGAGAAATTAGTAGTTAGTTTTAGGTGATCTGTTTTTTCTCTCTGACTGCTTTTAAATTTTTTCTCCTTTTGGTGTTCTGCAGTTCCAATGCCGCCTGTGGTGTCTTTACAACATTTAGTATTCCCATGCAAGAGCATAGCATGTTTCTCTAAGTATTCATTTCTCTTCTTTTTTACAGAATTAGTTATCTTGGAAATTTATACAAATCTACCACCAAAACCACTGTCTTCTTGTTATTGAGTCAGATATTCCATTACATGAAATGTTATTTTCTTTTGGTTCCAATGAAGTCAACTTGCCACCAAGTTGGTCTCCTCAAGGAAATCCAAAACCAATGAAAAGCTTATTTTGATGAATGACACATTATATAAAATCAAAGAAATCTAGATTCTAAGAAAAAATATCTGCAACTTGTATATGTTAAATATGTGATGTACTTATTATTAAATTAAAGCCTAAAGACAAAGGCAAACAACACATGATGACACTTCAGGTCTCCAAATATCCATCAGTTCACGCCCTGTGTTTGAGAGCCCTTGAATACCTCTGGCAATTCTCTTTTCTTCAGTGCAGAGTAATGCAGTAAATGGCCATATGTCCCCTTGAGGAATGACTGGGAGAATCATTACAGAATATACTTGCAATGGTGTTTCAGGGTTCTTTCTCCTGGTGACCTGGCCACCTCTTCAGTCAACCAGTACCAGGTCTAAAAACTGACTCAGGCTCGAGAACTGGGCAAGAGATCATGACTTCCTATTGGGTGACCACTCCAATTTTATCAAATGCAGTTTATTAACCAATATACACCTAGCACTAAGCAAAGGGACTGACTCATAGTAAGCACTCAAAAAATATTTATTGTCTGAACAAATGATGCTTGGGATTTCCTAGACCTAAAGCTTTAGGGTGGTGAACGTAACCTCAGTTAATCAATTGATTACTGAAACTTTTACCTTTTGTTAAGTATCCTACTTGCCCTACAGGGAGAACATTGAAAACTGCTCAAGAAATAGTCTCTGGAATCAGTGTGGGGGATCAGAATTGGCCATTTCAAAATATGTCTCTTTACCTTGATTATTTTCTCTGAAGGAGGCTTTGACCTTCCCCTGCCCCCAACTGTCTAAAGGGATTTGGGATGGAAGGCCTGTCCCCCGGATGGGCCATCACCGTGGATAACTCTGGGTATCGATAGACTGGGAGGGTCCTTGCTAATCTCATTCTTATCAAAGTTCTGTTTACCAAACTTTGGTAACAGATACCTTTACCCAGATATCTGTAAAGGTATCTTGTAAAGATATCTCCCTCCATTTGTAAAGGTATCTCACTCTCAGTACTGGGAAGAAGGGGGGATGACCTCATCTCTAGAAACTTGTTAATGTGGAAGGCAAGGCCTTAAATCTGCATAATCACCTTACTGTGCTTTTCTGGTAATCTCCCATAACTGACCTACCCCCAACATCCTCCTCTGTCTTTCTTTTTGAGAGGAGAACCTCCCTCATTTTGTCGAGACACTCAGTTTCCCTGGTTTCTCCCATGTATACATGTTATAAAGCTTTGTTTGATTTTCTCCTGTTATTCTGTCTCATTTCAATTTAATTTGTAGCCCAGCCAGAAAGAACTCAGAATGGGTAGAGGATCCTTTTCCTCCCCTGCATCAGTCAGTGTAGATTTGATACTTGGTCCCCTCTTACTATCTCTAAGCCTCAGTTTCCTCATCTACAAAATTGGTATGGTAATAACCTGTTTTATAAGGCTGCTGTAAGGATTAAAGGAGATAATTTGCATAAAGATCATAGCATTATGAGGTTAAAAATTTAAATACCACAACTCACAAATGTATGTCCTTTGTGTTTATTTATAATTGATCCAAACATTTTCACTAACCTCCAACCCACGTGGTTGGAGGGAGAAAGGAAGCAGTCAAGTGGGATGCTGTAAAAGTTAAACTTGCCAGGTAAATGTATCTTAGTCTGCTGGTTAAGACCACCTCTTGCAGGGTAAATATTCAATGGTCTAATCTCTTAACTCCACATCAGAGCCATTTCATCCTCCTTCCCGTCTTACCTTTCAAGGTGTCTGTGTTCTATGATGGAAGCCACATGCCCTCGTGGCAGGAAGAAGGGGCCCTTGTATATATAAGTGGATCTTTCTGTAGGCTTTGAAACCCTGTGGGCCTCTGGGTCCCTGCTCAAGTTGGTGTTGGTGTCCCAAGTATGCCTGCCACTGGGGGCCCTGGGGATATTTGCTGCTGGAATATGTAATATGAAGACTATTGACCTGCCCTCTTGGCAGGGCTGGGGCCCGGTGATCCACAAAAGCTGACTAGGCCCCACCTGTGCATCCCTTGGAGACTCAGGCACTGTCTCCCTCAGGCCTGTGGCAGAACTCTCATGTCACTTTCCTTTCAACCCCCTTTCTCATGGCAACCCCATGGCAGGTCCCACTCAATTACCTTCCACTTCCCCAAAAGGTATGTGAGGGAGGGGACTTTTGGCTCCTTCCAAACCATCAAGGGAGGCTCTCTCTGTCTCATTAAGCTGTTGCATCCCTGCAGCCACGCTGAGTCCTCTTGGGAGCACCACATAGAGTGTTGTTTTCTCCATTTCAGAACAAGAAGTCAGGCCAAAACCCCCTTTATCTCCTCCTTGCAAACTGTGGTTTTCCTCTTCTCTAATCAACTACAACCCCTTGAGTTTCAACAGGAGCAGGGGCTGTTAGCAAAGCAAGGGTCTTGGTGTCTAGTCTCTTCCCCCATATCTTTCACACCCTGCACTACTAGATCAGAGGAAGGCTTCCCAATGGGTAGATTTCCCTTTTAGAAAATCTTCCTTCCTGAAGGGTACCAGAATATGCCACCCCAAAATATGTCTCTTTGGCATATGGCATTTATTTTGAGCTTAAGACCTTAAAGATCATCAGAGGCAGGAAAAGCTCTAAAATCAGGGCACAAGTTTTCCTTTTGTAAAGGAAATTCACATTTATAAAGGAAATTTACATTTGTAAAAGGTGTCTCCCTTTCTGTTACCAGGAAGAGGAAGATTCTTAACAACTCTTATCAATGGAGAACAAATCTTATTTAACAATGGTTGTTTACCATACTTTTCCTGGTCACCTTCCCATAACTTGCCTCCTTCCTCCCCTCCCCCCACCCAGTAGGCCAAAACTTTTCCTTTGTTTGGCCTAAAATGGTATATGAGCCCAAATTCTAGGTACCGTGTAGGGTTATTCATCAGTGAGTACTCCCATGTGTATGCTCAATAAACATGTTAATAAACTTGTTTGTTTCTTTCTTGTTAATCTGTCTTTTGCCCATCTAATTTACAAGACTCCAGCCAGAGAACCTAAAATGAGTAGAGGAAAATGGTTTTTCCCCCTCTTTTATAGTCCTTAATCTAAAGTTAGTTCTTCTTTTCCCTGAGGCAAAAAAACCTCTCCCAGCCTTAAAGTTTAAAATATAAGATGAGGAAACAGATTACAGAGAAAAAAATGATTTTGGGGAGATATTTCTACAATATTGTGCCAGTTACAGCAGCCTTTAACTAGAAAATTTGAGTGTTCTCCCACCTCACCCCTGCCTGCCTTTTTAAGGTTAATTATAGAAAGTCAAGAAGCCATACATTTTTATGTGGCTGAGATATAATGTTTAAAATTTTGACCATAAAACTTTAGAGCTCAATATTGGGGAGGATGATAATGATGATAATAATGATGAATTTGAGCAAAAACACAGAGAACTGGATGGCAGGAACTGCAGTGGATACTACCTCAGATTTCTCTACCGATGCGTAATTTGAGCCAATTTGCAAAATGCTTTTCTTTTTTTAATTCTTTAACCAATGTCCATGCAAAATAACTAAGAACCATTCTATGGATAAGAGAAATAAGGTAAGTTTTACTTGAACCAGAGTGAGAATTATAACCTGAGAAGGCCTTAGAAAGCATTCTGGAGAAGTATGGTTTTCACTACAGTTTTGTATCTTTTTAGAACAAAGAACATACATTAAACACACCCAAGATACATTTTCATCAAAATTTCAAAGAGGTATTCAGTTGTAAATTACAGGTCAACATGACCACGATGTCAGGAAAGGGACTAATCCAACGTTAGCCATAGGGCATAGGAGGGGAAGTATGCATTCTTATTTTAAGAGAGTACATTCTTTCCTTTAATGGTTAAGCAGATGTACAATGTATGTTTGATAGGCTGTAAGTCAGGCTTTTTAGTTCAAGCTGAATCAGTTTTGAACCAGAATAGTTACCCCATATACCTCAATATGTAGGAACAGGGGTCCTGGTTGAGACCATAAAACCTAGATTTTGATCATTGTGATGGAGACGGTGCTACTACATAGCCATGTGAGTTTGGACATATTACTTGTCTGGCTGAAAGTTTTCTTTTGTATAAATCCAAAGGATTAGAGCAGCTGACCTCTGAGAAATTTATCAGTGGATCTATGAATTTTCCTGAAATACTCAAATGATTCATTGTCCAGAAATGTGGCACTGAGCTGTAATTCGTGGGTCATATGTTAACCCCTTACTGGAAATGGATTACATCACACTGCCATTATGCAACCCTCTAACCCTTTAAGGATTGGGTTGGAATGAAAAGAACCCCTGAATGTTATGCCCAGTCTAAGCACATGCACAGAAACTATGTGACTGAGATTGTTAAACTCGAAAAACTCCTGAAAATGAAATGCATTTTTGTTTCTGTTCATTCTCTCCTCCTCATCTTCCTCCTCCATGACCTTACTTCATCACTTACTTCCTCTGCCAGTGAGTCCTTAAATTCTCCCTCAGATAGGATTCTACCCTAACTCACAAATGTGAGCATCTCTCCATTTTGCATTCTTGCGCTTCTCTATCTATCATCCTGGAAGAGAAGTCTGAACCGACTGCCTTCATCCTCGTCCAATGCAATCCAACTTTTATTTGTATAACTCTACTGAAATTTTTTTATAAAGATAATCAGTGACTGCTTATCTGCCCAAACCAATCTTTTCTCTTTTTGTGCTTGATTTCACTGCAGCATTTACTCCCTTGGTAATCTCACCATTCTTTTTCCCTGAGGAAGATTCACCCTAAGCCAACATCCATTGCCAATCCTCTCTTTTTTTTTTTTTGCTTGAAGAAGATTAGCCCTGAGCTAACATCTGTGCCAATCTACCTCTATTTTGTATGTGGGATGCCACGACAGCATGGCTAGTGAGTGAAGTAGGTCCACGCCCGGGATCCAAACCAGTGAACCAGGGCCACCGAAGCAGACCACGTGGAACTTTAACCACTCAGCCACAGGGCCAGGCACAATCTCACCAATTTTAATGTACTCCCTGTCTGCTGATGCCTACCAAGTGAATTCCCAACTACTTAGTATTTGTCTTCATTTAAAGTATCCTACAACCAGGGCCACCGGTGGCACAGCGGTTTGGTTCGTGCTTGGCAGCCCGGGGTTGGCGAGTTCGGATCCCGGGCCCCGCCAACGCACTGCTTGTCAGCCAGGCCATGGCGGCGTCCCATATAAAGTAGAGGAAGATGGGCACGATGTTAGCCCAGGGCCGGCCTTCCTCAGCAAAAAAGAGGAGGATTGGCAACGGATGTTAGCTCAGGGCTGGTCTTCCTCACACACAAAATAATAAATAAAGTATCCTACAACCATCTTAAACTGTTCATTAAACTGTTTTGTGTCTAAAACCCACTCATACTTCTTCAGTTCCCTGGCTCAATTAATGATTAATATGCACTGAGCATCTCAAGCTGGAAACCAACTCCATCTCATCTTCAATTCTTCTCTCTTATTCCATCACCCAATTGGCCACCAAATTCCTTTTCTCCATCCACAATCCACTACCTTAGGTCTTTAGCGTTTCCTTTTTTTTTTTTTTTTTTTTTTGTGAGGAAAACCAGTCCTGAGCTAACATCTGTTGCCAATCTTCCCCTTTTTGCTGAGGAAGACTGGCCCTGGGCTAACATCTGTGCCCATCTTCCTCCACTTTATGTGGGACGCCGCCACGGCATGGCTGACAGGCAGTGCGTTGGCGGGCGCCCGGGCGGCCCCCTCATTAGCGTTTCTTAAAAGGGCCCACCTGTCATTAATCCCCACTGCTATCTGTAGTCCATTCACCCAGGGGCTGCTGGAGTTTTCGCCACAGAGAAAAAAATCTGATAACGATACCACCCTATTCGTGAGCTTTTACCTTCTCTTTGAAGGTTGCTTCCAATCTCCAAAACATATTGATGCAAGGCCTTTCACAATGTCATCCCACTAGACTTCATGTGTTCCAGTCAGGCTGGACCACATATCATCTCCTAAGCAAACCAACTTCATCTGAACACTGTGACTTTAATTTCAGGCACTGAGTGTTCTCTTTGTATATCCTTAATCACTGTTGGGAAGGGGAAATTCCCCCTTCTACCCTTCTTGTGTTCTTATGGCTGGATTAATAATAAAATTGACACACGGCCAGATTAACAGGAGAAAAATACAATTTAATATGCACATAGTGGAGATCATAGGGAAATGATGCTTGGAGAGTGAACAAAGTAGGCAGTATATGTATCTTTTATATAAAGAGACAATAAATTTGCAAGGAATGACAGGACAAAGAAACTTAAGTTTGAGGTATGTAATTAGTGAGGAATTTAAATACAGTTTAGGCTTGAGGTAGTAAATTAGCAAGGTTTGTTTATGTAGGCTTCTCAGCCCTGAATTCCCTGGCTCTGGTGATAAGGATGCAGGGAGAACACCTTTCACGTGTGAGATTTATTTCTTGCTTTCAGTGGGAGCAGAGATGGGAGAGTCAAAATGCCTTTTTTTATTTTGCATTGGCTGCTGCTTTTCAAGTAACTTTAATTCAAAATAATCAATATGCCATTGTGCAATATTTTGGGGTGGCCTGCCCTGGGCCCCCACATCACAAAGTCTGACAAATTATACATCCTCAGTCAATGTTCATTGAATGAATCAACTGCAAATCCTGGATGATTGGTTGCTCAATAAAACATTAATTATTAATTAATTAAGCAAATAATTAAAAGAATTATGAAAGAAATTCCTCCTTCCAAAAAGTTGCTTTTTTTAGACAGGGGAGGCAAATAGTTGTCTCCTGACTGGATGTTTCCGTCATTATCCTAGCTATTTTCAAATCTTGTCCAATTCATGTCAGACTATTAAAAAAAGAAAAGCTGACAAAAACTTGCCCCCTCCCTTCTGTAATATCTTTACTATGTAGAGAAATAAATTCATAAGATCATTGTAAAGATGAGCATCATACCTCAGTTTTTCCATTGATCGTGACAACTAACGCACGAACTGGACCTCATAAGAAAACACTATGTAGGATTGTTGAAGTAAACAGATATTTAGGATTAGCTAAACTGAGAAAGTCAGATCATATGAGTTCCTATATTTGCAAGTTAATTTAGAAACTATTCATAAGGGGAAGAAAGAAAAAAACTGACCTCTTAAAATTGACAAAAAATTCTCACTCTCATTGTCATAATGGAAATTCCAAAATTTCTCAAATGTGTTCTTTCTTCTTCATCTTTGGGAGCATAAAAACATCTGCCAGAAAAATATGAAACTGAGAAAGTATCTGGTGCCATTGCCCAGACCTGTAATAACTTGTAACGATCAGGTTATCCTCACAAACAGGTGTCACTCCCACAAAGGGCTCTGGTTTCTGTCCCTTTGAGTAACTAAAATGTCTAAACCTTTGATGCTTCTTTCTGATTTCTGTGCTCACTGATGTGGGGTTAATAGTGCCCCTTCTGAGATGCTAACATGCTGCTGGTATGTACGGTAGGGGAGGATGACTATTCTCTACCCATTCTGGGTCCTTTCTGTCTGGGCTACAAATTCAATTGACATGAGACTGAACTGCAGGAGAAAGTCAAACAAAGCTTTATAACATGTATACATGGGAGAGACCCAGAAAAATTGGGTAACTCAACAAAATGGCGGAGGTTCTCCTCTTAAATAGCATATTCAGGTAGAAATGAAGGAGGATGTTGGGGGTGGGGGGGAGTCAGCTGTGAGAGATTACCAGAAAAGCACAGTAAACAAGAGTAAGGTTATTATGCAGATTTAAGGCCTTGCCTTCCGCATTGACAAGTTTCTAGAGATGAGGTCATCCCCCTTCTTCCCAGTACAGAGAGGGAGATACCTTTACAAATGGAGATTTCCCTTACAAATGTAAGTGTTTGGTAAACAGAACTTTGATAAGAATGGGCTTAGCAAGGACCCTCCCAGTCTATCGATACCCAGAGTTGTCTATGGTGATGGCTTGTCCTGGGGACAGACCTTCCATTTTAAATTCCTTTAGGCAGTGAGTGGGGAGGACGTCAAAGTTCCTTTAAGAGTCTTTTGTTCTTGAAAATAATCAAGGTAAAGAGACATATTTTGAGGTGGCCACTTCTGATCCCCCACAGTACAATTGTGTAATGACTAGATTCTCTAGAAAATAGTATTAAACTAGTATCAAGCATTCATCTGCATATTTTTTCAATAAACATTTATTAACCATTTATTTTGTGCTAGTGCTTGGCACTAGAAATACAAACATAGGAGATTAAGTTCCTGCTAACAAAGAGTTTATTTATTCATTATTTTTAAAATTCAATTTATTTAAACTAAAAAAAACAAACAATTCACCCATTTCTCTCAACCCCCTCCACTTGTGCTTCTGGCAACCACCAATCTGTTCTCTGCATCCATGAGCTATATATATATATACATATATATATATATATATGTTACATATATATATATATATGTTAACTTCCACATATAAGAGAGATTATACGGTATTTGTCTTTATCTGTCTGCCTCATTTCACTTAGCATAATACCCTCAGGGTCCACCCATGTTGTCACAAATGGCAAGATTTCATTCTTTTTTATGGCTGAATAATATTCTATTGTATATATATATATATGCGCCAGAATTTCTTTATCTATTCATCCATTGATGGACACAGCTTGTTTCCATATCTTGGATATTGTAAATAATGCTGCAATGAACATGGAGGTGCAGATATCTTTTTGAATTAGTGTTTTCATTTTCTTTGGATAAATACCCAAAAGTGGAATTGCTGAATTATATGATAGTTTTATTTTTAATTTTTTCAGGAACCTCCATACTGTCTTCCATTGTGTCTGCACCAATTTACATTCTTGGCAAAAGTGCACAAGAGTTGCCTTTTCTCCACATCCTCGCCAACACATGTTATTCTAGTCTTTTTTTTTTTCCTGAGGAAGATTCCCCCTGACCTGACATCTGTTGCCAATCCTCCTCACTTTTTGCTTGAGGAAGATTAGCCCTGAGCTAACATCTGTGACAATCTTCCTCCATTTTTTTTTGTATGTGGGACACTGCCACAGCATGGCTATTGAGTGGAGTAGGTCCACACCTGGGATGCAAACTCGTGAACCTGGGCTGCTGAAGCTGAATGAGTGAGCAGAACTTTAACCACTCAGTCATGGGGCTGGCCCCTAGTCTTTTTGATAAAAGCTGTTCTAACAGGTGTGAGGTGATATCTCCTTGTGGTTTTGATTTGCACTTCCCAGATAATACATGATATTGAGCACCTTTTCATGTACCTGTTAGCCATCTGTATGTCTTCGGAAAAATGTCTGTTCATATCTTCAGGCCATTTTTTAATCAGATTGTTTGATTTTTTTGCTATTGAGTTTTACAAGTTTTTTGTATATTTTGGATATTAGCTCCTTATCAGATATATGATTTGCAAATATTTTCTCTGCTTCAGTAGACTTTTCATTCTGTTGATGATTTCCTTTGCTGTGTAGAAGCTTTTTAGATTAATGTAGTCCCACTTGTTTATTTTTGCTTTTGTTGCTTTTGTTTTTGGTGTCAGATTAAAAAATCATTGCCAAGACCTATGTCAAGGAATTTACCACCTATGTTTTCTTCTAGGAGTTTTATGGTTTCAGGTCTCACATTCAAGTCTTTAATCCATTTTGAGTTACTTTTGGTGTATGGTGTAAGATAGTGGTCCAGTTTCATTCTTTTGCATATGGCCATCCAATTTTCCCAACACCATTTATTAAAGAGACTGTCCTCTCCCCATTGTATATTCTTGGCTTTTTTTCTTGTAAAGTAGTTGACCAGAAGAGTGGGTTTATTTCTGGGCTCTCTATGACATTCTGTTGATCTATGTGTCTGTTTTTATGCCAATACCATGCTGTTTTAATTACTATAGTTTTGTTATATAGTTTGAAATCAGAGAGTGTGATGCTTCCAGCTTTGTTGTTGTTGTTCTTCTTCTTTTTTTTGGTGAGGAAGATTGCCCCTGAGCTAACATCTGTGCCTGTCTTCCCCTATTTTGTATGTGGGATGCCGCCAAAGCATGGCCTGAGAGCAGGTGTGTAGGTCCACACCCAGGATCCAAACCTGCAAACTCCAGGCCACTGAAGTAGAGTGCGTGAACTTAACCACTGTGCCACCAGGCTGGCCCCCAGCTTTGTTTTTTCTCAAGACTGCTTTGGTTATTCAGGGTCTTTTATGGTTCCATACAAATTTTAGGACTGTTTTATTTCTGTTAAAACTGTCATTGGAATTTTGATAGGGATTGCTTCTAATCTGTATAGTGCATTGAGTGGTATGGACATTTTAACAGTATTAGTTCTTTCAATCCATGAGCGTGGAATACGGAATATCTTTCCATTTATTTGTGTCTTCTTTAATTTCTTTCATTAAGATCTTATAGTTTTCAATACACAAGTCATTCACCTCCTTGGCTAAATTTATTCATAGGTATTTTATTCTTTTTGATGCTGTTGTAAATGGTATTGTTTTCTTTATTTCTCTTTCTGATAGTTTGTTATTAGTGTATAGAAATGCAACAGACTTTTGTGTATTGGTTTGCATCCTGCAACTTTACTGAATTTGCTTATTAGTTCTAAAAGTTTCCTGATGGAGTATTTAGGGTTTTCTATATATAATATTATGTCATCTGCAAATAGGGACAATTTTATTTCTTATTTTCCTATTTGGAGGCCTTTTATTTCTTTTTCTTGTCTGATTGCTGTTGAATAAAAGTGGTGAGAATGAGCATCCTTGTCTTCTTCCTGATCTTAGAAGAAAATCTTTCAGCTTTTCACCTTTGAGAATGATGTTAGCTGTGGGTGACATATATGGCCTTTGTTATGTTGGCGTATGTTCCCTCTATATCCTCTTTGTTGAGAGTTTTTATCATAAATGGATGTTGAATTTTGTCAAATGCTTTTTCTGCAGCTATTCAGATGATCGTGTGATTTTTATCCTTCATTTTGTTAATGTGGTGTATCATCTTGACTGATTTGCAGATGTTGAGCCATCCTTGCATCTCCGGAATAAATACTACTTGATCATGTTGTATGATCCTTTTAATGTATTGTTGAATTCAATTTACTAATATTTTGTTGAGGATTTGCATTTTTGTTCATCAGGGATAATGGCCTGTAATTTTCTTTTCTTGTGGCATTCTTGTCTGATTGTAGCTACACTTATATTAAACAAAATAAACTTTAAAACAAAGACTGTAATAAGAGACAAAGAAAGGTGTTACATAATGATAAAGGGGTCAATCTAAGAAAAAGATATGACCTTTGTAAATATTTATGTGCCCAACATAGGAGCACCTAAATATATGAAGCAAATACTAACAGACATAAAGGGAGAAATAGACAGCAATACAATAATTGTAGGGGACTTTAATACCTCACTTACATCAATGGGTAGATCAGCCAGACAGGAAATCAATAAGGACATTGGCCTTAAATAGATCAGATGGACTTAATAAATATTTACAGAACATTCCATCCAAAACCAACAGAATACATATTCTTCTCCAGTGCACAGGAAACATTTTCCAAGATAGATCATATGTTAGGCCACAAAACAAGTCTTTATAAATTTAAGAGAATTGAAATCATATCAAGTATCTTTTCTGAATACAGTGGTGTGAAACTAGAATTTAATTACATGAAGAAAACTGGAAAATTCACAAATACATGGAAATTAAATAACATGCTACTTGGGGCCGGCCAGGTGGCGCAGCGGTTTAGTTCGCGCTTGGCAGCCCAGTGTTCGCGAGTTCGGATCCCGGGCGCCTGCTGATGCACCGCTTGTCAACCATGCCGTGGCGGCATCCCATATAAAGTAGAGGAAGATGGGCACGGATGTTAGCCCAGGGCCAGTCTTCCTCAGCAAAAAGAGGAGGATTGGCAACGGATGTTAGCTCAGGGCTGGTCTTCCTCACACACACACAAAAAATACCCTGAGACAAATGAAATGTTAGCTGTGGGTGACATATATGGCCTTTGTTATGTTGGCATATGTTCCCTTTATATCCTCTTTGTCGAGAGTTTTTATCATAAATGGATGTTGAAACATAACATACTAAAATTTATGGAATGCAGCAAAAGCAGTTCTAACAGAAAAGTTCACAGCAATAAATGCCTACCTCCAGAAACAAGAAAAGTGTCAAATAAACAACCTAACTTTACACCTTGAGAAACTAGAAAAGAAGAACCAATGAAGCCCACAGTTAGTAGAAGGAAAGAAATAACAAAGATTAGAGCAGAAATAAATGAAATAGAGATTAAAAAGACAATGGAAATCATCAATGAACCTAAGACCTGGTTCTTTAAAAAGGTAAACAAAATTGACGAACCTTTAGCTCAACTCACCAAGAAAAAAAGAGACAGGACTCAAATAAAATCAGAAATGAAAGAGGAGATGATACAACCGATACTGCAGAAATACAAAGGATCATAAGACACTACTATGAACAATTTTATGCTAACAAATTCAACAACCTAGAAGAAATGGATAAATTCCTAGAAAGGCACAACCTACCAAGACTGAATCATGATGAAGTAGAAAATCTGAACAGACCAATTACCAGTAAGGAGATTGAATCAATAATCAAAAACCTCCCAACAGACAAAAGTCCAGGACCAGATGGCTTCACTGGTAAATTCTACCAAATATTCAAAGGAGAATTAATACCAATCCTTCTCAATCTCTTCCAAAAATAGAAGAGGAGGGAACTCTTCCAAACTCATTTCACAGAGTTTAGAGTTTAGGTAGGCTGACAAGTTAACATTGTGAAATATATAATAGAAGTACCCAGGATGCTTCCAGATGCAGAGAGGTAGAACAGAGGTCACACCTTGGGGGTGTTAGGGAAGACTTCCCAAAGAAGCTCATTGCTGAGGCAAATACATTCAGCAAATATTTATTAATCCCCCACATCAAGCACTGCTCTAAGTCTGGGAATATAGCAGTGAACAAAGCAAGAAGAAAGTCCTGCCCTCGAAGAGCTTACATTCTAGAAGAATACCCAGAGGAAAGTTTGCCAGATGAACAATCTAGAAAGAAAACAAGCAATATATCTTAAATGGTTAATTATGTACAAGTGAGTATAGTTTAGGCACCAGGAAAATCTGGCTGGCTGTGTAATCTCTGTCCTATTCAAAGCATGTTGAGAACACGTTGAAATTTCCTGCCTTTGTATACAGAGGGGTGACTTCTTCCAAACCTGGGAATGGGGCCCAGAATCCATTCACAGCTTAGGGGCCCCTGCCATAATAAATACACACACACACGCATGGGATGGGCCATTAACATGGTGACCAACACTCTGGTCTTGACATCCCCATTGTGATAATGTCCCTTTGCCAGAAGGAGGAATACAAGGAGAGATTCTACCCAACTCCTACTCTCAAGAGCATATTTTCTGGTGATAAAAGGGAGATAGAACTTCCTGGTGGTAAAAGGGAGGTAGAACTTATACAGGGTGCTTTTCAAAGAGATGATACACGGTAGCATGTGTGTCCTTTTTTTCAGAGCAATGGTTATAGATATTCACGTGGATAAATTTACTTGACCGTTTCAAAGGACTCTTGAAAGGAGAAGGACGGTGATGTGCCACTGGGTGGAATGATCCCTGTGACCCTGCCATTCACTGAAAAATATACTATTTTGATTTAATTCTAAATGTATTGTGTTGCAGTAATCTTCTATTCATGTCTTTAGTTCTCCTGCATTTGTTTGTTGCTCATAGCAGTGTTTCTTAAGGCCTGCATGACTCCTCTGTGAATCCAGAAATACCATGTAATGTTAACCAGTCCAGATGAATTAGACATGGTGGGAGAATCAAATTAAATAGATGTATTTATTAGTTAAGATAACGTGAGCCACTGTAGCAGATAAACGCAGAAATCTCAAAGGCTTCAGTTTCTCATTTATGTAAAGATCCAAATAAGTGTTTCTTAATTGCTGGGGTGGTGGGGTTTGGGTGGAGTGCCTTGCTTCACAAAGTTGTTCAGGGACCTAGGTTGACAGCGTGTATCCAAAGCATGGCTTCCAAGGTCATCATAGGCATTGGCGTCCAGCCGGCTGATGGGAGAAGAGAGAAAGTAAAGAAAGCATACCCACTTTTTCACCTTCTGTACTGGGAAGTGACTCACATCTTCCGTTGGCAAGAGCTAGTCCTATGATTCCACCATGAGGAAATGAAGTCCCTGCCTGTGAAACCCCTTCCTAGCAAGAACTACACAATGGAAAAGGAGCAGAAATCTTTCATTCTATTGGAACATCTAGTCATTCCTGCCACAACTTATATTTTCTGCTTCGACAGTATAATTTTTTTTTTTTTATTTTGTGAGGAAGACCAGCCCTGAACTAACATCCGTTGCTAATCCTCCTCTTTTTGCTGAGGAAGACTGGCCCTGGGCTAACGTCGGTGCCCATCTTCCTCTACTTTATGTGGGATGCCTCCACAGCACGGCTGACAAGCAGTGCGTCGGCGGGCGCCCAGGATCCTTGGCGAACCTGGGGCTGCCAAGTGCGAATTAAATCGCTGTGCCACTGGGCCGCCCTCCTTTGACAGTATAATTTAGAAAAGTAATAGGTTGTCATAAGGTGACCAATGAAATGTAAGATTTTAAATATGAGATTCTAGCATTGAGTTTTGGTGAGCAAATTACTACAACTTTAAAAAATATTTTGGAATAATTTTAGATTTATAGAAAAGTTGCAGATATAGCACAGAGCATTCCCACCCACTTGACCCAGTTTCCCCTAATATTAACATCTTACATAACCATGGTACATTTGTCAAAACTAAGAAATTAACATTGACACATTACCATTAACGAAGCTATAAGCTTTATTCAGATTTCACCAGTTTTCCCACAAAGGTCTTTTCTGTTCCAGGATCCAATCTGGGATACCATATTGCATTTAGATGTCGTCTTCTTTGTCCTCTCTAGTCTGTGATAGTTTCTCAGTCTTTCCTTGTTTTTCATGACTTTGACACTTTTGAAAGTACTAATCAGGTGTATTATAGAATGCCCCTCAATTTGCGTTTGTCTTGTTTTCTCACAATTAGACTGGGGATATGGGTTTTGGGGAAAATACACAGAGGTAAAATACCTTCTCATCACATCATATTATGATACCTTATGATATCAATATACAGAATATCAATTTATTACTGGTGATGACTCTGATCATCTGGTTAAAGTGGTGTCTGCCAGATTTCTTCTCTGTAAAAATATTTTATTTCCCTTTCCTTACTCTAGTCTTCAGAAGCAAGTCACTAAGCTCATTCCACATTCAAGGAGAGGGGATGCTGCAACTTTTAGAATAGAGAAATAATTGAGGTTATTGCTACCTGTGAATAAAAGTATATAGAATAAGTAAAGACATGGTGAGGGAAATGGAATTACCAATGCTAATTTTTATACTTTTTTATCTGGTATGAAAGAATTGAGTAATGACAAGTGACCAAGTTACTGAACTGTGAATTTTTTAAACTTATTTATTTATTTTTATTGATGTCTTAATAGTTTACAACATTGTGGGGTTTTAGTTGTACATTATTATTTGTCCATCACCATGTGGATGCATCCCTTCACCCCTTGTGCCCACCCCCCAGCCTCCTTCCCCTTGGTAACCACCAACCAGTTCTCTCTGTCCGTGTGTTCACTTATATTCTACATATGAGTGAAGTCATGCGGTGTCTGTCCTTCTTTCTCTGGCTTATTTCACTTAACATAATACCCTCTAGGTCCATCCATGTTGTTGCAAATGGGACAATTCTGTCTCTTCTTATGGCTGAGTAGTATTCCATTCTATATATATACCACATCTTCTTTAACCAATCACCCGTCGAGGGACACTTGGTTTGCTTCCACTTCTTGGCTATAGTGAATAATGCTGCAATGAACATAGGGGTGCATACGCCTCTTGTGATGGTTGATTTCATGTCCATTGGGTAGATGCCCAAGAGTGGGATTGCTGGATCATAAGGTATTTCTATTTTTAATTTTTGAGGAATCTCCATACTGTTTTCCATAGAGGCTGCACCAGTTTGCATTCCCACCAGCAGTGAATGAGGGTTCCCATTTCTCCACAACCTCTCCAGCATTTGTTGTTTTTTGTGTTGGTGATTATAGCCATTCTAACGGGTGTCAGGTGATATCTTAGTGTGGTTTTGATTTGCATTTCCCTGATGATTAGTGATGTTGAACATCTTTTAATGTGTCTATTGGCCATCTGTATCTCTTCCTTGGAAAAATGTCTGTTCATATCCTCTGCCCATTTTTTGATCGGGTTGTTTGTTTTTTGTTGCTCAGTTGTATGCATTCTTTATATATCACGGAGATTAATCCTTTGTCAGATAAACAATTTGTGAATATTTTCTCCCAGCTGGTGGGTTGTCTATTCATTTTGATCCTGGTTTCATTTGCCTTGTAGAAGCTCTGTAGTCTGTTGAAGCCCCACTTGTTTATTTTTTCTTTTGTTTCCCTTGTCCGAGTAGACATGGAATCTGAAAGGACCCCTTTATGACCAATGTCAATTAGTGTACTGCCTATATTTTCTTCCAGGAGTTTTATAGTTTCAGGTCCTTAATCCATTTTGAATTGATTTTTGTATATGTCAATAGCAGATGGTCTACTTTCATTCTTTTGCATGTTGCTGTCCAATTTTCCCAGCACCATTTATTGAAGAGACTTCCCTTTCTCCGTTGTATGTTCTTTGCTCCTTTGTCGAAGATGAGCTGTCCATAGGTGTGTGGTTGAACTGTGAATTTTTAAAAGGTGCTTTTGCAAGAAAGATGACAATTTATTCCTAATAAAAGAAATGGACCTAATGAAATGTCCCAGCTTCTGCTTCTACTCACGTTGGACTAGGAAATTCAGACAACAGAATGAGGAGTTACTGGGCCAAGATCTCCAAAGAGAACAGAAATCTGGAGAAGTGAGCCCAGCTCTGGGGCTGTTTTTGCCTGGGGGTGTGTGCTTGTCAGCAGATGCCACTGAGCAGGGCTTTCAGATCCTTTATAGGTGGGGGCCAGGGGAAGAAGCCTGGGAGGCCAGGGTTGTGGGGCCTAAGTAAGGGTGAACAAGAAATAACCAGCCCTCGTGCATACCGCAAGTCTGGCTTCAAGGTATCTGAGTGGTACAGAAAACCTGAAGCCCGGGGCCAGACTGGTGGCATAGCGGTTAAGTTTGCGCGCTCCGCTTTGGTGGCCCAGGGTATGTGGGTTTGGATCCTGGGCACAGACCTTTGCATGGCTCATCAAACCATGCTGTGGTGGGGTCCCATATACAAAGTAGAGTAGGATGGGCACAGACGTTAGCTCAGGGCCAATCTCCTTTACCTAAAAAAGAAAACCTCAAGCCCTAAAATGGGTCCAGATGACGCAGAATAGCCAGTTTCCCCAGGGCTGGCAAGAAATAAGCAAAATACTCTCTGGAGAAAGACAATATCATTCAAGACCTAAAATTATTTCTAAAAATAATTTTTCAAGTACAGTGTCTAATAATCAATCCAGGATATGTGTTGCCTTAAAGTGGGAACTCTAGGGATGTGAAAACACACTTTAAGAGGGGAACAAAAAGACTGCAGTTTGAGTTTGTAAAATTATCATGACCTGGTAGAAGAAATAAACAAGCCTCTCATGCAAATTTAGCATATGCAGATCCAGATTTACAAAAAGGATACATTATGGTGTAATTTACAAGAGGACTCATGATATATTTCAAAGTTGGTATCATTTACAAAAATGAATTTATACTCAGTTTTCTAGGAATAGGACCCATTGAACAACTGGGTACCTGGGATATAGAGACATCATAAAGGGAATGTGATAAATCAACTAATATAGGAAATATTAGTTGTGGCTACATGTAAGAGAAAACTCCCCAAATAATAGTGTTTAAGTAAGATGGAAGTTTATTTCTCTTTCACTTAAAAGAAGCTCATAGCTAGGCAATCCAGGGCTGCCTTAGCAGCTCCATGATGCCAGCAGGGACTCCAGCACCCATCTTTTTGCTCCACTATCCTCACCATGGCTTCTCTCTTCAAGGTTGGTGACTGCATACTCCAACATGGCTGCTGGAGTCCAGTCACCCCATCATGTTCCAAGTCAGCTTCCCTTATGCAGCCTTCTAATATCACATAACACTTCTTATTACATGCCATAGGTCAGAACCAAGTCTCATGACCACCCCTAGCTGCAAGGGAAGCTGAGAAATCTAATCCTTAGAATGTGTTCACTCCAAATTAGGGATTTATTACTGAGGAGGAAGGGGAAATGGATGCTGCATTGGGTAACTAGTGATCTCTATCACAACAATGCAATAAAGAATTGATAGCTTTAAAAGGAAGTATAAGTTAAAATCTCAAGTATTAGTTTATAGCTACTGTATTAGATAACATTAAAAATACAGAAATGTGGGGCCAGCCCTATGGCCTAGTGATTAAAGTTCTGCACACTCTGTGTCGGCAGCCTGGGTTCGTGGGTTTGGATCCCCGGTGTGGACCTACACCACTTGTCAGCCATGCTGTGGCGGTGACCCAAATACAAAGTAGAGGAAGATTGGCACAGATGTTGGCTCAGGGCTAATCTTCCTTAAGCAAAAAAAAAAAAAAAAAAGAGGAAGATTGGCAGTGGATGTTAGCTCAGGGCCAATCTTCCTCAGGGAAAAAAAAATACAAAAAAGGAGGTGATACATGGTGAAACTGAAACACTAATGTTATCGGAAGCGATGAAATTGAAACAAGACTTTTAAACAATTTAGGATGTTTACAGGGATTTAAAAATATTCATATTATCCTTTGGCAGAGCAATCCCACTCACGGAAATTTACCTAAAGGAAAAAGTAATATAGGAAAAACTAAAATGTTTGTAGAATATTATTTATAATAGAGAAATAACTGGATAAGCATAAACGTTTACCATTGGGGGCAGTGAAGTAAATTAGAGTTCATTAATTCAGTGGACGAATATAGATGAATTAATTAAAAAGTGGTAATTCGAAGATTGTAACAACATGGAGCAGATATTTGATATATAAAGATAATCAAGCCACAAATTTGTAACTATAATTTGATTTTGAATATTCCTATGAGTAAGAACCAAACAGAAACTAAGAAACTGAGAAAGTTGACTTGTTGGTAGGAAGTTATGCATGCCTCTCAATTATTTATGTTGTTATACAAAATTGTGCAAGTTTTTCAAATTGCATAAATCTATCCATGCATAAATACGTACACATATACAAAAATACAAAGATAAAAGATAACTACAGATATTTTAAGGAGTTTCCTTCTGTAATTCTGGAGTTCGAGGAATTAGAAGAATAAGACAGTTCCTCACAATGGTTAGGGTCACAGGCTTTTGAGTCAGATAGACGTGGATTCAAATTCTGCATCTCTAGTCATTGGCTGCATGGCCTTGAGCCTCAGTTTCCTCACCTATAAAAAGAGGATGATACCTGAGCTTTGGTGTGAAGATTATTTAGATCAGGAAGCATACTGCCTTTCAATAAATGGTGGCCACCAAGGAAGAATGACTTCATCCTCAAAAGGACAGTCCGTTGAGACCCTTACTTTGAGTCAGTGTGACTTCCTTTGAGAGAGAGGAAGTCAGGAATCATTTCAAGGAGAGAAGCACAACTTTTATTAAATATCCCAAAGATACCCACAGCAGGGGAGGAAAAATATTTTCTTCTTGTGCTCTTCTGGGTTCTCTGCTGGGTCTCTGTTAAAAGACAAATTAACAAGAGAAAAACAAACAAGTTTATTCATATGTATATCATCAATACATGGGAGAAACTCAGGGATGAGTAACTGAAAGAGGTGGCTAGAGCTTGGATATATATAACATCCTAAGAAAGGAAGAATAAATTTGCACAGAAATGACAGGACAAAGGAATATATTTTGAGGTGACATATTCGGATTTCCTTCACCAGTAAGATTGTTTTCCAGGACTTTTGAATTTCTTACCATATAAACTTTTCTATTCCAAACAGAGAGGATGTTATAAAATCCATGGTATTGAAAACTTTTAGAAGGGAAAGCAGCACAGTGCTTCTCAGGGCTGCTTGACACCATAGGTACGTATATTCGGTTAGTTATAGTTATATACCTGTTTTAATATATAAATGTATACATATCTTAAACAACAAAATACCTATTGCCATTATAGTCAGACTATTCTTGTAATTATGTTTGTGTTAACGTGATTAACCAATGGGATTGCTTAAGGGAATTAATTACGTAAGCAACAGAAAGATAAGGTGAATTCCATTTAATGTCATAATTCCTCTGCCTCAGGGAGGGTTTTTAAAATCAGTTGAATCAGTAGCAGAGTAGGAAAAAAGAAAGGGGAGGGGATGGAGAAAGGGAAGGAAGACCAGGGAAGAGAATGGATTTCAGAACACAGAAACCTAGGTGGAGATGTACAATGCACCACAGTGGATGACAGCTTTTATGATGTTTTAAAAGCCTTAAAGCTTCCCCTTTATTCAACATGGTGGTCACCCCCCACCCCCACCTCGTAGCCACAATGATCTTCTGAAATACAAGTCTGTCCATGTTCCTACACTCTCCTCATTACCAAAATCAAAATCAAAACTAAAACCAAAACACCAGGATTCTCAGCAGGGCTCTGAATACATGGGCTCTTTGCCCACCTCTCCATTCTCTGCCTTATACTTATTTGAATGCTTTTCTAGTTCCAGAAAAACAAGCAATTTCCTTGTTGATGCATTTTCTCCTGCTGTTTCCTTGCCCTGGAATGCTAGTCTCACCTTTCTTTGCCTGGTGAACAATCCTGTACTTTCAAAACTAATATCATCTGTGAGGAAATCTTCCCTGGTTCTTCATCTGCACACCGGCCCCTACCTTTCAGCTCTGTGCAGATCTCTATTTTATTTTTTTATCTTTTCCTATTTAATATTCCATACGATTTTATTTTATTTTGATGTCAGTCTCCTAGACCCCATGGAACTATTTAATGTTTGGATCCTGCACCCTAGCAGGGTGTGGCACCCAAGAAATGTTTATACGGCTGAAATGAACCCACGCTGGGTCACCAATGAGCCAGTGACCTCGGCCACGTACCTGGGATCAGAATCCCTAAGCTACACCTCAGAATCACCATGCTTGCAAGCGCCTCCTGAACACAAATCCGTTTTGCAGGGTTAGAAATGTATGAAGTCACCATTATTCACCTTAGGTCATGGCTTCAAGCCTGGGCTAACCCGGATCCGTGAGAGGAGAAAGCAAAATCTAATTTCTAGGAAATAAATTCTCCAAGTCCGCTCTGGTGGAAAGCAGAAGTGTGGGCAGCTTAAGGAGCCGTCCAGGCTCGGGTGGAGCTCAGTCCCACCCCGACTTCCACCTGCCCCTATACACTCTTGGTTTTCAGGTGGACACTATCCAGGTGGGTGCCACATCGGTGCCCGGTGACCTAGCGAACGTCACCTAACACTCTGCCCCCACCCCTGCAGCAGGAGCAGCTGCAGCAGCAGCGCGGCGGGATGGGGTGGATGTCACCACACGGTGGCCACCCTCTGCCCCGCGATGCGCGGGCGGCAGGACTTCGGAGGGGAAGTCCTCGGAGTTCGAGGCCTGGTACCCCGGAAACCCCGGGGGAAGGAGGGGCCGGAGGAGTTCATTCGTTTCTCCGGAGTTGTGCAAGAGCAGGGCGGCCGGGCGGGCTGGGACCGCCAGGGCGGGCATCCCCGCGGCGCCCCCAGCGCAGCCCGCCGGCGCCGACCCTCCCACCCCGCAGAGTCCGAACCAAAAGCGAAAGGAGCCTGGCAGCTGCAGCCCAGTGGCCCCGGCGTCGCGTCCGCGGGGAAGTCGCCGCGCGCCTCCAAGCCGATCGGGCCGCCGCTTTGTGACTTCACTCATTTCGCAACAAGCCCGGGCCGCCCGCGCCCCACCCACCCGGCCCGCCGCCTCGCCGCCCGCTGCCTCGCTCCGCTCTCCGCTCCCTCCCGCCGGGCCGGGCCTGCCCCGCCGTCGCGGAGCCTCTGGTCTGGCCGCCCGTGGCCGTGCGCGCCGTGGCCGCCGCCTGGCGGGCCAGCACGTGCGCGGCCCCCGCCTCCCGGCAGCCCGGGGCAGCCCCGCGCCCCGGCCCCTCTGAGCGCAGCGCCCTCCCGGCGGCGGCGCGATGCTGTGCTTCCTGAGGGGAATGGCCTTCGTCCCCTTCCTTCTGGTGACCTGGTCGTCCGCCGCCTTCATCATCTCCTACGTGGTCGCGGTGCTCTCCGGGCACGTCAACCCCTTCCTCCCCTACATCAGGTGAGGGGCAGGGTGGGCGGCAGGACCCGGGACCAGGCAGAGGCACCACAGGGGAGCGCTGCGGCTGCAGAGGGGAGGTGTCCAGACCCAGCTGGAGCATCTTGTGGAAAGACCGAGGTCTGACAGTGAGGACAGGGTGCTCCTGGCAATCCCGGGATGTATAGGGAGGCAGGGGGTACAGAAGTGAGCAGTTCTGACTTTACCCTAAACACTGGACAGAGTGGCATCAGCAGGGGATCAGGACAGAGTGTAGAACTTTCCAACTGGGTATGGGACAGAATCCCTGGAAGCCACTTCTTTGGCGATATTGAAACAAGGATGGATCCTGTGGATGCCACTTATTGAGTGTGTGAGAGGCAGATCCAGGTGTGTGCTAAAACAGCTCACATATTTCACTTCCGCTTCCCAACATCTTCGTGAAGTCGATGTCTGGCTTATTTTTCATGCAAGGAAACTAAGTTTAAGCAGATGTTGAAATACCATCAATGTGACACTGATAGCACAGCTAGGAAATGGTGGGAGCAGAATTCACACCCAGATCCGTCCCATACCAAAAGCAACACTGTGCTACCTCCAGATCTTTGGGAGTGCCGCTTAAGCTCTTCTGGATGGAGATCCCCAAGATTCCTCTGGGTACTGTGCCCCCAAAGTGACAGCCCTCAAATTGTCAACAACTTGTGACCTCTCTTGTGTTGTCATTATATTGTTTTGTTTGTCACGAGTGTCGGCCTCTTCCTTTCTTGAGGATTGTTTCATCAGTGCGTGGGATGTGTGTCCGGATTCTCTTTATGTGGCTCCCAGCTCTGTGCCGTGCCATGGAATGGGCATTCCTTAAACATTAGAACTATCTGTCCTTATCCAAGTGGTGTGACCCCACTGGATCTATATTCGTTGGTGAGGGGATGATAAAATTGGTGATTCCCAAGGTTTGTTACCGCTTTGTGATTGTAGGGATTTTAGAGACTGTAGGGCCTCTCCCTCCTGTAGCCATCTTGCCTGATGGGCAATGTTGTCTAATGTTTTTTGTGGATGAGGAAGGGGAAATGTACGTGAGACAAGAGGGGACTAGAGTTTAAAGATGCAAGGAAGAGAGCAATATGGAGAATAGTGCACAGAAGCAAATCTCTGGTAATGATGGTGATTTACACCCACACAAGAAGAAGAGTTCCGCGCATCAGGGAGATTTTCCCATCAGGCCTTGTGCTTCTGCAGAAACCTGGGCTTGGCTTGTCATGGCTCATCTCAGTCCAAAGTGCCACTGTCTCCCTTCGCTCAATTCTGAAGTGGGGTGGATCCTCTTAGACGTGTGTAAAAAGGAAGAGCTTCTCTCTCTGTAAGGCTTTTTCTCTGTGTGTGAGGAAGATTAGCCTTTAGCTAACATCTGCTGCCAATCCCCCTCTTTTTGCTGAGGAAGACCGGCCCTGAGCTAACCTCCGTGCCCATCTTCCTCTACTTTATATGGGACGCCTGCCACAGCATGGCTTGATGGGAGGTGTGTAGGTCCACACCCAGAATCTGAACCTGCGAACCCCAGGCCACTGGAGCAGAGCGTGCGAACTTAACCCCTACGCCACCAGGCCAGCTCCCCTGTAATGCTCTTTATTGAGAAAATAGTAGCTGTGTTTGTCCCAGATCTGAAGGTCAGGGACAGCTAATATTTGATACGCGTTGGCCAGGTGGTCAAAGGCAGGCTTTGAGTCTCTGGAGAGGTGTCTAATGTAGTTATGATTAATATCACCCCAAGGTGAACTTGAATTGGAAGACATTCAGAGATGGGGAAATTAGCTGACAAGATGAACCACTTGTGAAATGCTCAAATCACAGACATTCTAAGGAAAAGATTTTAAATTTAACAGGGAAAAGAAGCCTTAAGGAAGAGCAGAATTATAGGAGAAAAAGGCATGAGATTATCCTCTTGTTGCCAGGAGCCATCGGCCTACAAACAACAAACACGTGTATTGCTTGCCCACATGTGTCTGGGGCTTGTCGGTTGTCTTTTCTCTCTGCTTAGGGAGCAGCTGGAACACTGGATAGCCTCTGCCTGTCCTAGAAAACTAAGTCACTGGCGTAGGGGCAAGATATAGACAAGAACAAGGCATCAGGAAGCGATGGGAGAAACGCCACATTTATCCATTTGACCCAGAAATGTTTGACCTTATCTCGTGTAACTCATCTCTGCTCTCAGTGCCTTCCTACACTCCCTCCACGTCCCTCCAACCACACTGGCCTCCTTCCTGTGTCTTGAACACGTCAGGCACACCTTTTCCTCGTGGCCTTTGCACAGGCTATTCCTCTGCCAGAATGCTCTTCCTGCAGGCTTTCTCCCTTACCTCCTCCTTTGTTCAGATATCTCCGTGAGGCCTGCCCTGAGCACCCTGTTTAAAATGTCACCCTAATGCTCCTATCTACCATATCCAGTCTTATTCACCATAGTGCCTATCATCTTCTAACAAACCATACGATTTACTTATTTGTTATGTTGATTATCTGCCTTCCCTTGTTGGAATGTAAGACCCATGAAGGCTCTCAGTATTTGTTGAATGAGTATTTCTTGGACACTCACAATGGGCATTGTTATTCTTCCCCTTGGGCAGGGCAGATCACCTTTGGGGAAGGCTTGATAAGGTCATTGGTGGTTGGTCAGTGATTTGGATGTATTTAGGATGAATCCCCTTTTATGTGATGACTTTATTCCACCAATCTGATGTTCTGATGTTTTTAACAAGTTGAACACTTTAAATAAGAGCCATTGCATTTTGAATAAGAGCCAGAACCCTAGGAGGACCTGTCTCCAGTATGACATTCAAACTCAACTTCCTTGTCAGATATTTTCTTCTAACATTGTTATTCATCAGTATATTGGATAAACGGCCAAATACTGTTTAGACATATGGAAAGATGCTCAACCTCATGAATGGAATAAAAATTCAGATTAAAACTCATTGATGCCATTTTTCATCTACTGGATTGGCAGAAACTGAAATGTTTGATAACACACTCTATTGGTGAGACTTTGGGGAAACAGGCTTTCATATGTTGCTGGTGGGAATGTGAATTGATTCAATCTCTATGAAGGGACTTTGGCGTTAGCTATCAAAATGGCAAAAATATATACCTGCAAGGTTGCTCACAGCATTGCTTTTAATAACAAAAGGTTGGAAACAATACAAATGTCCATCAGTAGAGGACTGGCTAAATAAATACGGTTTATCCAAAGAAAACCTCAGACGAAAGTTCTCTATGCATAGAATACTCTCTTTAATACATTGATATGGAAAAATCTCTGATACATTGTTACATGGAAAAAAGCAAAATGTAGAACGAAATATGCTACCTTTAGTGGGGATGGGCGGGTGGAGGGAATAATAGTATACATTTGTATTTGCTTGCATAAAGAAACTAATAAAAGTGGTTTCTTATGAGGCAAAGAGGAGGTCATGGTCAGCCAGACCTTAAGAGATGAGAAATATGAGTGGGCATTAGAATTTTCCTGCCATATTTTTTTAAAATTAATATTTTTATTTTGAGATTATTGTAGATTTACATACAGTTATAAAAAATAATAAAGAAAGATCCTATGTATCTCTTACTCAGTTTCTCCCAAAGGCAGCATCTTGCAAACCTGGTATTCCTTTTTGTATACACTTACTTTTTTAGCCAAATGGATGGGTTTCCTATCAGAAACTTAAATTAGAAACATGGGATTCAGACAGCCACTAAATTTAACAGATTGGAATATCATAGTGCAATGTTTCTGTATTATTAAACCATTAATGCAAGAATGTCAAAACCAAGGACAAATAAAATTTAACCTCAAAGGATTAGTTTCGATTTTTACAAAGCCACACCCACATTCTTGAGCACCATCATGCTTAATTTGTTATATTTTCTCTGTGACCAAATCCCTCAGGCTATCTTGAATTAACTTTACTTATGAACTTCTCCTAGTTGATCAGCCACTCTCTTTTATATCTTCTTCAGCTTGTGGCTCATGCTCCCAGAATATTCTGTTTCCCTTTACTTTTAAAGCTTTGCCAATTTTGCAGCCTGGTTGCTTTTTATTATTAGACTAGTCTCACTTTCTGTGCAAGTACTGTTTGCTGGATAGATTGTGGTCTTTTGCCATTCTCATTGTTTCTCTCTGTGACCACAAATCTTGCTTAGTATTTGGTGGCAGAAAATTGGGTCATCTAGAATTAAGCTACCTTTAAAGGGGGACCAAAATGCTATAGTAAACAAAATAAAAGAGGTTGGGTCTCTAACTCCAAAAATGAATCTAAAAATTAGGGAAATTATTTTATCTTTCATTTAGTTAGGTTGTAATCAATTGTGTGCAATTTCTTATAATGAACAGAATTCATTGTAATGAGCACTTCTTATAATGAACAAGACAAAATGAAAAGACAAAATCCTTATAATGAACAAAAAGCTTAAAATCATTCAGACGCTGATTTTTTAAGGGAGGGATACATACTTTTTCCAGTACAATTTTATGATTGCATGATGTCAAGTCCTTGATTTCCCATTTGTCTATTGAAGGAGGATAAGAAGAGGCTCATTTTTGTAGAAATGTTTTATGACTTCAATTTCCCCAATGATTGTTCTTAATCTGTGTGTAAGGATATTGATCTTGTTTATTGTCTGTCTCTCACACAAAATTTAAGTTCCATGAGGGTAGAGATTTAGGGCTTGTTCACTGCTGCATCCCCAGCGTTTGTCACAGTGCCAGACCATAGTAGGTGCTTAGTAAATATTGGTTGAATGCTGACCCAGATAATTTACACCAGATGGGCCTGTTTTATTTATTATGCCTGTTCTATTAATCTTGTCAGCTTCTCTTCAATGGTTAACTGATTCTGCCAGCGCTCCCTGTTCGTTAACTCTGGTAGTGATTCCAGCTCTTCACTGACACCATTTCTATTGGCTTCGTGAAATTCTCCATGTTTTACAAGATTTGCATCCTCACTTTGTAGTCACTTGTTGAATGTTTACAACATTTGATAATCATACTGAGAGGGAACATAGTGTGGTGGATAGGGGAACAGCTTTGGAGCAGAGAACTTTGGATAGAATTCAACTCCACCTTGTGCCCCACGTATAGGACTTTGAACAAATTGCTTGACTTCTCTTTGCTTCTCTATGGGTTAATAATCGCATCTCCCTCATGAATTAACATGTGAACTCCCCTTAGGACTCATAAACACCGGGTCCAAGAACAGAATAAGTTCTCGGTAAGCATTTGCTATTAGTATTATCAAGGGATCAGTCCACATTGGTCTGGATAGATGCCAGCGTTAAGTAGGAAAGGACCTTTGGTTGAAGGCTAATTTTGTAAGTGATAGGTTTATTTGTAAATATAGCAGAAGCTTTCTTAACCAGCCTCAACTTAACCAACTTCCTGGGTTAACTGATAATCTCGTTCTCAGTGTTCTCATTCTCATTCTCTGACAAATACAGTTGTCCCTCGGTATCCTCAAGGGATTAGTTCCAGGACCCTGTGGATGCCAAAATCCGTGGATGCTCAAGTCCCTGTGTAAAATGGCAGAGTATTTGCATATAACCTACGCATATCTCGTATACTTTAAATCATCTCTAGGTTACTTATAATACCTAATACAATGTAAATGCTATAGAAATAGTTGTTATACTGTATAGTTTAGGGAATAATGACAAGAAAAAAAAGTGTGTGCATGTTCAGTACAGACGCAAAATCAGGCCTTTCACCCGTTGTTGGTTGAATCCGTGGATACGGAACCGCAGATCTGGAGGGCCGACTGTACGCTCACTGAAGCCACTGGTCCCTGAAAACCCCTCCCAATGGTGGCCACTTCCTGGGCTGCTTGCTGTCTTCTCTCACTGGTTTCTTTGTATGCTATGTATTTAGTGCCAGCTGCGTTTTTCTTCCCAACTATGTTTATGCCAGTTGTACTTTTTTTATTGTAATTGTGTGATTTGACTCAATATACATATAGACTGTTGATCTGTGACTGCAAAAAGAGAAAGAGAATTGTAATTTTTAAGAAAACTCAGTTGGATGCTTTGGAAAGATTCAAAAGACACAGTTGTCAAAAAATTACAGTCTTATTTAGTAGTGGTTATGGCAAACGTAAAGATTTACAAAACTGATAAAAAACCGGAAGGATTCTGCACTCAGATTGCTTCAAAAGTGTCTGTAAGATTTTCCCTCCACTTTAAAGAAACCAAAGCTGGAAATGATATGATTCAGAGTAGATGTGGTTTACATGCCAGGAAGACGTACAGTGGACTTGTACTCATGTAACTGCTTTGGCCTACATCAACAGGTAGGCAAATGAATGTACCTACATTTATATGTTTGTGGTGCGTACATATCCACATAGTTTTCAGTGACTTCCTGCTTAAACCAACTTTCTTGATTACTGACTACATTGAATTTCAGACAGTGGTGACTTTTGCTTCCTTGTTCAATCGTAACAGTGGAGGCCGGGATAATAAATAATCAGGTAATGAGGTCTATGTGTCTAGAGGCACATATTCTGGTGTGATGTTAATGACACTTCAGTCTACAGTTCAGTGATTATTACCTCATAGTATCTCTAAGCCACAGTGTCAGAAGGACAAAATGACAGGTATGCCATTTAAAACTTTTAGCTAGAAAAGTATCATCTTTGAAATGATAATTTATAGTTTAATATTTTCTTCAAGAAAGCATTACCCAAATGAGTTAATTCTAAGAAAAGCATAATAAGAAAATTGAAGATAAACTTTTGCAGCTCAAAAATTAATTGAGGTGATGGATGCAGTGTTGCTTGCCTTCTGAGTCAATTGTAAATATATAATTTCTCCTCTGTTTAAATTTCCCACTGTCATTTGATAATATAAAATTATTTTTTTCATTGAATTAAATAAAATTGTGAATATTTTTCTTCTTCTTTGCTTATTCCTACTTTTAAAAAGGCAGCAGAGCATTGCTCAAAAGTCTTGACTGGTGCAGGTTTGACAACTTTTAAATATGAGGGCTCAATTGCAACTTAAAAAAGAAGAGTTGCTCCCCTTAACAGTCATCTTTACCTGATAGTAATTGCATTTTGGTCCATCAAGAACATGCATTGTAGAGTTATTACATGCCAAGGACAACTAATGGCTCCAGAAGGAATAGCTGATGTGAACCTGGCTGTAGACATACAATACTGTAAACTCACATGGAAATGATATGTAATCATGAAAAGAAACGTAACACAGCATAGCAGAGAAGAATTCCTAAGTTGCGTTCATTGAAATTAGACAGCTCTGGATGTATGGCTTGGCTTCCCCATTTACAATCTATGTGACCAAGGGCAAGTTACTTTTCTAAGACTCAATTTCCTTATCTTTAAGATGGTGATAATAAGTACTTTCCTTATAATGTTGTGAAGACCAAATAAGATGTGTCTGGCTGAGTGTAAGTGCTGAGGAAATGCTATTTTTTTTTTCTTTTGTAATATTAGCAGATGTCATCCAAACAGGGATGGTTTCTAGAGATTCCCCTCAAAAAACTTCCAGAATCTGAGCTCTTTTCACCTCCCCCCTCATTACCACCCTGGTCTGAGCCACTATCATCTCTTGACAAACTACTGAAATAGCTTCTTAACAGTCTACCTGGCTCACGCTTGCCCCTCTACAGTCTTTTCCCAACATCCTGTAAAAACATCAGTCAACTTCATATCACTTCCCTGCTTTCAGCCCTCAACGGCTTCCCATCAAGCTTAGGGCTCTCTGTGACCCCTCCCCCATATGCACACACACGTCCTTGCTCATTCCCCTCTAGCCACACCTGCTTCCTTGCACTTCCTCTACCATATTGCCACCTTAAGCTTTTGGCTTTGCTGTTCTCTCTGCTTGTAATTTTCCTGGCCCAAATATTCCACTTCATTCGGGTCTCTGTTCAAGTACCCTTTCCAGATTGCCCTGTCTCAAGTAGGCGACTCACCTCTCTCTCTCCTCTTATCCAGCTTTCCTTTTCTTCACAGCATTCATCACTCCTAGACTATTTTTATTGCCCCCCACAAAAATATACATTCCATGAAGGAGGGGCTTTTTCTCTTTTATATACCCCTGCATTCACTATGCCTCCAGAATTGCCCGTTACATAGAAGGCAATTGGTAACGAAGTGTTGAATCAATGAATCCTTGCATCTTTTGTTAGATATTAAGCTTTGAATGTAGTGAATTATCTTTTCATCTTTCATCTATCACCTCCCGACTCTTAGGAGGTGCTTAACAATTTTTTTAAAATGTTGTATGAGTGAAGAAAGAAGGAACTCAGACTGATAGAGAGAGGGCAAATTGCATGTGAGTAGTGTGAGAAAAGAGCAAGTTGTTTGCACTGATGAGTAGGAATTCTTTTCAAGTTTAAAAATAGTTGATATAGCTATACAGTACCTCACACTCTAGAATAGTCATCATCAAGTGAAGCTACCAAAAAGTTAGCCCTAATAATTAAAAGTATTTAATAAAATGTAATGACTTTTTGTTATTATACTTACCCCTTTTAAATATTGTGAAGATAAAGGAAGTAATAGTCTCTTTTTACTGGGGCACTAAGTGTTTTTAGGTTCTATGTCCCTATTAATCTTTCAAGCCGTGGGCCTAGGATTTTAGGGCAATCTGATGAACCTTAGTCTGGACACACAGATAATTTTGCATCTTGTCGGCATCTTGGTCCCCCCGATGACTCCAGGCTTTGAAGTAATGGAATCACATGTATCCATAGATTTAAAGAACAGCATTCGACCAAGCTTATATTGTCATGTACGTGTTCTTTGGATTGTTTTCATTCTTTTGAGCATCAAGTGATTGTGCAGTGGTTTAACATCATAAATTAGCTTGGAGAAGGATGTTAGGCAAAGAACTTGGAATTTTCCATGATAAACTTAACTTGTAGAAATGTAAATACATGAAATACAGACATAAACTGATTTCCTAGGCGCAACCTACCCTAGAAACAACTGTGTACACATAACAGCCTCAACAACATCTAAGCTACATGCAAATCAACAGTTAGTTTCTATCCTGGTTGCAGTTTCCAGGAAATGCCTCATTTACAATGAGGCAAATGAGGAGGTGGATGGGACTGGGCAGGGGCCGGAACCATATTCCTTAAGCCACATGGTACAGAATCATGTGGTGGGAGTTGGGTGGGAAGACTACTTCTGCCAGATTGGGAGGTAACTGATTTCACCTCTCACTCATTCTCCAGTTTCCTGAATCAGGCACCCAAGTATAGCTGTGCCAACCAAATGCTACTACCTCTGCCTTTGCACAATGAGATCATTTAGTTTGAGCTTAAAAATAAAAAATAAAAAATAAAAAGAGGCCACTCACAAGGTCTCTTGGTACCCCCTTGGTGTTATGCTCGTTTGGATTCTAACATCAGGCAGAAGATGTGATGCAAAATTTATGATGTAACATATGTATTAGCTCAGAGACTGAAAGCCTTAAAAGAGAGACTTTAATTTTTATTAACAATAATAAGAACCATTATGATTCTTAAAAGTTCTTAGAAGTGTCCACATTTTCATTTGCTGCTTGGAAAGTTTCCTTGAAATATTCTTGAGCAAAATTTCACCAAATATAATTAGGTACCACTTTGTCACTTAGTGGAAATAAATCACAAACTGACCATTGTAACCTGATAGAGTGGGGAATTTGTGACCCAGATTATGTCTGACACATAGTAAGTAGGTGTCCCAGAAATATTTTGTTGATGAGCAGAGAAGTTTTACAGTTATTTTTGGAGCCAAATAAAAATAATTTTTAAAGATGCTTGCATTTAATCAAACAACTAGGTATGAATGCAATGCATTAATATTTTCCCCAATTTTTGTAGTATTGACACTGCCTATGTTGTAGTGCTAAGTGTAGGAATGTAGGCCCATTGGTACTCATGCACTGATGACGGGTGTTGTAGACTCAGTAATCCTGAAAGAATATCCGAGTTACCATGGAAGTGAATATTTGTCAAAGATGGTTTACAATTCAATTATGGCATTTGAAAGCTATGAGGTCTTGCCTAGTTTACACCTTCCTCGAATACAACGAAGGCATGATGGTAATTCTCATTACCATCGTGGTTCATTCTTATGGCGTGCTGGAGCCAGCTGGTATGTGCTCCTGAGAGCCAACAGTGTGCGTTTCTTCTTAACTCCATGTTCAGTGACCTACATTTTGGTAGCTTGAATTTCGACATGTTGGGAGTATTTACACCATGAAAATTGACCTATGGTACAAATCAGGCTGCCGTCAGAGCTAATTGTTAAACATTTGCCAGCACTCAGTGTTTGTTCTCCACTCCCACCTCCAGTCGTTCTAATTGCTTTGTTCCTTGCTTGCTGTTAGAGCACAGTGGGGGCAGGAAACCAAGGAGCCAGACGTCTGGATTGGAATATAAATTCCTTTATTTAATGACTCTATGACCTTGAACAACTTATATAACCTCTCTAGGACCCAGTTTCCTCTTTAGTAAAATGAGGTTGATATAGGACCCACCTCAGGGTTGTGAGGATGAAATGAAATGATGTATGGTAAGCACCTAACAGTGCCTGGTACAGAGTAAATGCTCAATAAGTGGTATTTATTAGGTGAATTTTTTTTTCCCAGTAGTGATAGTCATTCATTCAACAAATACATCTGGAATGGCTATTTGCAAAGCATTTTTGATTCTGCCTATATAGTTTTAAATGTGCATTTAAACAAGAATAAAATACCACCCAGAAATTCTGAGCTTTCAGATCACACATTTGACGTCATGTGGACTGTCCATCTGGGCCCTTGACATATGTCTTGGTTTGCAGTGGACAGATAGTTGCCGAGTTTGGTTATCTTCTAATTTCCTGTTCGAACACTTTTGTCCTCCCAACTACCTATTTCCCTAAATACCCTCCTCACTCTTCCATTTCCTCCCCTTTCTCTACAAACAAGCAAACCATCTTCCCAGCGCAGGCAGATTACTCTCAGATCTGTGGTTATTAGTGCTCTTGCAGGAGTCACCAGGTGGCTGCCTTTTTATGCTCTGAGGCCAAGAATAGAAGGCTTGATTTCCCTGTGAGCATTAATCTTCTGGCAGAAGTGCTGTCCAAGGCTTCAAGTTCTCTCTACCTTCTTCCCGTCACTGGTTTCCATCCCTCCTCTCGCCCACTCAGCACCACGCCATGCTCAGAAGAGCATCCCGCACATTGGGCACCCTTCTCCACCTCAGCCTTCCTTTAATGAGAAAAATGGTTATTTGTAGGAAAAACAGTAATGTTAAATTCTGAACCCTTCAGATTCTTACAGGTGCAAGTGAACTGAGATTGAAATAATTAAGAATAGAGGCCTTTGTTGTAAGGGGAGTATTAACCTCTTTCTACTCTTCAAATACTGAGAGTTCACAAAACTTAAAGCCTCCTGCTTTCTGCACACACAGGCTCCTTGTGGAATTCTTCAAACACTTTGAAGTGCATCTTTTCAGCGTGATCAATTTTTCAGTAGTGCTTAAATTTCAGAGCTGTTTTTAAATGTGGAAACACTCAAGACAAGTGTGAGTTGTTTCATGTTGGCAGCTCTTTTGCTGTCAATTTTATTTTTGTTTATTTATTTATTTTTGTGAGGAAGACAAGCCCTGAGCTAACATCCGTTGCAAATCCTCTTTTTTTTTTTTTTTGCTGAGGAAGATTGGCCCTGGGCTAACATCTGTGCCCATCTTCCTCTACTTTATATGGGAGCCACCACAGCGTGGCTTGATGAGCAGTGCATGGGTCCACGCCCAAGATCCGAACCTGGGAACCTTGGGCAGCTGAGCGGAGCGCATGAACATAACCACTATGCCACTGGGCCTGCCATCAATTTTAAACTGTTGCTTTATGTGAGCAGCTTGAAAATATAACAATTTAAACTCTGGTATTAATGTATAGAAAACAGAACATGTCAAACAATACCTTCCAGCTCACTTAACTAATTAATTGATAGACTGCACCTGAAATTTTTTTTCCTGGGAAAGATTGGCCCTGAGCAAACATCTGTTGCCAATCTTCTTCTTTTTTTCTTTTGCCTCGCCAAAGTTCCATGCACAGGTGAATATTCTAGTTGTAAGTCCTTCTAGTTCTCCTATGTGAGCTCCCACCACAACATTGCTACTGACAGATGAGTCGTTTGGTTCTGCGACTGGGAACTGAACCTGGGCCACCAAAGTGGAGTGCACTGAACTTTAACAATTAGACCATCAGGACTGGCTCAGAAAAATATGTTTTATAGAAACTATTTTTTGTGAAAATAATTTATCACCATTAATATACCCTTGATACCCTATTTTTTTCATGAAGTACTGATAGGCATCAATAATATTGTTCAGCTTCCCATCATTATATTTTCAGGAGTGTAAACTCTTGTGCATAAATCAAATTGTTAAAAAAGATTAAAATTATGTGTTTATGTGTATTTAATATCCCAATAGTAGATTTTTCTTTCTTTCTTTTTTTTTTTTTGTGGGGGAAGACCAGCCCTGAGCTAATATCTGTTGCCAATCCTCCCCTTTTTGCTGAGGAAGACTGGCCCTGGGCTAACATCTGTGTCCATCTTCCTCTACTTTATGTGGGACACCGCCACGGCATGGCTGACAGGCAGTGTGTCCGCGGGTGCCCGGGATCCGAACTCGTGAACCCTGGGCTGCCAAGCACGAACTAAGCTGCTGCGCCACCGGGTGGCCCCCCAATCGTAGATTTTTCAAATGTGATTTTAGACCATTTTTTCCCCCCAAAATAGTCACACTCAATTCTTCACCAAGAATGAACACATATCAAGTTTATCAGGCTCAATTATTTGAGAAACACCATCACCATTCAGTTTAAACCTTTCCTAGCTTTTTACAATGGAAAAAAACAAATGTAATCTCCCATGGTAGAAAAATGAATTTTAGATTTTTCAGCCAAAATGGAAACAGTGTAGAACAAAATCAGGCCAAATCTTTGGAATTTAAAGTGGTGAACACCCAGAAGAAAGACAATATAAAACCCGCCAATTACATGCCTGCCCAGAGGTCTGAACTGAATTCCTTTTTAATAATTTAATAATCTCTTCTCTTTCTTAGTGATACAGGAACTACACCTCCAGAGAGTGGTATTTTTGGATTTATGATAAACTTCTCTGCATTTCTTGGTAAGTACACAATAATTGTTATAAATAAATGAAAAATTCACAATCTCAAGTAAAATAAAATGTTATTTACAGTTTGTGTATAATTTTTAATTGTTATTCTTTAACAGACTTTATTTTTTAGAAAAGTTTTAGGTTCATGGAAAAATTGAGCAAAAGGTAGAAATTTCCCATATATACCCTGCCCTCCTCCCACTACCTCAACCTCCTCCATTATTGACATCCCCCACCAGAGTGGTACATTTGTTACAGCTGATGAACCTACTTGACACATCATGTCACCCAAAGTCCACAGCTGACATTAGGGTTCACTCTTGGTGTATATAATTTTCTAAAAGAACAGCCTTTGCAACTAGAATTGTGCTGTAGTTTGAGAAACAAAAATGACTAGAAATCCAAAGTTATTTATGGCCTCATTATAGAGCTATTCTTCACTTCATCTGGTAATTTGCTACAGGATTTTGAAATGGATTTTAAATGTAATTTGATTTTTTAAGTTGTGATCTATCCAATGCATTTGTGTAACCCAAAGACACCTAATGCATAAGCTAATGTTTCTCAGAGTGTGTTCTGAAGGCAACTTACATGAAAATCATCTGGGGTGCTGGTTAAAATGTATGTTCTGGGGCCACACTGCAGATCTACAATCAGAACTTCTGGGAGTGGGGCCCAAGAATATGCATTGTGAACAATATGCATTGCTGTCTCGGGGACTGGGATACTCACTAAAGCTTGTGAACCACTGACAAAGGTGTTGTCTCACCTGTTAGAGGGGAAAGGAGAAGCAGGGAAGTTTGTCTCCAACTCGGGTATAATTTCTCCTTTTGGTTCCTCAAATGTACCTGAGATAATAGAATACAACCCCCTCATGAGCCAGTTAATGTAATAATTGAAAAACTCAGTCTACTTTGGGGTGATCCAGGTGTACAGAGGTAAGATGCAGGGCTCTTTCTCTTAGTGCTTCCATAAACTCCTACTGATGGAACAATTGGGTGTTTGCCAAGGGCCTTTTGTAACCAGCACTTTCTGTCCCTCTCTACTGGTGCAGGGTGGGAAGGGACAGAGGTGCCAGAAACCCCACTTAGTGACTTGGCATCTTTGGAATTTGTTCATCCTACTTGGTAGAGGGAAAGTTTCACCCCATTACCTATTTGTGGTCTTCTCCTCTCAAGGTTTTGGAGGTGAGCAAGGGGAGTAGAACAGGAGTGAATCAATCTCAGTGCCCTCTTACACCATCCTTGCCCAGAGTCCAGATTTAGAAGACATATTATTTTATCACTGACCAGCGATAAGTGTGGCTTTTTGCTTCTAGGCAAGGCAGAATCTAACGTGAATATCTTCATTTAAAATAGTCTGTGATGAATTATTGGCTTTTAACCTACTTTTTAAAATTCAGCAAAATATTATAGCCATCACACTATGTCAATACACAGAAATCTACTTTATCCTTTTAACGTATGCATGCTGTCCATTTCATGGATGTATTATAATTTATTTAATCAGTCCCTATTGTTAAACACTTACGCTATGTCTGATTTTGCAATTTACAAAACTAAAGTGACATTCTTTTGAATATCTTTGCATATTTATGTGAGTTTTTCTGTATGATAAATTTGCTGACATAAAGAGAATACATATCGAAAATTTTGATAGCTATCCATTTATTCAACCTTCATTTACTAAGTGTCTACTTTGTGATGGGCTCCGTGCTTATGTGTAATGCTGGGGTCACAACAGCAGACAGATAGACAAGGACCCTGCTCTCATGGGGATTACATTTTATTGTCAAATCACTCTCCAAAACATTGAATGGTATTGATTAATTGACTAGCTGTTTGGAAAAATATCCCTTTAGTACCCTCCTCACACCATTCAAAACAAATGGCAATTAAAGAACTAATATGAAAAGCAAAACTATTAGAGGATTAAATTATAGGAAAATATTTTTAAAAATCTTAGGATGGAAAAGCTTATCTACGCTTACACAAAACCCAGAAGCCAACTAAGAAAGAATTGACAGGTCCGAGTAGATAAAATATTACAACATCTAAGTAATGAAAGATACAAGAAACAAAGTGAAAGACAAAGAACAGACCAGAAGAGAATTTGTAATATTTATAGCAGACAGTGAACTAATGCACATAATGTGTAAAAAGCAACCACAGATTAAAAATGGATAGACAAACTTAACAGAAAAATAAGAAAAAAAGTTATAAACATGCAATTCTCACAAGAAGAAATGCAAATGATCAGGAGACATACTGAAACTTGCTCAATCTGTTATGATCAGATAAATCCAAATGAAACCAACAGGTTGCTATTTTTCATTCATTAAATTGGCAATAATTAAAAAGCCAAGGCCATACAGAACTGCTGTCAAATTCTGCTGGTGGGAGCATAAATTGCTACAGTCTTGGAGCAATTTGGAGATATTTCTCAGCATTTTAATTGTGCATTTTTTTTGACCAAGTAATACTACTTCTAGGAATTGGTCTTTCAGAAACACATGGAAGTGTGCCAAAGAATTATACACAAGGATGTTCATTGAGCATTGTTTGTAATAGGAAAAACATAGAAACTGTGGAAATTTATTATTAGGAGAATGATGAAGCAAATATGGCATCTCACTATATACCATGATGAGACCCTTAAACACGATGAAGTAGACCTATTTGTACTGACATGGCAGGATCTCCAAGGTACATTTTTAAGTGAAAAAAGCAAGTCACAGAACAATACATGTACAATAGCATTTATGTGAAAAGGATAACAGCTAAGATGGTGTGTGTGTGTGTATGTGTGTGTGTGTGTGTGTGTGTGTGTGTGTGTGTGTCCATCACACTGGGGAGAGGGTAAGATGCAAAGAGGAAGGATTGGGGTGGTGAGTGGGGAGACTGTTGCAATCAGCAAATTGAAAGTACAAATTTTAAAAAAGCAATATGAAACTGTCTCTGTGTTTTTCATTCTAAAAAATCAAATAATAAACATTCATCCAAGTACCCTTCCTTTTCAGGTGCAGCCACGATGTACACAAGATATAAAATAGTAGAGAAACAAAATCAAACCAGCCACTTCAGCACTCCTGTTTTTAACTTGGTGTCGTTGGTTCTTGGACTGGTGGGATGTATTGGAATGGGCATTGTAGCCAATTTTCAGGTATGACCTGCAGTGTTTTCGGTTATTGGGGGTGATGGAGTAAATGTGTCTGAAGGAGAGAAGCAAGAACTCAAAGGCATGATTGTGACCCCACAGGGGTCTCTGTGCCAGTATAGCTATCAAATAGTTGATGAGTTTACAAAAATTGTGACACTTTGCTTTTTAGAGATAAATCTTTATCATTTGAAAATCAGTCCTGCCTGGTTCTTGGGACAGATGGGGTGCATGTTTGCACGATTATGAGAGAGAGCACGCTTCAAATTGACCTAAGGGCTCTACATTGCTCTGTGTTCTTACTGATATGGTTTGATGTGTTGGGAGAGCTACTTCATCCATTGTAATGATTTCACTAAGAATGTGAAAATATTTGTGTGTGTGCATGTTGATCGATTCTCCTGTTTGAACCTTTGGTGTTCAATTCAAAGAGCGGCGTCTGATCTCTTCCTTTCACAGATGAAGATATAGGTACATAGAGGTGAAATAATTTTCTCAGGGTTACTCAGTTAATTAGTTGCAGAGCCAAAATATGGCCCCACTGGAGCAAATTAACTTATATGATGTCTACTGCAGTCTGCTTGATGTATTCTTACTGTGTCAAGTGTTTGAAAAAATCCTACTCGTTTTATTCTAATTTGTGGATTCCTGTTCATCCCAAGGTCTCTTTCAGGAAGGCATGAGGCCTATTTGTCTGTGGAGAGAATGTTTGATATTTTAAAAATATTTGTTGTATTTCAAATTAATACCAATTATGATAGTACTCACCTCACAGGGTCAGTGCAAGGATTCACCGGGAGAATGTACAATGACCAATGGTCTGTACTTGGCAGCCGTCATCGGTTCGTCATTATAGGCTGACACTACAGAGGTCCTGCTCTCTCCATCGCTGTTGTCTCTTTGTTACAGCAGAAGTTAACCTCAGGAGGACTTTTGGTTCTGCCCAGGAGTCCTCCTTTAACTTTTTTCCCCACTAGAAGAGGGGTGATCTTGTGTGATGCTTTCTTTTTTTCTCTTCTTTCTCTTCAGTTTATTGAATTAAGGGCAAGGTGTGTAAAAGATAGTGATCCTATTCACTCTTTGAGAACTTGGGACACGGCATGTACTTTTCACATATAGGAAATAAACAGGTTGATTTCAAACCTAAAACAGCGACCAGCTCTGGTTGAGTCAAGGCCCATTCATTTGCCTACGAGGAAAAGGAGCTTGCTCCTCAAACAAACTTACAGTCGTAACTCATTGAAAAGTAATTCCTTCTCATAGAATATTTTGAAAATTTGGAGTATAAAAAGAAAAATATACTCATAATTTCATAACTCGGAAATTAACACTATTAATGGGGATATATTTACCTCTTGTCTTTTTTCCCCTGCACACATTATATGTGCAAATGCGTAAATGTATAATGCATAGTATGTATAATTTTTCATTTTATTCTTTCAAATTTATTTTAATTAACACAGCTGACATGAATTACATTTTCATACAAATTAGGAACATACAATAAAAGCAAAATCTCTCTTGACCAGTAGCATAATCACTTTGCTATGTTCAAGTCTTTTATTACCTGTTACAGAATGAGTCTTGTTGCTAAATCTGTTTACAAAAGATCTGGAAATAAATCTCCATTTTAAAACAATTCAAAGTTACGCTCAAATTCTGTCTCATTCATAAATGTAGACCATCCACTGAACTAGAGGAGCATCATCCATTTGGGGGGAGTTGCTCCTGAGATGCCCGTGGCTGTTTGTCAGATGTGAAGTTTGTTATTATCTAGAAAGCAGGCAACCCTGGGCACTTGCCACTTTGCTATCCTTATTTGGAGCAACTCTATACACTGGAGAAAGGTAATTATTGTCACAGAAGGGTGTCAGCCTTCACAGCTGCTAAACTACATGCACACAGCCTAGGGGTGCTGTGTCCTAGTATTGACCTGGGAGGATAATAACCTCAGGCCTCCACCTGTGCGATCTGCTTTCCATCCATTCGCCAGTGTCCACTCCTGCATGAAGTCAGGCAGGCTGTTGTCGGAGAGTCCTCTGTCTGACCTGCTCCACATGGGCCTGTGGAATCGCCTTTTCTGCAATGCACATGGTGGGTGCCGTCTATCAACGGGAGGGACTTTATCATAAAGTGCTCTGGGAAACCCAGTGCTGTGTTGTAAGGGGGGAGGGGGAAGACATCCTTCCTTATATGACACAATATCTTCAGGACAACCTGCAGGGCAGGGATATGGGCCCTAAACTCAGGGCCAACAAGTTTCTGGTTTTGGACATTACAAAAACCATAATTATCAGTGTTTCCTTGTTAACATTGGAAGCTAGAAAAGTGAGAGCCAAATGTGTAGCCTTACTGAAGCAAGTGTCCAGAGCTTCGTGGAGGGCATTTCATGAACTAAATTTGCTTCAGGCTCCATTTACTTTCCTCCCTCATTGTCCCTATCTGGCGAAATAAGACAAACAACGCTGCAGTGCATGGTTGCATGTGACATTTGTCACATGGTAGAGACTCTCTATGACATGTTTTATGATTGTATGCATTTTGTTTTCATAGCAACATTTATTGAGAAATTTCCATGTGACAGACATTTGTGAAAACATTCAATGCTTTAACTCATATAGTTCTAATAACAACGTTAGAAGATAGGTGGTATTATTTTCCTCATTTATCAAGGAGAAATGGAGGGCCAGAGAGGTTAAACCTTACCCAAGATCATATGAGTAATGACAGCCCTTTGAATTGAAGCTGTCTGTCCAGAACCTGTGGGAAAGAGTTGATCTCAAAGCCAGAATGAGGAAATCTCTGTGAGAAAAAAGCGCCCACACAATTCACAGTTCTAGCATCAGAAAGCACAATGGGAAAAAAAAATGAAAAGGGATGGGGAGACCTGGAATGATATAATTTGTCTAGTAGAGGGTGGATATGAATTGTCCAGTGGGGGACAGTATGCACTATATCATGTCCTACCACATTCTTCTCTGAATAACTCAACATGGTAAGTGGAACGGCTGCCATTTTTAAACCACCAAGGGCAGACTTTAGGAAGAAAACTTAGATGGTTAGATAATTGAAGTTTTAGTTCTCTGTAAGGCTTCCATGAAGTGATTACATCTTCACAAAAACCAGAAATAGAATCTTTAACTTCCCTGGGAGCAAAGTGTTTGCCTTGACATTGTTCTTATAAATATATCTTTACAACTTCCTTCCTTTGATATCCTGTAATACGTTTTCGGCATGCCATGAGCAAACCAACTTGAGCTGTTACCTCAAGAAGAATTAGAGATGTGAGGGCAAGAGGTGGTGGTTTTTCTTGAGTAGGAGTAAATTGCATTTATCAGAAGTTCACAGAGAGCTCTTTCCTGAACCGGTGGGCAGGATGGCTACTTGTTGGTGTGTCCTCACCGATCTCTGTCAATGCTTTACTTTCCCTCAAGAGGTTTCCTTTTTGGGAAAGTCAAGTTTTCCAAGAATTAACCCTCTCAATATTCTAGTTTTCTTGATTTTTACTATCTTTTAAATTAACAAGCAAGTTTCAAAAAAGAGATCCAAAAAGCATGCCAGGTTTTCATCTTATCCTCTATCCAAAATTCATGTCTGATCTAAGAATCATTTTCCTTCTAGAAGACATCTTTGATGAGAGAGTATGTACGCCACAGTGAAAAAGGCACATTACAAATACAACTCCCACTGGACCAAGGGCTTTTTGATCTGGTAATATCAGGTTAATGTGGGGGCCCATCAAGTTTGCAGATTAAGATCCTAAAGGATGTGTTGAATTGGTCAGGGTGGAGGAAGCAAATTCCCTGACAGTCTTAGGGGAGGAATCAAAGTATGTATGTTCAGGATGTTGATTTACTTAGTGTGAAAAGAAAAGGGAGAGTGGAAAGCACGAGGATTCTCAGATTATTCCTGAAAATGATTCATTCGCAGTAGATGCCTTGTCTTTTGTTCATTTTCCCTTTGCCTAAATGTGCCTAATATTCAAGGGGTGAAAAGGATTTATTTTTCTTAATTCTTTTATTATTATTATTATTATTATTGGTTTAATATTTTTTCCACTTTTATTGAGATATCATTGACATATGACGTTGCGTCAGTCCAAGGTGTGCAACGTAGTGATTTGATAAATGTATATATTGTGAAATGATCACCACAAGAAGTTTAGTTAACATCCATCACCTCACATAGTCACAATTTTTTTCTTGTGTTAAGAACTTTTAAGATTTACTCTCTTAGCAACTTTCAAATATACAATACAGTATTGTTAACTATAGTCACCATGCTGTACATTACACCCCCAGACCTTATAACTTGAAGTTTCTACCTTTTGACCACCTTCGCCCATTTCCCCCACCTTTTACCTCCCACCTCTGTCAACTACCAATCTGTTCTTTGAATCTATGAGTTCAGTTTTTTCCTTTTTTTTAATAAATGCATTCATGCATGGGTGGACACTTAGGTTGTTTCCATGTCTTGGCTATTGTGAATAATGCTGCTGCAATGAACATAGGGGTGCATATATCTTTTTGAGACAATGATTTCTTTTCCTTTGGATTATTAATTGGGGTAAAATACATGTAACAAAATTTACCATCTTAAACATTTTTAAGTGTACGGTTCAGTGGTTATTTTTCTTAATTCTTTAAGTACTTAAAGTTATACACACATTTTAAAAGGCGTTGAATGTACTTTATTTTTCATGTATAACTTCCCTAAATCTAGGGAAGGTATCCCATGCTAGGTCTCCTAGGAATACAGGATCTATACCTAATAAATGAGTAATTGATATGCCATGTTTCAGAATGTTAATGCAGCCATATTGGAATATAATGCAAATCAAGTAGTGGATTTTTCCCTATTTTTCTAGGTTTGATACCAAGAAATAAATTTCCTTAGAAAATAAGTTAAAAGTTTTTTTTTAATCTCTTTTTCCCCTGTAAAGACTAAAGATTTAATATCACTTTATTCGTGAACAGTCTGGATGGAGAACATTGTGGTTCTGGGAAAGTCTGTGTGGCCCAGGTCAAAGAAAATTCCTGGAGGAAAGGGTGTGAACAGTGAGTTGGGGCCAGCAGGGGTCTCGGGCCAAAACCAGGCTCTCTTGGACAATACTTTAACTTGTCCCTTTGCAAAGCTTGCATTTTCGAGTTCAAGTGGAGACTCAGTTGTTCAATCTAAACGTCATTGTTACACCAGAAGGCAGGGGCCCCTTGTATATTTGAAAGGAGCCTAAAGTGAATCTCCTTGATCAGTCAGTTATGAGCACGTTTGAGGTCAACACCAGACTTTCCACCTGGACTGGGTGTAGGAGCTGCTTTCTGGTTGAAATGACTGGTTAGAGAATGGTGGGGGCTGGGGACCTGATTTGAAGTTGCCCTTTTGCATCCCAAGTGCACTGTCTTTACTTAGATTTGTGTGTTCATTTGGGGTGGCTTTGGAGGGACAAATAGAGATTATTGGGGAGCAGGGAGCCTAAAAACTCCAAGTCACCCTTGGCAGCTACATGGAACGAGTCGTGTACTTTTATATGAAATTTATCATATAATCTTCACTGCGAACCTGTAAGGCAGAAATTATTATGCCCATTTTACAGATATAAGAGATTGAGGTCACAGAGCCCAGTGGTGGAATTGAGACATTTTTAATCCAGGTCAGCCAGACTCCAAAGCCCACCATACCCAACTCTCCCACCCCTAAGGTGGACGTCACGCTGTCCTTGTCCTGTGTGTCCAAGTTTGCTGTGGAACAACCGAGTGCTTGGCACGCACTTGCATGTTGGAAAGGCTTTTCTCTCGGCAGTCTTCTGCAAGCAGCCACATTTTCCAGGAAGTGGTGGGTGCCTCGGTGACGACCCATGGCTTTGAGTAGCCCAGGGTGAGTGCGAGCTCGGGTCTTGATGTGGCCGGCGGAGTAACACATATCTGTGACTTTCTCTCTAGGAGTTAGCTGTCCCCGTGGTCCACGACGGCGGCGCCCTTTTGGCTTTCGTCTGCGGTGTCGTGTACACGCTCCTGCAATCCATCATCTCTTACAAATCGTGTCCCCAGTGGAACAGACTCTCCACGTGCCACGTACGGCTGGCCATCTCTGCCATTTCCTGCGCCGCCGTCATCCCCAGTATCCTTTTCACATCTGTCAGCGTCCTTACAAGCTTGACACTGCACGCCCCCACCAAAAGCATGAAAAAAGCAAAGGTTAATAGCCGAGTTTCCACATGCTTCAGAAGAACAATTGGGAGAAACGTGTAAATCATTAAGAAAATATCTCAACATTGTCTGGTTGGATCAAAAGAATCTTTGGGGAAAAGAATTGTGTGAAAGGAGAACGGAAGCATGTCAGAACACTTCAGTCTCTGTTTACTTTCCTTCCACAGGGTCGGTTTCACGAGCCATGTGAAAATATTTATTTTTCTTTGTAGTGCTTGGTTAAAGACACCAAATATTGATCTTGTCCTTAAAGTAATAGTCCTGTGGAGTCCCAAGAGGCTAGACTTTCCCGTCTCCCCGCACGTAGGTGATTAATAGTTTGGTCTACTCATCCTTATTAAGAGGTTTTGAAAAGCTCTATATCATTTATTTCTAAGTCAATTAAAATACACTTAGTCTTTTCTTTTTATCACTGATTTTTCAAAATGAAATTTCATTTCCCTTTCTAATTCAACAATGGGAAAAGAAAATATGAATTTGTACATGCTTGTAGATTCTGGTTTAGAGGAAATGAAAGCTTGTTCTTTCTCCCTCTCTCTCTTTCTTTCTAGATGTATTTAACAAAGAAAATAAAAAAGCTGTGGTCTTTAAGGGCTGGAATATTCCCCATCTTTCGAAATACCATCTGCAGTCATATGAGAGAAAGCTGTAGAGTCATTAAAAAATGGTGATTACTGTCGGATTGTAGGAAAATAGGAACTATTGAATTAGCAGCAATTTTGCTAGTCTGGGTTGGGTGGTGGTATAAAGCGAGTGAGCTTGAGTGAAAACCCACTAAGTGCTTCTAAATATTAAACTTTGTATTTCTCTCTTAAAATAGAAGCTATACAAAATGCAAAGTTTCAGTATGGTTTGGGGTTTTGTTTTCTTCATCTTAGGGCAGGAATTTTATTTTATTTTATTTTTTTGATGAGGAAGATTGTCCCTGAGCTAACACCTGTGCCAATCTTCTTCCACTTTACATGAGACACCGCCACAGCATGGCTTGATGAGCGGTGTGCAGGTCTGTGCCTGGGGTCGGAACCCGCAAATCCCGGGCCGCCGAAGCAGAGCACCGAACTTAACCGCTACGCTACCGGGCTGGCCCCAGGGAAGGAAATTTTTAATTACACAATTACAGAGGAACCAAATCCTAGTATTGAGAAATTTAACAACAAAATACATACCTCTATTTCTAAGATAGTTCCTTTTCAGTTTCCTTGTCCTATTTGTGGTTGAAGACATTTGTGTTTTCTCTTCAAATATCTCTCCTTAAAACTTTTAGCTTGGGTTAGTTGTAAAATTCACAGTAGAAGTGTTTGTAGTGTTAAAAGCAAAGTTTGTGCAGGAAACCTTTCCTTGCTTCCAACTTTGGGGATAGATTTCTAGATACTAGAATCAGAGAGTTTTAGCAGAATAAACATTTTGGGCCTCAGAGTTTCCCACACTAATAGTTTCCATTTCTGGAAGGTTCTTATGAGCCATGCCAAGACGTAGCATCCCCATACCAAACAGATTGTGTCCCTGCATCAAATTAACTCAGATTCATCCGTTTGAAAAAGTCTTTTGTCTTAAACATCAGCAGGGTATTTATATTTCCTTACAAAGATTTCAAAGCTCTTTAAAATGCCCTCATTTCTCCTTACTGTAATATTTCTGTGAAATGGCCTCATTTGACTACTGAAAAAACTGAGTCATGGAGCGAGGCAGTTGTAGAATCATGCTTCTAAGCCCTCCCTTCTAAACTATCCATATTTCACCCAGCTTCCTCAGCTTTCAAAAGCCTTCACAAAACACTAACGACACAAAGTCCAGCTTCCTTTGCTTGTGTGGGGGATCGGAATTGGCCACCTCAAAATATCTATTGTCTCTGAAGGAGGCTTTGACCCCCCCCCCCCCCCCCCCCCCCCCCCGCCAACTGTCTAAAGGGATTTGGGATGGAAGGCCTGTCCCCGGGACGGGCCATCACCTTGGATACCTCTGGGTATTGATAGACTGAGAGGGTCTTTGCTACACCTATTCTTATCAAAGTTCTGTTTACCAAACATTTAAATTTTAAGGGAAATCTCCATTTGTAAAAGTATCTCCTCTGTACTGGGAAGAGGGGAGGATGACCTCATCTCTAGAAACTTGTCAGTGTGGAAGGCGAGGACTTAAATCTGCATCATAACATTACTGTGCCTTTCTGGTTATCTCCCACAGCTGACCCAACCCCCAATATCCTTGTTTGTCTATTTAAGAGGAGAATCTTTGCCATTTTGTTGAGAGATACTCAGTTTCCCTGAGTCTCTCCCATGTATACATGTTATAAAGCTTTGTTTGATTTTCTCCTGCTATTCAGCCTCATGTCAATTTAATTTGTAGCCCACCCAGAAAGGACCCAGAATGGGAAGAGAATGCTCTTTCTTCCCTTCACTTGAGACACATGGTTTGAGACTGCCTATTTTTTCAACCTCGTTTTTACACTTTCTCCCCTAGACTTGGCTGTTTCCTGCTCTCTGCTTTTGCCTCATGCCCTTCTCCCTGGCTGGGTTATCCTCCTCCACCTTGTCTTTCTAGAGCTGAGCTTTCCGTCCAATAGGGTAGCCAGTAGCCACATGTGGTCATTGAATGCTTGAAACGTGGCTCATCCGCATTGAAATGTGCTGCATTAAAACACACACCAGATTTCAAAGACTTTATTAAAAAAAAAAGAATGCAAAAATCTCAATTTTTATATTATTATGTGTTAAAATGATAATATTTTTGATATATTGGGTTAAATGAGATATTATTAAAACTAATTTCATTTGGTTCTTTTTAGTTTTTTTGAAATGTGACCACTACAGTAGAAAATTTGCAGTGACACATGTGGCTGGCATTATATTTCTGTGGGACAGAGCTGCTCTAGAGAGCTCCTGGGACCTCCCAGGTTAGATTGAGCTCAATCAGTGAAGCCTTCCTGACACCCCAAACCCCATTCTGCTCTGAATTAATAGTTTTCCATCTGACTCATCACTGTGCCCTGTTCTTTTCTCTCACGTGGCACATTCCCTGGGCTTCATCCGTCAAGACTGGGATGTTTCTGGAGGTGAGACCAAATGTTTCACCAGGGTTTTTTCCCTGCCTCCCCCACCTCCTCCTACAGCCTGGTACCTGGTGCCCAGAAGATGGAACTAAAGAACAAAAAATGAAATGATTAGGAGCTTGAAAACTATTAGGAACAGAAGTATGGTAATGAAATCTTCTATGCTTTCTATTTCTTCTATTTTGAAAAACTGAGAAGCGTTAAGCATTGCAAAATAGGAGGGGTGGGGGCAGGGAGAGGAGGTGCTGACCCCAAATTCAGAGGAGGCTCTAAACTTGGCCTTGACTCAGCACTTCGAATTCCTAACTTTTTGTGAAAGCCTTTTTAGAGCATCTCGTTTCTCTCTAGCTCTCTCTTTTGCCTTCTAAATTCAATCAGAATGGTTGTCACCGCCCTTGTGCAGGCAGTATTGTCCACAGAGGGCAGTCACCTCAGTCCCTGGCATTATTAGGCTGCCTCTCAGGGTTTGTCATTCACCCCAAAAGTCAGACGTAGGAAGTTTCTCTTTGATTTGTAAAACCTTTTGGGCCTGGGAAGAAGGGCTCCACTTATACCCAATTACTCAACAAAAATCTGTTTTTTAAAGATAATAGTTTGAATTTTAAAGATAATAGTTTCTGTATATGAGCCTTGGTACTTTGTAATGCTTTGGTACTTTGAAATATTAAAGTACTTTAAAGCTGTTGCCTTGAGAATACTATTTTAGAGGGAAAAAAATTTTTTTTCTTTTTGTGAGGAAGACCAGCCCTGAGCTAACATCCGTTGCCAATCCTCCTCTTTTTGCTGAGGAAGACTGGCCCTGGGCTAACATCCGTGCCCATCTTCTGCTACTTTATATGGGACGCCACTATGGCATGGGTGACAAGCAGCGTGTCAGCGGGCGACCGGGATCCGAACCTGTGAACCCCGGGCTGCCAAAGCGCAAACTAAACCGCTGCGCCAGCCCCATAGAGAAAAAATATTTTTATTCAATATTTTTATTTTGGGAAAATATATTTTAGGGAAAAAGTACTCAAAAAATAGCCATCTTGGACTGCTGTATCAGTCATTTTGACCAAATTTAAATAACTAGTGTAACACTGAGAAACACGCAGGGATGAGCAAAATGTAGCCACAGATTAAAATTTTGTTATATATAGCTGAAAAATTATTGCTAAGGAGTGACTGTATTTCCATGCTGTAATTTAACTGCTGTCACAAACGAACTTAAGGTTTGAGACTATAAGAAGCTAATATAACTTGGTTTGATTGCAGAATTGTTGGTATTAACATTTTTTTATTGTGTTAAAATACACGTAAAATTTACCATCTTAACCATTTTTAAGTGTATGGTTCAGTGGTATAAAATACATTCACATTGTTGTGCAGCCAGCACCACCGTCCATTCCCATAATTCTTTTCATCTTGTAAAACTGAAAATCTATATCCGTTAAACAATAACTCCTCATTCTTCCCTCCCTCTAGTCCCTGGCAAACACCATTCTACTTTCTGTCTCTATGATTTTGACTGCTCTAAGTATCTCATAAAAGTGGAATCATGCAGTATTTATCTTTTCATGCCTGGCTTATTTCACTAAGTATAATGTCCTCAAGGTTCATCTGTGTTCTAGCATATTGCAGAATTTCCTTCCTTTTTAAGGCTGAATAATATTCTATTGTATGTATATACCATATTTTGTTTATCCATTCATCAAGGGACACTTGGGTTGCTTCCACATTTTAGCTATTGTGAATAAAGCTGCTATGAATGTGGGTATACAAATATCTTTTTTGAGTCCCTGCTTTCAGTTCTTTTGGTTGTATACCCAGAAGTAGAATTGCTTGGTCATGTGGTAATTCTATTTTTAATGTTTTGAGGAACCTCCAGACTGTTTTCCACAGCAGCTGCACAATTTTACATTCCCACCCCCAGTGCACAATAGTTCCAATTTCTCCACATCCTCACCAACACTTGTTGTTTTCTGTTTTTTTTGATAGTAGCCATCCTACTGGGCGTGAGTTGGAGCATTTTAACACTGTGTAATGATTCTATTATTCGAAGAATAGTCTAGTCTTAACCTTAAAGGACCTATTTTCTTCTGTAGTTTCCCTAACAGTTTCCTGTTTTTAGTGATTGCCTGTGCTTCACTAATTTCTATAACCAAGCTGGAGTGGAATCCAAAAGAAAAGGTAAGATTTAAGTCATTTTGAATCTGATTGTTGAACCCGGTTATGTGAGACTGTGGCTGGGTGAAACCTGGAAAGGATCACTGCCATTTCTTAGAACAGGTTGCAAAATATGGAGTAAATATGGCATAACATTAACTTACAGTCCAATTATTTGACAATGCCTGTGTTATAATTAGCTATCAGGATAATCCCAAATGGTTCCTGGGATTAGTTTCAAAATTTTGAATTCCTAATTGTCTCTTAAACATTTCAACCATCTGTTAAGTAAAAGAGGTTGGACATTTAATGGTAGGGGAGCAACATGAATGGAGGTCAGAGGAAGCACGGCATGTTAATCAGAGGGGATGAGACCAGCTCCAGCACAGTGGATAGAATGAGAAATAAATGTGGTCAGGGATAAATTTGCAGGGGAGTGGCTTGTGTAAGGCTTTAAGAGGTGGGCAGAGAGGCTCATACTTGACTTAGGTGACCAGAGTAAGCCGCTGAAGGCTTTTGAACGGGAAAGCAAATAAAAAGACTATTACTGGATGAATATTAGTAAAAAGCAACACCTGGGATGGATTGAGGAGGAGAGCTGGGAGTTGCGAAGGCAGGGAGAAGGCGGTTCTACCAGTTCAGATTTCAAATCAAGATTAGCCTAGATTGGAAGTAATAAGGCAAAAACATTTGACAGGCACTGGCAGATGACTAATATGAGAATGAAAGGACTTCATGAATCGAAGATGACTTCCAAGTTTTTGTCTTGGGTGAACCAAAGAATTGGTTCCCATGAACGGGGAGAGATAAGGTCCCTAACAGGAACAAATGGTTTCATAGGGGAAGTGGATGGGTTTAGCTTTAGAATTGCTGACTCTGAGGATACAGTGAAACATCAGGGAGAAATGTCCAGTTAGACTCATGGGACTAGACCTCTGGTGGGATTGGCAGCCGTCAGAGCATAGGGTAGAGCGACCAGTGATTTCCAGACCAAACATCAGCACGCATGGAATGGGATGTTTGGAACCGAGATGGACCCATGCATTAGATACTTACAGTAGTGGTTCACCTAGATGCCAGGCAGGAGGATCAAGGGTGCCCCAGGAGAGAACAGAGCTGGTGAGAGAACAGCAGGAGTTTTTTTTCAGAGGGCAAGTGGAGTTACTGATGTTTTTTCAAATGGCAGTTTCAGTAGAATGTTGGCGTTAGAAGCCAATTGCAGGAGGTTAAAGAAATGGTGAGAGGAGTGGTTCATTCATTCAGCTATCGATCGAATGTTTGAAAGTGAGAGGAAGGAAGAAATAAGATGGTGGTAGAAGGGACAGCAGGGTCAGAGGAAGGATTTCCCAAGAAGAGAATTCTGGCATGCGATGGAAACCTGCAAGAGACAAGGGGGAGACTGAAGATGCTGAGGAAGAGAATGACAGGACATTAAAAAAAAAAAGTGCTTCCTGAAAGTGAGACCTCACAAGCAGAGTAACCCCAGTGTACTTTACTTTTCAACCACTGGGGGGAGACCTTCCACCACAAATCAAACAGGAATTAGCGGCCTGGATGGGTTCATCTAAGCATATCCCCAGGCAGTTAAAAATCTTTTTTCGTTTCATTTTCTACCTTAAATAAGTGAAAAGTACCTGTTTTTCTACTTACTGCATAAATTACCGTAACACTCTTGTATTATCTTCTGTTCTCAATATCAACAAATGCAAAGGAAACCCTTTACATTAATTCACTGAAGAGATGAATCATTTGGGTACTGCCCCAAACTTGTGGAACTTTAGAGCTTTCACAGCACATTCCTGTGCATCGTCTTACTTGGTCAGGAGGGTGAGAATCATGTCATTGTCTCATTTTACACAGCAAGATTAGAGCTTTGCCTGCACTCACATGCATGTACTGGAGGCGTCTGGACTCCAGTGCACTTTCATTAATATCATGTTAAAGAAATCCCCCCCAATTCTGCTTCTATCTTTATAAACCATCTTCCTTGTTCAGGGATGATATGGGATGGGGTGGATCCCCTGGTGCTGTCACCCAGACGAGGTGGCCTCCATTCTCTACCCCCTAATGAAGGCTGGTCAGGGTCTCCCCATTGTGAGCTGGATGAGAACGGGGGATGGATGTGAACGTCCTTGGGGAGGGGTGGGGTGGTGTCTGTGAGAGTCTGATACCTCTCCGTTACATCTTTGTGGATGAAACTGGATCTAAAAAAACAACTGTCACCCTGGAACCAACCTGAAATCCAGCACGTTTGTTTACTCATACTTGTAACCTATGGCAGAGCAGAAAGTAAAGGAGGGAAAAAATAGGTCATTATTTGAAATCAGGGAGGGTGACTCGACAGTCCACAGGCCTAATTTGGCATGTGACTAAAGTCAGAATGCAGACCTGCATTTTTTACTTAGATGGTGTTTAAAAATGCTTTTAAAGTAGTATACAGCATTTAAAAATCAGGAGATCACACACACATACATATACACATGCTCGCTGGGGGGCTTTTTAACATCTATCTCAAAGCAACACTGGGGTCATATTTTCCCATTTGGTGAAAATGGAAATGAGCTGATAAGGTGTGGGCTCCCCGTCTTCCCTCTCTTTTCAAAACCATCAGTTTAATTTATTTTGAACAATTTCCAGGCCTCTGTAGGCAGCTGACTTTGGGACACCCCCCCGCCCCCATTTAAAGTCATTCTCATTCTTGCCTTCCATTCTCTCATTCCTGCCCCGAAGAAGACAGAGTCAGTTACACATAGATGTCCCATTAGCATTTGCTTTGTAGCTCTCTTTACCTTATAAAGTTAAGCAGAACTATTTTCTGAACTGACATTTTCCATAGTCACAGAGACACACAAAACCCAGTGGTGATAGGCAGGCAATTTCCTCTAGATGCAGACATTTACTCTTTGGAATAACTACATGAACGTTGAATAGATGCTTTTTAAGCGTGCCTTTCAATGTTGGGATTCCCAACAGTGGGAGAGCAAGTCACGGCTTGTATGGAAAGTTCTTTTTTCAGTTGAGTCCAAATTTGCTTCCCAGTCTTGGCCATTTTGTGGTCCTTATTTGCCTTTTGAAGTTATATAGATAAAGTCTGAAAGCCAGGGTATGTGAGAGCTGGAAAGAACTTTCGGGATAATTGCATTCATGTTCTCACTGGGCAGGTGCCTTGATGTCCATTGATGTGGCCTTGCTGACCGTATCTCCCCAAAGCGGGGACTGGTTTATGCTCCCTGGACAGCTTTTTCCTCTGGCCTGACCCGCTCATTATTATTTCAATACATACACTAAAGTGAATCGATTTGGGCTAAATCCTGTTTCTTTGTTATTACTCTTAGGATTATGTATATCATGTAGTGAGTGCGATCTGTGAATGGACAGTGGCCTTTGGTTTTATTTTCTACTTCCTAACGTTCATCCAAGATTTCCAGGTAGGTATTTATCAATTCAAATTTTATATATTGCTGACAATTAGGATTGTTAAAAATCCATAGAAAATTTCTTACATTGAAAAAAATAAGAGCACTATCTTTCTTTCTTTTTACCCTTATGCATTTGAAAAAATATAAGTATCATGCAACTTAGTTATTCTCAAAGGGAAGTATCTTTAACAGCTCTCCCAAACAATGAAAGTTTCATATGTCCTCTGCCATTTGATGCTTATAGTCATATACTCTGGTTATTTTCTTTTTGAGGCAGTCTCACTTGTTCCAAAGAATAGGAAATACGTCTTTTTAAAAAATGAAAGTGTGTTGAAAAATGTTCCCAAGGCAGAGAGAAGGTGGGACCTTATCAGATTTGGCAACAAGGAAAATCTTACATATTGAAACAAGTGAATGATTAACTAAAAGGATATAGAAAGCCAAGAAAATTCTTCAGGACCCAGCTCAAGCTCAGCACAAACCATAGTGAGGTCATGTCTGAGGGGAGGCAAAGCTGTGGGGAGTTTCATAGCTGGCACTGGAATTGTTTACCTTCTTTTAAACCTTTTTTTTTTTTAACACTAGAGTGTCACCCTAAGGATATCCACAGAAATCAATGGTGCCGTTTGAAGAAAGAAGAATCCTATCTCAGTCAATGAAAGTCTCAGGCAATTTCTAGAAGGGGTACAGAGGACAGGCAGGGTTTTAATGCTACCCTGAGTGGAATGCATCTACGGCACATCCAGGACTTGAATTTCATTAAGATTCCCAATGGTTGTACTATTTTCAAAGGTATGTTTTCCTAGAGAATGTGGAACATTTGTGACATTGTAGCAATGTTTTTATAATTTTCCAAGTAGGCACTTTTTTATATTGACATTCATTACAGAAAAGATAAGGTGTTACAGAAAATGGAGAGCTCTTATTTTTGTACAGATTCCGTTTTGTTTTTTTCTGTGTGTGTGAGTGACTTATGGAAATACACTAAATGAGGAATTCACTAAAATGTAAAATCAGGGGATAATCATTTTTAGATTTCATTTTTAGAGAATGAACTGTATAATTTTATATCACAAGGGCATTTATAAAATTCAGTTTATGATGATCATAAAGATTTAGTTAATAAATTAACACTAAGATACTCTGATTTTTAGATGAACTAAGCAAAATGCTTTTACTGAAAGGCCTTATTACCACTATGCACATTAACTCTAAGTGAACACAATCACCTCAGTTTTGAGATTCCGCCCTCCATGGGCCTCCTGCTCACAGGGCCAAAGCCTTTACCCTGCTGCTAACTGGCAGTCAGTCATGGGTTTAATTCAAGGTGGGATGGAGTCATAAAGGCAGCTTAGAAATCAGAAACCCTATAACAACAGAGTAAAAAGGTGGTGAGCCACTAACAGGAAAACTTCACTGGATTCCGGATTGTTGTCTTTGCTCGATGAGCAAGGAGGAAAAATGTGTCTCAGGGAACATTCGTGGAAGGCAGGATTATGGGAAGGAGACTTTTGCTTAATACTAAACCTCAGCAAAACCAACCTGTGAAAAGCATTAAAAATAACATTTATAAAGCCAGCCTTTATTGTTACTGGCATAACTTGATATACAGTCGGACTCAGAAACCGAAACTCAGGTCTCGAATTCATTTTATACCAGTCAACCTGCTGAAAAGAACATAGGTCCGAGGGAGAGAGAGAAAGGAGAGGGTGCAGGGTGCACTTGGTTTGCTCCTCTTTGTAAAGCCTGTGGCGGGATGTGTGCACACTGGACGAAAAGTGAATCATGTCCTTTGGTAAGCAAGACCTACACAGTCTACCTTTTCACCCAATCACGGATGACAAATGTAAAGCAAATCATTCCAGGGGAAGAAGTGGGCCTTGGAATGTTAAGGCTTAGGCTTGAAAGCTGAAGAGATGGAACTCTCCTTCAAGGACCCTCCAGAGCACAAACCCGTGTCTGGCCAAGTGGGTCTAGACCTTGAGGGCATATGCCCGGGGCAGAGCGGCTCACTTGGACAGCCTTGGAGGGAATCTGGGAGTGGTGAGCACATGTGGCTCCTCGATAACAACTTGTTGAGGGAGTGAAGGGGTGAGACTCGGCAGTGGTCAGCTGCCTCTGCAGTGACAAACTGTGTCTCCTCTGAGTGTTCAGCAGCGAGCGGGAACCTGATCACCATTTTTGGGTCTGTTGTAACTTGTCATAATGCCGTGGGCCCCCATTGTAACACTGGAACTGAAAGACTGATTAAAGCTATGTCAAGTGTTCATTATTCTGAAGAGGGGGAGGAATGCATGGTAAAGGTGTCTTTACCGTGGAACCTGTAGTAGATGCATCCATGGTTGGGTCTCACTTGGAACAGAATCAGTGCTCCTCATGGTGCGTTGTCTCCATTTCCACCTCTCTCTGCAAGATTAGACTGGAAGCTCCTTGAGGGCAGAGTATGTGCCTTAATCTTTATCTTTGTAATTCCAGCATTTACCAGGGTGCCTCCTGGTCCACAGTAGGTGCTTAATAAATACTCATTGAGTGCATGAATGAATGCGTGAACTAGTGAAGGAATGCATTACTCTGGTTTACTAGTTAAGTGATAAACAGATGGTCTGTATCACTTAGTAATGTTGACCGTTCTGCTTTGTGTACTGTAAACATTCCAGTTGTCTGGGAGTCACCATACTATGACACCTCTCTTCAACCTGGACAGTTACCACAGACATTGTTACATGGGCTAGACAAAATGGGACACCTGGCTTGGCAAACTGAGAAGGCCAAAAGTCACTCCAGACAATCACATTCAGCTGATTCCATGCAACCTCCAAAGCTGGTCTTATCCCTACTTCAGTGTTATTTCTAATTTCCATGAACTTGCATTTCCTTGGACCTCATGGCTGAAAGAGTAAAATAAAATAAACTATTTCTTTATTTTAGTAATTTGTGTCTCTGTCAAATTATAATTTGTCACCTGGGTACTGCTATGAAGTGTATTTATCCAGGAAACAATTCTAGCTCCAGTTGGATTTTATAAAGGTATAGTTTAAACCTATGTTTTCTTGATTCATGTAGCTTTGCATGTGGGCGTGATGGGTCATCTTTGTAAAGATTCTTGAACATTTTATCAGAAATTTGCATCAGTCAAGACTCTTAGAGTTGAATGCACCGGAATTACAACTCAGATTTGTTGAAGGGAAAAGGGGTACCTGTTGACTCAAGTAACTGAGAAGTCTAGGGGTGGAGCTGGCTTTAGGGATGGCTCGATCCAAAACTGCCACCAGGACGCCATTTATTCTCTCTTCTCTCAGTTCTGCTTTGCTCTCTGTTGGCATCATTCTCAGACAAGCTTTCCCCTGGTGGGAGTGAGATGGCTTCTGGAAGCTCCAGGCCTACAACCTGTCCAGTGGAAAGAGAAGACTTTTCAATGGTTCCAACAGAAACCCAGGAATTGAAACTCATTGTCTCTGATGGGCTGACTTGTGTCACATGCCCATCCTGTAGCCCAGGGAGGTGTGATGCTCTGATTTGGTCAGACCTGAGTCATATGTCCACCTCTGGAGCAGGGAGGGGTCTACACCACCCAAACCACTGGGCTCATGGTAGCTGAAAGTTGTTTCTCAGAAAAAAGGGATGAAAATGGATCTTGGACAGACACAAAGCAGCAGATTCCACTATGGAATTAACGTCCCCCGAACACACACACTAGAAAAGCCAACCTAACTTGTTTCAGAGCAAACCAAATTATACTTCTTGATAACCTTTTCAGGTTAAAAAAAAAGTAACTGTAAGCCATTTAGGTAATAAACACGCCTTCAGTTAACTTCAAAGTTATGTTTATTCTTTTTCAAGCTTTATGTGTTCTTATTTAACCTCTGTGAGATTGCTCAGGCCATTAATTATCACATGTTTCAGATGAGGAAACTAAGCAGAGGGAGGGTCAATGGCCTGCAAGAGGTTCTACTGACAGATGGCAACAGATCCCAGCCTGGGACTCTTGCTTTTCTGATTCCTAATCAAGTGGGTCTTTTTTTTTTAACACTAACACAGAGGATTCCACAGAAATTGCATTTCATAAGCCAAATTAAGTACATCAGTGTTGTGCTGTATTTGGGTTTCCTAACATCCCTTACATGTGGCATTGTCCCACGTTCCCATTTTTTACTCAGTTGGAGACATACTGGTCTGGTGTTTGGGCCTGGAATGAGGAAGGAGGAGTGGGAGGGAGATAAGTGGTATCCCATTCTTCCCACTCCCTGATTCTGGCAAGCCAGTAAGTCCAGCCGTCTCCCCACACACATACTCTTGGTCTGGCTCCGACTGCACTGCATTCTCAAGACCAGAATGTCATGCGTCTGCGTCCCGTCTGTTGCACAAGAGCAACCGCAGCCTCACGTCCTGGAGGAGAAGCTTCTGACTCTCCTTGCTCACCCCCAGCAGATTCATCCTCTAAAATGAAAGGCAGCAGGATGCCAAGCTCATATTGGGGGTGGCGGTGACCTCCAAGATCGATGCTTGGGAAATGCTGAAGGAGATGCCAGCAGTCTGCTTTGTAGTTTGAGCCCCAGTGCCATGAGATGCCTGGTGAGCCTGCGGCGTAGGCGGTCGCTCAGCAATGAGCAATGCTCTGTGCCCTACCATCCCCCAAACCAACTCCACCTCTCGACCCCACCAGTGTGAGCTGATAGCGTCTCTTCTTAACGTCAATAAACCTGAGCTGGATTCCTAGGCTTATACCTATAAGAGACCTGCCTGATACAAAACCCCAAGAGTTCTCATACACAAGACAGTCGACTTCCGTTAGCTGGACTCACCGTTGTTGGGGTGGAAAGATTATTTCTGGGTAAGTGGGGATTCAGCTGCCCCCACTTACAGCCCTTACTCTCTGAGCCATTTGTTCTCACTGAAAAAATTTTGAATCAGTAATATATTTACATGATTCAAAAATCAAAACAATATAAAAAGGTATTCTGTGAAAAGCATTTGTATTTTCCTCTACCCACATTTACTCAATTCATCCCTCTCCTTGTTGATATCCACTTTTTATGAAAATACAAGCAGAAACACACATTTAGAAATGTTTCCTCTTTAACTTCTACCCCATATGTAACATCTGTACAAACAGTTTTGAGCCTTCCTTTTTTGACTAAACAATGTATCTTGGAGATATTTCCTTATCAATATGCAGAGTGCTTCCTCAGTTTTTAGTTTGTTTGTTCTGTTTTATGCCTAAACGTATTCCACTGTATGGTCGTGCCCTCATTGAACAAGTCCCTTATCTGAGGAACAGTCATGTGATTTCCAAACTTTTGTGATTACAATGGCCTCGTACATACATCATTTCACACGTGTGCAAGGAAATCGGTGGGAGAAATTCCCAGCAGTGGGGATGCAGGGTCAAACAGGAACCTCATCAGTCATTTGAAAATACTGTCATCTCGCCTTTAGAAATTTTTGCTTGAGTGGTTTTTGTTGGAAAATCCAACTATTTCACACTTCCTTCTAAACTGGAGATGCTGATTATAAGCTCACCTTTTCTTGGTGACTCCTTCGTTCCTGGACAGGCACAGATGGTGGATTCTGCTGTCAATGGTGTGGGGCAGAGGCCAGCTGGCTGTGTCACTGCTCTTCTATACTCTCCCTCTTCGTTCCCTCTTGTATTTAAACACGTAGGGCGGGGAGGGCGAGGCTGTTTGCTCCCCTCTCAGTGGACAGCAGAGCTCCGCTGTCTTCTCTCTCCTCCCTCTGGCTCATACTCTCCTCCTCTTCATGGTCAAGAGTGTCTTCAGCTCATGTGGGTTTTTCACTGTGACCTTGCACTTTTGTCACTGCCTCTTCTAATCTCGTCTCTTTTCTATCCACTTTCTCTTTTTGGATCTCTTTGATGGGCTGCCATTTCACCTACATGTCCTTATCTTTTGAGAACATTGTGCTTTTGTAGACATCCATCATAAGCCACAGCATTCCCTTTCCCCTTTCTGGCAAACTGGCCCATTACAGAACACCAGGGGGATTCCATAGACCTTTTGATCCTCCCTGACCTTGTAGCTTGGTGGTCAGTGTGGAATGACCCGATGACTGGGGACACCAGCAATGCAGGGGCCACAAGGAGAGAGAGAGAGGAAACTCCAGCTTTGAGAAACTTAAAAAATTTATTTATAAAAAATAGGCTTTAATTTTCCTTAAATGTACCTTTTATGTTATTTTAAAAAAACTAACTTTATTTTTTAGAGCAGTTTTAGGTTCACAGCAAAATTGAGTAGAAAGTACAGAGAGTTCCCATATACCCCCTGCCCCCCCCCCTTGACTACCCACATCTCCACCAGAGCGGTACATTGTTGCAACCGATGAACCTACATGAACACATCATAATCACCCAAGGTCCACAGTTTACAGTGGAGTTCACTCTTGGTGGTGTGCATTCTATGGGTTTTGGCAGATGTATGATGGCATGTATCCACTTTTGTAGTATCACACAGAATAGTTTCACTGTCCTGAAAATCCTTTTGTCACTTTGAAAAAGAAAATCTTATTTGGAACTACCTGCAGAGAGGCATCATAATTTTTTTCAGTACCAGGTATTCAGGGACTTTTGCTTAACCACCAAGGACATTTCTCTACATACTTGCATTATCACTTGGGTTCTATTAACATTGATTGAGCATCTACCATATGGAAGACACTGAGAAGGGTTTTCTCATAGTTAGCCCCATTTTACTACTGAAGAAATTAAGGTACAGTAAGGTTGTCACTAGGTACCAAGTGGTGGGGCTAGGTCTAAACCCAGGGCTGTGACTCCTATGGTCAACCTTTTCCATGAGGACAATGTGATTATCAACCATTATCATGTGAGTATGAATTTGTCAGATTTTCTAGAGTCACATAATACAAGGCCCTGAGGAATGAAATCCCTCAACTGGTAAGTTTAGAAAACTGGATGAAATGTCTGGATTGTTGCTTCAAAAGGGCAGGTCCTGGTTGCATCTAAGACATGAGGGGCAGGGGGTAGGTGATGGGAATCAGGAGTAGAAACACAATAAAGAGAGAGGGCTTATATGACACATTGAATATTTGGTGGGAGATTGAGATTAGCTCTCCCACACTCATGCTCCACCCCTGAGGAGAAGCACTGAAACGGCCAAAGATTCCACTGGGCAGTGAGCTGGGGGGCAGGGTGAGGGGGGGCTTTAAGTATGATTAAGGCCCTGGTGTCTGTAATGGATGGTTTCTTAGGACTCAACTCTTACTATCTTTGCTTCTGCTTGATGCAGTAAGATGGATTTGGGGCTATCTTCTGTTTAGAAAGAGACATCTGCTCTCTACTTCCCAAGGGGGACATCATGGTGGGGCCCAGAGGAAAGACCATTTAGGCTGCCCCCAGGCTGAGTAAAAGAAGTCCTCAGGGCTCACACTTGTCAGACATATGGGCTTGCCATCCGACCTCCAGCTGGCGATATGGGGTCTGTGCTTCCAGCAGCAGCGGGAAGCAGTCAAGCTCTCGGGACTCCGGCTCCCGGGTTCCAGTTCTCTTGCTCATCAGGCTAATATTAGCATGAGTGATAGGAATGCCTGGAAGACAAATTTCACCTTCTAGAACAATTCTTTCACTCAGGGTCAGTCCAGAGTACCGAGTTCCAGGTACCACCCAAGGCATCTGATTTAAGGCAAAGAGTGATGTGTTTAGAGTTGGCCAGCGATTTGACAGCTGCGAACATAACCTTTAACACGTGTATTAAAATGAATATTGGGCTTAGTTCAGTCTGTCATTTCCTCTTAATACTCTAAAAACCACAGTTTTGTTTGAAAGTTCCCTCAAAAGGCTCTAGTGGGTGAATTTATTCTTCCGCTTGACCGCACTTGGATCCCCTAAGTCAGAGCCACCTTGAAAATGAAACCAGGAAAATCCCGGGTCTCTCTGGCCAAGAGAAGAAGCAAAGGTATGTTCTGAGGTTTATTAAATAATTACCTAGTTGTTGACATGTTGTGGGGGGAGGAAAAAAGCCGAGGTGCTGGCAAGTATGAATAGAGATTAGTAAGGATCTTGGGTCATGTGGCTTACAGATGAGGTAGAACATTTTGGTGTTCCCTGACCTTTGACTCAGGTTGAACCAGGGGATGTGTACTTCCGACTCAGTTAACCAGACCTTGGCCTGATACATCATTATTTTGACTGTGTAAATGACCCTGGTCAACTATGATCCAGTTAATCCTGGAGATACTCAAAAGTCATTGGTTGTTGGGAGCAGACGCGGCATGACTTGAAGGGAAAACTATGGGGAGTGAGAAAATCCAGAATTAACTGGCCACTTTGACTTCCCATCTGCAGCTGGTCTGAATGGTGGATTAGGGCAGGTCTCCTAGGATCATAAATTGCTCTGAGACTAACTCAATTCAGAACTTCAGGGAGGGAGGATGTTCTCAATTTAGTGAAGACTTTGATCAGTATTCCCAACACCTCAGCCATATGTATGTCTCCTTTGCAATTTTTGTCATGCAATGTACTGCAATTTACTTAATACTTTTCAGTGACTCACTTATTAACTTAAAGATTTTTATTTTAAAGAGAAACTTTTCCCACTGCTTCCCTTCGTGGATTGCCTGGTTTGGTGAATGGTGTTACCATCCACTGGGTCACCCAAGGATGAAACTTGGTCATATCCTAGACTCCTCACTCTGCTCCCCACCCCCATCCCATGTTCTATTAACTTTATCTCCTATGTACAGGGGGAACAGATAATTATTATCCAAACTAGGGCATTTTGGAGAATGAAAGGGGCACTATTAATAATTTACCCAGAGTAAACTGGATCTGTCTGAAGCAAATAGGAATGTGTGGTCAACCCATCTATAGGGTCTTGAATCCTCTTCCTCCTCTCATTCCCACCATCCCTGCCTTAGTGCAGTCCTTCATCATTATTTGTTTGGACAGTGCAGTAGCTTGCTATCGTTTCCTTGATTTCAGTCTTGGGCCTTTCTAACACATCTTACACACTCCACACACACATTTGATATATCTCCTTCTTACTTAAAATCTTTAAGTGGCTCCCCATAATTTCAGGATAAATTTCAAATGCCTTAGTATGGCTTATGAAGTTCTTCGCAGATCTGGTTCCTTTTTATCCTCCCACTCTGTAAGCTCATTTATTTATTCATTCAACATTTACTAAATGTTACTCTGGGTCAGGCACAGTGCTAGGCTCTGGGAATACGACAATAAATAAGATGGGTTTCTGCCCTCAAGGTATTTACAGTGGAGTGGAGAAACAGCGAAGGAAACATTACAGTAAAACATGCTAGGTGAAGCACTGCATGCTTTGACCACGCTACTCAAAGTGTGGTCCAGGGACCAGCAATGTGAGCATCACCTGGGGGCATGAAATGTAGAATCTTAAGGCCCCAACCAGACTCAGTCTGAATCTGCATTTTAACAAGATGTCCAGTTGATTGGAGAGCATGTTAGTTAGTGAAGCCCTGGTCTGTGGGACCATGCTAGTTGAAGCACTTGGTTCAGATCCCCAGGGATGGTCATGCCGGGAGGGAAACTTGGAGGAGGAGATGGTTTGCTAAAGGAAGGCGAGATGGGAAAAGGGCACACACAATGGAAGGATTTGCCTGTTCCGTGGCACAGAGGCAAGAGACAATATGCTGTTTCATGGGAATTATAAGTTGTTCAGTATTTTGGGAGCATAGGCTGCAGGTGGGGGCCTCACTTAACTCAGAAATATTCTTAATTCAAGGAAAAACATTGATCAATTTCAGCACCTTCATTTCTTCTTTGGGCCCATCTGGAAACATAGTGATTTAGAACGAATACTTTGATTCATAGAGACAGACTGTAGCACAGAGGTTGCCAGGGGCTGGAGGGAGAGAAGAATGGGGAGGTTTGTGTAATGGGCACAGAGATCTGTTTGGAATGATGAAAGAGTTCTGGAAATGGATAGTGGTGATGGTTGCACAACATTGCGAATGTTCTTAATGCCACTGAATTGTACACTTAGAAATGGTGAAAGTGGTAATTTTTATGTTATGTACACTTTACCACAATTTTATAGAAAAGAATAAGTACTTTGGAGTCAAAGAAGACTTAATTTTCAAGTTCCAGCTTTGAAAACTTCATTACTGTGACACCTCAAGAAAGTCAGGTAACTTCTTGGAACCTCAGTGTTGTCATCTGTAAAATGGGAATAATGATGGTACCTGCCTTATAGACTTGTCAGGAGGATCCATTGGAGCAATGCTTGTAAAGCACCTGGGAGCTAGTTGGGTCATCCTTATGCCCATTAAAGCTTGAAGCATGTTCTTAGCACAATGCCTGGCACAGCCAGAGCTCTGCATTGTAGTTCTTATTACCTCTTCCACTTCTTCTTTGAATGCAGCAGTGGTTTTCAACTTTGACTGCACATTAGAACCATCTGGAGAGCTTTGTAAAACCCCATTGCCTAGAGCAGTTAAATCAATTTCTGGAAATGGGGCAGAAACATCGTTATTCCAGGTGACTCCAGTGTGCAGTCAAGGGTGAGAAACTGTGCTATAGCAGTGGTTCACAAACTTCAGTGTGTATCAGAACCACCTGGAAGCCTTGTTGAAACAATTTATGGGCCCCACCAGAGTTTCAAGTTTAGTAGAGGCAGAAGAGCCCTCCACTTTATTCCATCATCTAGCTAGTGGCTCTTTGCTTTTGTTTGCTGTCTGTATTGTTCACCCACTACCTACCCTCTTCCAGACCCACTACTCTACTGAAGTTTTTCTTGAAAACATTTGCCAATAGCTTTCTTCACGTTCACGCCAATGGTCTCAATATTCTCCAGCCTGTTCTGGCTTCAGACAGTTCACCAAGTCTCAGAATTCTCCTTTGAATTCAGAGCCACTAGTCTTTGGGTTTTCCTCATTTCTCTTTCCTTCTCCCTCTCCCTCTTGAAAGTAGGGATTCCCATTTCCTTGGATCCCCATGTTTTTCCCTTAGAAAGAGCACAGTTTTAGGAGTCAGACAGACCTGGGTTCACATCTTGGACTTGGGCAATTCTCTCAAACTCTGAGTCTCATTTTCCTCACTGGTGACTCACGGGTGATGATAATAGTGTCCCAATAAATAATACATCCCTGGTGCATAACACTCAACTATTAGCTGTTAGAGTGTTTCACCTTTAAGACAAGGTAAAATCTTGACCTCGAAGAGAACTCCAGGAGTGATGGGACTAGCCCATGGGACGCAGAGGGGAGAGTCAGGGATATCAAAAACACATCACGGAGGAATAAAGCCAGGATTTACCAAGAGGCAAGGAAATGGCCCCAACCAAGGATTTTCCAGAAAGCCTGGGCAGGCAGGGAGGTGACAGATGGGATCTGACATAGGGAATTGATCAAGAGATTCCCTGATTGAATTAAAATGTGAGCCTATGGGCTGGTCCATGCATTGGGAGAGTGTTATTAATGGTGCTGGGATGGGCTATGGAACGGCCCCAGAGGAAACCCACAAGGGAATTTCAACCCCATCAGTGTGGAATTCAGTCCCTTTGGCAAGAAAAAAAGTGATAAAGAACCTGTTACAGTTTGCACCATTTATTATAGTCATGTGCAAAACATGACCGTGGGGTGTTACACAGAGCTCTTGTTACAAGATAAGTCTCGGTGCTGTTTCCCGTCGATGACGTTACTCAGCAGGATGGCTCACATGTTGAAATCTGAAACTCCTTGGGTGAAGAATCCCTCTGCAGGCTGTACCAGATGTTGCTTGTGTAGCTCCCCGAGCCCAGAAAGATGAGTTAATCCTTGAAGGAAATTATTCTGAACTTGCATCAAACTCAGAGGCTTTGATCCAACAGGCCATGGCAATAAAAAACAAGGCTATCAGAGGAGCTGTGGGTGGTAGTCCTGTCTTTGAGAAAGGAACAGGGCCACTGGCCGACGGCTGCATTCCAGAAGGCCTCCAGATGCAGAGAGCCTTGAGCTGAAGGCCTCACTTAGTGCGATGTTGTGAAAATCCTGCACTTTAAACACATGTAGTCATAAACAAAAACTTCCTCACCCTTCAAAGACACTGCAGAAGTATCACCCTGTCCAAGAATCTTCCCCTGAATGTTCCAGGCCTCTCTGACCCCACTTACCGTCTTTTACTTTCATCGTCCATAGCACACAGCTTGCCACTTGATATGCGTATATATATATATATATATGTGTGTGTATACACAAATACATATTCTTTCTCTAGTTATATGGTAAGTTCCTAGAGTCCTAAACCAGGTATATTTTATATTTCTTTATATCTCTGAATGCCTAGCATTCTAAGAGGAATCATGGCCATCTTTTCATCCTGAAAATCTAGCATAGTACCTGGCACGTAGCAGACACTCAGTGAGTGAATAGGTGCTTATTAAATGAATGGAGTTGTTGATTGACAGCTAAGTTGAATTGGCTTAATAAACCAATAAACAAGGGAAGACGTAACAGGCACCTCTTGTTTTGTTTGCATGGCAACTCACCTCATTTTTTCCAGAAGTTTCCTCTCCATTGGCCCCATCTTTGTGGCTCTCATAGGAGCTCCATGTTGTTTCATGACTCTCTGGAGTTTACCTGACTTGAAATGCTTCAATGAGGCCTTCCCTGAGATTTTTCAACTTGGAACCAGAGAGAATGTTAAGATAGTCTCTTCCTACTGACCAAAGCTATACAGATGCAGTGGTAAATTTGGGAGCTATTGGCTCCCATATTTTTCACCACTTGGAAGAAGCTGATCGCTAGCTAGGAGGAAGAATGAAACTAATGAAGAGAGTGGATGGAGGCACAGAGACAAGAAGAATCAAAGAGAACCCTGATGGTCTTCAAGTTCCTGGTTTCAGTTGTTCCCATGCCCCAGGCACATTCCCATCTTTGAGTCTCATGGACATCACATTATCCCTTGTAATAACTTCCTCTTTCTTAAATGAGTTTGAGTTGTGTCTCTGTCACTTGTAACCACACAAGTCCTAACTAATACAGAAGTGCCTGCTTTGTGGTGGACACTCAATAAAAAAGAATGCAAGAATAAAATCTCATTATGCCAAGTTATGAAGTTTTGCAAATGGATTTTTCAAAACTTCCCATCTTTATTTGTGGTTTTAATCAATACCTCCTTGATATGCCTCCCAGAGCGAGCACAGTAGTGACTACAGAGGTGACACATGGTGTACACGGAGGCGATAGTTTCTGGGTAAGTTGATTCTTCACTTTTCATTTTCAATTACTTTGTATCCATGTGTGCATTTGTTGAGAATCTCAGATGCTTGGTGCTGCAATGCCATCTGTGCATGATAGAAACCATTTGTAAGGACTTCATAAAGTGCACATAGAGTGATGGGCTCCGAACAGCACCACAGATGGAACAGCAAAAGATGGTCTTCACGAGCAAGGGCAATGGAAAAGAGCCTTTGGATAGCTCCATGGTAGAGAAGATTGTCCTAGAGACTTACTGGTGTCCACATTTTCTGAACTTCAAATCCAGGCACATGGCCCAGTGCATATGAGGATACTTATGGGAACCATGGACCAGTTTATTTGATGTTGGGTGACCAGCTCAGCATCTCTGTTTACCATATTTGTAGAGCTAATCTTTAGCATCAAACCCTTCTCTAGACAGACTGCTTTACTTACTGCCACCCAAATAGACGTGGGTTTTATCCTTGGCACATTTCCTTACAAAATTCCTGGTGCCAGATTCCTCTCCCTCACTGACTTCATCACCTTCCTTTCATATCAAACCCGTCCTCTAGGTCCAGGTATCCTATCTCCTCCAGAAACAACTGTTCCATCCAATCTGCCACACCTGGCACTTCGTCATTCATTCTAAGAATGGCAAACTCATGCCATATAACCTCATATCCACACTCCCCATTCCCATGAAAAATATCATTAATTAATATTGATGCTCTTTCCCTCCAAGGCTGGCATGAACCTCAGAATCCTTCTCAACATAGCACTTGAGGCAGCCACTAAGGCTCACTGGAGTTAGCAAGTGACATGAAACCTAGTTGCTATCTTTGATCCACTCCCTTATATCATCATTTGAAGTTTCTGGGTGTACTTGCCTTCTTTCTCCAACTCGGCTATTAAGTCCTCGAGGGCAGGGATCATCATCATCATAGCAATAATCATAACAACCACAATAACAATAGCAGCAGCAAATATTTATTGAATACTTACATGTGCTGGTGCTGTGCTAACCATTTTACATATATTTTCTAATTTAATCCTCAACACAATCCTGTGAAGAATGTATTAGTATTATTTCCATTTTATAGATAGGGAGTGTGAGTCTTTTATTTATTAGTTAAATTGATATTTTAAAAATAAAAATTGTATATATTTAAGGTGTACAACATGAGGATTTGATACACATACACATAGTGAAATGATCACTACATTCAAGCTAATTTACATATCTTCTCTCATAGTTACCACTATTTTTGGTTGTGATGAGAGCAACTGAAGTTTACTCTCTTAGCAAATTTACAGTATTCAGTATGGGGTTATTACCTATAGTCATTATGCTGTACATAGATCTCTAGACTTATTCATCCTGCATAATTGCAACTTTGTATGCTTTGACCAACATCTTCTCATTTCCCCCATTCCCCACCCTGGTAACCCCCATTCTACTCTTTGCTTCTATGTATTCAATTTTTTTTAGATTCCACATATAAATGAGATCATGCTGTTTTTTTCTTTCTGTGTCTGGCTTATTAATGTCTTCCAAGTTCATCCATGTTGTTGCAAATAGCAGGATCTCCTTCTTTTTTAAGGCGAAATAATATTCCATTGTATATATATACCACAATTTCTTTCTTTCTTTTTTTTTTTTTTTTGTGAGGAAGACCAGCCCTGAGCTAACATCCGTCGCCAATCCTCCTCTTTTTGCTGAGGAAGACTGGCCCTGGGCTAACATCTGTGCTCGTCTTCCTCTACTTTATATGGGACGCCACTACGGCGTGGCTGACAAGCAGTGCATCGGCGGGCACCCAGGATCCGAACCTGCGAACTCTGGGCTGCCAAGCGCATACTAAGCCGCTGCGCCACCAGGCGGCCCTACCACAATTTCTTAATCCATTCATCTGTTGATAGACACTTAGGTTGTTTCCATATCTTGAGTCTTAAGGATGACAAGTAACTTCTCCAAATACACACAGCTGGAATGTGGTAGAACCAGAACTTGATCTCCAAACCTTTGTTCTCACCCAATGTGGTATATTATTTTGCCCTTCTTTGTATTGTCCAACTAGCACAGAGCCATGTGCATAATAAATATTTGTCGAATAGAGGCTTTTTATAAAAAAATAATGAAGTTCTTCAGAAGAGACAGAGAGAAATGGAATTGAAAATACCAGAATCAAATTCTCCTCCTCAAAGGGTTGGAATGTATTTTCCCAATGTCCTTGGCTGAAGGTGATGCCATTTCCCATTCCACAAATAAACGTGCTTTATGGAAATAATGCTAAAGATCAACTGTAAGGCAGGACACCCTGGTGAAGATGCAACTTTGGGAACCTGGGAGCCTCCTGATGGGTCCTCACAGTGGCTCTACTACCGTCTAGTCACTGGCACTTCCCTGGGACTCAGCTTCCAAATTTGTAGAAGGAGTCATTTGGACTCTATTAGCACTTCCCAAGTGTGTTCCCTGGAACATTGGCCCTACAAGAAGTTCATATAAAAAGTGGTTCTGTTGTCAAGTAATATTGGGAAATTGCCTTTCCTCTCAGGAGGCACATAATCTATATTAAAGGCTCTGAGAAGGCCAGCAGGAAAGAGTCTGCTGATTCAATGTTTACTTAATGCTTATTTAACACAGCATTTCCTAATCCCCTCTGGTTTCACATAACAACTGCTAATATCTCTCAGAGCTAATACCCACACTTAGGTAAAAAAACAATTGGCTAAATATTTTCTAAAGAACCTTCCCAACATTCTATAAGTCTATGAAATAATATAATTTGACTATAAACTACCCTTCAGTGAATTAAAGGTGGACTCACAATTTCGAATTTTTGAGATCTCTTTGTCAGAAAAGTTTAGAGGGGTGTTAAGATGACCTATCAGGGTTTAGCAGTTCACGCAGCCCTGTGAGTTTCCTGAATTGGACGATAGGGGGCACTCACGGACTGCAGTAATTGCCGTCCCTCCCCAGTCTTGGCAAGAAGGGCAAAACGAAGCTGTAGCAACCAGAGCAATTCCTTTTCCAACCAAATGGAAAGCTACTGAGAGCCAACTCCTTTCCCTTTGGAATCTCTCTCTCTCCTTTGGAGAAGAAAATGGGATAGAGGCAGGATACATAACGTAGTACTTTTGTCCTATACATTTATAGATAGAAAATCATAGACAGCAACTCTTTTCAACTGCTCCTCATTGGCTGTGTTCACTTTTGGGGCAGCCACATTTGACAGTGGAAGTCGTGTTGGACCAAACGTAGAGCCTATGAGCTGAGAAAGGAATTTTTCTTTCATCAATTCTCTCATTTTGAAGAAAAACAACTGTACAGGTGAAGAAAAGAACAAACTGCATTAGGATATAAATTCTTTTTAGTGTATATTTTTTTCTCTAAACTTTGGGTGTGAGACCCATTCAGTAAAACTTTGTAATGATGTCGTGGTTCTGAGAGGCTAGGGGCAAAAGAGATGTATGTATTTTTTCACACTTGTCACCTGTTGGTCACTTTCCTGTGAAGTAGGAGAGGCAGGCAGACCTCCTTACCCAAGTCAAACACAGGAGATTGCAGGGACTGGTTCTAAGGTGACATTGTCATTTTTTTCCTACATCCTCATTGTTAACTGCCCTCTTACCCTCATACTGCCCCTACACAGAGCCCCCACTTAGGAAAGAAACTTTACATAGACTTTAACAATTTTTTCTTCAAGAGAAAGTGTAAACAAGATTCAGAAGTATAGCCCACAGAAACTGAGGACAGAGAAATCACTTTCCTTCGATAGAAATTCCTTACATTTCCTCTGGAACTTTGAGCTTGACGGTCTTCAGCATTCACCTAATCTCATCCTTTCATCGTGTACATGAGGCGACCGGGGTCTCCAGGCCATGCAGGGAGGTACCAGTCTGGCCCAGGCCTGAACTTCTGGCCACCTGCCCTTCCCATCCACTCGTGCTGGACCCCAGTCCCAAGCTCTTAGGAGATTTCAGGCCCTCATCTCTGCAGACAGTAAGATGCACAAGCAGTAGTCATGTCCCACCCTGATTCTACACGCTGCATGGAGCATCTTGCTTTTGACAATCCTATGTGTGTCCCAGTTAGAACAATGGAGAAAATGGAATGTGAGGGGGGCTGCCGGGTCAGCAAGCAAAGCCCAGTCCGTCTGCCTGATTTCTGATCCATCTCTCCCAATCACCTAGGAATTAAGCAGTGTAAACCCTTTGGAAAGTTTCTAGTGCCTTAGAATTCCAGGAAGTGCTGTATCATAGAGTCACAGAAGAGGAAAAGATTCATGAGAAAAGGATGAAATAACACCTCCCTTATTATTGGACATTTTTTTTAAACCTCACAGTCACTCTCAGAGGTAGGCATACTGTGATCTTTTTGTTGAGGGCGGGGAAGAGGGTCAGAGTGGCCAAGGAAATAGGGCCAAATCACTGACCTGGTAAGCGAAGATTTGAACTCGGGTCTGTTTTGACTGCTCAGAACCATTATACTATTACTTTCTATTCTCAATTCCTGTTTCTACTACAACAAGGCTCAGTCCATATCCCCTGTGTATGAAAGATTGTTTCCTATACCTTCTTCAAATTTGCATAGATAACAATATTCTACAACAACATTTGTCTGCCTTTCACAACTGTGAGAGTGAGCAAGTTCTTCCTAGCATCTAACTTAAGTTCCTCCAGATGCAATGGGAGCCACAGACCCTGCCCTCAGGGAACGTGGAAAATGGCTACAACATTCCGGTCAGCAGCAGCTTCCCAGTCCTGGTTCCAAACTGCTTCTGTTAAAAGAATTGCCAATTCAAAACACATGCGCTGTTGTGAAGCCTCACTCCTGCCCCAGATGCTCACATCTGGGCCCGTTGTAGGCGAAGCCTGAACTATCACTCAGAATCAGGCCCTGTTATCCAGATTGCAATCAAGATGGACCAAGGCTTTTCTTCCACCCCCATTCCTGAGCTGAGCCCTGATTGGATCCATTTCTTGAAAATATATTCCAGGGCTAACATTTTAGGTGATCCAATACAGGGCCTATTTACATCTGGGCTGTCAGGGATGAGAAAATAAAATTTGTTACATGGGGAATTTGGGCACCCTTTTTGATTCTTTACGAATAGAAAAACCTAGTCTAGGAATCCCTTTGCAAAAATGTATGCAAGTAGGGCATAGAAAAATAGAATGCATAGCAGTACAACACCTTGCATTTAAGGGCAAGTGAAGGTTCTCAGAAAATGAAGGGAATTTGGAGGTAAAAGACTTGGGTGTGAATCTATCACAGCCCGTTACTTGCTATGTGATCTTTGGCATATTACTTAACCTCTCTGAGCTTCCATTTTCTTCTCTGTAGAATGCAAGTAATAATACATAACTCATAGGGTTGTTGAAAAAATTCCTGCAAAGTGCTCTATAAAATTTGTAAAGATATGAGCACTATTGCTATTGTTGCAGCACTAAAAAAAGTGTACCTCTGATTTGAGAGAAAAAGAACCGAATAACCTTTCTCCTTTTGGGCACATCTTTATTCTGGGTGTTTACTATGTGCCAGGCTTTACATGTTTCAAGCTTCACACGTGTTAACTTGTTCCTAACAGCAATCCTAGAAGGCAGGTGCTGTCTTTAGCATCCTCATTTTACAGGTGAGGCAAAGAAGTGAAGCAAATTATCTATGGCTACCAGCTAAGTGATTGAACCTAGGCAGTCTGATTCCAGAATCCATGCTCCTGAGCACTGTATCAGGTAGGACTCACTTTGGAGGTGAGTAACAGAAACTCAAAATAATAGTGGCTTAAACTAGGTAGAAGTCTGTTTCCCTCTTATGTAAAAGTCCAGAGGTTGATAGTTCAAGACTAGACTAGACGCTCAGCTCCACACAGTGCTCAGGGTTCCAGGCTCCTTGTCTATTTCAGTATTCCTCATATGTAGTCTCATGCCCAACATCCAAAACAGGTGCTAGAGCATCTGGATTCCAAGCAGCAGGATGGAAGGATAGGATAGAAAGGGGATCCAATAGATGCCAGTTGTTTATTGTGGACTGTTCCTGGATGTGGTCATATGACATTTCTGTTTACATCCCATTGATCATCATAGCAAGGGGCCTGAGAAATGCAGTCATTATTCTGGATGGCTTTGTGATCAGTTAAAAAGTGGAGAATTTTATTACTGAAGAAAGTGGGGAGGTAGTCAGGGGCTAGGGAGATGTATGGAGGAGGAGTGGGAGATGAAGCTAGAGAGGTGGGCAGGGGCTGGGTGATAAAATACCAAAACCCTACAGTTCACCTCTCTGATCTTTGGGTTCATCTTCCATTTCAGCAGGTACCAAGAGAAGACAGGCTGTCCCCTAAAAACCACCAGTTACTGACCCTCTGAAGCTTTGTGATAGGCACTCAGAGAATACAACGCAGGTGTCCACCTTAGTGGTGGACTTGAGGCTGGTTCCAGTCTAAAACCCATTAGCTCATTAGGTTAAAAAGGGGTGGGTGGCTTCTGATTCATGTCTCCAGAGAGTCCAGACAGAGGAGGTGGGGCAAGAGGACACCAGGACAAACCACAGGCTCTGAGTGGCCCTTGGCTGGCTTCTCTGAAGCTCCAGAGAGAGCCTGGATGCCCCACACTGGAAAGTAACTTTTCCCATATGCTGTTTCACTTGAAACACGCAAGAGGGTGGTAGGGGTTGCTCTGCTCCCTGTTTTGCAAATGAGGAAAGGAAGTCAGAATCCCCCTGTGATATTCAGTAGGATGAGTTGAGGTCTTTGAATCTGTCGTTTCACAAGAGTGCCAGGTGATTCTTATCCTCAAATAACTTTGAGCTCAGGGAGCTGAGTGATACGGCAGGGTCACCTCTAGGGTGGCAGATGAATCACGAGACTGTAAACTCCGTGATGAATTAGAGTTACGTCTTTCCTCATCACTGCTGTATCTCTGCCTGGCACACTGTAAGTACTCAATAAATATTCAGTAAGAGAATGAATGAAGACAAGCTGAGGTATCTAGCCTTCTCGGATCCCACTTCCTCTGGTGCCATGGAATAATCCTAGAATGAGCTCACATTTTTCTATGCTTAGCACTGACCAGGTGGGAGATACATGCTATTAAAACCTCCATTTTAGAGAGAGAAACTGAGGTTAAATGACTTGCCCAAGGTAACACAGATATTAAGCACTAGAACCAGGATTCAAACTCAGGCTCAAGAATATCATACTCTCTTGTTTCTCTGATAGAGAATAACTATTCATTCCATGTCAGTAGATTTGCCATAGCCCACATCATTCCCAGTCTAGAAATAGTCTATTCTGTAGATATTTAATATAACAGTTAACCTAATACACAGATGTGAGTCCTGTCACTTGATACCAATGTTACAGAAAAGTTCCACTCTGCTTCATAGACTCTTCACTCTTATCAAAGTGCCAAACTAGAGTGGCAGAGAGGAACGTATATTGACCTCGAATGTTTACTTTACTTGTGAGCACACATCTGTTTCTGTTAATGGGGATGAGGGCAGAGTGAGCTCTCAGAAGCAGACATTCTTGACGTGGAATTCTGTCCCTCCCTGTCCGTGAAGTTTTATCATCCCTCAGGCTGGAGAGCAGAGTGTCTGTTTAGATAGCGGCCTCTTGAACCCAGAAGCTTCTGGACTCTTCTGCTCTTGCAAAATAGGCATTGTTTCTTCACGGCCTGTAACTGAAGTTGAACCTTAAGGAGATGTGAGATTGTATGGTGGGGTAACTGCATCAAAAGGACCCCAAGTAGACTTGGAAGAGTAAAACAGCTCTGTTGGGGAGAGTCAAACCCCTGTCTTTTCCAGCAACATTTCCAAGAGGTGGGCCTTTTTCTGATCTGCCTTCTCAGGGGCCCCCACTCCTCTGCCTATTTTTGTAACTATTGTCCCAGCTCTAGCATGTGTGGGGGCGGGGAGGTTGCCCACCTTGGGAATAGTTTCCGTTTCCTTCCTGTGCTGATATTCCTCTACAGAGACATAACGCACACAGATTGCCCAGGCAAATGTTGCCTAATAACATGTTTGGCATTAACAGCCTTTGTGTTTTCTCGCAAGTTCTTCATTTGTCTTTGATGCAGGCAAGCTGGCCCCTGCACTGACTGACCATCCTAACACCGGCAGGTAGGCCTATGGGTAGTCAATTAGTGGGTTTCATGAGGACTTAGCTTTTTCACTCAGCTACTTTACCTGAAAAAAGAGTTGAAGACAGGACTATATGCTCCTTGGAGGCAAGCAACAGTGACTGGATTTTGGGATCCACCCCATCACCCCAAGTGATAACAGTTGTCGATTCATTGACTGACTGAAGCAATAGCCCCTGACATTCGATGGAAGTGAAGCTTTTTCAATGAGCAGGGTATGAAAAATAGTGGAGGTGGGAGGTGTGAATACAGAGGGTCTTGGTAGTAAGTCTGTTCATAAAGTGGTGTTCATAGTCTGACTTGGTATTTCTTTTCTAAAAAATGTTGTGTTTTTTTCTTGGTTACAGAAGAAATATGATGACTTATGGTTCAATACTTCCATATCTGATTTTTTAGATTTTTGTCATTTATATCATACTTCTAACAGTTACACTGTTTGTCTTCTGAGATATCTGTTCATTCCATTGGGAAAAGCATTTTGCAATACACATAACCTCTCATTATTCCAGCCACCCGCTTCACCTCCCCATCCCCCACATGCCACACATAAGCTTTCCCAAATTATATCTCTGCCGGATAAAGAGAACTAGAGGTCTGCATTTTACCCTCCTGTGGTGTTGACAGAATGTGATATTGGGCAGGCAACAGGTGGTTAAAGATTTGAGCAGGAGGGGGCCTGTGTCAACTCCAATGCCTCTGAGGTAGATGGACCTGAATAAAGTATGTCTAGGTGTGAGACCTGGACACTACCTTCAAGGTTGTGGGAATACAGGTAGACTTTCCCCTTCATGAAGTTTCCCCTGCACCTTTCTTGGAGGGAGATGAGGCAGCAGCACAGAGCTCCCCACCTTCACACTGCCTATTCACCATCTAAGAAAGAAAAAGGAAACTGGGAAAGATATCTGGTATTGAGCTTCCTGCCAATTTTGTGCTATGGGGCATGCAAGTTGGATTTAATTTAATACAGAAAAATAAACAAATATTATCATATACACTCTGAGTGTTGTGTAAGAATTCTTAACTGTTAACAATATATGAAAGAAAAAGTCAACTTCAATTTGCAAAGAAATTAAAATTTAAATCAGATTTTTTTCCCCTGTTAGATTAGCAAAGATGCTTTTCTTCTTTTTTTTTTTTGTGAGGAAGACTAGCCCTGAGCTAACATCCGTTGCCAATCCTCCTCTTTTTTTTTTTTTTTTGGTGAGGAAGATTGGCCCTGGGCTAACTTCTGTGCTCATCTTCCTCTACTTTATATGGGATGCCGCCACAGCATGGCTTGACAACTGGTGTCTTGGTCCGCACCCAGGATCTGAACCTGCAAACCCCGGGCCACTGAAGTGGAGCGTGCAAACGTAACTGCTATGCCACTGGGCCAGCCCTGCAAAGATGCTTTTAAAAGCTCACACTCAGTGATGGTGAGTTTGGGTGCAGTGAAAGGGGTATGCTTACGTACTTTCATTAGATATATAAATTGGTATGGTTCTTTTGGCTCCTAATTTGGTAATTATTAAGAGGCTTAAATTTTGACCCAGGAATTTTTCTTCCACTAATCTGTTATAATGAAGTAATCAGAAACTTGGATAAAAATTTATATATAAAGGGGCCGGCCCAGTGGCGCAGCGGTTTAGTTTGTGCTTGGCAGCCCCGGGTTCGCGGGTTCGGATCCCGGGTGCCTGCTGACACACTGCTTGTCAGCCATGCCGTGGCGGCATCCCGTATAAAGTAGAGGAAGATGGGCACAGATGTTAGCCCAGGGCCAGTCTTCCTCACCAAAAAGCGGAGGATTAGCAATGGATGTTACCTCAGGGCTGGTCTTCCTCACACGCAAAGACGTTCATGGTAGTGTTATTACATAGTTATAAGAAATGTGATGTAACACATTAAGTCACTGTGTAACAATGTGATTCAATGATAAATAAATAAATCCATAAGATTTAATATTGAGATAGTCATTATGACTCTTCAAAAATATCATTGCTCCCTGCCAGATGAAATTAGGTATAGACATGTGTATAAGTCAGCTTTTGCTGCGTAACAAACCACCCCAAAATTTAGTGGCTTAAAACACTCTCAAAATCTGTGGATTGGCTGGATGGTTCTTCTGGTCTGGGCTGACTCAGCTGGAGCTGGGTGGTTGAGGATAGCCTCACTTACATGTCTGGGGCGGCTAGACCAGCTGGCACAGCTCAGCCTTCTCTCCATGTGGTCTTTCATCCTCTAGGTCAATCTTGGGCTGTTCAAAAAGCATTAAAAGAGATCAAGCCCCAGTGTACAAGCACAATTCAAGCTTCTGCTTACATAACATTTGCTAATTTCCCATTAGCCAGAGTAAGTCACATGGCCAGGCCCAGAGTCAAAGGGTGGAGAAATAGACTCAACCTCTTGATTGGAGGATCTGCAAAACATTGTGGCCATTTACAAATACATATGTCACACCACTTGACTTGTTTGACTCACTTTGGCTAATAAAATGTGAAAGCTTTTGGGGCAGAAGCTTTAAGAGCCAATGCATCTTTTCCTATAGCCTCCTTTTCCTCATACACAATAACCAGATACGTATGAGATGGTAGCTGCTCCAACTGCCTGGGTTCTGGAGTGATCAAGATGAGCAGCGCCTCTGTGCCAACCTGCACTGGGCCTGTGGCTTGACTAAGAAATAAACCTCTGTTGTTCAAAGCCATGCAACAAAGTTGAGATTTTGTTGTTGTTGTTATTGCTACAAAACCTAGTCTATCCAAACTAATATAAAGGTTGTTTAGGCATTAAAGTGATATTTTAAAAGAATGATTATTTATAGGGGAAAGAGTTCATTATATAATTCTATGTAAACCAGCAGCCTATAAAGCAAGCATATACTTGTATATGTTATATAATCCTAAATTTGTCAAAACAAGCAAACACACATGCATTTTCTGGAAGGAAATATATCATAATGTTAACAGTGGGATTACAGGTAATTTTTATTTTCTTCTTTCCTGTCTATATTTTTCAAATTTTCTATAATGTTTGTATTATCATAGTAGATCATATTATTTTTTTCAGTTACAGGCATACTTCAGAGATATTGCTGATTCAGTTCCAGACCACTGCAATAATGCCAATATCACAATAAGACAAGTCACATGAATTTTTTGGTTTCCCAGTGTATATAAAAGTTACGTTTACACTATACTGCAGTCTATTAAGTTTGCAATAGGATTATGTCTAAAAAGAAGTACATACTTTAATTTAAAAATACTTTATTGCTAAACAATGCTAACCATCATCTGAGCCTTCAGGGTGTCATAATCATTTTGCTGGTGGAAGGTGTTGTAAAAAACACAATATCTGCAAAGTGCAATAAAGCAAAGCCTAACAAAGCAAGAAATGCCTGTACTCCCTACTCTCTCCCTGTCCATGGCATGTGATTTATTGTGCCTCCTGTGGGAGGATTTTATGTCCTCACCTCATTGGATTTGGGCTTGGCCAGTGAAATGTGAGCAAAATGGCATTTGACACGTTGGAATAGAAGGTTGAAGACTCATCTTGAGTTTTGGAGATTTCTCTTGCTCTTTCCCAGGCACATCCCATGTAGAGGCTGTTCTTTCAGCCTGGGTCCTGAAACGAGACAGAGCAGAGCCAGGGTGTGAGATAATAGAAAATATATACGTTAGTCTCTGCTCCAGTTCCTGGAGTAGAGCTCCTAAAACCCTTGTAATCCTCTAAGTGATCAGAGCACTAGGAGTATCTTTTGTTCTAATATTGGTCTTTGACCCCGGTTCCTGACACGGAGCTCCTAAATCCTTTGGAATTTCCTGAGTGATAGCAGGAAATTTGTTCTAATGAAATGACTCGTGGTGGGCTCCTGGACGGGGGCTGTCACCAGAAAGACCAAGGCATGATTAGAAGCTGGAAATTTTCATCCCCACCTATCATCCTCCACTGAAGGAGAAAGGAGCTGGAAATAGCATTAATGTCTACATGATAGTTTTGAAAAAAGTTTCCAAAGTTTGGGGTTTGGAGAGCTTAGGGTTGGTAAACACATGCAGGTGCTGGGAGAGTGGCGCCCTGGAGAGAACATGGAGGCTCCACACTCCTTCCCATATACCTGGCCCTGTGCATCTCTTCCATCTGGATGTTCATCTGTATCCTTTATCATATTCTTTTATAATAAACTGGTGAACAGTAAGGAATCTGTTTTTCTGAGTTCTGTGAGCTGCTCTAGAAAATTAGTTGAACCCAAGGAGAGGGCGGTGGGAGACTCTGATCTATAGGCAATTGGTCAGAAGCACAGGTGACAACCTAGACTTGCAATTGGCATGTAAAGTGGGGAGGGGGTCGTCTTGTGGGACTGAGCCCTTACCCTGTGATATCTGACACTAACTCCAGGTAGACCGTGTCAGAATTGAGCTGAATTGTAGGACACCCAGCTGGTGTCGCAAAATTGCTTGGTATGAGAACCATCCCCCCCCCCAAATCTGGTGTCAAAAGTGTTGTGAGCGTGGCAGTGGTGTGAGAATAAAGAGGAGACACACAGGAGGAAGAGTGAGTTTTTCTCACTCACTGGGCCTGATGCAAAACCACAGTCCACCTCAGCCTCCACAGAGCATGTGAGGAAATAACTTTGTTGTAAGTCGCTGAGATTTGAGGGGTTTTGTTAACACAGCAAACTTCACTAAGAAACTTCCTTTTTTCACTTTAAAAAACACAGCTAAAAATATGGCCACCAGTGATTCATAAGTCACTAAATTCTAAGACCTGCCCATAAAGGATACTGCTTTCTTTATCACACACCATTCTCCCTCCCTTTCACTTAAAGGTGGAATACTACAAAGTCACAGTTCACAGATCCAAAGGCTGCCCTAGTCATTTTGTAAAGCCCATGTCCCCATTTTTTGGGGGATGTATTGGGGTTGTCACCTCTTTGGACCTGAAGACAGGTACCAAAAGAGCTCATCTCTTCTTCAGTAAGAGAATATTGTAGCACTGGTAGAGAGTTTGGCATAATTCTGAAGTCACCCACCAGCATAGAATCCTTGCCATTCTAAAATAAAATAGAATTGCTTCATCCAAAACCTGGCTGGGCATGTTTATAAACCACCTGTATATAGAGGGGGATTGATCATTTGCATACAATATACTCAGTTATTCAAAGAAAATGTGGCTTTCTTATTTTTCTATAAATTACCTAATCTTCTTCATGAGCCCCATCCTGCTGAGTAACAAGGAAACTTACATTTAAGTATCTCAGTATTCCCTCCCTGTCTTCTCCTCCAGAATGCCTGTGAGTACTTTAGTTTGTTTACTTGCTCACTGTGGGGGTGAGCAAGTGGGAATTCAGAGCCCTTGCTGCTCCTTGGATCCTCACGGTGATTTCCCTGTGTCCCTGGTCACCCCGCGCTCTACTGGCACCTTCTGCGGACATCTACGGCTAGAATACTCCAGGTCTGCTGTTTCTCAGCTCAGTCAGGGCTTGGAGTCCTCCTGGTTAACTTGTCTCGTCTCAGCTCTCTGAGGTTGTATATTTCTTTGAAGAAAGGCTGGGGTTCCCATTTGATTCCCAGCTCAGGTGGTCTGCTCTGCAGCCTCCACTTTGGTAACCCTCTGCAGAGATGGCCAGCAGCACCATCCACTACCTTCTGTGCCCTTCAATGGGCCCTTGGGGTACTTCTGGATAAACTCCATGCCAGATAGGAGCCAAGGATGGCAGGGTTTAGTCATGCCCAATGGGGCAGCCCAGACTGGTAGAGGGGGCACTCTGTTTCATTCCAGTTGCTGCCCTTGTGCAGAAGAGAAAGGATGTGAGCTAGATTTCCTGACCTTGGCCTTCAGTGAAGGTCATGGAAGGAAGTGGGCCATAGTCCAAGGGTTGGAAGTGAGGGCTCAGTGGGCTCCTCAAAATGGAAGGAGGTTCTCTCTTGCTTCTCCAAGAACCATGCTTGGGCTATGTTTGGGAGCATATTTCCCATCTGTTTTTCATTTCCCCAGCATAGAATGTGGGAGGCCAGGATCACACAACATTCCCTTCTCATTCCCAAGATGCCTCTGAACTCCCTTCCTTGAATTTTTTGTTCCTATCCATGCCGAATTACTTGAATGGCTCCCAGTAAATACCATGTAGTTCATACTTCTGAGCCTTTGCCCATGCTGTTTTCTCTGCCCAGACTGTCCTTCCAACATCCATTTCTCTTGAAAAACTTCTGTTCATCTCCCAAGACACTGCCCAGGACTCCTCCCCCAAGATGCTCACTTCCCTCTTGGCACTTTGCATGATGAACTTCATCAAAGACATCTTTTGTGTCTGTCTTCATCCTGAGACCATAAGGTGCCGAGGGGCAGGGGGTCCCACCTGAGGCCTGGCCAGAAAAAGTGCTCAGCAAATATTGGTTAAAAAATTAAACGTTGGGTAAATGAAACATAGTATCTCTCTGTATTTCTCACAAATGCATGTGAACCTATAATTATCTCAAAATAAAACATAATTAAAAAAAGTCTTAATGAACAGGATCAATTAGTCTCTAAAGCTCCCTGGTTACTTCCTGGTAGAAGACCAGAGTCCAAAGTAATTGTAAGGTCTTTATGAAGTTGTTACTTCCAAGTTGAGGATGGATGCTTCAAACTATTAGTACTTGGGTGCCCTGTACCCCACTTGCCCTCAGAACCATCCATTCCTGATAGGCTCTGAGGGAAGCTGGGGCATCTGCCAGCACATAGAAATTATACCAATTATCAAAGGGAGCCCCTCCAGGCAGGTGGATTAGGAAGAGTGGTCTCTTCTAGGCTTTTTGGGGGGATAGCACCTGTGTGTTTAAAAGTATGGTACCCCTTCCTCCAGGTGCTTGCACCCACATGAATAGGCTGAGAGAGGAGTGTAGGCCAGATTTCAGCACCCCCTCTCCCCCGAGCCCTGCCCTGGTGTGTAAGGCCTAACTTGAACAAGGCAGCCCAGGTCTGAGTATTTTCCTAGATTTCCCACCTCACTTCAAAGGACCAACGGCCATGTTCCCACCCACCCGGAGTGTCTGCTCAACAAATGTTGAGACATTACTTGCAGGTGCAGTAAAAACTTAGTAATTTCTGTTAATTTTCTTAAACGAGTCAACGTAAGTAAAGAGTTAGTGTGTGGCTTATTCTCCACAAAAATTAGTTCCCCTTTAGTGACTATCCCCTCCTTTTGGGTTTGTTCTTTGTGGAAGTTCATGTCAGATACAGTCATCTCTGGGGGGCTGGGGGCTTCTTTTTTTCCGTAGAGAGTGAAAATGAGGGTCCATGAACCAATTTGGGCCCTTTTATGAGTGGCCCTACAGGACTTTGCTAATCAGGCAGAAGTTTGCATCTTAGTTAAGATTATAATCACTTTGTGAACATCTGCTGCCTGGAGCGGAAATGCAGGAACAGCCTGCTAAAGTCCCATAAGATCTTAAGTAACCACTAGTGTATTTGCATCTGTTATTGCCTTTGAGGTCTTTTTCACAAGACTGTGAACAACTCCTGTGTAGGGAACTTGAATTCTTCACGCCTGCATGCTGGCTAATTTGCTGGGATCTGACACTGTCACGGCAAGGAGGCACAGACACACCCTGACTATCGACATGCAGCAGAAGGTGAAGTCTGGTTCATTCGGGAAGATTCCGTGTAAAGAGGTAGCAGAAGGCATGGGTACCCCGGGCTACAATCATCCAACAGAGAGATGTGTGCTTGACCGGCCAGAGCTGGATGCACCCTGGAAATGGCTGCAGGGCAAGGACTCCGCCCTGTGCTGCTCTACGGATTTTAGGAAAAGGCTGGCAGAGAACATCTGGTATACCGTGTCATATTGGGAATTTCCTGGTTGAGGTAGCAGTCTTGTTGGAAGACGAAGCCTCCAGAGATTAGTGTCTGGTATCAGCCTGTTCTCCCTTCGAGCTAAAACAGAGTTGCTCAGTCAGCCTCTTGTTAAATTATCGAGAGGGCGGCTGGGATTTGTCTCTCCCCTGGCACGAAGTAGGTATTTGGGCACTCAGTAAGTGTTCAATGAATAGAACTATTATAGTTAGGAGGAAGCTCATGTTTATTTCATTTCAATTTGCTCTCCTCCCGCGTGGTAGCTTTGGTAAGGCCCCTGAGGGGTAGATGAGCTGGGTGGGGTCAGGGGGCACTTTCTGTGCCTGCCCACTTCATAGAGAAGGGAGTGGGCAGATAAGCTACTGTGGATTCTTTTTGTACCTAGATCCCTTGAATGGAAACCAAGTGAACTTCTCTCTCCTGCTGGGTAGAAGAGGTAGCGTCGGAGAGGCAGAGGTGCGGACGAACCAGGTGGGCACAACTCTCTTTCTTGCATCACAGTTTGGGCAGAGTATCTTCCACGTGCCACGGAGAAGCTCATGATCATTCTAGGAGAGGTCTGGTCAGGTCTGGCAATCGTGTTGTCTCAGCCAAAACATCAGGGCATGTGGCAGTCATGTGATGACTGTTGAGTGCTCTTTTGGAAATAAATGTTTGAAACCAGAGCTGTCCTGAGGGGAAAAACAATCCAGGATCCATCAGGAAGATGGGTTTCTTGTGAGCCCTGAAGGCCCCAGCGTCCCTGGAAGTTCCAAATCTACTGTTCTGGGCTCAACATGGAGAGGGATGAGGCTCCTGCTGAAACTGAAGGGGCAGAGTGGGGCGCAAGAGTCTCTATCACAGGATGGAAGGTTTCCACAGCCACAGTCACTAGTGACAGGTCTCAGGGTTGATGGGGGGTGCATCTTTTGGGGTCAGAGATGTCTGGGCTCAGGTAGGGTGAGGGATCATCACCTGGGTGGGGCTGGCAACTAAACTGTGTCAGGCGGCTGGGAGGAAGGCGCTGCATTTCCTTCCATGAGCAGTAGGAGGCACTGCAGCTTTAGAAGCAGAGGATGCGGTTTTGAGCATTCGGCACAGCTTTCTCTTCTCTCCCTCAAATTGAAGAGGCTCCCAGGGTGGGATGGATCTGCGACCTCCCCGTCATGGTTGGACCCGTGGACATCGATGTGGCCCATCTACTGCTACTACTACTGACTGTTAACCAGCACTTTGCTAAAACCTGTACAAGGATTTTTTCACTTAGCCCTCAAAATAACCCTATGAGGTAAGTAGTATTGCAATTTAGGAACTGAGGGTTCACGAGGCCACGTAAGTCCAAGATAAAGCAGCTTGGAGTGGTATAGCCCGGGTCAGAACACAGTTCAGTTGGACTCGAGAGTCCACAAATTCCACCATTACTCTATTTTGCATGTGCCTCAGACATCTCAACAGCAAGTAATCTATGCAGCCAAGATGTCTTCCTTCAGAAAGTGCCATGTGGCAGGAACTGTGTTTATCCCGCTCACCACCGTGGTCCCAGGGCCTGGACCAGCGCTTGGCCCACAGTCGGTACTAGATATGTATTTGTGGAATGAAAACAGGGATGTGTATGGAGCAGAAAACCAGCAGCTTGCACTGAGCCTCTTTCTTGAAGTGAGCTAGCTACGAGTCACACTCCTATCCCAAGTCACGGGAAGGAAGCCGTGGGTCATCAGGCTATTTGTGTTTTTAATATCTCAAATTCAAAATAAGCATTGTTTTATGATCAAAATGAATTATCCCGACATTCTATCATATCTTATCAGACTCTTCTTTATTCAAAATGTTATTGGTACTATTACTTAATAAACTGGAGCAAGCAATAAATTCCACTGGTCTACAGAGACTGTGTTTGGGTTCCCAGTACCAAAATGATTTTGATTATTGAGTTGGCATATACCTCTAAACATTCCTAAATCAGTGGTTGGCAGCAGCAAGATTCTGAGAGAAAGAGAAAAAAGCAGCACACACATACACAGACACACACACACATGCACACACACATTGAGCAGCTTCAAAGCCTCTTACACATTAATGGATTCCTTATGGATTACATGGCTGTAATTGTGAAAGAGGACAAAGAACTAGAAAGAACCTTATTTCTTGAAACAAAAAATTTTTAAAAAATATTCCTTTGAAAAGTCAATTTTTCTGAAGAGAGTAGGAAAAAAAAACCCCCTAACATAATGGAACTCTTAAAAATGTGTGCCGACAACACAATAGGAAACCAGAATAAATGTGGGCAAGGCAACCACACGAAGCCAGTCACAGAGTGAGTTCCTCTGTACCCTAACAGCATGCGTACATGGAGAAAACAACCAGTGGAGTAGAGAGGAGTACGAGGGAGAATGCCAACTCATAGTAAGAGGGCCAGGGTGGGGGTCGGGGAGGGGGAGGAACATTCTAGAATTCAAAACAGCAGATTACTCATATCATATTCCTAAAACATGTATAATGAAACCTGTTTATGTTATCCTCAAATTAATCGTTCAGTGTTCAAATTTCAGTGTCCCAGCCAATGACCCACCAACAATTTCCTTGTTCATGACATTTTCTTTTCTTGGTCCCTTGAAAAAATAACAAATGAGTTTCTCCATTTATAAAGCTGCTCTGAAATATCTTCTTACGTCATGGAGGCTGGGAGGTCATCTTGGGACACTGCATGTAATGGGGGCCCCCTGGGCCAGGAACCAGGAGTTTTTGTGATTCTGAGGCAACTTCTATCCCATTAGCTGATGGTTGACTGACATTTTGGAACAAGATTTTGCAAGAGACTGGGGAGAGGAAAAGAAGGAACATGGGAAGGAGGAGCTTAGAAAATTGAGCAGGCAGGAATGAGCTGAGTGCTCCCAGACTCGAGGAGGATTTTATTACTGGACACAGATCTGTGGTGGGCTTTCAGCCAGGATCTCAGAGGCTGGGCTTGAGGGGCTTCGTATAGGTTTTCTTATCACTGTTGTGCTAACCTTACCAAGCTCTGGCTTACTGGCTCTCAGGGAAAAGATAAGTTAACTTCTCATTTACAAATTAAGCAGCAATGTATACAGGTGTAATGGGGCAGCCCTTCATAGAGGACTAAAGGTGATATTTCAGAAAAAAGCAGAAGGAAGTACAGCTTTACATGCCTGGAAATTGTTTCTCAGAGAAGTGACATAAGCTAAAAATAATGAGTTTCTGAAAGGTTTATCTAGATTCCTTGGTGCTAGATTTGTGATAATTTATTCCTGGAAGTGAAGGATTTGGGGGGATGTTCTTAAGTTTTCCTCAGTATTCCTATCAGAGGCAGAATATTGGTTGGGTTGAATAGAATCTGGCTGAATATGTAGTTTCTCATCGAAAACAGTAATTACACTTTGAAAGATCTCAGGAAGCCCCTCTGTCCAACACGTGTGAGAGGGTGAAAAAAAAGAACTGAATTTCTAGTCAGACAGCCCACTTTGAAGCAAACTTTCACTACCTCCGGGCAGTGGGACCTTGGGTAAATTACTTAGCATCTCTGAACCTCCATTCAATGATGAGGATGTTTTTATACATGTGCCTAAAAGATCACATATATGAAAACCTAGCAGGGGGCCTGGCACAGAGTAGGTCCCCAATAAATATTAGTTGCATCATTTATTTCCTATACCTTCCTTTTCTCCCCTGCTCCACCACCTCCTGCACTCTGATGCTTGAAATCTTTTAGCCAGTGACAGAGCCTTTCCTTGCATAATAAAAAAAAAATAGTGATGATAATTAGCATAACATAACATAAATAGCATAACATCACTAAGCACTTACCATACATTTCATCTCATTTAGTCCTCAAAACAATTCTATGAAATCGTTAGAGTCCCCTCTTTCCTGAGGGGGATACATTCCAAGACCCCCAGTGGATGCCTGAAACCACGGATAGTACCAAACTCTATATATACTATGTTTTTCCTATATGTACATACCTGTGATAAAGTTTAATTTATAAATTCAGCACAGTGAGAGATTAACAACAATAACTAATAATAAAATAGAACAATTATAACAATATACTGTAATAAAAGTTATTGTAGATCTTAGCAACCTCAGCATATGATTTTTTTCTTTCCTTATTAAGTCGAGAACTCTCACCTTTTCACTTAAAGGAAGCACTATGGCTTCTCTGTGGCATATATGAATTGCCAGCATCACTACTCTTGCACTTTGGAACCATTATTAAGTAAAATAAGGGTGACTTGAACACAAGCACTGTGATACTGGACAGTCCATCTGATAACCCAGACAGCTACTAGGTGACTATGGGCAGGCAGCATATATAGGGTGGATCTGCTGGACAGAGGGGTGCCCCATGTCATGGGTGAGAGGGAGTGGGACAGTGTGGGATTTCATCAAGCTACTGAGAATGGCACACAATTTAAAACTTATAAATTGTTTATTTCTGGTATTTTCCATTTAATATTTTCAGACTGTGGTTGAGTGAAGGTAACTGAAACTGCAGAAAGTGAAACTGCGGATAAGGGGGGACTATTGTACCATTATTGACCCATTTTACAGAGGAAGAAAGCAAATTTAAGTAGGGTTAAATACTGTTTCCGTTATTTATTGCTGTATAACCAACCACCCCAGAACTTAGTGGATCTAAGCGATAACATTTTATTATATCTCATAATTCTGAGTTGACTGGGGTCAGCTGGGCGGTTCTTCTGCTCCATGTGTTGTTATTTGGGGCCGCCTTTGTCTGGAGGCTCAGCTGGGATAGAATGTCCAAGATGGCTTGCTCTCATGGCTGGCAATTGGTGCTGGATGTCAGCTGGGAGCACCGCTGGGACTGTCCACTAGAGTACATCCATGCCCCTCCATTGCCTCCCCTGGGATGGCCGCTGGACTCTAAGAAGGATCTATCCAAGAGGAAAGAAATGGAAGCTTCCAGTTTGCTTAAGGCCTGGGCTCAGAAGTCTCAGAATGTCACTTCTGCCGTGATTTGTTGGTCAAAGCATTTACAGGCCTGGCAAGATTTAAGAGAAGGGGAAACAAGTTTCACCTCTCAGTGGAGGAGTGGCAGAGGGGAAAGGAGTTGATGACAGCCATGACTGGAGACTATCTACCACAAATACTTTGCCCAAAGTCACAGAGCTAGCGAATATCAGAGTCGAGATTCCAACACATCAGTCTGACTTCAGAATCCAAGTGCTCTGCCGCTAGGTCATACACATACACACGACAATATACAATTAAATGCCAATGTCTGTGGAAAACACAAGAAACACAATATAATTTCAGAGGAGAGATCAGTACAAAATTAAGAACTATAAAGACCCTAAACTGAAAAAAGTATCCTTTTTTGTGCCTTCCTCACCGTGCAATGCAGAATAAATGTTATTTCTTGAAATGTCACAAAGGTTACATATGCTAAAGTTAAAATGAATTCTTTCTATATTTTTCCATTTCAAAATTCTGGATGCATTTATTAAAGCCAAGGTTTTTTCTGTGTGTGTGTGTGTGTGTGTGTGTGTGTGTGGTGGGGGTGGGGGTAGGTGGAGTGAGACCCCTGACTTACAAGTACTCCAAGCACATACTCATTCTGCCTTTTGGATAATCTTGCCTGTGTGTGAGAGGTGACAGAAGCCTGGAGTTGGCAGGGGTAGCTCCAGGGAGAGGCGAAATTTAGCCTGGCTCTGAGCTCTGATAAGAATTTAAATAAGAGAAAGAGAAGGAGGAAGGGAAAATGTGAACAAGACGTGGAGTTGGGAGTGAGCAGCGAGTAGTAGCTAGGGCCATGGAGAAAGGGACCAGGCTGAAGTAAAAGGGACTGGATTTGGAAATGGGAGGGCAGATTAGTAATTCACTTGATGATTGGAGCTAAATTGGCTTCCCATCTTCAGAGGTATCCCGAAGTAGCATTGAGAACCAGATTACAAAGAATGAAGATCTTCATGAAGCCCAGCTGTGTAAACTCTGTTCTACCCTTGGCCTGGCTGAAGGCAGATGCCTGGAAAGCCCTGTTGGGGGCTGGGTAGGAAGGATACTGCCTGAGGATCTTCCCAGTGGCTGATCCAGGAACATCCAGGCTTACACCATTGTCTTACTGGTTTCATTTGGAAAGGTTTTGATGAGGATAAAGCAAACCCAGTCATCACACCTTTCATTGCACTCTCCAGAGAGTTTATTCACCTAAACCTCTCTTATATTACCCATCTACCGGGACTCCCTGATGAAGTCAAGGACTTGGGACTTTTCTGAGCCATTCTGAGCAAACACCATCTTCAGACTATTTTCCTGCTAAGGTGGCTTCTATCATTTTCCTTTGCAAAACCTTTTCTCTTTCTTCACATTTGAAAGAAACCCAATATGACTGTTGTAATTTTTTTCACATAAATTACAAATATTTAGAATCTCTGTCAAGGGAGTGAAATAAAAGCAGATGTTTTCCCTTATGCTGGCCCCAAGTAATACCACATTAGAAAACAGAGTATTTTCAAGTCTTGTGAAAAAATATTTCAAGAAAATAAACATTTGTTGAATGCAAACAAGAACAGAATATGGTACTTTTAATATTAATATGGAATCCAGAGCTAAGGAGAGGCCCGGAGAGACTGAGTGACTTGTGTAAGGTCACAGAGTGAGTTTGCAGCCAAGTTGGAATCTGAACTCAGTTCTCTCATGTCCCAGCCTGGTGTGCTTTCTATAGTCTAAGCGGTAGATTGATTATAAAGATGGCCACAGTTCTTCATGCCTTCCTGTAGCCATGTCCTTTGCAATATGACTTAGCAGCTTCTCTCATCTCAAGGTAGACTCTATTTCCCCACCTTATGACTTGCTTTGGCCAATAGAATGTGGTGGAGGTGATGGTGTGCCACTTAAGAGTCTTGGTCTCAAGAGACCTTGTGTGTTTCTGTTTGCTCTACTGGAATCTCACTACCACCATATGGACAAGCCTAGACTAGCCTCCTAGAGAATGAAAAGTCACGTGGAGAAGATCCCAGTTACACCACTAAAGTGAGACTAGCAGACGATCAGTCAACCAACATATTTTTATCATCTCTCAGCTTCAATCGGTAGTGGCCTCCCACATGGTCTCTTTGCTTATCATTTCTTCAGTCCATCTTCCACATGATGGCCAGAATGATCTTCCTAAAACATGGGTTGGCTCACATTATTTCCATCCCTCAAAAACAGCACTAACTCCTGCACGTTTACCAAAAATAATTTATAATTCTCAGTGTGACAATCAACACCCTTCATTATTGAGTGACAAAGTAACTTAACTTCCCGTCTCAGCATAACTCCCAGCTACCTGGTCTACTAGCTGCCTTTCCAGGACTCTGGGCTTTTGTATGGGCTCTTTTTTCAGTCTAGAATGCCTTTGCTCTTCTTCACATGTAGAAATCCTATCTCAAAGCCCAGTTCAATTTCCATGTTCTCCTGGATGCATTTTCTGGTTGCTCTTTTCCCTAGGGCTGCCACATACAGCTGTGCAGGTTGTGTACTACACAACACTAAGGAGAGCCATTCACAATAACTACAATGTGAATTGCACCTCCTAGAGTTATACAGTGCACAACTTACAACAACAATGAAATAAGTAATTATTTCATTCTCTGCACTGCTTCAACATGGTTCTTTATTTTGTTCACCTGAAAAACTCTTTTATAATCCCTGCTATATGCCAGGCACTGAATGAAGACCACAAACACAAAGATGTGTTATCAGGTCTTGGTCTTGAGCGGCTTAAAGTTAGGGCAGGCAGGCATATAATTCAGTGTGTGTTACTGAAGACTTTCACCTCTATTTTATCCTGACTTTATTCTTCACCATTTTAGAGCTGGTTGAGAGCTCTATTTTAGTGCAGAATTCTTAGGGGCAGAAGTCATGTCTTATTTATCACAGCCCAAAATTAACACTTGGCTTTGCACCATATAGTGTCTCAGATAATGGTTATTAGATTGTATCTGATGTACCAATTGTAACAAGAGCCACCATGCATTGGCCATTTACATGGAACAGTTCTAACCCCATAAAGCTGGGTGGGAAATATACCGTTAGAGCTGTGGTAGAAACTCCTGTGTGTTTACCCTACCCCATTTCCTTTTCTTGTTGGGCACTCAGCTACACTGCTTTTCCTATCCTTCCTTGTTGAGTGTGGCCATATGACTGAATTCTGGCCAACAGAACGTGGGCAGAAAGTGATATGTACCTAGGCCTGGCCTATAAGAACTTTCTGCTTAATCTTTCACATTCTCTCTCTTTTTGTCCTGAAGTTTAATGGAGAGGACACTGAAGATCTCAAGAAGGTGGTCCTACAAGAAGTAAGGAGCCTGGGCCCCTGAGATACTTTTGGGGGATCACTGGCTGATCAAGAATACCTGCATTGCACTATTACATGAGTCAGAAATAAACTTTAATTGTGTAAAGCTTCTGAAAGTTTGGAACTGCTTGTCACAGTGTCAGTTTAACTTGCCTAATACAAGTGCTAAGTTTAATGCAACCTTCCTAAGTTGATCATAAGTACCTACTTTTCAAAAGCATACCCAGTAAAGAAGACTCCAAAGTTGCATTTATTATCCCCATTTAAGTATGAGCTCTTTCATCTCCATGATCAGAAATAACCTTGTTCAATCTCTCACTTTTGTAGTCTTCAAAATATATGTGAGAGGTAATAACACTGAAGAACTGATCAATTTCTCCTAAAATATCCTTCATAAGCCCAGAGAAAACTCTTCGTTGTAGAATATGAAAGGGTCTAGGGATCCCTCTGCAGAAGGCTGCTGTCTACAGAGGCTGTCATAAGATGGGGATATTGGTGTTCAGGCCCACTGAATGTTGGGAAGGAAATAGAGGGGACTAAGTTTTGACTTCCTTGATGCCTTAGAGCCAGTTTGGCACTTGTCACAACTCCATGATTTGTATGCATGTGACAACCTTACCCTTTCCTGTTCTGATCCAAAAAAAGAACCCTAGGAGAGAAATGAGGCCACAAAATTGAAGAAAGCCCAGTGTGCCCCTTTTTTTCTTCCGTTTACTCAACATACATTTACTGAGCACCTATGATATTCACAATTCTGTGTCTCTGTATGGAGGGTAGTTCAAATAAAAGTAATAAACAGATCTGCTTCAAGAGAAACTTCTAGACTGTTGGGATTTGACAAGGCAAGCAGCTATTTGAAAGACACTATAGAGTAGAAAGTGCATTGACTTTGATGAGACAGACTGGCTCCATCAAATTCTGGCTCCATCAATTCCTGTGGTTTGAATTTGGGCACCTACTTAAGTACTTAAATTCAGTTTCCTCGTTGTAATTTTTGAGGATTGTTGAAAGAATTAGAGAATTCCCTAGCACAGTGCCCGGCAAATAGTAGGTGCTTCGTAAGTGATAGCTTTTCTTACGTAGGGAGACAAGGCACCCACACACCTGACCAGCTGGCTGTATAAGAAATGGCAAATAATTGGTACAAACAAGAAAAATCGGATGAGTGTGGAGGAAGGAAATCACATTGGGTTGGAATGGACAAAATAAATCATTAATTTTTCTTAACCAAGGCTTCCTTTTAGAACATTTCTCATTTCTAATCTAATGTGGGTGCCCGATCTAAATGTAAAACTCTCTGCAGGCATCACCAAAAAAGTATAAATGGAGAGAGGAATTCATTGTTCCAGAAGATAAGTTCCTGTACTGGATGAAAAAATTCACAGCAGGCACTGGTGACTTGTATATACACACTTGTGTGTGTGCGTTTGGGGGTGTGTGTGAATGTGTGTGTAATAGGCATGCTACATACATGAGGGATAAGCCATACAAATTGTTCATATGTTCAGGAACAGAGAGTTATGATATAATTTCTAAAATTATAGAGATCCAGAGTTAGAAGAGGATCTTTCAATCCAAACCCTTCATCTTACAATTGAGGTAACAGACTTAGAGAGGTGAAGTGACTTGTCTAAGGCCACACAGCTACGAAATTGTCAAGCCAGGACTTGATTCTTAATCCTCTGGATTTCTGGCCCAATGCTATTACCACTAACCCCTTTCTAGTCAAGGCCTATGGAGTTATTCCATAATACCACTGGATGGAGCTTCTTGGAGGTCTTAGTTCCAGGGACTAAGACTTCCCACTAAAGACTTCCTAGTGCTCTGGACAGAGGTCAGGGTTGAACAAAAGCTCTATTAAGGCATTCCACAAAATCATTAAAAATACTTTAAAAAGCCCTCATTTGTTGAACACTTGCTATGTGCCAGGCACTGTGCCAAATGCTTTACATATATAATTCATTTACTATTCATTCACTTAAATTTTTCTTCATACCTACTGTACGCCAGGCATCTATGCTGTGTGCTGGATACAATAGTGAAAAGACGTATGTGGTTCTTGATCTCATAGAACCTCTAGCCTTCCCCATAACAGAAATTCCATAAGGTTTGTTTGTTTATTGCATCCATTTTACAGGGGATTGATGGAAAGGGCCCAGAGAACAACAATGATGGCTACCATATATTGACCACCTTCCCACACCTGCACTTTTCCAAGCACTGTCTGAGTTAACCCATACAATAGCACTGTGATATAGAAAATGGAGGCACAGGAAGCTGAAGTGACTGGTTCAAGGTCACATAGGTAGTAGGCAGTAGAGCAAGGACTGGAACCAAGGCCGTCTGGTACCAATGTCCATGATCTTAACCACTGCATTATACTGACTGGTGGGATTCCTGCTCTTATTTATTTATTTACTTTGTTAAAAGATGATGCATATGATGTCAAATCTCTGCTAGTGAGGGCTAGGATCCAGGAAGCATAAATTACTTTGTCTACAGACAAATTTTGTCTTCTCAGCAGATGTATGTAAACAATAATATTTGCTTGAGTGCTCTTCATATGTCAGAGTACTGTACGTGTACACATGACATCCAGATGAAACAGCAGCATAATGCTGGCCTTTAGTAGGTCCTCAACATAGTAAGAAAATGATAAGCAGGAGGAATAAACAAGTAGGGCTAGAAAGAAACTAGAAATTATTAATAAGTAGTGGCTGTTGGTAGCAATGTTGCTTGATCTGCATTTGGACAAAAATATGTTTGTATTTTTGCAAGGCTGGGTTTGCTTTATTTAAATATAGAGATAGCAAGTATCTACATAAACCTTCACATACCTGTTAGAAAGAGGGCCATTTCTGCAGAATTATATGTCAGCCATAAAATTTATTGTGTAATATAATTTACCCATCTGTTTAAGCCATCCTTTTGTAAGGCATAGATACACTCTTTGAGAATAAAAAACAGACTTGAACAATTTTCAGTTTCACATAAATTCTATTAAAGGAGAATAAAACAGTGAAATTGCAAGATTTCTCCATTTTCTTCCACCATATGGGTTTCTTTGAGATTTGATAATATTATAAATAAAGCAGTTTCAAGATGAAATACAAAACAGTGAACAACAATTTAGAAACATTTTGAAGAAGCAAGTATTATATCCCAGTGTTGCCTGGCTTTCAACATAAGAAAGATAGAAAACAGAGCAAGAACTCTCATTTGTTCTATCAAGAAAGCATAAATATTGGCTCCGTATTAAGCCAACCTCTTGCAGCTGTACACCAGCTCTCAACTATTAAAAAGATTTTTAAATTCCCAGGGAAACAAAAATCAATTTCAGCCATATAAGTCTGTGTATAAATCTATTGTGCTTTATTCCAAATATTTTCTCATCAAGGAGTTTGGAACAAAAATTTTTTGAAAGAGAGAGTCTCCAGTTCACCCATTACACCATTATAAATATTTGAATGACTTCCAGTAACTTTGCTTAGAAAATCTCAGTGTCTGTAGAACATGCCAATGACAGCTCAGCAGTAATGACAATACATTTCATTATTTGGCAAGACAACCAGTCATAGCAATAGATTGGAATTCTGATTGCCATGTTCATATATTATGTTTCACTTTTGTCACAGCATAGTGATGGTTACTCTTGCCCTCTTGGCAAGATACTCATTTCTGAGCTTCTATTAAAAATATATTTAAAAAAAATCTGTTTTATCTATTAAAGCTTAGAATGAGCTAAGTGATTACTGTTTTAATTCCAAATCAATATGTGTAGTCGGGTCTTGAAAGAATTCCAATCACTGTAGCCTTTGTTCATATTTTAGATGGATAATAATACTATTGGTTTGTTTTCCTTGGGGCTCATTTTATATAGTCTATTTATAGGAATTACCGTCTCTGGTATAGTGACTATTGTTCACATAGCTCAAACAAAGAAATGAATGTGATACTAACTTTCTGGGTTTTGTAAGAATCTGCACTGGCAAAGTGAAATATACATATTTGCTAAAGTTTGGAGAAAGAGAGTAGAATGGAGACGTACTTCTCAAACTTCAGTGTGCGTTGAATCTCCTGGAAAGCTGGTTAAAACAACTTCCTAGGTCCTACTACCAGTGATTCAGATTCAGTAGATCTGAGTGGGATTCAGGCCTTTGATTTCCACAAGTTCCCAGATGATGCTGATGTTGTCAGTTCAAGGACCATCTTTTGAGAAGTGGAATAAAATAGAGTGGTCAATAGCAAAGGCTAAAATCTTGCCTTTGCCATTTAGACTTGTTGATTTGGGTTAATTTGCTTAACCTATTTTTAAGCCTTAGTTTCCTCATCTGTTTAATGGCGGGTTTGCAAGGATTAGGTAAGTCTGGATGACACTTGACATAGTACTGGACAGATGCATGGCATGGGCTCAATAAATGATAGTCATGGTTATTAGAAATGATATAACCCCCTTTTCCAGGATCCATCTGGTTGAATATGCAGTGCTTCTGCTTCATATCCTAATATATTTGGCAAATGACTTGTAAATCTGTCTAGATTAAGAGTTATCTGATCGGTGGGTTAGCAATTATTCAGGATTTGAATTGTTCAGGTGGGCCTTAAAACACTTAAATATTTTGACCCTTGGGCCTTCCAACTAAACATCATACCGAAACTTTGATTTTCTGTCCTTTGGATTATTTTTCATTTAAATTGCTTGTAGTCCGCAGCTCCACAGTTATGTCCCCTTATGAATGATCTTTTAAAGAACATCAGTTTATTTTCAAAATCAAACTTAAGTCCTTGGAGACTAATATCATTTCTCTCCGTATTTTGCCATTAAGAGGCCTGGTGTTCTGCCAAGTCAACATATTAATAAATTTGAGCCTGAATTTTCATTGTCATGTGAATGTTAAAATTGGCTCTCAATTACACGAAGCAGCCAATTCAACAGGATACGTGTACTGGATTTACAACGAACATGTCTGTGAAGAAATTACTTTAAAATTACTTTAAAAAAATTTTGTGGTTTGCTTTTAATTTGTTAAAAAGGCGTGATCCACCAGTTCACCAGAATCTCAACCAATTCAGGATAAGTTAATTTTGAGAAATATATGATTTTCCTTCAGTCAAGTGTTAATAAACTAATTTGTCTTGCATTCAATCATTTATTCAGTTGTTCATTTAACACGAAGCCCCATTTCTGTGATAAGTGATGGTGTAGATGCTGGGGAAAACAGTTACCCCACTCTCCGAGTTTACAGTCTAGTGAGAAAGGTAAAAGCTCAGATATTAGAACCTCATTTTAACAGGCTGATAAATCTCCAGTCTTCACCAGGTAACAAGCTGTAGAAAGGAAGCCCATTTGTTTGTATTCATACCAATTACTCATGAATCTGTTAACCATTGACCAAAGCTTCAGACACATCCACGGCATTAGATGATGTCTTCTAGAAGTAGGATCCTCCATAGCTTCGAACCAAAGGAGAACTTTACATATCCTATGATTTTATTTGTAAAATAAACTGAGAAAAGCAAATCAAGTCAGCTTTGTAGCTTACACCTAGCTGTTACATAAACTCTCTAGTAAAATGACATGATTGAAGGTAGAGTAGGAATCTATATGTCAAATTTGATTTTTTGGGCTTTTCAAAAAAATGCAGGGATTTACAGTCATATGGACTGAATGTGTGTGTCCCCACCCTCAAGCCCTCTATCTTCGCCGAATACATATGTTTAAGGCCACTCCCACTGTAATGGTATCTGGAGATGGGGTCTTTGGGAGGTAACTAGGGTTAGATGAGGTCGTGAGGGTGAGGCTCTCATGATGTGATTAGTGTCCTTATAAGAAGAGACACCAGAGAGCTTGCTCTCTCTCTCTCCCCATGTGAGGACACAGCAAGAAGATGGCCATCTGCGAGCCAGGAAACAGGCCCTTACCAGAAAGCGAATCAGCCGCTACCTTAATCTTGGACTTCTCAGCCTCCAAAACTGTGAGAATAAATTTCTTTTGTTTAAGCTACCCAGTCTGTAGTTTTTTGTTATAGCAGCCTAAGCAGAGTAAGACGTGACCTTAGAAGGACGACAGGGATTTGTACAAAACTGTGGAAATGCTTCAAACTTAGCTCTTATTATTACCAAGCAAGGCCCTCAGCCCCAGTCTGCCAGGCTGGCTCTTTACCATTGCCTGCACACGGTTTGCTCTTTCTTGCCTCCAGTGTGCCCTCCTCTTTGTGCTGTTTTCATTACCCTAAATGCCCTCCCCAAATCTTCCGCTTCTGGCTCAGAGGCTCATCTCTAAGAAATCTTTCGTGATTAGCCCTAGTCTTTTCCCAGATGATCCTTCACTGCAAAGTTTGTTCCACTGTACACTTATTTGCATCTCACTGTATTGTGTCCTTATGTCAGTTCAAGGATGTAGGTCTTATCTCCTCAACAACATCTTGAGCAGCTCCAAGACAAGCCTAGGGTCCAGACTTCAAATCTTTTGTGTCCTCCATTGGCCCTTTTGGAGAGCTGTGCAAATAAAACGGGAATAAAATTTACTGAATGAAAATTGAACTAGATGCTGAGAGCCAGGGAATGTTCTGAGGCAAATGAATCAAGTAATGCAAGGAACTGCAATAAAACTCTGGCTCCAGAGCCTACGGATGGGAGTGGGAGAGAGTCGTTCTGGATAAGTGAGTTTTATAGATGGCTGAGGATGCATCCTTTTAAACACCAAGAGTTTTAATTATCTTAGATGGAAACATTTCCAATATATTAATCTTCCCTGCCTTTTAAAATAGTGGATTAAACATAATCCAGCTTGATGACTTGGGTTGTCATTAAAAATAGCATTGTGCTATAACACTGAGAAGCCCTCGGGCCCTTCGGAGGTATGCAGAACTGTTTGTCCCTCTTCTAAATGGCTGCAGATTGCTGTGTTTTTTATTGTCATTTTGTTTTTTAGCTTTTCTGGATCCTCCCTTGCGGCTGGACTGTCAGTCTCACATGTGCCCGTGTGACTGCCTGTGCCGCTTCTACTCTCTGCTCCTAATTTGCTGCTTCTCATCTGAAATGAGTTTGGAAATCGAACGCCCAAGCTCACCGTGATCGTTGTCAGGATTGTTCTTGTTAGAGATGTGTGTAAACTGAGAGAGAGCAAAGGGCTCTGTGTGACAGCTTGCCAGGTTCTCCACGGCCAAAGTGTGCAAGAGACAAGCACATATATGTTGTGAGCTCCTAGTTCAGCTGCTCTGAAGGCTTTTTAATTTACTTCCTACTCTTAACTCTTCTGGTCTGAAAATAAAACTTTCTGGAAATACCTTTTTCAGATACACTAGAAATTTAGTCACGTATTCGTCAAGTAATCATTGAGTGCTTACGAAGTACAGGATGCATGCCAGGTGCTGTAGGAGGGCTCTTTAAAATGGATACTCTATGTCTGGCTTGCTCACTGTTTTCTGTATTGCACTAGCACGTAGTAGGTGCTCGATAAATATTTGTTGAATCAATGAAATGAACTTTATAATCTGAGCAGAGATAAGATATTGACTCACAAACACACATAAACAAGCTTACAATGTAAACTGTATTAAGGGTCATAATAGAAATACAAAAAAGTATGTACAAGGATCAAAAGATTATTTCCTGCTGGAAAATCTAGAAGGATTTCATGGAAGAGGTAGTAATTTTGACTGGGACTTGAAGGATGGGGTTATATTTCAATCAGCAAGAAGTTAGGGAAGTAAAAGGAGACAAGAACACACAGATAGGGCCCAGATGCTAGAATGGGCAGGGTGTATTTAGGAGACAATTAGTACATTTTGGCAGGAGTACATGTAGGGGAGTAGGAGGAGATCACATTTTATAACGTTATATTGGGGTCAGAGAATGGGTGGGCCCTGAATGTCAGGCTAAAGAATTTGGACTTTGTTTATTGGTGATGGGGAGGAACTGAGGGTTTTGAGCTGGGAGGTGACATGCTTAGAGCTGGGCTTCAGAAATCTTGGTAGATGTTGGAATTTATGATTGCAGGGAAATAGGGCTGGAGCTCATTCCAAGGGTATAGGTGGGAGGCAACATGGGCCTGAACTAGGATGTTGGTGGGGGGAATAGCAGAGAGGGAATGATTGTCAGAGAGGCTGCAGAGGGAGAATAAGAGGACTTGGCACTTATTTGTTGTCAGGAGTGACGGAGAAGGACATGTTGAATATAACTCCCAAGTGATATCCTCTCTAGAACCCAGAGTCTGGAAGAACAGGTTTAAGAAGACAGTGATGAGTTTGACTTGGGACATGTTGAGGTGTGAGAGTGAATTTTTGATAGCTCTGCTGTAAAAAGCATGAATGGGACACTGCACTGAAAAACACTAAAGGGATAACAAATAGTCACAAAATGAGTGCTTCTGTGGACTCAGCCCGCAAAAAGGACTTACAAGGTCCACATCTTATTTTCAGTCCTCTCATGGCATTGCTACATTAAAAATTGTTCATTCTTTCCAAATAGCTTCCAAGTGCACCTTTAAAATAAAGCTTCTATTTGTGTTTTTCTGAAATATTACTCTTCATAAGAAATGGGAATTGATGCTCTGTGAAGTTTGAGAATTACCGGACTTATCATAGATTAGTAGTAGCTCCTCTCTGGGACAAGACAGCGAGTAAGAGAGTGAACAAACTGAGAAAAGTTCCCCCAGATAGAAGATGGATCTCGACTTTTACCATCAGAAACAGGTGTTTTCAGACTAGCAGGCAGCTCCCTCATGGTATAAGTAGGGAAGCTGGAACACTAACTTGGATTTCATAGAATGGCTTGAGTAGGATTTTGACATGTAAACAAGGAGGAAAAGTGCATTTTGAGCAAAGGGAACTGAAAGAATGATATGGCATGGTCAGGAGTGGCAAGAAGTCACGTGGCTGGAGCACGTGTGGAGAGAGTATGGGGAGAGGCCACGCAGTTAGGGAACTAGAGGCAGGTGTAGCTTGGGAGATGGGTTGGGGCCCCAGGTGTAGCACTAGAGAGTCTTTTTTATTAGTGGTGGGAGCCATTGCCAAGGTCCACTGGGGAAGCAGAACAATCAGATATGTTAAAGCAAACTCTCTTTGGAATGATGGAGGATGATTTAAGAATTGGGGAATAGAGGCAGAGATGAGGATGCTACTGAAGTGCTGCTGAAAGCAAATGAGAACCAGAGCAAACGAGGTTATGAACGAAGCCAGTGCTTAGCCTGTAACAGGCATTGAATATGTGCTGGTTGATAGGCTGTTCAGGCTGACAATAGCTTTTGGCCCTTCAGAACTGGATGAGCCTCCTCTTGGATTCAAACCAACTTTAGCAGTGGGTTGCCAGGACAGAGGCCCTGAAGTGTGAAAGGTTCTAGAAGATTAATACTATAGTCAGAAGCCAAGATTCATTTTTGGCTTGGGGCACAATGTTAACACAGAAGACACAGGGAAGGAAAACAACACTGGGTTCTGGTGGACCTGCTTCTTTAGAGCATACAGGGCACCCTGAGGCATAATCATTCTGGACAGGAACATATCAGGTCCATGGGGGGCCAATGTAGCTTCTAAAAAGTCCAAGGGAAAAGCTGCAGGAGTTCTCCACTTGAGACTCTATTTCTTTTTTAAAATACAGTGAACATGCACTTCTCCACAGGATTGCTCTGTCCAACATGATAGCCACTAGCCATATGTGGCTATTGAGCATTTGAAATGTGACTAGTCCAAATTCAGATTTGCTGTGAGTATAACATACACACCAGATTTCAAAGACTTCTGAATGTAAAATAGAATGTAAAATACCTCATGAATACTTTTTATATGGGTTATATATTGATGATATTTGAGATTTATTAGATTGAATAAAACGTATTACTGAATTTGCTTTTCAAAATATGGCTACTAGAAACTTTAAAATAATTCATGTAGCTTATATTATCATTCTATTGGACAGAACTACTACGGAAAGTTCAGTGTTATTTTCTATTGCAAAAATAAAATAGTTCTATCTCCTCTGATTTTTCTGACCTTTTTCCTTGTAGGAAAAGTTGTCAACATGTGCACTAGGAAGAAATTCAGAATGTAATAAACAGGTTGATACATTCTTGTCTATTGTCCAGAAGTGTTATCTGCCTGCAATGTTTCCATGGAGATTGGTACAACTGTAGGCTTGATTTAATGGCTATGGTATTCTGTACATATTATATTATAAAAATTATTTACAAAAATTATTCTATTATAAAAATTATTTAAACAAAAAATTTGAAAGGATTCCTTATTTGGGGCCATTAAAAGGCAAGAAAGATGGGGAGGTGAAAAGGTCTCCTATTAATAACTTTCATCTCAGGGCAAGCTGTGGTCTAACATGTTTAAATAGACTCAACCTTTCTAAAGAAGTTATTGCAAAATACTCCTCTCCTGCAAAGAGCTTGGATCCAATATTTCTATTAGGACATCAAACAACAATTGCAAATTCTCAAACACCAGAGTACTTGAAGGGTCATTTTGCTTTCACCCTGGTGAACAGCAAGTAACTGTTCAGAAAGGGCATTCCTGGATTCAGCTGTAGGGCCTCCACTTTTTTTTTCTTATGGGCTAGTGGGAATTGTCAAGTTTGATCAGAATACTGACCTTTAGCTTAATTCACCCTAATTTTGCAGAACCTTCCTGCTTCACACCGACAATCCGCTATGATTCCACGAATTTGGTGTGTTAGCATTTAACAGAATGTGAAATAGCCTCAAGGATTCTCCACCAAATGGAACTGATTATACAATGAAAATAAACCGAAGGAAGGATCTGAGACATCTTGTAAACTATTTTACTATGTTTTGCAAGGCTCTTTGCATTTAGGAAGCAAGTAAGTTTGTTTTTAAATAAAAGTGGCCTCTCTAAAAAAAAAAAGCAAAACCTTATTCACTGTCTTTGAAGTCAAAGTGACCAAAAGGAAGAAAAATTCAAAAGTTAAATGATGACTATGAAATCCAAAGGGGAGAATTACAACCTGAGGCGTGCTTTCCACGTGGATAGTCTGCTGTGCTTCAAAGCAGTTGGGAGCAGTTTAATTACGTGTATAGACGGTCTGACAGTACTCAGTAGACAGTGAACCTTTTGGACAGAACAGGCAGTTCTTAAATACCTGTCACCGGCATTAAATAGCAGAGCAAGATGGAACTGCAAGATTCCCATGTCAAGTTTTTAATATCAGTACAACAGAAATGACTTCATCTCTGCAATTAGTCAACAAGCTGTTCCCACTCGTCTAATGGCTCCAGGAGGAGAAACTTATTTTGACTTTGATTTGTCCCGTTTTTCCTGCGTACTGAATGTTGCAACCTTATGTTCACTAAAATCTCTTGGCCTTACAGCCAATGCTAAAAAACTCTGCCCTCAAATTATTAGTACAAATAAAAGGAGGGAGAAATAAATTAAACTCAGCCCTTCCATTCCCATGTTACATCCCCTTCTGCACCTCAGAAGTTCTGTGGTCAAAATGTTTCAGTATTTCTTCATCCATAAAATCAAACTAAATTCCTGTTTAATAAATTAACTTTACAGAGTTTTGTTTTGCTACTACTGTCGTTGCTTGATGGGCCTGTTTGGGCAGTGTATTCCATAAAGTTTAAAATAATTAAATTCTTCTACTTAAAGGAAAGAAACTCTAAGAGATCTCTTTCTTTTCCATTCAGTTTCAACTGTACAAGAGACAAGGTTGAGGAGAGGCATGTGCTTCCAGAAATGGATGGCTGTTATGAGGCCGGTGTATATGAGAAATACATTGTGACTTGGGTATCTCATCTGGAAGAAAATTTTCAAATATTAACATATTATGTCCCGGAAAAATCAGAAAATGGATTTTGTGTCTTAGCTTTGACTCAGCAGTGAGCCTAAATAAACAGACCTATTGCTCTTCACCAAAATCTGAAAAGAAACACCCAAAACCCTTTTCAAACATCCCATTCTTCCAGGCCTTGTCTATCTTGCTGGTGATAAGCCCTAGGAGTCTGGGGACTGTCAGCAAAGTTGCTTAAGTGATGCCAATTTCTTATAGGACTTAAGGATCCAGATTCATTACTCCAAAGTGAAAAACAGGTATAGAGCAGGGGCAATAAGTTGGGAAATTCTCCCTCTAAAGGCAGCAGTAATAAGCCACTTATGCTGTGGCTTGTCAGGTGGCACTCTTACCTACACTATACTCCATTTTATTTGGGGAAGACTGTGTTACCGAAACAAATTACTTTCACTTCAAAAAGTATTTCCATTTAGGGCCGGCCTGGTGGTGAAATGGTTAAGTTTGTGCGCTCTGCTTTGTCGGCCTGGAGTTCGCAGTTTTGGATCCTGGGCGCGGACCTACACACAGCTTATCAGGCCATGTTGTGGCAGTGTCTCATATAAAGCAGAAGAAGATGGGCACGGATGTTAGTCCAGGGCCTATCTTCCTCAGCAAAAAGAGGAGGATTGGCCAGAGATGTTAGCTCAGGGCTAATCTTCCTCATACACACACACACACAGTATTTCCATTTAATTCCACGTTTGATTTTTAAAAATTTTTTAAATAAGGTTTTTGTCCTCTTAGTGCTGGAATGATATAGGAAGTTTCACTCTTGTCTATGTCATTCTACTTTTCAGAAGGGCAAATGTGCTAATACGGATGAAGGAAGACCAGCCATGGGGGTGATGAAGGAAGCCCAAGTGCCCACTATGTGCTAATACAGTTATTAGCTTTGAACTGAATTTACTTTATCCTTCTAAAAGATTTAGGAGATGATTTCACTCGAGACATTTTTTAGTACTTAGCCTGGTAGCCTGGAAGTGACAGAGTCAGTGTGCCAATACTAGCCATATCTTAGCGCTTTCTAGTCTTCGGACCATAAATTATAGAGCTAGTCCAGGGCCAGGCTAAATCATTTTGGCAGATGAGTCAGATGAAGCATTTCCTCTGAGGAAAATTTAGGCCACTGGATTAGATCATTTTTTGATGGGTACACAACTGTTTTGATATTCTGCTCAAGAAGTTATCAGTAGATTAAGTCAACCAGAGGCACCTAGAATTGTACATCCTCCATTAAGATGTTTTTCCCTAAACATTTTAGAAATGATATGGATGAATGTTACCAAAACCAAGACGGATGTAGGAGAGCATAGTCAATAGTTTTAAGAAGACAATTGATAATGTCCTTGGCATATTAGGGAAAGTGTTAGAATTAAAAGGAAAAAAGTTCATTGAGGACAATGTGGGGAGGAAATGGACCTCATTCATTCTAAAAATATTTGTTGAATGTCTACTATGTGCCAGGCTTTGTTCTAGCTGCTAGCTTAATTTCCAGGAGCTCACATTCTAATTAAATTTAAGGGTCTAAAGTTGAAGCATTGAGCTTCCACTTATGGTCATGATAGGGTAACAGGGACCAAATTTACCCTCCCTCCTTAAACAACTAAAAAACTGGTCAAAATCTTTGAAACTGGTTTTCAGACATTGGAAACCAGGCAGTACAGGACAGGGGGAAAAAGGGAAAAAGACCCAAGATGAGCCTGATGAATGTCCCAGCTTATTGCCTGATGAGTGTCCAGGCCACTGCACTGGCAGAATTTGCAAATCTCCCTGAGTTGAGGAGACGGGGGTTCACAGTATGGAGATACCAAGGCAGCTAGACTTCATGGGCGAGTACTGGAGAGAAGAAAGCTGCAAGGAGAGAGAGCTCTAGATATCCACAGAGCGTCCCCTAGAGTCTTTAGCTGAATAATAATCAGTGCACGGATTTGAGGAAATTACCAAGACTGGAGAAGAAACCACTGGAAAGGAGGCATTGGAGCAATCCTTGGAGCACGCACAGGGCTGGGAATAGTTTATGTTCCCACGAGCCAGAGTAGAAAGACTTCCTAAAACATAGGGAGCTGAGTAGAGCCTTCAGAAGGTTATTGCCTCAAAAGAAGGGTCAAATTAGCCCTAGACTAAAGGCTGTTCTGCACCCACAAAACAAACCTTAAGAGGAAGCAACTAAAACATCAAACTGTTTCCAAGTAGTTTAATAGCATCCTATTGCAAAGTCCCAAAATATTTAAAGGATCACAGACGTATCCAGTATCCCCCAAATGCTAGACTTACAATGTCTGACATTAAATTAAAAACTACCAGGCACTCAGAGAAGCAGGAACATAAGATCCAAAATGAGGAGAAAATAATGACATGGAAGATGGAATTAGTAGACAAAGACATTAAAACAGCTATTATAAATATATCACATATGTTCAAAGAGTTAGAGGAAAGCATGAGCATGACAAGGAGAGAAATGGAAGATATCTAAAAAGACCCGTCAACCTCTACAGTTGAAAAGTGAACTAGTTGGGGCTGAAATTAACAGCAGATTAGACATGGCAAGAAGAAAAGATCAGTGAATTTGAAGACTGCAATAGAAACTATCCTAAATGAAACACAAAGACTAAAAGACTGGAAAAAATAAATAGACCATCAGTGAGCTATGGGACAACAACCAGCAACCTAACATACGTATATTTGGAGTTCCAGAAGGTGAGGAGAGGCAAGCAGAGACAGAAAAAATATTTGAAGAAACAGTGGCTGAAATTTTCCACATTTGATAGATTTGAAGCATGGTTTGAAAATGATCCAGGGGTTCTTCTTTTAATTTTTTGAGTACAAATCACTACCTCTGTAGTCCCCTCACCTAGGATGCCTTCCCTCTGCTTCTTCACCTTCTCCACCTAACACACACTTCAAGACCCGCCTCAAATCCCACAGTCTCCAAAAACCATTCCTAGTCCCATCCAAGTGATTTCATCCTTTCCTGAACACTGATCCCTTTTTTGACCATCAGTTGTTTGACAATTAATCATGCAATGACTGAGGGGAGTTCTTGCATAGTTGTTTCTATTCTTAACTTTTAAATTTTATTCCACTATTTACATGTTTATATCTTTCCTCCACCCAAGCTCTGGATTCTGTCTCTTTCCCCTTCAGAACATACTCTTCCATCAATTCTCCTTTCCTGTTTGAGTATCTACCATCTTTAAAAATATAAAACATTTAACAACTAAAACCTTCCATGACCCTTCTACCCTACTTGACTCCTAGCAGTTTTATCTTTTTGTCTTTCCAACCAAGCCTCTGAAAAGATTCACATATTTTTCTCATACATCATTTACACCTCAACCCACTGCAGTATGGCTTGACCCTTACCACTCCCCTGAAATTGTTGCATCAAGGACAGCAGTTACTTATTTGCTACTAAATCCAAAGGATTCTTCCAGCTTTAATCTTTGTTTATTCAACAAAATACTTACTAAGTATCTGCTGTGTACCTGGAGCTGGAAATATGATGGTAAGGAGTACAAATGCCCTCCCAGAGCTCAAGTCTGGCAGGAAAGTCAAACAATTAAGCAACAAGGCGTAATAAGTGCTACCTGGCGTCCGTTGATGGTGGCTGCTCCCTCCCACTTGAACCGCTCTTTGATGTTGGCTTCTGTGACACCATCCTTTCTGGGTCACTTTCTCCTCCTACTTCTGTCTATGTCTTAATGTAGTGGGCATTGTACTGGGGTGCTTTTCCTCCACCTGTCCCCTGAGTTAAGTGTTTCCCCCCTGGTCCCTTCCTTGGCCTTCTTCCCAATTTATATCTCAAGTTTCCTTCATGATCTCATCCATGTCCATGGTGTCATCTATCTACTATAAGCTGATACTTCCAAATCCATATTTTCAGCTCAGATTTTTCTCCCAAGTTCCAGTCTTGGTCTACCTACTGGACAGCTTCACTTGGATGTCCACAAGTGCTCCAACAAGTCTCACATGGAATTATTATTTACCCTAAACCTGTTCTCCTTCGCACTCCTTAATTTAGTAAATGGTACCTAATCATTATAGCCTTAAATCTTGGCATCACCCTTGATTTTTCTCTTCTTCAAATCTCACATTTCAAATCTACTGATTTGATGACTCACAGTCACCAAATCTTACTGATTTGTTCTTAGGCATTTCTCAAATGGATCTCCTCTATCCCTATAGACAGTGCCTTAATTCAACCTTATCATTACTCTTTTGGATCCATTAGTCATATCTCTGTGTTTCTGGTCTTGGTTTCTTTCAATCAGATCCATGCAGCAAAAAGTGACCTCTCTGAAGTAGAATCCAATTATGTCACCTCCATGTTTAATAACTTTTGATAGTTCTCCATAGACTTTCAGATAAAACTCAAGCTCCCCATCTTGCCCCAGAGTGCCCCAACCTGCCAGCCTCATCTCTCACCTCATACTGAATTAATCAGTTCTCTGGATGCTCCATGGTATCTCATACATCTTGGTATTTGCATATGCTGCTCCTTCTGTTGGATCTTGCCCCCTCCTACTAATGCCTCTTCATGGCATTCTTTAAGACTCAGATCAGACATTGCCACATCTAAACAGCTTTCCTGACATTCCCCTTCTCCAAGCTGAGATTAGATGTACCACCTCAGTACATCCGTAAAATATTACATATATATTCTTTGTGGATCATTCATCTTGATTTTTAAAAATTATCTGTTTATGTCTTTCCCATCACTAGATTGTGAATCTCGCCCTGCCCTCTCTACTATCTATCTTCCTTCCTTGATTAATTTTTCTTCAAGCTCTTAACACCATCCGGCACATATTTTACTTATTTGTCTTTCTCCCCCAATAATAATGTAAGTTACATGAAAGTGGAAGACTGTTGTCCTCTTTGTTACATCTTTTTTTTTTTTTGCTGAGGAAGATTCACCCTGAGCTAACATCTGTGCCAATCTTCCTCTATTTTGTATGTGGGTCACCACCACAGCATGGCCACTGACAAGAGGGGTAGGTCTGCAGCCAGGAACTGAACCCCAGGCTGCTGAAGTGGAGCGCACCGAACTTAACCATGAGGCCACAGGGCCGGTCCCTGTTGCAATATCTTTGACACCTTGAACAGTACCTGGCACATAGTAAGCACTCAGTAGTCATTTGTCATATAAACAAATAAATCTTTGTCCCGAGCACATAGAGCAGTATCTAGTACACGGTATTGGTGCTACACTCTACTGCAACCTTGTTTACTCATCTGTCCTCCCTAGAGGGGTATTGGATTCTTAGGGAAGATCTCATGGGAACAATATTCCCTAATTAGATTCTTAGGTTCTTGCATGATCTTAATATATTTTTTTCATTGTGGTAAAATATATATAACATTTAACATTTTAACCATTTTAAGGTGTACAGTTTAGTGGCATTAGGTGCATTCACACTGTGGTGAAATCATCACCACTATCCATCTGCAGAACTTTTTCATCTTCCTCACCTGAAACTCTGTACCCATTAAACAATAACCTATTCTCCTCTCCCCTCAGCCAGTGGTAACTACCACTCCACTCTCCATCTCTGTGAATTTGACTACTCTAGGTACCTCATCGAAGTGGAAGGAATCATGCAATACTCATCTTGTTGTGTTTGGTTAATTTCATGTATTATGGTATCTTGCTCCTCCATGCTGTAGCATGTATCAGAATTTTCTTCCTTTTTAAGGCTGATAATGTTCCATTGTATGTATATACTGCTTTTTGTTTATCCATTCACGTATGGATGGGCATTTGAGTTGTTTCCACCTTTGGGCTACTGCGAATAATGCTGTTTGAGTCTCTGCTTTCACTTCTGGGTATATACCCAGAAGTGGAACTGCTGGATCATATGGTAATTCTATGCTTAATTTTTTGAGGAATTACTATATTGATTTCCACAATAGCTGCACAATTTTACATTCTTACCAGCAATGTACAACAGGTCCAATTTCTCCACATTCTCACCAACACTCATTTTCTGTTGTTTTCTTTTATAAGAGCCAGCCTAATGGGTGTGAGATGATACCTCGTTGTGGTTTTGATTTGCATTTCCCTAATAATTAATGATATTGGGCAACTTTTCATGTGCTTATTGGCCATTTGTATATCTTCTTTGAAGAAATATGCATTCAAGTTCTATGCCCAGTTTTTTTTTTTTTTTTTGTGGGGAAGACCAGACCTGAGCCAACATCTGTTGCCAATCTTCCCCTTTTTGCTGAGGAAGACTGGCCCTGGGCTAACATCCGTGCCATCTTCCTCTACTTTATATGGGACGCCGCCACAGCTTGGCTGACAGGCAGTGCGTCAGCGGGCGCCCGGGATCCGAACCTGCGAACCCCAGGCTGCCAAGAGCAGACTAAACCACTGCGCCACCAGGCGGCCCCTATGCCCAGTTTTTAATTAGTTTTCTTGTTGTTGTTGTTGGGTTGGGTTCATTTGAGCTATAGGATTAATATTTTCATTGTATGTTTATACCTGAAGTTCTGTTTGGCTGGATATAAATATTTAGCTCACATTTTCTTTCTTTGGGTATCTTAAGTATGTTACTCCATTGTCTTCCAGCATAAACTATTGCTATCAAAAAGTTTGATGACATCTAATGTTATGTCATTTAGAAATGACTTGGTCTTTTTTGCCCAGATGTCCAAAGGGTTTTTTTTCTTTTTCTCACTGTCCAATAGGTTAAGTACAATATGTCCTGATGATAGCTGTTCTGGGTCTTTCTTAGATACATAGAGTGCCTTCTCAATACGTAATTTTAATATGCAATCATTTTTATTTTAGAAAAGTTTTCTTGAGTTGTACTTTTTGTATTTTGTTACACTGTATCGCTTTATTTTTCTTCTTCATGGACTCCTATTGTATGTATATAGAATCTACTTTGATTTTATTTATATGTATAAACTTTCCCTCAAATCCTTTACATCCTTGCCAATGCTTGGTATGGTCAACCTTTCAAATTTTAGTCATTCTAATAGATGTATAGTAGTATCTCCTTATGGTTTTAATTTGCATTTTCCTAGTGACTAATGAAGTTGCACATCTTTTCATGTGCTTATTTGTTATCGGTATATCTTTTTTGGCAAAGTGTCTGTTCAAATCTTTTTTTTTTTTTTGTGGGGAAGACCAGCCCTGAGCTAACATCTGTTGCCACTCCTCCCCTTTTTGCTGAGGAAGACTGGCCCTGTGCTAACATCCGTGCCCATCTTCCTCTACTTTATATGGGACGCCGCCACAGCATGGCTGACAGGCAGTGTGTCGGCGGGCGCCTGGGATCCGAACTCGCGAACCCCGGGCTGCCAAGCGCGGACTAAACCGCTGCGCCACCGGGCGGCCCCTCAAATCTTTTGCCTATCTTTTTAAGTTGGAATTTTTACTTATTATTGAGTTTGGAGCATTCTTTATATATGTTAAAAATAAATCCTTTGTAGATACGTGGTTTGCAAACATTTTCTCCCAGACTGTGAATTGTCTTTTTGTTTTCTTAACAGTCAGTGCCTTTTGAAGAGAAAATTTTAATTTTCCAATTTATTAATTTGGTTTTTATGGATCATGCTTTTGTTATTGCATTTAAGAAATCTTTGCCTAACCTAAGGTCACAAAGATTTTCTCCTATGGTTTTTTTCTAGAAGTTTTAGATTTTACATTTATGTTTATGATACATTTTAAGTTAATTTTGTATAAGGTTCAAGATATAAATTAAAGTTAATTTATGGATATCCAATTGTTCTATCACAATTTGTTGAAATGCTAACCTTTCTCTACTGAATTGTCTTTGCATCTTTGTTGAAAATTCGCACCATATGTGTGTTGGTCTATTTCTGGGCTCTCTATTCTGTTCCATTAATATACTTTTCTGTCTTTACACCAATACTATACTTTCTTGATTACTGTACTTATAATAACTCTTGAAATCAAGCAGTTTTAGTCCTCCAACTTTGTTCTTTTTCAAAGGAATTTTGGCTATTCTAGGTTCTTTGCATTTCCATATGAATTTTAGAGTCAGGTTGTCAATTTCTGTTTTAAAAAAGGCTTCTGTGCTTTTTATTAGATTGCGTTTCACCTATAGATCAATTTGGCAAGACTTTACATCTTAACAAGACAGAGTCTTCCAATCCATGGATACAGTACAGCATTCCGTTTATTTAGATCTTTAGTTTCTCTCAGCAATGTTTTGTAGTTTTCAGTGCACCTGTATTTCACATCTTTTGCTAGATTTATCTCTAAGAATTTCATAGTTTTTGATGCTATTGTAAACGATATTTTTAAATTTTAGTTGTTCATTGCTAGCATACAAAAATACAATTGATTTTTGTGTGTTGATCTTGTATCCTGCAACCTTGCTAAACTCACTTAGTTCTAGTACCTTTTTTGTAGATTCCAATGGATTTTCTACATAGATAATAATGCCATCTGCTAGTAAAGATAGTTTTACTTCTTCCTTACAATCTGCATGACTTTTATCTCTTATCTTGCCTTATTTTACCATCCAGAATCTCCAGTAGAATGTTGAATAGAAGTGGTAGGAGCGGACATTGTTTCTTGTTCCTAATCTTAGGGAAAAAGTATTCAGCCTTTCACCATTAAGTATGACATTAGCTGTAGGTTTTTTGTAGATAGTTTTATCAGGTTAAGGAAGTTCATAATATATTTTTAGTTTGCTGAGAATTTTTGTCAGGAATAGATGTTAGATTTTGCCAAATGCACTTTCTGTGCTTATTGAGATGATCATGTAGTTTTTCTTTTAGTTTGTTAATATGATAAATTACATTGATTTTTGAGTGTTAATCCAACCTTTCATTCCTAAGATAAACCCCACTTGGACATGATGTATTAATTTCTTAAAAAAATAGATTTTATTTTTTAGTACAGTTTTACATTTACAGAATAATTGGGCAAATAGTACAGATGTTCCATATACACACCCCACTCCATTTCCCTCATTTTCCCCATTATGAACATCTTGCAGTAGTGTGGTACATTTGTTACAATTAACAAACCGATTTTTTGTTACAATTAATGAACCAATATTGATACATTATTATTAACTAGTCCATAGTTTACATTAGGTTCATTCTTTGTGTTGTACAGTTCTTCCGGTTTCAACAAAGGAATAATGACATGTATCCATCATTATGGTTTCATATAGAACAGTTTCACTACCCTAAGAATACCCTGTGGTTCACCTATTCTGTCCACCCTCCCCCCCTCACATCCTGACAACTACTGATGTTTTACTATCTCTATAGTTTTGTCTTTTCCAAAATGTTGTATAGTTGGAATCATACAATATTTAGCCTTTTCAGACTGGCTTCTTTCACTTAGCAATATGCATTTAAGGTTCCTCTGTGTCTTTTCCTGGCTTGATAACTCATTTCTTCTTATCATTGTATTCCATTGTATGGATATATCAGAGTTGGTTTATCCATTCACCTATTGAGAGACATCTTGGTTGTTTCCAGTTTGGGGAATTATGAATAAAGCTTCTATAAACATTCATATGTAGGTTTTTGTGTGGACATAAATTTTCAACTCAATTGGGTAAATACCTAGGAGCACGATTGCTGTTGGTAAAGCTATGTTTAGCTTTGTAAGATACTGCCTTTTCAAAGTGGTTTTTCAAGGTTGTACTATTTTACATCCCCATCAGCAATGAATAAGGGTTCCTGTTGCTCTCCATCCTTCTCAGCATTTAGTATTATCAGTATTTTGGATTTCAGCCATTCTAATAGGTATGTGGTATAATCTCATTATTGTCTTAATTAGCAATTACCTAATGATATATGATGATGAGCAACTCTTCATATGTTTATTGGATACCTATATATCTTTGATGATATTGGATTTAGTTTGCTAAGAATTTTTTAAGAATATTTACTTCTGTTTTCATGAAGGATATTAGTCTATATTTTTCTATTGTAATATCTGCCTGATTTTGGTATCAGATGAATGCTGGTCTCATAGAATGACTTGGGAAGTAGTTTCCCTTTTTTCAGTTTCACCTCTGAAGGGTTTGTGTAGAATTGGCATTATTTCTTCCTTAAATGTTTAGTAGGATTCACCAGTGAAGCCATGTGAGTGTCCACTTTTCCTTATGGGAATTTTTTTAAACTATAAATTCAATATCTTTTTTAGATACGAAGCTGTTCAGATCACCTATTTCTTTTTGAGTGATTTTTGAAAGTTTGTGTCTTTACAGAAACTTGTCATAGATTTTACCCTTGGGGTTTTTTGATTTTAGGTACTCTGTCTGTGTTTATGCTGGCCTTATTTAAAAACTATGCCTCCAGGAGCCGGCCCGGTGGCATAGCGGTTAAGTTTGCGCTCTGGTTCTGTGGTCCAGGGTTCGCAGGTTCAGATCCCAGGCGTGGACCATGCACCGCTTGTCAGGCCATGCTGTGGCGGGGTCCCATATAAAGTAGAGGAAGATGGGCATGGATGTTAGCCCAGGGCCAATCTTCCTCAGCAAAAAGAGGAGGATTGGCAGTGGATGTTAGCTCAGGGTTAATCTTCCTCACACACACACACACACACACACACACACACACACACACACACACACAACAACTGTGCTGCCAGCTTTTTAGAATCCTCTAAGGTTTGATTTGGAAAAGTAGGATGACAATATAGCAAAGTGTAAACCAGTATGGTCAAGATGTCCCTAAGAAAATGTACAAGTAGCTTTACTTGATTGCCACAGGGTCACATATTTTAATACAAGTGAAAAAATTGAGAGATTGATGTCACAATATCCTGAAGAGAAGTATAAAAAATTTTCACAACTCCACTTTGCAGATTACCATGTGAAAGTTTAATAAGATTACTGAAATTGTAAGTATTTTGCTTTTGTATGGATAACTAAAAGTATTAATATTTAAGATAAGAATATTATTGATATATTAAGTATTTTCGTTATGTAAATAAACCTCTTTTCTTTCTTACATTTCTTGGGGGACTCATTCAAGCCCATTCCTTTGGGCTTCAATTTATTCATTGGTAAAAATGAGGCAATTAGACTAGATATTTGCTAAGATTTCTTCTAGACTTAAAAATGTTATGATTCCAATACTTAGAACTTATTGCAAAAAAATGTTTGCAATGTTAACTGTGAAACAAAGTGTTTAATTCTGAAGTGTTTTAATCAAATGATATCAATTTGAACATAAGTATCAGATACCTATTAAATAACTTGTTGATTCTGTAAAAAGAGTTTTTTCCATATTTATTCATTTGTAAGCTGCCACTCTAAAGTAATATTGTTTTGGGAAGAGAGGAAATGAAGTCACAAATTCTTTATACTTCATGTTCCAAAGGAAGATAAATGTCTGTTGTTTAAGCCTTCTATCCCAATCCAAGTCAGAGTGACACTTACTCTAGTGTCTGTCCTTTTGTTTATTAATCTTACCAACAAGAAAGGTAAAAGTGAATGTTTTTGAAAATACATCTTGGCACTGTTGCAGCAGCTGTTAAAGTACAGGATTAAATTGTGGGAATTTAAGTTTTTCACGAATCCTGAAAATCAAGCTTGTTTTCGTAAAGAACTTGATCAGAAACAAAACTGTTTTACTGAACATTTTGTTGTCTGGGCACTCTTCAAGAGCACATGGACACAATTTATTCTTTAACAGGAGCCATGCTCTGGTTCAGACATAAAAGTTTCACAGAAAAACTCTGTGGGGTATGTGCAAAAGAAAACACTTAAAAATTGTATTATGATTACAACAGATTATAAAGATATAGATTTAGTCACTGTTTATCTTTTGCTCATTCTTGGAAGATTTTAAAAACTAAAAATTTTAATGAAAACGTTCTGGAATCTTGAGTGTGGCTTAACATCCAATTTGTCTTTATATCTAAGAAGAAAATAATACATTTTAAATAAAGGTAAGTTCAGTTCAGTTTGGTGTTTTGGAAGCAGCACTGTCTGTAGCTGATGCTTCTGGTGGTGCCCTGCAACATATCCTCCAACCTTGGATTTCAGCCACACAGTTGTAGTAGAGAGTTCCACTCAATCTCAGACTCACCTTTTGGTGACAGCAACCCATCACAAATGAGTGTCCCATTTCTCCACTTTCTGACAAAGTGTCCTTTCCAAGGCTATGGGAGCCTCCTAGGCCTATATGCAAGTACACCCCAGAAGTGTAGAGGAGTAATGCCCTCAACCGATGGGTCTAGGGCTACTGGAGAGATGATCCAGCCTCTAGTCCTTCTGGTGGACAATTCTGGAAAGCACCCGCTCATTTCTAAGGAGGTGCTGGTTCTGGAATCAAGTCCCAAGTACATATAACGGCAATCTTGATCATATCCCCTTGTATTGTATTTTCTTTACTCCTCACTCTTCCTGCCCTCTCACTCCTACTTCCTTGGATTAATTCACAAACAAACTACTTGTGCCCAAATGTTTGTCTTAAGGTCTGGGAAGAATATAACATAGGACTTTGGTATAAGAGTGAACCTGGAAAGCAGATCCTTAGGATGGGGTTCTGGAACTAGATCACTTACCCTATTGCTAGGATAAGCAGGATGGTGGGAATCCCTGGTGTGCATCACAATGCCTAAGAGTCTCACCTGTGGTGGATTGGGATGAGAAGTGATGGGTTATCTGGTAGCTCTGTCCCTGGAATGGTTTGGGGGCAAAGGATTGTGGAATTGGCTAGCATTTATTAATTGCCTTGGAAGCCTTGAAAAAAGAAGGTAAGATTCAGATCAGCCAACTATCATCTTAGGGCACACTGAAAGTCAAAAGACTATCTCTTTAAGTCAAAAGACTTAAAGAGGCCATTATCTCCTTAACCACAGGAGAGTTGTGGTGAAAATCAGGCCCAGAGTTTAATTGCAAGGGTGGCAGAGTTGCAAAGTAGATGAAACATGCAGTCTCTACAAGTCTCCTTTACTTAAGTCGGGGTTCTGATATCAAAGGAGAGAGACTGAGATCTGAGATGAGCAAATTTGGGTAGATGTGCCTGAGGAGCTTGAATCCCTGGTTTTCTCTGAATCCCCCATGTCAGCCAAAGAAGCTCTTTCTTACTGGAGAAGAGCAGCCTCCCCTTATCTTGGGACCACATAAAGTGTTCACTTGAAGTGGATGCCTTACAAGATGACTCTTACTACCTCAAAGTCTAACTCATCTTCCTTCATGGCCTTGAGAAGAATAACTTAATGTCAGGGTTCAGCTGAGAGAGAAAATGCAGTCCTTGATCTAGAAAGAAATAGCTTATTTACTGAAATAATTTTAGGAACTGGCTAACAAGTACTGGCAGGAAACTGGAGAACATGTGTGGGAATAATCTTGAGTGTAATGGAACAGAGGGGCAGAATGTAAGGCTGGATAGAGGAGAGTTTATTGACATAAGAGCACTCTCTTATGATTCAGGATTTAATGTCTTGGCAAGGACACAGGGAACTGGTGCTAATAGGCTGTTGGGATGACTTCTTGAAACTTGGTCATGATGATGACCTATACTAAGTGAGATGGAGATGCTGGAATTGCCTTGTCAAAGTATTGAAGAAGAGGTCAGCAGCTCAGAGAGGTGGTGATGTTAGAATGGATTTATTTCATATGTTGAGAGGACCAACCTACTAATTTCCCAGGAAGGGTCCAGAGAAAACTCACTTTACTAAGGCAATAAAGAATGTATTAATGAGGGTGGCAATGACATCTTTGAGAAAATCTGTACTCTCTAGGCCAGGATTCACAGTAGGATATGGTGCCATAGAACTGGGCTCTCTTGTATTAATTGAGATGATTAATTGAAGATACCATAATGTCAGGGGGGCAGATAGTGGTATTCAACCATCAGTGACAAAGTGGCAGCAAGACTGAATGGCAACCAAGTTTCCTTGGTGTGCAGGGATCTGTGGTGGTGACTGCTACACCATAGTGTACCTCATGCTCAAGGTAGGAGGCAGTAGACTGGAGTGTATCTTTACTTGTAAAATCCAAAAAAAAAAAAAAAAAAAAAGCAAGAGCCGTTGAACAGAGGTTGATGTCAGCTGCTCTAATGGAAAAGTGTTATGCTGTAACTATTATCTCAAGTCCATCGATTGAAAAGGAGGCCAAAGCCCTTTGAATAATGCTACCTATACCACCACAAGTATAGACAACAAATATTGCCCCAATCTTTCCCTAAAGAACCATAAGCTGCTTATCAAAGTAACTATACAATGGAGAAAGGGGAATACTCAATCCTTTCGAACATTGTTGGATAGAGGGCTAAACTGACTTGATATCAAGTGATCTAGAATGTCATCATTGTCCCTCAATTAGAGTTGGGACTTATGGATACCAGATAAGAAATGGAGTCCTGACTCCAGTCCTTGTTACAGTAGTTTCAGTCAGTCCAGATGGGTCGCTGGGGCTATTTCCCCTGGTCTTTGAGTGTATAATGGGATATTCTTAACAGTTTCACATTGGTTCCCTGATCTATGAAATAAAATCCACTATGGCAGGGAGGATCAAGTAGAAATCCCTAGAATTGCACCCCACCACCACAGCCAAGACAGTAGACAGAAACAATATTGCATTCTGAATGGAACTGCAGAGATTAGCACCACCGTCAAACACTTAAAGGATGCAGAGGTGCACCTGTATGGCCCCTGCTAAAACCACAAGGACTATGGCGGAAGACAAAGGACTACCATGAACTTAACCAAGTGGTAGTGCCAATCATGGCTGCCACGCCAGATATGGTACCTTTCCTGGAACATATAAACACAGCCTCTGGCATGAGATGTGACTGTTGATCTGGCAAACATTTTTCCAACCATTAAGAACACTGGAAGTGGGGGCCGGCCCAGTGGTACAGCAGTTTAGTTTGCACTTGGCAGCCCGGGGTTTGCCGATTCGGATCCCGGGCGCCTGCCGACACACTGCTTGTCAGTCATGCTGTGGCAGCGTCCCATATAAAGTAGAGGAAGATGGGCACGATGTTAGCCCAGGGCCTGTCTTCCTCAGCAAAAAGAGGGGAAGATGAGCAACGGATGTTAGCTCAGGGCTGGTCTTCCTCGTAAAAAAAAAAAAAAAAAGAACACTAGAAGTGTTTTCCTTTACCTGGGAAGGATCACAGTGCACGTTAATCTATTGTTGCAGGGCTATGTCAACTCTCCTACTCTCTCTCTCTCAGTGTAGTCTGCAGGGATCTTGTTTATCCTGATGTTCCACAGAAACTTGTGCTGGTGCTCTATATTGGTAAATCAGGCTAATCAGATTTGGTGAAGAGGAATTGGAAAGGACTCTTGGTGCCCTATAAAACACACATAAACCAGAGGACAGAAAACTCAGACTTCTGCAGATTTTAGGGCCCCAATGGTCTGGAGAATGCTGGGACATCCCCTCCAAGGTAAAGGACAAGTTATTGAACTTGCACCCTCATTAAGAAAGAGGTATGGCACATTGGGGACTTTGGCTTTTGAAGCCAAATACTGCTCTCACTTATTTATGGGGAGACTTGGAAGGCTGCTAGTTTCAAGTGGGGCCCAGAGCCAGAGAGGGCTCTTCTGCAGGCTCAGTCTGTGAAACAAGCTGTCCTCCTGCTCAGACTATATGGCTGATTATCCACTGATGTCACAGATATCTGCAGTAGGACACTGTATAGGATCTCCAGCAAGCTCCAACAGAAGAGTAACAGCACAGGCCTTAGGTTCTGAAGCAAGGTCATGCCTTCTCATCATTTGAAAAGCAATACTTGGCATGCTCTGTGCCCAATAGAAACTGAGATCTGACCATATATGACATCAGGTGATTAACTGGAGCTGCCCATCATGAGCTGGGTGTTATCAAAGTCACCAAATCATAACGTCAAATAGTCACAGTAGCAATCCATCATTTGATGGAAATGATACATTTGGGATCAAGCCTGAGCAAGTCCAGAGGGTTCATGTAAATTACACGGACAAATAGTCTAGATTCCCATATCATTTACCTCTCTTGCACTAATGCATCTCCTTCAACCTACTCCTATGGTTTCATGGGCAATTCCCTATGGTCAGTTGTATCATTTATTGCTACAACAACCCAAAAATCTTTATGAGAATCAACAATGAGCATTTATTACTCACACATGTAGGGCCAGCTGGGAATTGGCAGGAAGGTTTTCTGATCTTGGCTGGACTTGCTCACATCTTGGGGTCGGCTGCTGGGTGACTGGAACAACTTAGCTTTGCTCCACACATCTCTCATTCTCCATCAGACTATCCCAGTCATGTTCTTATGTTAGTGGCAGAGGCACAAGAGAAGGCAAGACCAATCACCCAAGTAGTTTCAAGCCTCTGCTTAGATCACATTTGCTAACATCCTATTGGCCCAAAGCAGATCACATGGATAAGCTCAGAGTCAAAAGGTGAGGTAGAATGCTCCACCCAGAGCGGGAAGGCAATGCAAAATTACAGTGCAAATGGCATGGAGACGGGGGGAAGTGAAGAACTGAGGCTATTTTTGCAATATTAACATATCAGATGACAAAGGAGGAAAAGTGGGCTTTGTTCATGGATGAACAGATTGATATGTTGGTGTGAGCCCAAAACAGCTGGCTTCTACACTATAGCTTCCCTCAGAGGTGAACATAAGAATTAGGGGTGGGTGAAAAATCTTCCTGATGGGCAGAGCTTCAAACAGTGCACTTGCTCATCTATGTTGATGGAGAAAGACATGGCCTGAGTTAAGAATGAACAGTCTTTCAATCATGGCAAAGTGTGCAGATTTTCCTTAACATGGAATGTCAATAAGAGAGCACTCCCCTGAGCAGGCAAAGATTAGGTGGACAGGATGATTCCTTCAGTAGATTTCAGCCAGCCTTGTCCTTGACCACTCTAGGCTTACACCATGAATGGAGTAATCATGGTGGCAGAGATGGAGGCTATGCATGGGCCCAACAGCTTGGGTTTTCTCTCACTAAGGCTGATCTAGTTACTGTCACTGGTGAATATGTGCTCTGTCAGCAGCAGACCAATGGTTTGGGACCCTTCCTTCAGGAGATTAACTAGCCACTTGGTAGCAAGTTATTTCTATTAGTTTCCTTCCTGGAGGAGGAAGCGATTCTTTCCTACTGTAATTAATTTGTACTCTTAATATGGGCTTGCCTTCCCTTTCAGCAGTACCTCTGCCATAATTCCTACCTGATAGTCTGTAGAATGCCTATTACCAACAAGTTATCCTGCATTACACTGCCTCAGATTAAGGAACTTTTTTGTAGCAAATGAAGAGCAACATGAATTATCAGATCCATGGTCCTACCATATACAGCATTATCCAGAAGCAATCTAATAGAACAATGAAATGCCCTGTTAGAGGGTCAGCCTTAGGCACCAGCTCAGACATAACATCCTGCAGGGTTGGGGTGCTGTTCTCCAGGATGTGATAGATGCATTATACCAATGGCCAGTATATGATGCCATTGTCCCCAAATGCTAGAACTCATGGGTCCAGGAACCAAGAGGATAAAAATAGGATTGGCCCTTCTTACCACTATTTCCAGTGACCTACTTGCAGAATTGTGCTTCCCATCCCTATCAGGGCTTTGCTGGGGTGGAGGTCTTATTTCCTAGACAGGGTAAGTGGAAGAAGCTGGCATACTTCCACCAGGGACCACAGTAAGGATTCCACAAAACCGAAGCTACTGCTGCCAACTGGTCCCATTGGACTATTCATGTCTGTGGGACAACAGGCAAAAAAAGGGAGTTAACATATTGGTTAACATGAGGAACTAGGGTTGTGACTACAAAATGAAACAGGGAGGATGTGTTGGGAACTCAGACAACACACTGGGCCACGCCTTGGTGCTTCCAAACCTCACGTGAACATTGAACAGATAATCATAGCCTCAGAGGGCAAAGTAACCAAGGCCCTAGATCCCTGAAGGGATGAAGGGCTAGGTCACTTGAGCAGGCAACCAAACTAGACCAACTGAATTTCTGGCAGAGAGCAAGGAAAATCTAAGATGGGTGGTGGAGGAAGGAGCGGATGAATATGAGTTTTGGCCTTGGATTCAGTTGTAGCAGCAGGAACTGTAGCCTGTGTCACTAATTCTCCTGTGGAGTCTTACACATTGTGGCTGGCCACCACCTTGAAGACTTGGATGGAGTAGACTTAACAGAGGGCTCAAGCAGTTCTGAATAGTCAAGGGGCAGACAGCAGCAAACACCTCTTTTGCCCTACATCACATCCCCTTGTCAACTTCTGATGTCAGCTACAGCGGCACTGGACAGTCCTCCGTGAGCTCACACTTGTCCTTTTTTGCTAGTGAAATCCCATTGCAAGCATGGGCCATGCATCTTTCTGCTTTCTCTTCCAAGTCCTTATTCAACATTGGGAAAGCCTGCTTTCCCAAACAAAAGCACAGCCCAGAAGTGCAGAGGTAGTTAATGCTCCTGAAGGTAACTCTTAACTAATGGGGGATGGAAACTGGTTAATAATTATCCCATCTGTATAGCTGAACAATTTTGGGAAGCATTTTGTAAGCTTCTCGGGAGGTCTAGGAGCAGTGAAGCCCAAAACGTGTTTTCCTGTCTTGCTCTCCCTGTTCTCCCACTTCTGCTTCCTGGGATCATCTGACAAATGACATACCTACAACAAGTCCTTTTCTCAGGGTCTACTTTCAGGTGGCCTAACCTAAGACAAGCACCATTAATCAAACACATTTATATATCTTTCCATGTAAGTATTTTAGAGATTTTTTTCTTTTAACTCTGGTGCAAATAATTATTCATGAAGAATTCTTTGCAAGGTGAGGTGAGGACATTTTAAACTTGTGCAAATTAGTTTTTTTTTTCTGTTTAGGCAGTAAGAGTTGATGACGATTATGCTTGCTCACTCTGAACCACAGTGAAACTACCTTTAATTCAATTTCTACCTGATGATAAATATAATTAAGAATAACTGACATTGAAAGTATGCGAAGTAATGGCCAAGTGATGAAAAGCTCTACATGCTAATAAATACTACCAATAAGTTCAATGTCCATTATATATGATATATAAGCTTCAAGTTGTCACAGAAAACTTCAATCCTGTATTACTTTGTGCCAGAAATTTCTTTAACAACTCTTCTGATACAAATGCCCATAATACTTTTCATGCTAAAATATTCACAAAAATTGAATAACTCACTTTTTTTGCATTGAGTCTATTTTTGATCACTAAACTCAAATTGACTTCATTTTAAACGCTCATTGCATCCCTGATTCCACCTTAGTATCTGTAGCACTGACTGCACTTTATTTAGGCTATTCTATTTTTCAGTTCCAGGCCCTTTATTTTGGTAACAAGACATACTGCCAGGTTATTATAAACGCTTTATTTTTTTAACATAGAGTAAGCTTGGTGGTGGATATGTGGCTATTTGATGTTTTTATGACTAAGAGTTCAAGTTCAGGCTCTCTAGCTTAGTCACTAAAAGAAGACTCGCTATCTGAACTTTCTTCTGTATTTTTTTCACCTTCACCATCAGGCACTGGAGCATCTGGCCTCCTGAAAGAGAAGAAGGAAAAAACTTGAAAGGTTTTTCCATTTGAAAAAAAGCACCAACTAACTGCAAATTAGGTTCATCTTAGAAAATTGCTGCTAATAAATCTGCCAAGTCTGCGTCCTTAACTGAGCGAGTCTCCCACTCTCCACCGCAGCGTGCTTCTCCCGCACCACGCGGATTAAGTGCTATTCCTGTACGGGCCACGGCACTGTTTTCTCTTGCCAGTCCTTACAGAGTGTGCTACTTCAGCACTTTCTGCTTCTTATTACCATGGAGACCCAACTATAGACAGAGATGAGATCTGGAGAGGCTGGCATGACTACTGCTAAATGCCTGCAGCCTCCAAGTGTACATGAGGTACAGAGAAAGGAAATCTAGAAATGGAAAGAAAAGGAAAACCTTCATATTCAGGAAAGCTGCAGGGAGAAACTTAAAAATGAAAGAGAGTTCAAGAATGGCAATTAGGAAACACAGGCAATAGGAAAATTTTGCAGGGAAGGAGAGTGCCTCATCTAAGAAGGTTCTTAATGTTTGTTAAAAGTTTTCACTTATATGTCTTGTCTTCAGAGAATGAATATAAAAAGTATGAGTTGGTAAAAATAGTGTCTAGAAGATTCTCTAGGCACAACAAGGAGATATGAGGATGGTTAAACTCCAACTTTGCATGGATGTACTATAGCACATTTTATAGCACTTATTATACCACATATATATATATATATAGCACATATTATAGCACATGGATGTGTTATAATAAACCAAAATGAAATTTTAATGGTGTCACATTAGAACAGTCAACCAGAGAGATTCCATAGTGTTTGTCAGTAAATCATTTAATCAATATGGCAGCACTATCTCTCAGCCTCTAGTCACTCTTACCAGGAAAGTAAATGAGGCAAGTAAATTACACTTTTGGGGAAACTAAGGGAGAAGGGAAGAATAATATAGCTGCTATGTCTTACCAATTAAAAACTACCAGACTTATTTCTCCCTCAGGCTCCTTGATTCTTATTAAAGATTTAGAATACCAACAAATAAAACTCTTCTTTGCCACAAATACAATTACTATTAATAAAGTAAGAAAATGTAGTGCCTACTATTTACTTTTAGTTATTGAAAATTATGGCTGAGTTTTGGCTTATGTTTTTTAATATCATATCTGGCATGCAACAAAACAGAAAGAAATGCTGGCACTGCTCCCTAGCTGTCAAATATAAACCCATTTGCTCTGCTGTACAATGTTAGATTATACCCATCAGGAAGTCATATCTACTTAACACAGTAAAACTTTAGAACTGGGTACAGCATTTCTAGGTTTTCACTGATGCTCCATCTGCCTAAAATACTAACACGGGAACATAGTCTTCATCACCCTCCATAGAAGCAAGAACTCCAGAAGTAGCGGGCGTGAATACTGGGCACATTTTCTCCAGTAAATTTCTCTTTGTTATATAGTTAATTTCTTACTGTTTTCACTTTGTTAAAAAGGAAAAAACTACCAGAGGGAATTATTTGAATACTACCTCAAAATTATATTAGTATCTATGGCAACTCAAACAAATAAAACAATGTACACAACTCCCATAAAGTAAATGCTACTTAAGAAAAGGGTAAAAGCAGCTTAGGCCTAGAAGGGAGAGAAATTATACAATTAATTAACTTATGTATATAATCATTTTTTGATATATGGGATGCTGTGTAGCACAGTGGTTAAGAACACAGACTCTGGAGCCAGACTGCCTGAGTTCAGATCCCAGCCTTGCTATTTACTTGTTGGGCAACTTTGGGGGAAGCTCTTGAATCACTCTGTACCCAACTGACTGACTAGATTGTTGTGATGATTAAAATGAATTACTAAATGTAAAGCATATTGAATAATATCTGGCACACAGTAAGTACACTAAATAAATGTTATCTATTCTTTTTCTCATCATCATTACGTCCCTACTATTCACCAGTAACTATGCTAGGTGCTGGCAATATAGAGAAGAATAACAAGTAGTTCCTGCCCTGAAGAAACTGATACTTTATTGGGGGAAACAGAAATGCAAACAAACTATTGCTACATAGTGTGATACACACAAATACAGTTGTACTAAATATGCTTGTGTGCAAAGAAAAAGTAATTCACTCTACTAGGGGTGGTCAGAGAAGACTCCAGAGAGGTGGAAACACCTGTGAAGGGTTTTAGGATATGAGTAGGAGTTTGCCAGAAACAGAAAAGGTGGGAATAATTGTGGATGAGAGTGTTCTAAGTAATGAAAAAAATGGGAATGGTGTGGCATGCTGCATTTGGGACTGTAATTCACTTGGTAGCTAGAGTGTAAGGTATGTTGGGGTGCAACAGTAGATGAGATTGGACCATTCAGAAGGAGCAATAGGTGGAGGGTGGGGACAAGTTATATGAAATATAAGTTTTCACTGAAATTGCACAACTAAGCTAGGGATTCTTAAGTAGTCATTTATTTTTTAATTGAGATACAATTCACATACCATAAAATTCACCATTTTAAAGTATAAAAATTAGTGGCTTTTAGTATATTCATAAGGTTGTACAAACATTACCACTATCTAATTCTAGAACATTTTCATCACCCCAAAAAGCAACCCTGTAACCATCAGCAGACACTCTCCATTTTCTTTTACCCTCAGCCCCTGGCAACCACTAATCTTTTCTGTATCTCTGGATTTGCCTATTCAGGACATTTCCTATAAATGGGATTATAGGATATTCGGCCTTTGTATCTGTCTTCTTTCACTCAGCATAATGTTTTCAAGGTTCAACCATATTGTAGCTTTTTTTTTTTGGTGAGGAAGACTAGCTCTGAGCTAACATCCGTTGCCAATCCTCCTCTTCTTTGCTAAGGTATATTGGCCCTGGACTAACATCTGTGCCCATCTTCCTCTACCTTATATGGGACGCCGCCACAGCATGGCTTGACAAGTGGTGTGTCGGTCCACGCCCGGGATCCAAACCTGTGAACCCCAGGTCGCTGAAGCAGGGCAGACAAACTTAACCGCTATGCCACTGGGCCGGCCCCCATCATTCCTTTTTATAGTGAATACTATCCTATTGAATTGATAGACCATATTTTGCTTATCCACTCATCAGCTGATGAACATTTAGGTTGTTTCTACTTTTTGGTTATTATGAATAATGCTGTTCTGAACATTGGTGTCCAAGTTTTCGTATGGACATATGTTCTCAATTCTCTTGAGTATATACCTAGCAGTGAAATTGCTAGGCTATATGGTAACTCTATGTTTAACTTTTTAATGAACTGCCAAAATGGTTTCCACAGCGGATGCTTCATTTTACATTCCCACCAGCAATGTACGAGGGTTCCAATTTGTCTATATCCTTGCCAACACTAGTTATTATCTGTCCTATTCACTTTTCTTATTTTTCATTTTTTTATTGTGGTAAAATTTGTTATGTATATTTTACCATCTTAATCATTTTTAAGTGTACAGTTCAGTAGTGTTAAGGACATTCACATTTTTGTGTAATTTTGCCTTTCTCTTCTTTTAGGTACATACCCAGGAGTGGAATAGATGGATCATATGGCAATTCTAAGGTTAATTTTTTGAGGAACCACCATACTGTTTCCCACAGTGGTTACATCATTTTACCTTCTGAACAAGAGTGCACAGGGTTCCAATTTCTTTGTATTCTCGCTAATACTTGTTATTGTTTGTCCTGATTCATTTTAAAATAAATTTTATGCTACTTTCAATTGGAATTGCTACAAGAACAAAAGAAAAAGTAAACACTAGTTCTCTTTAGATATTGAAAAAGAGAAAAATTCAAGAAACCATGAAAATCAGATGAGGTAGTATGTATGAAAGCATTTTATAAGTTAAAAAGCCTTACACAATAGTAATGATAGAAACAATACCATCATTTCTAGACTGAATATTCATATTTTTAGATGGAACAGAAATTTGGCTTTTTACGTTATAATCAGAAGTGTTCTTACTTGATCCTATGATATATGAACCTTTCGTTTTAAGTGTTTTTCATGGAAAGAAATTTTAAACACACGTTTGAAAAGGTTGCTACTTTAATCTACTAGCCTGAAGTTTAGGTCCTCAAATTCAAAGGAAAGACACTTCACTACTAAAATCTGGAAATGAGGACTTTATAACAGTTTCTTAATATTTTAAATATATAAGTGAATTACTAAAAAAGTATATTAGCAAAACACAGAAAAATATACAAAGTCAGAAGTATATACATGATGTACTGTGGGGGATATGTCTCTTTGCCTTGATTATTTTTAAGAACAAAAGACTCTGAAAGAAACTTTGACCTTCCCCCTAACTGCTTAAAAGAATTTAAGATGGAAGAAGGTCTGTTCCAGGAAGGAGCTAATTTCACAAGATAACATTTTCTATAGCCAGCCCAGCAAACACTTGTTTAACAACCACTTGCATTCCCATCTCCATGTAACTTGCTTTCCTCCCCTTTGAAGTCCCAAACCACTACCCCCAACATCCTCCTTTGTCTTTAGCTGAAGATGGTATTTCAAGGTGGTGGCTTCGGCCATTCTGGCGAGTGACTCCATTTTTCTGGGTCTCTCCCATGTACACACATTATTAAACTTTGTTTGATTCGATTTTTCTCCTGTTATTCTGTCTCATGTCAATTTAATTCTTTGACCAGTCAGAAGGACCTAAAGGGTAGAGAAATTGTCTACCTCCCCCACAGTATCATGTACATTTTTAAAAAATATCAATCTTTAGTGGTTACAATAAAAACACTAGCTTGGTAGCTACATTTTAATAAGCATATTTATATAATTTGTGGCACCAAGATTATCAATAAAATTCTTAATAAAAGCAAATTTTTAAAAAGCTTAAGTCTAAACTCATTTCTAAGTCTAAGTCATCTTAAAAAACAGACAGTTTCAAAGAAGTTACTAGGTTGACTTCAACTAAAACTGAGCCAAAATTTAGAAAGGAGAAGGAAAGACTAAACATATACCAAGCAGTACTTTCTAGCATACTAGATACTGTATGTGAAGGTTATTTTGGACATCCACTTTCCTCTCATTTCTGTGAAGCTAATAAGTCTGTCAACCAATATCCCTGCTGCCCTCATTCTCTCCCTACTCCCTGCCTTATTTCAGTCACATGATTCAGGCCTGGCCAATCATAAGAATCTCTTCCCCTGGAGAGAGAGATTGATTTAAGGTAGGGCACATAACCCAGGCAGGGTCAACTGAATGCTTCCCTAGAAATGAGCAATAGATTGTGGAGAAGAAGGGGTTCTTTTTCCATTTAATTGGCAAAACCAGCAATATTAAAGTCTTCAATCGCTAATTCCTTGGCTTCAAGGAAGAAGCTCATCAGGAGTAGAAGAGAAGTGGGTCACTATAACAAGGAGTAAAGGGGGAATGTAGGAAGCCCCTGGGCATCCACTTCTGAAAAAATTGGCCATGAAAACCCTATGAATAGCAGCAGAACAGTGTTTGATACAGCGCTGGAAGGTGACAGGATGGCACAAAAAGACTGGGCAGACTTCTGCTCTGCTGTACGCATAGTCGCTAGGGCACTAATAACAACAAAAAAGTGGAATGAGATGCTGGGGAAGGGAGAACACCAGCCAGGCAGCCAGCCGGCACTGATGACGCTGAGCCCCCGATCCTGTCCTACCTAGACTTCTCAGCTACATGAGTCATTAACTTCCCTTTTTGGTTAAGCTAGTTTGAATGGTTTCTGTGATCCTGAACAAGAAAAGAGTCCTAAAATACAAATAGCATTGGTTTAATTTGTTTTCATTAAAGAGAGATTTATATTTGTGTTTAAAACCATAGCCACTTTAAGGACACAAAAACCGTATAAACATTCTTTAGAAAAATATTTATTTATGTAGATAAATAGTTTAAAATATTTTTCATTTTCTTAAACTTAAAACAGTTGAATTTAAAGCAGATTAAGTATCAAAAACATTGTTAGTAAAAACACTGCTGAGAAGGAGGGCTGTGGGAGACAGTGCAGTAGTTATCATTCAAATCACTTTTCAATATCAACAACAGCACACATAAAGGTATAATGTCACATGACACTGTGTCCATTAGTGGTGTTCTGTCAGAGCTCTACGCAATGGCAATGGGTGCTCTTAAGAAAAGAGCAAAACAGTAAGATTCCTGAACTGAGATCACACTGACTATATAAAGACCTCTGAGGTAGTTAAAAAAAATGACAATTTTGACTTTGGTATTACAGTAGCTAGTATGACTTATTTCAGCATTACATTTACTTAAACTACACATACTTTGGTCTTTTCTCTTCTGAATGCTCATCAAGGTAGGTATATCCTGTCCTTTGTTGTGGTGAGTAGATTCCTGCAGCCAGGGAAACAATGTAATGCCTTATATCATAAAGAAAAAGAGAGGCAGCCTTCCTAGGTAAGAAGGGCTTCTGCTGTTTACCTTGGGGTCCTTTACTTCCTAGCAGCTCCCCAATCTCATCTGCTAGCCATTGGCAGAGCACAACTGCTTTTTAACACCACCTCTTTGATATTTTGATTATCTTTCTCACTCTTGTGATCAAGGTCTCCAACAGTGGGCCAATCACAATTTTTAACATTGTTTCTTCCTGTCCTATACCTTCTAGCCTGTCTGCCAGCCAATGGTTGAGGACTGGCAATTACATTGAATGGGATCCTAGCTCAGCAAGAATTAAAAAAATGAAACTAGTAAAAAACCTATTTTTGGAATCGTCCAGTTGGGGAATTGGGGTCTATTCAATCCTCAACCAGCTGAAACCCAAACCTTTAATCCAGTACGTTGTGTAGCAGGAGGTAGACAAAGATCATCGGCAGAGAAGGAATTCCCTTATAGGGCAGGAAAATCTGCTGGACTTGTCTTGAATATAATTAACAGAAAGTTTTCTTGCTTTCCAGTATCCTTTTTGTTACGCTAATAAATCCCCTCTTGTCTCAGTGATATGTAAGCTGAAGTGGTTACTTTTATTTCTGGCAACCATAAGAGTGGTCGTTCCACAGTCTGAGAGGAGGGTATAAATGTCTTTTGAATAGCTATCTCCAGGACAAATGCCAACTGAGCTGGCTCTGTTCAAAGCCTGCACAGTAACTTGAACCGAACTACATGCTTTCTTTAGCCAAATCAATATGCTACAAAACTACACCTTCCCACTAAGGCGCAGTGTGTGTACCAGTTGAGTGTGACCAGTTGAATTTCAATTTCAGAAGTCTATTCTTTACTGCAAAATTTAAAGTATAGATTTTTTTTTCAGTTTGAGAAAACAGAGTATAATTCAAAAGGATAACTACTCTGTGTATGTTAAATATGTCTTTGTTGAAAACACAATGGTATTCAGGCAACTACAGGATTATAAACAAGTTGTGATCCAAAAGCCTGGTAAATCCAATTGTTTAGAACTTGCTACATCTTCCTCCATTAACAAATCACAACTAACATTTATTGACCATTTACTGCTTGTCCAGAGCTGTGCTAAGTGTTTACATCATTCTCTTTCTTAGCCTGAACAAGTCTTCTATTTCCCATTTACTGATGAGGAAACTGATGCGCAGAGAGATTACGTCCAGGGTCAGATCACTAGAAAGTGTCAGGGCAGACTCTGAACCCCAGCAAACAGATCATTTCTAAAGTCTGCCTTAGCCTGAGCCTTAAGCATCATGAACTTCTTCTCTTACTGATGGGCAGGTCCAGAGGCTAGTCTATGTATGCTAGAGCAGTAAAAGTAGTAGTTACTAGGTAATAATAGTCATCTTAGTTCTGGGATATAAATGTAAGCACAGAACAAGATAGGGGAGAAACTTTTTTTCTTTCCTGGTAAGAAAATCTAGGCATTGATTGAAAGAATTTATATGGCACAATTTACCCACTCTGTATTTCTGAATGCAAAACTAAAACAGATTAACCATAAAATTTTCCATTTTCTTTTGCCTTAAGCTCTTTTGAATATGATGGTGACAAAGGTACTCTCACATATCTTTTTATTTCAGTGGCATTAGAAACTAATTTTTACAAGCTAAACATGACCAATTCTTGGTTATGTAAGAACTATTTTATTTTCAAAAACTTGGATTTTTAAAAATAATTAAATAATCACTTAAAAGTAGCAAACAAGTACTATTTATTTGGTAATTGTCAGGCATTTTCTTCAGTTTTATAGACTTTCTAAAATTCAATGATAGTAATTTTTCTAGGAAAATAGCCAGGCTCCTTTCTCTGTTATCATGTAAATTGTTTTAGTTTAAAATTATGTACTCTTAGCTTCCAAATTTTTATATACACAAGCCAATCAAACAACAATGTATTTTCTGATCAGTATTTATTTCTATATTAACCTGTTTTGCTCTTTGCTTAGTGCAGATAGATCTAGATTATTTCTTCTAACAGTTATACGAGTCTTTCTTACTACCTAAGGCTAATAAAAAGTGTATGTTTAGGGGCTGCCCGGTGGCGCAGCGGTTTCGTCCGCGCTTGGCAGCCCGGGGTTCGCAGGTTCGGATCCCAGGCGCCTGCCGACGCACTGCCTGTCAGCCATGCCGTGGCGGCGTCCCATATAAAGTGGAGGAAGATGGGCACGGATGTTAGCCCAGGGCCAGTCTTCCTCTGCAAAAAGAGGAGGATTAGCAACGGATGTTAGCTCAAGGCTGGTCTTCCTCACAAAAAAAAAAAAAAAAAAGTGTATGTTTATACTTTAAAAGAAAACAGAACAATCTTCACTGAAAGTTCTTGGTTGAGACTTAATATGTACATAAGATTCTAAATAAAAGTACAGTTTTCCCTCGATGTCACATATTCTTCTCCTTCATCATCTCAGACTTTTCTCCCAAAGTGAGGCTCCAAACCTTAACTTTTATGTAAACATAATTTCCAAAGCATCAGAATTCTTCTTTAACAAGGCGGTTGACTCTACTTATCATATCTAGCTAAATGTAGCTGGAGCTGGCTTTCTTGTACTAGTGGTGATAGGTTATAATGAGTCACCCCCACTCCAACCAGTGCCCCTTGTGACCAATGGCATGTACTTATGAGGTAATGGGTCAGAATTCAGTCTCCAGGCTGTGGTTGAGGAACAGCTTTTCTGTAAGACCATGTTAATGGTTACTGGAATTCTACCCTAAAACTTGGCATCACCTTGCAACTGAATGTTTCTCATTTATAGACAATGACATGCCCTCAAACTTGCTAAATGAGATACATCAAGGAAGTATTGGGGCTGCTGGAGGTTCTCTCCTTGGTAGTCACCAAGGTGGTGATGCCTAAATGGAGTCTTGAAGAAGATGAAATTAGCCAGGCCAATAAGATGGGAGAAGGGAGTTCCATGGAGAGGAAAAAAAACATTCAAAGATACCAAAAGAGAATAGGGAAATGACACATTCAGAGAACTGCAAGTAGTTTGCTACAGCTGCAGGAGATAGGGATGTATGGAAGAGTGGCAAGAAATGAAGCTAGAGAGAGAATCTGTGTCTTAATGATAAAAGCGTTTATATGCAATTCTAAGATGTTAGACTGCACGTTGAAGGCAGTGGAGATTCACAGAAAGACCTGGAGCAAGAATGAAGTACGAACAGATCCTCTGAGGCTTTAGTGACAAATTGAAAGAGAACAGGGAGGCCAATCAGGAGCTCTTACGATAACTCAGGTGAGAAATGATGAGGGCTCAAGTAAACAGCAGTGGACAGGGAGGCATGTGGTCAGATGTGAGAGATGCTAAAATGCGAAAATCATAGCGACTGACATAGCAAGGGGTAGGGAAGAGGGCAGAATCAAGGATGACTTCCAAACTGCTAGTGTGGGTAGCTGGTTGAAGTGAAGGATTATGAAGTGAGTTTAGGCTGGGCCAGCCTAACCTACTTATGAAATGAAGCCGGTAGAGGATAAAGAGATTGGATATCTAGTACATGTTGATGCTTATAGGGCAGCTAGTTTTCCATTTATTACATTTTCTCTAGAGAGAAAAATCATCATTTTAAAGGTCATTTTAGCTTTCTATTATTACAGAAGGTCTACTGTGTATTTCCAGAAGCAAAAAAGAGGTCATGGTCAACATTAAATATATTTATAACATATATTTCAATGAGTAACAAAATGGATTGGACCCATATGTTCAATTCATATTAAAATATACATCACAATCCATCTGTTTCTAAGTGTGTATCACACACAACTTCCAGAACAAATGCCAAATATCCTGGAGATGCTTTAGTTCAAATTACCAATTCATGTCATTGTACTTGAACTGTTTGCTACTTGGATATATATTAAATATAGATACATATTAGAAATCTGTTCTTGCAGACTTTAAAAAAATCATAAATTTCATATTTTGGAAGATAAAATATGAGAAAAAGACTGTTTTATGGTGTTTTACCTCCAAAATGCATACATTTTCTTAAAGGGCTGAGAGCCAAGAAAAATTCCAAAGTTTACTGCTAGTACAGTATGAATGCCTGGATAACACAGCATATTGCATTGGGGTAAATTAAAATCCCTAACTGAAAAGACTCTTTACAAGTATCTAGATACTTGCAAAACAGACTCGTTCTGAACAATCCATTAAGACATATTTTATCCAGGATGAGCCAGGTTTGCTTAGATGGAATAAATTATTGTCAAATTTCTGAGCTGCAATTTTTCAGAATTTCTCAAAAAATACTTTATAAAACTTGCATAAACTGATACCTAGTTTCATAATAACCATTTATGTGGGCCTAGAATGGCTTTACCCTGTTTATTTCTCACTGTGGCTCAACTTAAATCACAGTAGAGTACATTTCTTATACACTAAGGTCTTGAACAAAAATCTAGTAGATAATTAAAAAAAAAAGAAAGAAAGAAAAGAAAAGGCAGCATGGAAAGAAAAAAAACACTGCTTCTTGTAGACAGTACTGCAACAAAACTATCATCAAATTCCATCTCTTTTGGATATATAGATTCATCACTCTTCTATTGAAACTACTCCTAAAATGTGCAAAGGCTGGTTTTAGTAGCATAGGATAGATTTTTCACTTTTGTAACATAGCAGAGACACTATTTATGAAGGTGGTTTCCTCAACCATAAAACACTGTATAAGAAAAAAAAAAATAGAGAGCTTGAAATGTTTTATTATAACTGATAAATTCAACATCTTGGCAGTAATATCATTATATATAAGAATTACTTACTCAAGAAGATCTGGGTCTAGTCCTTCTGATATCATTTTATTTCTTATTGCCATCACTGGAACACCCTAAGCAAAGGACACAAGATAATAATTCAATTATTAAAAATGCCTCCTTCATAAAAATAGACAAATAGACCAATGGAACAGACTTGAGAGCCCAGAAATAAACCCAAGCACATAAGGTCAACTAATATTTGACAAGGAAGCCGAGAATACTCAATGGAGAACAGACAGTCTCTTCAATAAATGGTGCTGGGAAAATTGGATATTTACACATAAAAGAATGAAACGACCCCTATCTTACACCACCCACAAAAATTAACTCAAAATGGATTAAAGACTTAAATGTAAGACCTGAAACCATAAAACTCCTAGAAGAAAACTAGGAAAAAAGCTTCTTGGCATGGGTCTTGGTAATGATTTTATGGAAATCACAACTAAAGCACAAACAACAAAATAAAAAAAAAACAAACAAGCGGGACTACATCAAACTAAAAAGCTTCTGCATAGCAAAAGAAACCATGAACAAAGTGAAAAGACAACCTATGGAATGGGAAAACAATATCTGCAAAGTGTATATCTGATAAGAGGTTAACATCCAAAATAAATAAAGGACTCATAACATTCAATAGCAAAAAACAATCCAATCAAAAAATGGGCAAAGGACTCGAATACATATTTTTCTAAAGAAGATATACAAGTGGCCAACAGGTACATGAAAAGATGCTCACCATCACTAATCATTAGAGAAATGCATATTAAAACTGCAATGAGATATCACCTCATGCCTATTAGAATGGCCATCATCAAAAAGACAAGAGATAACAAATGCTGGTGTGGACGTGGAGAAAAGGGAACCCTCATGCACTGTTGGGATTGTAAATTGGTACAGCCACTATGGAAAACAGTACAGAGGTTCCTCAAAAAAATTAAAAATAGAGCTACCATATGACCCAGCAATTCCACTTCTAGGAATATATACAAAGGAAATAAAAACACTAACTTGAAAAGATATCTGCATCCTCATGTTCATAGCAGCATTATTTATAATAGCCAAGATATGGAAACAACCCAAGTGTCCAATGATGGATAAATGGATAAAGAAGTTATGGTATATATAATGGAATATTATTCAGCCATAAAAAATGAGGAAAGCCTACCATTTGCAACAACATGGATGGACTTTGAAGGCATTATGGTGAGTGAAATAAGTCAGACAAGGACAAATACTGTATGATCTTACTTTTACGCAGAATCCAAAAAACAAAACAAAACCAAAAAAGCCACATTGAACTCATTGAAAAAGAGGTCAGATTTGTGGTTATCAGAGGCGGGGGTGGGGGAAGAAGGAATTGGAGGAAGGTGGACAAAAGGCACAAACTTTCAGTTATAAGATAAATAAGTACTAGGGATGTAATGTACAACATGATGACTATAGTTAACACTGCTGTATGGTATGTAGGAAAGTTGTTAAGAGAGTAGATCCTAAGAGTTCTCATCACAAGAAGAAAATTTTTTTCTTTTTCTTTTATCTATATAAGATGATGGGTATTAACTAAACCTATTGTGGTAATCACTTCACAATATATGTAAACCAAAAACCATCATGCTGTACACCTTAAACTTACACAGTGACGTATGTCAATTATTTCTCAATAAAACTGGGAAAAAAAGAAACAGAAGCTAAAAGAAAAATAACATCCTTTATGTCTCTACATACCACCTAAAGCAAGACCTTTTAGATGGCTCATTATTTAAAACAGCTCTTATTTTGCTTTTTATTAGTACGTGCATAGCACTTGAATAATCTAATAAGGTACACATTTAACTGACATAATGGAATCAGTGCTATCCAATACCACATAAATCCAAATTAAATCACTTGAGTTTATCCATTACTAATTCCACTGTATAGAAGCCAGATATCATATTCTCACTCTTCTTTATATCACCAAAAGAAAGAAAACATTGATAACTCAAATGATTAAAGCCTTGGCTGGAACGATACAATGAATACTTAACATTTTGAATAAATGTCTTTTCAAATAAAGATTTCAGAGCTTTCTACTCTTAAGTATAGCTATGTTAATGTTCTTTTCATAAGCAAATGGTTCAATTCCATTTGGACACATTATGTGCAAAGGTCAAACAGAATTCAAGAACTCTCCTGGGACTATATTATACATCTTTCCTACACCAATACAAACACTAAGTAATGATAACTCTAAAAGTGTATAAATCACAAAGACATTGAGAACATGTGAGTTTCAAAGTTCAGGATAAGAACATCAAAACAGTAAGAAAAGGATATGTCAGAAATACAAATTTACTTGAAAAGGGGACTGATTGGATGGATAAATAAACATTTATTGCAAGCTCACTTATAAAGCTCTAAGGGGAGAAAACACAATCAAGTCTCTGTCAACTCCTTCTCTTCCCACCATCCTAAAAGATGAGGAAACACTAATCTGATGTGTTAAATTTTGGCACCTTGATTATATCACCTTCAAAAGAGAGTGAGTGGAGTCCTTGTGCTTTAAAAGGTTGCACACACAGTTGGGACCCTCTCCCTTATGTCTCTTCATCCCATGTGGCAGAAGGGGTAAGCAGAGCCAGGGTCCACACGGGAAAAAGCTCAATCACCTTTCTATTGCTGTTGCATACTCTTCCCTTTGGTCCTCCAAATGTCACTAGCCAGTTGTGACATTCAGTTTTGAACCTAAGATACAGCAGAGGGCCCTTAGGAGCTCTGATGCTCCAGTCCAATATCTCAGAGCCCTACCCTGATGTTTCTGGGCACCAACCCAGCTAAGGTTCCCTTGCTTTCTTTTGCGGTTGTCCTTTGTGTGTTTTCTGGTCTCAGGGATCTTACAGGGTGGTTAGGAGTAAATTTACTATGGTTAGCAGTAGAATTCTGATATCACAATCCCACATATCAATGTTTAACATCACTATGGCAGCACAGTGCTTTATGCTGAGAAAATAAAGACATAAGCAACCCCTTCCCGCAGGGAGTACAGTCTATAGATGTGTTAAACAGATAAAGTACAATCATGAAATTGATAACAGAGGCCTGCATAATGGGCAATGTTAGACCCAAGGAAAGGTAGACTGAGTTGAAGACCAGCAAAAGATTTGCTGAGGTGAGTCTTGAAGATGGGATAGCAGTTTATTTAAAATGAAAAACACAAAGACTTAGAAAAATACACAAATCTTTAAATAATCTATCATACATAACCTTGTCTCAAATATATTTTTTAAGAATATATACTTGCTTAGATATTTCCCTCCCCCAAAATACTGATTTTATTTTACATTTCACCCAATAAAATTTGTGTTTAAGTCCAGGCAAACATACATAAAAATGTGAGAGTCAAATGGGTTATAAATTCATTAAGAGTCTTCAAAGTTAATGACCATATATCTCTCACAGAAATGTTACAGATCTTGCCAAATTAAGTTCAGATCATTATTAACTATAATCTTCACTTTCAAAATCAGAAAATGTATTAAGAATTTTATTCTCATTTACTTTTAAAAAAATGTCCATTCGTCAGACTAAAGAGCTTCTGCAAGGCAAAGGAAACCAGGAACAAAAGGAAAAGACAACCCACCAACTGGAAGAAAATATTTGCAAATCATATATCCAACAAGGTGTTAATCTCCAAAGAACTCACACAACTCAACAACAACAAAAAAACAATCAACCCAATCAAAAAATGGGCGGAGGATATGAACAGACATTTTTCTAAAGAAGATATACAGATGGCCAACAGGCACATGAAAAGATGTTCAACATCACTCATCATTGAGGAAATGCAAATCAAAACTACAATGAGATATCACCGTACACCTGTTAGAATGGTTATAATGACCAAGACAAGAAATAACAAGTGTTGGAGAGGTTGTGGAGAAAAGGGAACCCTCATACACTGCTGGTAGGAATGCAAACTGGTGTAGCCACTATGGAAAACAGTATGGAGATTTCTCAAAAGTTAAAAACAGAAATACCACACTACTCAGCTATCCCACTACTGGGTATTTACCCAAAGAACTTGAATCAATAATTCAAAGAGACTTAGACACCCCTATGTTCATTGCAGCATTATTCATAACATCCAAGATGTGGAAGCCACCCAAGTGCCCATCGACAGATGAATGGATAAAGAAAATGTGCGATATATACACATTGGAATACTACTCAGCCATAAAAAAGACAAAATCATCCCATTTGCAACAACACAGATGGACCTTGAGGGTATTAAGTGAAGTAAGTCAGGCAGAGGAAGACAAACACTGTATGATTTCACTCATATGGGGAAGATAAACACATGGTCAAAGAGAACAGATCAGTGGTTATCAGAGGGGAAGGGGGTTGGGGGGTGGGCATAAGGGGTAAAGGGGCACATATATATGGTGACTGACAATAATGTACAACTGAAATTTCACAATGTTATAAACTATTATGACCTCAATTTAAAAAAAAAGTCCAGCAGAAAAGACAGTTATAGAGTCATAACATGCCTTCTCCAACCATAATCTCTTATTTTGGCTATGGAGGAGAAAAAGTCCAAGTTCTCTACAGCTGACTAGGTTAAAGGAGGTTGGGAAAGCAAAGGCTTTCTTTCAAATTTATAGGTTACCAGGGAGACTGTCTCTCCTGAGAGGTAGCAAAGGCAAGGCTGTCATTTATGGGCCCATTTATACACTTATCTTCATAACTGTTATGTTTTATATTATAAATTAGCAAAATGTAACCTATTTAGACTAAGATGACAATGGACACTTAAGTGCATCCTAAATATTAGATGGAGAAAAATAAAGTAGCACCATCATAGAATTCTCTCCAGAATCATACTCCTGAAAGTAATACTGTTCCATGGATCAATCTTTAAGGTATTCTGAAAAGCAAAATATGGTAGGTTTGGAAGACAAAGAAGGTGGAAGATAAAACTTTGGGCCTTTTGTTAGTGTACGAAGTTAAAGGATAAACGAAAGACAGAAAAAGAAAAAGACAGTTACTTGCTTAGGGGCATCCAGTGTGAAGACTCTTACATTTGGAATAAAGTAAGCACGAGATTAAAACTTGCACCACTTTTAAAATATATTACTTAGAACTAAGACTTGAGAGATTTTTAAATAAAATGCTCTTAATAATTACTTAATAATAAAATTTATGTAATTTTAACAGTAGAGGAGAAAGCTGACTACTTGAACAACAAGGTTGGGAATTTTACTAGATAATTAAATGCTACTCAACTGTTTAGTATAACGGGAAGTTATAAAAAAACACTGAAGTGCTAAGGAAAAATGGGAAAAAGAACAGAGTCAATGTCAGACTCTTTAAAAAGATCTCTCAGTTTCTATTAACTATGGTTTGATGGTATAAGGTCTTTCTACAAACTCAACTATGTGATTTATTTATTATACTTTAGCATAATCCACAGGATATCATTGGAAGGGTTATACAAGTAAGTTACAAAGGCGAGAAAACAGAAGGCAGGAGAAATGAGGTTAAAAAAACATTTCCTAAAATATAGCAAAGAGAGTGTGTGTGGGGTGGGGGTGAGGGAGGCAGTGGGTGGAAAGGGAGGAACAGGGAACAGGGAAGTTGGAATTAGATAAGCTCCCTACTTTAACATTAGTTTCATGGAATTGGTTATATTATGTAAGAATGACAGAATCCTGAATCTATAAGCTCCTATTTTACCCTTAGTTTCTTGAAGCTGGTTATGGCAAAAGAATACAGATATTACCAAAATCTGGTCTTTAGTCATTTCTGTATATGAATATAGATAAAGGAAAATACATATAATATCTTACCCTATTAGAGACTTTACTATTCTCATCACCTTAACACAAATCTCATAAACCTTGATACAAAAATAATTTGGCCTGTATTCCAAGGGATGCATTCCAAAGGGATTTGCTACTATGTTTCCAGTGATATTGCTTAGAAACGTTGTTGTTTTGTTATATTCTTCCTTAGGGGTTAAGGAACAGCGTCTAGTTTGTTAAACATCAAAAAGAAGTGTCCAATTTCTGATCTCCAAGAGACAAAGCTACTGGTGGTCTAAGGAGGACATGAGAGACCTCAAAACTGAAGTTGACTGAATTGTGGGATTATTTTTGGCAAGTGATAATGGCAGTTTGTCCAACATAAGTAATGAAGAAGAGAGAAGGCAGCCATAAGACTGACGTTCCAAAAAATCACGTCTGTATTTGCGTCACTGGAGAAAGTGTGTAAAGAAGCCACAGTAATGAAATTATGATGGCAACACTAATAGTTAAATACTAGTTTCTTATATCACAAAAACTGTATGCAGGTTTATAGGACTGCCATTATTTACATTTATTTGTTATTGTGTTAATAGAAGCAAAACTACTAAATTCCTTTATAAACCAGGCTGATATTTTTCTAAAGTTGTAGATTAAAAGGGAAAAAGAAAATTCTTTTACTCAATCTAATAGAGATAAATGACTTTCCTTTTTTGAAATAACAAAAAATGCTCCTTATATTTTAGAGGTTTTCCTCTCAGTTTATGAGCTTGAATCACAACAATTCAGTTACGAAAGATGGAAAATATGAAGTTTATGAAATTTTTTCCTTACCTAGGTCAACAATAAAAAAAGGATTTATTGAGTTGATAGGTGAAGAGTACTTTTTTTATCTGCAGGGAAAGGGAATGTGTAGAAGTTGAAAAGATGCTATGGGTTGGGAAATGACAGCCAGTTCTCCAATCAGGCTCCTTTTCCTTAAATTTTAACTTAGTGAAATGGACTCAACCATTTATTTACCTTCTGATTTTCAAAAATGCTATATTTAAAATATCTCTATTGCATTTTATGAAATATATTAGTAGGGTGTTATATTCAAGATAAAATTTTCAAGCGAAATATTCTATATAACAGATAAATGTTTGCTGAACAAAATACAACACAAAAGCAAGCACATGCTCAATAATCTTTTCTCTTTCTGGAAGCTTTCCGTGAAGGGCTACAAAATTAATTTACATAAATCTCCTAATCACTGTAAAATGAATATGGCTATCCAAAAAAAGGGAAGTTTTGTTTCAATCACTGTACAGATTTAGAAAATGCTAGACTCTGATATTAACTCTGATACTGTTGCCTCCAACGTCATGAATTTGAACCTAAATATGTGGGCAAAAAAGAGGCTTACAAATCTTGACTAGTAGTGTACACAGTGGTTTCTATGAAGCTAACAGTAAATTATTCCTTTTTCATTTTTTGTTTTTTTTGTGAGGAAGACCGGCCCTGAGCTAACATCCGTTGCCAATCCTCCTCTTTTTGCTGAGGAAGACTGGCCCTGGGCTAACATCAGTGCCCATCTTCCTCTACTTTACATGGGACGCCACCACGGCATGGCTGACAAGCAGTGCATCAGCAGGCACCGGGGATCTGAACCGGTGAACCCCTGGCTGCCAAGCGTGAACTAAACCACTGCGCCACTTGGCTGGCCCCAAATTATTCCTTTTGCAATGATTATCTCAAGAGATCAGTTTCAAAGGGAGAAAAGTATTTCTCACTGACTGCCCATCAGATATCTTTAAAGACGAAGGAACAAATCACATGACAAAATGGACAAAAATGACACCAGCCATGACCAGGGCCCCAAGAAGTTAGTAAGGCAGTTAGTGCTACTTTATTCATAAAATAAATACATGTTAGCAGTTCTACCTGTGCCTTTGAGGCATGGGAACTAAGGTTAACCTAAATGCCTATCAAGAGAAACCTTTAAAGAAATTATTTCAAAAAGTTAGGGATCTATTGTTATGAGACAATTCAAACTATAGCTGCATCAATTTCCCCACGTGATTGATTTTTCTCCTGGATATTCTTGCAACATGACAAATATTAGGTGTTAATGACCAAAAAAAGTGTTTTCTTTGCATTTTGTAGATACTCAAGTATTTGATGACTTAAGAATAATTTGGTGCTGTAGAAGAACCATTTTCCTCCCTCCATTATAATGTGAAAACAATATCTAAAATTTAAAGACTTGATTTGATAGGCTAATTAATGCTTTAACTCCATTATGAATACTTCAGCTACATTATAGCTTTGCTATACTTCATTTCACTCAAATGATATTTGTTCTTTAAAACAAGTATTAATTAGAATTTGCTAAATTTAATTATACTTTTACTTTCTAGGAATAAAAACTTTCAAAGAATTTTTATAGCAAATCATTTTGGAATTCCCTAGTTAAATTAAAAGTGTAATAAGTTCAAATGGTCTTTTGTTCAGATTTTGAAAACTTATTACTGTATGTATCTATTCAAGAGGATTGAAAGAAATATTTCCAAATAAAGCAATAAAAGCTATAAAGAATAGAATTTTTTTTCTTTCCATTTTTTTTTATTGATGTCTTAGTTTATAACACTGTGGGGTTTTAGTTGTACATTTTTGTTTGTCCGTCACCTTGTGGATGTAACCCTTCACCCCTTGTGCCCCCCCACCCCCCTTCCCCTTGGTAACCACCAATCAGTTCTCTCTGTCTGTGTGTTCACTTATATTCCATATATGAGTGAGTTCATGCAGTGTCTGTCCTTCTCTCTCTGGCTTATTTCACTTAACATAATACCCTCTAGGTCCTTCCATGTTGTTGCAAATGGGACAATTGTGTCTTTTCTTATGGCTGAGTAGTATTCCATTGTATGTATATACCACATCTTCTTTAACCAATCATCAGTTGAGGGACACTTGGGTTGCTTCCACTTCTTGGCTATCGTGAATAATGCTGCAATGAACATAGGGGTGCATACGCCTCTTGTGATGGTTGATTTCATGTCCATTGGGTAGATGCCCAAGAGTGGGATTGCTGGATCATACGGTATTTCTATTTTTAATTTTTTGAGGACTCTCCATACTGTTTTCCATAGAGGCTGCACCAGTTTGCATTCCCACGAGCAGTGAATGAGGGTCCCCGTTTCTCCACAACCTCTCCAGCATTTGTTCTTATTTGTCTTTGTGATTATAGCCATTCTAACCGGTGTAAGGTGATATCTTAGTGTAGTTTTGATTTGCATTTCCCTGATGATTAGTGATGTTGAACATCTTTTCATGTGTCTATTGGCCATCTGTATCTCTTCCTTGGAAAAATGTCTGTTCATATCCTCTGCCCATTTTTTGATTGGGTTGTTTGTTTTTTTGTTGCTCAGTTGTATGAGATCTTTATATATTACTGAGATTAATCCCTTGTCAGACAAACGATTTGCAATTAGTTTCTCCCAGCTGGTGTGTTGTTTATTCATTTTGAGCCTGGTTTCATTTGCCTTGTAGAAGCTCTTTAGTCTGATGAGGTCCCACTTGTTTATTTTTTCTTTTGTTTCCCTTGCCTGGGTAGACATGGAATCTGAAAGGATCCCTTTATGTCCAATCTCAATTAGTGTACTCCCTATATTTTCTTCCAGGAGTTTTATAGTTTCAGGTCTCACTTTCAGGTCTTTGATCCATTTTGAATTGATTTTTGTATATGGCAATAGGAGATGGTCTACTTTCATTCTTTTGCATGTTGCTGTCCAATTTTCCCAGCACCATGTATTGAAGAGACTTCCCTCTCTCCATTGTATGTTCTTTGCTCCTTTGTCGAAGATTAGCTGTCCATAGGTGTGTGGTTTTATTTCTGGGCTTTCAATTCTGTTCCATTGATCTGTGTGTCTATTCTTGTACCAGTACCATGCTGTTTTGATTACTGTAGCTTTATAGTATATTTTGAAATCAGGGATTGTGATGCCTCCAGCTTTGTTCTTTTTTTTCAGAATTGCTTTAGCTATTCGGGCTCTTTTGTTGCCCCATACGAATTTCAGTAGTTTTTGTTCTATTACCGTGAAGAATGACATTGGGATTCTGATTGGAATTGCATTGAATCTGTAGATTGCTTTAGGTAGAATGGACATTTTAACTATATTTATTCTTCCAATCCATGTGCATGGAATATTTTTCCATTTCTTTATGTCCTCCTCGATTTCTTTCAATAGTGTCTTATAGTTTTCATTGTATAGGTCTTTGACCTCCTTGGTTAAATTTATTCCCAGATATTTTATTCTCTTTGTTGCAATTGTAAATAGGATTGTCTTTTTGAGTTCTCTTTCTGTTGTTTCATCGTTAGTGTATAGAAATGCAATTGATTTTTGTAAGTTGATTTTATACCCTGCCACTTTACCGTAGTTGTTGATTGTTTCTAGTAGTTTTCCGATGGAATTTTTTGGGTTTTCTATGTATAGGATCATGTCGTCTGCAAATAGTGAGAGTTTCACTTCTTCATTGCCTATTTGGAGTCCTTTTATTCCTTTTTCTTGCCTAATTGCTCTGGCCAGAACTTCTAGTACTATGTTGAATAAGAGCGGTGAGAGTGGGCACCCTTGTCTTGTTCCTGTCCTCAAAAGAATGGCTTTCAGTTTTTCACCGTTGAGTAGGATGTTTGCTGTAGGTTTGTCATATATGGCCCTTATTATGTTGAGGTACTTTCCTTCTCTACCCATTTTGTTGAGAGTTTTTATCATAAATGGATGCTGGATCTTGTTGAATGCCTTCTCTGCATCGATTGAGATGATCATGTGGTTTTTATTCTTCATTTTGTTAATGTGGTGTATCACGTTGATTGATTTGCGGATGTTGAACCATCCCTGTGTCCCTGGTATAAATCCCACTTGATCGTGGTGTATGATCTTTTTGATGTATTGCTGTATTCGGTTTGCCAATATTTTGTTGAGGATTTTTGCGTCTATGTTCATCAGTGATATTGGCCTGTAGTTTTCCTTCTTTGTATTGTCCTTGTCTGGCTTTGGTATCAGCATGATGTCGTCCTCATAGAATGTGTTGGGAAGTATTCCATCTTCCTCTATTTTTTGGAATAGTTTGAGAAGGATAGGTGCTAAATCTTCTTTGAACGTTTGATAAAATTCTCCAGGGAAGCCATCTGGTCCTGGACTTTTGTTTTTTGGGAGGTTTTTGATTACTGTTTCAATCTCTTTACTTGTGATTGGTCTGTTCAGATTCTCTATTTCTTCTTGATTCAGTTTTGGGAGGTTGTACGCATCCAAGAATTTGTCCATTTCCTTTAGGTTGTCCAATTTGTTGGCGTAAAGTTTTTCATAGTATTCCCTAATAATCCCTTCTATTTCTGTGGTGTCTGTTGTAATTTCTCCTCTTTCATTTCTAATTTTATTTATTTGAGTCTTCTCCCTTTTTTTCTTAGTGAATCTGGCTAAGGGTTTGTCAATTTTATTTATCTTCTCAAAGAACCAGCTCTTTGTTTCATTGATCCTTTCTACTATTTTTTTGGTTTCAATTTCATTTATTTCTGCTCTGATTTTTATTATTTCCCTCCTTCTGCTGATTTGGGGCTTTGTCTGTTCTTCTTTTTCCAACTCTGTTAGGTGCAATTTGAGGTTATTTATTTGGGATTTTTCTTGTTTGTTAAGGTGAGCTTGTATTGCTATGAATTTCCCTCTCAGGACTGCTTTTGCTGCATCCCATATGAGTTGGTATGGTGTATTTTCCTTTTCATTTGTCTCCAGATAGCTTTTGATTTCTCCTTTAATTTCATCAACGACCCATTGGTTGTTCAGTAGCATGTTGTTTAGTCTCCACATCTTTGTCCCTTTCCTAGTTTTTTCCTTGCAGTTGATTTCTAGTTTCACAGCATTATGATCAGAAACGATGCTTGTAATGATTTCAATCTTCTTAAATTTATAGAGGTTTGCCTTGTTTCCTAATATATGGTCTATCCTTGAGAATGTTCCATGTGCACTTGAGAAGAATGTGTACTCTGCTTTTTTTGGGTGGAGTGCTCTGTATATATCTATTAAATCCATTGCGTCTAGTTTCTCGTTTAAGTCCATTATTTCCTTATTGACTTTTTGTCTGGATGATCTATCTATTGATGTAAGGGGGTATTAAGATCCCCTACAATTATTGTGTTATTGTTAATATCTCCTTTAAGGTTTTTTAGCAGTTTTTTAATGTACTTTGGTGCTCCTGTGTTGGGTGCATAGATATTTATAAGTGTTATGTCTTCTTGGTGAAGTATCCCTTTTATCATTATATATTGCCCTTCTTTGTCTCTCATTACCTTTTTTATCTTGAAGTCTACTTTGTCTGATATAACTATGGCTACTCCTGCTTTCTTTTGTTTGCCATTAGCTTGGAGTATTGTTTTCCATCCTTTTATTTTGAGTCTGTGTTTGTCTTTAGAGCTGAGATGTGTTTCCTGGAGGCAGCAGATTGTTGGATCTTGGTTTTTAATCCATCCTGCCACTCTGTGTCTTTTGATTGGAGAATTCAATCCATTTACATTTAGAGTGATTATTGATATATGAAGGTTTAATGTTGCTATTTTATTGTTCATCTTCTGGTTCTTTTGCATTTCCTTCGTTTCTTGTCCCTTGTGTTTCGGACTGCAAATTCAATTTGGTATTTCTGCATGCTCATTCTCATGGTTTTCTCTTTATTTGTCATGTGTGGTTCTCTTCTGGTTGTTTGTTTAGTGGTTACCGTGAGGTTTATATAAGTGATCTCCTGGATAAGAAAGTACATTTTCAGATGCCTCATTTTTCCTGAGGCTGGGTCGATTCAATCCCTTACCTCTTCCCCTCCTTATTTGTTATCTCTTTATTCCAGATTGTGTCATGAATGTGTGTTTCCAGTGATGAGCTTGAATTAATTTTTGATGTTTTCCAACTGTAGTTTGTTCTGGTTTAGTCTCCTTGCTTTTCTCCTTGCTGAAATCTTTGTATCCCCTTTCTCATTTGTTTTTTTTCAGGCCTAAGGGCCTTCTTGAGCATTTCTTGTAGTGGGGGGTCTTGTGGTGACGAACTCTCTTAGCTCTTGTTTATCAGGGAGAGTTACTGTTTCTCCATCGTATTTGAAGGATATTTTTGCTGGATAAAGTATTCTCGGCTGAAGGTTTTTGTCTTTCATGATTTTGAATATATCATTCCAGTCTCTCCTAGCCTGTAGAGTTTCTGTTGAGAAATCAGCTGAGAGCCTGATGGGGTTTCCTTTGTATGCTATTTTGTTTTTTTGTTTAGCTGCCTTCAATATTATTTCCTTGTCAAGGGTATTCTTCAAGTTTGCTACTATGTGGCAAGATGATTTTTTATTCCTGTTTATATATTTAGGTGATCTATTGATTTCATTCACTGTTATTTCCCTCTCGTTCCCTAGGTTGGGGAAGTTCTCAGCTATTATTTCTTTGAACAAACTCTCTGCTCCTTTTTCTCTTTCTTCTCCTTCTGGAATACCTACTATCCTTATGTTGCTTTTCCTCATTGAGTCTGATATTTCTCGAAGAATTTCTTCATTTCTTTTTAGTCTTAGCTCTCTCTCCTCCTCTATCAGGAGCATTTCTGCGTGGCTATCCTCAATAGTGCTAATTCGTTCCTCCATATTGTCAGTTCTGCTCTTTAAAGACTCCATTTTTTCCACTATCTCGTTGATTTTGTTTTTCAACTCCAATAATTCTGATTGGTTTTTCTTTATGGTTTCAATCTCTTTTGTGACAAAATCCCTGAATTCGTTGATTTGTTTCTGTGTGTTCTCTTGTATTTCATTAAGTTTGTTTATGATAGCTATTTTGAATTCTCTGTCATTCAGGTTATCAAATTCTGTGCCTTCAGGGTTGGTTTCTGGGTGTTTGTCATTTTCCTTTTGGTCTGTAGCCCTGACAAATTGTCGCAAGGATCTGACGGGGACATCCTTATTTTTTCCCCTCATGATAATTTGGTCCTGCAGTTTCCCCCTGCTGCCACTAGATGGAGATCGCGAGCGGTTTGCTCTGAGGCGGCTGCAGCCCCCGGAGGGATTATGCTGAAACGCCGGGTGTGTGGGGGGAGGGGGTCCTCTCTTTCTCCTGCTTGACACGGGGGTTTCCTTTCTGGCTCTCTTAGGGTGTTTGCTACACCCCCTAATCAGTCTGTCGTCGCTTCCCAGTGGGGATCTTGCGGCAGTCTGTGAGAGCACCTGGATGGCGATAGTTTTCCCCGCTGTGGGCCGCCCCTCCCCCGTCTGCGAGCCACGCTGTCTTTGCCGATCGATTGGGGAGGGGGAGTATAACTTCTTACCTCTCCTCCCGTCCTTTTGGGCTTCCCGCGCCTCCACCGTCCGATGTATGGCAGCAGGGGTTTCTTAGAAGTCCTTCGTAGTGTTTGATTGAGCTCTGTTGGAATGTGAATGATGTTTTCGTTGTGTCGTAGGGGGCAGAGATTCAAAGAGGGAATCTCACTCCGCCATTATGCTAAGAATAGAATTTTTAGTAGTTAATTATAAACTTGATTCCAGTGATTGAAACAACAGACTATTCACTGTTGAACTAATTTTCCAATAGTGGCAATGTGTGTGAAGTGGTGTATTAAGAGCCTCTCATTCAATGGCCTTAGGGATCCATGGGTACCCATGTAAAGAGATGGCTAGGATTAGGCATACTATGTGGCTAGAGAACTACCATGAAGGGTCCAGAATCTGATATCAACGTGTCACCAGCACATGGTCTAATTAACTAAGTGAATAAAAGTCATCTGTGAACTTGGGCTAGGAAAAGAACAAGAAAAGTCAGGATGTTATAGTATATTATGAAAAACTTTAACTTGTGTTTAGGTTTGGAGATATTTTTTTTAATTATCGTGTTAAGATAAATACAAAAGATGTAGATAGCTTCAGGTAGAAGAATATCTAATTTTCATTCATTTTTCCCAATAAAATTCAGTATTTTGAAATCTACTTTATTTCCTTTTAAAACATACAGTTAACATATTAGCATTTCCTCCAAATTTTAAAATAATCCTTACCAAAAATTAACTTACCTATGAGTATGTTGTTCCATCTTACATTGCAGTGATCCATTCAAGACAAATTATCTTCTGTACCAGGATGGCCCACCCCATTATGTATGCTTACACTATCTGAGATCCTTATCCAAATATGGTACTAAAACACCTTCCTCAAGTTGATGGTCTCTGAAACCTCTGAAACCCTTCTCTCCCACCTGAGGTGAGCCCTCTTCCTTATTATAGCTTATTTGCTCCTCTGGTCTTTGGTTTTTTTTCCCATTCATTAACCAAACTCTTAGACAATCAAATTTATAGTTAAGGTGAGAATCACAATAAAAGAGTAACTAAATCCAAGTAACTACTTAATTTACATTACTATTATTTCCTCCTCACCAGTTTGGAAAACTTTTATGTGAGGTTCCTTATTCCTGGAAGAGGTGGTGAGCAGGAAAGAAAGATAGAAGGGCAATGAGAAATCAAAGTTGGGTAACTAAAAAATTACAGTTGGATCAAAGTAAAAGAACTATACCATACATTTCAGCAAGTATAAAAACTATCATTGTTAGTTTATATCTTCAAAAGCTTCCTTACAAACCTTAATAGTAGAGTACTGTCCCTTTTGTCACAACTTCTAAAGGAGGGGTTAAGGAATTGTTTAAAGAAGTTAGAACGAAAAATACAAAGCCAGAAGTTAAAAACAGTTTTCTGCTAAATGCCCCTGTCTTTGTTGGTTACCATTTTATATCTCACTTGAAGGAAATTCCTATGAAATTTAAGCTTTAAAAGTTCCTTCCTCTGGGTTTGCTTGCTTGCTTATACTCTTTCTTTTGTGGGAAGGGGTTACAGAGGTATGGTGCAATAGTAAATTTAAGGCAGATGAAGTAAATTTTATTGGCACTTAGCAAATAAACTGAAATAAAGAATTAAATGTTTTGGCCTAAAAGGACTGTTTCAGATAAGCCACCCTATATATTATCTAAATTAATTTAATTATGATACAAATGACACAAAAATATGTAATGGAGAAGAAATTCCTAAAGAAGTATATTCTCTTCAAACACACTTTTAGACTTAAGAAAAACTGATTTGACAAATTTAGCATCTTAAATTTATTACCTTATCAACTATTTTTAAAAAAAGATTATTTTGCATTCTCAGTTCTCTGATGTTTCACTTACTTCCCCTTTTAAATTGTTTTTTAATCTAAATTAATTTTTAATTATCTGATATATTATTAAAAAACAAAGAATTCAAGTGTACAGTCACCAAATATCCTTCCACAGCTCTAATGGAGACTGGCATCTGTGTACACCAGCTTGCTGGTATGTGACTTTTCTTCAAATATGACTGAGAATTCCAAACCCTCCTGAGGTTCACAGTTTAAAATGTATTTTGCCAGAGGCTAAAAGCACCATAAATAAAAATAGTTATGGTTAAATAACTACTTCCTGGAAACAAATTATTCACAAATTAACACTTTCATGGCAATTGAATGCCACCAAAGGATAGCTATAATGAAAAATATACAACATCAGTATTAAAATATTCTGAGCTGTATGATTATGGCAAAAGTGGTATTAGTGAAGAATATATGAGGAATAGATAAGAATCAAGGTAGGTGCATATAATATTACCAAATGGATATTGACAACCATCTAACTTAGTAGTACCTGCCCACTACATGTTTTTCTTTCAGTGATCTAAGGAAAACAAGAAATTAGGAAAACACATCAGGAAAAGCAAGAAATTTAAAACTTGAACTTAGCAATACTGTTTACTGCTCTTTAACAAACATACATAAGATAAAATAGCAAAGGAAAAACAAAAGGGCAAATATATCATTTAAAAGCAATACTTCTCAACATTAAAAGTGTATATAGTATGACTGGTTCTGAGCTCCCTAACTTTCAAGGCAACTTGGGAAGGGTTCAAAAGGCAGTCAAAATAGTGAAAAATCGTAATCTGTAAAACTAGCATAATAATTCTTGATACATGGTTTTCTTAGAGGCTAGTTCACTGACTTTAGCAGAGAATAAGTAATTTTGGTAGTCTTTTTGCCAAGAATACAACAAAAAGTTACCTGTTTCTAGATTTTCCAGATACTCAGGCCATGGCAAAGCATAATTAACATCTCGGGGGTTCCCAATTGGTGGCTAACTGTCAAGGTTTTCTGCCTTAGGGGAATCTCTGTCTTGCATTTGACGTAAGATAGAATGCAGAGGAAGGACGATAACTGTGGTCACTTGAGTTCCACTTATCCCAACTCAAACTTACTACTCATAGTCTACCAGCCTGCTAAGCTTAGCTTCTTTCTTTTAGCTGTAGTCAAACGGATCTGGCTGATCATTTAATTAATGGGAAAGATAAAATATTTTCAATTTTCAGAGTTGGCTAAATTATGCAATTAATTAAACGGACAAATGTTCACTCATACTTTTTCTTTATCCACATTCATATGTGTGGGAAATCAATCATTGTACATGCAGCTTTTATCTTCAATGAACAGTGTGATGCTAAAACACCACAGAAAGTTGTCCCCCCCGCCCCAAACCTATATGTGCTCAAAAAATACTGACCTTGATATTGACTAATAAACTTCAGGTATTACAAAGGAAACAAAACACATATAAGACCTACAGAGATAAAAAGCAATGAAAAAAGAAATAGCGCTTAGTTGTTAAACTAAATCTGTACTAGTGTTTTCCACAGCTTGGACTATATATGAACCAGCAGCTCCTCCTTTTGACTACACTGTTGATCAGTGATGACGAACCTATCCTGGAACTCTCTAGACCGTGGAAAGTCACACTGGGGTCATATCCCAAACAAGGTTTTAAAGGCTTTAATTACTCTTACAAACACTACACCTTATCTAAAGACCACTCTACTTCATGCTTGATTAGTTTCCCCAGGTCCAAGGTGCATAACTTCTTGATGAACATCCTTAATAATCAGTTGGAGATTCTTCATCCTTAGTTAATGGAAGTCACATTTCCCCAAGGCCGACATCTACTGCTGGCAACAGATGCATCAGAACCACCAGAACCAAGGAGATTATTCAATTCACATTTTAAGCCAGCCAAAGAAAACAGAGCTTTAAAAAAGTGTAAGTGTCCGAAGGGACTGTTTTGGCAAATATGGTTTCAAAAAATACAAGCCATTAGCTTCTTAATGTGGAAGTCGGACTTTCCCAATGCACAATTTACGACTGGCAAAGGATTTACCAAGTTCTGCCAGTAAAAAGGGGAGAATTGTTGGAAAAGTGATCTATGTACACAATTCCAGTTAAGTTATAAAAGCAATATGTAATTTAGTAAAGGTTTGTGCTGCTCTATTATAACAAACATCAAATCAGAATCAATTATCTGCCACATTTGGAACAAAACAGTATTACTCACTGAAAAATCCTGTGTAAAACTTGCTTAAAAAGGAAAAAAAAAATCAGAAAATGCCAGCAGGTATTCCAGGAACATTCATTAATAATGAGATCCAAATTTGGGGATCAATTAATAGATCATAAATCTAGAGAGAACTTAGGATCTCATTTTATGTATGAGGGAACTGAGGCCTTGAGAGGTGACATGTCCTGAACGTGGTCACACAGGATTGTATGACAAAGCTAAGAAACTACACCATGCTGCATGTCAGAAGGACAGAGCAAAGATCTAGGTGTCCTCCTGGCATTCAAATTGTTCTCACAAGAACAACTACTTTCTGGATCTGTAATCATTCTTATATCTCACAAAGGGTAGGAATCCAGGAGTGACAGAAAAAGGTATAAAGACCAAAAAGCAAGGTACTGCTGGTTTCTCTGAACTGGTACTTGTGACAACGGAAAGATTCTATTGGCTTCTGTTCAAAGGAGTTTATATTAAATAAGCAGTTTTAATTACCTAGGCTCTAAAGTAGATTTACAGGTAAGTGACAAGCGAGGCAAGGCAAATACAAAAACAATACATTCCAAAGATAGCTAGGACCCAGGAAGAGGAAGTTTTCATGGCAGCTTAGGAAGAAAGCCAAAAAAGATTGTAGTTCATCCTGATACCCAGGAAGCCTAAAAATTAAAAAAAAAAAACCTTTATTTGCGATTTGTAGGACTTTCAATGTCTTCCTATCTGAAATGAGTGAGCACGACATGGGTGGTCAGCAACTTCAAGCTTTTATACTAGCAAAGAAGCTGAAAGGGCTTGAGAAACACTTGTCTACTCTCTCTTATTAGAGAGAATGAAGTGGTTCTAAACAACAGTTCAGGAAGGAAGCAAGAGAAGAGATTACAAGAGAGTTGACAGCCTGGTAAGTACTAAGATGCTGAGTGGAAGAATATTACACTTTGGAAAAAGATAAACTCAGCATAAGGGGAATTATAGGTATGAGACTCTGCTTATGGAGCAGGAACTCATATTTTTAAAATGACAAAAATATAACAGCAATTAAAAATGAAAGAAATCCTATTATTGTCCTTAGGAGGTTAGAGAACTTGTGGCACTATTAACTTCCTTTTGAAGGTATAGAAATGGTTATTTGGGGGATATTAGGAGATTTTTATCCTGTTGGTATAAATACAGTGATTTTTTTCAGGAAGACAGGTTTTTTTGAGAACATGCTATCTTCTCTTTTGTTAATACAAACAATTTCCTAAATTCCAGAATGTAGGCTTCTAAAACCCAACTTTGATAACATGTGGTAATGTGTATGATGGATGATAAACTACGCAAGGTCATACTAATAGACGAGGTAGAACTCATCTGATGAATTATGCTGATATTGGTCTTTCTCTACATTAATAACTAAAATACCCAAGAAAAATTGGGTATTTTAATGAAAATCTACAATTTTGTTGGGAAAGTGAAACACCTTCCAGCACTGATAAGGCAATTTGTAATGGAGCTACCCTCTAGAATTAGCTGGGGTTAGGCTCCTCCTTACAGGAAGTGGTCAAATTTGTTTTTTTCTATCTATAGCCCTCTGAACCCTATTTGTTCTCAGTCACACTCAAAGAACTGAACCACCTTAGCAGAATGGACAACCGATTAGAAGACTAACAAAGAAAATATGAAGTAGTTTCACAACCCTAGAGTATAGAGATTAAAATGTCTTACAGTGGAAGGATTAACCCCTAAGTGACACTAAAAGAAGGCAACAGTTGTATTATCAGATGGAGCATACTTCTGGCCACCTGACCAGATGGAGGATTTAGATGAAGCTTTCTAAAACAAACAAGCACAAGGATAAGATACAGACATGATGGGAGGTATTACTTATTTACATGTACTGGCAGGTTAATTTTACCCAAACCAGAGCTTCTGATAAATTCCCAAGTTACCTTGCTGAGAATTTTATCCTTCAACAGATAAGAGAAGCAATGAAGGGAACTGATTTAACTATTTCATGCTTATTTTAAACAAAAAGGCAGAACTGAATGATAATGCGGAAGTGACAGGAACTCTGGTAGTGACCATGCCAAGGAAAGACAATACTGAGCATTGTCACTGTCAAACATGTAGCCTACATCTGTGGTTGGACATTCTGACAGTCACTCATGATATTAGGAAACAGGAAAAGTGTTGGATTTATATAGATAGTTTAATAACCATAATCTAAAAATAATGATTAGCAGATTCACGTCAAACTTGAGAGAGACCTCTACTGGGTCTATTCTTGGTTTGGTCTTACAAAACGTTTTATACCAATAACTTGAAGAAATGGGAGCATATCTGTACATTTCCAGGTGACACAAAGCTGGGAAGAGTTAATATGCAGGATAAAATAGTCCATTCAACAAATATTGACTGAGCACCTTTATGGGCAAGGTGTTAAAGTGAATACAAAGATGAATCAAGATAAAGTTCTTCCTCTTATGGTTTCCTCTTCAATGGGGGAGATAAAAATATGGATAAATTATCATTGAACAAGATATGAGTGATAAGTTTCATAAAAAATATAAAGTGATTGGATAGGTCAATGAAGGGAGATATTACTTCTAGCTTTATGTGTTGGTGGCTTCAAAATCTGGGATGATTTAGTGGAAGTGTTCATAGGAACATGTCAGATGAGTAGAATTTGGACATGTAGTAATCAAGAGAAGGGGAATCTAGATTCAGAGGCGGAAAAGCATAGAGCATGTATCGGGAAGGGTTTGTGGTTTTGCCTGAAGAATGAAATGTAGGACAGGGAGCAGTAGAAAACAAAAGTTGGGTAATAAGATTCTGGGATACAGATTGGCCCAATACACTAAAAACAATAAAATTAAATTTAACTTGGATGAACTTCCAGTTTTAGGATGGCAGTGTAAAGATGCTGTTCCCTCCTTTCCTCTTGAAAATTACCCCAGACAATAAGGCAAAAAGAAATAGAACACAAACTTCAATTTTAACGACTAAGAGGCATATATGAACTACAATACATGGAAATGAAAAGCAGATAAAAGAACAATTATGACTTCGCATAGCAGAGGACGGCCAAGTCCACCTGCCTGAAGAGGGCGACACCACAAAGCAGCAGCACGTCCAGAACCCTGGAAATGTTCGGGAATTAGAAACTCCTGTACCAAAGGCAGAGGGAGGCAAAGGACTGAAATGAGGAAAACCGGACCAAAAACAGGAAGAGTATGAGGCAGAAGAAACTGAACCCCTGCTCATACTAAGTGACAGGAAGAAAAAAGGATGGGCTGAAGCTAAGTGCCAAATTCTGCTAGAGAATTAGATAGTTTTTTTAACAATTCCTTATTCTTTCTGAAATGTTTTTAAACACAAATTATTTTAATGATGTTATAATATAGTGTAAAATATTTTGAAACAGTTCTTAATCAGTAGAGCTTTTCTTGAAATATATATGCTGTAGCTCTAAGTCCCAAGTCAGACTCCAGTAGGGTGGGGACTAAGCATTTGTATTTTGACAGTTTCTTAATCTGAAAACCACTGAGCCAGTGTAAAAAAGAAATCTATCACCAAAACCTATCAAAAGGTAAAATGGCATAGAGAAAAATATAGGCATTTTCATTCCTAGGTAAATGCTATGTGCCAGGTATTGTTCTAGGAACTGGGAATAGTGCAAGACATAAAAAATTCCTTACCCTCGTGGAGTTTATAGTCTAGTAGCAGGAGAGACACAAAGTATGTAAAATAGGTTATATGAAGAAAAATACAGCAGGGAACGAGTAAAAGGAATGGGGCCAGAGAGAAGATAACATTTGAGTAAAGACTTGAAGGAAGTGAGTGAGCAAACCATGAAGATAACTGGGAAAAAGTGTTTCAGGCAGAGGGAATAGCTGATGCAAAGGCCCAAGACAAGAGATTGTCCATATATTTATTCAAGGAACATCAAGGAGACCAGTAGACTGGAGCAGAGTGAGCAAAGATATGAGATCAGAAAGGTAACAGGGGAGCGAAATTGTACAGGATCTCATAGGCCTGTGAAGGACTGGCTTTTACTCCTATTGAGATGGTAAGCCATTTGATTAAAAAAATGAGTATTTAAAGGGTCATTTAAATATATATTTACATACACAGACACACACACACATACATATGATATATATGATTCTGAAAAGCAACGGAATTTGTCTCAGTAATTAACAACAAAAATAATGTCAAGTGGTATCTGACCTTAGCTGGCTAAATAAATCTAGACAATACCTAACACAGTACTTTAAAGTAAGTGTTTAATAAATATTTGTGGAATAAATGAACAGCGGATTTATACTGAAGAGGGAAAGGAGTTTTTGAAGTTCTTGTAAAATCAGAGGTGATGTATCAAGAATATAACAGTTATCCTAAGATGCAGTCTTTCATCAAAGATTTCAGGGCATTCTTACAGATATCATCAAGTAGATTTTCCTGTTTTCATATATATGTTAAGCGAGAAGAGACTAACATAAAAAGCTCTGCAGAGTCACTCTGAAACTTTTCCTCTGTTGTTTGAAAGAGTCAAACACAGTTTTTAACAGTCCAAATTTTAAACTTAGCTTAAGCTTTCCTGGGTTCCAGCTTTAAAAACGTATCAGGATTCCTAATCAAACTAGCTCTATTTTATTCTTATTAATTAAGGAAACTTATATAATTTCATCCCAAAGTCTGGTTTATTTTTTTCTAAAGCCTAGAGCCTAGAATTTTGACTGTCAACGAAGAATTCTGAACGTGGCAAATCCTCTTTTTCTGACAGCTAGGAAAAGTGAGTGTACTTTCTTCTCCCCATTGTCACCACTGTAGCTTCTAAATGAGCCTATCTACTCTTTTTGGTTGTCAGATAGTATTTGTTTTTAAATTATCTTGGTGATAAATAATGTCATGGACAGCAAACAAAACTGTTCTTCTTTAATATTAGTACTTCTTTTGCCTGATACTAGAATTTTATTCAAAAGATTAATACTTTGAATAACAGAAAAATGATGGACAGCTAGTTCCTTCAACCATGGTAATGCAGGACTCTCTACAGGAATGAAAAGAAATTAACTTCTGCTGTTATAGACAACCGCAAATATTTTTGGTATCATACCATATAATGATTTCTTAGAAAAAATATGAATTCTAAAGCCATATAATATTAAAAGCATTATCTTGCATAGCCAAGAGACTTATGCTCTTTTCTATGAACAAAACCACTGACAAATGAAATTCAGAATAAAAATACACACAAAAAACCCATTATTTGTGCTAGCATGTGGGAATTAAGCTAAAGCCAAATGATTTACCAAATGAACAGTCGACTTTTGATTCCTCTATCTGATACATCCAAGATTTGCAATGATAACTTTATGTAAAGCAAAAAATGTACACAAATCTATATTTAACTATGTTAATTTGAAGTGTGAGATCAATTTTAATTATAAAGATTTGACTTCTGCTTACTTTTCATCGGGGCATTAATTAAACATAGGAAAAAAGTAAGAGGATAGAAAAACTTGGTCACTCGGTTTAGCAGTTTTCTCAGATTGAAAAAATAACAATGAAACCTCCAGGGTTAAGAATTTCAAATGAGGCTGCTAGACAGAGAAGACAGACCAAATTAGCTTACCACTTGAACCATTTTGAGATATCTGGCATATCTTGGATCCTTGGCTACAGTTAAGATATTTTCTGCTGTTACTTCACTTTCCTGTGGTCCAGAGTCTTGTAAACTGTTCTGCTGTAGAGAGTATTGCGTGTAAATCTTTAGACAATCCATGAAAGGGGTCCATTATGTTACTTAAAAGGGATGTTTCTTTTTATAATTCTAAAACAATCAATATCAGAAAAAAACATTTCTAAAGTTAAATACCAATAAGTTAAGTATGGGATATATGTTTCCAAATATTTCCAAATACTTAAATATGATTTCAGAGGAAGCTACACTTAATATCAACATTATATTGTTCCTTAAAAAACACAAATACATTCATGGCATTAAAAATTATTAGAATTCTACTTTACTTGTCCCCAGAGTGCTGATATATTACATGAATTATAGATGGACACGTTATTTTAATAAAACTTTTAATAAAGCTAATAAAACTATTTGATTTGTCAATTGTTCAATTCTAGCGGACAGTGAATTGACTTTCTAGGTATCTACCAGCTACACAATTGAATTCCTCATTTATTAAATAATTTTATTCTAAGTGGATATGGCTATTCTAACATCTTAGAAATCAATACCTGGAGAGTTTGTGGAAGAGAAGCCCATTTCCCAGACAAAATTATCTGGTTTTGTATATTTCAGGTACTGATGGAACTATTATTAATGGTAACGTTCTCCACAGAGTGGTTATGATGAAATACTAAATACTGCTTACAGTGAAGAATACTAGGAAGTGGTCTTTTTAGATAAAAATGCTTTTATTGTCCAGGCAGTTCTCACTTTGCATGGTACTGTGTTAAATGAAACTTGTCCATATTGGAACCCTGTCCTCACTGAAGTGCAAAGCTAGGACTGTCTATACATAGTTCTTGAGTTTTCTATCAACCTGAACATTTAGAGTAAATTTACTTTTGTGAATTCTCACTCATTATCTGTATATTAGCATTAAGAGGAAGCTCCTTAACAGAATGAAATCAATTTTATGTCTACATATCTATGCTGAAATGTAGATAAATCAAGAAATACTTTTAAATATTTATAGTTTTTAGAATAGAAATGTAAATATATTAAGGTTTTTCCTCAGATAATTCAAATACAAATTAAACCTGTTGAAAACTCTGAAGCAAATAAAACATTCAAAAATCCTTTAGGTTTCTCCTGTTATATGACACTGTTAAGTGTACAAAAGTGAGTAGACATATATATTCATCTGTAAAATACATAAATACAAAAAGTCCAAAACATTTAATTAAATAAAAATTCAAACAAAACCCAAGTATGTTTTTAAAAAAATTATGGACAATAAACTCATACAATAGCACAATGGAGCAAATGATAATTACACACAGGCCCAACAGATTTCAAAACTCAGCCATTAACTTTTGCCTAATAACCAAGACCTCAACAAGGTTTAATTATGTCAGGTCTTACACCTTTGCTATTTGAATGACCCATTAAATCGTCAATCATGTCTCTCAACTGTCCTTCATATTATTCTCAAATTAATCTCAATCTGCACAATTGGATGTTCTATTGTGAGTAATGATAAGATCTGAACCATGAAATTAAAGTTGCAGAAAAATCAGTATGCAAAGTATTTGACTCACATATAAATTAGAGACTGCAATGAATGGATGCTTTAAAAAAAAAGTGCATGATTATCCTTTATCTGATAAGTGAGTTGACTGTAATGCCAATGGAAATTCTGTGTTAAGCAATACCTAAGTCCATTTCAAAATATTTTACATAAAATATACAAATTAATAACAAGGAGAAGAAATAAGAAGTTGATTTGAATATAAAGAACACGCTGAGCAGTTATTTTATTAAGCTAATCAAGATACAACTTTACCACAATTTTTTAAACTCGGGAACCCAACACAACTTCATAAATCCTCCAAATGAATTAATATATCATTTTAAAATAAAATTGCCAGAGATATATCAGGTCATTCTGAATTTAGAAAATTCAGTTGCGATTACTTGTAATCAATTTTTTGAAACCTTAAATAGGCAGGACCAACACAATTGCAAAAGTTTTTAAATACATATTATAGATGGCATTCATAACACCCAGAAAAATATTCAAAGTTGGACAGATACACTCAAAAAATTTATAGAAATATATGACAGCTAGTATCCACCCAAGAATAACTACTAGGTAGGGTAGAAACACTTAATATATTTTACACATGCCTCATTTTAGAAAAAGGGTGGTCCATATTCAATTGAAAGAAGCTTGTAAACTTAAATTCCTGTATAACGTCTGCATTTCCTCTTGTGTATTACAGATAGTCCAGAGGCCATCATAATGGAATTTGCTATGTTGATTTAAAGGATGTTAAGTTTCTAATATCTAATTATTAAGTAAATGGTCATCTAATTCATTCCCTAAATACAAATTATATCTAAATACATGGCTCCTCCCAGAGGGCCACGCACCACACGTGCTCAACAGGTTTAATGAATTCAGCACAGGTGCTAGAGACAGTGTAGTGTAGCAGGGAAGAGCTAGGACTTTTGGCACCAGATTGTCTGGATTAAAATTCCAGCTCTTACATTTATTGTTTGACCTTCAGCAAGTTACTTAACCTCTGTATACCTCATTTGACACATCTCTAAAAAAGAATTGATAATACAGTATTTACTTCATAGGGCTGCAGTGAGGATTAAATGAGTTAATTTATGAAAAGCACTTAGAAGTATGCCTGGCACACAGTAAGTACCCTTTACATATTAGTCATTCTTATCACAGTCAATACTATCATGATCTAAAAAGTATCCTAGGAAAAGTATTTCCAGGTACAAATGCAGAATTCCATACAGACAGGAAGTCTACTTGTTCAGTATTACTTGGTAGATCACCATTTTAGTGATTATTTTATTTTGAATTTTAATACCTCATTGAGATACATGAGAGATTGTCTGTACTTAATGAAGAATTTTTACTTTTTGACATAAAAAGTAATATAAAATTTAAATTTATACAGAGCATAAATGAACATTAGGACATAAGAACCAGATGTAAAGTGTGGCCCTTATTAGGATGCTGATGTGAACAAATCAACTCTAAAACACACTTTTTAGGCAATTGGTATTTCTTAGATCAGTAGATCTCAAATTTCAAGTGTCTACAAATCACTTAGGGATATTGTTAAAATGTAGATTCTGATTCAGTAGGTCTGGCGAGGAGCCTGAGATTCTGCATTTCTAACAAGCCCCCAGGTGATGCCCATGCTGCTGGTCCACAGAGCATAGTTTCAGTAACAAGAGGTTAGATGATACCAGGGAATTACTGTTAATTACATTGTGTATGCTAAAGGCATTGTGGTTACGTAAGAAAATGTCAGAACTTTCAGAGGTGCTCGAGGAACTATACAGGGGTGAAATGACATGATGCCTGAGATTCACCTCAGCAAGTGACAAAAAAGATATATGAAGCAATTGCAAAAAAATCTTAACTGGTGAATCCAGGTAACAGGCATTTGGGTATTCATTGTACTATTCTATTTTTGTGTATGTTTGAAAGTTTTTATAATAAAACATTTAAAAAGTACATTTCGTACAAGAACTTGGAAAACTTTCCATAATGAACTTGAAGAAAATAATTATATTCAAGATTTTTCCTAGTCCTGTATAGATCAATTTTCTTTTTCATAAGCAAAGAAGATATTAAAGGAAGCCCTTCAAAATAACAAAAGAAAACAGCCAACTTTTTTTCAAACTTCATTTTCTATCCTAAGGTTTTAAAATGTTACTATTCAATGTTTTACATTTTTATTTAACTTCTTCCTTCTAACCTCCTGCTTAGGTCTATCTGGATCAACCAAGAAGATCTGCTAACGTTTCTTGGAACTTAAATACTTACCTGTGATTGCTCTGCAGTGGTTTCAGAATGTGATTCATTTGTGACACTAGTGACACTTACAGGAGATACTTCAAATGTGACATCATCTAGGCCTGGGATAGATGACAACTGAGAAAAGAAAATTAATGTTGGTATATGAGGACAATATTAGGTGCTTAAACACTACAAGTTTCTAGGTGTGTGTGTTTTATTATTATTTTTTTTAAAAAACACTATTTATTTATTGTGAGAAGACCAGCCCTGAACTAACATCCGTTGCCAAACCTCCTCTTTTTTTGCTGAGGAAGGCTGGCCCTGGGCTAACATCTGTGCCCATCTTCCTCTGCTTTATATGGGACGCCGCCACAGCATGGCTGACACACAGTGCGTCAGTGGGTGCCCGGGATCTGAACCTGCAAACCCTGGGCTGCCAAGCGCAGATTAAACCGCTGCACCACCGGGTGGCCCCAGGTGTGTGTGTTTTAAATAGCTGTTAAGTTTTAAGCCTATAGAAATAGGTTTATAAAATCTCATCTTTGGTGTTTGAAATTCTCCATGCCATAAACTATTTAAAAATGAAAGGAATGCACAAATAAAACATTTTGGAAAAATTTCTCACAAATCTAATTTAGCTTATAACCATTCTTTTTCCAGGAATTATTTTTAAAATATAAGGAATTCTGGTGTAAGGAATGAGAGCATAACCTCTGGAGTCAGATTGCCTCGGTTTAAGTCACAAGCTGTGTGACCTAATATAAATCTCACTCAGCCTCAATTTTCTCACCTGTAAAGTGGGGATAAGGAAACTTACCTCACAAAGTTGTTGTAAAAAGATTTTTTAGTAAACATACATCGTAAAAAAAATGAAATAAAATAAAGTGCTTTGCAGCATATTTTATATTTGAATTATCTGGCAAAGACAAAACTCTTGACATCACATTTTAATGTCTGACACAGCTCATTCCTTTTTCTTTCTTTAAACATTTATCACTGAATGTTACTAAAATGAGTTATTTTCATACACAAAGACAGGCATGTTGTCAGTGGGTAAGCATTTCAGGTTGGATTTGCAAGATGCATGCAAACCCTCTTTTCTAATTTCATCCTGATATCAACGATATACATTTGTCAGATGTTTGGCTAACTTTAGGGATTATCTCTATGGCCATGGAAATAATTAACTTATCCGTATGGTAACTTAACTTGTGACCTTGGACTCTAACTCAAGAATTCCCCAAACATTAAAATAATACACATACTCACAATAAAGAATAATGAAAAACACAATGGTAATAAGACCTGAAGCAGTGATATTCATTGAGAACTGTTGACTGATGACAGCACTTAGCACAGTGGCTATGACCCAAATAGTTTCAAGGGAGTATGGCTGCTAGGAAAATATCTTGAATATGTTCAAGGGCTAGATATCCTAAATTTTCCAAGCTAGAGAAATGTTCTGAGTGAAATATAGTGACTGAAATCCACAAGAAGATGTAGAAAGTACATACTAGACACTATGTTACTATGCTAAAGATATTAGCCATTTTATTTCCTCATAAATATTCAATAAATATTTTTTCAGATCAATTATTATCATTATTTTTTGCTGAGGAAGATTGGCCCTGAGCTAACATCTGTGCCCATCTTCCTCTATTGTGTTATATGGGTTGCTGCCACAGCATGGCTTGATGAGCGGTCTAGGTCAGTGTCTGGGATCCGAACCCATGAACCTGGGTCACCAAAGTGGAGCACGCCGAACTTAACCACTATGCCACCGGGCCGGCCCCCAATTTTTTTCTGATAAAAAAATAAAGTCACAAAAATATACTAACTTCTCCATTTTATAAACAGGAAAAACACACAGAATCTGTAAGCTTTCAAATCAAAACACCCTTCTATTTTTCCTAGTTATCTTTTGTAATTTCTGAGATCAAAATTAGTATTCTTTAGCATTTAATATATTTGCAAATGGAAACTAGCTGATATTTTCTTCAAATTTTGTGCTGGAGATATCATTTGTTAATATGTTACTCATATTATGTTTTTGACAAGTATAATGAAAGAAATCTCAATCCATATGCACATTTAAACAGACTCAGTTAATGGTTCATAATGAATATCACTTCCTTTGCAATTATAAAGAATTAAAAAAAAACCAAAACACTGTATTGCCTCATGGATACAGGAGCTAAACTGAATTCATTCCCAAATGCAATTAAAGTTAAGTATAACTCAGAAAGCTGGTATATGCAGAGCAAAGTTTATACCATAAATTATTCAGAAATACAAACCTTTGCATCTAAAATATTGAGAGTTGTTTCAATTTGTTGGATACGAAGAGAAAGGTCTGCTAGTTTCTGGAAAAGAAAGATTAGAAACAAAAGAATAAAGTCTGAATAAAATAAACTGTTAAGGATAACAAATGGCAGATTAGAAAATAATAAAAACTATGGTTTAAGTATTTGTCATTTTCTCATATACTACTCTCTCATATACTACATATACTCTCTTACACTCTCATGTACTCTCTTATATACTACATGAGTAGGAATGGGAACTCAAGTAGTCTATTATCTTCATTAGCATGCTTCATGGTTATTTTATAAAATTGTATTCACACCTAAGAAAAAATTACATTTTCAGCCTTGTCAAACTCATTATCAGAGCCATAACCAATCACTGAGACCAGAATGTCAACTCCTCCCAGGACAGAGATTTTGTTCACTGCCATATCCTCAGTGCCCAGAACAGTACCTGACACTTAACAGGAGCCTAATAATTATTTACTGATGGCTGAAGGAATTCTTCATAGAAAACAGAATAAAAATTAGCTCAAAACAGCCTAGAACATGATCTGCCTTTATAAATTACTTAAAACCTAAGTATACACAATTAGCCCCAAATTCAAACTTTTCAAGTTTGAAAAGTAAAAGGGGATGAAATTAGAAGGTGAGCAGTTCATGCTGGAAAGAATTAAAACAAAGAGAAAAATTTAGAAAGAGTACTAGAATAGCAAAAGGAATCAATCTACCATCAAAATCCAAGACAAACCAGAACCAAGAACCCACCGTGTTCCAGTTATTCTGTACAATTAAATTACCTATCTATCCACACAAATAAAAGCAACATCACAAAACATGATCCATAAGAACATTTATTTATTTAAAGCTCCCGAATCCTAAACATTATTACATTCAGTGACACAGTTCAAGAGCAGCTGGCCAGTTTACTAGCTGGCAGAAGTGCAGCACTCTGACCGATTTCTGGGATATTATCGAGATCCTGACTAACTCATAAGAAGAATTTTAACACCCCAAGAAACAATCATTTTGCCCACAATTAGAGGGGGAAAAAATTGAAAGCAACCACAGAGTAGTTAATGCCTCTTCACAAGACAATTATTTTTAAGATGAGTATCTTGATAACTACAAAGATATAATTTAGAAATAAAACATCAGAATCTAGTTTTAGTGGCATGCAAAGCTAAGTTTAACCTTGATTTCTAGGATTTGTTCACATAAGCCTTTTCTGTACACATAAATACAGGTTTATAAAACACCACATGGATGCATTCCTCTCCAAATTATAGGCGTTTTCCTGAAAATCATGACAATTCAATTTTGGCAAATTTAGATTCTGGGTGATGATGATGTGCCAATGTAGACTGCAACAAATTGATTCTAACAAATGTACCATGCTGGTAGGGAATGCTGACAGTGGGGGAGGCTGTGCATGTAGGGTGGCAGGGGGGAAGCATACAGGAACTCTGCTTTCTGCTCAGTTTTGCTGTGAACCTGACACTGCTCTAAAAAGTAAAGTTTATTTTATTAAAAAAAAGAAAAAAGAAAATCATCAAGTTGCATAAACAGAATTTTTGTTATTCCAAGCTAATAAATGATCAACACATTTCTCACTAAGACTAAAATGCTACTGTGTTAAATACTGGGAATCAAATTTTTCTGATGAAATTTCCCAAAATAGATGCTATTTATTGGGAATTATTAAAAAATTGGTATTAAAATTTTTTCAGGGTTAGATCATAAAACTAAATTGTCCTTAAGTCGGTACTCAATGATTCACACAGAACAGGCTAAGGATTGAAATACAAGTCTTAGTAAATAAGAGAATAAGGATGAGAATGTTTATCTGGAAAACTACTTGCTGATAAAGAAGATTAAAGAGGCTTTGAGAAAAAAAGTTATACTTTCTAGAGTAGTAATTCTCCATTTTTTGGATGCAGATTTATCTGGTATGTCAACCTTTTGCTTTAGCACTCATTTTACCTACTCTCATCTACTATTATCAAAACTTCACCAAAATGAAATGACCTGTTTTTTTAATAAAACAATTATATGAATGATTTCTTCATGTAAGACATGCAAGACACTGACCTAAACATCAGTTATTTTAATTTATAATAATTTATCTGGATATCTTTGATATCTAACCTTATTACAACTGTAATTGTGAAGTATAAAGAAATCTGAAACAACTGTAATTTAATAAAAAAAGATCTGTGATTTCTATTGGTGAGAGTCATAGGTCCTAATACTACTGTGGATTTTTGTTGACTAAATTTAAAGTTAAAGAAAATGTGAAATTTAAGTTAGAGGTAAACAAAAATATAACTTTTTTCCCATCCAAGTTCATGTACCCCAAGTTTAGAGCCACTCTAAATGATTTTCTCAAAACCAGATCAACAAAAGGCTTCTCCTCTTGGATAGGGAAGATCTTTGTTGTGGATAAATCGTGTCATTTTATTATCCATAAAGGTATTATCCATCTTCTCTAGAGCTGGTTTTCGAGAGTTTAAAATACTAAATATGTTACCTGGATTATACAACTTAATGCTTTAATAAGGGACATATTACTATATCATAATTTTGAGGGTTTTTTTGTGTGTGTGTGAGGAAGATCAGCCCTGAGCTAACAACGTCTGTTGCCAATCCTTCTCTTTTTGCTGAGTAAGACTGGCCCTGGGCTAACATCCGCGCCCATCTTCCTCTGCTTTATATGGGACGCCGCCACAGCATCAGTCTGCGGCCGGGATCCGAACCTGGGAACCCCAGGCCACAGAAGCAGAGCGCGTGAACTTAACCATTATGCCACGGGGCCGGCCCACAGTTTTCAGTTTTTAAAAGTATATAATTGGTTCCTTTTGTAATCCTATGCATTTTACTTTATGCATTTAAAAACATTAATTTCATTTCACTAGAGTGCCAAAGGGTCCATGGCATAAATAAGAACCTCTGCTTTTCAAAGATAATTCAGCATAATAAATGCTTTTGAGTCTGTTCCCATGGAATTACTACTATAACACACATAAACACATACTTTTTAGAAAGTCATTGTCACTTGACAAAGTACACCTGGCTTCACTTATGGGCTCCTGAAGTTCGTTTCTAAGATGTTTATGCCTTCTGCATTTTCCTTCTACAACCCCCAGACCACTATAAAGCAGGTTTCTCAAACTTGGCTCTATTGTCGTTTTGGGCTGGATAATTCTTGGTTGTGAGGGGCTGTCCTGTGCACCACAGGATGTTTAGCAGAATCTCTGACCTCTACCCACTAAATGCCACTAGTACTCTCCAGTTGTGACAACTAAAAACATCTCTACACATTGCCAAATGACCCCTGGTTGAGAACCACTGCTCTAAAGTGTAGATGACAATGGACAGTAACTGTCTCCACCTCTGAAAGTTTTAGCAGAGAGGAAATGGAAAGGTAACAGTCTTTCTCATCCTTTTAACCATCCTTATATCTTTATAAGGATTTAAAGACCTGCAATACCTTGGTTTGAGACAAAAGGGGAATTTATAAGGTACTTGAAGTTTGTCAGATAAGCTGAAAATTTCTTGATTTATCACCCCCCTATTTCTAAGGCAGAGCATTTTATTAAAGTGAAAAAAGAAGATGAAAGGAAGAAATATGGAGTTAATAGTTGAACGTGGAGACAAAAATAAAATACTGTGGTTTTCTAAGGTTGTAAATTATAGCTTGCATATCCAGTTCTCTAAAGAGAAACAGTATTTTAAAATAATGGATCTCTTGGTATATTACACTGGGTTGGATATGTCCTAGAAGTCAGAAAGGGAAGCCGTTGATGGTTTTATTAAGCTTCATCTGACACTTAAGCCCAGCAGTTGTAAAAGTTGTAGCAGTAAATACGGTTTTAAGCAAAACATTATTTGGCTGAAGGTTAAGTCCGATGGTGGGCTTAAAAACTGGAGGTAGAAGACAAGCACTGTAAAATTTTTTAGGTTACATGAGAATTCTCAGCACTTTTGCCAGTACTTAAAGATTTTAGAAAAAGGAAACATTTTAGAATATTTTAAAAAAATGATTAAAAACCCAGTATTCTAGGCATGTTACTAGTCTGAATCAAAATAACACATCTGACTGCCCTGTTTATAGAGTACCGTTGACTCTAAAATTCACTATAAGGTCAAATTTCTGCTCAGTTTTATCTGCAATATGCATAGAACTTGTGTTGCCCCCTCCACCCCGTTTTAAATTTGCAGTCCCAATGGATCATCATAAGATTTTGCTGATTAAGCCAGAATAGAAATGTTTACTGGGGATTTGTAAAGGAAGAAGAGATGACCCTAAGTAACTTTGTAACTTGGGTCTGACTCAACTACTTTCCTTTGTCTTCTTCCTTCTTTCCAACTCTGGTTCCAGTCATTAGGAGAGTTACAAAGTAGCCTAGTATCCAGAAAGTTTTTAAAAAGTTAAGTCCTTCACTTTTCTCTTTATTAGAGAACACTAAAAAGAGTATTAGTGATGAAGAAAGAACCCTAGCAATTTGTTTTAAATTTAATTCCAGTGTGACTGAAGTTGTTACAGTTTGGCGTTGGTTCAAACCAGATTATGTGAAAAACAAAAACCAAAAAACAAAATCAGGTTTTCCTTTTCCCCTAGTTCACTTCCAGCTCAAAAAATAATAGCTGAGGTTCATTTTTTGTTGAAGGAAACATAGTTGTTTTGGTTCTGGTTGAAGGCTTTAACTAAACAGGGACTCCAGGTCTAACAGGTGCTATTAACAAACTACAACCCATTTTGAAAAACCACATTGATCTCAACTCGGAAGAAAATGGCATCTTACGCTTACACACCTATTATATCCTTGGAATTTATCATATCAAAAAAGACATTACATCAAATGGATATGGCATAGCAAAGAAGAAAATAGAAATTAAAAAAATAAATTATGAAATAGCTATAAAGAAGACACTGCAGTCTCACTTGAAAATGATATAAACATGCCTCTTATTCAGATTAGAAGGTGCAATATACAGAGTATGAGACATTTTTGTTTTTTCCAATTAATAAATCAGAGTTGGAATCCTAGCTTTCTACTTTCTAGCTGTGTGAGTGTGGGCAAGTTACAGCAGCTACTGCAGCTATGAATACTATATACTCTATATATTGAACGTACGGGTTTGAATGAATTAACAAATGATTTAAACCTCTCCACATCTCAGTTTCTATATTTCTAAAAGAGAGAGAACTGGACCTCTCTCAGAGGGCTGGGCTGTGATGACTAAATACACGTAAAACAGTACAATGCCTAGCACAGAAGAGGCACACAATAAATACTACTTACTGTCATCACACCAAGCAAACAGTCTACAACTGACATAAATATCCAAACTGCTAAAACATAAATTGTAAACAATGAATTACAGTCAACCTAGAGTATCATCCATTAAAGAGAAAAAGGCAATAAGAAATCTTTAAACTTCATGAGTTTTTGGTCAATAAACTTTTCTCTATAAAGTTCAGGGAACAACTGGGAATAGTGACAGAGTAAAAACAGTTGCGGAAAAGTTGAGAGAGGAACAGAAGGGGGGAAAAGAAGGAATCATGAGGCTTTCCTAACTTATAAGCAATCAATAAACAAGAGACGATTATCGTTATATTTGATCTAGTCCCCAGTAAATAGCACTCACTCCTCAGGCAGTGAAAGTTGTTAGGCACCACAAAGGTGAGGAGCCATCCTTGCTTCAGAGCAGCTCCATCAAGTTGCTTTCATACGTGTGTTTGCTGGTTGTTGTTTTGTTTTTTAACCTGGTGATGAAGAGCATGAGGATGGAGTATTTGTTCCTCTCTGCTAACAATCCTGGAATAGTCTCTCTCCAGATACTTCTCCATCCTACCTGATATAAAAAGTGAAGGACTAAATCCTTGGCTTACCGCTTGTAGCAGTACAAGATAAAACTCATGTAGGCAACCACTAGTCTCTGGGCCTGTTAAGTGAAATACATTGAATTGAGCCCCCTACTCTATCAATTATCATTTCGCTTTCTCTTGCCTTAGTGAGAAGGCAGAAGAGATTTTGATAACTAGACAAAAACAGCAGCTAGAATCTTATGCAAGTGAAAATAGTTTTCTTGTCACCATGCAATTTTTATTAATATATCTAACAAAAACTCCACTTGCTAAGGCTATACCTTATATCAAATACAAGCCAAAATGAACTAAATACTGTTTAATTGGCTCACCTGTGAATTACCTAATTTTACCCCTCATTCTCCTTTCTTAAACCCAATTTCAACCCATGTTTCCCATTTTCCTTCCCATTCTCTTTTTTGGCTTCTTTGTTATTGTTGTTGTTGTTGTTAAAGACAGAGATCTCTGGATCTGGTACCTAATCCTTAATTGGGTACTTTATCCTCATTTCACAAGTTATTTGCAGAAAGTATTTTTATTTTTGTTTCCATGATATTTGATGCCAAAGTTATGTTTCTACTTCCCCAACCATCTTTTGGACCAAGGAATGTAAAATAATTTTAATATAAACTGAAATAATGTGTACTTAAGAATATAAATCTCTGGGGTAAGAGAAATACAAACAATTTCAAAATAAAAAATGTTTTCAACTGTGAAATTTTGGAATTCCTTTTGTTCTCTTTAATCACCATAAGCCTTACTGAACGATTTCACAAAGGCCTCTAGAAAACTTCATTCAGCAGAGGTGGGGTTCAGGATTGATGGTAACAGAACCAAAGAGGATTGAAGGCACGTGAACATAATAATTGGGTGACCAGATCACGGTATGTGAATACTGTCAAGACTGTAATTCTTGTTTTACTCATTTGCCACCTTCAAAAATGCAAGGCGATTTCTAAGCTACTCATTAAACCAATATCAGAGGACCTACCTCCTCACAAACTGTAGAAAAGCGGTTTAGGAACTGTACAGTGTGCACCACAAACTGGTTTAGAAATGCCACCGTTCTTTTCTGTTGAATAGCTGGTACCTGTATTATGTAAAAACAAATATGATTCGTACAGGAGGAACGTACACCGTGGAATCCCTTTGATATTAACAATAACAAGGCATTTTGCTGCGTGATATGAGTTCTTTGAAGTACCGTGAATAGTCATTAACTTGTTTTCCTAAACTGTGGGGGTGGGGTGTCCGAAGATGACAGACGCTGCAGAAAAGTTGGAGAACGGGATCTGGATTCACAAGTAGGAACATGCCCGTAAAGACAACACAAAGAAAACTTGGGGGCCGAATAAAAGAGGTAGGGTTAGAGGTCGCAACTGGCCCAAGTCGCCAGCGGGTCACCCTTGAGCACGGACTCGTGACGCGGGAAGCGAAGGCCGGGAGAGGCACACTACCCCCTTAAACAGCTTGGCAGGGATCCGTTTTCAAGGTGAAGTCTGGGACTCTCCCTCCCGACACCGGCAGAAGAGAGGCCCGGGACCAGGGACAGGCTGTGGCAGGGAGAGATGGGGTCCCCTGGGAACCGGACGTCCCTTCCCCATCCTCCTCCCAGGTCGCCGGAAGTTCAACTCCGTCTTTTACAAACCTTGGTCAGGTCTATGCCTGACCCCATGAGAGGAAGCCCGTCCTCATCCATTTCTTCAGCGGGCAGGGAACCCAGGGCTCACCCACAAACCCCTCCCCAATGCGGCCCTCCCAATCCCGGAATAGGGTCCAAACGCATCCCCTAATCCCCGCCTCCCAGGCCCCTCCCGCCGGAAGGAAACGCCTCCGCTCGCCAAACACTCGGCAGCTCCCGGAGAGCCCGCCCCTTCTCACGGCATTCTGGGATCAGTAGTTCTTGGTCCGGATTGTGACGTCAGTCGCGGGGGCGCCGGCTGGCGGAAGGCTGAGGTTCTAGTGGTAAAATCTTGGGGCAAAAAAAAAAAAGAGTACAAAATTGGGTCCGTTTGAGATTATCTCGCTTACTCTTATCTGTTATATAAATAGCTAAGCCATTCGTTAATAAAAAAAACATTTTCTTTAATCGTACTAAATGCCACATACTCTGCTAGACCATGTGGGGAATACAGAGATTGAGTCAGTTTGAGCCTCCTGCGCTGGAGAGGTTTGTGCCCCCAACGGGGAGATGAGACTTTTTTCCGAAGGACTTGAAAACTTGAGATAAAATGGCAAATGCTACAGGTGAGGCAGAAACCGGTTTTGGCTTTTTTTTTTTTTTAAGACAGGGATCCCTCGATCTGGTACCTAATCCTAATGGGGTACTTAATCCTCACTTCACAAGTCATTTGCAGAAAGTGTTATTATTTCCATAATGATATTTGATGCCAAAGTTATGTTTCTAGGCTACCTCCCCAACCATCTTTTGGATCAAGGAATGTAAAGTAATTTTAATATAAACTGGAACAATGTGTACTTAAAAATGTAACTCTTTGGGCCGGCCTGTGATATAATGGCCAAGTGCTTCACTTTGGCAGCTGGGATTTGGATCCCTGCTGTGGGCCTACACCACTTGTCAGCCATGCTGTGGCAGCGACCCATTTACAAATAGAGGAAGATTGGCACCGATGTTAGCTCAGGACGAATCTTTCTCAGCAAAAAAAAAAAGAAAGTAAATCTTGGGGGTAAGAGAAAGAACCAATTTCAAAGTAAAAAATGATATCCACTTAGAGAGATTGCCAAAAAGGGGCAACAGACACCTGGAAAGAACTTTGCATTGGGATTTGAAGATCTTGGTTCAGATTTTGACTATGCAGTTTACCAGCTATGTGACCTAGGATGACTCACTGAACCAAAAGTTGACCCCCTTCTACTACATACTAAGCAACATGCTCAGTACTGAAAAGATGAAGAGAATAGTCTCTGCCTTCAAGAAACTTATATCTAGGGCAGACATGTAGAGTCTAGAAGTGCCACATCAGACAGATATGCAAACAATACTAAGAAAGTTGTGCCCACACCTACACAGATGCAAATATACCTTGATAAAATATACCTAAATCCTCTGAGAAAACCAGAGAAGGTAGCTTTTTAGTAGGTACTTGAGTTAGCCAGGCAGACAATTTCAGGTGGATCTTTGTAGAAACGCACAGAGGCATCAGGGTGTATGGTATGTAGGAGAAATGGAAAGCTGTTTGGTTCTGTTGAAGCAAAAAATCCCAGAAGTGGACAGTAGTATGAAAAGAGGCAGGAGAAGTAGACGGAACAGCTCATTAAGGGCCTTTTATGCCAGATTTGATACTACATTCCATGTTTCTCTAAAGTGTGATCCATGGACCACCTGCATCAATTATTTGGGAGTGGGCAGTACTTCTTAAAATGCACATTCCAGGGATTAACGTTAGATAAACAAGCAGGACCTCCAGGGGTAAGCCTACAAATCTGTGTTTTAACAAATCTTTTCCCCTTGCCCCCGTTATTCTGAACCAAAAGGTTAGAAAGATACTTGTAAAGGTGATGGGAGCCATTAAAAAATTCTGAGTGGGAGAGTGACATGATTCACTCTTTCATGACTTTCCTTTTCTCTCTCTAAGGCCACTTCTGTTTCATTTGCTGATTCCTACCCATCATCCCCAACATCTAGAGTTTCCCACATTTATATATGTAGCCCAGAACTCACACTGGAAGCTAGTGTAGCTGAAGCAGAGTGAGCAAGGTGGGGAATTGAAGGAGATGAAGTCTAAGAGTTATGTTGGGGCCTGATCATGTGGAGCTTTGCAGGCCATTGTAAGGATTCTGGCTTTCTGGGTGAGATGAGAAGTCATGGAAAGATTTCAAGCAGAGGCTTGATGGGAGCCACTGAAGAGCTTTAAGCAGGGGAGTGGCATGATCAGAATTGTATTTGAGGACAATCGTTCTCTTTGGCGTGACGTAATGAGAGTGGCATGAGGTAGGCAAGTCTGGAAAAGTTACACAGCTATAAGTCATGCTTTATTCTCCTTTACATCTAAACATCCATCAAGCTCTGTGTCTTCTAGCTCCTCCATAGCTCTTGAATCTGTCTGTAACTCTCCATCTTTACTGCCACATCTCAAGTTCTGTCCAACATTCTCTCATGCCTAGGTTACTGCAATAGCCTCTTCCTGCCTCCATCTTGTGTCCCTCCATTCTATTCTACACATCGTTGCCATGTTGAGTTTTTACAAAGACAATCTGATTATATAACCCAGGATATAATTTTCTTATTGTCCTCAGTTTAATGTGCTCACAAAGCCCTCTCTATGACTGTTGCTCACCTCTCTAACCCCACATCTCACTATTCTAACTCTTCATTTAACCCCAAAGAATTTCTCTCAGTTCCTGCAAAAACACTTGCTGTGGGCCTTTAAACATGTTGTGCCCTCTGGCTGGAACAATCTCCCTTGCTCCCTAACCACTCCTGCTTGCCTAACTCCTTCTCATTCTTCACATCTCATCTCCTTTATCCTTGGTTTTCAAGTTTGAATATAATGTATTTGGGTATGATTTTCTTTGTATTTATCTTGCTTGCAGTTTGTTGAGCTTCTCAAATCTGTGGCTTGATGTTTTAAATCAAATTTGGAAAAATTTTTGGCCATCAATTCTTCAAAAAAATTTTTTTTTCTGTCATATCGTCTTTTTTTTCCTTGGACTCCAAAATACATGTATGTTAGATTGCTTGATATTGCCCCCAGGTCATTGATGCTCGGCTCATCTTCTTTCCCCCAATCATTTTTTCTCCCTGTGTTTCAGGGTGGATTATTTTTATCAACCTGTTTTCAAGTTCACTGATACTTTGTTTTCTAGTGTTTAATTTATTATAAAAATCATCCAATGAATTTTGATTTCAGATTTTTCAGTTCTAAAATATCCATTTTTAAGTTTCCATTTTTCTCCTAAATTTCCTTGTACCCATCTTTTCCTGCATATTTTTAAAAGCAAGTTTATAACAGTTATTTTAAAGTTATTATCTAACAATTCCAATACCTATATGTCTGCTTCTATTGATTTTATTTTCTTGATTATGGGTTATATTAGCTACATTTTGGTATGTTTCATAATTTTTAATTTTATTCTGGACATTGTGAAAAAAAGAACAATGAAAAGTTTAGTGAGGAACTGAGCATTCAGATTCCTTCACAAATTGAATTGAGCTGGTGCTGGGCTACAGCTTTCATTAGATTGAGTTTACCTGCAGTGAGCCCAACTCCTCACGTCCTTTGCAGGACTGAGCTCTCTGATCTTGTCAATGTTTGAGTTAGAGGGGGGATGGGCTATAGTTTCAGAACATTTTGGTTTGGCTTTGGTTCAACTTCAGCAAGGCCCAGGAATCCAAGCACCATGAGAATGTGCAAGACTTAGTGAATTCTCTCTACTTATCAAAAGTATTTCCTCCACTGCTGCTTTCTTAGCAGTCTCAGGGGTGGAATGTAGGCCTAAGTGATTTACTTTTGTGATTAGGGTCCTTCCAGACCCAAGTCTGTCCCACTAGCTTATGTTGTTGGCAGAGGCTCAGCTGGTTTCTTCTTGACTCTGCAGTCTCCCAGTGTCACAGGCTTGCTCTTGTACCTACTTCTACCCACACCAGACCTTCTCCCCTAGTATGGCAATACCACAGCTCTCTGCTCACCTAGTCCTTCTAGACATAGACATCTGTATAGAATTTAGTTCATTAAGGTCTTATTACATCAACTCCTTCCCACAGCCCCATGGAAGTGTATGGTTTTTATTTTATCTGGTTCTATCTTGTTATTATCACAGATGTGAGAGGCTTTCTCACATCTTTCTACATCCTACCTAGTAGCAGAAGTCTCATCATCCTCTCCTTAGAGAAGTTTTCCCTGATCACCAAGACTAGATTAACTGTCCCTCTGAATATATGCTTCTATAGCATCCTCGACTTCACTTAATTTAGCACACATTATACCTGCCTGTTTTTCTGAATGCTTCCTAGACTATTGATTTAGGGCAGAGATTCTCTCATTGACTATGAAGGCTCTAGCCCAATGTCTGACCTATAGTGAACCTTTAACAAGTATCTGTTGAATCATTTGGGCCTAATGACTCTTGTGCTTCCACATCTTACTTGATCTTCCATGAACACTTGGTTTAGGCAGGTTCCATAATTTTGGGTAAACTCATTCAATCAGCTTCCCTGAGCAGAATCTCCAATTAGACTAGTCTTCCTCTACAGAGCCAGAAGAGGCTCCCAGCAAGAGGAAAAAACCAAAAAACCAGTTACTTTTTGGTTATATGTATGGTTATATACTGTGTGTGTGTGTGTGTGTGTGTATAGTATAGAACTATGGAAACATGAACTTGTTCTCAGTTGCCAATTGACAAAATTTTTTTTCAAAGTGGTTTGGTTTCTTAAAAAAAAAAAAAAGACAAATATAATGCCAGAAGATGTGGTTCCTAGTTAACAAAAAGAAGAGTGGCAGTTCTCTCTGCCTCCCGAGGATCCTTGATGAATACTATTCATCAATCATACATAGCTCCTGACAGCAGTGCCATTCACAATTTAATAACTCAATTTCCAGGACTGTCATATAGCTAGAAGTCTTGGCCAACTGCCAGAAATCCTCTGAAATATGTACTTCTTTCTCCAGGCTTTTCCTCACTGGAAATGTATTACTAGATTTCATTTACTATAGTGAATTTTGGAGGCAAAACAAGTAGATTGTAATGGGTACTGATTTCAAAGAGAAGAGATGATGTATGTCACCTGCATATATCCATTCAATAAAAAATCTTAAGAACTTTTTAATAGTTATCTTTGTTTTCAGAGCAGGTTACTAGAAAATCAGTTATTTAATTTTATCATGGGAAAGTTCTTAGATGGGGAAAATGATGAGAATTGGGTTATTTTCCTTTTGTGTTTCTTTCTGCTCTGCTTCAGGAATGGAACAGTTAGAGGGTATGGTATTGGTTCATAATAGTGGGAAACTAAAATTAAATGTCCCCTATGCCTGCCCCCCCATCCCTCAGGAGTGACACAAATCATCTATTGGGACTTTTGGTTAAGTGAATTCTAGACTAGTTATTTCATTCTAGGCTAGTTATTATCTAGCCTACTTAAGAATTCATTGTTTCAGGCTACTTTGAATTGTTGTGGCTTTCCTAATTTCACTCAGAAAGTTGGGCTGTAGGCTTATATTCTCTAGGCAGGAGACTGGATTGCTCTCTAGACAGCTGACTTCCTCAAGAGAAAAGCTCTAAAGATATTTACAGTTAGGGGTTCCCCAGGAAAACAGCACAGAGCCTAACGATTATCCTGCTTTCTTTGAGGGGGTTGGGGAAAGGTCTCACTGTTGCATTTATACCCACAGGTTTTAATTTCTGGCGATGACTGAGTGATGACACAGAGAGGTTAGTGCCACTGAGAGAAGTTATTACTTACATCTCCCAAGAGAAGAGACTATGCCACACACATGCCATTGGGGAAACACTGGCTTTCGGTTAAGAGGCAGACAGAAACAGGAGTCAGGGGGAAGCCTAGGCCAGAGCCTTTATTGGGGTTTCTGTGGGAAACACAGGCAGGGCAGAGGAAACAGTTGGAGACTGGCTAGTGTGAATTCTGGTGGCCTTTGGGGCATAGAAGCTGTCCCTAGCTGTCTGTACCTGGCCCTGAGTTCATTTAGGGCAGCGGAAATACTGGCTTGGTGTATGAAAGTTCGATATGGAGGTGGCTAGGAGATTGGTTGGTTTGCATATGAAAAATGTGCTTCCAAGTATATTGCTTTATTATCTTGAGGAATTAGCTAGTCTTGGGAGCAACAATTTCTCCCAGGGTTCTATAAGGCCACAAATGCCAGAGCTTCAAGAATACAGAAAATAAGAAAATATAATTGGCCCTGTGATGAATGGGTGCTAAAAAGACAAATACAGAATCTAAGAAATACAGTCACAACACTCACCTTTCAGTATGTGGACTTTAGGTAATAGTTTCAGGGAAGGCACCTCACTCCTGAGTCTTGAGTCTCATTCAATTTCTTAGGAAGTGATCAGAGGGGAAGGGGTAGATGCCTGGCTATAAGCTGGGGGGAGGGCATTTGGGAGGGAGAGTCTAATCATTCCTCATCCAGACTCTCAATCCAACCTCCCTTTCAGCAACCCCTAAAACACTGCACCTCCCCTTCAGAGGAACTGGTGCCCCAAGAAATCCATGTTTCTTCCTCACTTTCCTGCCTTAGAAGATGAAGCCCATGAGGCCACTTCTCTTCTTTTAATCCTTATAACACTCCTTGCTTTCATCACTCATTTGATGAAATGATCAAATGATGAAGGGTAGCACATGCTACCTTTACCCTTTTGTGACCATTGGTATTGCCAACCTCTCTGTAATTTCTTTGAGGTCAGAGGCCAGTTTCCATTTCTTTATATTCCCTTACACCTATTACAGAGCCATGCAAATGATAGGCAGTTAATATCTGCTTATTTTTAAGTTAAGAATTTATTATAAAAGTAGATATTTACCATGGAAAACAAAGAAAAAGAAGCATAGGAGGGAAAAACATCAGTCTTCTTAGAAGTAACTATTACTATTTTTATATAGCTAAGGTATTTCATCTTGAATTCACGACGTCAGATCCTTTTCCACTTCAGTGGGGGTATAAATGAAATAAGCCTAAATCAAGAGTCTGCTCAGCTTTGTACACCTTCTATATAGCACTCTCTTCTCTTTGTAGAATAACCCTATTTATGTATTTTTTTTTTAAAAGCAGCAAATGATGCCACCATCAGCTGCTTCTAATTAACTTCCCCTGGCTGTTTTAGTAAATGACTCAGCACCTGGACTTCTGAAAGTGGTCAGGTTATTTTGAATCACAACCACATAAAATCACTTAACACTACTCTGGAAGTTCAACATAAACATTTCTTGCTGTAGCCTTGTTTCTAGAGTCCAAAATGATCATGTTAGAACCTTTGCTATGATCCTTTAAAAAATGACTGAGCCAGAGGGTGAGCCAGTCACTCTAGGAAAGTGGTTCACAGTATTTTCCAGTATGAGAAGCCCTTTTTAATGAAAAATAATTTTGAGGAACCCCAGATGATTGTGGTTGAATATTTAAAATTCATTGAACAAATACATACACATTGTTGAGGATTTAAAATAGGAATATTAAATGGAAATGAGTGAGTTCTTTTGGAAAATCCATCTTAAAATCCCAAATTTTTGTTCAAAGAGAGTATTTCGCTTCCTTTTATTTTCCAGGCTAGAGTCTATTCATTTTCCTATAACACATCCTGCCTTAGCAAGTCTAGCCTCTTATGTATCACATAGGCAGGAACAGCTGAAGAATTCTGGCTTTCATCTGAACTCTAGAGTCAAACCTGGAGTCACATAACAGACATCAAGATGGCAGGCACACCTTGATATACCTGGGAACTTTTTACTCTCTCAAGATTTCTGAATGAGATCTCCAAAAGCCACTCGCTCTGAATTGGAGGGAAGGGTTCACTGGCAAGCTCATTCCTCTTACAACCTGTTAATGGTGTTTTGGGGAGGAAGTGGCAGATGGCAGGAAACCTGAAGTCAACATCTGTGAGAATTAAGCAGGCAAATTTGATTCTGGGGCTGTCTGTGTTATCCCAGGACCCCAGGGGTTTATGGCTTCAAAGGAAAGAGAGGATTTTGATAGTAATATGAATATAATATTGAAAAACCCTTGCAATAATTCCATATTCTCTCAGTTATTTACCATCAACAGGTTGAGAAGCATTCACCCAGGGTTTTGCAAAGATTACACATACATATGAACACATCTTAGTTATTGTGGCAGGCAGGTGGGTGGAGTGATGGGGTAAGGAATAGGTCAAAAACACTGACAGAATTCCAGAATTGCCCTATAGGCTTAGGGTTTAATATATTTGTGAGGTAAATCCAGGATGGAGTGAGACCTCTGAAGCAGCTGTATATATGGCTAGGTCCTGTACTTGCTCAAAAACAAGTACCAGGGAAATCTAATTAGAGTTCTACGGATTTCAAGTAAGGGACTTTCACAGATGTTCTGTGTGATATAGGCAATTTGGAGAGAAATGGATCCTTAGCTGTTCACAACATAGCTTGCGGCACTAGTGTCCAACTCTCAGGAGAATCAGTCCTATAGAACATTTGACCAAGTATTTAGAGAGCCTAAATCTTAATGAAAAAGCAATTTTTTTTGTAGGCTAAAAACCAAAGTGAGTTATTATACAATACTTACAATAAAATGTATCTGTTATCTTATCTGTAATAAACACCTAGTTTTCATTAGTATTAGTGGAAGAACGAACTAGCAATTAACGAAAGAAACATTAAGAAAAGATGGTAGAAAGAAGTTATTTAAAAAATAACTTACACTGGTCTAATTTAAACAACATCAACTAAGAAAGTAATTTCTTACAGTTATAGTCTAAGTAAAAATGAACTGAAATGAACTAATCTGTTTAGACAGTCTCTACCATCTTTATCACTGTGGTATAATTTATCACTAAGCTGCCTCTGGCTTACTTTAGAGTTGTCTGGGACTTATTTCCTTTATATACTGTCTCAAAAATAGAGATTTCCTAAAACAGTATTAGAAAGCTCTTACTTGAGATGGTTGCAAAGATTAACCCTAATTTTGGCCAGAGTCTAATTTTGTGTGGATTTGGCTCAATGATAGGACAACAGCTGTGTTTACAAGAAAGATCAAAGTTTTGTGTTTAACCACCATTAGAAGCAAAGATAGCAGCAGCATTTATTGTCTTTTACTACAAAGGAAGGAAATAGGTACTTGACTCAATACAGCACTAAAAACACAGTTGGCAAAAAATGCGTACGACGTACATCTTTACATCTATTGGGTTACTCAAATTGTTTGCAAAGGGTAAGAAACCTGGTGGCCTCCCTTTTTACTTACCATTGTCCATATGGCTTTTAGTGTTACAAGTCCCAAGGTAGAGTATTCTGTTAAAAATTAGTTGAGAAGACAAATAGTTATATAACAAAGACATAAATTACACAGAAATTAGCTGATCCAAAGACATTTCCAGGCAAATACAACTTGATCCTACATAAAGGCAACAATTGTTTTTATTAATGTAGTTCAGAGAACAGCTGAAAAAGTCAGAAAGTAGAGTCAATGCTTTCGATTTCCCATGAAGTCTGTGTCCATGCATGAAAAAGAAATTGGTCATGTTGAGTAATGGAGATGTCATCAAATGGGTATTCATTTTTCCTTTTGTAAAATGAGATCCTCGAAGCTGATAGTCCAACCATTCTGTTGTGTTACTTTGCTTAGTTAACAAATGGTTGCTATAAATTAAAGTCATGTTAATAATGATAACAAAAAACGCCACTTTTACATGTTTTAAAGGGATATTTCTTTAAATGTATAATTAGAAAAAAATGCTAGCTGTTTTGAAATTCTTTTCCAATGCCTGTTAAAATAAACATTTTTGAATCAGCAAGGTGTTAAAGAAACAGAGTGTCCTCTCCTGTCCCTGTTACTGAGCACATCGACAGCTTGATAAAGACATATTAGAACAGAATGCTGCTTCTGAGCACCTGACTAAGCTCTTGTGAGGAGTATGTGGAAATAGACCATCATAATGGTCATTTTTACTTTGCAAATTTTACTTGGGTTCAGAACTAAGGCTATTACTAGTATGGTATAAAGTTGGGTTAAATTGAGTTGAATTTTTTTGAGCTACAGAAAAACATGGGGAATAATCTGGAGCAAATACTTTTTCTCTCCTCAGAAATTAATCTTGGGCACAATACTGTCTCATAACTTCCCAATCAGCATTTCTGGGATAATGTCAGATTTTGGACAATTACAAAAAACCAGACACAAATGTGCAAACCAGATTTCAATTTCTTCTCCACTGACGTGAGATTTAAAACAGCAACAGGAACATTTCTAGGTCAGTGTCAATATGCAGTCACACATTACCAAAGTAAGAAACAAATTGGAGTGCATGGGTGTGCAATTTTGTGTTTTGGCATGGGAGACACTGAAATATTCACAATGTACAAGCCAAATCATAAAAATAAAATGGGACTTACGAGCCCATCATTTTGAAAGCGTAGGATTTAGTCCTGACATCTTGCAGATTTGTGATATCCTGACTTTTGCTTCAACAGTCCTAAATAATACAAGTTCTAGACTAAGTACAATTTTTTTTTCTTTTCACAATAACGTGAAGCAATCCTGAGGAAAATTTAATTTCAACATAAGAAAAACCCTCTTAAGACTTATTTGTAAACAAACATGGAAAAACTAAAACTGAGACACACACACACACAATCAGATCTCATGTTATTTATCAGGAATTAGAAGTGATGACCAATAACTAATTCCTGATTAAATATTTCCTCCTGTCTTAGTCTAATTTAAATAGTTTACTAAGAACAAAGTTTACTAAGGAGAAAGAATATCATTACACCACTTAAAGTAATCAAACACACTAAAGTTTAACAACAAGGTTGAAGTTGGAAAATGATCACATAGCCTTTAGGTAAGATCTGAATAAAGGAAAGGAGGTCATTGTTCTCAATACTGACTCAGGATAAAATGTAGATCACTCCTGAAACTAAGAGGTAAAGACATCCCTCTCATTTCTTGAGAATGTCTTATCTCATAGTCACCATATTAATTTACAAATGGAACCACTATTTTCTCTCTTTGAGGGGACACTTCTTGCCTCCCTTTGGTGTAACTGTATGTATATGACCACTATGAGTTACCTTTTCCCAGGATAGCTTCCCCTAACAGATAGTCCTGTTGGGTAATTTCATCAGACAACTTTTATATCTGGGTCAGCCCTTATTCCAGAGAATCCATTTCCTAGACACCCAAATATCCAAGCCCAACATACTCAATCTTCAGTCTCCATCCCTAAACACAACACACTCAATTTCTAAGTCAACTTTTCTAAGTATAAGACAATTTTCATATACACTGTCATTTCAGGATGTGTCCCCCAAATATGGGATACATCCTGAAACGACAAATTCTTACAAATTCTTTAGCCTATCCTGATGCTTTTAGGGTTCTCTGTCCCATCACAGAGACTGTTAAAGGGAACCACATCAAAATTCCCTGCCTTTTGCCTTTTTAAGTTGAAAATCTGCTTATGACATGGTAAAGGAAACTAATTCTATGATTTGGTAATAATATTTTACTATATTAAATAATTGAGTTTGAAATTGCTATACAAGTTTTCATCTGTACTTTAAAGCATATGAGTTTATACCAAACATCTACATGATCACAAAATTTTACTGCATTTTTAAAAATTATTTGCAACATTTCCCTATCTCTTAAGGATAATTTCTCGATTTCATAAGCTACTTATTCTAAGACATCTTATGAATAGAAAACTTGAGTAAAAAATATTTATTGGTATTATTAATTAAAAATAAATGTCTAATTCCTCAAAGATAAGAACTACACATCTCTGAAATAAATTAATAATACCTACAAATCCCTGCACTGTGTGGCAGACACGTTAGGTATTTTCATTCACCTCTACTTAATCCTCACAGCAACTCCATGAGACAGCAATTCCTATCTCCATTTTACAAGAGGAAGTGCAGCTTCAGAGAGGGCATCAATTCACAGTAACGCAGTTTGCAGGAATTTATTTAACTCTACACCTGACTGACAAGCAGAACCATAATCTTACACTCTTCTGATTGCATCATAATGTGTCACAAAAACATGATATGGCTGCCTTACATAATGCTGATTTCAGCGATCTTTGAGAGGCAAAATATAGTACTATTGCCACTAGGTGCCATCTCAAAACTACTGAAGTTTCTTGATAGAATGGTAAAGATTTATAAATGGCAGAGGCTGTTAAAGGTGTTAAATTTTAAGTCATTTTTCTTTTTTTTTTCGTAAGGCCAATTAGATTCAAAGAGTGGAAGAGCCTCCTTTTTTTTTTTTTTTTTTTTTTTTTGTGAGGAAGACCAGCCCTGAGCTAACATCCGTTGCCAATCCTCCTCTTTTTGCTGAGGAAGACTGGCCCTGAGCTAACATCGTGCCCATCTTCCTCTACTTTATATGGGACGCCGCCACGGCACGGCTGACAAGCAGTGCATTGGCTGGTGCCCGGGATCCAAACCTGCGAACCCCGGGCTGCCAAGCGCGGACTAAACCGCTGTGCCACTGGGCAGCCCCTAAGTCATTTTTCAAGGTAAGCTTTATCCCATATACTAGATGTTCTAAGAATGTTGAGACATCCAGTCAAAAGGAATTTGCATATAGTAAACAGAGTTGAGTAACATAATCAGTGACATTTTTAAGAAACTGAAAATCTTTTTTTATATTAAATTGAATAATAATCCTTTATAATTACTGAGACCCCCACACATATAAGATTGCTAACAAAAATGCATACACTCACACATTTATATTCAATTACTTCCACAGTAGCACTGAAAGGAGAGACCTTTTTTTCCTTTTGTAAATGTGTGTGTCTCTGAGAAATAGGAAAACAGTATATATTTAAAGCATAGAAGATAGGATACATTTTGGATAATCCTGTGATAAAATCAAAAGCATTACCTTTCCCTAGTCATCTCTTTTATGGAGCTGCTGAATCAATTATAGTCTGAAAAGACGATTAAAAAAAAATATATATATATTTGCACATATACACAGAACAGAGTAGGAAAATAATTTTTCAAATCATTTTATTTAACAAAAGCAACAAATAGGATGTTTCTAGAGCTTACTATATTTTTTGATGTAAAAATAAGGAATTCTCCAAAATATGTACTAAAAATACAAAGTTTATGGATCTAAGGTACACAGAAAATTTATTTTACATTTCAGTCACCCAAAACAACAGCTTGTGGTCTCCTCCAATTGCACACAGTGGGAGAGTTCTATGCCAGGAAAGGCCAGATCCAACGGCTACAGAACCAATGAGGACAGGCTATAAAACGTGAAGAATTAAAGAAGCTCAGCAAATCACCAAAGTTAATAAATAAAACCTACCCTTCAAAAATAAGAATGTACTGATAAATTGTCTTTGTGTATAGTGGAAACAGGATTAAAAAATATACTCCCTCTTGGTGAAATACACATTATTTGTTTGCAGCTGACTGAAATGTAGGCTACAAATAATCAATGAATGACGGTGCAGCCCAGACTCAAACATTTTTGCAGTCTAAACCAAGCAAGCAAGCAAAATTATTATATTTAAATGAAGGAGGAAATATAACAGAAGAAATAAAATGCTTCTTACACGAATATAGCAAAAAGTCTGTTACTACTGGTGACTTAAACATCGAAAAATGCCTTCTCTTTCAAATTTAAGCAGGTAACGGACATTCATAAATGTCTTTAGCTACACATTACAAATCTGGGGGCCTGTAAGTGGAAGAGTAGAAAACACAAATTTAAAAACACATTTGCCATGAAACATCTCCACATTACCTGAGGGTGTCCTAAATGATGAATTTGAAACTGGCTTGCCATTTTGCCAGGATAACCAGTGGTTGCAAACAAGTTTTCATTAACTGTGGACCACCTAAGAAAAGACAAAGGAATAAAAGTAAGTACAGTATCCTACAGATAACTACAAGCTTTTGTGAAACAGGTTATTTCTTTCTGCATAAAAACAATAATGTTATAACCTGAAATTTGTTAATATGGCTTTAAATTAGACTAAGGATTCCAGGGAAGTAAGCTATAAATATTTTCTCCTTCTGTGAATATTTAAGTGCTTATCGTGTGCCACTTTGTTAAATTCCTAAGTTACACATGGTTAGCAGTTCCTTTCTTATAACTAAATGGCTGACAGTATGGTAGGAGATACAAACAAGGCATCAGACAGATATAAAATATTTCACAGTGCAATACATTAAAAAAACATTTAATATTCTTATTGACATTTGTTATAAAATTAGTGATAAACTCGTGTTTAAACTCCTTGGGATGATACAAACACTTAGAATATTTAAATATTTAAGTTTCAAGGCATCTTAGACATCGGAATACACTGAATCAGTGAGTCACCAAGGGTTAATAAAACTCCAGCAACAGGCCCCGCATTATAATAACGCAGTGGGGGAGACAGGCTCAAGTCTATTTAATATTTTTGGGTGTGGCAGACATTATTACTTGCTTGTCCAACAGCTATTCTGCCCTTTTTCCATGTAAATGAATCCCAACTATGTTTGGCACAGGGTATCCACTCCAAGGGATGAGGCACAATTGGTTTAAGGCAATGATAGCAATCCCCAATGAAAGGGGAGTGCTCCTTCCTCTCCTTTTGGACAATGTGGTATGAGGTTATGATGCCTGGAACTCCGGCAGTCATCTTGTGACTGTGAAGCAACAAGCCCAAAGCGTTGCCATTGAGGATGGCAGAGGGAAAGGTCTGAACTCTTGGTGACACTGATGAGCTACTAAACCAATCCTGAGACTGCCTCCTCCAGACTTCTTGTTAAGTACCACAGTTCATTGATTTTAAAATGAATATTTGCTCACATCTCTGAAATGAGGATGCTTCTTATAATCTATGGCATTCTTACATTTAGTTGAATATATATATTTTTTAGGAATACATAAAATAATGGTGTCCCTAAGTTCTACAATTTTATTGGGGGTATTTGAGATTTGATTAAATATTTTGTTGTTAGTCCTGTCCAGTCCATTCTGACTCCTAGCGACCCTGTGTACAGCAGAACGAAACCCTGCCCAGCCTTTTTGCACCATCCTCTCACCTTCCAGTGCTATAACAGACAATGCTCTGCTGCTATTCATAGGGTTTTCATTACCGGTGGCATAGCTTTCAGCAGCACAGCAACACACAGTCACCACAATATGACAACCGACAGATGGGTGGTGTGGGTCCCTGACTGGGAACCCAGGTCACAGAGGTGAGAGTGCCGAATCTTAACCACTATGCCATCAGGGCTGGCTTGACGAAATGTAGCACATAATAAATGTTCCACCGGTTTTAGTTTCTGTTAGGTAAGCTTTCCTGTTTTCCTGAAAGCACCCTAATGACTACACTATGTAGTGGAATATTATGCAGAAATGAATGAAAAAAAACAAGATAAACATGTATGTTAATTTAAGTGGAAAAAAAGGTGCAAATATATAATATCGAACGTCTTCTCATTTAAAGCACAACAATGAAGTTTATATGCATAACATGGGTCCACTTATATTTTATAACTTTATCAGCACAAAAAATAAGGAAGCATGTGCTTCAAATTGTTGGGGGGTGGTATTGGTGGAGTGGCAACATGTTTTGTGTTTTATAAAATTTTTCAAAGAAAACATTGGAAAACAAATCACTCCCTCGCACAGAGTGAGGAAAGTTAGGAAAGCAAAATAACCATTTATAAAACAATCAGAAAAAAAACAAACCAAACCAAACACAGTGCAAAGGAGAGGAGTGGGAAAGTATTCCAAGTAGTGGGACAGCACAGACAAAGTAACCAAACTCAAAAAATCAAATTGTAACTCCAACAAAAACAATACATTACCTGAATAAGCAGGCTCGATCCATGTGGACAGGTCTCTTCTCTTGAGGGTAACTAAAAGATAATATTTTGCATTTTATGAATTATGTGCTGGTCTCAAGTAGAAGAACTTAAATTAAGGTTTAAGAGATATTTTCCCTTTAAAGGACACAATGCCCAATATACTTAAACTACGACAAAATTCCAAATAAGTACTGGATTACAGTTGATGAAATACGATAAAGACATAAACATGATGTAGAACCATTACAGAACACCATCATTCAACAGGGCAAGTGTTTTTCTTCTTTTTTAAACATAGTAAACATTGATCAGATCAAAGATTTCCTTCTCTGCATTGTTCTTTCTGGGTTACTCTCAAAGTAAACCTGCAAAACATGGGCACCCATCTCTGGTACACAAAAACCCACGGCTCTGTCCCTTCCACAGGAGAGATTTGTTTTTGCTCTATAGTGAGGCCCAGGTACACAAGAATGGCTCAATGGATCATTTAGCAATAGTGACTGACTTTTCGGTAAGCAATAGATAAATATACTAAGAAGTACCTGGACCGAGTAATATCCCAAATTAACCAATCATTCCCTGCAACAGCTCCAACTCTGAGGGTGTTTTTTAAGCACCAGTGTGCTGACATTAACGGCATCTGTTCTGATTCAAGAGATAAAATAGCCTGTTGGGCCATAAGATCATAAAACCGGATTGTTCCATTCTTCTCTGCAACCATCAGCTGTAAGACAGAAAAACAGAGAAAATTCAATCACCTAATTCACTAGCCAAATCTGAGAAGTAGGCAGATATTCAATGTTACATAGTAAAATGTAAACATTTGCATATATTACAAAAGGGAGATCAAATGCAAAGGAAATAAGAGAAGCTTATGTAAAAATCTCTATCAAATACAAAAAAACCTTACAGAAAATTGGCAAAAGAAAGCCTCAAGAACATGGGGTACAATTTTAAATGATGAAGTACAGTTACCAGGAAGAAGTGATCAGCCTAAAGATTCATTCTGGGAAAAGTTGCTTTTAAGTTACATTGTCTAGAAAGGATAGCTAAGTGTGTATCTCTCAACAGAGATGTATTTATGTGTTACACATCCTTATGCAACGTAAGTTTGTTTCTAGAATGGAAGGCAGCATGACATAGTGAAATAACACAGATAGGCCTGAGGAGAAAGGCTGCCTCCTCCACTTAAAAGCTGAATGACTTGGCCAAGTTACAAGGCTTTGATTGGCAGCTTCCTCATTTCTAAAATGGAAATGTGAGGATAAGAATAGCCACGGCATTGCTGTCATGATTAAATGAGTGCTGTAATGTAAAGCACTCTAGCACAGTGCTTGACATGTAGTAGCCACTCCCTCATTAGTAGCAGTTACTATTACTTCAATATTCCCTTCATTCTAAAATAGTGGTGATTTAAGATGTTCAATAAATTAATTAGTTCCCTTCCTTCCTTCCTTTTCCCTCCTTCCCTAAGAAATACTTTATCAAATGTACAAAATAATTATAAATTCAAATTTTACAAAATATTAAAATGTGAAAAAATTTGTTTCTTAGACTCAAAGAAGTATGGCACTAGGATACCCATTTGTGGGAGTTAAGATATAGAGATTGCTGTGAATATATAAGTGCATGAGTAGCTGCCACCTGAACAAAACGGTTTGAAAAACTATATTTTCTGTAAACTTCTTACTTTTAAAGAATGTTCTTTTAATTCTGATTATATTAAGGTGAAAACATTCCTGAAGGTGTGAAGTAGCAGTGGTAGCCTGGAAAGAATGTGAGACTTAGTGTCAAAAATCACTTTTGTATCTTTTTGTGACTTTTGTATCTTTTACTATTAAATACTAGCATTTGCTTTGTGCTTTCCAGATTATACATTTCTTCTACGTAGTGTGTATCTCACATGACTTTCATAAGAATCCTATGAAATAGGTAATCACAGACCCATCTTTCTCTTTCTTCTCTGGCTGCCTCATTTTCACCAAGATCAAGTATAACAGAACAAAATTTCTGGGCTTGATCTGATATGGCAGACCACTGAGAAACACGAGATTGTTTTAGTACCAATAACAGTGTCAACAATGACAAGTAGCTAAAATTGAGTGCTTATAATGTGTCAGTTTCTCTCTCTCTCTCTTTTTTTTTTTTGTGAGGAAGACCAGCCCTGAGCTACAGTCCGTTGCCAATCCTCCTCTTTTTGCTGAGGAAGACTGGCCCTGGGCTAACATCCATGCCCATCTTCCTCTACTTTATATGGGACGCCGCCACAGCATGGGTGACAAGCAGTGCATCAGCAGGCACCCGGGATCTGAACCCACGAACCCCCGCCTGCCAAACGCGAACTAAACCGCTGCGCCACTGGGCCAGCCCCTGTCAGGTTCTCTTTTAAGGACTTTATAACTGTTCACTGATTTAATTTTCATGAGCTTCCATTTTACAAGATGAGGAAGTGAAGGCAGTGATTGAGAGAGCTTTTGTAACTTGCCAGGGATCACACAGCCAGTAAGTGGTGGAACTCCAGGCAGTTACCTCCAGAGTCTATACTCTTAACCACTTCTCTGCATTATCTTTCTTGAATTTTTGAGTTTAGCAGAGACATGATAAAACTGATATTTTAAGATTAGTCTAACTAAAGTAGGCAAGAGGAATCAAAGGGTGGGAGCTAAAGACTTCAGAAATATGCTAAGGCTTGGCAAGAGTTACCTGTAAGAACAGAAAGATGATGAATGTATCTTAATGACAGAGAGAAATATATTTCAGTGATAGTGAAGGAAAAATTAAGAGACCTGGAAAAGTTTGCATATAGGGATGGAAGATAACAAAGATGATTTTAGGATTCTGAATTTACACGATTTGGAGCAGGGACTTTCAAACATTCTGAAGCCATGGAAACAATAAAAAAAGGAGATGGGGTGAGCTGAAATTTTAATGATATACACAAGAAAAATAGAAATTAAATTAAAGCATATAGAAGAAAGGGATACGAAATAACCACAAATTAAGCATTAAGATATAAGTTTTGGAATAGAGGTTGTAATAAACTTTCTCATTTCTCATCTAGGTCACAGCTTTAAAAAGTAGCTGATGTTATTTACAAATGGTGATATTAACATTTTGGTAGAATCCCTGATTATGCTTCAGGTAGACTCACTGCTACAGGGGAGAAATCTGGGCATAAAATAAACTTTAGAACCTGGATTCAGAAATAATACTTATACGTGGAAATAATCCCTATACATGCAATACGAATAAATTAGAAAATTTCACTCATGCACACATACAGAATATAATTCTACTGATGAAATATCCAACAGGCCTGAAACAAGTTTCCATGGAATCTCCGGGCTCAGAGAACACACGTATACACTCAGGGGCATCTCAGCTCAGGATTACCTCCTCTGTGAAGGCTGTGAGCAGGTCTGATTAATCCTTCCTTATGTCATCACTCTACTTACTAGATTTTTTGATTCCAATACTTAAAATCTGTGTTGCTGAATTTCCATGTTTTTCTTTCCTATATAAGTCAGTGTGTAACTTAAGGGTAAGGACTTTAGTCATTCTTTTGCCCTCTATTATAATAAAGGGTACAGTGTAGGTTAGAACTACCCCTTGCAACAATTCACAGATACATGGTGAAACAGTTGGCAGAGGAGAAAGAAAAAGGGAAAATAGATGCAAAGATGCTCAAGAGGACTAGCATAATGCAGCTTTAAAGATTAAGTGAGCAGGGTTTCAAGACAGAAGTGATCAACAGTGTAAAAAGCTGCCTTGAGATTAAGAATGGAAGAAAAGCCCACTGGATTTGTTAAAAATATCACTGATGATTTCTGAGAGAGTAGTGGAGACTGAATGAGATTACAGAATTAGTGCAAGGGATGGGGAAAGAGGAACTGGAGTTAAAAGGTATGGGTGATGAGTTCAAACATTTAGAAATAAAAGGTTTGAAGAAAACAGATTAAAATTAAAAGGGAAGATAGGAGAATGTAATGGTTAAGAGCAAGAACTATGGAGCAGGCTGCTTGGGTTCAAATGCCAGTTCTTCCAGCAGTTAGTAGCTGTGTGGCTTTGGGCAAGTTACTTAAGTTCTCTGTGCTTTGGTTTCCTTATCTGTAAAACGAGGATCATCACAGTACCTATCTCATAAGGTTGACATGAGGGTGAAATGAGCCAACATACATGAAATGCTGACAATGGGCCAGGCATACGTAAGTACTACATAAGTGTTTGCTATGATTAATCAAGCTTGCCTTTTTGTGCAAGTATGAGGACAGAAAAGAGTCAACGGAAAAGAAATATGAAGACATTAGAGGGCTATGAAAGCAGGATGCTGAAGAACTGGCATGAGCTCTAGACAGCTGAAGGATTAACTTCAAGAAGATGAACGCAGTAACTTCTTAGGTTCTAGGGAGAGAGAAAATAGAGTGAAGCCCAAGAGAAGATACTGGCAAATGAGAGAACTCTTGTTGAAAGTCTCCTATCTTCTCAATGAAATAAGAGTTAAGGCCAATTGATAATAACTTGTCATATATTTTTAGAAGTTTAGAAAGCTCTACTCTGAAGAGGAATTGAATACCACTGCAGCTAGGTCAGACTTGCCTTATGCCACAGATGCTTTCTGTTTGCACACCATGGCGCACAAACATGGATTTAACTTTTCTCTTTTTTTTAACAAATACTGCTACTTGATAGTCTGGGCATCAGTTTTCAGACTGTCATCTACCAAAGGAGAGGAAAAGCATATTCTGAATAAATGCCATTTATAGATGATGGTTGTCAAATAAAAACTTAATTATAGAGGACTTTTAAGGTACAGATTTCTAGACTAACCCAAATGCCTTTGTGCCGGTTAGAGTCTCTGAGGTGGAAAAAGTCACTGATTATTCTCCTCCATGTGAGCACATATTACACATGTATGTCTTTTCAGCTTGATAAAAGAAAGCTAAGTTATAAGTAACAACCTTAAAAGTTTCCTCAGGATGCCAGCACACACTCATTCCAGGGGAATGAAGAACAAAATGAGCTATCTGCATTCCTTCCAAGTTCCAAATCCTAATAAAAAAATAGGAGTATAATGTTAAATATTTTTGATATATCACTACTAAAAAAATAAAATTTCCATGAATTTATTCAAAGCTATTAACTAGAGATTATAGGTAGACATTTGTATTTAAAGTATATCTTTTAAAGAAAACTATAACAATTATTTTAGAAAATGTGAAAGAAGTATGAAGAATTTACGTTTTACCATACCCAATGATGGAAAAACAGTCATATTTTCTAATTAATTTAACACAGCAACACAGTACACAATAACCAAATTAAATTATTCATATACTCTTTATTTTGTGGGCAGAATCTTGAAGTTTCTAGGTCACTAATGAGGTTGTACTTCTACTTCAACAGTCATTTCAATTAACAATAATTTCTACAAGGGGTGCTTAAAACATGCCCCCCAAGTGTTCCCATTTTCAAAATAATATATAAAGAAACTAGTATGAGGTCATACGAATTTAGGGAGACAGTAATTTTTCACAGTTGCTTATTCCTCCTGCCTTTGGAGTTCCATGACAGGGGCTACTTCCCATCTTATACCTTTTCTGATCTGGCTCACTTCCTCATTCTTTTTCAAAGATGGCCTTGATTGACAGCTACTAAATTAAAGGTAGGTTGAAGGAAGAGGCAGTTGGTTCCTCCCACTCTCCCTCTCCTCAACACTCACAAATCTATAGTAATAAAGACCAAGTTACTCACTGACATGGCTTCCCATCTCAATTTCTTTCCCATCCCCAGAGTGGAGATCAAGACTCAGAAATCTCAGTAATGGCACGTTGTTGTGAGAAGTGCTACCCCCCATCCAGACTGCTAGTTTTGCAGCTCATTCTTCACACTCAGCCACTGTTATGTCTCACTGGTACAGTGTGGCACAGAGTTACCACAGCAGGAGACAGAAGTTGGTAGGTGGTTGGCAAAGTGCCCACAGTATTCCCAGGCTTAAGAACTGAACTAATATTAGAAATCCTTGCACTTTTTCTTCTAGGTTTTCCAGTATCTCATTAGGGACCATAAAACAATTTCAACAAACTTAAGGAATATATCTTTAAAGTCTAGACAAAAATTTATTTCAAAGCAAGTAGACAAATTTATTGGACAATGCTACTCTTCTGTGCCAAACCACATTATTTCAAATATTTTTTCTTCCTTGTAGAAATTATAGTCTCCAATCTTGAAATATCATAGTTACATATAAACTAAAAGTTTTTCAAAATGATTATCTACTTGATTAAATTATTTAGAAGCATACTCTTTCCTCTTGCCAGATCAACAATATTCGTAAGTATTTACTATAGAAGGGAGACAATTACAACTTAATTGAAAAGGGGAATCACATTTACCAAGGGTTTATGCAATTGTGTTTCACTCCCCACAATGAATAAGATTATTAATTATGGCAATTGAATACTTCTTTCTTCTCTGTTGCTTTTTGCATAATAAAGTGCTGGGCTAGCATATATTTTACCACTATTGAAATACTAGGAATTTGTCTTGCAAATTCAGTGAGTCCCATGAGAGAATGGTTTAAAGGCTCCATTCTTTTGATCTAATTCTAATATGTATTTGATTTTTGTTTGCTGTTATATAAATTGAATAAAAACATACCAGAATATTTTCATGATTTTTTTCTTTCAAATGAAGGAAATCAAAGAGGTAGAAAATATGGATAAAGATATTCCATAAAAACAGGTCAATTAATGAAGTGTATTCCTGTGCAATAAACCAAATTTTAGTCTGATTTTTAAACAGTATTTTATCCTGAACAGAATTTGACATTAAAAAAAAAAACTGACTTAAAAATGAGGAGGGTGATCCAGATTACTTTACAGGACTAGGATATAATGACTTATGGTTTATAATTATATGCTTATTAAATAATTCCCAGTGGTTGTATAATCCAAATACTAAGTATGCAAAATACAACAAATCGGGCTGAAATGAGTTAGAACTAAATTAGCTACAGATGGTACACTTTACATTGTTAAGTCTTATTTCCTCTTTTGATGGATTCCATAATTAAGCTCTTCTCAAATCCTTTTGTGGAGCTCAACTCATTTTTCTGTCTTTAATACATGGCTCATCTAATTAATATTAGTTCCATCAGATAAAGTCAGATTTCTTTAAATTTTTTGATACATTTTTTGCAGTACACCATACATAATAAAAATACACAAATCTTAAGCATACAGCTCAAAGAGAACAGCACCCAAATTAAGAAAGAGTGTTTCCAGAACTCCAGAAGTCATCTTGTGCTTCTTTCCAGTCATATTTCCTTGCCATCTCACAAAAGGTACCCACTATCCTGACTTCTAACACCATAGCTTACTTTTGCCTGTTTTGAACATCCTAAAAACGGAATCATATGGTATGTATTTTCTTGGTCTGGCATTTTTCACTCATCATTAGATTTTGTGAGATTTATCAACATTGTTGTATGTTGTACTTTGTTCATTCTCACTGCTGTACACAGCATTCCATTAATGAAGTACACTGCAATGGATTTATCTGTTTGACTGTTGACAGACTTTTAGGTTGTTTCCAGTTTTTGGTCATTACCAGTAATGCCACTATAAACCTTCTTGCACGTCTTCACTAATACAGATACCCACGCACACCCACCCACCCACCTGCTGGGTACATACCTAGGCGTGGAATTCTGGATTATAGCTTACAAATATGTTCAACTTCAGCAGGTATTGTCAAATAGTTTTCCAGATTGGCTGTACCTCATTTTTCTTTTTTTTCTCTCATATTTCTTTTAAATTATCAACTGAAAAGCCTGAACCTTCTCTGACAAAAACAATCTTAAAACAAGCATTTGCCTGAATGGCAAAATGTACAACTTTTCAGTTGGTCTTATTTGTAAGGCAGGTTTCTCAAAAATCATCCCTTTTTTCCCCTTGCATTTTACGTTATTTTCGTGTATCTATGTACGGATAAATTTGCATCAGTTTTCAAATGTAGTGAACACAATGTACAGTAAAAGCTCTCTTAATTGACCTCCTTCTGACACACTCTTCCTTTATTCCTCTGTAGAAGTGACAAGAACAAGAAGGCTATTTTCTAATAGGCTCACACGTGCATTTGTTGTAGGCTTACCAAGAGGGAATACAGGTATTTTGCTCAGCAAACCACTGTTTGTAAGTGATGTAAACCCATGCTCATTAGTGTAATTATATAATTAATACTTTATAAGCTGACAGAATATGAATGCGAAAGAGATGTTTCAATGAAACTAAATTGATGGCAACTAACTAAAGGTAAGTTTCTAAATGAAAAAAAAACCCCGCTCTTTAATTAGGCATGTGTGAGTTACAAAAGATTAAGCAATAAAAATCATAAAAATCTAGATATATTGAATAAAGACCGCTTTAGCAAGTATTGTTTTCACTGTAGACATTGTATTTTGGGTGTGGTTCATGCAAAAAAGAGGTTTACTGCTACTCAATGGACTCCTAACTTAAGAAGAAGAAAAACAGAAGCCTTGGCCTAATATCAAAAGATTGGCAAATGGCAAATTGGCATATTTTCATATATATGTTGTATATTAAAATAAGATGGGTAGATATTCCTTTAAAATGATTTCCTGAGTTTACTATTTAGTTATCTAAGGAACTCTGGGTTTAGACCATGTCAGATAAGAGAGTTTCTATTGTAATAGGGAAAAAAACTCCATAAATTCAGAAACTAAAATTTTAATATTTCCAAATTTATTACTAATAAATTTGTTTATATTAAATAAAATTACCTGAAAGTTAATTATAATCACAGAAGCAAACTTTTCAGGACAGTGGTACATCACAGAAAGAGAAAAGCTATAAGGGTTCATAGTCTTCTTAATACACATAATTAAACACATGGAAAGATAACAGATACCATTTATAAAAGTATAAAAATATAACATTATCAAGTTAAACTACCTTGACCAAAAATCAGGAGCTATATTAAATATATATGTATACCTATTTAAATGTTTGCAAGGGAAATTTCAAAGAAAAAGCTTTTCTTTGGTAAAGGTAAAGTTAATCTGCTGACATACTAAGAAGCCAATAATATAGACTGAATCAAAAGGCACTGGAGATAGATAGCATCACTCTTCAAGTAACATAAAATGACAGTTTTGACCTAATGTGACTACAATTATAACAAACATCTCCACCTCTCCCAACTCTGTGGTCCTAAGTAGAACTCTTAGATTTAGCTGTAAAATGTGCAAAGAGCTATCCAGAGCTAAGATCATGAATTACACTTGCTTTACTTTTGGTAGTTTATTGTTAAAATTATTGCCTCACTTCAAGCAGAGCACTTTTCAGCAGAACATTAAGTATCCCTACCATATGGTATTTAAATGGAATTGTCCGATTTAATTAATAAAAAGGTTCCATAAATTGGGTGTTGGCATATTGGGAAGATCCTAGATATTCTCAAGGGTCTTTTAAGTTGACAATTAGTAGAGGGAGATGTTCCCTCTGAGAATTCAAAAGGAAATTTCCTGGGTAATACTCTGTTCTTTTTATTTGTTTGTTCTCCATTTTTAATTGGCAGCTCATTGTTAGGGATTTCATTGTAGAAGGAAATTTCTGCTACCAAATGTTTTTGACAACACAAAAGAAGGAATGGATGACATTAAATGACACATCTGTATCCATTTGGCCATCTGTAACTGGTAAAGCAAAAAATACAAACCACAATCTTTCTAAAAGACACGACTGGATCACATGAGTCACTGTATTGATTAATTAAATATGAAAGCAAGAACAAAAGTAATACTGGGGTGTAGTTATAAGGATGAAAAGGCACTTTACAATGTTACTGGGGGCAGAAGAGGGTCCTCCAACATTTTTGACAAGAAACATGTTTTTCATTGAGTTTGTGATAGCAAAATGAAGATTTTCCTCTCTCATTTCCAAATAATCAACCACTAAGTTACTCATCATGCTATGGATGATTCAAAAAAACGGAAAGATATGGTACATTTCCTTAGGAAGTGAACACACAGGAAGAAAAGTGAAACAAATTACAAAATAATTTAGTACTAAAATATCTGGTTTTAAGTGCAAAGAGAGTCAGAGGTAGGGAATCATGTAAATGAAAACCCAAATCTAGGGATTAGAGGGACAAATCTTGACCGTGGGTATGGTAGGTTAGAGTGGTGAATAAATAAACTTTCTCAGCTTGTGGCTTGGACTCTGTAGAACTTTGATAGCCAGGCAAAGCCTTAACAGTGGAGGCAACAAAATAGCATGATAGTAAAAAATAAGCATTTTGTAAAGGGTACTTTCAGGATGTATCAGTGTTTCAAATATATTCAGAAATAAGATTAGACTAATTCTGCCTTTTTTTTTTAATACTTGAGACTATTAAGCAAGTAGTATTAATGATAAAAGAAATGGATTACCATCAATTTTACTGACTTGAGAGTAAGAAGAATTATAAGGGTGAAAATGAGGGATAATTGCATATGCTTATTATTTTACCCTTCAGAAATTAAAAATGAGTCAAAAATAGAGTCAATAATCAAAGGCTGTGTGTGTTTTAGAGAGGAGAGGAAGTGGCCTGTTTCAAACGTAACACTAATAAAACCATACCATACAAAAAATAATCTATTATTGTACATCTTCATGAAGCCTTGGAGGGGTTAAAAAAATCTTATAAGCTTACATGTTGTTGCTGCATTTTGTTTTCTTAAAATTATAAACAAATGCAGTAGAAACTATAAGTCTGTCATCACCGAGGTGAGAAACTACCTGAGGCCACCCTAGAGGAGGATTAACATCTTATTTAACTTACACAAACAGATTTTTGAAGGATAGGAATTGTGAGAAATTTTGTCTCATTTAAAAATAAACCTCAAAATTAAACTCTCAACTGCAAAGAAATACCATATGGTAGTTTTCAAACAGATCATATGTAATGATTTCATCTTCAAGGAACTCAGAGTAAAAGGACTTTTCCTTTAACTAACATAAACCTTAACTCAAACACCAGTAATACTACTCAGGAAATATTAGCATTTCATTATTTCCAAGAAAATTTTTGATATACTTCACAACTTAAAATTTAAACATATGCTATAAGTGAGGGAAAGTATTTCTTATCAGTCACATAAATGGACTTTCAAAATAAACCTGAAAAATGTTTATGGATATCATTCTCATTTATATAGTTCACTTACTGCAACCACATGAGGGCCACATAAAGCAAACTTAAATTACTGCAATCACTGATACGGTGATATACTTTATGAAGTACTGGTTTTGTATTTCATCTAAAAGGGCATATGAGAGAGAATAAAGAGGTGAATGCAAGAGTGTGGTGTTACCAGTCATATACAATTTCAAAAAATTCTTTCATCACTTTATAACTTTTACTCTATTATAATCTTTCATTAACATACTATTTCATTGCATTGAATTAAAAAAGGTCTGCAAATGTGATCAACAGGTTCTAGTATAATTTTTGGATAGTTCTTATAAAGATGTAGAGTCTTTATGTTCCATTCGCTGGAGATAAATGATTACCAAACTCCACACGAACTGACTATTTTATCCCATTGTTAAAGCTCTTGTTAGAACTATATGATAACTGATCTTGATTCAAAATGTTACAAAAAATTAGAGGGAATTTTAAAAGACAAGCAGAGAACTTTATTTCTGAAATTATTTAAGCATAACATTACAATCAATAATATAAATTCTCCTGATTTCACTTTGTACCCGGAATTATTTAGTTGCAGTTTATTTGCTCCTAACTGGGGATTAAACTCCCCCAAAACGCTTCATTGGCTTACCTTCAGAAGGCTCTCAGTCCCTTCTTTTCTCTGTTTCCCATTAGGACCATTTTTAAAAAGATCACATATTTTGTGATCTCCACTGGGATGGGGGTGGAAGTGGAACACTTCATCTTAACTATGGATCTTGAAGACTCTCAAATATACATGAACAGAGGTAATACAGAAAGAACTTAACTAGCATGGGGTACACAGAAGGCATCTGATAAACATTCTTTTTCCTGTTGTAAAGTTTTTCAAAAAATGATACTATTGGCTTAGTGAATATCTTAGGCACGTTAGTATTCCCTTATCCAGTGATTTGGTTATATTCCTAAGGGAAAAAAAAATCTTATTCTTTATTTTTTATATCCCACCCCTTCTCTCCTTCTTTTTCAAAATGATGGGAGCGAGAACATGACAACTATTAATATCCCATGTTTTACAGAGAAAGTGAATGGCACATTACATACCTCTATTATTTTAGTCTTAAACTAAGAATCTCTTGGTTTCTAGAAGCCAATCTTCCTTCACCACAAATTTTATCTCATATTTTAAAAGATTACTGGGGAGGAGGAGAAAAGGGATTTACTTCTGACATCCTTTGTAGTTACAGTGAGTTCTGGGTCTTCTATTTCTTTTGTATCCCCCAAAGTACTAAATGTTGGCTATACTAAATGTGTTTAATAAATACTTGTTGATCTGACTTGTTCTTACAGAACGGTACTGTTTTTAATATACAAAAACATCTGTTATTTGGCACTGACTGGGAATAAGATGTTCTGTATTAGTGAGTTTTTAAAATAATAAACTTAACCCATTAAATACTTAAACACCATTTTTACCTTCTTTTGGAGGTAGAGGATAATAAATCTTTCTAAATGAATATGCATTTATTTACCTCTCAAATATTGTAATAATTTTAACCTTCTTTTGATGATGCTGGGTCATAATTATGACCACTAGTATTTACATTTTCCTGTTATATGCATATACATACATACACATATATTTATGTATATTTGTGTAAAAGTATGTATTTGTATATGGTGGACATGATGAGGGACCATAAAGGAAATGGTGTAAAACATAAGGCTGAACGGCTAGCAATCCCATGATTTACTTGGAAATTTCTTAAACACATCTGTCAGATACTTTATTTGGTAATGGCATCTTTTTTTATAAAGACATGGTGACAGATACAGAGCTGTATTCATTCCTTCTCCCACTCACTCACTGAGCACTCTTCCACAAGAGCGCTCTTCTAGGTGCTGCGATGACCCCAAGGTAGTAAAGCATGGCTGACCCTGCAAAATACCTTATTAGTGCAAAGGTCAGAACAGTCTACCCTAGAATAATTTCTCTCATCCTCTAGAAGAGTCTCTTTCTTTTTACTCTTCTTCCTCACCTGAAAACTGGGCTAAGGAAGTATGAAGAAGGAACATGACATCTTCATTTCAAGAACTGGTACTTCATTTCAAGAATTCAGCAAAGTATCTTTCAAAAATTATAAATTCTTCACAAGCAGAAAATGGTAATACTTCTATAGACATGATTGTTGGAGGTTACTGGGTTTTTTTCCCTGAGTGCCTTTAATATTCTTTCTTTGTCATTGACTTTTGACAGTTCTATTATCACGTGTCTTGGAGAAGGTCTTTTTTGTGTTGAGATAATTGGGTGTTCTATTAGCTTCATGGATTTGTATATCCAGTTCCTGTCCCAAGTTTGGGAAGTTCTCAGTTATTATATCTTTAAGTAAGCTCTCTGCTACCTTCTCTCTCTTTTCCTTCTGGAATACCCATTATTCTTATGTTGTCCTTTCTAATGGAGTTGAACAATTCTTGTAGAATTTCTATTTTTTTTTTTTTTTTGTGAGAAAGATTAGCCTTGCGCTAACATCCATTGCCAGTCCTCCTCCTCTTTTTGCTGAGGAAGACTGGCCCTGGGCTAACATCCGTGCCCATCTTCCTCTACTTTATATGTGGGATGCCTGCCATAGCATGGCTTGATAAGTGGTGCATAGGTCCACACCTGGGATCCAAATCTTCACACCCTGGGCTGCCGAAGGGGAGTGCGTGAACTTAACCACTATGCAACTGGGCTGGCCCCTCTATTTTTTTTTTAATCTTATTTCTCTCTCCTCTTCTACCTGCACCATTTCTAGGTTTCTATCTTTGAGCTCGTTAATTCTCTCTTCCATGTGGTCTGCTCTATTTCTAATGCATTCTTCACCTCACTTGTTGAGTTCTTCAGCTCTAGAATTTCTGTTTGGTTCTCTTTTAGAGTTTCAATCTTGGTAAAGTAGTCTTTCCATTCGTTGATTTTATTTCTGAGCTCACTGAACTGTCATGCTGAGTTTTCTTGTAGCTTGCTGAGTTTCTTCATGACAGCTATTTTGAATTCTTTATCATTTAGATCACAATCTTCCATGTCTGGTTTCTGGAGAACTGTTATTTTCCTTTTGTGATGCTGTGTTACTGTGCCTTTTTGTGGTGCTTGGTGAGTTATACCTCTGCTGGCACATTTGTGTAACAAACACTTTTCTTATTTAGGTATAGATTTGTTTTGATTCAAACTTTTAGATCATCTGGAGATTAGAGGCCTTTCGTTTTTCAGTAGGTGGCACTATAGAGCTAGTTTTTGGTTTCTCTTGCCTGAGCTGCCTCTGGCGATAATTGAGGACCTGCGCTTTCCAGCCTCCATAGCCTCTATCTGGGGTGTTGCTGGTACTCTTGTCATCATGGCCTGTGCCTCTAGGGGTCACTGATGCCTTACTGATGCCTTGCTGTTACCTGTGGTGCTGTGGTTGCTGGCTGTGCCGCCAGGAGTACAGGGATGGCTGACGCCTCCACCACACATCAGGATCACATGGGTTGAAAGCTCTGCCACAGTGGTGAGGGAAGGGGGAGGGTGGGGAGGGAGCCAGGTTCTTGGGGCACTGCCTCTGCTGTTGCCTGTTACCTTGTGGTGCTAGGCATCGCTGTGGTTGGGATGAGTCCTGCATGCACCTCCAATGCTACTACCAGGCTCTGAGTCCTGGACGAGGGCTTGGGATCACAAGGCTTCACCTCTGCTGCTGCTTCACTCTCCATGGCTGCAGATGCTGCTGTGCGCGCTGGCTTGAGTTGCGGTTGTGCCTCCGCTGGTGCCTGCCGGGTTCTTTGGGGCTGTGGGTGGCTGGCTCACCTGCCATGGCCAGGGTTCCAGGGTCCTGGGCACAGCCTCTGCTGTTCCCTGTTTGGTGTCCTCTATGTCCTCTGATCCACCCACCTTTGTATGGACCAACATGTGCATCTCTCCAGTGTTCTGGTGAGTTGGGCAATGTAGCCTTTGTTGGGTTATGGATGTTTACCTGCTGTAGATTGAAGGGGAAAGACAAAGGGATCCTCTCATGCCACCATGATGATGATGTCCTAAACATGACTCTAAGTACAATTTTATTAAGCCCTACATAAGGCTTGATTTTGATCAGAACACACCGGTAATATGAACATCTGCTTTTTCAATAATATAAAAAGACCAAAACTTCTTGAAGAACCTTAAAGTAGAAACAGTATAGTTGTAGTGCTTCAGAGGCAGACTGCCTGGGATCCTCAACTGTAAAAAGTGAATAATAAGAGAACCTAGCATAATAGGTTTTTAAGGATTAAATGAATTAATTCATATAAAACTTAGAATAGTTCCTGGTCACATATCATTATCTGAATCAATGATTCGCAACAGGGAGTGGTTCCAACACCTAGAGGGCATTTTTGATTGTCCTAATGATTGGGGTGCTCAGGCATTTAGGGGATGAGAACCAGGAATGCTGGACATTCTACATGACTTTTGAATGTCAGAGTGAAATTAAGGAATACCTTAAAAGGTGAGGACATTTCATGATAGGAGATGTTTTTGCAATCTTTGTTAGTACTCCATCCCACGGCATAACAGTGAATTATTTTTATACTATCCATATAAAAACTGGCTGATTTGCAAGAATATTATCCTTCCAACTTGACATCCTATAATTTGTCTTGTCATGTTATTTCTATTTTGGTTAACATTACTTCCCTCTTTTATTTACCATATTTAATTTTTTTCTATTACTACTGACATAAGTTTTTATGCTAATAACTGTAGTTTTGCTCAGGGCTATGACACTGCAGAACTCCAGATGGCACTATTTACATTGTGCTCTATGCAAACCATACCCCTGGAACTGTGCAACTTGGCAGCCTTGCCTCTGCCTTACATTTTCCTATTATTGTGTTTTTCTGATATTCAAATTTATTCATTGTAAAGAGGGACAAAGACTACCTCACTATGTCTTCTTATGTAGTCATATCTGAGTATACACACTGCACTGCTATTCTATAACAGTTTGTTTTCTTTTTATAGAGATGTATAGTACAATTCAGGTACTATAATAATTTTCACAATTATATATTTTAATAGATTATATTTTCTATGAGTTTCACTTAAGTTTATATAGTAGGCATTATAAAATGTTTGTTTAAAAAAGGGAATATTGGGACTGATAAAGAACCACTGACTTAAATGAGAACTCAAATTTCTTATAAACTTGTACAGATTACAGAATACTAAAACTAGATGGAATCTTAAAGTTTAATCTATCATCTTCTATAATAACATTTTATATTTTGGGTAGCACCTTGGTTCATAGCTTGAATTAATGAAGTTACATTACAGAATGTAGAGAAGTAAGAAAGATCTAAAATATTCTTGAATACAAATACCATCTTCTCAGGATGAACTCGAAAACTGCCACTCAGGGAGAAGAGTGAATGAGTGAGTTAAGAGCACAGGTACTAGAGCCAGACTGCCTGACATGCTTCTTCCTCTCTCTAACAGCTATGTCCCTTTCCACAAATTACTGAGACTCTCCATGCTTTGTATCCTCATCTTGTAAAATGAGGATAAAATTAGTACCTATCTAAGAGCTGCTGTAAAAATTAAATAAATTTACGGCACTTAAGAGTGGTGGTTAGCATATAGTAAAGCACTCAATAAAATATTTAGTAATATTTACTTATTAATATTGTAATTCATTTATAGAAAATAAAATACCTTTGTCAGTCTTAGAGAAGCCTGAAATGGTTCTGAAATGAATATTCACAGGTTTAAAAATAAATCAATAATTACTGAGAACCTAGCACAGTGTCAGGCACATTGTAGACACTTGATATTTGCTGACTGAATGGACTAGTCTGTATGTTAATTTATTCTCTATACATTTATTTGTTCTCTATAACAAGAGACAAACAAGGGACAACTTTTTAATGGATAGATTGACAGATAAGTGAGAACTATCTTCATTCTGTCTGATTCAGAATTTGGCAATTTTCAATGAAATACATAAACTTTACAAACCTGTTCAGGGGACAGATTGTTTTGAAATGGTGTCCCTAAGGCCACAAATCTCTTAGCTGAATATAATATTGTGTGTCTTGGAAATGCCAAAGTCAAACATCAGAAAACATGCATAGATCCAATTACTGAATTTATTTTAAAAATTATTTTTAAGTCGGCATTGAGTCAGAGAGAAATATCCCTTCTGCTCTTTATATGACAAAATGTTAAGAATCCGTATCGTAGGACTGCTCCCATGATACAGTCTCTTTTGTTAATATATATGTGATAATGTAAGGTTCCTTTGCACAGGGCATATTTTACATAGTAAAGCTTAGTATTTAAAAAATCATATCCACTTATTTTACTCATTTATTTACTCACCATTTTAAAGTGTACAATTCAGGGGCACTTAGTACATTAACAATGTTGTGCAACCATCACCACTATCTAGTTACAGAACATTTTCATTATCCCAAAAGGAAACACTGTACCCATTAAGCAGTCACTCCTGTTCTCTTCTTCCCCCAGTTCCTGGCAACCACTAATCTGTTTTCTCTCTTTATGGATTTGCTTATCCCTGGAGATTTTATATAAATGGAATCATAGAATATTTTATGTCTAGCTTCTTTCATTTAGCATATGGTTTTAAAGTTGCATTCATTTCTATAATGTATCTGTACTTCATTCCTTTATGTAGCTGAATAATATTTCAATGTATGGATATACCACATTTTGTTTATTCATTCATTCACTAATGGACATTTGGGTTGTTTCCCCTTTTTGGCTATTGTGAATAGTGCTGCTAGGAACATTCCTTCATAAATTTTTGTCTGAACACCTGTTTTTAATTCTTTTGGGTATATACCCAGGGATGAAATTGTTGGGTTACATGCTTAACTTTTTGAGGAACTGCCAAACTGTTTTCCACAGAGGCTGCACCATTTTACATTCCCATCAGCAAAGCATGAGGGTTCCAATTTCTTCACATTCTTGTCAACGCTTGTTATTTTCTGGGTTTTTTTTGTTCAGAGCTATCCTAGTGAGTGTGAAGTGGTATTTCATTGTGCTTTTGATTTGCATTTCCCTAAGGACTAATGACATTCGGCATCTTTTCATGTGCTCGTTAGCTATTTGTATATTTTTGGAGAACTGTCTATTCAAGTCTTTTGCCCATTTTTTAATTGGGTTGTCTTTTTATTGCTGAATTATAAGAGTTCTTTATATATTTGGCTATGAACCCTTACCAAATACATGATTTGCAAATATTTTCTCACATTCTGTGAATTGTCTTTTCACCCTCTTGGCAGTGTCCTCTGATGCTCCAAAGTTTAAAATTTTGATGAAGTCAATTTATCTTTTTTTTCCCTGTTACATGTGCTTTTGGTGTCATATCTAAGAAAACTATTGCCAAATCCAAGGTCATGATTTGCCCCTTTGTTTTCTTCTAAGACTTTTCTAGTTTCAGTTAGATATTGCTGAGGATTTTTGCACCTATATTTGTAAAGGATATTGGTTTGCAGTTTTCTTTTCTTGTGATGTCTTTGTCTGGCTTTGGTATCAGGGTAATGCTGGCCTCACAGAATGAGTTAGAAAGTGTTCCCTTCTCTTTTGTTTTCTGGATGCGTTTGAGAGATTGGTGTTAATTCTCCTTTAAATGTTTGGTAGAATTTCCCAGTGAAGCATCTTGTCCTGAGCTTTCTTTGTTGGGACATTTTTGATTACTGATTCAATCTCTTTATTTGTCATAGGTCTATTCAGATTTCCTATTTTTTGTTGAGTTTTGGCAGTTCTGTATTTCTAGGAATTTGTCCATTTCATGTAGGTATCTAATTTGTTGGCATACAACTGTTCATAGCATTCTCTTATAATTCTTTTTATTTCTGTAAGGGTGGAAGTAATGTCCCCACTTTTTCTGATTTTACTTATTGGCGTGTTCCCTCTTTTTTCGTTTGTCTAGTTAAAGGTTTGTCAAATCTTTTCAAAGAACCCATTTTTGATTTTATTGTTTTCTATTCTCTATTTTGTTTATCTCTGCTCTAATCTTTATTATTTCCTTCCTTCTGCTGGGTTTGAGTTTTCTTGTTCTTTTTCTAGCTCCTAAGGCATAAACTTAGGTTATTGATTTGAGCTCTTTCTTTTTTTTAATGTAGGTGTTTATAGCTATAAATTTCCCTCTGAGCACTGTTTTTGCTGCATCCCATAAATTTTGTATACTGTGTTTTCATTTTCACTCACCTCAAAATATTTTCTAATTTCTCTTGATTTTTTTCTTTGATCCATTCATTGGCTGTTTAAGAGTATGATGTTCAATTTCCACATATTTGTAGGTTTTCCAGTTTTCCTTCTGTTATTGATTTCTAGTTCATTCCACTGTGATCACAGAAGAAAGTGTGTGATTTCAATCTTTTAAAATTTATTTAGATTTGTTTTGAGGCCTAACATATGGTTTATTCTGGAGAATGTTCCATGTGCACTTGAGAAGAATGTGTAGTCTGCTGATGTTGGGAATGTTTGGAGTGTTTCGTGCATGTTTGCTAGGTCTAGCTGTTTATAATGTTGCTCAAATCCTCTACTTCCATACTGACCTTCAGTCCAGTTATTCTATTTAGCATGTTTTTTTTAAGCATGGTATCACCTACATATAAAACTACTCCCAGGATGACACACACTTTGACTGTGATTGGACAAGGATTTCACTAACATACCTTTACCACCAATATGCAGACCCAGATTACGACAGGCATTACTTTAGTATAATGACAGGAATGATTTCTGGGAAGTAAATAGCTATTTCCTCTGCCCAAATTGCACAGTTACTATTTGGCTGGTGTCTTTATCTGTAAGGCAATTCTATACTTTGAGTTAATGAAGATAGTTACAACTGAAATGTTTCTCTGTTGTAGTCTATCTCCTCAGAATTCCTTCTTTCCTTTGTTGCTATGAGAATATATGATATTTACTACTCTTCATTACTTTTTAAACTTCTTGTTACCTATATCTGTTTCTTTTTAAAATCTTATCTATATTCCTTAGATTTTGGTCCAAGAAGTTTGACTTTAATAGCCAGTTAGAATTGTCCTTTACTTCTGGTTGGCAAACTAAGCTGATGAATTCTAAATGTAGCTCCCCGGCTACTCCTGCAATGACGTTATCAACCCCCAAATCTCAGCGGCTTACAAAAAGAATAAATTTCTTGCTCATGGGTCTATAGGAAGCTCTGTTTCATAATGCCAGATGGGTCTGTAACTGCTCCACGTGTTTCTCATTCTGGGACCAGGAGCGATCAAGGACATACCCATCTTATAGAAGACAGAGGACAGCAGGTCAAGACAAACCAAGTAAAACATTCAAAGTGTCTGCTTGTGTCACACCTGCTAACATTACATTGGCCTAAATAAGTCACATGGCTAAGCCCAACAGAGCGAGGAAATCTCTTCCTTCTATGGGAAGGGGGAAGGGAGGGTATTTGCTGAACAATAACACCATCAACCAGTCTAACAAAAGAACAAAATTAGGCACAGTGTAGTGAGTTTTTCAAAGTTAAGTTTATTTAAATTAAAGAACTTACTCTGAAGCCCTTTCTCCTTTTTAGAGCAATAATGTTCCTTCTTTTAAAAAATGAAGGCAATAATAGAAGGCAGTAGACCTTTTAAAATTCCTATTACTTGACAAAATAAAAAGTTGGCAACCCTCTGTCGGTCCCCCAAAATTTTAGGACAATTTTACTAGTCCACAAAAATCTCAAAATCTACAACCAAAAACAAAAAAACATCACAGACCACTGACTGTAATCCCAGGTCTCCGTGGCTGTCGTTCACCATTCAGAGGCCATTCCTTGGCTTGCAAAGACATTCATTTTCTTCCTCTAACATTTCATTACTGGAGAACTAAAATGTCATTATTTATTTCTAGTGATCTAATCTAACTTTTACCTTAAAAATGGTTCCATTTACTCTTCAAATCTCTATACAAACTTGGTTTTGTAACACTTGGGGTCCTAGAATCTTAATGTCATGTAAATCTTTCATATCCCCGACATGAAAATTTTAACAGACAGTACATAAAGAATAATGGCCTATGACTCTCTAGCTTTAAAAAGATGAGCTACTAAGATTAAAATTTAAAAAGTAGCTATTGGCTTTACTTCCAATGTGAAAGGGCATGTATTTAATAATTTTATAATTATACAAGTGTTTATAAATACTAATGATTTTATCACAGCCTTATCAAACATGAAAACTATGCACAACAGCAGAGCAGTGGTTTTTCTTCTGCTCACAGTTCTGTTAAAGCAAATGAAGCAACTGGCACTCCTCTAATGACTGATTTGATCATTTCACTCCTGACTCCACAGCTTACTTCCACTTCCCACTCTTGCACTTCATCTTGTTCCTCACTTGTGATATTCTCCAGCTTTAGGAACTATTAAATATTATAGCTACCTCATTCGTTCCCAACTAGGGGGTGGGGTGGAAGAACGTGACATTGAAATGCATTACATCTACAGAAATGCTTATATAGAGACTTTCGCATTCGTCAAAACACAAAATTTCCCATGAGTCTTGCATTTAGCAAACTAGATTTGCAGTTCATTATTAAACACTAACATATCAGACAGGATCTGTGAAATGACTTGACAATATGGAGTTGCCTTTTGTTATCCTACTGATCTTCCCCAATATTGAAGAATTTGACCCAATATATATTTAGATTTCATAAATGTATAAATCTAAAATAAGAGGCAGAGAGGCACCCATGAATCATTAAGGTAAGTTTCTATTAAGTGGAAGGAGAACTCAACTCACTGGTTTTGAAACTCTTGTTTATACCATACTTACAATTTAAATAAAGTATGCTTCTCTTACAACAGTTTGTGGAGCATATATAGAAGTTACATTTTCTGTAATTTTTAAAATGTAATTCTCATTACAATAAGATGAAAATTCAAAAATGTGGCTGTAACATAAGCAACATACCTGCAGGTATGATCATCACTCACACTTGCAATTTCTTGGCCTTCTTTGGGATTAAACACCAAACCATTAATGAAATCTGAATGGCCCTCTAAAACCTGACATAAGGGGAAAAGTTAATTAGAACACAGGAAAATAATCCACAATATTCCTACTTAATATTTTCACTTCACTGCCTTAAAGCTTTCACTGCATGCTTCTCTTTTCTATAAATATTTCTTAAGCAATCTGCTATTTTTAAAGCATGATTTATTCACCCACTTTTCTGGAAGGTTTATCTTGGAAAGAAGCTGATCATTCAACACACTGCTATTAGCTTGATCTTTCTTTTCTAGTATGCATTTCTTACAAAAACACACACACTTTTTTACTGTACCTGTCCTCATATCACCTCCTTTCTCACTGGTTACATAAAGCTTAAATAAAAATTAAAGCTAAAAGAACTTTCCAGGGGCACTGAAATAGAGTCCCCCTCAACTTCTTATCTCATTACCTGCTGCTCTGCACCTAATAAACACATAGTATAGACTTCACCTTCTAAGGTCTTTATTCACTTGCTTAGCATGACTGCCAGCACTGGGGACAGCTAGTATTATACGCCCATAATCATAAGCACCCAGAAATCCTCTTCTGGCCACTGAAGGAACAAATGGCAAGTTGCTAGGTAGAGGACCATGTGAGCAGGCAAGGTTCAATCAGTCTAAATCTTTATAATTGAAATCCTAAACAGCCTGTCAGATAGCAGATATTTAAATATTTTAATGGATATTGTTCTTGCTTCCTCATTTCCTTCCAAAAACTTGAATTTGATCTCAGTTCTAAGGTAATAAAGTGGTTCTATTTGGTACTGCTTACTATTTAGAAATATATCATGCTAAAAGAAAATTTGATTTAAACATTCCTGTGTAACTTTAACAAACCCAGGTCCTCCAAATCATTCTTCAAAACTTATGCCCTACTGTACAAGAAAAACTAAATTAACATTAAATATTTAATGTTTATTATAACTACCACTTTAACTTTTGATAGGTCAAAATTTTATGTGCCATTTGTACACTTGGCTATTCACCGGTACAGCCTTAAATTAACTAATATACATAGTACACTGTACTATTGTACAATTGTATATAGCCCACTGCATATAGCTTAGAGCATAATTTTTACTCTTTTCTAAATGATTGGAAAGGTTTATAGTTTATCTTTGTTTTATAACATTATTCATGTTTTTGATGTACTAGAAAGTCAAGAAGGCAATATTATTCTTACAATTCTTACGCAATTTCAACCCAAACTGAGAGCAATTTTATTTATTTAATTTTTATTGAGATACAACTGAATACAACGCTGTGTAAGTTTAAGGTGTACATGTTTGATACACATATATACAGTCATGTGTTGCTTAACAACAGGGATATGTTCAGAGAAATGTGTTGTTAGGCAATTTCGTTGTGCAAACATCATAGAGTGTACCTACACAAATCTAGATGGTACAAACTACTACACACCTAGGCTCTATAGTACTAAGCTCATGGGACCACTGCTGTATATGCAGTTTGTCACTGACCAAAACATTGTTACATGATGCATTACTGTACTGTGAAATGATTATGACAATAGTGTTTGTCAGTACCTCTATTACCTCACATAATTACCATTTATGTTTTGTGGTAAGAACATTTAAGATTTACTCTTTTAGCAACTTTCATGTATATAATACAGTATTGTTAACTATACTCATCATGCTGTATATTAGACCCCCAGAATTTATTCATCTTATAATGGGAAGTTTGTACCCTTTGATCAACATCTCCCCATTTCCCCACCCCCTAACCCTTGGCAACCACCATTCTACTCTGTTTCTATGAGTTTGGTTTTTTAAAATTCTACATATAAGTGAGAGCAAACGGTATTTGTCTTTCTCTGTCTGACATTTTACAGGGCTATTTATTAAACTAATAGAAAACACATATGTAGAGCTTACTATATACAAAGCATGGTTCTAAGTGTTTTATGTGAATTAGCTCAGTCAATGCTATAATCCTATGAGACAGATGCTATGATTATATCCATTTTACAGATAAGGAAATGAGCACAAAGAAATTGGGAACTTGAACCAAAGTCACACTGTTACTAAAGTGGTAAAGCTGGGCTTTAAACTCAGGTGGCCTGGCTCCTATGTCTGTGCTCTTAGCTACCCTGTGATCCTGCCTTGCTCTATGCTGTACTGATCATTTTTTCCCTTGAAGTTTGATCCCTACTCTAGGTGTGCTCACGTCTATTATGCTCCTACTACACCCAACTATGAATTTCTAATTCTCCCTTATTTGCTGTGCTTACCCAATATTTTAATTTAATATGTGATATCAGATTTATACTCTGCACTCCTTACTAAGAATCTAGTTACTATAGCCTACAATAGGGTAAATGAGACTCTAAATTACATACTTTAGAGATGACCATAAAAAGTCATTTTAAATTAGGATAAATCCAATTAAAAAAGCGAAAAATAATAAATATGCTTTACAATAAAGATGAATTATACTTGTCAAGATACCTTGTATTCATTTTTATCTTGAAGATCTGAAGTAAATAATCTAATTTTCAAATCAGCAGCTGAAGTACAAAATCTGGAAGCAAAAAATACAAAAACAAACCCATTTTTAGTCTCTGTAAGTGAAAGTTCTTCCCCGCCCGTGCAATCATGGGTTTTATTTTTGGGAGAAGGGGGATGTTGTGGTTCTTATAAAAAATGGTAGACAGCCATTACTGCAAGTAGGAGGCACTTAAAATTTTTTTTGAAAACACCCAAAAGTTAGTATATTCTGGACTTGTCTCTTCAATAATAAAAGTACAGAATTTTACTAAAAATCAACACTTGAATTTAATTTTTAACTTTTTCTTAAAAGTATACAAGGATATGGGGCCGGCCCGGTGGCGCAGCGGTTTAGTCCGCGCTTGGCAGCCCGGGGTTCGCCGGTTCGGATCCCGGGCGCCCGCCGACGCACTGCATGTCAGCCACGCCGTGGCGGCGTCCCATATAAAGTGGAGGAAGATGGGCACGGATGTTAGCCCAGGTCCAGTCTTCCTCAGCAAAAAAGAGGAGGATTAGCTACGGAAGTTAGCTCAGGGCTGGTCTTCCTCACAAAAAAAAAAAAAGTATCTTCATTTTAACTACATCAATATTAGATATTAAAAATATTGTTACACATCTACCTTACTCTTTTGCCTTCTTCCATTATCTAGAAGCTTGCTTATGTTTTCTATTCCTCTAAGTAAATTAAATTAGATGAAAGAAGATAATATTTTCATACCTAAAAAAGCTGTTATATTTATATCTACTAAAAGCTGGAGTATTATTTGTATTGACCCTAACATTTAAGATATTTTTTAGTAGTTTATCAATGTATATTACATTAAAAAACAAAATCTAAGCAATAAACAACTATTTTTTAACTAGTTCACCTTTGATCCTATGATTTTTAGCTTCTCTGCATGTCAGATTATAGTTGAAGAAAGCGAAATTATATTTATATATTGAAAAACAAAGTTTATTTCCAACTGTTTTTAGTATCATGCGAATCTAAATTTCTTTAGTTCTGACCACATTAAAGTTAACCATTTTCTTTTCAACTAATAAATTTAATTTAAATAAAATTTAAGTTAAATAAAAGCAAGGCTCCTAATCTGTAGACCTGGATGCGCTGGTAGATCTCTGTTGCCACACTTCTTTTCAGTCATTTGTCAAGAGCCATTGGAAGAAACAGGTCAAAGCCAGCAGGGAAACTCCCTCTTCTGTCCAAGGCTTTCTCAGAAGTGAAATTAAAAGTTGTAGTAAAATAAAGTAGTTCTTCTCCTCCCCACAATTGGGACATTGCTATGAAGTATTCATAACCTGGGCTCAAATTTTCTAGTATTTTGCCTTTCCTTGCGTTCAAAGGGGAAGACACATAAACAAGGTGGGTGAGAGGTATGTATGTACATGTGTGTGTCTGTGTGAGTGACTGGGGAGTGAGGCATCTTAGGAAATATCCACATTTCCTAGAAATAACACTGAGTAATTTAGAGGCAGCTTTGTAGTTTTTAATTTTTGTAGTTTCATTACATACTTTACAAACATGAAACAAATTTTAATAAAGATTATTTTTCTAGTGAGATTCCTTTTTTATATTCAGGACATATCTAATTTCTTTACATTTTTGAAATTTTTTTATGATTACTATGTTAATTTTTAAAAACTTGTGGTCCAAAACACATAACATAAAGTTTGCCATCTTAACATTTTTAAGTGTACACTAGTGTTTATGCACGCTGTTGTGAAACAGATCTCTAGAACTTTTTCATCTTGTGAAACTGAAACGCTACAGCCATTGAACAACAGCTCCCCTTTCCCTATACCCCCAGGCCCTAGCAACCAGTATTTTATTTCTATTTCCAAGAGTTTGACTATTTTAGATACCCATATAAGTGGAATCATGTAGTATTTGTCTTTTTTTGTGACTGGCTTATTTCACTTAGTATAATGTGCTCAACGTTCATCCATGTTGTAGCATATGATAGGAATTACTTCTTTTTTAAGGCTGAATAATATTACAGTGTGTGTATAGGTACCTATCCTTCCCCTACATACACACACACACTCTTTATCCATTCATTTGTTGATGGATATTTAGGTTGTTTCCACCTCTTGGCTACTGCAAATAATGCTTCAATGAACACCAAAGAGCAAATAGCTCTTTGAGACCCTGCTTTCAATTCTTTTGAATATATACACAGAAATGGAATTGGTGGGTCATATGGTATTTTTAATTTTTTGAGGAACTGCCATACTGTTTTCCATAGTGTCTGCATCATTTTACATTCTCACCAATAGTGCACAATGGTTTCTATTTCTTCATATCCTCATCAACACTTATTTTTTCATAGTAGCCATTCTAATGGGTGTGGGTGATATCTCATTGTGGTTTTTTTGCATTTGTATTTGCATTTGCATTCCCTAATGATTAGTGATGCTGAACATCTTTTCATAAGCTTGTTGGCCATTTGCATATCTTTGGAGAAATGTCTATTAAAGTTCTTTGTCCATTTTTTAATCAGGTTATTTGCTTTTTTTGCTATTGAGTTGTAGGAGTGCCTTATATATTTTGGAGATTAACTCTTTTTCAGATATACGGTTTGCAAATATTTTCTCCCATTCCGTAGGCTGCCTTTTCACTCTGTTGATTCTCTCCTTTGCAGTGCAGAAGCTTTTTAGTTTGATGTAGTCCCACTCGTCTACTTTTGCTTTTGTTGCTTGTGCTTTTGGTGTCATATCCTTGAAATCACTGCCAAGACCAATGTCATGCAGCTTTCCCCCTATGCTTAATTATCTAGTTTTATGGTTTCAGGTCTTATGGTTAGGTCTTTAATCCATTTTGAGTTTTTATCTATGGTGTAAGGTAAGTGTCCAACTTCATTCTTTTGAATATAGATATGCAGTCTTCCCAACACCATTTGCTGAAGAGACTATCCTTTCCCTATTGTGTAGCCTTGACACCTTTGTCAAAGATCATTTAACCATGTATGTGAGGATTGGCTTCTTGGTTCCCTATTCTGTTCCACTGGTCTATATGTCTGTCTTTATGCCAGTATCATATTGTTTTGATTACTGTAGCTTTGTAATATGTTTTGAAATCAGGAAGGGTAAGGCCTCCAGCTTTGTTTTTCTTTCTCAAGTTTTTTTGGCTATCTGGGGTCCTTTGAAGTTCCATATGAATTTTAGGATTTTTTTTTTTATTTCTGCAAAAAACATCATTGGGATTTTGACAGGGATTACCTTAAATCTGTAGAGAGCTTTGGGTAGTGTGAACATTTTAACAATATTAAATCTTCCAATCCATGAACATGGGCTGTCTTTCCATTTATTTGTGTCTTCTTTAATTTCTTTCAGCAATGTTTTGTAGTTCTTGGTGTACAAATCTTTTGCCTCCTTGGTTATCTAGTGAGATTCTTTTTTTTTTTTTGTGAGGAAGATCAGCCCTGAGCTAACATCTGTTGCTCATCTTCCTCTCTTTTTGGTGAGGAAGACTGGCCCTGGGCTAACATCCATGCCCATCTTCCTCTACTTTATATGGACACTGCCACAGCATGGCTGACAAGCAGTGCGTCGGCAGGCGCCCGGGATCCGAACCGGCGAACCCCAGGCTGCCAAGCGCGAACTAAACCACTGCGCCACTGGGCCGGCCCCTAGTGAGATTCTTAAAGGGTTTATATGAAAGGGTACACAACATTACATTAGTGCATAGTTTATTTTGCATTTCTATGTATACATTAGTGCATAGTTTATTTTGCATTTCTATGTATGTATAAGAATGTCATATTATCTGCAGTAGGTTGAATAGTGGCCCCCAAAAGATATATCCAGTCCTAACCCCTGGTACCTGTGAAAGTAAACTCATTTGAAAATAGTTTTGCAGATGTAATTAAGTTAAGGATCTCAAGATGATCATCTTGGATTTAGGGTGGGCTCTAAATCCAGTGATGAGTGTCCTTATAAGACATAGAAAAGGAGAAACACGGGAGAGAAGGAGATGTGAGGACAGAGGCAGAGACTGCAGTGATGCATCAAAAAGGCAAAAAACATCAAAGACCCCCAGCCACCACCAGAAGCTAGGAGAGAGGCATGGAACGGATTCTTCCTCAGAGCCTCCATGAGGAACCAATGTTGCCGACATCGTGATTTCAGACTTCTGGCCTCCAGGACTGGGAGAAATACATTTCTATTGTTTTAAGCCACTATGTTTATAGCAATTTGCTATGGCAGCCCTAGGAAACCAATATATGATACTAAACAGTATACAAATATACGAATATTTCATTAAATAGCTTAATAGATGTTGATTATCAAATTATCCCCTCCAAATCTGCCATATTCTACCAAGTAGATTTTTGTTTGATTAATGAGCTCAGCCTAATCTTGCCATTACCACTTCCTAGCTATGTGACTTGAGGATGGCACTTAACTGATCTAGGTCTCAGCTTCCTCTTTTACAAAGTGAAGGGAACTGGATTAGCTGACTTCTAACGTCCTTTCATAAATGTTTAGTTCATAAATGTTCAGTTCATAAATGTAAGCACTCTATCAACTGTTTTAAAATGCAAATGTATAGCCTCACCTTTACTTTCATTTAATTTAATCAATACCTATATTTCATTAACAATGAATTCTGAAAACAGGTTCTTTGATTTGAGACATTATAGGTAGGGGAAAAAAAGGAAGGGGTTGAATTCCAACCAGGTTCACTTAATAATTTAACTATGGTCCTGATGGCAACTAATAACGTTTCTTAAAACCAAAATCCAAAAACTCTCCTGTGCTGCCTTTGGCACACATGTGGTATCAGAGGTTACTATGCCCAAATTTTGATACCAAGGACTTGTCTAATTCAACCAGTACCCCCAGTCTAGGCTAGTCAACTTTCCTTTGGTTCAGTCTTGTCAGTGTATCACCCTATCCATTCTTCACACCTCTGTTGTAGATGGAAGAGACAAGGAAAGAAAGGGAGAGGAAAAAGGGAAAGTCTAAGAAACACTGAAGAGATGTATGCTAGCTGCTATGGGAAAAGTATGTTTTGGGTATGTTGAGGATATAATCATTTTGGAAAACAGTTTGGCATTATCTACTTCTAAATATACATTAAAGAAATGTGAGCACACACACACTATGATCCATGTAAAGGGATGTTCAAAGCAGCATTATTCATAATAACCCCAAAGTAGAAGCACAGTAGAATAGATAAATTGTAGTATGTTCACAATGGGATACTATATAGCAATAGAAGTCAATAACCAGAGCTACATGTAGAAACATAGATGAATCTCACATACATAATGTCAAGTGAACAAAGGAGGACAAAAAAAGGATATTATTATTCCATTTCTAAGAAAGTTCATAAGCAGGCAAAAATAAACGATATTGTTTAGGGATGTATAAATACCTAATAAAACTATAAAGAAAAGCAAGAAGATGATTGTCATAATAATCATGAAAATGATTATCTTTAAAGGGAAAGAGGTTGAATAAGGAGAGGCACATGGAGGGCCTTGGGTGCTGGCAATGTTCTATTTCTTGACCTGGGTGATCATTACATGGGTGTTTGTTTTACAATAATCACGTTAAACTGCACATATATATTCTATGCACTTTTTGGCATGTATGCTATATTGCATACATACAAATAAAAGGTAAGAAAAACTAAAAAACAAACCTTATTCTACCTAATTCTCTTCTTTTGAATTTGTCCCATTATTGTTTTGGGTATTCATTATTTCCCCACTCAGAGGAAACTCCAGAACAAATTTGCTACAATAGCACTACTAATGTGAGGGCCTCCTAGAGTAGATTTCCTCAGTTATGTCATAAAGAAATCATTTTAAAGTCTCTGTTCAAAATATCATCTCTAAAACAGATAGAGGCTGTTTTAGAAGGTTTTTAAAAGAAATATTCTGAGCAAAAGAGTTTATAAAAAAGGTATTACTAGCAGAATGAGGCCAAGTTCAGTAAAAACATCAGAGAACAAAGGAGTTACAGGGGTCGAAGAATATTTACTTAAAAAGAAAATAAATGAAAGAATCTTATTAGGATTAAAAGAAAAACAAACCCACAAAACTTTATGGCCAAGCTTGTGCTGTTCCATTTTTTTCCAAATCTTTGCTGCTTTAGTTTATACATGTTAAAGGCATTTAAGTCACCCTTTAATTAAACCAGAAAACATCAGAGAATTGAAGTAAGGTGAACAGTTTACTCTCCAGCAAGTGTGAAAGAAAAGCAAGCGGGGATGAAATGAGAGAAAGGCAGAGAGAGAGAACAGAACTTAAGGCAACTCAATGCTAAAGACAAAACATTAGGAAGGGTTTCTTTTTAACTGTAAGATAAAAGGTAATGATGGTAAGAGACATATAAAGTCATACCTCATTCATCTTGACAGACAACTATTCAGTCATGAAAAAAATACTATTTACTTTGGAGTACTATGAAAGAAATGTAAAGTAAAATAATAAGTATAAAAACTTATATAATCACAATCGTGTAAAATTATTTATAAAAAAATGGAAAGGGTATTGGGATGGCATTTTAAAAATATTTCCTTATGTTCTAAATTTGACATAGTGTGTATCATTTTTATGATGTATGTAATTTATGTAATAAATATGTAATTTATTTGAAAACAATAGTGCTGTCAGCTTGCTCTAAAAATACTGTCTTTAAAATTAATGACTGATTAATGTTCTGAATTTATTATTCATATTTGCATAGTTCAAAAAAATGATTCGAGGCAGCTTATCAAAAAGCAACAACAATAAAAGATGAAATAATACAGCAAATCCATCAAATGAAGTACAGGAAAACAGGCACCAGGCAAACCACAGGAAGTAGGTGGTTTCTATAGCTTTCAAAATCTGCTAGAGAATGCAGAGACTGACTCTTGTTTAGCTCCAGATCTGTGAACACTTCCTTTTAATATAAAAGGAAACGAACAGTACATTGGCTGTTGACAATGACATATGTATGTTGACAAGAGCCATTGTGTAGATTACTCAAAACTCAGTCAGCTAAAACCTGTAAAACCTTCTAGAAAAAAACATAGAACATCTTCACAATCTTGTTGTAGGCAAAGATTCCTTAGATAGGAAATAGAACACAGACGAAAAAGTGCTCAACATCATTAGCCATCAGGGAAATGTCACTGTGGTACCAACCAGAATGGCTAAAATTAAAAAGATGGACAAAAATAAATGTTGGAGAGTAGGTAGAGCAAGTTGAACATCCTTAGATTATTAGTGAGAATATAAAATGGGAGAACCACTATGGAAACTGGTACTTTCTTAAAATGTTAAACATACATCTACCCTCTGATTCAGCAATTCTACTCCTAAGAGAAATGAAACCATGTATCTGCTAAAAGCTGCATAGAGGGATGCTCATAACAACTCTAGTCATAGCTAAAAACGGGAAACTGCCCTGGTGTCCATTTATAGGAGAACAGATAAACAAATTGTGGTATACTTATATTGTGTAATGGAATACTCATCAAAAATAAAAAGAAATGAACCACTGGTACACACAACATGGATAAATCTCAAAAACACTAAGCCAGACACAAAAAAAACATTCTGTATGATTCCACTTATATGAAGTTCTAGAATAGGCAAAACTAATTTCTGGTAATAGAAACTGGATCAGTGGTTGCTTTGGCAGGGGATGGGGTGCAGGGATTGACTGGAAAGGAGCACAAAGAATCTTTTGGGGTGACAGAACTGTTATGTAGTACCAGTGTGTGGATTATTCAAGTGAATGCATTTGTCAACACTGATCAAACTCTACCCTTAAGAGTGGAGAATTTCACTGTATGTAAATTATCTCTTAATTAAAAAAAATTAGATTAGTAGGTTAGTTTAAAAAAACTAGCTCAGTAAGAGCTAACTTATGGTTGCTAAATATTGTTTACTAAAAGAAGACATATCTTTTAAATTTGACATTTATGGAAACAAAGTTAGTGTTTTGTAACAAACCTTAAATAACCTGACATATTACCGCCCTTGTGAAGAAGGCCTCAGCAGGTAGTGATAAGATATTTCTCAAAAAGCAACCGTTCTTTTCATACACTTTCACAAAAACTGAAGCCCCAAGGATGAGAACTACAGTTTTATGTACTGTTGAACATGAAAATGTTACCTTGGCCTATGTAAGGGGCAGTAAGGTTGATTAATGACTCGACCAAATCTAGTTATTTTAACAGAGTTGTACTTTCAACAAGTGGTAAACTCAGTGAAGAATCTGGAAAGACTTCAAGGGATTCAGATAAAAACTCAGGTAAAGAGCTTTGTCGGCAGACCCAAACACATACTCGAGGCATTGCTGCCATGGTTGCATATTTAAATCACAAATTCAGACAATAAGCCTAAATTATGAAATAGTAGCAAATGTTAAAATATCTAATATCTGGAGTTGGGGAAAATGGAAATGGAGGAAAAAAGTCCCTACAATGAAAGGCCGCAGATCACTTAACACAAAGGGCATGAATAAATATTGCATTTAATAATTTTAAACTTACTTGATTACTGGAGGCAACGAATCAAGTCTAGTCTCTGGGCTCCAAGCTATGCTGTCGACCCTAACTCCATGGTGAAATGTCCGCAATGTTTTATACTGAATTCCTTCGATGTCTGCTTCTTCCTCCTAAGCATACACAGTAAATGTTTTAATAAATTATAAGAATAAACAATGTAATATTCTATATTTTCTTATAATGTAGAATTTATCAGAGGGCCATGTATATTCTTTTGAGAAGTTCAAAAGCAGATTACATATTGAGATTTACCCGGTTTACTGAACAACAACAAAAATATCCAAAGCTGTCTAAGCCTCACAAAATAACTCTCTAAGGCAACTAAAAACACACAGTAAACATGTTGTACTTTTTATCTTACTCAGGGGACATTTTATTCCTAATAATAAATCACAGCACGAACAACGAAAATGGAATGCTCTGTGAATCAGAATATTCTAGGTAAATGAATTACCATACATGGATTATCAACTGACAATATAGAAAAATATACATCGAACATAAAGTTTTGATCATGTGCAAGATCCTTCAGGACCTTATGATGCCTCAAAGTCATTATAATGAGTATCAGTGACTTTCATTTAGTATTATATATGACATTATATATGTGTAAGATGTTACGAACTGCTCATCTGTACTATTACAGTCGATGAATAGTGAATATACAAATAACAATCTGGTTAATGTAGTCTTTTGGATATTTGAATTGATGTTTAATAAAGTTAGCATATTTGCCTGGTTCAGTACCAGTAAAATGATTTCAGCTTATATCCTCATGGGAAGATGAGGGAAAAAAAATGAATTCTGAAAAGTCAAGTCATCTATGTCTGGCAATATAGACAATAACCTGAAAAGCTTTCCCACTACAAAAATAATGCAAAAATCCAAACCCAGAGAAGCAACTGAGCACCAAGGCATGCAGCTATCTTAAGGACATTTGCCCACATCCAATAACTAAGATCTTCACTTTCAGGGGGCAGAAGATAAAGCTTAATGCCTGCACAAGGAAGGATGCAGATCAGAGAACTCTGGATAGATCCAGAACCTTTAAAGGGGAAGTAGGAAAAAGTCCAAAAAAACCAAAACTGCCATACAAAACACCTACTATGGGTGAAGGCCAAGAAAGAGTCACCTGTGAGAAATCTCAGCCATTAGATGGCCCTAAGATGAGTTTAAGGCTTGAATTCACAGTCACTTGGTGCCCCAGAAAATGACAATTTATTTCAAAATGGTCATATGTTAATAGCAGCTCCAAGCACTTGACAGACAAAGGCAAATTTTCTTCGGATGAACTACCTCTACCCAGGTCTCAAAAAGTTCCCACAGATATAGTTCAATCAAATATGATCTTACATGCATGCACTCCTACATATGAAAACAAAGTACGAGAAACAGAAGAATCGAACCTGCAAAGACATTAGATAAAAAATTAGGGACAAGAAAAGATATATTTTCAGGGAAACAGAAGAGGTAATCAAAAAGTATGAGTAAGCAACAAGAGATTACCAAAAATGACAAGGCAGGTTTTAAAAAGACCTAAACAAAACTTTTAGATGAAAGTACCATAATGGAAAAAAAAAAAATCAATGCTTAGAACAGGCAAAAGACAGATTTGAAAAAATTACTCAGAATGTAGCAAAGAGAAGACAAAAAGATGTTAAGAGGGATTCAGTTGAGAAAGTTCCACCATATATCTAATTTGGGTTGCAGAAGGAAAGAAAAGAGGGAAAAGGGGAAGAGGCAATATTTGAAGAGATAATGGCAAAGGATTCTTCATACTTCATGACAGGCACCAATATGCATTTTTAGAATGAACATTAAATCTCAGGCAGCTTAAAGAAAAAGCAATCTGCAGATACAGTGAAACTTCACAACACACACACAAACTCATGATATGCATATAGACAGAGAGAGGGAAGTGAGGGGGAGGAGGGAAGGAGATTGAGTGACTGTGTAAGAGAGAGAGAGGGAGAGGAAGGGAGGAAAAGGGGGATAAAGGGAGGGAAAGAAGAGAGATCCAAAGAGATCCAGAGATGGAGATTTAAGCAACAGCAACCAGAAAGAAATGACAGGTTTCCCATAAAGAGATTTCCTATAAAATAATCGTAACAACCATTGACTTCTTGGCAGAAACAACAAATGCAAGAATACAGTGGAATAATATCTTCAAAATGATGACAGAAAAAACTCTAGAACTGTAGATACAACGAAACTGTTTTTCAAGGATGAAGCTGTATTAAGGATATTTTCAGAAAAACAAAAACCAAGAGCTAGCATCAATAAACTCTCACTAAAGGATCTCCTAAAGCAGGGGCTGTCAAACCATGGCTCACGGGCCAAATCTGGCCTATGGCCTGGTTTTGTATGGCTCACGAGCTAAGAATCATTTTTATATTTTTAAGGAGTTGCAAAAAACAAAGAATAATTTGCAACAGACACCTTAAGTGGTCGGCAAAGCCTAAAATATTTAATATCTGGTCCTTTACAGAAAAAGTTCATAGTAAACTTTTTTGTGTAGTCAAAGATGTGCTTTCAGGTGAAGAAAAAAGAAACAGTGAGCAAAAACTCAAAGGTAGACAAGTGGGTAAATCTAAACAAATATCAGCCACATGAAACATCAGCAAATTTGTGGGTTAAAATGAGAAGAAAAATGGGGCTGGCCCAGTAGTGTAATGGTTAAGTTTGCATGCTCTGCTTTGGCAGCCCGGAGTTCGAGGGCTTGGATCCTGGGTGTGGACCTACACACCGCTCATCAAGCCATGCTGTGGCAGCATCCCACATACAAAATAGAGGAAGACTGGTAACAGATGTTAGCTCAGGGACAATCTTCTTTGCCAAAAAAAAAAAAAAGAAGAAGAAGAAGAAAAATGACTGAGTACTAAAATATGATAATAATATAAGTCTGAAGGGGGTGATAACGGTTCAAGTGTCAAAGGTCCTTGTTTTGTTCATTAAGAAGTTAAAGACATTAATTTTGTCTTTGTCTAATTAATTACACATGTTAAACTGTCTTTGGTATAAAAAGAAGAGAAATAGCATGTAAAACTTCCAAACTATCAGGGAGGAAAAAAAATGAAAGGAGGAGGTAACAAAACACAAACAGAAGACATAAAAATATGCATACTGGCAATGTTTTCAATAGTAAAAAACTAAAAATAACCCAATTATCCAATAGAGGAATAGAAAAATTGTGGTATATTCATATTATAAAACACCAAACAACAGTGAAAGTGAACCTCAACATGAATCTACCAAATATAATGTTAACAGCAACAAACTGTAGAAAAATGTAATACGAAATAATTTCATTGATGTAAAGTTTAAAACATGAAAAACAATATACTGATTTATAACACCTCTACATATGGTAACTCTATAAAGAAACGCAAAGAATCACCAACATAAAATGTCAGATATGGTTACCTCTTGGGGGTGAGGAGGAAAGGCAGTAAGGGAGGAATACCCAGGGGGCTTCAAAAGGAATTGCTAATGTTTCACTTCTTAATGGAACTAGGAAGTAGGTATACAGGGATCTGTTTTGTTATTATTCTTTAAACCTTAGATAGATAAACATTTTTAAATACATTTTATAAGCTTGAAATATTACAATTTTTAAAATAAATGAATCATTGTGTTGTTATTTAAATCAACACCCTAACTGGGTCTAGAGACTAACGCAAAAATTTTCATGACAAATTTGCCGAAGGAATCTTCTGTATTAAGTGACTATAGTTATCTTTTATAAAAGTTTATAGGATTATAAAATATCATCAGGGAAAAAAATCCAGAGCTGGTGAAACTTGAAATTTAATAGAATACACATGTCTGTGTAGATAGGAATTATCTGAAGACCTGTTCTAAGAATTCCATTCATCCTAAATCTAAATGCAGTTTTATAATGTGTACTTGAACTGAATCCTAGTGGATGTGTTGATTTTTCCAGGATAGGCTTTGGGATCCTAGCAAAGGCATTTCACAAATATATTATACATGTCTTTCTCTACATTCAGACACCCCTTGAAAATAACTTTAAATTTCAGGTGAACTTAGAGTTAACAGCAAAAAGTTTTCCATAAGTGAAAAAAGGAAATATAAATGCATTTATCAAGGAAAGAAAACACTGTCAAATTTTATTACTTCATAATTTGTGCATATAATAACTGTATGGCTAACAGCCAGATATGCCAAGGCAGCAACCACTAAGCAATTTTAAAATAAGGTTAGGAACCTAATCATAGCTGACTTCATAGTCTGGGTTACATCTATTTTTCCACACTTGACAAATCGATCTTCTAAAAATGAAGATTTTACCATCAAAACACATTATTTTGCTACTGTAACAATAGTGTTGACAATTAGGTCCTGAAATTTGTTATCCAAAGTATATATGGAGTTAACGGGTGGTCGTGGGGATAAAGAAATCCCAGGGACTATATAGCCTGAGCTTTATGTATTACCAATGAAACCTTTTTTCCTGGCAGCAATGTCTGCCACTGAGCCAACTGAAAGGCCAGGGTGTGTGTGTGGTATAGGCAAATGCTATTTTGGGTTTAGTTTGGGGTGTAGGCAGTATTGTATAGGCAGGAAATTAAGATACTTTGGAAAACTTGCTATAATACAAATCATTATACAAGGTTCCAGCATATTTGAGGGTGGAGCAAAGCCAGGTTGATGAAAAGGCTATTCTAAGGGTTTGAAATTGGTAGGCCCTCCCACCACACCCATTTAAAACCAAATACAGAATTTTAGTTAGATGAGACTGTAACATTTACCTAGTCCACTTCTTCCATCTAATGCTTAAATCTCTGGTAGAATATCTGAAAAAAGAATTTGCACAACCTTTCTCTGAACACTTTCAGCGAGAGGGAACTAGCTGTTTCTTGGAGGAGCTTATTCAATTTGGGTATAGTTCTAATTATTAAAAGAGTTCTCATTAACATTAAACCAAAATCTCTTTCCATGTAAATTCTACTCTTTGCTCCAAATTCTGCTCTCCGGAACCATACAGAGTTAACTCTAATTCAGTGATGGCAAATATCTAGCCACAGCTGATCTCCCCTAGGTGAACAAACTCAAAGAAGCAGATTCAGCATTGGTCTTAAAGCACCATAAGCAACAACTCCACTCAAATAGAACTGACAAATAACACAAAATACATTTACCATTGAGTCTATTGCTCTTCCATATGACAGTTTTAAACATTTTCAACTGAAGCAAACATTAAACATTACTGTCAAGTTACAGAGAAGGATATAGAGCTGTGCTGTCCAACATGGTAGCCACTAGCCACAGGGGGCTATTAAGCATGTAAAATGTGGTTAGTTCAAGCTGAAACATGTACACTTTATAAAGTGCAAAATGCACACCAGATTTCAAAGGTTTAGTATAAAAATAACATCTCATTAATAATTTTTTATATTGGTTACACATAAAATATTTTGGATATGCTGGGTAAAAATACTAAAATTAATTTCATCTGCTTTTTACTTTTCATAATGTGGTTACTACAGCACTTAAATTTATATTTGTGGCTCACATTACATTTCTATTGGACAGCACTGAATTAGCTCCCTTTGGTAGCTGAATCATTGCACTGATTCTGGTGAACCCCCAGGGGGCTAAAAACCATAAGTCACAATTCTCCCTTTTGGCTCTAGCAGTCTATCATTTTAAGACTTTATATTCATCTTTATTAAATTTTAGTTTGTTCAACTTGGCCCATTAATCCAATCTATTAAACAATATCTGGATTCTGAGCACAGAGTCTGGCACCCAACAGGTGCTCAATAAATATTTGTTAAGTCTGTTATCCAAAGCATTAGGTATCCTTCTGTTTCATGTTCTATATAAATTGAATGTGCTTGCCTAAATCATGTGTTCTCATCCAAGTCCCAGTAGAGGCCTCAATGCATTTTTGATGAATTTTCAAAGACTTAGAAATCTTCATGCTCTCTCTGCCTTTTACACAGGACTTTTATAGCAGTTTTCTTATTGTGTTGCTTCACTTTTAAACACCTCCTTGAGGGCAGGGTCCTTGCTTTTTTAACGTATGCACCACTAGTTCCCAGCACCTGATCTGCACTTAATGAATATTTGACAAATACATGACACCAATCAACAGTACCATCATTCAGCTCAAATTTCCATCATATTCAAAAGAACACCATGAGATTCTGAAAAATGCTTTGTTGATATTCAAATTCACTATATCGACAGTGTTTTCCTAATAGTCTCAGAACGAGGATTGTCTTTCTGACAGGAATGTGAAAACCTCTCAATTCAACTGACCTTTACTTAGTTTTCTCTCAAAGTGCTATGGAACTTCAAGATTCTAGCATGAAAGAACAGGAATAATATTTAATATGTTTAATTAGACAAAAAATAACTTCAAAGGGAAGCAATAATTTATTCTAAATCCCCAAGGGCAAATTATTGTAACTCAATTCTCCTCCAGAACTGTTTGAACTACGGCTTCAACCTATCTGAATAGCGGCATAGAAGGAAAAGAACAGGGGTTCAAAGAGTCTAGATCTTGTTTTTACATTTACTAGTCATACAAATCCCTGAACTTCTTTGAAGCAGAATGGAAACTCCATGAGGACAGGGATAGTTGGTTAACTGTATCTCCAGTACTTGGCACAGAATACAATTTGTGTTCACTACTTGTGAAATGAATAAAAATCCAATTCTCTCCTTAGGTAATTTGAGGATAAGACCTACACTACCAGTCTCACAGGTCTGAGGATCAACAGGGACAACTCACACGACTATAAACCATAATGGAACAATACAAATGTTTTTGCTAGTTGTTTTTTCTCATTTTGTCATTTGCCCTCTTTTGCTCCCATTTTTCTCTCTCTGCCACCCATCACCTCTGCCTTTCTTTTTCCTACTTTTTCTCCCTTCTTGACTTTCTCCCTCAACATTTCTTAGCTGAACATAAATTAGAGATAAAGTATATTTTTTCAATATTTTTGAATGCAAGTCTATGTTCACAGCTGTTAATTTTATTTTATTTATTTATTTTTTTTGTGGGGAAGACCAGCCCTGAGCTAACATCTGTTGCCAATCCTCCCCTTTTTGCTGAGGAAGACTGGCCTTGGGCTAACATCCATGCCCATCTTCCTCCACTTTATATGGGACGCCACCACGGTATAGCTGACAGGCAGTGCCTCGGCGGGCACCCGGGATTCAAACTTGCGAACCCCCGGCTGCCAAGCGTGAACTAAACCACTGTGCCACCGGGCGGCCCCCACAGCTGTTAATTTTAAAAGTAATGAAGTAAAAAGTTAGTTTCACCTGTAGCAGGCTGCTTTATTTTTTTGTGGGTTAGTAGCCTGCATTAGAAATATGATTTCCCCCTAGTCTTTTTCAAGAGTGTTATATTATTTCAGTTAATCATGTGACTTTTTATGAGCCTAACCTGGTAGTCCAGCTGAAGTCAGGCTGAGGGTCATATTTAGCCTAAAAGCTAGAAATTCCTCCCCCAACCCTAAGACACAATGTGGAATAACGTAAAAGCTCTTGTATTCTACTCAGACAGCAATAAACTGAAGCCTTTAATTCATACTTTCCCCTTATGATAAATATGCATGCAATCTCAATTTTGTATAACTTTATATATTTATTGCACTGTAAAATGCTAAATTGCATTTATGATGTCAAAATGCTAAAAGATACTGAACTGCTTTTTGGGTAAGAGAGGAAATGTTTATCATAATGTCATTTTAGTGATAGTTATTTTAAATCTTTGAAAATTGGTGACTGCCAAATTACCTCATTGATTAACTTTAAGAAATACTGTTCTATGACTAATATTCTGGTACACAAAGATTCATGGGGTTGAACTCTCATTGTTCAAAGTCTCTCTTACATGTAGAATTAGCTTTCCTGTGAGAAAACATGGTGTGTGCTCACCACAAAGCAATCTTACTTTGGTGATTAAACATGGGGTTGTACCCGAGTGTCACCACTGACCAAATCAGTGACAGCTAAAACACATATATATATTAAATGTGTCAGATGCCTTCCAGGAACACTGCATGTACTAACTCATTACATTCTCACAAAAACCGATTATTTTCCTCATTTTTACAGGAGAGAGGTTAAATACCTGTTCAAGGTCATATAGCTATAAAGAGGTAAAGGCCAGGCAAGAGTAAAAACCCAGGTATTTTGGCTCCAGAGTTCACTGTCTTAATGATTATACTAAATTGCCTGTTCAATTAATATGATCCCATACTTTGTATATGCTAGATGTATACTTTAGATGTTTAAAAAGTATGAGAGCATATTAATAGCAAAGCTGAATATCATGACAGCTATAAAATTTCCTGGAGGATCATTTTTTAGGCTCTCAATATTAGCTTATTTCCTAAGTCAAAGTGGAATGTAGAAAAACTGGATTAAGTAATTAATTAGATCTCTTTAATTGGTCTTTTCCCTGTACATACCAACGTTCAGCTAATCATAACCTTCAATTACCAGAATGTTCCATTTCTAATCATGAGGCAAAAGAGAAGACATATTTTTCTTTTTCACTACCTATTTAATGTTTGCACAAATCTCAGGCATATACTACTAGGAATATCTTTCTCTGTAGTCCTTCATATCATTTTTTTTACATTCAAACTCAATATACTTTAAAAGTTTGGCCAAAGGTTGTATAAGTTTTCTTATCAGTGAAATATCTTCAGTCATTCACTGCAGTTTTCCACACTAACCTGAAATGTACATGTGCCAACGACCACGTAATTATTGCCACCATAGGCAATTAGGTTTCCTGAATCTCCACTCTCAAAGGGATTAAATTCTACCACATGCACATAATCTTCACAATCCACAGTGTAGGCAGCATTTCTTGTCGCATCTTGTTTCATCTTGTATGTCAAGACTTCAGCAGTTATAAAAATTAAATGGCCTTCTACTGGACAAGGTCACGAAACTGTGGATTACAACACAGACATAAACAGAAACCATCAAAATGCTAGTTACTTTCAGCAAAAGCGTCAAAATAAGGATGTGGCATTGTAAATGCCACAGACAGCTCAAAAAATTTACTTATTTAAAGTACTTTGTGAATGATACCTGCAGAGTAAATCACCATAAAATTGTTTAGATATCTAAAAGATATAGTTGAGTACTTGAAGATGGAATCACTTTAATAGTAAATATATTCATAAAAAATTAATGACAGTTAACATTTACAGAGCTCTATTTGCAGGTGCCACGTTAAGCACTTTACTGACATTGTCACACTTAATATTTGCACAAAGCTAAGAGGGAGGTACTACCTATGGTTCCCATTTTACAGATGAAGAAATTGAGACTTTAGGAGGTTAACTAGCTTGCCAAGCTCATAAGATGAGCCAGAATTTGAAAAGACTTTACTATGTGTTGGACACCAGTGCTGGAGAAGAAAAACACAGCCCCCTACCCTGAATGACTGAAGATCACAATCCAGGGAGTTATGATTCAGCATGAAAAGTGTTATAAGATAAGCAGATACAAAATATAGGATCTGGAAGAGGAAGTGCCAAAATGTGTAATACAAAAATAATATTCACAAAACCAGGCAGAAAACTTGGACCCGTCATGGCCTGATCCGTACTCCGGAAGTAGCATTCCCAGAGAAGACTTACGGATTCTAAAGAGGTTTTTTTTTTTTTTTCAATTGGACGCAAAAGTTGTCCTGAAAACAGTTGGGCTTGGTAACAAACACATCAGGTATGTGATGAGTACTTACTGAGAATCAGATGGGATGAGCCCCACCTCAGGGAGCCTAACTAGTAACCTTACGAGTGGGAATCCGGGACTGGAGATCTTTTAAGGGTGACCATCATGTGAGACGCCCTCGGAGGCACTGTGATGTGGGAAGTGCAAAGGATCCGAGGCCAGGAAACTCGGTCCCTGACTGCTCTGATTAAAGCAGTGCCCAGTTTCACTGAATTCTCAGGGTCTCACTGTACACAGCGGGCTGGACTTGCCCCACTAAAACTAGAAGGGCAGAAGAGGGAGGGAACAACATAAGTCCCTGCAGAGCCCCGACGCCTCTCCCAATGCTAAGCAAGTCCCGCGAGACCTCGCTACCACCTCTCCGAGCCCGAGGTCGGAGCGAAGAGGCGTGGGGAACAGCCCAGGGAGAGGAGGGACTCCCGGAGGTAAGGTGGGAGAGCGGGGCGGCCGGTAGCAAAGCGGCACAGCACCTCGGACTCCCGCGCGATACGCACCGGAGGACGCAGGGAAGCAGCCAGAGGCAGCTGATTTCTTCGGGGGGCTGCCGCGGCCCGCGTCGGCTCTGCTTCCGGGTCAGAGGGCGGGAGCGGCGATTGGCTCCTGGGCCCTCCCGCGAGATTTAAAATGTAACCCGCGACGACTGGGACAGCCGCTGCGCTGCAGCCGGGCAGGACTTTCCTTCAGTGGAGTCTGCACCTCCCAGGTCTACTTCGAGCGAGGTGAGTCTCGCCTCTTTCTCGTCCGCCTGTCACAATTTAAGTGATGCTTTAAGCCGCGGCTTGGGAGGGATTTTCGGTGACAGCAAAGTGCCGTGTGACCGTCTAGGGTATTATTTGTGCATGGCTTCCCGCTGGAGCCTGGTTGGGTCTGGGGGTGTTGAACAGTCACGGTATCTAGTGATAGATGGAGCTGGAAGGTCCTGAGGGATCACCTGCAGACTAGAAGACTGACGCCCATAGAGGCCCACTTAGGAAACCAGGGTTCTAGTGCCAAGCGTACGCAGACTCCAATTCCAATTTGCCCATCTCCCTAGTATATCCTCCCAAGGATCATTTAGGACTTGCATTCCGCCAATGATAGCAGCAACGACTCCCATTTTTTAGTGAGCACCTAAGTGCCCAGCATTATCTGGATTATTTACTTGTCTCACTAACATCTCGTAATTATATGAGGTAGGAGATACCGTGCTCCGTTTCACAAATGAAGAAATTTATGTTCATCAGAGATTTTAAATACTAAAGGACATACAGCTAATAAATAGGGGAGCCTGAATATGGACCCTGGTCTGTCTGACACGAAAGTGTAATTCTTTTAACCATCTCACATTGCGTCACCAGTGACAATTTTCTGTCTCACATTTTTTGCTCTTGTGCAGCATGGAATCCACGTTTTTAAAACAGGTGTTTATTATCACTGCTGCTTTCTACTACTGTTTTTCTATAGCGCAGCCTGACTTTCAAAGTGCTTGCATGTTCATTGTGTTATTGACTTCTCATAACCGGCAGGAAGGTATTATTCTTGTTTTCTATGTGATGATACCTCCACCTAGGCAGTCAGGTGTAAAGGTTATTTTATTGCCTAGGCTCACGCAGCCAGCTAGCTGCTGGAAGAGCTGAGACTAGACCAGGATTAGCAAACCCGTGGCACTGCCTGTTTTTGTGCAGCCACTTCCTGAGCTAAGAATGGATTTTGTATGTTTGAATGGTTGAAAAAAAAACCCAAAAGAAGAATAATATTTTGTGATGTGAAAATTATATGAAATTCAAATTTCAGTTTCCATAAAGTTTTGTTGAAGCACAGCTACGCTCATTTGTTTATGTATTGTCTGTGGCTATTTTCACACTGCAGGGTCGAGTTGAGTAGTTGTGTGACAGAGACCTTATGGCCTGCATGCCTCAGGTATTTACTATTCGGCTCTTTCCAAAAAGTATGCTGATCCCTGGGTAAGATGGTTGGCTTTTATATGTGCCAGCTACTGCTCTAAAAATTTAATTTGTATTTATGTCATTTACTTTTCACAAAACCCTGTGAGATAGGAACTATTATTTTCATTTTCAGTACAAGGAAGCCAAGGCAGGAGAGGTGACAACTTGGCTAAGATCTCACAGCTAGTAAGTGGTGGAGTCAGGATTCAGAAAAGTTGAATTCCAGATTAGTCTTTATTCTTAGCAATCTGAACTCATAATGCTTTTAAGTAGTACCAGTAAATAATTTACTCCTAAAGATTTATTTCAGGCAAACTGATCATATTACTGAAGCTCTTTACTTCTTCACTTTCTTTTTTTTTTCTTTTAAGAGATGAGGGTGATAGAAATATAGCTCAGCTTTTTACTAGGATTTGTATTTATGTAGATATTTTAATTTACAGTCTTCTTCCTGTGTCTTTAAATTGCATCACTGATTATGTCTATAAATTATTATTTTGTAAATGACATATGCCCATTTTCTTTTTCTTTTTTGCTGGGAAAGAGTCACCCTGAGCTAACATCTGTTTCTAATCTTCCTCTTCTTTTTTTTCCTCCCTAAAGCCCCAGTATCTAGCTGTATACTCTAGTTGTAGGTCCTTTTAGTTCTTCTATGTGAGCCACCCCAACAGCCTGACTACTGACAGATGAGTGGTGTGGTTCCGCGTCTGGGAGTCAGGCCCAGCCCGAAGTGGAGCACACTGAACTTTAACCCCTAGGCCATCAGGGCTGGCTAGGCATATGCCCATTTTCTTGATCATATAAACCCAAGATTCCTGGTAAACATCTGGGATTCTATTTATGCCACATAAAAAAAGAAGAAAAAGATAACACAAGGAGTAAGTAAATGGGATGTGTACAGTAAAATATTCAAAATAAGATAATGGCATGTGAATATGTTGGAGACTGGGGTAGTTAAAAGAAAGTAGGAAAAAAAAAACTTTTAGCAGGCATGTCTGTAAACTCAGAGAAAGGAATTGGCTGCCTTATATAGGCTTGAGTGTGTAAAACATTAGAACTATATCCAATCATTTTCAAAAGCTTTTGTCTATCAGGAGAAGAGTATGTAATATAGTGATTTAAGGGCACAGCTTATGGAGTTAGGCATCTTGGGTTTAGGTTTGTTTGGCCATTTGCTAGCTGAGCGACATGAGGCATCATTTTCTTCAGATGTAAAATGAGGATAATAATAGACATCCTTATAGGGCTCTTGTGAAGATCAAATGAGGTAATAAATTTTAAGCTTTTGAAAAGTATCTGGTACCAAGAAAGCTCCTAAATATTAGCTATTGTATTCGTTATCTATTGCTATGTCACAAACCACCCCAAAACTTAGTGGCTTTAAAACAGCTGTTTTATTTGCTTATGATTCTGTAGATCATCAGTTTGGACTGGACTCACCTAAGTAGTTTTGCTGATCTTTGCTGATCAAAGTGATCTTTGCCTGGGATCACTCGTGTGTGTGCAGTTCATCTGGCAGGTTGATTGGGGCCAGATAGTCTAAGAGCCTCACTCACATGTTTGTGAGTTGGTATTGGTTGTCAGCTGGAGTGCCTTGGTTCTCCTCCATGTGACCTTTCCAGCAGGCTAGCTTGGACTTCTTGATATGGAATTCTGAGAGTACCAAGAGAGTAAAAGCTAAAACCACAAAGCCTTATGTCAGGAGGCCCCCAAGACCACCCCCAGGTTAGATGATTTGTTAAGAGAACTAAAAGGACTCAGCATATAGTCGTACTCATGGCTATAATTTATAACAGCAAAAAGAAACTTAGTAAAATCAGCAAAATGAGAAAGTGCATAGGGTGAAGTCCAGGAGAGACCAGGCGCCAGCTTCCAAAAGTCCTTCCTTAGTGGAGTCACACAAGACATGCTTAATTTCTCCAGCAACAAGTTGTGACAACACATGTGAAATGTTGTCTATCAAGGAAGCTCTTTAGGGACTCAGTGTCCAGGGTTTTTATTGGAGGCTGAACATGTAGACATCCTCTGTCTATGTTCCAAAATTCCAGACTCAGAAGGAAAGCTCGTGTTCAGTAAAAACTATATTGTTTGTACAGGTTAGGCAAGAGAGCCACTCTTACTGGAAAGCATCCTGAAATCTAAGTGCCCACACACCAGCCAAGGGCCAGCCTTGTAAGCAGGATTTTCAAAGGATAGCAGTCAGGCCTGCTGTATTAACTCTTTTGCATAGGTCTTTTGATGTCTAGGCTTGGAGCTCCCATGATGTCATTCTTGACACATTCTATTGGTCAAATCGAGCCACAAGACTGACCCAGATTTAAAGGGGTGGAAAAAATAGACCACCTCTTTTGGGACAATATAGGGATGTGAGGAAATTGGCTTTTTGAATTTTTTTGCCATCTACCACAGATATTACCATCTGTCTCAAAACAAATATTTTTTAAATACAGCTTTAATTAGCAATGCCTGTGTCTACAATTATAAGTTTGCAGAATTTGTGTATCTGTTTTGTATGAATTTTTGGATTGAAGGTTGGATTTTGTTATTTCAAAAGATTTGGCTTAAGAAAACTAAAGGAGAGGAAAATATGTTTGGGCAGAAATTGTATAATTCTGTTTTCCTAAATTTAATTAAAAGCAATCTTAGTAAATATGAAATGACCTCTCGTTTACTACTTATTTTTCTCTAACTCTGCTTGCTTACACATGTTAAATATTAATTTCCAATTAAAATAAGGCTTTTTAACATTGCATTCTGTCCTACTTTAAGAGGATGGCTGTGCTTAATCAGAAGTCTGTCTTGGACATGATTAAAGAGTTCAGAAGGAATTGGCACACTCTTTGTAACTCTGAGAGAACTACTGTATGTGGTGCAGACTCCATGCTCTTGGCATTGCAGCTTTCCATGGCAGAGAACAACAAACAGGTTAGTAGACTATATTTAGGTTAATTTTTTAAAGTGAATTTTGTTTGCTTCCCATTTGAATAAGCTTAATTACATTAATTTTTTTTCAATATATGCCCTCCTGTGATAATATCAATGTACTATTTTCACAAATGCCTCTGCGTATCTGTGTCAAAATATTAAGATTGGATTTCAAATGATTTGTTTCAAAATTAAATCCTTTATATGTATAATTTAACATAGGACATGCAATTTGATGTTTAATTTGAAGTCTTAAGATAAACATGCAACTCTTATGATTATTGTGGTTAAAAATTATTTTTATTTTATAAGACTTCCTTTCTTTGAAAAGTTCTAGAAGTCACCCATAAATAATGTTTATTTAAATATAATCAAAATATTTTATGACTAATTTCAGACTGTATGGTATAGTTTAATTATTCCTAGTCTAGGCTGTGAATCAGAATCATTTGGGAGGGCTTTTAAAAAATACTGGCTCCTTGGGGGTCGGCCCAGTGGCGCAGTGGTTTAGTTCGCGCTTTGGTAGCCCAGGGTTCGCAGGTTCGGATCCCGGGCGCCTGCCGACGCACTGCTTGTCAGCCATGCTGTGGCGGCGTCCCCTAAAAAATAGAGGAAGATGGGCACGGATGTTAGCCCAGGGCCGGTCTTCCTCAGCAAAAAGAGGAGGATTAGCAATGGATGTTAGCTCAGGGCTGGTCTTCCTCACACACACACACACACACACAAAAATACTGGCTCCTGTGCCCCAATGTTGGAAGTTCTGATTCTCCTAATCTGCACTGAGACCCTGGAAATTGTCTTTTTAAATCTCCCTGAAGTGATTCTTGCATAGCTGGCTTGGGCCAAACTAGTGTTTGGAATGAGCTCTACCTAAAAGGCTAGAGATATTCAGATGAGAGCAGGATGAATGTAGGCTGGAGGGGTAAGGAAAGGCTTCTTGGATTTTAGATAGTATACTTAAAGGAAGGGACATCTTTGGATGGGAAGGATTTAAAGAAGGGGTGAAGGAAGGGGAAAGTTAGTTTAGAAGAAGCATCCAGGGGGATCAAAATCACGATGGTTTGAAGATGGTAAGGAGACTGTTGACTAGAGAAGATTTTCAAAGGGTGAAATTCGTTTCAGTGGGTCTGTTGGGCTACATAGTGAAATGACATTCTGATGAATTATTTTAATCCTATATGTCAGTAGTTCCCAAACTTTTAGATATTGTATACTGGTAAAATTTCCAAAAAATATTAGGCATTGACAGATTTGAATGTTTCTGATGTAGGCAAATAAGGCCATTGAGAGAAAATAGTTATTAGAACCATCATTTTGAAAAACGAAGAATATTTTAACACCTAAAAATTAGGAATTACATAATCTTAAAACAAGAGATAGTCTTTCCTATGTGTGCATAGTTGGCAGTTTTACATATTTAAAACAATGTATATTAAGATAAATTTTGAACATAGAAAAATTTTGACCAAATTCTATCTTATGGAGTCAGTCATTGTTTTGACAAGTATTTATTGAATTTTTACCATGTGGTAGACATTATTCTAAGCATTAGGAATATGGCACTGAAGGAAATCCTTGCTCTTATGGAATTAATCTTCTAGTGGGGAGAGACAGATAATACTCTAATAAATAAGATATTTAGTATTTTAGGTCATAATAAATGCTACAGAGAAAAATAAAACAGAGATGCAACTAAGGAGTGTGTAGAGTTTGGGGTGGAGAAGTTCTTGCAATTTGAAATAGGATGGTCAAGGAAGACCTCAACTAGAAGTTGCCATTTGGGCAAAGATTTGAAAAAGGGGAAGAAGAAACTAGTTATGGGGATTTTTGTGGGAAGGGATTACCAGGCAAAAGGAACAGCAGATGCAAGGGCCCCAAGGTGAGAATATGCCTGGCATGTTCAAGGAACAGCAAGGAGGCCAATACAGCTGTTTATATAAATGTTAATTTCTTCCCTCTTTTCCTTCTTTCCACAGATTTCTCTTTTCTTTTTTTTTTTTTTGAACTTCTACTATGTGCCAGACTTGTAGTAAGTGTTGGGGTTAAAGTGGTGAGCAAAATGAGACATGGCTCCTGCCTTCACGAAGCTTATTGCCTAGTAGGTGAGGCAGACATTAAGTAGAGAATAATGGAAATAAATGCAAAATTATAGCTGTGAGAAGAAGAGATACAAGATACTACGAGACAAGGGAGCTGACCTGGTCAGAGAGATCAAGCTGAGCCCTGAAGGAAGGAGAGGGGTTAACTAGGCAAAGGAGTGGGGAGCAAGATGAGAATGAAGGAGCAGCATATGCAGAGGCCCTGTGGCAGGAGACTGCGGGTAGAGTTGGAGAAAATGCAAAAGGGCCAGTGTAGCTGAAGGGGTGGTGGTGGTGGTTGCATGTCCAATTTGTCTATTCCTTGTTTTTAATCACAGTCATTGTTAAAAATCAGTTTTACATAAGTATGTTGAAAAAATATAAGTAGCACTTTTTTGACGTTTTATTTTGAAAAATTAAACTTCCAGAAAAGTTACAAGAATAGTACAATGAACTCCTGTATGCCCTTCACTTAGATCCACCTATTATTAACATTTTACCGTAAAGGCACCATTATCCTTTTTATATTTTTGTATGTGTATATAAATATATATGTGTATATAAATATATATACACATGTATATACTGTACACACATATATACATACATATTATTATTACTGTGTATGAACAATTTGATAGTAAGTAGCAGACATCCTGAGTCTCTATCCCTAAACACTCATAGTGTTGTACGTTGTATAGGTTTTGACAAATGTACAATATGTATCCACCATTATATATTGTACACAATAGTTGCACTGTCCTAAAAATCATCTGTGCTCTACCTCTTCATCTTTCCCTCTCCCCAACCCCTGGCAACCATTGATATTTTTACTGTCACCATAGTTTTGCCTTTTTCAGAATGTCTTGTAGTTGGAATCATATAAGTACATAGCCTTTTCAGATTGGCTTCTTTCACTTAGTAATATTCATTTAAAGTTCCTCCATGTCTTTTCATGACTTGGTAGCTCATTTCTTTTAAGCAGTGAATAATATTCCATTGTATGAATGTATTAGTTTATTTATCCATTCATCTTGTTTTACTTTTCTTCCAGCCAATATTCAATAAGATATTCAATATTTAATAGTTTTTTAGTTTAGTAACTATTGGATTTTCTGCTATCATCTTTATTTCCAATAGCTCTTTTTTGTTCTCTTTTTAAAATATCATACTGTTCTTGCTTTGAGGGTATAATATTTTCTCCTTTGAAATTATTAATACTTCATTGAAGTTTTCTTCTTCTTGCATAATCTGTTTCCTCCAAGTTCCTTGTTTTTGTTAGTTTTATTTGGGAGGGATTTCCTTTCTTCCTATTAGAGACTTCTTCATGATGATCCTTGGCCATCCACTTAGATTTAAGTGGAGTACTACACTGCTTATTGGAAGCTCTGCATGCAGGGTTAGGGCTTGTCAACCTGATCTGACTGGGCCATTTGGTTGGGGAACCTTTGATGTCAGTATCTTGAGGATATCCCTTTTGGAACAGTTTCCTCAGAAAAGGATCTTCTTTTCTCTTGCACGAGTGGTGTAAAGTTGAGTTGCCAGTGTGTTGGGCACCTGAAAGGAGTGTCAAAACTTAGAATATAAACTGTCATGTGATTCCTATGGTTTTAATTCAAGTACTCTTGTCCTCAACTGCACTCTTCAGCCCAGAGATGCTGTTTTACCCTCTCTAGGGAATAAACTTCCAATTTCTGCCAAGGTAGATGACTTCTGTCCTCTATGTCAGCAGAAATTAATTATTAGGCAAAAATATAAGTGAAGATTACCCAGAGAGGTAAGCACACTGCTGACACTACTTCAAAAATCTCTTCACTGGCTAGTATCTCCACTATCACCTTCTGCTGGGCAGACTTTTTTTCTAGTGGACATGACTAAGAGCATTGGCCTTTAGGGGCTTTGGGCTTTATATGGCATCCTGGGTATTAAGGGTCTCTGATCCAGCTTCCCGCCTTTCTTATGCTCACTTTTGCCTCCTAAACTTTGTGCTCAGGGTTTCTAAATACCAGGTTCTTGAGTGCCACGGAGTGATAGATACCAGGGAAACAGAGGTCCTACCATTTGCTCACCCCCCTATATTGGCACTTTCTCATCGTTTTTGACCTTTTATAATTTCCCCTCTCTTGGGGACAATTCAGTCATGCTTAAAAAATCTTTTTCCTAAATTCTCCTGTAGTTTTAGGTATTTTATACCAGGAGTGGTTTCTTAGCATAACCTGTTGGGCAAATTATCCTGTTAGGCAAATTATCCTGTTAATATGTCTATTTTAAAATTATTACAGATGGTACACATTTCTTTCTGCATCTTGTTTTTATCGTGCAACATTGTTTCCAAGACTTCTTCAGGTACAGATAGAAAAGTTGGGCTAATTTATTCATTTTAACAATTGTCCTTTGTATAAGTGATACATTTTATTCATTGATGGACCTTTGGGTTGTTTGAAGTTTTTTGGTATTACGAACAGTACTTCATTGAAATGAGACGTCTGTGCACTGAATAAGAGGTTCTCTAGGCCCCATACCCAGTGGGTCATATGATAGATACATCTTTAATTTGACTTGATACTACCATGGTGGTCTTCAAGTTGGCTGTTAGAATTTGCATTTATGTCAACAGTGTAGGAGAGTACCATTTTCTTATCTCTCTCACTCTATTAGATGTTGTCAAACTTCATTAGAAAAGAGAAAAACTGGTATTTCATTTTAGTTTTTCTGATAACTAGAGCATTTAAACATCTTTTAAAATGCTCATTTGACCATTTAGGTTTCTTCTTCTTAAACTGTGTGTTCATTACCTTTGCTTATTTTACTGTTGAGTTGCTTTTGTCTCTTTCTTAACTCTTTGAAAGAGTTCTACATGTATTTTAGACACTCTCTTTGTCATACACTTTGTTATCTTCCAGTGTGCTCCATTTTACCCACTTTCACTGGACATACTACACTTATGTTGTTTCACGAGTATTTATATGCCAGACCTCTCTACTGAGTCCTACTCTGGTATGATCAAGTACTCACTGGACATTTTACCTTGACGTTCCACTACTGTTTACACATCAGTTTTTAAAATTAGACCACATTGTTTGCTCCCTCAACTTACCTTCCTATTTATCTTCTTCTTCTCAGTGGTATGTACCATTGTTCACTCAGTCACTGAAGCTAGATACCCAAAGGTCATTGTAGAGTCTCTTTCCTTTGCTTCCCATTGCAGTCCATATCCAAGTCTTGCCAATTTTACTGCCTGAGCATTTTTTAAAATCTGTCCTTCTTTAATAATGTGGAGAAATGTTACTAAGTTAAGTAATAGATTCTGAGAATATTGTATAAATGGAATGGGCTAGCCAAAGATTAAACTTTGGTAACCATACACTGGAAAATAAGGAGAGAGAGAGAAATGAGGCAATTGTTAAGAATCGTTATTATATAGTGATTGAGGGCTGTTGATCTGGAATCAAACAGACCATGTTCAAATTACCTCCTATTGTTTGTTTGTTTGTTCATGAATAATTTTTAAAAAATAAACGTAGCAACAAGCTAAGTGAAATATACTTTGAAAAAAATTTTAGTTCTTATTGTAAAAAATATTGAAATATTCAATCCAAGTCAGTTTTTCTTCAAGGCTTGTCTATGTAGCATTCACTCAGAGTCTCTTTCTACTTGTTAATTTTCTACTTGCGGATTCACTTAACTCACTGTGAAAGTTCAGATTCTGAGTGGGAAAGAAGAGGAGAGGTGAATTGCAACTGAGCTTTTCACAGTTTGTATGTGTGCGCATGTGTGCCCTGGAGATGGTGAGTTGCAGTTCAGTTTTACTTTAACTCTCCATGAACAGAGTTAGCTCAGGCGCCCCCAACTGTGCTCAGACTTCCAGGTCACTCAGCAATATGGAACAACATGCACGTATGCCTGCAGGTGCATTCATAAGTAGCATATAGTAAGAAAAGAGTTGGTTGTATATATCCTTCACCTATATTTTTCACCCTATGTTTGAACTCTATTTGGGTTTAATTCTCTGATGTTTGAGAACATGAGTCCCTAAAGTATAGTCCTTATAACTGAATTCAGTAAAACAATAAAACAGTTTTTGAAAACAATAAAACTTTATTGAAAGCAATAAAACTGAATACCTAGTACAGTTGTTAGTCTGTGTCTATTGGCATGTTTGCTTTCTTAAGTGCTTTAGTGGGGAAAAAGTAAAGGTATAGTAAAATAATCTTTGAGTTTTAGGTTTATGGCATGTTTTCTGAGGGGGAAGATTTTTTAGCTTAAATTGTATGACACTTCTCTAGCAGTTTTATGCTGCTAAAGATTTAACCTATGAATAGATTCATTGAGGCCTATTGACTTCATTATATGGCAAATATAATGTATGTATTATGACTTCATTAGGCTGCAAATAATATTTCAGCCTTTCCTTTCTTTGGAATTGGCGTCATAGTTTGAATGTGTCTGGCAGTTACATTATAAAGGCTATTTTTCACATTAAATAGCCTTAAGAACATTACAAATGTTCCATTAGATGAAACAAAGATATTAATTTTATAACGTCGTGGAAAGCAATCACAGCACCTGTGGTTGACTGTCAGCTATAAAATGACCTAACAGTGACATAACAAATAAGAAACAGTTTTTAAAATTGTATTACATTTATCTACCACCCCCTTCCCCAACAAACAAACAATTATTTTACTTTGAATAAGCAAAGAGAGAGGAAACTGACATTTTTGATTACCTACCATTTATTAGGTGTTATTTAATCTGTACAATCTCATTTTATAACCAAGGAAACTGACTCAGAGGGATTTCAGTATTTTACCCAAGGTCACACAACCAATTAATGCTCGTAGGTAGACTTGCTATCTTTTTTCCTTTGAGAACAACAAAGATTCCAGTTAGTTAAAAATGTAAAGTTTATTTAAAATTTTGAATAATTATAAAAATAACTGATAAAATATACAAAGTACAAGTGCTCTGAAAAAGCATAACTGTCACTTTTTCTCATTTTATTCTGGTGAAATACAATCCTTCTTATGTCCATCAGAAAATTAAAACATTGAACATTTTGAACTTCCTTTCAAATATTAGCCAGCTGGCATGTTTTCCTAGCAAAACATTTTCTGATTTGACCACAGACTGTCTCAGTCAGTTGTTCCTGGTTTGAATAATAGAATGTGCTATCATGGTGGGCACCTGATCATGAAAACTGATATCTGGAGTGCATTTTTATTTGGATTTAAAATGTTTTTACAATCCCAGTATAAACACTGTTAATCTAGTCAAAACCTTTTCTCACAAGATCAAGAGCTTACATAGTTTTACTTTAACTAGTTATAGTCAACAGAATGAGAATTAATTGTACATTTACATTAGGCAAAATCTTTATTTTTAACATGAAGGATGTTATACCAGAATAGTTTTAGGAATTTTTGAGATAAAACAATTTAGTTTTGAATCTCTAAATAGCTGGATTTATTTAACTTAAATGCCATTGGAAATTTTATGATATGTAACATTTGTGGGATCGGGAAGTAAAGTATACAATTTTTGATGCAATGCTGAGAAATTATAAATCTGTCTTACGTTTGGGTTATGGATCCAAGATTTGAGAGTTACTGGGTTTTTGGGTTGTTCATTGAACTAGTTTCATGAAATGTAATTAATTTTCATAATTATGGTATCACAATCCCTTCTCTAAGGACAGTAAGGATAATTTTCTTAGTTGCCTCCATATGGTGGAGTAAAGAGTTAATTGTTTTAAGGCAGTTTGGACACTTTGTCTTAAATTTGGATAGTAACTAAAAAATGTGGCTGATTTTTATAAAAGATATAAAGATATAGATTTGGAAGAGTCAGATATGTAGAAAATGGTATATTATTTGGCTCTGTTTGATTTCTTTCTATTATTCTTCAATGGCTATAGATGATGTTACAATTTAGTTCCAGTGAATTATAGTTCTGTTTAAATACCCACCCATCTTTAAATGCAGTTAATGGAAAGATCTTGGTGTTAGCAGAAACTACTAACACATTAACGGAACTTAATATGAGAAGAGAGCAACATAATACATTTCACAAAACCACATATGGATACTTAAAAATATTTTTTACTCATGCTACATTGGAAAGTAGTAGTTAGAATTTTTTACTGAATTATGGCTGGCATTTTTTTGGAAGACCCCATTATTAATATTTTGGATATTAAGTGGGAGCAGAATGCAATCAATTAAAAAAAAAGCTTCAACTTGTCAGCTGAGATAATTTTATCAGGTGGATATTAAAGAACAGAAAAAAACAATTTTGCCTGATTAGTAACATCTGACAACTGAGTATGGCTTTTTAGCACTTGTTTGTTACAGTTTAGTGTGTCCGTGAGGAGGGAAGAATCAAAATTCTTCTCTGACCCAAGGTTTTAGCACTGATATTGTGCTTTCCCTTGAGCAGGAATGAAATGAAACATAATTTTTAAAAATTTAATTTTTATGATTGTGTTTTAAGACCAACACTTGGAATAGTGTGGTATGTGAGAATTCACTGTGGCTTTGATGATTTTAAAGAGAGATTAAAAATACATTAGCTAAAAGGAACTAAATATTAACAGAATCAAATGTTTCCCTGATGAGTAGTACTTAAGTACAGCTCACTGCCACTCATCTCCCCACTTTGGGTAGAAGAAATTAATGAAGTTCAGGAAATAAGACAATGACTACGTATTCGCCAATTTTGTCATTTACAGACTTGCCATAGTTGTTCGTATTTTATAAGATCATTAAAATCTTTTTCTTTTATGTCTTGTTTTAAAATTGTTTCATAGCTCAACTTGGATGTTCTCTTCAAATCCACAAGAATTCAATGTAGACTTTTCTATAACAAAATTCAGTTTGTACTTCCTGTCTCAATTGTAAGTTAATGCATATTCTGGCACCCAACTTTATCTTTATTTTTGGCATTATCTCTTTCAGCACAGTGGAGAATTTACAGTCGCTTTTAGTGATGTCTTATTGACTTGGAAATACTTACTACATGAGAAATTGAACTTACCGGTGGAAAATATGAAAGTGATTGACCACTATGAGGACATTAGGAGGACTTATGAAGATTTCTTAAAGAATAGTAATATGTTAGATCTGATCGATGTTTATAAAAAATGGAGTGTTTTGACTTCTAATTGTGAAAATAATGCTGGCATATCCCCTGTAAGTATTTTTTTTTAAACAATTCTATCTTGATCAAATTAAAATTTCGCTAGATTTATTTTAAACTGTGATATCAGCATTTAAAGTAACTTGATAATGCTTTTGCTTTTGGATCATGTTAAGAATGGAAACTTTAGGGGGCAGGCCTGGTGGTGTAGCGGTTAAATTCGTGCACTCTGCTTCAGTGGGCCCGGGTTCGCAGGTTTGGATCCCGGGCGTGGACTGACACACCGCTTGTCAAGCCGTGCTGTGGCGGCGTCCCATATAAAGTAGAGGAAGATGGGCACAGATGTTAGCCCAGGGCCAAGCTTCCTCAGCAAAAAAGAAGAAGATTGGCAATGGAGTTTAACTCAGGACTAGTCTTCCTCACACACACAAAAAGGAAAAGAATGGAAATTTTAGCTGCCTGAAAGCTAGTCATGACTTGAAAGAAATATTTTGGTGGTAAATTTTGTTGAACTTGTGTTATTATTATTTGTTTGAAATATAACAGCTTCTTATTAGATCAAAAAAGTTTTAACAAAGAAATCAGTCCCAAACGCATGAGTCTTTTTGAATTATATCAAGGATTGTTTTTCTATTTTGCTTTCTTGGTTTAATGTGCATCTGTTCACTTAGCATACGTTGTATAAATGATTGCTATGACTCTTTCTATGGATTAATAATATTATCCTACTGAGATGGGGGTATCATTTTGTGGGAATAGTATGATGCAGTATACATGCGATAATACACTGTTCCTTCTCTTGCACACACATATTTGTTGCCTCATTTTTTTTATGGAGTATAAATTTTAAAATTAATGGAGTAGCATCCCTTGCAGTTTGGTTTTGCCTACATTCGAATTAATAAACTATTTTAGAATATACTTGGATATATCTAGTTTGTTTTAAAGTGTTGAAAATATTTTTCTTTATCTTAACATTTACTGAGTGCCAATAAAGTAGTAATTAAATAGTGGTAATAAATAATTGTAGCTATAATTAGAAGAAAATGTTCAGTGAATTTTCTAAGATATTAAAATATTTTGTAAATATTTCTATCTGATACTTGGGAATAGAGTTTTGGCTGCTTATAATGGAAACCTCCACAATAACAGTGGTTTAAGAAAATGGAAGTTTATTTCACTCTTTTATAAAAGATGTCTAAAGGAAAGCATCCAGGACTGATATGATAGCTCCGTGGTTATCAGATACCTAGGATTTTTCTGTCATTCTGCTCTCCCATCTTAGTTCTTGACCTCTACCCTGAAGACCATTTGTGGCCTAAGATAGCTGTTGGAGCTGCAGACATTATATCAGCATTCCTTGCAGCAGGAACTAGTAAGGGAGCACAGCACTCTCTTTTCCTTTTAAAGAGATAGATATCACCTTACGCCCATCAGAATGGCTATAAGTAACAAGATGTTGGAGAGGATGTGGAGAAAAGGGAACCTTCATACACTGCTGGTGGGAATGCAAACTGGTACAGTCACTATGGAAAACAGTATGGAGAGTTCTCAAAAAATTAAAAATAGAAATTCCATATGATCCAGCTATCACACTACTGGGTATTTATCCAGAGAACATGAAATCAACAGTTCAAAGAGATTTATGCATCCCTTTGTTCACTGCAGCATTATTCACAATAGCCAAGATGTGGGAGCAACCCAAGTGCCCATCTATGGATGAATGGATAAAGATGATGTGGTATATATATATATATATATATATATATATATATATATATATATATACATACATACACAATGGAATACTACTCAGCCATAAAAAGATGAAATTGTGCCATTATCAACAACATGGATGGACCTTGAGGGTGTTATGATAAGCAAAATAAGCTAGACAAAGACAAACATCATATGATTTCGCTCATATGTGGAAGATAAACACAAGGATAAGGAGAATGGATTAGTGGTTACTAGAGAGGAAGGAGTTCGGTGGGGAGAAGAGGTGAAGGAGCACAAATGTATGGTGACAGATAAAAACTGGACTATTAGTAGTGAACACGATGCAGTCTATATAGAAACTGATATATAATAATGTATACCTGAAATTTGCACAGTGTTATAAGCCAGTATGACCTCAATAAAATAATTTTTTTTAAAACAGAGAGAGGTAGCTCTTTTGCTTCCATCTCATTGCCCAAAGCTTAGTCAAATGGCTACACCAAGGTGGTGCTAGGGAGGATGGACAATATGGTCTTTATTTTGGATAGTAACATGCCAGAGTAAAACAAAAGCTCTGTTACTAAGGAAGAAGGAGAGAATGGATGTTGGCAGGCAGTTTGCTGTCTTTGCCTCTTTGGGCCGTCGTGGAAACCTTTGCCTTGTAACTTTCTCAGAACACATGCATATGTATACATGCATACCCAGACGTGCACACCCACACTATGGTAAGGATACTTGTGAGTGAAGATAGTTTCTTTTTTCCTCTCTAGCTATATTTTATTTGCTTGCTGTAGAGATGATTTTTGACTACTTTTCCCATAGAGAGGCTAATCAAACATAAATATTGGATTGTAGAAACAACAAAGATCTTCTGATAAACCAGTGAGAGTATAATATGCTTGAGGTCTTTTGGGCACATTGTTTTCATCTTATCTTTTACCCTTGTCTAAGTCCTCTAATTTGTTGTTACGTGCTGTCAAGTCAACTCAGACTCCAGGCGACCCTATAAGTGAGTAATGTCCTGTCCTTAACAGCCCTACTCAGCTGCTGTAGACTCATGCCTATGGCTTCCTTTATTTAGTCAACTCATCTCATATTTGATCTTCCTCTTTAACTTCTACTTCCTTCTACTTTTCCCAGCATTGTTGTCTTTTCCAAAGAATCTTGCCTTCTCATGTGCCCAAAGTAGGACAGCCTCAGTTTTATCATTTTTGCCTCCAGTGATAGTTCAGGCTTGATTTGCTTTAGGACCCTCTTGTGCATCTTTCTGGCAGTCCAGGATATCTGTAGAGGTCTCCTCCAGTACCATATTTCAAAGGAATCCATTTTTTCCTGTCAGCCTTCTTCACTGTCCAGCTTTTGGACTTGTACATAGTAATTGGGAATACGAGGGTGTGGATAATCTTGGCCTTAATCTCTAGTGACACTTGCTTACACTTGATGATTTTTCCTATTTCTTTCATTGCTGCCCTTCCAAGTCTCAGTCTTCTCTGGATTTCTTGGCTGCAGTCTCCATTTAAATTGATGACTGAACCAAGGTAAACAAAATCTTTAACAATTTCAGTGTCTTCATTGTCTACATTAAAGTTGTGTAGTTCTTCCATAGCTGTGATTTTTGTCTTGATGTTCAAATGCAGTCCTGCTTTGGTACTTTCTTCTTTCACTTTCATCAGAAGTTGTCTCAAGTCATTGCTGCTTTCTGCCAGTAAGATGGTGTCATCTGCATATCTTAGATTGTTGATATTGGCACTAAAAGAATCATAGTGCCACAATATAATGTAAACAACGTTCTTGACGAATTTAAAGTCCACATAAAAACAGATTTGCTTTGTTAAACTTAATTGACTGAGAATCAGAAGAGCTATGGACTGAAACCAGAAATATTATTAAGGAAGAATGTAAAGGGTTAGAATCCTATCCTGAATTGCAGTTTTTCCAGCGACTATCACTTAAGGATAAAGAGAACTACTATAATGGCCAATGCCAAGAGATAGAAGAAAACAAAAAAGGAAGAGCAAGAGGTCTCTTCCACGAGATTCAAGAAATGAAAGGGAAATTTAAACCTAGATTTGGAATGCTGAACAACCAACAGGGAAGCACGCTATCTGATCAAGAGAAAATAAAGGGAACGTGGAAACAGTATACTGAAGATCTATACGAAGAGAAAAAAGGATGACAGATTCCTTTGAAGAAGATTCCAATGAGGAAGAACTCATAAGTTTAGAAAGTGAAGTGAAAACTGCCCTGAAAGTACTGAGAAGAAATAAGTCACCAGGAGTAGATGGGATATCAATGGAATTATTTCAAGTCACAGAGACTGAATCTGTCAAAATCCTAACAAGAATATGGCAACAAATATGGAAAGCAAACCACGTCCTACAGACTGGAGATGCTCAATAGAAAAGGAGATGCCAAGGAGTGCAGTAACTCTAGGACCATTGCTCTAATTCCCCAAGTAAAGTGACGCTCAAGGTGCTGCAACAAAGGCTTTTGTCTTATATGGCGCAGCAAATGCCTGATGTCTAAGCTGGATTTTGAAAAGGGAGAAGAGCACGAGATCTAATTGTGATTACTTGTTGGCTACTGGAGTGCTCCAAAGATTTCAGAAGAAGGTTAGTCTATGTTTTATAGACTACAGTGAAGTCTTTGTTTGGATCATGAAAAGCTGTGGGCTGCTCTGAAAGCAATGGGCATGCCTCAGCACTTGATTGTCTGACACGTAACCTGTATTGTGGATAAGAAGCCACTGTTAGGACAATATAGAGAGACAGAATGTCAAGTCCTCTAACAAGTCTCTTCATTTAAGTGAATCATCTTATAGTATGAGACATTTAAGGGTCTGCGTTTGAGGGAGTTCTATGTCTCCAAATATCAGTGTGTCTGCTCTGCAGAACATCAGGAGTGAAGTGGAAGCTGCTGAGATGGTAGTATGTGAAGTAGAAAACTTTCTGCATTTTAAATCTGGAAGACTAACAACTTGATCTCTGATACTTATGTTTGCTTTAGGGAAATTTCCAGTGAGGAAAAAGTAAGATCGATTTCTCAAAAATGCACTAAATATAACCCTAATTTATACTAAAAGTGTCTTTAAAGGTACATATCAGAAAATTCAGAACACTTCTAAATTTCAGAATCCCGAAATTTTATGATTCTGATAAGGTTTCTTTGCTTCTTATTTATTGTGACCTAAATAAAACAGGAATTATGAGAAATTAAGACAAAGGTAAGACAGGAGGTTCTGGGAACATGATAACTTGAACGATGTTCCTTTCCCATTTATTTTGTACTTTATAATTCCTCTCCTGAGGAACATGGATAACAGGGCCTATGGGCATCCGGGAGCATATATGGCCTTGGATTCTAAACTGAGTCTAATAGAGTACCAGTCTAAATAGAATTGGTACAGAGCTTGCTTTCTCATGAACTGAGCAATTTTCTGGAGGACAACATCAGAGACTTGGGCTCAGGAGCAGAAAAGGTAGATCCTGAGAAGGGCTTAGCAGCCCTCAGAGATCTGGGGACTTTCTGGGGAAGGTCAACAAATGCCCTCTGTGAGTAGATTTCCTGACTCTCAAGAAGCCAAGAAGTAACTGAATGGATGGGCTTATTATTGGTGAGGCTTGAGAGACCACAAAAAGAGGTTTCCCTGGCTTAAGCAGATGACTGGCAGCCTGTTTATTTCTCCATTGCTGCTCCATTAAGAGTAGAGGCCATTTCCAGAGGATATGAACAGACATTTTTCCAAGGAAGATATACAGATGGCCAACGGGCACGTGAAAAGATGTTCAACATCACTAATCATCAGGGAAATGCAAATCAAAACTACACTTAAGATATTACGTTATACCCATTAGAATGGCTATAATCACCAAGGCAAAAAACAAATGTTGGAGAGATGGTGGAGAAACGGGATCCTTAATTTACTGCTGGTGGGAATGCAAACTGGTGCAACCTTTATGGAAAACAGTATGGACATTCCTCAAAAAATTAAAAATAGAAATATCTTATGATCCAGCTATCCCACTCTTGGGTATCTATCCAATGAACCTGAAATCAACAATCCAAAGAGGCTTATGCACCCCTATGTTTATTGCAGAATTATTCACTATAGCCAAAAAATGGAAGCAACCCAAGTGTCCCTCGATGGATGATTGGATAAAAAAGATGTGGTATACATGTACAATGGAATACTACTCAGCCATAAAAAAGACAAATTTGTCCCATTTGCAACAACATGGATGGACCTGGAGAGTATTATGTTAAGGGAAATAAGCCAGAGAGAGAAAGATAAACACTGCATGATTTCACCCGTATGCAGAATATAAACTAACACAAGGACAGACAGAACTGTTTGGTGGTTACCAGGGGCAAGGTGGAGAGGGGGTTGGGTACAAGGGGTGAAGGGATGCATTTATATGGTGACTGACAAACAATAATGGTCAACTAAAATTTCACAATGTTATAAACTATTAATGCATCAATTAAAAAAAAAAGTAGAAACCATTGCAGCTTCCATTACTTGTAGAACTGTCATCACTTAAGGTGCCTCAGGAGTCAGAGCTGAGCCCCAAAGAACCAATGAAGAAAAGCAACAGCCACTTAAGGTGTCCCATCAGTCAGAGAAGGATGAGTCAGCTGAGAACACACGTGCCTAACAAAATAGAGCTGCTAGAGGGGAATGACAACTTGAATCCATAAAAATAGTAAGTACTTAAGGAAATTCAAGGATACATCTAAACATAGGACTTTCTAGATCTTAAAAAAAGAAAGGAAAGTTTCCTAATGCAACAGATGAATTCAGACCCAAATTAGTATCTTGAAAGTCAAGTACAATAAAATTAGTAGTGTATCACAGCAAATATATTGCGATTTTTAAGCTTACTTCAGAAAGCTTTATGCTATATTATCTAGAGTGTCAGATTTTTAGGTCTAGGAAACTTTACACATAAAAATTATTTAGGACTACAAGGAGATTTTGTTTATGTATTTTATATCTATCAATATTTACTATATTAAAAATTAAAATTGAGAAATGTTTAAAATATTTCAGTAATTAAAAATATAAACTTATTACATGTTAATATAAATAACATTATTATGATGAATAGCTATATTTTCCAAAAATAAAAAAATTGTGACAGTAGTGACATTGTTTTGCATTCTTGCAGATATCTTTAATGTCGTTTGTGTTAGATAGATTAGACCATACTTTGAGACCCACTGAACTGATCTAGAATAATGTACTTTACATGTAATTAAATATGAAAACAGTTTTTAACCAGAGGGTAATATGCTCCCATTTTCTAAAATAACATTGTGTTCATGGAAAAATAAATCTTTGCTTTCACATCTCTTCTGAAAACATAAGAACCACAAGTGTAAGGACTACCTCTATTCAAAATTTCTTAAGTAGTAAATTCTTTTTTTAGTGATCTTAAATTTTGATATTGAAAAATTATATGTATTATGAGCAACACAATCCTAGGCTTTCTAGTTTTTTTTTTTTTCTTTTTCTCTTATGAGTAACTCTTTATGGGTACTGGCTCATCATATGAGTAGAATTGTGGCAAACGTGATTACTTTTTAAGAAGTATATATTGGTGAGTTATTTTAGTTGTAACTTTGCAATAGCTGAGAGGAAGAGTGGTTTGCAGTCTCACTGGGCTTTGTTAATTGAGTTTGTATCTTCCCTCCAGGTTTACTTATCAGGAGCAGTGCTGTGTGTGTGTGTGTGTGTGTGTGTGTGTGTGCACCTAAATAATCTTAGATCCCTTAGAATCAATGAAATAATGTGGAGATGTTAAGTAGTATGGCAGGGTGAAAGCAAATATCTCTTTATAAATTATTTTTTCATGGAAACTCTTATTTTGTTTGAAATATTGTGCTGCTTAGGACACTAGATTTACTTACATGTATTACAAAATGAAGCATTTATTGTGGGCCTTAGTTAAGACTTTTCTTTGTCTTTAATTTTCTTCTTCCATAAAAATAAAAGGCTCAGATTAAATTTCCAAGGTCATCTTTTAACTCTAAACTTGTAAAACTCTATGAGTACAGGTGCCATTGGAAACAGATTGAAGCATTTTGTTAGCAAGTTTAATTCCATATTATTTACTACCAGCAGAGCTCAGGTAATATGCTATGCACTGGAACATCAGTGACAGTAAGTAGAGCTAGGTGTGAAATATTTTTTATAGTTGGCATAACATTTTATTAATAAGATCCTGTATTTTCTATAGAGTCAACTATGGGATTTTCTGTCCGGCAGACAGCATGCAGTAGACGATGAAACCGATCTTTATGTACCGACATCACCAAGGAGTAAACACAACCGGGATAATGAAAAGGTACTGATAAATTATGAGTAAATTAAAGCAGGATATGATTCCCTGCAAATCACTACGAATTTGATCAAACATTATAGTTACTATTTTTATAATTTTTAAAAGTTTTTAATTGGTTTAAATAAAACTATATTTGCAAAGAGTAATACATTGGAGACTGACAAGAGCATGATAATAATCAGTTTCTTCATGGTTCTGAGCCAAGGTAGCAGTCACTGTGCAAAAATAAGTATCAGAAAAGTAATTGAAGGTCCAGGTTGCCAGAGTTCTTTGACTCTTTGTATTTGGTAAACTTCACAGTTACTGTTTTAAATGGTTGATTCTTGGGAGATTATGTACAATTGAAAAGTCTGTTCTGTACCTTTTGCAGTCAAATAACTGATGCATGGTGAGTTTGATAACAGGATTTGTTGTGCAGACAAACTACAGAAAAGTAGTGCCAAGTACAGGTTTGGTCTAATATAATTTACCTTCAGCTGAACACAATGCTAGGTACCTAATTAAATAGAGTAACAACTCACTAACCGTGGGAGTTATGTTTATGAAAGTTTCTATGGTTGATAAGGTCACCATTGACAAGATGAAAATTTAAGAGTATTGGAAAAAGCGATAAAATTACATTCAACACATCTAAAAATATGGTATATAAAAGGTCTAGAATATGCCTACTTCCAACTTCAACTGCTCTAGTAAATTAACACATTTGATGAATCACCTTCTTCACTTTTCAGAAAATATTGCTAAGGCAGATTCTCCCATAAGTCCCGTGCTATACAGATAGCACTTACAAAAATATATTTTATCACTAACCTCAAATAAATACCTGTATACCTACTTCCTAGACTTAATAATGTGCTTTGTATCTGCATCTAATATTTTTTCTGTCCTATTTGCAAGTTAAATTGCTGACGTCATGACACTTAATCCCTAAAATTCTTTGGCATATCATTTCCTGACAATAAGGACATAACCACAATATTATTATCATATGTAAGAAAACTTGAGTATTCCCTAATATCATTTACTATCTTCCCTATTCATATTTCTCCATTTGTCCCCAAAATGGGCTTTATGTCTGTTTAGACTCTTTTAATCTGGAAGAAGTCCCGTCAGTCTTTCTTTTTTTCTTCTTACTTATCCAGTTAATTCCTACTGGTATTATTTAACTTGTTCCTCTATTTCCAATAAACTAGAAGTTACATTTAAAAACTTGATTAGATGAGGTTTAGCATTTTCTAATAAATACTGCATAATATGCTGAGTATTTCATTTTATATCACATCAGGAGACATAAACTCAAGTTGTCCCGAATTGCCAGGTGTCTTCAGTGTAAAGATGTAGTTTTCCCTTTGCTGTCAGCAAAGATCTGTGTGGTGATACTTTGACACTGTGTAAATATCCTGTTTCCCAACAACCTTTCACCGAATGGTTTTAAGCATGCATTGATCCTTGTCTGAATCAATTATTTCTTTAGAGTTTGCAGAATGGTGAGTTTCTAACTCTATCATGTCTTTACATTAGTTAGCTGCCATTTCTCAGTAAAGAAGAGCATTATCTTATCAATTAGGATGAAGTACAGTTCCCTAAAAATGGCAAGGTCACTACTTAATTCTTTCTGTTTAATTAGCCGTTTAGGAGTTGGTGTTATAGTTATTTATAACATTGGAGGCAAAGTAGATTTTTTTTCTATTTATCTTTTTCCATTTCATGTATGTATATATTGCTATGGACTCATGGATTTTTTATTTATTCAGAGTTTTAAAATCAATTAGACTTATTAATCTTTGATGCTAAAATAGAGGGATCCCCTTCAGGCTGGTTTCTGGTTTTTTTTACATGCCCTATTAGACTTTCGAGCGCTTCCTTCTTTTCTGGTATGAGAAAATATCCCAAGCCTACCTTTGAATGTTTCCTGCCCAGACAGGGTTCCTGTTATAGTGATTTGCAACTATTTTCTCTTGCTTGAAATTATATCTCCCCTAAATTCTTGTGTTTCCCTCCTGCCCCAAATCTTGACAAAACGCTTACCAAATTGCCTGGTCTTTTCTCAGTGGTGCTTAAGGAGTACATTCATCCATCAAGAGGATAGATCACTTACAGATCTCTTCTCTTTGATCTGTCTTACAGGCTTTACAGGGAGGAAACAATAATTGTTATTGTGCCTTTTAATTAAGAGGAATAACTAATTTGTACATTTAAAATGAGCTACGCTTTTACAATTTTGGCTTACAGATATAAAACATTATTTTAAAGGGATATCCGTGAGAAAGGATTATGGTGTATAGAAACTGATGTGTCTTTCTTGTAAACATATAGTTTTCTCATTTAAAAAACAAGGATAGTTTCATTGTGTTAATCCTCTCCTTTTTATCATTTGCCTTCTTGGGTTGTATTTTCTAAGAGAATTTTATCTACTAGTTAGCTGATGGATTTGATTTTATGAGGACTATTAAAGTAGCAGCCATCCTGTCAGCCATTTTTCTGTTACTTGCAGACTTCTAATTTTTCATTTTACAAAGTATTTTTGGAAGACAATGTATTTCTATTTAAATTCCAAAGTGACTTTTTGGGCTGCAGTCTTGCAAAGATATATTTTGATCACCAAATGTGTTTACTATTGCCACACCAAAGTCCTCAAGTAGATGAATGGAATGAATTTGAGAAACAATATTTTTGTTTCCTTATTTTATTTTTTCTAATGTACTAAACTATTGCTTTAGAAATTCTGAAGTAATAAAGGGAAAAATAGAATAAAGGCCTAAAAAGAAAAATCATCAGTTAAATAAAAAATTCTACCAGTACATTAGTTCTAGTCCAACTTTTTTTTTTTGTAATTATATGTAAGAATTTATGTGTTGGCAAAGGAAGTAGAAAATACCTGTATAAATTGTTAATCTTCTCCATTTAGAAAAACTAACTTTCTTCTAATTGAGACTGAGTATCTGCATTTCAGTAATAATCAAGGGGTAGGAAAAGAAACTTGGAATTGTCAGAAAGCTTAAATAAAATTGTTCAACTTCTAAACAAACATTGCAAATACTTTGTGGTATGGATAGATTCAGTTTATTAAATAAATAAACAGAACAGTATCTTTATTTTTGGCATCTTGGTAAAAGCTTCAATCTTGTGGATTTTTTCAATTTAGGCCCTTGCTTCTGGACATCATAACTGTATTTATGTGGAATGCTTTTCCAGAGAGCCTCTTTAAAACCCACTTGCAAATACAAGAGCAGGGAAACCATAACTGCCATGTTATCTGACCATAATGATAGGGATAGATTTCCAATTGCAGCTATGAGTTAAAAGAAACACTCTAACTGTGAAGACTCCAAGATGTTTTTCCCTGATATTTGCCTAGCATCACAGATCAGGAGGACAAAATTTGCTAACCTTAAAGAGCGAGCTGTGAATGTGGGAGTTCAAGCCCTGGTTTTATACCCAGTAAGGATCAGATATATACATATTGGTAAATCGTCATTATTTTTGGACAGCAGAAGCGCAGTGAAACAGATTGCATGAAATTAAATGTGGAAGAGTAAAAAAGTTTCTGATTACAATGTAAATGTCACTTTTTCTCTGTTTTGATTTTTGGCAAATTGTGTTACTCTTTCCACATGCCAAAGGGATAAAGAAGAGATTCATATATTTTAGATAGACTATTGCACTATGAAGTTAAAATGGAAACTTTTCTGTTATAGTCTCACATGAAGTATTGTGATTGACTGTGAAAGTAAAGATAAAAGGACATTTGAAATTTAGCAGAAAACTGTTATCCTTTATTTTATAAAATTTTAGGACAGATCTTAAAGATGATTTTAATTTAGTTGTACCTTAGAGTACTTTTCTTTTTAAGGCAATGCAATAAAAATATATGAGCACTTATTTGATCCCAGGTAAGTTTTTATCAATAGTTTCAATTTTGAAACATTTAAAAGGGCCAAATACATGTATTAATTTTTCTTTCATTCATCATTGAACAAAAACTGAAGAGAACCTATTGACAAAAATGGATTGATTAACTACTATAATGCCAGTCATTCTTTTAGGCCCTAAGGATACATCATTTACTCTCATAGAACTCATAAAGTAGTAGAAAGATTAAGAAAATAAACAAAGTACTAGAAAGTACTAAGATCTATGCAGAGAATTATACTTGGCTGTTATGGAAAGTTATAACAAGGTGGTAAGAAAGGGAGAATGTGAATTGCTACTTTATATTGGGAAATCAGGGAGCCTCTCTGCAAAGGTAACATTTAGGTAGTATCTTTAATATTTAAGAAGAAAAGGTTTCATGAGGTTAATATTTAAACTTTTTCTTTTAATCAATTTTGCTTAAATTATATTTTGAGTCCATATTTAAGACAACCTTTTCCTGTCCAGTGAGGTTTTTTTAAATTGATTCTGACTGCCTCTCATATTTCAAGAATTGTTTTTCATGTGAAATTTAAATAATCCATAAGCATGTTATCTTTAAAAATGCTTTTAAGATGTATATGAACTTGAGACTTCCTTAATAATTGTCTAAGAGACTTCCTAATGATTTGAAATTTTTCTTGCTGCCTTTTTAAGTCTCTTTTATGCTTTCTAATTTAAAATATGATTAGAACAGAATATAAAGAAATTTTAATTTTAATAAGGAAAATATGTTCCTAGAGTTTACAGATGATAAATTACTGGGTATTTAGCTAGGTTGTCAGACACTGAAAGACTTATGAATTTCATGTTTTGAGAGTGAATGGAGTTGAAATCTGTGAGTCCAATTTTCCAAGGGAATAGTCAGGGAGGATTTCAAGTGAACAGTCTGGGAGCAACGTCTAAGAATTAGAAATAAACAGGATTCTGGAGCAGAAGGTCAGGTGGAAGTAGTTGAGAGGGTGAGAACAAGAAGAGAATTCCATACAAGGAATTTAATTTTGATGAAATTGAATTTATCAATTTTTTCCTATTATGAATTGTGTTTTTGGTGTTGTGTCTAATAACTCAGGCTAATTCCAAGTCATGAAGATTTCTCCTATGCTTTCTTCTAAAAGTTTTACAGTTTTATAATGTACATTTAGGTCTATGATCCACTTTGAATTTTATAAGGTGACCCACACCAAACGGTCACCTTATGTAACCCACACACACTTTCATAACCCACTTACACTTATAAAAGGTGTGAGGTTTAGGCGAGGTTCATTTGTTTTGCATGTGGATGACCAATTGTTCCCATGCCAATTATTAAAAAGAATCCTGTCCTCTCTCCATTGTTTCTTTTGTCCCTATGTCAAAAAATCAAATGGCCATGTCTGTGTTGGGTCTATTTCGGGACTCTATTCTGTGTCATTGATCTGAGTGTCTGTCCCTTTGTAAATACTATACTATCTTGATTGTTGTAATTGTACAGTAATTTTTAAGATAATTTCTCAACGTATTTAATATGTTGTTCCAATGTCTTCTGGCTTACATATTGACCTGTTAACCTTATCATTGTTCCCCTGTATGTAATGTGCCATTTTGCTCTAGCTACTCTCAAGACTTTTTTTCTCATCTTTGGCTGTCAGAGTTTGATTGTAATGTGTATAGAAGTGATTTTCTTTGTGTTTTTCCTACTTGAGTACCTTCTTGGATCTATAAATTAATGTTTTCCACCAAATTTGGGATACTTCTGGCCATAATTTTATCAAGTATTTTTTCTGCTGCCTTCATTCCTCTGCAGGGATTCCAATTATATGTATGTTGGACTTCTTTAAATTGTCACACAGATCTCTTTCATTCTTTCTTCTTTTTGTTTCCTCTTTTGTTTTTCATATTTTGTAATTTCTATTGCTCTATCTGTAAGTTCACTGATACTTTCTTCCGTTTTCTCCATGTTGCTCTTGAGCCCACCCAGCAAATTTTGTTTCAGTTTTGTACTTTTCACCTCTAGAATTTACTTTCTTTTTTAGGGTCCACTTTTCTATTATTTCCTCTGTTAATTCATTGATAACATATTTTCCTTTAATTCCTTGAACACATTTTATTTTAGTTCTTTGAATATATTTATAGCAGCTGCCTTGATATTTTGTCTGCTCAATCCAACATCTGGGTCCACTTGGTGACAATTTCTTTTGACAGCTTTTTCTCCAGAGAAGGGGTCACATTTTCCTTCTTCTTTATCTGGTAATTTTAGGATTAAAACAAGACATTACAGATAATATTTTATACTGACTCCAGTTTTTGTCATGTTCTTCTGAGGAAGATTGGGGTATTGTTCTAGTAGGCAGTTTACTTACCTGGCTTCCGACTACATGTTTTGTCTCCTTGGTGGCATGCAGCTTTTCAGATATCTGTTCTTATGGCTACCCTTTGCTGTTTTTTTAGCTTGGCTTTTGTAGATCTTCCCTCTGCCTGCCAAATTTGGCAGTCAGCCAAGGATTTGGGGAGCTATGGAGCTTATTCTTTCTGTATAGTTCTTTTTCCTGGGGATTTTCATGAATTTTTCAGTTGTGCTGACAGGTTTGGGCTCTGTACACGTAAGACTTGAAGCCTGTCCAGCTTCAGCTTTCTGCCACTTAAGCTATACACAGTTGTGGAATGTACTCAGTGTAGGAAACCTTCAAACTCATGACTCTGGTTCTTCATAGCTCAATCTTCCTAGAATCTATTTCTTCCTGAGTTTTTGATGGACCCCTTGGAGTCTCCTCCATGCTTGTGTAGTTTTCCTGTTAGCTAGGAATTTTGGCTATTTATACTCTCAGTTGTTTCCAGTATTTCCCCCTTTAAATTTCTAGCTGCTTTCCCAGCTCTGAATTCTAATTTCTGGCACCTTTATTTTCTATTGTCCCTTCTATTTTCTGCAGCCATACTCATGAAACTTGGGCCAGTAACTGTAAACTTAATTCATACTCTTCTTATTGCAGTTCTTGTAAAAGTAAATGTTCTTCCAGCTTCTGTCTACCATCTGGACACTTTCCAGTGTCTTTAAATGGTATTTTTAATTTTTTATTTAATATTTCATGTTTGTTATCTGTGGGGTTCACATGATCACTCACTTTTCCCCCATTACTAGAAGTTTGTAGGGCCTTGAATAACCACAGACTTGCAATTCTTACCCTTCTTCTTGCAGTTCTTTTAAGATTAAATTCTCCAACATGTGTCTGCTTTTTAGATGCTTTCCAGTGTCTTTACATAGTTACGTTTTTAAAATTTTACCCCATAGTGTATAGTTTACACAATCACTTCTCCAATACTAGAAGTTGTAAGGCCTTGAATAGCTGTAAATAGCTAATTAAAAAAAAAGATAATTGAATGCGCTGTGAAGGACAATTGCAGTATATATGAAAACTGATACTCATAGCAAGTTCTTCCAAACGTTATTTATCTTGTGTTTGAACGTTCTATAGCTCTGTTTTAGGCCAGTTAATGTCAACATCAAGTACTTGCTATTATTTGCTTAACATTTGGTTGAAGCTTTTCATTTTAATACTTAGTTGGTTATTTGGTATTGTCAAAGTTGGTATCTAATAATTCTCCAAAAATTTAACAACTTCAGCTCTTATATTTAGCCCTGTAAGGGATGTAGGTATAGAACCAAATAGTGCCAGCTGGACCATGCCCTAAGCTTCAGGGGGCTTCATTATTGTTTATTATTTAGTGGCAAATGTATGTGTGGGAATGAGATCAGGCCTCATCAGAAATGCAGACTTTGGACTGTATCTTTTATTGATATAAAAGAGACATTTTAAGAGACATTTTCCAACAATTATGATGGTTGTTATTTACTCATAGATTCTCATTGGTGGGAAGTTGGTTTCATGAATAAGGATATGTTAATTGTCCAACCCAGACTTCTGGTTGATATGGCAATTCTCCTTTCCCAAGAGCTGAGTGAGGTATTGTCATTGCATGATCATAAGTATTTTTACTGCATATAAAAAAGATCATTTATGGCTTTAGAACAACTTCAATAAGAAAAATAATATTTTATTGTACAGGTGAAGTTACTAGCAAAGAAAATTATCTACTCGTATTTAAACCTGCTAGTGAATTCAAAGAATGACCTGGCTGTGGCTCACATTCTCAATATTCCTGATAGAGGACTTGGAAGAGAAGCCTTCACTGATTTGAAACATGCTGCTCGAGAGAAACAGATGTCTATCTTTTTGGTATGGACATGCTACATTTTCAAGATTTCTTAAAGACTCTTTGAACAGTGTATCCATGTACCTTAATATAGAATGCTTGTAACTATGACAAAACAACTTTTAAATTGTTATTATATATTCTACATCTGTTTTTGAAAATCCATGGTATTTTTATTTCTTACTATGTCCTTCATTTGACAAGGGACAATTTCTCTAAAGAAGTTTCCCTACATGTATTCTGTTGAGTGCTAGCCTTGTTACATTCTCCTTGAATAAATATTTCCAAAGGTAAAAAGTCCCTATTAAATTCTCCTTGAATAAATGTTTCCAAGGGCAAAAATCTTGAAAATAGTATATTCCCTCATTGGAAACACATAATGCATGTTTGTATATCAAAAACTCCGAGAAGTCCTGCTGTAAAGAAATCTGCTTAAGTTAACCTTGTTATTTAATCTGTTGTTTCCTAAGTTATTTAACCATGGAACTTTCTCCTAAATTATTGAAATTTCATAGAATTTGTGTTTCTTAGGATACACTTTGGAAAAATACAGCTTTGGAATATTTCATCCTTGATGGAGGTGCTTTTACGTCTAGCCATCATATATGTATTTTTATCATTGTAAGGGCAAGGCCGTTTGAACTACATGTGATGTGAAAACTAGATGAGATTTATTGACTACCTAGTTTAATCTGTATTTTACAAATAAAGAAGCTAAGGCTTGGAAGAGTTGAATTAATTGCCCAACCATGAATAAATCAACACAATTGCCCCTTTGTCTGAAATAACAATTTCAGTAGCCAATCTATATAAGAATATATTCATAAACTAATTCTTCATAGTCAATGATATACTCTTATGCCCTTAATTTGCCCCCTTACTTGGCTCCTTAATCTCCATCCACCTGCATTGCAATCACCCTTGCTGGCATGAATCCTGCCTGGCACCTGTTTCTTTGATTATTTGCTTCTGAATCAAAGTGTGGCATGAGTCATAAAAAATGCTTCACTTTACCTGTATACCCAGAAATATAGAAATGTACCTAGCTTCATAAAGTCAATTGTAGTTTTAACTTACTAAATCATCAAACATAACTAAATCATTTGTTTTAATTCATAGGTGGCTACATCATTTATTAGAACAATAGAGCTTGGAGGGAAAGGATATGCACCATCACCATCTGATCCTTTAAGGACACATGTAAAAGGATTGTCTAATTTTATTAATTTCATTGACAAATTAGATGAGATTCTTGGAGAAATACCAAATCCAAGGTAATGACTTTTCATAAATTACAAATGTGTGTTATTAATCTGTCTTTAAAACTTGACGGAATCAAAGATAGATTTGAATATAAGAGCTATTGAAATGACGAAGCATGAGACCAAGAAGTAGGGAGAAGAAACAAAATATCTAGATGAATAAATTATAATCACATGAGCTTTCCCCCTAAATTCTGCCTATTTGTGATTCCAAAATTTTCGCCAAAGTCAAATGACACGTTCAAATTAAATTTGACTAGAGAAGGGGGTTTACCATTTATCTTTTTTTTTGGAAGAAATAGATTTTTGAGGACTGAAAATGAGCGAATAGATAATTTCTTTAAACTTTTTATTTAGCAATAAAGGAAACCCATACCAAGAATGAGTAAGGAAATTGACAAACATATGATGAATTCTATCTTCTATTTTCTACTAGTTTTTTTTTTTCATTTTCTTATGTGTAAATCTTTGATTCATTTGGAATTTATTTTTATATGATATTGGAAGAGATTTTTTTTGACTTACTGACTCCCATTTATGATATGGGTATAATGGATGGTGAGTAATTTTTAGATTAATTTGGGGAGGCAGAAGTAGATTGTATATGCTAGCAATCATGGTAGATCACTGTCAATTTGGTTGGTATGCCATAGCATAGTACTAATAAAATAGCTGGTATTTACTGAACACTTATGTATCAGACATTGTACTAAGCTCTTTTTGGGGATTATCATTTGATCGTTATAACAACCTTACATTATAGGTACTATATAAATACCTAATTTAGAGAGGAAGAAACTGAAGCACTGGGACTAAATAATTTAGTCACATTGTTATTAAGTAGCAGAGCTGGGATCTGAGCTCAAGTCAGTTCTGACCCTGGAACCCATTCTTTTAATCACTGTGTCTTATTCCATGAAACTTCTTTCCATTTTAAGATTCCAAGAAGAATTTTTTTCAGGATTTTATTCTGAATTGCATCCTTCTATCCTCTTATATGGATATCCATTATGAGGAAGTAAATTTGGGAGAGAGTTTTGAATATGACTTATAGTCAATATTAGTGACATCTTCTGAACTTTCAGATAATATATTCCTTGGCCATTTCTTCTGATAGCAGAGATAGCAGCTAATTAATTTTTAAAAAATATTTTATTTTTAGCAAAGCAATATAGGTACATTTTGTTGAAGTCAAATGGTACTACAGCTGTATACTAAAAAAGTCCTCCTCAGAGGAATTGACTTTAAATATTTGTGTTTATTTTTAGATTTTCCTCATTTAAATGAAATTTTTATGCTGCTATTTTTGATTTTTCAATTTCAGACATTACCTATTAACTTTCTACCACTGAAGATGAGAATTTGCTACCCACTCACCAACCTCCCAACACGCCTTTTTCGCTCTCCCTGCTCCGGCCACACACACAGATATATGTACACAGTTCTCTTCTTTCATCCTTCTAATATAGTTATACCACAATTTCAGATTAGATCATATTTTAGAGTTTACATTATTATGACTCTTTAAATATTGTCTACAGCTAAGCTATATGATATCCTGTGATTACTTCCTTTCTTGTACAATTTTTTTTTCCTAGAGTTAATAATTATTTACTTTTTCTTTTGCTTTGCTTCCTCTATATTTATCATCAATTCTTTATCAAGCTTGCCAATGAAACTATACAATTTCTTCTTATTATTTGGCCATCTATCAGTTCTGGGTTTTGCCCTTGAAAACATTCCTTCTGGAGAGTCCTCTATCTTCTTTCAATCTGTACGTTTGCTTGCTAGGTCTGTTTCATAGTGGTAACCCTAAAACTTCATCATCACTTGGTGAATTCTCTTTGCTTCTGCCTTGTTTCCTGGATCTCATGACTATTGTTAATTGGTAAATTCCTTATTTTGCTCAAATAGCTGTCTGAGAAAAAGTAAATGGGAGACAAATATCTTTATTCTCACATTTGATTGTGATCTTATGTCATGTTTCATTTATCTCTCTAAGATTCTTATATTTAATTTTTAAGATTATTTTTACCTGCTTCCTGGATGGTCTTTATTTAAGCTGAATGTTTTTCTTTTTGTTTGTTTTGCCCTCTCTCATGTTAGAGGTGTTCCTAAAATGTGTGGTGATTCTGTTCTGTCCTTTCGTATTTAAGAATGAGGCCTTATAAAGCTGATTAGCAGCTCTGTGCAGTGGACTTCATTATAGCATGGTGGCCAGTTGGCTCTTTTGTTGGGGGTTCTCCATATGTCAGTAGCTATAGGTCTTTTCTTTGAGACTTAACCCAAAAATTTCTGCAGAGGTATCCCTTACTCTCTGAACGCTGTAAGTCTGGCTAGCAATATTCTGGCATTTGAGATAAGGTAGGTTGATGCTGAGTCTCCCAGTTCAGTATGTAGACTTTTACTCAATCCCACTATTTTCAGTGCCTGGTACCTCTAGGTCTGGAGTCTCTCTGGCTCAGTTTCTCCAGAATGTTCCTGCTTTCCGTGCTGAGGAGAGAAAGGCGTGCTAGCCTGACTGCTCAGAATAGGAGAGGAGACTTAGGGATCTTAGTGTTCCTTATGTAGACTCCCACCTGGCTCTCTTGGTTGCACCCTCACCTTATCATAGCCTTCAGTATTGCTTTCAATTTCTGAGGTTGCTTCTTATTGTCTCTTTTAGCAGTTTTTTAGGTTTTAGCTTTGTCTGTTCTGGATAGTCAGTTACTACTTGTCCATCTGCTTTTCATTTTTCCATACTTTCATGATATGTTTCTGCTATCATTGGCTACTGTCTCCTCTTCCATTCTTTTTTTCTTTACGGATTTAAAACACTTGCCTTTTTGTCATTTTAGTGGGGTTTTAGGAGGGAGCAGATATAAATGCATATATTCAATCCAATGTAATTTGTTATAATTATGTTCCCTTTGGAGGAATTTCTGGTTGGGGTAAGTTATCAACAGATTAGAAGTACATTTGTACAATAGGGTAGAAGTACATTTTAGAGGCATCTAGGGTGAAAGAATACACTTAAATTCTTCAGCTTAGCACCAGTTATTTTGAATATCCTATCTGGTCATAATGAGCAATTTTTCTGTGTTCTAGGGAAGACACTGAAGAAGTGGATGTCTAAATGGTGGGTGTATTCAAGTGGGTGTCTAAATAGTCCACCTGAGCCATCTTCATTTGTTTATGGTGATTTTTGCATATATTAAGTATATATTCATTTCATAATTTTAAAAAGTTAAGTTATTAAAAACTAAAAACGTATATCCTACTTATACGATAATAAAAGAATGAACAGAGGGAAGGACAATTGACCTAGTTTGTGGGAGCCAGGGATAAGTGTGTCAGGAATGCTTACCTGGATGCTTGTTACGGTTGAACTTAATCATGAAGGATGAACTTGAAGGAGTTAGCCAGACATGGAGAATGGGGGTGAAATGAGGCCCAGACGGGAGGAAGAGAGGATATTTCCTACATTGGTTATAATATGGGTAACCTATTGGGACATTGTTTCCTTGGTTATTCATTTTGTCTTATAATTTCAGCTTCTCTTAGTACTTTAGCCACAGTCTATAAAGATTATAAGAAAAAAGAACAAACTATCTTCTCTGTTTTTGTCAGTTCCTTGTCTTTCTTTTTACAGCTCAAATTCTTGAAAAAAAAGTGGAGTAAAAAACTCCACTTTCCAATTTATAATTATTTAAATATATGTTTCTCATTAGGTTATAAGCTCTATGAGGGCTTTCTTGGTTTTCTTTACTAATATTCCCTAGTCCTAGCACAGTTTCTGGCACAGAGTAGAATATTTAATTTACTTGTCTGTACTTCACTGACTCACAACCATTCACTTTTCCACTCTACTGAAGCTGTGCTGCCGAAGATCATTTATGATCTTCTAGTTGGCATGGTCTTTGGTCTCTTTTGAATCCTCAAATTTGAGCATTTTCTTACTTAGAACTCTTTTTTTTTTTTTTTTGTGGGGAAGACCAGCCCTGAGCTAACATCTGTTGCCAATCCTCCCCTTTTTGCTGAGGAAGATTGGCCCTGGGCTAACATCCGTGCCCATCTTCCTCCACTTTATATGGGATGCCACCACGGCATGGCTAACAGGCGGTGCATCTACGGGCACCCGGGATCCGAACTCGCGAACCCTGGGCTGCCAAGCGCGGACTAAACCGCTGCGCCACCGGGCGGCCCCTTACTTAGAACTGTTTATCCCATAACTTCTGAGATTTCATTCTCTTATTTTCCACCTACCTCTCTGAATGCATATATGCAAATTCTAAATTTATATTCCACTGAAATTCAAACCTCTTTTCCTAAGTTTCAAACATATGTCTTTAACTACCTATAGGTTGTTACCTCAAAGGCAACTCAAACTTAACATGTCCCAACTAAATCTTCATCTTTCACTGCAAACCTGCTTCTCCTCCTAAAGTGCCCAGCTTGATAAAGCCTCTCTCCCTCCAGCCACCCAAGGAGAAATCTGGAATATATCTTAAACTCATTTTTCTCCATTGTCTATCCATTCAGTCACCAAGATCAATCAGTTCTTCTTACTTAACATTTTTGGTACTCTTTCTTCTCATCTCTGTTCCTACAGCTACTATCTTATTTCCATTCTTTATGGAAAGTCTGTTTTCAGACTTTCATCCTTTCTTGCCTGGACTTTCTCGCTTATCTCTGAGTTGTCCAGTCTTGAGTTGCCCCATCTTGTTGTCCTCACTGCTGCCAGTAGTCCTTCTAAAACAGCAAATGTTACTCCCATGATTAAAACCCTTCAGTGATTCCATATTAGGTACAGGATAAAACTCCAGAAACCTCATATGATATACAAATTCTAAATGCTCTAACTCCTGCCTGTATTTCACTCTGGTCTCTGTCTCTCAACCTTAAAACTTAGAGATAAAAATGTATTTAACTCTTGTGACTCAGTATACGTTTGTACTGCTTGTTTTTTAATATGGTGGTGGTGGTAGGGAATTACAGTAATCTTTGAGTCCAAGGAAGGATGGGGAATAGATAGACGAGGAAGAAATCGAAGAAGAATCGATTTGCACACTTAACCTCCCCACTGCCAGCTTTTCATCAGGCCATCGTAGCCATAGTTTGGCTGCATTTCTACACTTTGCCAGTAGATGCCACCATAAAATGCATACTGTACTTTCACCTGAAAAATGTCTTAAATTAGGGGTTTCAACTTACATAATTAGTTAGTTCCTTGTTGTTCAAATGTTTAAATTTCTGTATTTCAAGTGTATTACACAACAACTTTTTAATGCATACCTATATTATATTTATTGGACTAAATAATATGCTTTCATAGAATGTTAAATCTGGTTGAAATTATTCAGTGCAAAATCCTAATGTTACATTTTTCTTATTTAAAAATATTTTAGAAGTATTTTTGATACATTTTATATGGCACTTTTAATCACATTTAATTTTTAAAGATACAATTTATTTTAGCAGCTAGTTATTAAATTCTTGAAGATGATAGGGAAAAGCCAATCACTCTGTGTGGTGGAGTAAAGATAGTCAGTTAATTACATTAAAGTATTACCAATCATTTGTCTGTATTATTGCTTGTTGTTCTCTTTCAGTCACTATGTTTTGATAGAAGCATGGGGATTTAATTGCATTTTTCCTCATAACTTCATTTTTCTCTTTCTGCCCCAGGGCTCTAATGTGATGCGTTTAGTAGGCAGGAGTGCAGTTTACCTCTTTCTCACCTAAATTCTTCTATTAATGTTTGTCCAGAGTAGTCATAGTGTGTCTTGTGGGATGCCTTCCTGAATACCTCCTTCTTCCCTTATCTCCCCCCTCAGACTCCTTTTGTACCTTCAGTATCTCACTGTATCATATGATCAGTTGTGACCTCTTAAAGAGAAATATTTTGTTCATTTTGTATCCCCTGTGCCTAGCACAAATGTCCTGGTATCATTTGAGTTAAAACTTCAGGAGTTTCTAGCTCAAGAAGCGAGAGTTTGAATTATGCCACCATGTTGCCGAGCAGATATTTGAAGAACTGGTGGTGGGCTCTAGTAGTGAGTGCACAGCAATAAGTCGACTAGTCATAGCACTGGTGTTTGGGGTGTTTTGCCAAGGGTCAGAATGTTAAGCTTGGCAAGTGTCTGAGATACAAATCTTATAAATTTCTTCCTAAATACAGTTCAATCAAGGAATTATATCATCTTTAAAATTTAGTATATCTCTTCTTGTAGAAGGAATGAGAAAAGGGGACAAAGGTGACTTTTACCTAATATCATTGAAAGCATTTTTTTTTGTCCTTTTGATTTACACTACAACATTCTTTCATATTTTATTATCCTTTTGAATCTTTTCCAAAACTCTTCCATTAGAGATTACTTCCCAGAAGAAGCACATAGTAATAATTGTGTTTTCATTTTGGCTACATTTCATCCAATTACTTTCTGTGCTTTTAATTGAAAATTGAGAAAAAACTGGTTGAAAAAGAAGGTGGCTGTATACATAAAAGAATTCTTAGAGTCTCCACAGACTTCTGATTACAGATGTATGGAAGACCAGGTCCCTTGATTGACCCTTCCATTGAAAATAATTAATAATGCTGGAGAACATGTTTTTAAAATGCTTCTTAAATTGATGAGCAGGCAAATATAATGAAAATACAGGCCAAAAACTTGGGGAAGGAAGAAAGCCAGAGAAGGAAGTCAAGAAGGGAAGCCAGCTTTCATTTTGAGAGTATTTGCTGAATTTGGTGATTTGGAGGGTCTGTTCTTATAGCCACTGAAGTCTGAGGTGGGAGGGGACTGACCAAGGTGAGGAGTCTCTTAGGTCAGACCCACCCTATAGGGCTCCCTCACAGTGTAAAATGAACTAAGAGTAAGGGCTTTAACCTGATAAAGGGTTTCTATGAAAACCTACTTAATGGTAAAATGTTTTAGCATTCTATTTAAGATTTAGAACAAGACAAGAGTTCTTGCTCTCATCATTTCTTTTCAGCATAGTATTGGATGTCCAATGCAGTGTAGTAAGGCAAGAAAAACAAATAGGAGGTATAACAATTGAAAAGGAAGAAATAAAACTATTTGATGATGGTATGATTGTATATGTAGAAAACTCCAAGAATCTAAAGGCAAGTTATTAAAATGAATAGTAAAGTTTAACAGTGTTGCTGGACACAAAGTCAATAAACAAAAAGCAATTGTATTTCTATGCCATCACCAAATAAAAAATGTTAAAAAAAGCTTCAAAAATATGAAACACATGGAATAGATCTATTAAAAGCCATACTAGCTCCTTCCCCCTTGGAAGGTTCAAATTCAATGTGAAAGTCTCTGGTTGCCCTCTCCCACTCAGGGTTTTATGTCCTAATCACAGGCTACTAGAGATTTTTGTCCTCAGGAAAACCCCATTCATCATGCTTGCTTACCTCTTACAGCCTCCAGCTTTCCATTCCAGCTTTTGTTTATTCCTTTTTTGGGGAGAGATTGGGTGGTACTTGGAGATTTCCCCCTATTCCTGCCAAGCTCAGTGAGATGTTCCCCCAGAGTATCTAGTCTGCCATAGTGTAAGTGGAAACCCCCTAAGTGCTTTTGTATTGCAAATAATAATAATATGAATAATAGTAAAATAGATATTAAAAATTTCAGATCGTTGCGTGTGATAGTGGTCATTTATTCAGCAGACATATCAATCATTTCTTCTGTATGCTGTATGTAAACTGGTAGTATGAAGATTAGTAAAATATGGTTCCTTTTTCAAGGAGCTAATTTTTTCATGAAATGCTTCCCAAACTTGTCTAGTCGTAAGAATCACCTATGGTACTTTTAAGACAATGCAACTATTCAGTGCCCTTCTCTGCAGGTTGTGATTCAGTGGCGTGGGATCTGGAGTTGATATTTTAAACGAATGCTGAATGTGATTCTAATGGTGAGACAAATTTGAGAGACACTGGTCTAATGCACTGTCATACATTAAGTCTCTCTGCCATTTTCTTCTAACTTCCCTTCTCTATTTGGACCAGCTATTTAAATGTGAACAATCATTTTTCCAGTGTTTGCTCGGGAACCTGGCTTCTTCCCTAAAACATAAAACCTGGCAATAAGGCTGTGAGTATGTAAACTTCAGTTCATAATTTCCTTTATGCCACTATAAAAGTCACGGAGAGGTTAAGTAGAATACCCAAGGTAGAGGGTGGGGGAGCTGTGATTTGTGCTCAAGCAGTCTGACTCTGTAGCCAGACCACACCACCTTCTCATTCGGGACTGTGCAGCCTTTCCAAGGATACCTCAAGGGATGGAGAGCTCCTGACTCTTCTGTTGTTGGACACTTCTGATTTCTTCCTTGTAATGCACCAAAATCCTTCCTCCTATGTATTTCTCACATTTTTTTAGGTCAGCCTTCTAGAGCAGGAACTGCAACCCAAATTCATTCAGGTTCAGGCTTAGTATAAAGAAACAATTGATTTCAGGTTTTTTAAAATCCTTGTTTGTTGGCCATAGTTGGTCCAGTCTCTGGTTTACTTTATATCAGTATTGACTGGCTTAATTTCCTCTTCTGTATAATAACCCTTCTCACATTAGAATGCAATATCATGTTTCAGGCCAATCTCCTTACTCATTAACTCCTACCTAGCCCAGAGCACTGTGTGTCTTAGACAGGCTATTTGACCTTTGTGAGACTCAATTTTCTCATCTGTGATTTAAGGGTAATAATACTTATTGAATTGGTTTTAAGATTAAAGTAATGTAGGATTCTAGGTATTCAATAACAGGTAGTTGTTTTTGTTATCTTAGTTGTATCTAAAGGTACAGATTTTAAGTACATTGTGTGTATATAACTGCATCTGAATCTTTTATCATATATCATATATAACTAAATTATTTCCCTTCAGCTTTCAAATCAAGGAAAAAGGAACTTGTTGAAATGATTTGCTTTTAGAAAAACTTTTAAATTTTGTCTAATGGTTCTCATCCTTTTCTTAAATGTGTCACTGCTTGATGTGTAAGATCAAAGCCATATTCTTTGAAAAGTGTTGATTAACTCTGAGAATTGTATTTTCAAGTTTATAAGCATATTGTCATTTCTAATACGATCATAAAGGCAATCTTGTTTCTATTTTCAGCATTGCAGGGGGTCGTATTCTCTCACTGATAAAGATGCAGCTGATTAAAGGCCAGAACAGCAGGGATCCTTTTTATAAAGCAGTAGAGGAGGTTGCTCAGGATTTGGATTTGAGGATTAAAAATATTATCAATTCTCAACAAGGAGATGTAGCTTATAGTACCACTGACATCAGTCCTGCACGGGTAATGAGCTTTTTTATTTTCCTTCTATACAAAATATTATCTCTTCTACTTGTTGTAGAAATGGTTTACTATTGCCTCTTAAGTCAGAAGAATGTGTTTCCTGTGTTATAAGATATTGTTGAAAATTTGTTTCTCAGTAGGATTATGGAGGATTATGTTTGACCTGGGTAAATCATAGCATCTTTGGGCCAAATTGTCTGTATTTGTTAAAGTAGGGCATTGGATAAACTTCAGCACCCTTGCAGCACTAGAAATTTATAGTTCTTGATGGATATTAAGGTGTTTTGTCACATTTTTCAATAATTATTCTTATAAAACAATTATTTTCTCATTTACTCAGATACAAAATAAGAGCCTGGTTTCTCTGGTTCTGACCCCAGTACTAAGCACTCTATAGAACAGCAACAGAAATGGTTTCTATTCAGCAGTTTATTTTTCTTTTATAGAATGTTTCCATCTCCATGATCTCTTATTTTCTACCTCCATTGCCAGCCTACTGCAAACATCAGGGATTTCTCCTATATTTAGAAATCTTGTAACTATATATTCCCAGAACTTTTATATCTTGGTTTTTTTTTACATAGATAATCAACATTATACAGTATTGTAACTATAGTATTGTAGGAGAAATTGACTGCCATGTTTTTAGCTCTAGATCAGAATTTTGGAGTATGTATTATAATCTATTTGTTGCAGTTTAATTATTCAAGTAACAAAAGCCCCTTTCCATAGGTGTGATTGTGATAGCCAGCATATGAAGAAAGACTTTTGCTTACTTTCTATTATTCATTTTTAAATTTATAGCCCTTGGGGACTACTTTAGCTATTTTTCTATAACAATGCATGTTTTTAGATTAATTGGAAGGTGGGATATGGGCGGATTCTGGGTTGTTGCCCCATGTATTTCATGTGTGTTAACACTCCCTGTGACTAGCTTGGCTCAAATGACAACCAGGTTATTACTATAAGTATAAATCAGGAACTGTCACAACTCAGATAATTAAGAGCACCAATCTCTCCCACAGGAAATAAAGATACAAACAGTCCGTTCTTAATCTTATGTTTTCAAACAAATCAGAAATCTTTGAAAAGTAAGATCCAGTAATTCTCAATGAAGTTAGTAATAAACAACATGGACTTCTCTGGTACTAATGAACAATATATGTTAAGCACCAGATTGTGATAGGCAATTTGTTAAAATTCCAGTGTAGCTGTACATTATAGTTCACCTGGTAGCCTGAGTCAACCAACTAGAGAAAGAAGGCCAAGACCATGTTGATGAAAGCAATGCAACAGCACAGCTACAGGGTAGGTCCCAGAAAGGACAACTTTGACGTCTAAGTACAATGTCCAACAATCCTGTGGGTTGGGTTCTTTGATTACTCCTGTTTTACCAGTGACTTAACTGAAGCATAGCGAAGTTAAGCAACTCTCCCAGAGTTATACAGCACACACAACTGTAAGTTTGTATCAAACCCAGCCAGAAATGCCTTCAGAGTTTGTGCTTACATGTGTGTGTGTATATACATATATATACACACATATATATATACACACACACATATATATAATATCTATAGATATATCTATATAGATTATATATAGATATAGATGTGTATGTATCTATATCTATATAGATTATATATTTATTATATAATCATATATTTTCCCTTATTCTTCTATCTAGTCACTGAGTTCTTCCAGTTCTCCCTTTTTAATCTGCTTTTTCTTTATCCCCACTGCTAATATCTTAGTTCACTGCTACTACCTTCTTCATTTCTAAGCTGAACTATGATAGTCTCTTAATTTGTGGTCCTGTGTCCAGATTTAGTAACATTTTTACCCTGGAATACATTTTACACATTGCCATCATTTTTCTAAAATCTAAATAGGATTGTTTTATTTCCTTGCTTAATAAAGCAAGAGATTTTAACTCTGTAGCAGACTGACTTATAACTTCTTTGCCTGATACACAAAGCTTTCCCAGCCTCCTCTCATATCACTCTCTCTGCTACTCTGTTCTTCAGCCATATCATGCTCTCTGGTCCCTGAAAGTGCCATACTCTTCTACCCCTGTGTGTCTCCTCCTCCATGAAGCCATCCTTGATTCCAGGGTAAACTGATCACTACCTTTTGTGTGCTCTCATGGCACCATGTATATGTTCTGTTAGAAATAGCACTTAGCGCTCTGTAATGCAACTAGTGGTTACTTTATTTCATCAAGGAGACTATGGGTTCTTTGCGGCATTGGTTTTTACCATTGTAGCTTTAGCTTCAAACACAGCGCTTGGACTTAGATGTGCTTATCAGTGATTACTGAATAAATGAATGTCAACTAGTTTTTCATTTTTGCATTTGAGTAGATCTTTACAGCCATCTGTGGAGTTGGTATTTAGATCACCAAAACCCTGTCTCTCTGGTATAAGAGAGAAAAAATACACAGGGAGGTTAAGTCATGACACTGAGGTCACATAGCTAGATAGTAGCTAAATTTTCTAACTTAAAGCCTAATGTTATTTTGACCAGAACCTAATGTCTTCCTTTGATGATACTATTTTCTGTATTCTTTTGTTCTTCTGGAAGTTAATAATACTGATTTTAGTATGGCTGGAGGGAGAAATATTTACATGCTTTAAAGCCACTTCTTATGGCTGATTTTTTTGTTACTTAAACAACAGAGGAGGAAGGAGAACAGACCCAACATAAAATGGAAAAGAGCAGCTGACTGACCCAGCTGGGGTGATTATTACATTTACTTAAAATTGTTTTTTGTTCTAGCCAAAATCTTATGCCATAAACCATGGCACTGCATACTGTGGCAGAGATACTGTGAAAACTTTGCTAGTTCTTTTGGATGAAGAAGCAGCTAGTGCTCCTACCAAAAACAAAGCAGAGCTTTTATATGATGATGAAAACACAATTCATCATAATGGAACTTCCATCCTTACACTTTTTAGGTAAGTAATGTGGGAGTTATATGTATGTGAATGTTAACTCTAGTCAATAAAGAGTATTTTTGAAACAACACCTCAATGATTATAAAAGAAATACATGCTATAGTAGGAAACGTGGAGACTACTGAAAAGTATGAAGAGAGAAAACAAAAGTTAGGTAAAGGGAGATGGAACATTTGAATGTGAGGAAGTTAATATATATAAAGGTAGTATTTTGTGAGAGTATAACAGGTGCTTTTTGGTTTTTTGTTGTTGTTTTTTGCTTTGGAAATATTTGTTTTGCTATATATGTCAAGAACTTTACTAAATGCTTTCACTTATATTATCTCAGCCCTCATAACAACCTCTTCTGATAGTATCCCATTTTATAAGTGAAGAATTAGAGACTCAAGAGTGATATTAAGTAATTTGCTTAAGAGAGCTACGTTAGCAAGTAGCAAAGATGTCTTTCTCCAAAGCCTGAGGTCTTGGCTCCAGTGACTGTGCTATTCTGCCTAAGAATAGGGGAGAGCATATACACCAAACTTACAGTGGAACTGACATTTACTAGTTGTTCCTCACATTATGAAGAAAAATATTTACTAAATTAGTGTTGGTATTCTGTGCAAGACATTGATACTCTCCAGTTTTAACAATAATTAGGTCAAACATTGAGTAGGTTGGTGATATTTTTAGTTAATGAACACTCATTTATAGAAACATTTAAAAATTTAGGACAACCATTTTAAATTGTATTTAGTACATTGTGGAGAATTTTTACAAAATCACTCTACAGTTTGATCTTTTCTATTTTCTTCTTGAGCTACTTTTTAGAAAGCTGATTTTAGTCTAAAATTGTTCATATCCATCCAGGATTGCTTCATGCATGCTCTCTCCTGTGGCTCACTATCTTTTCTGTCTTCTTAAAAGAGAAACTTGACAATGGTCTATATTCAGTGTTGTCCTCTAATTCCTTTAACTCTCGTCTTCTTCCCAGCTTTCCATGATTATGCTTTTACATCTGGGCATGATATAATTCTTCCACATTACCTCAAAAATGCCTGAATATTTTCCTAACAATGAAAATTTATTTTATCTTTGATTTGCTTATACCTTGTGTTGAAATCTCAGAAAAGAATAAAGAAAATGAACTTTTGTTTTTTTCTCCTTTTTCCTTACTCTGTTTAACAAAAGTTTGCTTTAAGTAGAAGTATAAATGATTTAAATTTTTTTCTCAGATTGAATTCTACCATTTTCTTAGAGAAGGCTATTTTGTGTTATAGAATCTTTTTAAACAAAATTAATCCCCACATCCATTTTAAAGAGGTATTTTTCTGTATTCAGTCACATGGCCAAAACATTTCAGTTGTTTACAGTTATCTTAACATTTCCAGTTGTCATTGTGCAGACAAGTGCCAGTCCAAGGTAAAGTAAATTTTTAATGCTTTGCATTGAAATGATAAAATTAAGGGCAATGTGATGTATGAATATAAGTCAATGTAAGGTTATAAACTAGTCTTTCTTAGAATAGACTGTCCTTTATTCTTATATAATGGTCTTTTGGGTCAAAGGAGTTATGACCCTGGCTCTATTAAGCCAAAAAAGAATTTATTGAGAAATCCAGGTTTGTCTGGCTCCAAAGCTCCAGTGTCTCCTTCTCTATTGTGCCTTCTCTGACCCTTCTATTTCTAAACTATGTTTTTCTCCTTTGAATTCCCCTGCTATGGCTCTTGTCCTTTTTTATTCTGAATTTTAGTTATGTGAATGTCTTATTTTCCTTACTTAGACTTCAGGATGCCTGAATTCAGGGCCAATGAATGAATCAACTTTCTATCCTTCACAATATCTTATACAATGCCTTGCATATAGTAGAAACTGAAATATTTAGTGACTGAATTAGTTAATTAAGCAAATTACTGATATTTGAAACTCTCAGACTAGGAATAGTAACACTTTTATATAGTATTATAAACAACTAGATTCAGTTGTCTTTTATCGCATAACTGCTTTCGGGTAGGGGAGGGGTGAAAATTAGTTAAAAAGCTACTTTGGTTTATAAATTTTTGCTTTTTTTGGACATAGATCTCCCACACAAGTGAATAATTCATCGATGAAACCCCTAAGAGAACGCATCCATGAGTCGATGCAAGAGAAAAAAATTAAGGTACAATTTAATGTACTGTCATGAAAATGATGAAAATTGTTTTATTTTTAGAAGAAATAAATATATAAAACTGAGCTGGATATATTGTAAATATACCTTGTATATGGAACAATAGGAATTAAATGGAAAATGAGTTATGACAGTTGACATGCAGAAATTTACCTGTTTTACAATCTTGGCTAATCTGTCTCTGGCTCATTCAATCCATTGGCTCTAAAAGAAGGAAAGGAATAAGTACTTGCTATGGTAAGTGTTCAATAAATATCTGTTCGGTGAAGGAAGGGGAGAATAAAGAAGACATGGTTTTCTCATTTACATTTCTAATATCTTAAACTGAATCTTGAGAGACTATATAATTTCAATTTTGTTTCCTTCTGAAGATATAATGGTAGAATATAATTAATTGTAGATTAAGACAAGGAGAGCATTTCACATTGTTCCTTGTCTTGAGCTGTTCTTTAAATGTTCATTTGTTTGAACTAAGTTTTCCTGTCCTCATTTGAAACATTTGTGCCTAGAAGTAGTCAATAACATGTTTTTCAAGTGTTTAAAATTTTCTTGGTCTTATTTTTCAAAAAGAAATGGTCTTAACTCATTCATTTATTCAACATATATTTATTGAGTATCTACTATGTACCAGACACTCTTCTATGGTTGGGAATTTGTTGAACAAAATTTTCATGTAAAATTTACAATTATCCTTAAATTGTCAAATAATTGTTTATCTTGGTAGAGCTTTGAGAACTCTAATTTGTATGCGCTTTATATTCCCATTTGGAAAGTTAGTCTCAGTTAGCAAAGCTTTTAGTTAACATCTATTTCATCTATATATCCCAAATACATTTAGTTTATTTATATTAATGTCTTGTCTTTTTATTGGTTATTAGGAATTGTTAGTAATTAATACCTGTGGAATACATCATTGAGTTTAACACAATTTGTCTGTGAATAAAATTTGTCAACTCTTTGTTATATTAGCATAATTACTTGTAGTCAAGGCATAAGATTTTTTTTTTAAAAATCTGTCCTTTGGACTTGATTAGAAACAGAAACGTAACATACATTCTTTAATTTTTTCCCTGCTATGGAGCCTGACAAACTTTAATATTTTTATTTAAAGACCATTGGGCTATTTTCTTAGAACTAAGTAAATCAAAATGAAAAAAATCTATCTGAAAAGTGAAAAGGTTTTTTTTTAGAAATTGTTGAGAGTCAACTAATTACTATAAAATGTATAGACAAATTTAGAAAGTTTTGGGAGGTAGAAGAGAGATTGTCTAATCCAGTCTCATTTACACATGAGGAAACCATAATCCTGAGAAAGCATCTTACCTAAGATCTCGTAACTACCATGAAATATTTTATGCCAGTGTGCAAAGCTATGGTTAAATACCAATGAGATTATAATTACATTGCTTCCGTTACTTAAGAGTGGAGCTGGCTTAGTCTACATAGCTCTGAAACTAAATGGCAATAGAGAGAGGAAGGAATTGGTGTTTATGATTATATTTTATACTACAGCACTCTTTGTAAAAGCAGAATGTGAAAATAATTGGTTTAGCCAGGTATACAGCTGAACCATAGCCAGGTAGAGTACTTCTTAGAATAACAAAACAAGTTGCTAATATTTACTACTAAGTAACTATGGAGAAGTAGTTTAACAGCTTATTACTTTATTATCCTGTTACTTTTGCTCTTTTGGCATACAATTCTTTTTTTAGTCATAGAATATATGATCTACACTTGAAGTACTGTTTTAGAAAGAGCAACTTCAAAGGTAGAAAATATTAGGGAACCTGGAATTTTGATGTTGTAGATGATACTTGATTGGGAAATAATTCATGTCATTTTATGGGGCAAATGAATTTTTCTTAGATTTTAGTTTCCTCATTCATAAATAGAAATAGACACTCCTCCGATCACAAAATTCTCTGAAACCACTTTGGGAAATGATCGTTAACATACTCATTTGAAGTCCTCAAGTTTTATTTCCTATTGTAGCTTATTAGGAGACTTGTCTATGATGATCAAATAAATTCCCCTGCGAAGGAAATGAGAAGATTCTTCCTGAAACTTCATGGTTTTGATAAGAACCTTCAGAGAATGTTTTCTGCCCATTCTTACCTCCAATTTCCAAGCAATTTATACAAGTACCCTTACACTTTTTTATTAAAAGATTTTTCAAGGAGATGCTTACCTCCTTATATCCCTGTAAATTGGTTAGTTTTATGTCTTCCAGCTTGGTTTAGTAGTATTTTGCACATCAGGCACAACTGAAAGGTCATATATACAGGCCTTTTCCTTATTCTGAGTCTCATGCTTTCCCCTGTATTTTATGTATATCAGAATAATCATCAGCATTAACTGACTTAACAGCTTAAGTGAACTGATCAGGAAAATACTGGATCTTTAAAACATGGAGTAGTTGGGACAGTGAAAATTAGGACTTAGGTAGTGTGAAAAAGTTGACTGGCTATAACTTTGGTGCCTTCGTAAGCAGCCAGACAGTCTGATGCTCTTGGTGTTAGAAAATTCTTAATTAGATATCCAAGTTTAACCTTTAGGGTATTAGAAAACTCAGTGTATCCAAATTAAAATGGTGAACAGAGTTCAACTCATAGAATTTCCCTCCCCTAAAAATGATACTTAAAATGAGTACGAAATAGTCAAAACTAGCAAAAATATTCACCAACAGCAAACAAAGAATAATGTGATTAGATACAATGAACTTCAAAGACGATGGCCAAGGAAAGAAGCTGAAGATTTCAAAGTGAAGAGGTATGGCATGACTTAGCGACTTGCTCTAGCCCCAATCCCGAGACACTGTACTAGTGAGCTGACAAAATCCTGAGAATTATCACTAATATTTCCAAAACTGAGAAGCCAACTAAGTATGTGTGTTCTTATTTTTTTTTCCTTTCTTGTCAGAGAAACGGTAGATATGGCAACTGAATATTAATGTGGATAAAATGTGGAAAATGAACCCTGGGACTTACACACTTACACAAGTGAAGGCTCTATTGCTACATACTGAATTGGGGAAATGATCCAAATGATCACCTTCCATTTGAATGAAATACAGTCTCTAAATACAAGGAGTGAACCTTCTTATAGTACATTTAATGCATAACAAACTCTTAGAAAAGAGTGCAGAACCCAGAAATTTCTTTGAACTGCCTATCTCCTCAGCTGACCACTACTTCTGCCTCCACCATTCCTCAGTCTACAGAAAAACGAAGGATAACAGAAAGTATGTAGCCTTCAAAATGTAACTGAGGAGAAAATAAAATGCTCTCACAAAAGGAGGGAACAAAATCAAGAAATCACTCACAGACTTGGAGGCTTCTGTTTCTAACTAGGATATAGTAGGTCATGGCTGAATACCATTTCTGCTACAATAACAAAATAAAAGGCAGATAAATTGGGGGAAATATATTTTAAAGACATAGGAAAGCTAGGTAAGCAAAGCAGTTTGAACTAAAATTCTGGAGAGGATAAACTTCTGAGGTGATCAGTCTATTATCAGCTGTTTTCTTCCCTTGGATTATTTGCCAGTTTTGGGTATGAACTGAGGATTGATATTGGCGCATGAGAAGGAACTCTGCTAAGAGAAAGAGGAACTAACAAAGATTTTGGATGTCTTAAGGGGCTGGGAACAATTTGGTTACTTCAGGAGCCCTGAATGCCTAGTTATTTTTACCTAGCACATATGCTGAATTTTGAAGCTGAGTGGGAGGCTAAGGAGCCTCAATCCAGTAGACTAAAACCACTTGTGGTCTTGAGATAGCTAGAAGATAAGGCTCTGCTTGAGGAGTGGGACCTGCCTCAAACACATGGCTGTCTCCTTCTCAAGATATATGCCACATTTGGAAGTGAAGTGAGATGGAAGCACAACGTAAAAACCTCTGAAAGACAGACTGAATCCACCAGGCTTTCAGGTCAGAGGTGATAGACATCCACAAGGCTCTCAGTTGAAAGCCTGGGAGAGACATTCCTGAGGATGAGGTAAGAACCAGAAGTCGAATATGAGTTATGACAACTGCAATCCAGCTCTGACGCAGCTCAATCCCTGACCCTATTGAGGTGATCAGCCCTTCACTGTGTCTGCCTAACAGAGACAAAGGAAACCCTTTTTCATAGAAGGCTCTTCGTCTGGAGCCTCTCTAGTTCCTTTGTGCATAATATCTAGCACAAAATAAAATATATGGGACGTGAAAAGAGGCAGGAAGATTTGTCCTTTAATCAAGAGAAAAAACTAACAAAAGAGGCAGACTCAAGTGATCCAGATATTAGAATTAGCTGACAAGGAATTAAAAAACATTTCAACATGTAAAAGTAATTAGAGGAAAAAAAATGGGTAAAATGGATGAAAAATTGGGGAATTCCAACAGAGAATTAAGATCTATACATTAGAACCAAATAGGCATTCCAGAAGTATGAAAACATTATCTAAAAATAAGAACTCATTAGATGAGTTTAATAGTAGACCAGACATAGCATTAGGTAGCATAAGTGGACTTGAAGATAGGTCATTAGAAAAATCTCCAAACTAAGGCAAAGAGAGAATAAAGAATAAAAAAGCAAAAAAGAAGAGCAGGACACAGAGAAAAAGGCTAATGTTTGCCTAATTGGAGTCCCAGAATGAGAGGAAAAAATAAGATAGAAACAATATTAGAAGATATAATGATTGTAACTTTTTCCAAAGCTTAATTGGTCCTTTCACATCAGGTAGTAGTTAGAAGACATGGGGAAGAGTGCAAGGTTTCCTTTACTAATATAAAGTTGCATATGAGTTCCAATATTATGGAACAAAACAAACAAAAATGTTCCAGCAAACAAAAACGTCTCCGAGTCCCTTGAGAATCCATTTGCAACACATGAATATGCCATAGGACATAGATTGTAAAGCTTTGTTCTAGAGCAGCGCTCTCCAATAGAACTTTCTGTGAAAATGTTCTGTGTTTGTGCTGTCCAGTACTATATGTGCTTAGCCACATATGGCTATCAAGCACTTGAAAAGTGGCTACTGCAACTGAGGAACTGAACTTTTAATTTTAATTAATTAATTACACATGGTTAGCATATTAAACAGTTACAGTTCTAGTGGATCAGAAATACCCACAAATGCAATAATTAGAGACCTATAATAAGTAGAGGGAATGGCGCTCTGACCATGAGAGATTAGAATAAATAGGATTTAAATAGGCAGAGAGAATGGAAGAGAGCATTTCAGGCTGAGCAAACAACCTGATGAAAGTATTAGATTGCCTTACTAGTATAAAGAGACTGTATATTGGGTAGTCTTACAAAATAAGTGAATAAATAATATGGGGCAAGGTTAAGGAAAGTGTGGCTTTTGTGGTTTTAAGGAACAGTTATTTTTTGTAGGGCTTATTGTAAGGATATGTGCCTGAGAACCTGAGAAAGGCAGAATATTTAAAAACTTGAAAGGAACAGTGGATATAATGGAGCTTAAGGACTTTGGCCGCATGGTTCTCTGTACTTAAATGTTATTTAGTTTTTCTCTGAGTGTATACTTTTCTCTTGTTTTTGTACCAAGTGGTTTCATTACCAGTAGAGTAGAGTTTACCCTGTACATATTTTTCTGTCTCAAAGCTTTTGTCCTTAGGGTGATTTAACGTTCTTTGCCAGTTTACTTCTCTCATTTCTGTATCATGTGGTTTCCTTAGTCTCTATAAAAGTATAGAATCTATTCTGTATGTCTTTTTCTACCTCCAAGCTTTTGCTTACTCATGTTTCTGTTCCCTCACACGTTCTGCTTGCATACACCTGTTATAGTCTGTTATAATTTTACTTATCTCATTTGACAAACATGTATTAAATACCTCCTGGCTCCAGGCTCTGTCCTAGGTACTGGAGATACATCAGTGAACAAAACAGACAAAACCCCCTGCCCTCATGGACAAGTCTTCGCCAAGTATTTGTGGGGCCAGGGTACAAGAATATAAATGCAAGCTCCTGCCCTATCCTTGCACCCCCTTCAACCCTGGTTCTGTTCCATTCTCTTAGAGTCACTCCACCAGAAGGTGTACACACCCTACTCCCCATCACCTTTGCCATAAATAGTTAGCTCTTGAGCCTAGAGGAAGAGATTGGCGCCAGTCCAGTGCCTAGGGCAGTTACAGCAGGAAATTCTGGGGTCTCAGGTACTGGGAACAGGATCTAAAAAGGGGATTATGGTCTAGTGGGCAGTTCAAGGCCCTGTGGACTCCTCACCATGGAGAAAGGAGGGCCACAGGTGGGCCAGAGCAGGCCACCAGTTGCTATGGAACTTACATTTTAGTTGGGAGAGGCAGACGATAAACAAACAAGTGAATTATATGGAATATTAGAAGGTTATCAGTGCTATGGAGTGAAATAAAGCTGGGGAGGGGGATAAGGAGAGTGTGTTCTTTTGTATGTGTTTTGGTTTTCAATAGGATGTTCAGTAGAGGTCTGTGTGAGATGGTGACATTAAGCAAAGACTTTAAGGGAATGAGCCGCATTTTTTATTAGAATGAAAATTGGATGTTTGTATTAGATTGAACTAAAATTGAGTTTGTTTTGGCTGAAGTAACGAGGTTGGGATTTATTGAGTACCTACTAAGTGTCAAGTGTTATACTAGACATTTTATATCCTTCATCCCATTTGATCCTTGCTCAGCTCTAGAAGGCATCATTTTCCAAACCATAGAGCTAGTAAGGAACAGAGCAAGGGTTTGTATTCAGGTGTAAGACTTCAAAGTTTAGGGGCTGGCCCGGTAGCTTAGTGGTTCAGTTCACGTGCTCTGCTTCTGCGGCCCCAGGGTTTGCCTGTTCAGATCCTGGGTGCGGACCTACTCACCACTCATCAAGCCATGCTGTGGTAGCGTCCCACATAGAGCAACTAGAAGGATATACAGCTATGACATACAACTATCTACTGGGGCTTTGGGGAGAAAAAAGGAAAAAAAGGAGGAAGATTGGCAACAGGTGTTAGTTAGCTCAGGGCCAATCTTCCTCCAAAAACCAAAGGGGAGGATGCATTTTCTATAAATTAAAAAAAAAAGACTTCAAAGTTTATGCTGTTTCCAAAGAGAAATAAAGGTATAGTAATTATAAAGAGCAGTCATAAAAAGTTAATGCTACTACTTAGGTTGAAAATATTATCTTTCTGCCATTTAGCAGAGTAGGTGGAGTTTCGGTGATGAAGAAATGGATTATTTGATATATTTACAAATTCATATGTCATTAAGGGTAGCAAATTTCTGTTCTTTTGAAAATGTGATAATGTAAGAATGAAAACATAAATTTCAATATTTTTAGTTACATATTTGATAGGTATGTTGAGAATAATTTCCTTTCAAACTTGATATATTTATCAGTATAACGTGGGCTTAGAACGTTCGTTTTCTTATTAATGCAGCTAACTCTGAGAGTGTTTGCAGCTTTTCAATACATGTTTTGACTCATTTGTCTTAATTTAACTGGAGTCAGGCTTTCCTATGTGAAGTACTATTTTCCTCAAACTGGGAACCTACTAATAATTTCAATTTAAAAAGAGCTTGTGGCAAAAGGACTTTCCCAATTCTTGGCAAGTTTGAAGTTCATTGCAATTTTACGTGGATAGAAATCTTTCCAAATGGGGGAAATCACTCTACAAAGGAAAACTTACAATCCTTTTTTCTCATGTGACTTGAACATAAAATGATTTTAACAGCCATGTATGAATCTGGACATTATTCTTCATTGTTTAGTACTTCAAAAGCACTTTCAAGAGGCAATTGTTTTGCTTATTTGTGATTCCAAATCAAATACACAGCAAGTTTTGGAAGATTTGCAACAGGAAGTAATCTCAATTCTATGTAGCCACTAATCTTGTGCAGAAAAATTCAACTTTTATGAACAAAGGAAAAGCAATCTCTTTTAAGTTATAAATACAAGCCAATGTAGCTTGTATTGTTTTAATAACTAAAATGAAGATGCTGTTTGTGAGTTCATTTTTGAGCTGCGTTCCTAGAATCATTTTAGAGTTGGCCTGGTCCTGAGAAATCTAATTCAACAGATTTCTTACTCTATAGAAATACTGTCTTCATATATGTTATTATGTTAATCACTGAGTAGTATCTGCATAGATCTCTAGAATTTATGTAGCTCTCTCATATTTTTAACTTCATTTAATCCTGACAATTCTGTGACATAAATATTATTCCCATTTATGTGTGGATAAGTGAGAAGTTCAGAGGTTTACCCAACATCTAGTTAATAAGGGATAGGGCCGGTATTAGAAGCCAGGTCTTTTGACTGCAAATCTGGTGCCTTTCCCATCACATCATTGTCTTTTTTGTGCTGATTTCTTAGCTGGACATCACATTGTTGGCTCCAGTCAAGTTCATGATCAATTGAAATTTCTAGGTCTTTTTCATATGTTGTTTTTAAGTCAGATTCTCCTCATCCTCTACATCTGTAATTGATATTTTGAACTTAAATACAAGACTTTGTTTATCCTCATTCATTTTCATTTTATTATTTTCTACTTATGGTTCTAGCTTTCTGACATCTTTTCAATCTTGATTCTGTTATCCAATTTATTTATTATTCCTTCCAGTTGTGTGTCAACAGCAAATTTTATGAGTAGAATGTCTTTGCAATTATAGAAGCCATCCTAGTAATCTCTTTAGGAGACTGTGTGCCTATCACATAGTTGGAACTTAATAAGTGGTAATTGCTAAAAAAGAAATTTTTGTACAGTGCAGGGAAGAGAAATCCTATATGTAATCTTTTATAAAAAGAAAAAAATACCCTCAATATAACTATTCTCATTTATTTCTTTTGGACATAAATATTCCAAGATCACCAAAGAACTATTGTGGTTCTCTCTTATATTTTGATATGTTTATAAATAGTATTTTTCATGGTAAATAAAGTGGTTAACTCTTTTCCTTTTACATCGGAACCCATTCTCAATATTTTAAGAATCCATTACCTTGTAACTTTAGTTTTCTGAAATAGCCCTCCTGTTACTAAGGGTTTGAGAATTTCTCTATGGGGGGCCTGAAGAGAGGAAATCTAGTTGTAAGGAGGGCTATGGCATTTATTTTGTGACTGTATTTACATAGCAAAGAAAGATTTTTACTTAGATGTATGTTAAAAATTAATAAAAACAACACCGCTTTCTAAAGAAATTTTTATTTGTTCTAACCATGAGAAAACATCGGTTGTCTGTACTAAATAATATAATTATTGTATGTTTATTTAGAGTGTTTTATGGGTGGTACTGATGAAGGTTTGGTGGGAGGCTAAAGTGCTGCAAGCCATCCACAGGTGTCATCACTATCTGGGTACTATGGGGGTCATCCTAGCCAGCCACTGAGCATCAGTTTGCATTCATTCTCTTACCACACTCTTTAGAAGTTTTTTAAGCAATAAGTTTGTAATTTTCTGTAAGCAATAACTCTGATGAAGTGAAAGAAACACTGTGTAAAAAGAAAATGTTAACAGTACTGGTTTTGCAGATGGAAATAAAGTTTTTGGTTATTATTACTATAGTAATGATATGATGTAATGTAATGTAAAGTTTATTTTATTAACAAAATTTATTTTAAAAGCTTTATCAATTGCTTTAATTTTGTATTTATGAAATTAATAAAGTCCAGAAAGAGCTAGTTAAAACCTTCAGTTAAAAAAAAACACCACCAAAGACCTTCAGTTATATTTTACGGCATCTCATGGTAGAAACTGTATAATAGTAGTTGCATTTACGTGGATCCATGAAGATATTGGGTTGTAGTTCCATCCATTATCAATAGCCTACCCTATTTCATTTTTTAAAAAAGGATAGTTTTTGATTTTTTACATTTTTTAAATTTTATGTATTTTTGTGCTTAAATGAAAGATAAACTCCAATTGTCTAAATCTTGAAGCAAATTAAACATAATTTTTAGTGATCTGGGAATTGGAGGCTCTCATAGACACATTAGTAGGAAAGACATAAAATTTTATCATCCTGAGAAAACCTGCTTCTATGAAGCAGCTGAACCAGAGACTATTCTAACTTCTTCTAAACTGTAGTCAGTGGATTTCGCTGTCATTATCTTTGCATACTTCTGAGTGGATTAATGCAGTGATCTCTCTGAATATATAACACAATATATAACTACTGAATATGTGCTATAAAGTTGTGCTGTTTTAGACGTCATGAACTGTATCAGTGAATGTTCTGTGAGTAATGTTCAGCATAATGTAGTCATACTTTGAAGTGTTAAATTTTTGATTTATTGAAGTTCTCTTTATTTGAAATTTAAACTTTGTCTATTTCTGAAAAGGATTTGAGATGATTTCTAATTATTTGGAGAAATCTCTCCATTATAACTGAGTGGCATTACACATCAGCTGTACCTGTTGAAATTTGCATTATCTGTGTAAGTTACTTTGTTCTGAAATTAATTTCTATCTCTAAAATAGCTGCTGGTTTTATGTTTGCAGAATATATTTTCAAAACTACTTTCTTGGCATTCTTTTCAGAGGTTAAGAATTAAGTTTAGCTTTCTACTTTTTCTATTTATGATGTTTGAAGACAAATGCAAGAGTATATTTTGAATATCCAACCACTAAATCCCTTTGTCAAATCTTCCTAGAATGATATATTTGAATCATCTTGCTTATTTTCCTATAAATTCAAATTTTTACTCAAGAAATAATGCCTTTCAGTCACCATTTTGCTTTATCTTTCAGTTTCTTTGTTATTTTTCTGCTTTTTCTTTCACCCTCTCTTATTTCTTTTTCATCTTAACATTTGCCCCTCCCTCCATTTCTCTAATTTCTTGAATTCCAAATACCATTTTTTTTCCTAAAAGAGTTGTACTCTGTAATTCTTAGGATGAAGAACTTGTATTTTTCTAGGATTATGTATATCATATATATTGTTATTAAATTTATAATAAAACTTACTTTCCAAAGCGGTTCAGACACGGGAATGTGTAACAGAGGCCCCTGAAGAGCCTAATATTGATTTTTCTAATCTGTACAAAAAATATCAAAAATACACATAAAATTGGTATTACTGAAAAAAACAAAAATGCTAGTTATAGCAATGAATGAGTTTGAAAACTACGAAACATCAAGGGTTAAAAGTTCCCAATGAATAATGGAATTTTTTAAGGAAAATTTTTATGATACCTTGATTACTGTAGAGTGTATTTCTATCTAGATGAAAAAATAAATCAAAATAAAAAATAAATTGTATATTTTCCTCTTTCTTCTTGTTACCAGACGAAGCAAACCTTAATTAGATCCCAGTTTGCTTGTACTTACAAAGATGACTGCATGATAAGCAAGGATAAATGGAATAATATTAATTCAGCGTCAGAGCCTTTGTGCGTTCTTCACATGGAAAATGACCTTTCTGGTAACTGACTTTATTTGAGCAATTAAATAACAATTTAATTCTAGTGTACTAATTGGTTTTAACTTAAGTAAAACTAGATTTTTTTTTGCAAAATATGAAATGTGAAATGTAAAGGTTTATATTTTTAAAGAGCTGGGTTTATTTAAAAAGTTAAATCGAAGTACCAATTTCTGGATACAAAAAGGACACGGTTAGGTTTAACTAAATGTACTTAAGAAATAACTTTTAGCATTTAAAGATTAAGTGTCATGCATTCAAACAAAGCAAATTGTTGTTTGTAGGGATGAAAGTGATACGGTAAGATGAAAAGTAATGTGATAGTAATATAGCTGTGTTTGTTAATCATGTCATTTATAGCATTATTTGTGAATCACAATTTTTTAAATATTATTTAGCCATTTTTAAAGTTGATTGTAAAACTCTCAAGTGTATTAATACTAAATATTACATAATTCCTTTCCTCTTTTTATCTTGCATAACAGAAGGTGTAAATTCATCTGTTGGAAGACCAACAGTTGGAACAAGTTCTGGAAATGTTCATCTGGACAGAAGTGAAAATGAAAAAGTAGCTAGAAATTCAAATAGTCAGACAGGAAATAAAAGCTCAAAAAGGAAACAGGTGGATGTGGATGATGAAACTATTCTCTGTGATAATGGAAATAAACCACCTCAACATAAAAATGTTAAGATACCTAAGATATCAAACTATATGCAGAATAAATTGGATGGCAAACTAGCCAGAGTAGCAAAAAACAACAAGTGTACTGCCAAGGACAAATTGATTACTGGCCAGACAAAGTTAACTCAGTTTTTTAGACTATGAATTTGTCTTTCATGTACTTTAGATTTATGTGTATATAAAACCATTCACCAAAGGCATCTACTTAATTTTTAAGAGATCAAGGTGTAAATTATGATGGTTTATTAATTTGGTCTGAAGTATATGTAAGGTTAGTATGTTAACCATTGTTTAAAAAATACTAGTAAGTCATAATTATGCAGAATATTCACAAAGTTTAATGCACAGATAAAGCATATCATTTAGGTTGCTGATAGATCTTAATGCTAATTTCTTTTAAAACAGACATTTAAAATAATACAAGTCATAGGAACATTAGGGGCTTTTCCCCCACAGTTAAGTGATTTTGTTTTCTTCTGAAAAGATGATGTGGCCCAACAGGTATCAGACTTGCCAACAAGGTCGGTAGACTCTTCCCAGCATGCACCTGAGCACTGAAGGAAAAAAGCTTAAATTGTTTTAAAGATGATTATTATTATACAAAATTTATTAGAAATAAAAGAATGGATCTAGTATAGCTAATTTTGAGTAAATCAAAATTACAATAACTAATTAAATGGCTTTTAATCCCACATCTTTGGCAAAGGTCACTTAATAGCAGGTGTAATTGAACCATGGTGTTATTTGGATTTTGTTATGATTGGATCCAAATTCAGTTGAACTTAGGGTTCTATTGTATAGTATTAAGATATGAGAATTGAATTTTAAAAAGACTACTCACTGTCAAAATCTCTCCTTCCTATAGGAAATTTAGCTGAGTTTTCTTCATCCCCAATTTCTCTCTTTTCTTGTGTTGATTCAGTATTCTGAACTCCATTCTCAGCTGGAAAAGCTACAGATCCTTTTAGTCCAAGATAAGGTTTTATAGCCAGATTCAGTGGCAGACCATGATTTAAGAAATTATGTTTGGAGCCTGCATTCTGTAAAGAAAAAGTTGATTTGTGTTTTAGCTGTCTTATTGGGACTGGAACTATATAGTACAATTGTATAATATTCTCATTGATCAATTCAAAGATGCTCTGTACTGTTTTGACTCTTTAAAAATACCTTAGATACAAGGTTTTTGGGAAAAAAACCTTTTGGATAAGAGGTGTTGTTCAGGATGGAAGAACAACCTGGTATGTATAAAATTTCATCAGTTGTCATAATGCATATCGTGACTATTTGCACATACTTCTGTTTATAAAATAAAAGTATCAACTTTACTTTCAAATTCATAAAAATCATTCAAATTTCCATTGAAATAAAGGACAAGTCACATTGCCACTTACCTTTGAATTTTTGTTTTCCTCATCGTTCATGAAACTGCTCTCATCGTTTTTATATTGTTCCAAGGAAGGAGCAACGACTGATTTTTCCACAGTATCTTCCTTCTGAAAGGCTTTTCCCAGCCTAAATGTGTTAAATACCATGTCATCTTCTAAATTTCTTATGGACTTGGATGCTGAAGGTAAAATGCCTTGAGAAAGCAAAGAAAAAGTTAGTATTAATATGTAAGAAGAGAGACTCATTTTTGCCATTCTTAGTTTGATGTTTGCATAGAGTCAAACAAGTATGTGTAAAATGAAGAAAAATTTCTCAGTCAATGTGCTTTGTAAATAATTCCTACCTTTATATATTTTCCAGCTTGAGTAGAAAGCACTTCAAAGACTTAAGACTTTCATCATTTTAGAAATGACTCATCAGATAGAGGCTAACCTTTTGTATGGCTGCTAATACCTACATTGTTTTGGTTTTAGTGGCATATTGTTTATTTTGAGTGTGAATTTTCTCAGAATCTGATTAAGATCCTTGGTAGAATGCTTTCTGTTGAGTAGATTATAGTCTCTTGAAAATGGGTTGTTATTAAAGAAGACCACAGGACATCAGGCTCTCCATATTCTTATTGTTTCCTTCTGTGTATTTTCTGATTAAGATATTAAAACTAAACTTATTTCATTCAATGATGATAAGGATTAGTTTTATTTACTTTTAATCCTGATTAAATTGAAATAATCTTCAAAAAGGATTTTCTTTCATAAATGCTTGATATAGTCTTTGGTGATTAAAGTATGTATGTCTGTCAGTGTGAACAAAAAGTCACTTATTCTTTGTCTAAAATTGACCCATCAGGTGTGTTTTATCTCTGCATTCACAAAAGGATATTACTGATATTTATAAATGAATTTAGCAATTAATCAATAAGAAGTTCATGAAGAGAATATTTATGTGCTCCATAAATATTAATTTTGGATGGGTATGTTGTATAATTTTTAATTCAACATTTCAGAGTTAATTTCTCATTTTGACCCCACTGAGTAAGAGAACACATTCTTGTATATGTCTTCTGATACATTTGTGTACGAGTTTCTCTAGGGTATATTCCTAGCTATGGAATTGCTGGGTTTTGAAGTATGTGCGTATTCGGCTCTACTGATGCCAAAATGTTTACAGAGTAGTAGTAACCAATTTAAGCTCCCACCAGGGGGGTATGACAGTTGCATGTCCTAGCCAACACTTGAGTATCTTATTGCCCTTTTAATTTGTATTTCTCTAATTACCAAAGAGGTTGAGTGTTTTTTCATATGTTTATGAGCCATTTATCTTTCCTCGTATGTAAAATGCCTTTTAAAAAAAATCTTTGCTCATTTTTCTCTTGGGTTGTTTGTCTTTTTCTTATTGATTCATAGGATTCATTTATATCCTGGATATTAATTCTTTGTTAGTTAGATGTATTGTAAATATTTTTTACCACTTTGTGACTTGTCTTTTTAGCCTGTTTATGTTGTTTTTTTGGTGAACCAAACTGCTTAATTTTAACGTTTAAATTTCTTTTTTTTCTCCTGATGGCTAGTACTTTTAATAAGTTGTTATTTAGAAAGCCTTCCCATATATACATATTTCTGTATATTCTAAAAGTTTAAATGTTTTGACTTTCACATTTAAATTCTTAATTTATCTGAAATTTTGTGTATGATGTAAGATAGAGATACAGATATAGTTATGCTTTTTCCAAATGTCCTTACACATTTCTTGAATAATTCATCCTGTCTCCATTAATCTGCAATGCCACCTCTGCAGTATATCAGATTTCTATATATGTGTGGGTCTCGTTCTGAACTCTCTATTCTACTCCCAAATCTACAGTCTTAAAACTTTAAAATAATTTTTGATATCTGGTAGGTCAAGTTTCCCAGCCCTCTACTCACCCACCAGTTTTTTTTCTACAGCAGTACCTTGGCTATTCTTGTCCATACAAATCTTAAAATCAGCTTTAAATTGAATTGACACCCTTGAGATCATTTATTTTCTTATCCATGAACATGGTATTTTTCCATATTTATTTAGATCTTTTAAAATCTTTTAATAACATTCTATTGTTTTCTTCATAAAGGTCTTGCATATCTTTTTTCAGGATTATTATTATTTATAATTTAATTATAATTAAACTACTTATTTTTAATTATTGTAAATTTACCTTTCCTAACATTATTGCTAGTTTTGTACAAACTATGTACCATGCAGTTGGCTTTTGTGTAGTGCTCTTATATGCAAAAAACTTTCTAAACTCTTTTTTATTCCAGATAGTTTATAAATGTATTAATTCTTTGGGGTTTTCCATGAAGACAATAGATATAAATAACAAAATAATGACATTTTATTTCCTCCTTACAAGTCCTTCTGTATTTGTGTGTGTGTGTGTATGTGTGTTTGTGTGTCTGTGCACATAAGCATACACACTGACCAAAACTTCCAGTAAATGTTGGAAATGGAGATAACAGACATCTTTGCAGTATTACTGATTTTTACAGAAAATGTTTTTAATGTTTTACCACTGAGCATGATGCTTGCTTTAGGTTTTTTTTTTCCCCCCCTTTGGTGAGGAAGATTGGCCCTGAGCTAACATCCATGCCAGTCTTCCTCTATTTTGTGTGTGGATCACTGCCACAGCATGGCTTGATGAGTGGTATGTAGGTCCATGCCTGGCATCCTCACCTGTGAACCCCAGGTTCCTGAAGCAGAGCGCATGAACTTAACCGTTAACCGCTACACCACCGGGCTGGCCCCTGCTCTAGGTTTTTTTATAGACATTCTTTATAACTTTCAGCATGTTCTCTTCTATTTCTGGCTTACCAATAGTTTTTATTATGAATTGCTGTTGAATGTTATTGAATACTTTGTCTGCATCTGTTGAGATGATCGTATCATTTTTCTCCTCCATTCTTTAATTTAATAAATAAAATGAACAGATTTTTCTCATGTTAAATCAACTATGTGTTCATGAAACAAATCTTTAAAAAATATTATTGGATTCAATTTGGTAATATTTGGTTTAGTACATTTTGCATTTATTATCATGAATGAGATTGACTGTAATTTCCCTTTCTTATATTGCCTTTGTCTGATTTGGCATTAATGTTGTACTAGCTTCGTAAAGTGAACTGAGGAGCAAGGTTTATTCCTTTTCTTTTCTCTCCTGTAAAACTATTTGGGCTGGTATTTTCTTGGTGGGATTTTTTTTTTTTTAATGGTTGATTCCCTTTCTTTAGTAGCTATAGGAACATTCAGCTTCTCTGTTTCTTTAGTTTGTTTCAGGAATTTAAATTATTGTAGAATTTGTCCATTTCATGTATATTTTCAAATTTGCTAGTATAATGTTATTAATAATATTTTTTTCTAAATATTTTAAGCCTTGCTCCATCTGTAGTTGTATTTCATTTTAAATATGCTTATTTGTGATCTCTTGGTCTCTGCCTCTCTCTCCTCTGCCCCTCTTTTTTGATCAGGTTGGCTAGAGGTTTATCAATTTTATTAGCCTTTTCAAAAAACTAACTTTTGGCTTTATTGATCTTTATGATATTTTTTTCTATTTCATTAATTCCTGCTTTTTATTATGTCAACTTTTTTGAGGTTTATTTTTCTAACTTCTCAAATTAGAGGAATAACTCATTAATATTTAGACTTTTAAAAAAAATACAGGCATTTGGGGCCAGCCCGGTGGCTAGTTGTTAAATTCACGTGCTCCGTTTTGACGGCCCATTCGTAGGGCCAGATCCTGGGTGCGGAGCTACCCAACACTCATCAAGCCATGCTGTGGTGGTGTCCCACATACAAAATAGAGGAAGATGGTCACAGATGTTAGCTCAGGGCTAATCTTCCTCAACAGAAAAAGGGGAAGGTTGGCAACTTATGTTAGCTCAGGGCCATTCCTCCTCACCAAAATATATACACACACACACACACACACACACACACATGTATATAAGCATTTAAGGTTATACATTTCCCTTTATGTATCAATTTTGCTAAGTCCCACAATTTTGATAGGTAGAATATTCAATGTTTAATTCTGTTTTTATAATTTGCATTATTATTTCTTCTTTGACCTGTCAATTACGTAGATATTTTTAACATTCCAAATATATGGGAATTGAAATTTTGAGGGAGAGAGTACCGAGTTCCAACCAAATTGGATTGTTGTCAGAAATCTTGGTCTTTAGTTATAGAGTATTTGAAATCTGTATTAAATTGAATAATATGTAATTGATGATTTTCAACTGTTTTTGATGTACAAATTAGCAATTTCATATGGTTCAATATATAGAAACTTGCCTTATGGCCTATGATATCTTCACTTTGCATAAAAGTTCTGTTTATTCTTGAAAAGAATATGTATACATTATTGTTTAGAGCAGTGTTCTATATGTGTCCATAAGATGAAACATGATAATATGTTGTTCAAATCTTGTATTTCATATTGACTTTTTGTCAGCATGAACTATCAATTACTGAGAGAGATATTTGCAAATCTTTCACTATGATAATGGGCTTATCTAATTCTTTTTGTAGTTCACAAGTTTGCTTTATTAATTTTGAGCTTATGTTATTAGGACATTCAAATTGGAAATTCTTTCATCTTCTTCATAAACCAAACCATGTATTGTGACCCTCTCTAGCTTTCATAATGTGTCTATTACTATCACTTTTCCTGTATCTTTATGTATTAGATGTGTCTGTTGTAAATATAGCTGAATTTGGAATTTTTAGTCTGACAATCTTGGCTTTTACTTGGAGAATTTAGTCCATTTACATTTGTTCTGTTTACTGAATTACTGAAATTCAGCACTACTATCTTGTTTTGTGATTTTTATTTGTTCTAATATGCTCCCCCACCTTCTTGCCTTCTGGTTTAAGTTTAGTCTCTTTTTTGTTCTTTTAGAAGGTATCATAGACATTTTATTATCATCTTCAGTTATTTATGTTTAAAGTTAATCAGTATTTTTGCCCTCATCCCAAATAATGTAAAGACCTTAGAATCCTTAACTCCAGTCAGCACTATTCCTAATTTATATGCCATTCTTTTCTAAGCTTTAAGTTATATCTTGATTTTTTAATGAAACAAATTAGCTTATTTTATTGCTTTATACAGTTAATGTTTGTTTAGATTTATGTAGAAGTTTACTATTTTTTTTCACCATTTCGTTTTACATCTGAGATCCTCCTTTGACAACCATTTATCTTCTTTCAGAAGTACATCTTTCTGAAGTACACTAAGTTAGATGCTAACTTAGTGAGGGTCTGTTAGTAATTAAGTTTGTTTTGTTTTAATTAAATGTATTTTGCTATTCTTGAAAAATAGTTTCAGTGACTCTTCAGTTATTCAGTTAACAATTATTTCCTCTTAGTGCTTTATCATTATTTCAGTTTCTTCTGGTTTTCATTGTTATTGCTGAGAATTTAGCTGTCGATTTTAATCATGATTCCTTTATATGTAATCTCTATCCTCTCTGGCTGCTTTTAAAATCTTCTCTTTGGCTTTGATGTTCTGCAGTTTGACATGATGTGTCTAGGTATGGATTTCTTTTAATTTATGCTGACTTAGATTCTTGAATCTCAGGGTTGATGTTCCTTATGAATTCTGAGAAATCATTAGTTATTACTTTTTTGAATATTGCCTCTTCCCTGTTCTTCCTACTTCTCCTTCTGGAATTCCCAGTGGATATATATTGGGCCTGCCTGCTCACTATCCTCCGTATTTTATAACCTCTCTTTTCTACTTTCTCTTTGTGCTGCATTTTAAATAATTTCTTCAGAGTTGTATTCCAGTTCACCAGTGCACATTCACTTGTATCTAATCTACTGTTTAACCTGGTTATCAAGCTTTTAATTGAATTTCTTATATTTTTTTATTTTTGAAAGTTCTAGTTGGTTCCTTTTCCGATCTGCCTGGACAGTTATGCTTTTCTATTTTTTATGCAGCACATTTTCAGTCTCTTATTTTATTGTTTTAAATCTATTGAACATTTGTTTTTTATTTTTAAATATTTATATTTGCATCTAATTATTCCAGTATCTGCTGTCTTTGCCTGTCTGATCCTGCAGTTTCTTATTTTTGGAATTTCCAATAGCCCATGGTGTCTTCTTCATGTGTTTAGTGAATTTTCATTTTGTGCATATATTCATTGAACTGTATCCAAGGGAATTCTTGAAATTCCCGTGTTTGCTTCTGCCAGGCACCAGGAGCACTACCAATCCAGGGCCACTTTAAGCTAAAATTTCTGCTTGAGGCTTTTCAAGCCACAGAATCAGTGCAAATACCAAACTAAGTGAGTATGCCTATTTATTAGGAATTATCAGGACAATATATAATTTTTTCTTTTCCTCCCTTCTTCTCAGAGCCATTCCCAACACAGGCACGTTTCCTTCTACTAGCTGGATTTTTTCTCATTTACTTCCTTAGGGGGGTTCCCAGCTTTATGTGGGAGTTTCTGATCTGATCTCTTATTTTACATGGGTCCTAAGCTTTGTCTTCTGTCCCAGCACATGTCGGTCATTAAAACCAGGTGCCAGGCCACCAGGAATTCACAGAATCTCTCAAAGCAAATGCTAGCTCTCATCCTTGTTAACCCCTGTGGAATATTGCACTTTCTCTTTTCTGGACTCCTGTGGTTTCCCTTATTTTACCACCAGCCCAGCCATACTTTATAAAGGATGTTTTCATCTAGCATTTTAAGTTGTTTTTTTCTGAGAGGTGTTCTCTACACAGTAGTCTGCCATATTGCTGGAAATGGATGTCTCAATTCATTCTTGAGTGGAAAATTCTCTCTGCAAGGGAATTTTAATCCATTTGCACAAAATGTATATGTATTGCATATTAAATTATTTCCTTTTTAACTCTTGTGTTATAGGGCTATATTTCTTAAATGGTACTGCTTAATATTCTGATTTCTTTATATTTTATCAGAGACAGGCATAGTTAGCTGCTGATTTCTTGGGGACTATTTAAATGTTATTAGGCATATGTTTTCTGAGAGTGTATTTATAAGTAAAAGGCTCTGAAATCCTTGGGTTTCTTTGCTCATAGGGCTTTTTAATTTTTTTAGTGTTGTTAGTTGTGCCCTGGTTTGTTTCCCAGGGTTTGAACCTGCTTTGGAGGTGGCTGTTTAATCTACAAAAGTCCTTGTTAATCGTAACCTTTTTTCTTAGCTGCTGTTCTGGAAGTGTAATAAATATTAATAATTATGTATTTAAAAAAAATTTCCACTGGATGAATTGGTTTGGCTGATCTTCACCCAAAATTGGGACCAAATCCAAACCATTTTGACAGTTTAGAAAAGTTAGTTAATGTTTTCCTTTACTTTGCTTAAATTGTCCTAGCCTCTGAACATTATGAGCTTTTCCCATAAGCATTTAATTACGAAGATAGTTTCCAATTTTTTTAAATGATAACTTTGTTTTTTTTTAAACATTGGTTACTCTGATGTGCAATAGAGCATAGTAGATTTCTTTTCCATTGATGCTGAAAATTAAGTGTCCCAAGTGGTAGAAAGGAACTTTGAAGAAGAAAAAGTATTGCCAGATGGGCTTGGATGGTTCAGAAAACCTCGGAAAGGCAAAAGCTTTATATCAAATGTGATCTTCATTTTCTGAAGAACTACAATTAACAAAATATATTTGTAAATCTTTTTATCGAAATTCTCCATCCTCCAATTCACTTCTTTGCCATGTGATGCCAGTAAATCAAATAGGGATTGGTGGTTGTTTTACTGAGAACCCCAAATTTCTTAATGGCCAATTTTATGAGTCTAAAATCCGAGATTAGCCAGCCCTGGTGGTCTAGTGGTTAGGATTCAGCACTCTCACCACAGTGGCCCAGGTTTGTGTCCAGTCAGGGAACCACACCATGCATCTGTCAGTTGTCATACTGTGAAAGCTTCGTGTTGCTGTGATGCTGAAAGCTATGCTGCTGGTATTTCAAATACCAGCAGGGTCACCCATGGTGGACAGGTTTCAGCAGAGGTTCTAGACTAAAACAGACTAGGAAGAAGGACCTGGTCACCCACTTCCGGAAAAATTGGCCATGAAAACCCTATGAATAGCAGTGGAGCATTGTCTGATACAGCACTGGAAGGTGAGAGGATGGCACATAAAGACTAGGCAGGGTTCAGCTCTGCTGTACATGGGGACGCTAGACGTCAGAATTGACTCCATGGCACTAACAACAAAAAGCCAAGATTGCTCACTTATATTGTCAAAAGATGTAAGAATTTCTTCTCAAATTTATACAGTGAAAAACCCATATGCCTCCACCTTGATTCTACCATTAATATTTTACTACACTTGTTTTAGTATCTATTCATCTTTCTATCCCTCCATTAATCATCTTATTTTAATGCATTTCAAACTATATTACATACGTGAGTACACTCTCCACTAAATACTTCAACATGCATATCATTAACTAGAATTTAATATTTCTTTATAATTTTTCTTTAAAATTTACAAAAAATGAAATGTACTAATAAATGTACATTTGCTGAATTTTGACAAATGCATACACCTATGTAACCCAAACTCCTTTCAAGATAAAACATTGCCATCACCCTAGAAAGTTACCTGTTGCCTCTCATAGTTAATTGCCACCACTCCCCCACCTCCACTCCTTCCAGCACCCAGGCTTGTAGGGAGTGCTTAGAGATTCTTTATGGATATGGGGCCCAGCTGAGAGTTGTGGAAGCCATAAAGATCTTCAATTTTGCTCCAACAATGAGGGTGGGGACGGTATCTTCCCACTGTGCTCAATGCAGTGGATTTGTGGGATGGTGGGTGGGAGATGTGGGGAGAGTTGGTGATGCTCTACTGGAATTAGTCCAGTGAGTATGAGACCAGGTGAGTAAGAACATTGGTATCCTCAAGCTTTGTTCCACCATTGCAGCTGCTAAATAGGGTTAACTGATTTAAATACTCATATTGCTACAATATGTATTTGAATTATGGGCCAGCCTTACATATTCTTTTCTCTTTTTAGTTAATTGTGTAAAGATTTGAATTCATCTCTGTCGAGGAATGCTAGTGGACTGGCTGTTTCCTTGAGTCTCATTCCTGTATGATGTGTTGCTGTTAGAGTCACATAAGCAAAATGAATAAAATTATTTAAAGAGCCAAATGAAGAGCCAGTTCTAGTGAATTATACATCACCAATTTTTAGAGCTTAGACTAATACTGTAAGAATTGCCTTAAAACCTTAATGCCACAAATCAAGATATAAGTAACATCAAGAGTTACATGAACATGCTTGAGATTATGTTTGTGGCCAGATTTTTCAGTTGCCTTGCCAAGATGATTCTTGGATATTGTTTTGATTCTTAGCAATTTTGGAGTCATCTGATAGCATGTTTCCAAAATAACGGTCTGATGATAGCTTTCAACATTGGGTTACCAAAAAGGATTGTTATATTGTATACATTGATTCATAATTTCAGGTTTCTTCACCGTTATGGTAAATACTGCACTGAGTCTTCATTGTCACACATGTTAGGAATCTTATGTTTGTACTCTCATGGCTGTCTTCAGCCCTCAGGCATTCCTGATTATCACACTGAGAACTCTAGACCCTTTAAAACATTTTGAAATGCAGTGGCTTCTAGGATATAGATGTAGCATATAGATTCATTTGTTCTACTTTGTTTTCTTCTGTTTGTGATAGATTGGATCAGATAGAGCATCCTGATATTGGTATACATGCCAGTCTTTTCATTCTTTGTATGTACGGTGCTCTTTTCTGCCATCATAACTTTGTTCATGTTATTCTCCACTCTTAAATTCCCTTGTCTTGTCCCTCCACCCATCTAAATCTAAAATATCCTTCAAGACTTTTCTCTTTTTCTGAACTCCTGCAACATTTGTAATACATTATCACCCTATTTAGAAAATAGGATGTTTCTTATATTCATTAGTTATCAAGGCCCTACATATCTGCAGAAGCTTGCATTGACGGCTTCAACTGTTCATTGTTCCCTTTATCCATGCCGTGTAATTTTGCCTTCCCACTGTGGTAAAGTGACCAGTCCACTTCCTGACTCTGGCCTCAGGCAGGTGACTTGCTTTAACTAATGAGATGTTACCAGATATCATGCAAGCAGAGGCTTGAACCAATCTTGCACACTGGGGATTCCTTCTTGAACCTCTGCTATCACCATGAGAACGTTCCCTGGCTGGCCTGCTGGAGAAAGGGCCACATGGAGCAGAATCCCAGTTGCCACAGCTGAGCCTGTCCTCAATCAGCAGACATCCTTTCAAATGACATACATTAGAACAAGTCCAGTTGAGGTCAGCAGAGCAGCCTCGCTGACTCCCAGCTGACCCCAGAAACACAAGCTATGAGCATGAAGTTTTATATGTGTTTGTTACACAGTGTTGTTGTAGTGGTAGATAGTTGATGCAAATGTCCTACATGGTCTGGCCTGTGCCTTCCTTGCTAAGGTCTTACTATTCTCTGCCTCTTTCCTCACTCTCCAGCCATATCGGCCTTTCTGTTCCTCCGACATTGCCGAGACGATGTGTGGCTCAAGATCTTTGCCCTGCTGTTCCCTCTGTCAGGAGCATCTTCCTCCTGTTGTTTGTGTGAGCACTTACCACTCTTCATCACGAGGCTCAGTTCAAATGTCATGATTCTGAGAGTGCTTCCTTGACCCCACTGCTTAAAGGAGCCCCCTTCCCAGTTACTCCCTTTTCCATTTCACTCTTTATCTTCTTCACTGTGCTTATTATTTTCTAAAATTTTCTTATTTGTTTACATGTTTATTGTCCATTTCCTCCAGTGTCCTTGAGGGTAGGGACTTTTTTACTTTTTTATCCCCAGTGTCAAAAACAGAGTCTGGTACCTATTAGACCTGCAACAAATAAGAGGTAAATGAATGTGTGAGTAATTTTTTGTTAATCAAGAGAACAGACAGTACAAGGTACGATAGGTTCATGAATATGATAGAGTATTGTATTATTTTTCTAGGACTGCTGTAACAAATTACCATAAACTTGATGCCTTGAAACAACAGAAATTTATTTCTCACAATTCTAGAAGTTAGAAGTCTCAAATCAAACTGTAGACGAGGCCACACTCCCTCTAGAGGCTCTAGAGGAGAATCCTTTCTTGCCTTTTCCAGCTTCTGGTGGCTGTTGGCATTGTGCCTGAGTCTCTCTCTGCTCTGTCTTCATATAGTCTCCTCTGTGTCTATCCTCTGTGTGTCTGTCCCTAATATCCCTCTGCCCCTCTCTTATAAGGATTCATGTGATGGCATTTAGGGCCCACCAGGATAACCTAGTATTATCTCTTCACCTCAAGATCCTTAACTTAGTTAGATCTGCAAAGACCCTTTTTCCAAATGAGGTATCATTCACAGGTTACAGAGATTTGACTTGGATACATTTTGGGGGCTATTTTTTGGCCTACCATGAGTATAACATGATCACCTCTAGCATGTGGGAGGCAGAATAACATAGTTTAAGACCTTGTGCTATGGAGCCAGAACATCTGGGTTTGAATTGCAGTTTTGTCACTTACTGTACGCACATGACCATGTTATTTAACCTCTCTGTGCTTATTTCCTCTCCTGCAAAATGCAGACAGCAATAGTACCTACTTCAAAAGGTGGTTGTGAGAATTGATATGTAAGCACTCAGTAGTTTTTGGGACATAGTAAGTATTCAATAAAGATCATTACACTCGTAAAGCAACATCTGCTGAGCACTTCCTATGTGCCAGGCTTTGTCCTAAGTGCATTTCATGCCTTAGCTGATTTAATTCTCACAATGACCCTATGGGGTAGAAACTAAGCCACTTGCTCAAGGTCATACATCTAGCAAGTAGTGGATGTGAGAGTCAAACCCAGACTCTGTCTCAGGAGTCTGTGCTCTTAACCACCTCATATATAGCCTCTCTGTATGCTGCTGCTGCTGTTGTTTTAAAATAGTTACGGTGAGATTTCTGTTGGCTCTTAACATTTCCAGGAAAACCAGAGATTTCTGGGTGACATGAATCAGAGTAGAAATCATGCATCCTTATAGCCTTGTTTTAAGTTGACCTTCTTGTGGTAATATAATAGTTCATTAGTCAAGACTTTTCATGAAACATGAATTGGCTGGGACAGATAATGGAGACACCCATTGCTCTTTAGAGATTTAAGTACGTAGAACAGGTTAGCTAGGCTCTTCCTGTTTCTCATCTTGCTCAGTGCAGAATATCCTTGACAAGTGTCCATCAGAAGCACCTGCTTATCTGTGTTTGTTGTGGTTGCAGGTGTCCCTGAGACAGTCTCTTCAATATAGTGTGCAGAGCAGACCTTTGAAAATGCAAGTCAGATCACTTCACTTTTCACTTGTTGAAACCTTCTGAAGGTTTCCCCCTATTCTTAGAATTACATTTAAGGTCCTTATAATGGTTTCCAAGACTCTCCTTGACCTGGTCTCTCTCTGGCTTCCTGATATCTGCACTCCTAAACTTGCTCACTCAGCTCCAGGCACTTTGGCCTATTTGCTGCTGTTTCTGGAACATGCAAGTTCCTTTAATTTGCTGTTTCCTTGCCTGAAACTCTCTCTCCTCAGGTGTCTGTGGGCTTGCCCCTTTCCCTCCAAATCTTGTCTCAAATGTGATCTTTTCAGTAAGGTCTTCCCTAGCCAGCCCTTTCCCTGTACGCCCTGCCCCTCTTCCCGGCTTTCTTTTTCTCCATAGAACTTAGTACCACCTGACATTCTATATATTTTACTTATTTCTTTGCTGACTAGCTGTCTCTATCCACCAAAATATAAACTCCGTGAGGACAGGGATTTTATCAGTTTGTTCATTGCTGTATCCCTTGTGCTTTAAATAGTTTTTGACACAGTTAGCACTCAATAAATGTATTGAATAATTGAATAAGTGTTTTGCAATGGGCCAGTCCACTTAGCCATTCAGCACTGCTCAGGGTGGGATATGGTCTGCCTATCTAACACTATTATGGAGGTATTTTTTTCTATAGATTTATTTGTAATCTAAATGTTCGATTTTGTAATCTTAGCTTAATACTGTGTACTTGAAATGTTGTTAGTTCTCTCCATGGTTAAAGATGGCTAAACTGTCTTCTACCCTTTCTTGAACTACAACTGGATAGAATGGAATTCCCAGGCAAACAACCTATTAACCATCTTTGTTGGATTTCTTTCAGTGTATATTTTGGGGGCAGTGGTAGTGGGGGGAAAAGGACACTTTATTGGAAAAGTGTAAGTTAGGATTCCCTATTCTCTACTTCAAACTCCAAGAAATTCTTAATTGAAATTTTAATAGAAACCAACTAAGGCTACATAGCATAAGATGAGGACAGGGTAACGTACTATAGTTGCACTAGTCACATTTCAAGTGCTCTGTTGCCACATGGCTAGTGGCTATCATATTGAACAGTGCAGTTATAGAACATTTTCATCATTGCAGAAAGTTCTATTGAACAGCACTGCCCTAGACAGTGGGAAGAGTGAAGATTAATCTAGATAATAAGATATAATTATTTTATGTTTTGTCTTCTTAGTGGGGAAATGTAAGTATTGTGTCTTGTAATTCTCCTATATCTTTACTCATTCAACAAATGATTATCGTGCATCTAATAATATATGCCAGGCACTGTGCTAGGCACTGGGGATTCAGTGGTAGACCAGATAGCCTCAGGCCCTTCTATATGAAACTTATATTCTAATGGGAGAGATAGTCATTAAGTAGGCAATCATACAAATAACTCTAATCTGCGTAGTGCTTGGTGTATAGTAGCTGTTTAAATAACTGTTAATTAATTAACTAATGTGCACCGTCTTACTCGCTTCTTAGATCCTGACAAAATGTAGGCACATAAAGCTACATGGTAACTTATAGTTGAGGTCTACAGACAACATCAAAAGTTTCAATGCAGTCAATAAACTTAGTAATATTTAAACTGTTTTCTGTATTTTTCTTGTTTCTGACATAGAGCAAAGATTATGTCAGTTGCTCTGTGGTTTAAAGCCACAGTTATTCTGGGAGTACACAGTTGCCATCATTGAGCAGTAGCTGATCCAAAGGAATTCCAGCCAACGTCTTGCCAATGATGGAAAGAAATGATGTGTCCTGGCAGTTGCCAAAAAGTATGTTTTTCTTGATGGTAATCATTGTGTCTTTGAAGCTCTTCATATGTTATGACGTGTACATATATGAATGTTCCCTAGGAGGCAGAGATCATGCTGTCAAATTCATTTAAACAGTACTTACCTCTGTATAACTTGTAGTTATATGGATGCCTAATAAATGTTTTTGATGCTTCTACTGCTGCTGAGGTTGCCAGTGACATTCCGTAGAAAGTTCTAGGAGATAAACCATGAAGATTGGCACTTTACCATTGTTTATTTTAATTTCATTTTTCCCTTCAAATCATAGTCTTGCTTATGCTGGAGTCCTTGCAACTCTTCTTTAAAATGGAAGGGGGTATGAAGTGTAATTTCTCCCGCTGAGAATTATTTTCTTTTTTTTTTATTTTTGCAACTTCATCCAGACTTCTGTAAAGTGGTCTGTGTGTCCTTTTTATTGTGGGACACTGACACTGTTGATACTCATAATCAGAGGGATTATTGTATCAGTTAATAATTAGCTGAGTAATACAGATTCACAATAGAGGCATTTAAATATATTGGGAGATTTAGTTTTCTTATGTCTGGGAATAATCAGAAAAGGGCCAGTGTGGTGGCTCCATAGTGTCACCAGAAACTAGGTTCTCTCTTTCTTCTTGGCCATAGTTAGTGCTGGATTCCATCCCCAAGGTTACTATGATAGTTGCTGCAACTCCAGTCATCACATCTGTGTTCCTGGCTGGAAGGAGATGGAAAGGGGGAAAGGCAAAAGGGCACATATCAGTTGAAAGCCCCACAAGGCGATGTCTGCCTACCTCTCACACAATCACTCCTTATTGCAAGGGAAGCCAGGAAGTAATTTTTATCTAGATCCAGTGAAATGCTATTTGTAAGGAAAATTAGGAGTGTGGATATTGTGTTGGTAGCTTGCAGTCTTGACCATTGCCTAGCAACTATTACTATTGGTGAACAGTGAACAGGTGGAAAAACTGCTGTTTTAAGAGTGTGAAATTGCTGATGAGTCAGCTTTGACGAATGTGATTTAAATGTAGCTGTATGGAAAGCTAGAAAAATACACTTTCCATTTTTATAAAGAAAAAACTGGTGAAGATAATGAAATATTTTTGGTAAATTTTGTTTGACCGTAGTTAGTCAAATGTTTCCAGTGACCTGAAGTATCATTCATTCAGGAAAGAAAGATAAAGCACGTAGTAGGCACCCAATAAATCTTATTGAAATGAATTAATTGACCTATCTTTCTTCAGTGGAAGTCCATCATGTGGCTTCCTTCTTAATCCAGATAATATTATGCTAGTGTGAATGATTAATGCCATTTGATGAAAGACATCACCATGCAAACTGGAATTATTTCCTCGTATAGTTCAGTTTTCTCATTTTAAAATATGACAGAAACATTTGCCAAGTACCTATTTTAATAAGGCAATTCATATTTGACCAATAAAATACATGCAAATAAATGTTTAGCGGAAATGTTTTGCCGTTTTATTTTAAAGTAACACACAAACAGAAAACAAAAACCCACAAATGTATAGCTTAGTGAGTTATAGGATTACATAACCACCACCCAGGAAAAGAAATAGAACTTTTCCATACACGCCACAAGCCCCTGTGTGCCCAGTCTCAATCTCAACCTCTCAGTTACCTCCCCAAAGTAACCACTATTGTATTTTTATGGTAACTAGTTCTTTGAATTTCTATGTACATTGAATACTTAAGTGTATATACCTAGACACCATAATTTAGTCTTGCCCGTTAAAAAAACTGATGTCTTTTGTCTTTTTTTAAATATATAGGTTTCCCCTCCATCTTTTTGTTTTTCTTACAGTTTATCTGCTGGTTAACCCAAGATATGTGACCTGTAGAATTTCCCACAGTCAGGATTTTGCTGATTATGTACTCATGGTGAAGTTCATCATATTTTTTTGCCCTCCTTACTTCATGCAAATTGATAGTAGGATCCAGAGACTTCATGAGACTAATGTTTGATCCCTTTGGCAAGAGTATAAGTGAGGTGTTTTTTTTTTCCAAATCAAGAGGCACATAATTATTTGTGTTATTATCAGGTGTTGATGCTCAAATTGGGGGGGGGGTCAAAAATGGTGATATTCTAATTCTAATTTTATCATTTTTTTCTTTTATTATTTGGAATACTTTTATAAGAGATGCTTCGCCTTATCCAATATTTTGTTACCCAAGTGGTACAGTGTATATAAGAAATCCAAGATAAATGCTTGATTCTTTTCCCTCATTTAGAGTGTTCAGAATAATGAATTTTTTCCCTCTCATCCTCAAAAAGTGATCATTTACTTTCTTTTCTCTAAGTATCAATATGAACTCATGGATTTAAATATATTTGCTGTGTTTCGATCATTTGAGTTTATTACCCAACTTGGAGCTCAGGTTGTCCCATCTTTGGCCAATGGGAGCATCTTTACATGGGCTCCTGGGTCTTTGATAGCTTTCTTGCTCTCTGGCATGACAGGATGTTCCAGGTTCATCTTGTACATGTCTTTCCCTAGACCTGGAATTTGCTATCTCTTCAAGAAGTCTTGAAATGAGAATTGGAGTTTTGGTGCCACAATCTGGGTAGCAAAGATGCTCATTGCCGCTAGGTTGGTCATTTTTTTCTAAGCCTCTTCAGTGGGTAGAGCAAAAAAAACAATATACTAAATAAAATGTCTGATGAATTGGTACTGATGCTTCCAGTTCAAACTCAGCTATAGGAATTTTTAACTTAGACTCTTCGGTATTATATCTGTATCTCCTCCCCACCGGCTGAAAGTCCTAGTTCTTGAGGACACAGAGGATAGTAGAATATCTCATAACTTCTCATTTATTTTACCCGAAGTTACGTACAGAACAATCTCAAAATATTAATCTACTACTAAAACTTCCACTATCAATATAATTACAGTCATGCATCACTTAATGATGGGGACACATTCTGAGAAATTTGTCATTAGGCAATTTCATTGTGCAAACATCAGAGAGTTTACTTACACAAACCTAGATGGTATCACCTACTGCACACCTAGGCTATATGGTACTAATCTTGTAGGACTACTGTTGTATATGTGGTCTGTCATTGACAGAAACATTGTTATGCGGTGCGTGACTGTACTGAGAAAAGTTTTAAAAAATGTAGCTTTTTGCTTATGCTCACTCCATTTTTTTGTAGCCATACAAGAGTTGACCGTTATCTGAGTATGTAACCATTACACACTGTCTTCTGTCATTTTAACACACATTTAGTGTTAGTTTTACAAGTAACTATGTATTTAATGACTATTACTAGACTTATGTTGATGTCTCTCTACTCATTTTGGTTGTATGAAGCTAATTCTCTGGTAGATTCCTCAGTAATGGCTCATGGGAACAGTATTCCCTGAATTTTTGCATGTTGTTAATCATTTGTCCCCTTTATCATTGAAGATCTGTTTTGCTGGATATAAAATTCCTTGTTCACATTTTATTTCCTTGAGTATCTTAGATATGATTATCTTGACTGATGCCCCAAAAGCAGTTGATTAAATTCCACAACTGTTCATAAAATTTTTTAAAATAAATTAGGAATAACGTGAAAAAGAACATACATCAGAAACCAACACCAGTATAATAATTAACACTGAAATGTTTCCACTATTGTCAGGAATAAGACTTGATGCCCATTGTTTTCACTGTTATTCATCATTGTTCTGGATATTCCAGCAAATGCATTAATAACAAGAAACAAAATATATTCTGGTATTTACCAGAATGGAGGAGACAAAACTGCCATTGTTCACAGATGATATGAGTGTCTAGCTAGAAAGAGTACAAAAATCAACAAAAAACAATTGGAAACAAATATGTTCAGGTTAATAGCTGGGGCCAATGTCAATATACATGATCATTAGCTCTCCTATTATGTAGGAAAGGGTTAACTCAGCAGGCTTGGGTTTGCTCAAACCCTGCACGTTCCTAATAAAGGTCCATTTTCAGGACTGGCCTTTGTTACTGAGAATTGAGCCCTTGGAATGTTCTGTCTAATAAGAATGTTTTTTCATGCCTGAGGCCTTGAGCCATGCTGTACCAGTTTGTTGAGATAGTTTATGCTAACGATGTGATTTAGGGTGAACATCTGCTTTCTTTTTGGGGTCTGGAGCTTGGGTAGCTGAGATCTGTCATGCAAGTGTTGTATGCCTACATGAATGACCCCCAATAAAAACTCTGGACATTCAAGCTTGGGAGAACTTCCCTGGTTGGCAACACTTTGCATATGTTGTCACACATTGTTCCTGGAGGAATTATGTCCCATGTGACTCCACTAGGCAGGGACATCTGAAAGCTTGAGCCAGGTTTCCTCTGGACTGTGCCCTGTATGCTTTTTCTTTTTATTACTTCTGCTCTCTATTCTTTCACTACAATAAACCATAACCATGAGTATAACTTCTAAGTCCTATGAGTCCTTCTAGTGAATCACCAAGCTTGAGGGTGGTCTTGAGGACCCCTGACACTTCTATATTCTGGGAATAACTCTATAGAAAATAAGACTCAATTTTTCAGAGTGATAAAATAGAATACCTAAAAGATATATTCTACCTAAAGAATACGTTAAAAAACACTTTAAAAAGACTTAAAACAAAAGACTAATAAACTTTAAAAAGACTTGAATGACAGGCAAAAATTTTACTGAGAAATTTAAGAGAAGACATGAATAAATGGAGAGAGGGCTCATAAAAATATTAATTCTCTGGCACAGCCCTGTGGCCGAGTGGTTAGAGTTCTGCATGCTCCATTTTGGTGGCCCAGGTTCACGGGTTTGGATTCCAGGTGCAGACATACTCCACTCCTGTGGAGGTGACCCACATGCACAAAAATAGAGGAAGATTGGCACAGATGTTAACTCAGGTCTAATCTTCCTCAAGCAAAAAAAGAGGAGGATTGGCAACGGATGTTAGCTCTGGGTGAATCTTCTTCACACACACACAAAAAAACTCAATTCTCCCCAGATTATTAAAAATCTTAACATAGTTCTGATTAAAACAATATTTTTTAAAAAAACTTGATCACCTGAGGCCAGAGCAAGTAGGCAAGAAAAGGGAATAAAAGGACTCCAAATAGGCAATGAAGAAGTGAAACTCTCACTATTTGCAGACGACATGATCTTATACATAGAAAACCCAAAAAATTCCATTGGAAAACTACTAGAAACAATCAACAACTACAGTAAAGTGGCAGGGTATAAAATCAACTTACAAAAATCAATTGCATTTCTATACACTAATGATGAACCAACAGAAAGTGAACTCAGAAAGACAATCCCATTTACAATTGCAACAAAAAGAATAAAATATCTGGGAATAAATTTAACCAAGGAGGTAAAAGACCTATACAATGAAAACTATAAGACACTATTGAAAGAAATAGAGGAAGACATAAAGAAATGGAAAAATATTCCATGCACATGGATTGGAAGAATAAATATAATTAAAATGTCCATTCTACCTAAAGCAATCTACAGATTCAATGCAATCCCAATCAGAATCCCAATGTCATTCTTCACGGTAATAGAACAAAAACTACTGAAATTCGTATGGGGCAACAAAAGAGCCCGAATAGCTAAAGCAATTCTGAAAAAAAAAAAAAAGAAGAACAAAGCTGGAGGCATCACAATCCCTGATTTCAAAATATACTATAAAGCTATAGTAATCAAAACAGCATGGTACTGGTACAAGAATAGACACACAGATCAATGGAACAGAATTGAAAGCCCAGAAATAAAACCACACACCTATGGACAGCTAATCTTTGACAAAGGAGCAAAGAACATACAATGGAGAGAGGGAAGTCTCTTCAATACATGGTGCTGGGAAAATTGGACAGCAACATGCAAAAGAATGAAAGTAGACCATCTCCTATTGCCATATACAAAAATCAATTCAAAATGGATCAAGGACCTGAAAGTGAGACCTGAAACTATAAAACTCCTAGAAGAAAATATAGGCAGTACACTAATTGAGACTGGACATAAAGGGATCCTTTCAGATTCCATGTCTACTCGGACAAGGGAAACAAAAGAAAAAATAAACAAGTGGGACCTCATCAGACTAAAGAGCTTCTACAAGGCAAATGAAACCAGGATCAAAATGAATCAACAACCCACCAGCTGGGAGAAAATATTTGCAAATCATTTGTCCGACAAGGGATTAATCTCAGTAATATATGAAGATCTCATACAACTGAGCAACAAAAAAACAAACAACCCGATCAAAAAATGGGCAGAGGATATGAACAGACATTTTTCCAAGGAAGAGATACAGATGGCCAATAGACACATGAAAAGATGTTCAACATCACTAATCATCAGGAAAATGCAAATCAAAACTACACTAAGACATCGCCTTACACCGGTTAGAATGGCTATAATCACAGAGACAAATAAGAACAAATGCTGGAGAGGTTGTGGAGAAATGGAGACCCTCATTCACTGCTGGTGGGAATGCAAACTGGTGCAGCCTCTATGGAAAACAGTATGGAGAGTCCTCAAAAAATTAAAAATAGAAATACCTTATGATCCAGCAATCCCACTCTTGGGCATCTACCCAATGGACATGAAATCAACCATCACAAGAGGCGTATGCACCCCTATGTTCATTGCAGCATTATTCACTATAGCCAAGAAGTGGAAGCAACCCAAGTGTCCCTCGACTGATGATTGGTTAAAGAAGATGTGGTATATACATACAATGGAATACTACTCAGCCATAAGAAAAGACACAATTGTCCCATTTGGCAACAACATGGATGGACCTAGAGGGTATTATGTTAAGTGAAATAAGCCAGAGAGAGAAGGACAGACACTGCATGAACTCACTCATTTATGGAATATAAGTGAACACACGGACAGAGAGAACTGATTGTTGGTTACCAAGGGGAAGGGGGGTGGGGGGGTGGGCACAAGGGGTGAAGGGTTACATCCACAAGGTGACGGACAAACAAAAATGTACAACTAAAACCCCACAGTGTTATAAACTATTAAGACATCAATAAAAAAAATGGTTAAAAAAAAAAAACTTGATCACCTGAGCAAATACAAAAAGTTACACCTGAGCAGGGCCTTACCTCCAGATAATAAATTTTCTTTTCTTAAAAGCTATAATAATCAAAATAGGGGCTGGCCTGGTGGCATAGCAGTTGAGTTCGTGTGCTCCACTTCAGTAGCCTGGGGTTTGCGGTTTGGATCCTGGGTGCGGACCTATGCACCGCTAATCAACCCATGCTGAGGCGATGTCCCACATAGAGCAACTAGAAGGATGTACAACTATGACATACAACTGTCTACCGGGGCTTTGGGGAGGAAAAAGGAAAAAAGGAGAAACATTGGCAACAGGTGTTAGCTCAGGGCCAATCTTCCTCAAAAAAAAAAAAAAACCAAAACAACAAAAATAGTATGGTACATACAGAACCAAGAATAGATAGATAAATGAATTCAATGGAAAGCTCAGAAGTATACCCAAATATTTATTAGAATTTAGTATAAGCTAAAGACTGCATTCAAATCAATGGGGAAAAGTTGTTTATTCAACAACTGGTGTTGAGAAAAAGGGCTAACCATTTGAAGAAAAGTAAAGTCAGAACTCTATTAGTTCTCATAGGAAAATGCAGTTCAGATATAAGTAAATATTTAAATTGTGAACAACCAAATTATAAAAGTACTAGAAGAAAACATAAGAATATGGTTAGGGGCCGGCCAGGTGGTCCAGCGGTTTAGTTCATGCTTTGGCAGCCCAAGGTTCCTGAGTTCAGATCCCGGGCACCCACCAATGCACTGCTTGTCAGCCATACTGTGACGGTGTCCCATATAAAATAGAGGAAGATGGGCATGGATGTTAGCCCAGGGCCAGTCTTCCTCAGCAAAAAGAGGAGGATTGGTGGTGGATGTTAGCTCAGGGCTGGTCTTCCTCACAAAAAAAAAAAAAAAAAAAAAAGCTTAGATAATCTTATGGTAGAAAAAGACCTATATATAATCCTAAAGGTATACTATTAGAGAATATATTTATATCTTGTAAATATTCGAATCCGATTTCTGTGTGGCAAAGCAACAACAAAACTGCAAAAAACAATCCATCTCGCTAATAAAGAAATGCAAGTTAGACTCCAGTAAGTTCCTATAACTTTCCAAATAGGTTGGCAATGATTTAGAATAATGATAAAACCTTAGACTGGTGAAGATGTGGGTAAATAAGGACTCTCATATGCTGCTAGTGGAAGTATATATTGATATAACATTTCTGGAGGTAATTTGAAAATCTGCACCAAAATATGTATCTTTTACCAAGTAATTCCACATCTAGAAATTCTTTGTAAGGGAATAATCAGAAAATATACCAAGAGGTATATATAAAAATGTTTTTTGAAAAATTAGAAACTGTTTAAATGACTATAAATAGGGAATTGGCTAAACAAGTTATGGTACAGCCATGCTATGTGCTCACTAAGGATGATGATGTAGGTATATATTTGGGTACGTGGAAAGATTTTTCAATATATTATTTAATGAAACAAAGTTAAAAAACCATTTTAGGATACATTTTAAAAACACTAAACATATATTTGTTTATTTGTGTGTATGTATGTGTGCCTCAAGGATCATACACTAAAATATCAATGGTGTTATTTCTGGGTAGTAGGATTATAGGTAGTTAAAAGATGTGTATTTACTTTTCTTTGTGCTTATCTGTATTCTGAATTAAACCTTGTTATAGAAAAATAATGAACTGAAAACAAAACAACTAACTCCTACTGCTTTAATTACATCAAGATCCATCTGGGGCATAGGCTTAAATGGAGGAATAACTTTAAAAAAAATGATTCATAACTCACATAGTTCATTTTATCCCTGGCCATCCAGTTGCTGATTCCCACTGATTCCACAGCTGCACATTGAGACTACCCTCCCCCTGCACCAAGGCATAATTTGATCTACTTCCTTGATTTTCAACATTCCTGTTTTGTCTGTGACTAGCAGTTTCCCTTTTGTCATGACCCCAGAACTCCCCACACCTGATGATTGCCCTGTGGTCAGTTTGTTTGAACATGCTCCCCTTCAGAGAGTAGCTATGATTGTGCAATATAATATTTACAAAGATTTGAATAAAAATATTCTTTATGTCCAAAGATTGGTGGTGGGAGGGAGATTAGGAATCTGAATCTCATGTACCAGCCTTGCCTTAATTAAGCTCTGTCGAAAAATGTCCGGGTTATGCTTGGTTATGGGTGTTCTATCTGGAGAAGTGAGGAAGCCTAGATGCCAGCACTTCCAAGATGAGGATGTTCAACAGGGCTTGTGGAGAATCTCATTCAGAATTGGGCTTACTTGCAAATGACTGCCTTTACGATTCCTAAGAGAGAGGCTCTGGCTGGGTCAATATGGTGTTTGTTTATTAAGCAAAAGTTCATGCCAAGCAACTTTAAATGCATTTGACTTCATATTTAGCCACAGTATGGATTTCTGTATGAGCAACTTATCCATCGTAGTGATGAAAAATGAGACAGTGCTAGTGATGCTGTGGTTCCAGTGCCCTTTTCATCCTTGATTTTGATGGATCAGTCTTCCTCGAAACTCTTTCTTGACATGGACCATCAATATGGAATTCTGAAGCTTTCACTGATGGAGTTGCTCTTGGAGCTGGCATCCACCCAAGCCAGGAATAGACTGCAGTACACTGAGAATAACACAGTTCTTGATTGTATGTCTGATCCATGGCTTACACTGTCTTCACCATGCCAAATGGCTCTGCTGTGAAGTCTTATTTCTCTTACTTCCTTTACTTCTTGCACAACTTCTTTTCCTCATACAATTTCACTCTGTTTTCATGGATTTATAGAATTCAAGGAATCTTCCAAGTCCAAAGGCTTAAATCTGGATATACCCCTCTCTTTCATCCAATTCCTTTCCCAAGATGGCATTGAGGATATTGCCATGTTTGCTTAATGCTCAGTTATTACTGTTGTGATAGATAAAGCAATCTTTTTCAATTCTGAGCTAAAATTGCTGGCTTGCTTTTTTCATTATGCTATGGTTTTTAGCAACATTGCACTCCAGTTTGCTACTGAATGTTTTAATTAAATGATAGAGATTAGGAAAATAGAATGTAAGAGAAGCCTTCAGAGAGAATTTTAGAAAATAGTTTCAGAGTTGACCATCTTACTATATTCCCATCTAGGCCTAGCTTCTCTCCATGCAGTTAGTTACACTTGGAGGGCCGCTTCTAACACTGGCACCAAAGAGGTCAGTTTTTCCACTCTCTCTCCCAGAAAAGATCAGGAAGTGCAATAAGGTTCATGAAAATTTAAGCTTGAAGTTTAGAAAACTCAAAACAACCCAAACCCTCAAACATTCAGTTTGGTTTGAATGTTGGACAAAGGTTTGCTATGCAGCGAGTGGAGTCATTCCAGTTTAAGGGCTGTAGTAACTTCATTTCAGGGCGAGTGATGGGGAAATTATGAAACCATAACTTGGATCTTATTTTAACAAAACCAAGAAACAAAAACACTTACTGGGGAATCTGCATGGGAAAGGGGGCCTACCTAACCCCAATTGCTGCTATTTTACTGTGGCAGCTCCTCTTACTATAGGAATTATGAAACCATTCTTTCCAATTCCTTCAGAGAGAGCTGACTTTTGAAAGTGATTGAGTTGCCTGCATCCAATTTATAAGCCTCCTGATGTGCACAACAGGGAAAGATCTTTCATAGGTGATTAAATCCAACAGGGTTAAGGCCTGTCACAGTGATCTCCCTGTGGTCAGCTTTCATTTCAAAAGTCATCCCAGGAGAACAACTGTAGTTCTTTACCTAGTTGACTTCTGAAACAAATTTTCCACTTCAAAGAGAGCCCAATAATTTAGACCCTATCCTCCTTGGATACCATTTATTTGTTCCAGGGATAAGAATTCAATTTAATGACTGTTTCTTGAGTGGCTTCATTGTATCTGGCACAGGAGAAAATATTCCAGGCAGGGGTATACAACATAGGAAAAAAATTGTCCTCAAAGATCTTATGGACCAGTCTATAACCAACAATGAAAACATCTTAGAACAAAAACAAAAAGGATTCATTCCAAAATAATTTAGAAAACATCACTTGATTTCTAGACACACCCAACAGAATATCTCACCTCATTTACAGTTGTTCACCTATCAAATACTGCAGAGAAAAATGAGGTCAAGCCTTAGGCTCTGCAGATGTGGAAGACAGCCTGGAGGGACAAAGAATCACAGAGACCTGCAGAAGTTCTGAAGCACACAATCTCAAAGGATTTTAGAAAGATTTGGGGCCTCAGAGCCCTCAGAGATACTGAGAATTTAATAAAGTACGCATTTTCTTATTTAGGTAGAGGCTTAGATTTTCCCTATAATAGAAATGACTAAACTGACAAGGTTCCAGTTAGCAAATAGCATAAATATTCCCCCAAAGTATCGATATTCTTATCAAACTGGCTGTTCTCTTAATTGGGAATATATTTAGTTAATGATTTAATTTGGATTATATCAAGAATTCACCATCCTTAAGTGATTGTTTCTGCTATTACATGGGATCATGTTACTGTGAAATTTAAACTAATTCAATGAAATATGATATGAGTCACAAGCCAATGAACTGTTAATGATATTTGTTGTAATTTGAAATTTCTCTTCTTTGTTTTTCTGTTAAAATAAAATATTGTTTTAAATATTATGGTTTAATGGCATCAATATCTAACTCCTTTCCTTCTTTATGTTTGTACTTTAGAACTACAGGAAACAATTCTGTTTCTTAGAATGCAAATACATCTAGTTAACTTTCCAAAATTTGGAGATTTCCCAGAACTATTTTCTGAACTAATAATGATGCCATAATGATTACAGTTAACAGTGGAACTATAAGAGTATAACATTCTTTAATAACTTGGAATTTAAAATTTTGATTCTGTATATTTATCAAAGCTATTAATGGGCAATCAATAAATACTCTGTGTAGAGTCCTGTACTTAAGGAGTGAAGCAATGGTTGAAGAAATGAAATAAACTTGAGTGTTAAATGCTTTCTAAGTGGCAGGAACAGTCAATTCCAAATGAGAAAATAATAATTTCCAGATGGAGATGGTCAGAGGATTCATGGAGGATGTGATTTGTGTTGGCCATTGAAGGGTATAAGGGTTTGGAGAAGAATAAAGAAGTTGTTTCAGTTGTGAGAGGTCGATGCATCAGAGACTGGAAAATGCACAAATTGTATGGGGGGACAGAGAGTTAATGTAGGAGAGTAGTGGAAATTAGAGTTTGAGAGGCAGGAAAAAACCAGATTCTGGGAGACTAAGCCAAGGAGTCTGGGTTTTATCCCAGAGTTACAAGCAGCTATTCTAAGTTTTTGATATGGGGAATGAAATGGTGAAGTAATGGTCTAGGAAGATAATACTGGTAGTAACTAGTAGGACAGATGGTAAAGAGAGTGGCTGAAGACAGAACAATTGATCAGAAAACTTTTTCACTTTCCTAAAAAAAGATGATAAAAGTTTAGAGTACAGTAGTGGCTACAGTAATGGAGAGAAAAAAACATTAGGAAGATAAAGAGGAATCAATATAACTTTGAGATTATTAGATGTGGGGAAGTGAGGGACAACTTAAGATGACATCTTTTGGTTTAATGTATGATTTGGGACCTGGGTATCAGGGAGAACGGTTGCACAGCATTATCATGAGTGAGAAATCTGGAAAATCAATTAGGTTGGGGTTGAGGGAGAAAATAGGTTTTGTTTTAGGTGAATTGCTGTTGAGGTGATGGCATGTCCTTTAATAAGCAGTTGGAAATGCAGAGCTCTATGACAGAGAGAGAAGGTCAGGACTAGTAATAAAGATTTGGGATCCATCTGTATGTAATAGTTGGAGAGGTGAAGTTGGGGAGGTAGATAAGCTCACCAAAGGGTTTAGGAATGGAAGAACAAATGTCTGGGATATGAGCTGTAGGATATACTCATGCTTACGTGATGAAAGGTGGAGAGAAGACAGAAAAGAAACCAGAGAAGAGAATCAGAATATGGTAGAATGACAGAAGTCAAAAAAGTAAAGGGTTTTAAGAATGGCAATGATTGACAATATCTCATGCTTCAGAGAGGCTATGGAGAACAGGGAATGGAAAAAGCCATCAATTTTGACAATGTCCTTGGAGCCAATTAAGAAGAATTTTCATACAGCAGAAAGAGCAGAGCCAATTGTATGAGTAATGGGCAGGGAGTGGTGGTATTAAAGTAGAGGCAGCAGGTACATATAACCTCTTTAAATAATTTGTCTTGGGAAGAAAGGATAAAAAAGAACAGTAGCAAGATGAGTTCATCTCCTTTTCTCACTCCATGTGTTCTGCCCAGGCAGATTCAATTTCTCTCACATAGAATTGCCATTTATATGTCAATACCTTCCAGAATTACATCTCAAATCTAGACCTTGGTCCCTAACTCCCTTATATCAATAAGTCTACTTGGGTATCAAATAGGCACTTCAACTTCAACATCTAAAACTAAACTCATGATCTACCCCACCTTCACTAACTGCAAAAACAGTACAAAATACAAATAAACATAAATAAACAACAACCAGATCCTCTTCCAGTGTTCTCTATTTCAGTAAATGACATGACACACTGTCCAGCTGCTCATGCTAGAAACCTTGGGGTCATGTCTGATACCCCTTTTCTCTTCATTCCTCTCATCTAATCCATCACCAAGTCTTGTGGGCATACTTCTCTTCATATCCATTGTCCATCTTAGTTGAAGCCACTGTCACCTCTGATGTCACCACCTGGACTACCACAATAATTTTCCAACTGGTCCCTCTGCATCTGCTCTTGCTCCTCATAGCAGCCAGGATGATTCTTTAAATCCACAAGTCTGATTACTGTCACCCTCCTGTTTAACACCTTCTAATGGCCTCTTGTTTAAGCCAAACAACTTTGTTAGAATGGAGCAACTAACTTTGTATGGAGGGATTGGGAAAGCTTCATGAAGAGGTTGATGTACAAGCTGGCCATAAGAGTTTGCAGGTGAAGAATAGTGTTAGCGTGGCCTAGGGCATAAGGGTGGCAGAAGATCATTCTAGTTTGGGGGATATCATGTGCCAAGGTAGGAAGTCAGGTGTTCAGAAAAGGGTGACAAGTTCAGAGTGGGTATTCTCAGATGTCAAGGGGTGAGGGGAAGCCATTGAAGCCAGATTGTGAAAGCCCCTTCATGTTTGGATTTTAAGGAGATTTCAAAGCAAGGGATGATGTAAAGAGACAGTTTTTTGTTGGATATCTTTATGGCAGAGGGAAAGCGGACTGAAATGCTTGAGAGGCTGAGAGCGGGGAGAGCAAGTTCAGAGCCTGTTTCAGTGACCCAAGAAAGGTGACAGAGGCCAGGACAAAAGCCATGGTGCTGGAAAGAAGAGGGAGTGAAGACACATTTTAAAGTAGGATCAGAACAAGTAGTGCAACATTTGGGGATATGTCTCCTTGAAAAGTGTTATTATGAGTAGGTTTCTGTGCAAAACCTACTATTTGACCCTGGATTGATGTTATTCTGTGATATTAAACTCTGCACAGTGTATTATTTTTGCCATATGTAAAATGTCCTGGAGAGAAATTTAACAATAAGTTTGTGTCTTGGTCAAATCTGGATTAAAAATTCAGCCCACTTAAAATATTTTTAAGAATTCAGATACCTGTGTTCTCCATGTTTTTACCTCTGGCAAGTTTTCTGGACTTGGTCAAGCCTTATAGCTAAGTCTGGGGCTTAAATTCCTCATTTACTAGAATCACTGGATGATCTCTAAGATCCCTTCCAGTTCCTTGGTCCCAGTGTCGATTTCTAGCATATTTCTCTAGTTTAGTTGATTGACTTGAATCTTACCAGCAGGAAGCAAACTGCTCCACAGTTTCTTGAGGACATAGCTATCTCCTTAGAGGATTGATGGTGTAGAGGGTATCTGAGGAGCATGCCTAGACCCACCTTATCTTGGAAAATGCATTATATTTACAATCTTTTTAGAAGACTGTTCCAATCTCCAATAACTGGGTATGAAAAAAAATCTTTGAGTTAATGAAAGCTGTTTGTGATGAATTAGTTATAGTTCTACTCGGTATGTTCTCTTCTGTACCCAAGACTTCCACAACCAGGAGAAGCTTAAAAGCAGATTCATTGTCAAGTCTTTCTAGACCTTTGTTTTCAAGAACTTATGTGGACTAATGAGTGTATCTTTTTGAAGTACAATCAATTTGTAGAAGATTGGAGACATATAATTTAATTTAACACATTTTCAGCTTCTACCAGGTATGAAGCATTGTGGAGAGGAAGAAGAATGGGTAAAGGAATGTACCAGGATGAATAAGGTATAATTTCTGTCTTCAAGGAAGTATATTGTTTAATAGGAGAACCTGGAGTGTAAACAAATACTCTACATGAATACATGAAAATGATAGTACAGTAGAGGGAAGCGCTGAGTGTAGGATGAGTACAATTCTGTCCTCAGGGTTGCAAATTGGAATAACTGTCTCCTGGTATGTGTTATTCCCAAGTTCTGCCTGAGCAGGTAGACGTTAGTGAGTGTCACCCAGGTCTTGGTCTAAAGTAATTGATCAACCTGTCTTGGCAAATGTATATAAAGGGTTTTAGCCAATCTCATTAACCAGTTTAGATCATAGCATATTGTTCATGCAAGAGATGCAAAAAAGACTGACTCACTGAAGATGGTTGATTGGTTATAAACAGACACTGTCTGGAATTTTGGCAAGATTGAGATGAAAGCCTTTATGAAGTTATGCAATCGTGGCAACATATTGTCAACTGTCGCACTAGCAGTCAAATCATTAGAAAATCACAACATTGCCACTATACTACTTAGCAGACAGGCATGCTGGCATAAACAAGTTATCAAGATGCAGACTAAACTGAAGACCTATAAAGAACGATGCTTTACAGCACATTCTATGGGTGTTACATTTGTTATGTATATCATATCTGACTTCTGGATGAGTGTCATCTTTGGATTTTCTGTGTTGAATTTAACATAAAGGTGATAAAGTTAGATTTCTAAATATAGGGCAATTTATGTCATTCAAAGTGCTTGCTAAAATATTCTTGTTCTATAATGTCACTCATCTGAAAGATAACTATGTTTTCTGGTGGTGAAGAGGTGTTCGTTCCTGTTTTGTCTTTGTACATTTTTTCACCTCAACACGTCAAATGACAGAATTAGAATACTGAGGATAAATAATCATAGGTGCTTTGAATAAACTTTCAGGTTTAAAGAGTGTAAGAAAGCTAGTAAGCCAGGAACGTGATTTTTTGAGGGGAGTGGAGTGGGTTATAAACTTCGGCTAATTATGAAAGCCCATTGAAAACTTTGATTATTTAATGTAGGGATGAATCTGTCTAAACTGTGATAAAAGTTTTGATCCCAGATTTGTGTCACTAGGTTTTGAGTGGGAGCAATCCTACAAATAACTTTCAAAATGTGTAATCTGAATTAGGGCATCGAAAATCAAAGCCACCCGTAAGGTGTGTTTCCATTGGCTCTAAGCCACCATACCTTGCCCCCAGTTATTCTTTGCGTGTTAACACATTGTGTTTAAAGAACCCTTGTTAAGACGGAGTATATTATCTGGCAGGAGAAACACATTAATAATATAAGCTAACATTCAGGTGCTTAATTTATGCCTGGCATTGTACTAAGCACTCTATATTGGTTATCTTAGTTAATACTGAGAATAACCTTATGAGGTTGATACTATTGTATTTAATCACTTTTAAGATGTAGTTTTGTCCCACATTTTAATACTCTGAAATTGGGATGTAGAATACAATCAATGATATCTTACAAGCATAATTTAGAACATTCTTTTCCTTCCCAGTGTCATGGAAAATCATGATGAAACTGACAATAGAAGGCATCATAGATTAGATGAAATACAATATTAGCCACCATCCCCCTTTATCCAATCTTTCCTAAAATGAAACTGAGACACGAAGGAAGCTGTTCAAGATTACAGAACTGGTAAGTATTTGAGCCAGAATTCCACACAAATGTTTAACTCAGTCCAGGACCAATCGATGCTTATAACCAGCACACCATGCTGCCTGCTGGGCATCTAGCCAAATTAGTGTATCTGAATAGCTATCTTCAGAGAGTTGCACACTTTGGAAAGTGAAGTTGGAAAGAAAGGGAATTTGCAAGGACCACAATAGACTGTTGAGTGAAGGGGCACAGTAAAGGACCCTTGGCAGCCAGGGTAATGATGAGAGAAATGGACCCTGAAAGGACAGAAAGGACAGAGCATCAGGAAGACCTGAGTAAAGGCCACCCACTTCACTATTTTGTCCAGGGCCAGAACTCCATATGCAAAAACTTCTAAACGGAATGCACAAAGAAAATCCTTATGTAGGAGGGAGAGTTATTTACCTATGGCTATCATCTATATCTATTTATCTATGTCTATACCTATACCTATATCTAGATCTATATATTGAAAGAGATTTGTTTTGGGCTTTTTTAAAGGGAACATTACATTATTAACAAACATTTTCTTATCCTATAGTTAGGTTTTAGAACTTTTATGTGTTATGCTCTTTTTTTTATTTGCTTATTTTATTTATTTATTTTTTTAAATATAAGGCATTATTTTTTTTTCAGGTGTACATCATTATATTTTGACTTCCATATAGACTATATCGTGTTCACCACCAAAAGTTTAGTTTCCGTCCGTCACTGTGCAAATGTCTCCCTTTTGCTCTCCCCTACCCCCCTTCCCCTCTGGTAACCACCAGTCTGTTCTCTGTATCTATGTGTTTGTTTATCTTCCACATATGAGTGAAGTCATATGGTAATTGTCTTTCTCCGTCTAACTTATTTTGCTTATCATAATACTCTCAAGGTCCATCCATGTTGTCACAAATGGCAAGATTTCATCTTTTTTTATGGCTGAGTAGTATTCCATTATATATATAAAAACACATCTTCTTTGTCCATTCATCCATTGTTGGCACTTAGGTTGTTTCCATGTCTTGGTTATTATAAATAATGCTTCAATGAACATAGGGGTGCACCTATCTTTTCTAATTAATGCTTTCATATTCTTTGAATAAATACCCAGAAGTGGAATAGCTGGATCATATGGTAGTTCTTTCCTTAATTTGTTTGCAGAATCTCCATACTGTTTTTCATAGCAGCTGCACCAATTTACATTCCCACCAACAGTGTATGAGAGTTCCCTTTTCTCCACATCCTCTCCAACACTTATTTCTTATCTTTTTAAAAAAATTATTTATTTTTAAAGATTTTTTATTGAGGTAACATTGGTGTATAACATTATATAAATTGCAGGTGCACATCTTTATATTTTGACTCCTGTATAGACTGCATCACGCTCACCACCAAAAGTCTAGTTGCCATCCATCACTGTTTTTTTGCTTATTTTATTTTTCACAGTGCCTAGCACAGTTCTAAGTAAATGCAAGGTCAAACATTTTTTGAATAAACGAATAATAACTTTCTCTCTTACCTCAAATGCTACACAGAATCTTGGAAGCATATTTGGGTTTAGAAGAAGGATGCTTTAGTGGGGGTGGGGAACCTGTTAAAGAGTTTATCAGCTGCAGAAATAACAGAGTACTACAGTTTCTATTTCTGCTGGTCAAGAAATGAGGTAGGCAAATTAAAATCAGTCGGATCTAACACTGCTGTTCTGCCTCCAACCATAAAGATGAGCCAAGGAAAAGACAAGCCAGTGAAAATACACTGTCATTACTCCCAGTCAGCCCCAGTGACCATTCGCACAAACACGACACAGACCAACACGTACACACACACGTATATAAATTTTTGTATTTTCTTTTGCCTATGTGTCTAGTCAGCTCAAATGGGTCGACTCGTGTTTTGGCTCATATAACCAAACCAGACTCTTTGGCTCAGCTCTACCTGCAAACTTTCTGGCCTGCTTGGGTATAGTGAAGTGGTTTGAGTTTCTGAGAACAAATAATTAGGCTCTAGGAGAGGGCCAGGGTTATACAAAACCCATTCGTTTCTGCCTCTGTGGGTTCTGTGACCTCGTGAAAAGGAAAACAAAGTTAGATAAGGACAGTGCTGAGCTCCATGGGCTTCACGATATTTTTCCTTTTAGTGTTATCAGAGCATTTATTGAATTGTTGTTGTTCTGGACTTGATAAGCTTAGGGATTAATATTTTTAAATTCCATCTCCTTTTAGTCAACCACAAACAATATCTTGAACTCAGAATTATGTCGGTGTGGACCAGAAAGCTGACCTTGTCTTTTTTATTTATATTCATCCTTTGGGCTTCCAACATAATGAAGTTTTAAACTAAGCATAAGAGCATCATCAATTCAAAGACACTGTGAATAAGATATTCACTTATTTTTTTAAACTTACTCCACCATTTTTCTACACCTTTTTATGTTTTTTTTTCATTCCATAAAAACACCAGACATGTTATTGGGGAGATCATTCAGTTACAACATAGACCAGCTGAGGCACTGACCCTGTCGAGTAACTTTTGGTGACTAGGAGGCAATAATTGGGCCTAATATAAGCCCTCTTTCCCTGCAGTTCATGGGGATAGCATTTAAACCAATTTTTAAATGGTTTTAAAATGTGGCAGAACATAAATCTCACTTTGTAGGTATTTTTCCTTTATCAGGGACATGGCATCCAAAAATTCTTCTCTATTAATCATATTTAGGCCCTTTTCCAAATTATGAATCACCTTACTATAGTTACTTATTAACATATCCCACTCAAATAACTTTCAGTGAACTGCTCACATGTCCATCTACCCAGAGGCAACCACTGATATTATTTTTATAGACATTACAGACATTTAATTTCATGAGAAAAGCACAGCCTTGTCTGTTAAGCTCGAGGTAGACAGGGAAGAAGGAAGGAAGCACCTTTTTCATACTCAAGCTCAGAACTCACGTCCAGAGGAAATAAAACAGAAATCACCTTCCCAAATGGTGGGGCTTTTTATTTCCTAAGGGGATGCAGGCAAGGGAGTGGTGGTCACCTCAGTGAGTCAACTTTCTCTCTCCCATATCATTTATCAGATGGTATTTTAGGATTCACCTATGAGTATCACCTATGAGTTATTAATAGAATTGAAAGTTATTTTGACCAGTGAGGTAGAAGAAGAGAGATGAAAATAGTAGTAACTGCTCATGGTATAGAATAGTCAGATAAGATCAGAGGAGAGTAAAAATAATCCAAGGATTATGTAAAAGTTAACTAGATAGCCATTATTCCACTCCTACCCTCAAATAATTTTTTGTAGGGTAATCATGATTCTTTAAATAAGGGAAATATTATGGTGGGAAATTGGTTTAAAATCAATACTTGGGTATTAGAAGAACTGGAGAGGTGTGTTTTATCTTTCATTTCCATGTTTATGCTTATCCTTTGCCTTTTCAAATTACAGGCAAAAGTTTCACTATGCTTAGAGGTTCTGGTATGCTACTAATTAGAATCTTTCCTTATTCTTTTAGTTTCGAAGATATCAGTTCCTTTTCAATCTAACATCTTCTGGAGATTGGTACTGAGAATAAAGAGAAAGAAGGTGAGAAAACATCATTAAAAAAGTTTGGAAGTGGACACTGGACATAGTCCTTCATGGTATAAGCATAATGTGATAACTCTTCAATGGTGATTTAGTAACTGTTGATTTGTTGATTTCCGTGTGCTTGTTCTACTTTTTTCTTTGGAATGCTAGAGAGTTTTGCTTGGTACTTCAGCAACTGACTTGGTCTGATCCCCACAACAAAACGTAGTAACCAATCTGGGGTTTGTACTTTTCATTGAAACACTGAAAATTTACAGTTTGGCAAAGATCAGAAGGGCAGTTCCATTGGAACTGCACCAACATAGATCATCAACCACATGAAGACAGCTGGATCTTCCACCAGAAACAGACACGTGATGAGTTTTGGGATCCTGTTGACGGGGTCACTCTCATAAATATGAAAAACTTCTGAAAAGAGTTTTATTGCATGGCCTTCTTTTGACTTCTGTATAGCTTGGATGACAGACTTGTAGACCCCGAAGCTGATGGTGACAAAGAAAACCAAGATAAAGTAAGAAACCACAGTGATGATGGTGAAATCTCCAGGGAAAGTAGCACTATCAGTGTGGGGCGAAAGACAAGCTCAGCCTTCTTCACATTGTGCCAGAAAGTCAGATGGTATATTGTACCGGAGACTGCAGAGCAGGTTCCCAACCAACTCCCTCCCACATCTCCTCCCCGCAATTACTGGACGTGGAGGGTTGGGCCACAGAGGACAAAGAGAAGTTAGATGGAACTCAGTGGCCTCCAATGACTCTGCCATGGGCTTTTTCAACAAGGACAGGAGAGAGAGGAGGAAACAAAATAATCACACTGTTGGCTATCCCACGTCCCTTCACTCTTTCTGCTTCGTGCTTAGACTCTGACTCCTAGTAATGTTTTGATATATGGCTTTCCCAATTCCCTATTATTTTATATGCTAACTGGAACTTTTCTTGTTCAATATTTCACTTAAAACTCCCTTCTTCCTTTACATTTTTCTCCACCGAAAGTGTTCCCCAATTGTTTTCTTTTGTCTCTCTGCCCCTGCCCTAATCCCATTCCCCTGAGGTAGCCTCTAGTAATGTTTTGATACTGAGCCTTCCAGACTTCCTCAATTATTTTATATGGTAACTGGAATCATAGATTGTTTTCACTGGAAGGGACCTTGGAGATCATCTTCCCATCTCTCCCCACCCCCTCCTGTCCCCCAGTGCAGGCCTCCAAAAGATCCATTGACAGGCTAAATGTCCCCCGCCAAAATGCCACCTCAGCCAGTAATTGACAAAACCGGGACTAGAACCCAGATCTTTTCACTCCTAGTTAAATTGCCTTTTTGCTGCAGCCCAGAATTTTATTTTCTGAGTCTGTTTCATGCCTTAAAGAAGTAGTTTTTGTGTGATCGATTTAAGTGGTTTAAGGCTAGATTTAGTTTACAAGGTGACCTTCATTTTCTGAGCAAACAGACAAGCAAACAAACAAATTCCAACCAAATAGAAATGGCTATAATTCATCTGCTCAGTTCCTCCTTTGGCCTCAGTGACTGTGGCCCACAGACTCCAGTGCTTTGCTTTCCTGGAGCAACTTTCTTGGGCTAAGATTGTCCTGAGGTACATCTGCCGTACAGCCAGCTTTTGGTTCCCTTTTCTCTTGTTGGTCACTTGCTTTGGGCAGAGGCACAGCTCTCCCTGCTTTCTCTCCAAGTGCTTCTAGAAAGATGGAACTTAAATCAGCCAGGCCATTCAAGTTGCTGATTTTCTGGGTATCTTCTAGGTGTTCCCCATATAAAACAGGACTTTCTCCTGGAGTGGGACATCATGTTTTTGACTCATGTACCCTCAACTGAAATTTATAGTTTGACCAGTAAATTCTGACCTCCCTTAAACTTCTAGTCTTGCCTTTTTTGTTAAATTTTTAAACAGACCCCTCTCCAGGCTGTCATTCTTAAGTTTGACTTGAGCACGCGCGTGCGCGCACACACACACACACACACACACACACACACACACACCCTTTCCTTGATAGAAAATGCACACTTTCACAAAATAACTCTAATAAAAACCTTGGGGTCTCATTTTACCCCTCCCCTTCTTCTACCCCAACCACTTTCAGAACTTCTCACTCTCCGGCCCACCTGGAAGTCCTCGGATCACTCTTCTCCGCACCAGGCCCAGAACTTTGGACTTTGTTCAAAGTCCATGATGTCTTCCGAGTTACAATAAACACACTTACTTTAACTATCGTCAGGTCTCTGACACAGACAAGAATTCACAGTGATTTTTGGATAAGGGATTTTTTTTTTTTTGCCAAGGATCCAAATCGAACAAACTTGAGTTTTGAAGGAAGAACATGTCACGGAGTGGATGCCAAAGAGGCTCACTCTGTAAATATATTGTGCAATTAGCAGAGGACAAATGAGCTCCTCCAAGTGTGATGGTGGTAGTTGTGGCTTGGGGATCTCTTTCTCACACGTAAGCGTCTGCCTGTTGTTGTTTCCCTTTGTGTGTGTTGTGGGGGATGTTAAACAAGCGTTTCGCTTCCTGTGATTGCAGAACAATGCTTTCATGTTTACCTTTCATATCCCCTCTAAGGATGGAATCTGTTTTACAACTGGGGCTGCTGCTATGACCAGTTCTGTAGCACTGCCTTCAGTTCAGGCACATGCCTCTGAAACCCTAATCACTAACAGATGCTGCTCTGAATCAAGAATTCCCCTCTCTGGCTACTCAGCCTGAGCAATAAGCTGCCTAACTTGGACCCTATGGGCTTCTTGAAAAACTCCACAGGCTGCCTTACTAGCACACTGGTAACAGGCAGAAGATTGATATTTTCCAGGCCCGAGCAGGACTTTGAAATAATACCTACCAGTTGTAGAGAGCTATTTATTTTCCCCTCCTCCCACCAGTGTTTTCACATACATGATCTCATTTTATCCTTCAAATAGTCCTTGGAGTTAAGTAGGGAAAGCAGTATTTTCCCCTAGGAACCTGAGGTCCAGAGATGTTAAGCAACTTGCTCAAGGTCACACAATTAGCCTTGACTCCTAGTCTGGTGTTCTTTCCACCAGAACGACACTAGTATTTACTTTGTCCTGGGTCAAAGTTGTCCAAAGTCTTTTTAGGTGCTGCATGAGTCCAAACTCTTACAGCTCGGATTTAAATTAAATTTGTAACAGCTTTTAGTGGTTTTGTTTTGTTTTTCTAGTCCTTAAGTTACAAATCTAACGCAGTGGCTTTGTGTGCCTAAAAATTATTTGGGGAGCTTGTTCGGTAGATCCTGGTTCAGTAGATCAAAGGTGCAGCCCCAAATTCAGCATTAAAAAAACCCATCCACATGATTCTGAATCAGGCAGTCTGTGTAAACATTGTTCTAAGAGCTAAAGTAAGCAAGACACTTAAGATCTCCAAGCCTCAGTTTCCTTATTCAAAAAAGAAAGGAAAGCAAGACTAGAATTAATTATTAAATTGTCTCCAGAAATTAACCTGGATTCTAATCTAAACCTAACAGCTTTCATCAGAATTCCTTTTATGGAAGAAATAGTATTTGTCTGGAAAAATCCCTTGGAGGTAGAAAATGAAACCTCAAGAGTCTGGGTTTTCTGGAGAGGGAGGAAAGTAAGAAAAGAGGGGAGTTTATGAAAAGACGTGAAGTGCTGAGTATGTTAAGAGCCAACAGAAGAATCTCTAGTTGTGGGATGGCCAGAAAGAACTCTGGAGAAGACAGATGGTTGATATGGAGCTTTAAGATGTTTGCTCTGTGGTGCAGGCGATGATCCTTCCCTGTGGTCCCTATATATTCAGTAAAATCTATATATGTGTGAATGGAGACTTTTCTATGGGAATTAACGAAGAGGCCTGGTTTTACTTCTGTATTAACATAATGCAGAACTGAGTAGAAGAGATCATAAGACCATAATTCTTGGGAATTTGCAGAAATCTTAGGGAGAGCTTTGGAGTTTTGCAGACTAGAACTGGAGGCTTAAACCCATTTCACCAGCCATCCATGAGATGGATGTGATCAGGTGACATCTGGGTGAATATACGATGGTGAGCATGAAGACATTATAGAAAATATTATTTTTGAAATACTCTCATGGCTTTAGAAGAGCTAGGGTGTAATTAGAGATCTCATCAGAAAGGTGCATGTCGAGAAAGTAAATGTGAATGAGGATGTTTGCAAACAGAGTAGGTGAAAGATTAAGAACTTCGAGATGCAATTCCAGCTTTGGCCTAGTTTGCGGAATGATTTTAATTAAGTTCTAGTGCCTTTGTTCCCTTTCCTATGCAATACATAATCGTAGTTCACACGGACTGTTGATGCTTTTAATCTAGTAGCCAGAGCCAAAAAATTGGGAATTTTCTACATCTGGAAATATTTACCTCAAAATCTTGAGAAAGAGTTCTTGGTCTGAGGGATCAGGGGATGGGGAGAAGCGAGGCAGAGGATCATAGAGCCAGAGCATTGATTTTAGCAAAGAATAGACATTTTACATGAATGTAAGGAGCGAAAATGACCTCTTTGCAGGAAGTATGAGCCCAGATATGCAGCCTTAAAGATGAGGCCATGTCCTCATCTCTGGCATGGATACTAGAGAGTCCCAATCTTCTTCACAGCTTAGGGCCTGAGATGACAACATGATTCAGTGAGAATGCTTATGGTGAATTGTTTCAATCCTCTCAGTAAAGAAAGGGAGTTAGCATTATCTGGTGAAAAATAAGAGTTGGGATTATAGAAGTTTGTGGGCTTGACAAGACAGGTCTGGACTAGTTCTGGGAGAAATAAGCTGGGGAGGCAATGATACATTAATGGCAAGTCTGCCTGTGAGTGGCTAGGGCCAAAGAACTCCTACACAGTCTTAAATACAAATTTCTCAAATGAAGGCTCCCTCTACCAGCTTACTGTCAGCAAAATTCAATTCCCTTTGAGAATACCGCCTAAGTGGGCTTCTCATTCTCTCCTTCCCTTGGCATCATGGGACCCGGAGGAGCAAGCAAAGTCCAACATTCTTCTGGCTTCCCTTTCATCATTTATTCTTGCAAATATTTGTCGAGTAACTACTAGTCTAGGTGCTCTGGGTTAGGTGCTGGGAATGCAACTGCTAACAAAACAGAGTCTGTCTTGTGGAATTTGATTATTTCGTAATCATTTTAACTCCTTGGATAAAAATACCTACTTTGAAGCTTATGCTGTATATAAAAATACACTCTTCTCTTTCTTGTTGCTATCATTTACCAAATTACCTATTTGTTGAAGGTTTGGTTGTCCTTCAAATCTGGGTTCTGACTGTGAGGAGAGCTGAGCATTCTTTGAGCTGCTCCCCACTTTTCAGATGATGGAGATCTGTGCTCTAAATCTGTTTTTTGTAAGCCATTTCTTACAACTGACAAGGTTTATCGAGTATCACAATCCTCCTCTGGGACACCTTAACCTGTTCAGCAAATTTAACAATGAACGCGATGGCCATACCCTTGATTTGATCCTTGCCGCCAGGCTGAGTTTTAATCAGCATTTGTTGCTCAATGGTATATTTTACTATTTAGGATGGAAAAGCAATTACTTTCTCCAGCCCTGTAAGTCCCCAAATTCCTGGATTTATTCCCTTTTATTCCTGTTTTCACACTGGTCAATTCTTTTCTGAGCTCATCTCTTTCTTGTAATACCTTGCTGTATCAGCTTATTAGGGCTGATGTACACAAAGCATTACAAACTGGATGACCTAAACAACAAAAATGTATTGTCTCACAGTTCTGGAGGCCTGAAGTCCAAGATCAAGATGTTGGCAGGATTGGTTCCTTCTGAGGGGTGTGGGGGGCAATCTGTTCCAAGACTCTTCTCTAGCTTCTTGTGGTTTGCTGGCAATCTTTGGTGTTCCTTGGTTTGTAGATGCATCGCCTGATCTCTACCTTTATCTTCATATGGTGTTCTCCCTGTGTGCTTGTCACTGTGTCCAAATTTCCCTTTTATTTTGATGCAATTATATTGGATTAGGGTCCACTCTAATGTCCTCATTTTGACTTGACTACACATATCTCCAGTATAAAGTCACATTCTGAGGTACAGGGGTTAGGACTCCAATGTATCTTTTTTGGGGGTTGGAGGGGGACACAATTTAACCCACAACACTTGCCAAACACACCAAGAATAACTATGACATGCTACTTAGTTTCCACTTTCCAATCTTTTTTCCTAGGGCTATCATTTCGTTTAATGCATGATCTGTCTTCCAATATCACAAGCAACAGTTTTACCAAATGTCAGCAAACAGTTTTAGCCTCTTACATGTTTTATCACCACCCAAAGACGGGCTCCTCAGCCAATGCCACATTTTCTTTCACATTCCAATTTGTGGTTCTGGAGACACTCACAAATTAGGGCAATATTTGCAATAGCCGCCCATGGAGGCCAAAGAACATTTGCAATATTTGACAACTCATATTACTCTGAAATTTGTAAATAGGTCCATTTGTACACTTGCCATTTCCCTGCAAATATTAGCAGAGGCCCTACTGTCTGTGCCTCCAGCTCTCGATACTTTTTGAACTGTATTAGTTCTTTCAGTCCCTTTCTAATTCATTTTGTCCCAATATATGAGTTTACTTTTGGCTTCTTTTTTTTTCTGTGTTTATCCTGGACCCCACAATCTGTCAGGTGAGCTTGTCTCCTCCCATTACCCTCAATAGTGTTATCTCCTATTCTTTTGTTCGACTGGTCTTGAAAAATGGCAGTACCAAACTATATCCAATCATTCCAGTCTCCCTCTGATATGCAGCACATTAAGCACTTGTGGAGGAAACTACACAGAGTCCCTATAACTTCACGGTGTCTAATCCAGCTGTGTTCTCAACACTGCTAGGGAATCCTCGAGGAATTCTTCCCTCTCTCTCCCTCTCTCTCTCTCATTCACAGATATGCCATATGAGCATAAGACTCCTCTTCAAGCATAACCTTGATTTTTTAATTCTGCTGTGCAAAAAAGATCCAGTGGGTAATTCAGCAACTTTTACCTTTAGCTTTTCTACAACATTCTTTCTATTTGCACTCATTTATTCCATTTTCCTTTTAGCTTCAATATCCCCCTCTTGTTCAAGTCAGTCCTTTGCCGGTGTGTTCTATCCTATCTTTTCCACCTCTTCAGGAGCCTTGCTGTATTGAATGATTCCTCTCTATCCTTGATTTTTAACTCTCAACTGGCTCTTTCCCGTCAGCAGACACATTTGCTCAGTTTGTCCCTATCTGAAAAATCATCCTTAGATCTCATACCTTGATTTTCTTTGTAAATATCTTCACATATTTTTCTTGTGATCTGCTTTCCCTGATCCCCCTCCCATCTCTCCTACACTAAAACTAACAGGACAGTCTTTGGAGACTTTTGTTACCCTGGGATTGATTAATCTCACAGTAAGAATAAAAGGCACCAAATATTTCATATTTTAAGTTCAGAGAACTACCAGATTGGGACAATCTCTCCCACAGTATAATATCAATGTACGAGTAACAAACTATCATGTTAGGAGGTGAAATGATTAAAATATTACATTCTGATTATCAGACAACTCCTACAGTTTTTAACAAACAGTAGCTTTGTATCCAGTGTTATGCCTCTCTTAGCGCCAACATTCAGAGACTCACATTCCATTTTTTGACACTTCTTAAGATTTTTAAACTACTCCTTATTCTGACAATCTTTCAATTGTATTTGGAGTATAAATTGAGATTTTTTCCTGCTCATCATATTGGCAAAAATGTATTGCATTTTTGTGAAACAAATATTAAATATTTCCAAAATAAACTTTGGCTAGAAAATGTTGTATTGGGAGATTCACACATCTATGAAGTTTGGTTATTAAAATCCAAAGGATGTCTTGCCAGGAATATATTAACTAGGGAGACATTCTGTGGAGCCACTTGGATAGAGCAGTCTCATCGTTGGTAATGGCTTTATAGTGTTCTATTTGTATGTTTGTTCATAATTTTACTTCTAGTTAGCCATTCTCCTCTTGATGGTCATCTAGATTGCTTCTAATCATTTTCTATTATAAAGAATTCTGCAGTTAATATTTTTGTGTATGTATCATTTCATGGATGAGCAAGGATACTTGTAGCATAAATACCTGTAAGTAATATTCCTGGGTCAGACTTTATGTGCATCTCTAATCCTTATGAATGTTGCTAATTGATCTTCATAAGGTTGCACTAATTTACCTGTCTAATAACAATGTATGAGAGTGGTTGCTTCTTCACACCTGCATGACGATAGTGTTAGCAAACTTTTGTTTGCCAATCTGGAAAGTTAAAAATTACCTCTGACTGCAGTTCAAATTTGTATTTTTTTTTTATTATAAGTGAGATTTAAAAATATATGTATATATATTTTGTGTGTGTGAGGAAGATTGTCGCTGAGCTAACATCTGTGCCAATCCTCCTCTACCTTGTATGTGGGATGCTGCCACAGAATGGCTTGATGAGAACTGTGTAGGTCTGGCTCTGGGATCCAAACCCATGAACCCTGGGTTGCCAGAGCAGAGTGTGCAAACTTAACCACTGTGCCACCAGGCCGACCCCAAGCTTCCCCTATTTTTTGTATGTGGGATGCTGCCACAGCATGGCTTGATGAGCGATGTGTAGGTCCATGCCAGGGATCTGAACCCCCCAAACCTGGGCTGCTAAAGCAGAGTGTGCAAACTTAACCACCATGCCACCAGGCCGGCCCCTTAAAATGTTTTCCTGTTTATTCAGTCTGGAAATTTCTGTCTTTACAGAAATTTCTGGGAGGTATAGACAATTTATATTGAATATAATGTTGAAATGATTGCATTTGAATCTACCATTATGCTTTCGTATTCTATTTGTCCTATCTATTCTCTTTGTTCATTTTTCTCTTTCCCTGCCTTCCTTTTTTTTTGGTGAGGAAGATTAGCCCTGAGTTAACCTCTGTTGCCAATCCTCCCCCTTTTGCTGAGGAAGATTGGCCCTGGGCCAACATCTGTGCCCATTCTCCTGTACTTTATATGTGGGACACCTGCTGCAGCATGGACTGACAAGTGGTGCATAGGTCCACGCCCGGGATCCAAACCTGCAAACCCCGGGCCGCTGAAGTGAAGTGCATGAACCTAACCACCAGGCTGGCTCCCCTGCCATCTTTTGAATTGAGTATTTTTTGAATTCCCTTGTATCTCCATTATTGGCTTATTAGCCAGTCCTCTTTGATTTCCTTAATGGTTGCTTCAGAGTTTGAGGCATGCATCTTTAACTTATAACAGTCTACTTTCAGGTAATATTATACTTCTTCACATATAAGAAATGACAGTATACTTCCATTAACCTCTACTCTTTTATGTTATTGTCATCATACACTTTGTTTCTACATGTTACAAATTCCACAATATATATTATTTTAATTTTTGCCTTAAACAGTTATCTTTTAAAGAATTTTTAAGAATGAGATAAAGTTTTATATTTATCCATATCTTTACCATTTATGTACTCTTTATTCTTTTGTGTATATCCAAATTTCCATCTGGTTTTATTTTTCTTCTGTCTGAAAAACTTTAACATTCTTTTAACACAGATATCCTGGTGAGATAAATTCTCTCAACATTTAAATGTCTTTAATTAAAATATATGTATTTCATCTTTGTTTTGAAAGATATTTTTACTGGATCTGGACTTCCAGATGCACAGGTTTCTTTCTTCTTTTAGTAGTTTAAAGATGTTGTTTCATCCTCTTCTAGATTCATGGTTTATGATGAGAAGTCTTCAGTTATTTTTATTTCTGTTCCTCTGTTCATTGTGTATTTTTCCTCCGGCTGATTTTAAGATATTTTCTTTATCATTGGTTTTTAGCAATTTGTTTATACTATGCTCTTTGAAATTGTCTCTAGACCTCATGCAATTTCTTTTCTCACTGTGTGTGTTTTGCTTTAAATACTTCAATGTAGCTACAGTAGCTATTTAACACCTGTTTGCTAGTTCCATCATGTCTGTCATTTCTAAATATGTATTTTCTAACACTTTTTCTTTTGTTTATGGGTTACATTTTTCTGCTTTGGGGCATGCCCAGTAATTTTGTATTAAATACTGGTCATTGTGTGGTGTACATTATCGAGTGTCTTATTTTATCGTCTTCCTTTACTGATTGTTAGGCTTTGTTTCAACAGGTGGTTAGTTTACTTTCAGATCCATTTGATATTTTTGAGGCCCTTTTGAAAACCAGTAAAGGGCATCTAGAATAGTGACTCTGGATCTCTGGTATTATTATTGTCTCTTTTCTTCTTGGTTTTCAGATATTTGTTTCTATTTCCTTTTATACTTTATAGTTTTTGACTGAATGACAAAAATTGCATATGAAAAAATTTTAGAGATAATTTGAAGACATGAGTACTGTCCCTTTCTTCAGAGATTTGCAGTTGCTTCTGACAGGCAGTTCACTTCAGTCAGTCTGGGATTGAGCTGGTTCAAGGATGGATTCCAGTACCCACTTCCAATTTGGCCTTAAGACGTAATCTTTCAGGGGACCTAACTAAATGTCTGAAATGTTTGCTAGAGTTCCTCCTCTTTGATGGGCCTTGAGGTATAATTTTGTCTCTCTTGCATCAGTAAATTGCCTAAAGTTTTGCTCTATTTTTTAGCGTCTGTTATGAGCTGAATTATGTCCCTCCCAAATTCATCTGTTGAAGTCCTAATCTCCAGTACCTCAGAATGTGACTGTATTTGGAAATAAAGTCTTTAAAGAGGTAATTATGTTAAAATGAGGTCATTACAGTGGGCTCTAATCCAATATGACTGGTGTCTTTATAAGAAGAGGAGATTAGGACACCAACATGCATAGAGGGAAGACCATGTGAAGACACAGGCAGAAGATGGCCAACTACAAGCCAAAAAGAGAGGCCTCAGAAGAAACTAATACTGCCAATACCTTGATCCTGGACTTCTAGCCTCCCAAATTGTGAGAAAATAAATTTCTGTTGTTTCCGCTACCCAGTCTGAGGTACTTTGTTATGGCAGCCCTAGCAAATTGATATGGGATCCTAGTTGCAACTTTCTGCTTGGCTTCTGATGTTTTCAGCTCCATGTTATTTATGAATTAGCAAGTGCCTGGAGGTTAATTACATAGTTGGTTGTTGGGTTCATCTTAATACATTTCCATTCCCTCTGCAGGTCTTGGGTTCTCAAGTCTTAGCTGTCTTGTTAAATTCTGGGTTTTTCTCTCCAGTCCTGTGAGGCTATAGAAAGTTCTGCTGAGCTTCTCAGCCTCATAGCCATCCCCTTCTGCTCAATTCTCAAATGCTAGGCCCTATACTGCTTCCAATCAGCAAATGCATTCAGAGGAAGGGTGGAGCAGAATGTTGGGTTTATCTCAATACACATCTTGGCTCTTGAAGAGCTTCACCTCTTAAGTCCTGGCTTCCTTGATAGTTCTAATACTTTTGAACAGATATTATTTTTATTTTATCCAACTTTTCTAGCTTTTTCTTTTTAAGGAGGTTTGGTTTGATACAAGCATATCTACCCAAGTTATAAGTGGAACTATTTTTATGTTAATTTTGAACTGAGGCATTTTATTAACTTCTTTTATCTATAATAGCTTTTTAATTGGATCTTGTTTGTGTACCTCCAAAATTCATGTGTTGAAACCTAATCCCCAATGTGATGGCATCTGAAGGTGGAGATGTGGGGAGATGGTTATGTCATGAGGTTCTCATGAATGGGATTACTGCCCTAATAAAAGAGACCCCAGGGATCTCCCTCACCCCTTCTGCCATGTGAAGACGTAGTGAGAAGATGACTATCTATGAACCTATAAGTGGGTTCTCACCAAACACCACATCTGCTTTGGTCTTGGCCTTGGACTTCCTAGCCTCCAGAACTGTGAAAAATAAATTTCTGCTGGTTATAAGCCAGCCAGTGTACAGTTTTCTGTTGTTGCAGCCCAAACTGCCTGAGACAGTAAGTATCATATCTCTGTCCTCCAGCACTGAATATTGTTGTGAAGTATGAGGCCAGTCTAATTTTTCCCCTTTATATTATATATGGGAAAGAAGGTAATACTGTACCAAAGTACAAGATACACTGATTTTAATAAGATTGAACTTTATATCTCTCATATATCGGTCTGGCTGGTCTAAGTTATCAGAGCAACTACTGCATAAAGTCATCCAGGGAGCAATTTCTACTATCTTGTTGTATCGCCATCTGCTAGGGCATTGTTCTCAACCCCAGGATTGAAGGTGGGATGCTGGCACATCTACATTCCAGCTTGCAAAAGAGAAAAAAGGCAAAATTCAGAGAAAGCAGATTTTTTTAAATTGCAGATGATTTTGCACACTTCATTTTAGTGCATATCCAATTGTCCAGAACATACTCATGTGGCCACCCTAACTAACTGCAAAGAAAGCTAAGAAATGCTGTGTCTAGCTGGGTGTTATACAGCCAGAAATAAGAGGAAATTTAGGGGAAACAAGTAAGAGTCTGCCTCAAACTTGTAGGTTACTTAATCATTTTGCCTGAATGTCCAAAGTTTTTTGTTTATTTTTCATCTTCGAAGTCCAGTATCACTAGGATATATTTTAGTGTTGATCACATTTTGTGTGACTTTTTAAATATGAATTGCTATTTCAAGTTATAGATTTAAGTCTTTCAGTTTTTCAAAATTTTGTCTTTTAATTATTTTTTTCTCTTCTTTTTGTTTTGTGTTGATCCTTTTTTCAGTCTGTAATTCACATCCATCATTTCGCTTGCTTTTCTCAATGCTGTTCTTCTGTCCCTTGGTGTGATTTCAGTGATGGCTCTTTGTGCTGCTTAATGTGGCCTTGATTTCTTGAATGGATTTATTTTTGTCTTCTTTCTATTTCTTAAGTCTGCCAGCTCATGTTTCATCTCCTCTAGTTCTCTGCTTTGAGCTCTTTGATTCACTAGATGCCTGTATGCATGACCTTATATTTGGTCATGATTTTTATCTGAGCAGTGGCCATATTTTTCTGGTGTGTGTTCTTCATCTGCCACTTGCTTTCCCACATTTTCCTCCCTTTTCCTGAAAGTAACTTTGCATAGATACTTGGCTGGTTCTTTTTTGCTTATTGCTTTTGTGAATGAGGTGAATTCTTCCAGTTATTTGTGAGAGATTCCTTCAGGGGAGAGACTAGATCAGTATTCCAGGCAGCAGTAACTTTCTTTGGGTCACAGCAAAGCTCTTTATGGCTCAGTGGGTCTTTGTGTGTGTGTGAACTGTTTTAACCTTCATTTCTCCCTAGTTCAAAGAAATCAGCAGTTTCTGGACTGCTCATAATTCAAGATCCATTTCCTTCACTCTTCCTCAATGACATGTTGCTTCTCTCAAAAATGTGTGTTTCCTTGTTCAGTTCCACCTCCTCTGCCTATTCTATGGGTCGAGTGAAGCTCCCTCTAAAGACCCAGGCATCCTGTTCCCATTGTCTCAGACAAGACTTGTGGTTTTGCCCCTTGTGTTGTACCACATACTTTGGATAACTGTGCTCTGCCTGATTTGTTTGAGATCTTCAACCGCAGATGTCTCTGTAGGCATTTCCCTGCATCTCCATTTGACCTTCCCTGTACTTGGCAGCTCTTCCTCAAATACTATACTTCAAGGTTACAGGTGTCTCCTAGTTCTATTAAAGATCATTTCTCTCTTTTTTTCATTGTTGCTATGATTTGATTTCTTAGAGAAAACTGGGTAGAGCCATCTTTTGTCTGGCATTTTATACTCAGGTACTGTGAATATTCATTTAGAGAAATCCATTATTAATTTATTAGGTTTAATTCTTTTAAGTGGTGTATTTTCAAAATTTCAAGAATTGCAATGGGTTTTTCCAAAAAGTTACAAATCTATGCTCTTCTACTAGTATATGAGAGTTTCTATTTTCTTCCATCCTTACTAATACATAAAGGGAGCTTTGTCTATTTGATATTCTAACCTGCTATGCCTCTTAAGTTGTATTTTTAATTAATAGGTGAAAAATAACTACACCTTCTTTTGAGGATTTTCCATTATTGCCTGTTAGTGATTTTTGTTCTCTTTTGGTGTCTTTGTCAACTTTCTGTGGATTGATATGAGCTTTTTCTTACAGGTATATTGCATCTATTTTTCTTAGCCTTTTGCATGGTTTAGTTTTATTTTTAATGTAATCGTTTACCAAATAAAAATGTATTTTTATAGCCAGTTTAATATTTTCCCACATGCCTTAGGTGTCATTTTCTTTACCACCCAAAGATTATATATTCATAAATATTTTCCTTTAGTGCTATAGATCTTATTTTTCTATTTAAATCTCTAAAAAGTTTAGAATTTGTTTTGAATATGGTATGAAGTATTAATGTAGCTTATTTTCCCCACAACTGTTAGTCATGCATTCTATCACCATTTACAGACTATTTTTCCCACTGATTTAAGATACCACTATCAACACATTAATCTTATGCTTATACAGAAACAGTTCTAAACTCTAAATTTTATTCCATTGTTTGCTTATTTTTGTGGTAGTACTACAATATTTTAATTATCATTTTATATACTAATGTATTTTATTTTCTAGCTGGACAAAGTCCTATCATTACTATAATTTTCAAAATCTCTTACTTAGTTTCATGTATTATTCTTCCAGATGAACTTTGGAATCATTTGTTGAGTTTCCAAAAATAAATCCTCGAACCCACTGGGACTGCCTGAGTTTATTTATTTATTTGGGAAGAACTGACATCTTGATAATATTAAGTCTTCTTAGCTGGTAACATGATATAGTTCTCCATTTAGACAAGTTTTCTTTTATGTCCTTCAATAACAATATTGTGGTTTTCTTCACAGAGATTCTGGACATTTCTCATGAGTTTAACTCTTAGGTGATATATATTGTTTTGGTATTAGATATGTAATTTATTTCCTAATTCATTATTGCTGGAACATAGGAAAATATTGAGCTTCATTTATGACCACGCTACTAATCTTTCTTATAAATCCTAGTTGCTTTTCAGATTATCCATTTGAGTTTGATACCTAGGCAATGATGCCATCTACAAATAATGTTAGTTTTTCTTCCTCTTTTCCAACATTTGTACTTCTTAATTTGCTTTTTTACCCATTTGCATTGGCAAACTTTTCCAGAACAATGTAAATTAATAATAGAACTAGTAGGCATACTTTACTTATTCTTGATTATAATAGGAATACATCTATTGTTTTACTGTTAAAGTGGCTTTTTTGTAGACCATGTGTAAAAAAATAAAAATATTTTTATTTTCCTGACAGTCACTGTCTTAATTGATATGTGGATTATTTACCACTAATGTAACTATTAATGGTTGCATTTAAGTCTACCTTTATTTTGTTTGCTTTTTTGCTCATTCTCTCTGGTTTCAATCCTTTGTTTCCTTTTTCTGCCTTCTTTTTAGTGCTTGCTTTAGAGATTACGATATATGAAACTAAGTTAATATCTTTCCAATTCAAGCAAAATGCAGTTGCAAAATTTGGAGCCATAGAGTGTTTTGGGCAAAAGAGTAAAATTGATCTAATTGTATTTTAATGAGATAACTTTGTTGCTTTGTTGAGAATAGACTCTAAGGGTACAAAGGCTAAAATAGGGAGTCTATTGCAAATATAGGAAAAAATATAAAAATCTACTGGTTTTTTTTGAGGAAGATTGGTCTGGAGCTAACATCTGTTGCCAATCTTCCTCTTTTATTTTTTTCTTTTTTTTCTCCCCAAAGCCCCCAGTACATATTTGTATATCCTGATTGTAGGTTCGTCTAGTTCTTCTATGTGGGACACTGCCTCAGCGTGGCCTGACAAGTGGTGAGTAGGTCCACGCCCAGGATCTGAACCGGCGAACCCCGAGCCGCCGAAGTGGAATGCGCAAACTTAACCACTACGCCACCAGGTTGGCCCCAAGAAGCTTCTTTCTATTACTATTTTGCTGAAAGATTTTATCAAGAAAATGTATTCTATACCCATTTTATTGAGTTTTTAAAGTCATAAATGGATGTTGGTACCTTAACATAATAAAGGCCATATATGACAAACTCACAGCCAGCATCTTACTCAACAGCGAAAAACTGAAAGCCATTCCTCTGAGAACAGGCACAAGACAAGGGTGCCCACTCTCTCCACTCTTATCCAACATAGTATTGGAAGTTTTAGCCAGAGCAATTAGGCAAGAAAAAGAAATAAAAGTGATTCAAATTGGAAAAGAAGAAGTAAAACTGTCACTATTTGCAGATGACATGATTCCATATGTGGAAAACCCTAAAGTATCCACCAAAAAACTATTAGAAATAACTAATGAATATAGTAAAATTGCAAGATACAAAATCAACATACAAAAATCAGATGCATTTTTATACACTAGTAATGAACTAGCAGAAAGAAAAATCAAGAATACAATCCCGTTTATAATAGCAAAAGAAAAGAATAAAATGCCTAGGAATAAATTTAACCAAGGAGATGAAAGACCTATACACTGAAAATTATAAGACATTGAAAGAAATCAAAGAAGACGTGAGGAAATGGGAAGATAGTTCATGCTCACTGATTGGAAGAATAAACGTAGTTAAAAATGTCCATATTACCTAAAGAGATCTACAGATTTAATGCAATACCAGTCAGAATCCCAATGACATTCTTCATGGAAATAGAACCAAGAATCCTAAAATTTATATGGAACAACAAAAGACCCTGAATAGCCAAAGCAATCCTGAGAAAAAAGAACAAAATTGGAGGTATCATACTCGCTGAATTCAAAATATACTACAAAGCTATAGTAATCAAAACAACATAGTACTGGAAGGAAAACAGACACACAGATAAATGGAACAGAACTGAGGTCCCAGAAATAAAAGCACACACCTATGGACAGCTAAACTATGACAAAGGAGCCAAGAACACACAATGGAGAAAAGAAAGTCTCTTCAATAAATGGTGGTGGGGAAACTGGACAGCCACAAGTGAAAAAGTGGAGACAGACCATTATCTTATACCATACACAAAAATTAACTCAAAATGGATTAAAGACTTGAATGTAAGACCCAAAACCATAAAACTCCTGGAAGAAAACATAGACGGTATGCTCTTTGACATCAATCTTAGCAGTATCTTTTTGAATACCATGTCTACTCAGGCAAAGCAAACAAAAGAAAAAATAAACAAATGGGAGTACATTAGACTAAAAAGCTTCTGCAAAGGAGACCATCAACAAAACAAAAAGACAACCCACCAACTAGGAGAAAATATTCGCAAATCATATATCCAACAAGGCATTAGTTTCCAAAATGTATAAAGAACTCATATAACTCAACAACAACAAAATGAACAACCCAATTAAAAATGGGCAGAGGATATGAACAGACATTTTTCCAAAGAAGATTTACAGATGGCCAATAGGCACATGAAAAGATGTTCAACATCACTAACTATTAGGGAAATGCAAATGAAAAGTACAATGTGATATCACCTTATACCTGTCAGAATGGCTATAATTACCAAGACAAAAAAATAACAAATGTTGGAGAGGATGTAGGGAAAAGGGAACCCTCATACACTGCTGGTGGGAATGCAAAGGGTGCAGCCACTATGAAAAGCAGTATGGAGATTTCTTAAAAAATTAGAAATAGAAATACCATATGACCCAACTATTCTACTACTGGGTATCTATCCAAAGAACGTGAAATCAATAATTCAAAAAGATATGTGTGCCCCTATGTTCATTGCAGCATTGTTCACAATAGCCAAGATGTGGAAGAAACCCATTTGCCCATCAAGGGATGAATGGATAAAGAAGTGTAGCATATACATGCAATGGAATATTACTCAGACATAAAAAAGGACAAATTGTGCCATTTGTGACAACATGGATAGACCTTGTGGGTATTGTGCTAAGCAAAATAAGTCAGACAGAGAAAGACAAATGAATGAATTCACTCATATGTGGAAGATAAACAAACAAACAAACACATAGATAAGGAGAACAGATTGGTGGTTACCAGAGGGGAAGGGGATGGAGGGAGGGCAAAAGGGATAAAGGAGCACATAGGTATGATGACAGATAAAAACTATACTATTGGTGGTGAACAAGTAGTCTATACAGAAACTGAAATATAATGTACACTTGAAATTTACACAATGTTATAAGCCACTATAACCTCAATAAAATAACTTTAAAAATAAAGTGGAAAAAAGAGAAAATGTGTTAATTTTGTCAAATGCTTTCTCTGCTTCTATCAGGGTAATTATTGAGGTAATCATTTTATTCTGTTAATGTGGTGAATTGTATTGATTTATTTCTCAAAGCTAAACTAACCTTGCATTCCTGGGATAAACCCCCTTGGTCGTGAGATGTTATCCTTGTTATGACTTTGTTAAATTAACATTTGTTAAGTGGAGCCCAGGGTGCCAGATGGTGAGCCATGATTCAACAAAAGACCACAAGAGAAATTGGTTATTCATCTCTTATAAAAGTGAAGTTTATTACTCACAAGTCCTGGAGGAAGTACAACACATGCCTTGAGGGGCCACATCGGGAGGTCAAGGCAGGGTTCAGGCAGAGAATGAGGCAGGACCTGGGGTGCATGCCTTTATTAGGGTCGTGGGTAGAGTGCTTTGGGATTCCCAGGCTATGGATGGATTGGTCAACTCAAATAAAAAAGAATGGGGTTTTGATAAGCTCCATGGGGTTCTTAACTAAGGGGCACACGAGAGGAAGGCCCTGGGAGGCTGAGGAGACGGTTGATCACAAGGGCTGTTGGGAAGTCTTACCAGTAACTTACATTTGGTTGTGACTCTGTTGGCTGTTATCTGGGGCATGCACTTGTATCAGTGTCAGTTTAAGGCTGCCATATGCCGGTTAGCCAAACAAAATGGATGCCAAGGCAGCAATACCATGGAGTAGCTTAGCTAAACTCTTGACAATCCTTTCTATGTATATCAGATTTGATATGTTAATATTTTGTTAAGGAAGTTTGAGACTATGTTCATGAGGGAGATGAGTCTGAAATCTTGTTTTGCAAGGTTCTTATCTACTTTTTTTTGGTAAGGAAGATTTGCTCTGAGCTAACATCTGTTGCCAATCTTCCTTTTCTTTTGCTTGAGGAAGACTGTTGCTGAGCTAACATCTGTGCCAATCTTCCTCTATTTTGTATATGGGTCGCCGCCACAGCATGACTTGATGAGTGGTGTAGGTTTGTGCCTGGGATCTGGGCCCACGAACCCCAGCCACCAAAGTGGAGTGTGCCAAACTTAACTACCATGCCATGGGTCAGCCCCGTTCTTGTCTACTTTTGGTATTAAGGTTATGCTGGTCTCATACAGTCGATCAAGAAGTATTCTCTCTTCTATGTTCTGAAAGATCTTATGTTAGACTGCTATTATTCTTCCTTAAAGATTTGATAAAATTTACCAGTGAAGCCATCTGGCCTGGAGTTTATTTTATGTGAAGGATTTTAATTACAAATTCAATACCTTTTACAGATAAGTGGGTATTCTTTTTTTTTTCTTTCTGTCAGTTTTTGTAATCTATATCTTTCAAGGAATTTGCCCGTTTTTCCTAAATTGTTGAATTAATTGGCATTTAGTGGTTAATAATATTCCCTTATTACTCTGTAAACATTTATATGTAATGTGCCCACTTTCATTCCAGATACTCTCTCTTTTTCTTTCCCTCTTTCTCTCTTTTTTCCCTCTTCTTTTTTGATTAGTGTTGGCAAGATATTGTCAAGAATTAGCTTTTGGTTTTATTGACTTTTTTCTATTGTTTCTTTTCTATTTCATTGAACTCTGCTACTATATTTATTAATTCTCTGTGGTTTCATACTTTGGGTTTAATTTGGTCTTCCATTTCTAGAGTTTCAAGTTATAGGCTTAGATAATTAATTTTCAACCTTTCATTTTGTTGTTGCTGCTGAGAAAGATTCATCCTGAGCTAACATCTGTGCCAATCTTCCCCTATTTTGTATGTGAGACACTGCCACAGCATGGCTGATGAGTGGTGTAGGTTGGCACCCGGGATCTGAACCTGTCAACCTGGGCTGCTGAAATGGAATGTGCTGAACATAACCACTATGCCATGGGGCTGGCCCCTCAACCTTTCTCTTTGAAAAAAATAAGCTCTGAGCTGGCCTGGTGATGTAGTGGTTAAATTCGTGTGCTCTGCTTTGGCAGCCTGAGGTTCTCAGTGTTGGATCCTGGGCACAGGCCTGCACCGCTCATCAAGCCATGCTGTAGCAGTGACCCACATACAAAAATAGAAGAGGATTGGCACAGATGTTAGCTCAGGGACAATATTCCTCAAGCAAAAAAAAAAGAAGAAGAATGGCAAAAGATGTTAGCTCAGGGCCACTGTTCCTCACCAAAAAAAAAAAAGAAAGAAAGAAAAAAATAAGCTGATAATGCTATAAATTTCCTTCTAAATGCAATGTCATATGCCTTATAATTTTTGATGTTTTATACTCATTATCATTGATTTCAAAATACTTTCAAATTCCCCTTGTGATTTTTTTCTTTGATTTTGGCTCATTTAGTATGGTCTTGCTTACTTTCTAGATATTTGGGGATTTATCTTTTTGTTATTGATTTTTAATTTAGTGCCTTTATTAATTTCTAATTTTGTATGATTTTAATCCTTCTAAATTCATTCAAACTTGTTTATGCCCAACATATGATCTATGTTGATGAGTGTACCATGAGTACTTAAAAGATTCTGCAGTTGTTTGGGTGTAGTGTTCTATAAATGTCAATTAGATCACATTGGTTGACAATGATTGTTTCAGTTGTCTATGGCTATGTAACAAATGCTCCCCAAACAGTGGCTTAAAACAACAACATTATTTGACTCCAAATTCTGCTATTTCAGCAAGGCTTCGTGGGAACAGTTTATCTGTGCCCCACTCAGCATCCACTGGGGCGTCTCGAAGGCAAGTTCCACTTGGTGTCAGCTAGTTGAGGTTGGGTTGAAGGCTGGAAGCTGGAATCATCCAAAGCTACATAAACATCTCTCTCTATTTTAATGTGGTCTCATCATGTAGCCTCTGCAGCACAGTGGCTCAGGGAGGCTGTCATCTTAGCGCACCTATGTTGCATGTCATGAGAGAGGGGTAAAGCCAGGTAGAAGTTATATTACCTTTCTTGACCTAGCCTCGGAAGTCATGCAGCTCACTTCTGCCATGTTCTGTTTGTAGTGGTGGTCATAGAATTCTCTTTCCTGTCCAGAAGAGAAGCAATAGACTCCATCTTTTGATAGGGGTGTGACAAGGTTCTAGAAAAGCATGTGAGACTGTGACTATTGCTGAGGACATTTTTGGAGGATAAAATTTATCACAGTATTGTTCAAATCTTTTTCTAATATTATTGACTTTTTTAACTCTATTGATTATTGAGAGAAGTGTTAATATCTTAAACTACAAGTGTGGATTTCTATATTTCTTCCTTTTGTTCTGCTATTTTTTGCTTCATTTAGTTTGAAACTTTGCTGTTGGTTACATACACATTTTAGATTGTTATGTCTTCCCGATGAATGTTCTACATATGTTATAAACCCCACAAAACACTATAAATAATCAGTTTTTTAAAGAAATTGTGAAGTGAGAAAGTCATTTATATTTGTCCACCTATTTTTTGGCATTCTTCATTTCTTGTAGACCTAAATTTCCATGTGATATTTTCCTCAAGCCTGAGGTCAATGTCTACTATTTACAAATTCTTTTAGATTTTGTTTATCTGAATGTATCTTTTTTTGCCTTTAATTTCAGATTGCCTTCAATGTAAAATTCTAGGTTGATGATGTTTTCCTTGCAGTGCTTTGAAAATGTCATTTCATTGTCATCTGGCTTGCACTGTCTCTGATGAGAAGTGAACAGTCATTCTCGTTCACCTGTATGTAACTTGTCTTTTTCTCTGTTCCCTTTTAAGATTTTTCTCTTACTCATTGATTTTCAGCAGTTTGACTGTGATGTGCCTAGGTATGGCTTTTGTTATGTTCATCTGGCTAGAGTTAGTTGAGCTTCTTGGAAAATTTGTGGCCATTGTTTCTTTAATCTTTTTCTCCAACACCTTTTTCCTCTTCTAGAATTCCAATTACATATTTGTTAGATAACTTGATATTGTTCTACAGGCCACTGAGGCTATATTCATTTTTTTCAGTCTTATTTTCTTCTTTGTGTACTTCAGTTTAGTTAGTTTCTTTTCTTTTTTTTTTTTTTTTGTGAGGAAGACCAGCCCTGAGCTAACATCTGTTGCCAATCCTCCCCTTTTTGCCAAGGAAGATTGGCCCTGGGCTAACATCCGTGCCCATCTTCCTCTACTTTATATGGGACGCCACCACAGCATGGCTGACAAGCTGTGTGTTGGCAGGGGTCTGGGATCTGAACTGATGAACCCTGGGCTGCCAAGCACGGACGAAACCACTGCGCCATCAGGCTAGCCCCCTAGTTAGTTTCTTTTGTCCAATCTGCAAAACTAATCTTTTCTCCTGCAGTGTATAGTCTACTGTTAAACCTATGCCATGAATTTTTCATTTGAGATACTTTTTTTCAGTTTAGAACTTTTTTTTCTAGTTTTCTAGTTTCAATTTCTCTTTTTAGATTCTGCATCTATTCACTCAGCATAGCCATCTTTCTTGTTAAAAACTTGAACATATTTATAATAGTTATTTTAAAGTCCTTGTCAGTTAATTCCAACATTGGTGCCATCTCTAGACTTCTACTGGCTTTTTCCTCCTGATTTTGGATCTTCATACATTTTTCCTGCTTCTTCATAAGTTTAGTAATTTTTTATTGTATGCTAGACATTTATGATGCTATGTTGTTGAAAATTTGACAAGAGTATGTCTGAGATTCTATCTTCCATCAGACAGTATTGAGGTTTGTTTTGGCTCCAGGAAATTTACTCAATCAGCTTGATCCTACTTGATTTTATGATTTCTTTGGGTGGGTCTAGAATAGCCCCTAATCTAGTGATAGAGTAAGTCTTTGTCTAGAATATTTCCTATCTAGGTCCCAACTAAATGCCTGGGGTATTCAGCTAAGTCTCTTCATGTGGCTTATCAAAACATGAACATCTCTCAGTACTGTGAGAACTTTGGAATCTGCATTAATCTCATGGAGTAGTTGAGTAGTTGTTCTCTATAAGACCTCTTGGAGTCTTGCTCTGTGCATGCACAGATTAGTATTCATACAGAGATTAGAGACCCCTAGCTCTATGCAGATATATGGGGCTATTATTCTGTATAGCTTTCTCATCTCTAATACCTTTCCTCATAAATTTCACCCTGCTTTCTCTACTCAGCAGGATTCTGCTTTCTATTTGTGATCCATTCTCTATGCTGCTATTTGTAAAATGCTCCCAGGCAGAAAGCCAGAGAGAATATGAAGTTCATCTCATGCATTTTTTTCTCTCAAGAATAACACTTTTATTGTTTTTATCCAATGCCTAAAGCAGTTTCTTCATTTATTTTTGTTCATTTTTTTATTGAGGTATAATTGACATACATTATATTAGTTTCAGGTGTACAATATAATGACTTGATATTTGTATATATTGTGAAATTGTTTTTTTTCCCATTTTTGAGTTTTTTATTGTGGGAGGATGAATATGATAACAATTACTTCATCATAGCATGAACTATATGTCTAGACATGTCAAATTGGAGATGTCTATTAGGTCACCAGATAGCAAAGTGTGATAGGCTATTGAATACATGAATTTGCAGTACTATGATGAGGTCCACGCTGCAGACATAGATTTGGCATTCATCAGCATGTATAATGTATATAAAGTTTTGAAGTGGATGAGATCTCCTCAAGAATTGGTATAGACTGAGAGGAGATATAAGGACTGAGTCTTTGGGCAATTTTAAAATATCAGAGAGATGAGGGAGAATCAACAAACTCAGAAACATCAAATGGATAGAAGCAAAACTAGTAGAGGGTGATGACCCAGAAGTCAAGTGAAGAATATGTTTCAAGGAAGAGGTAATGATCAACTGTGTCATCCAGTGCTGATTAGTAAAGTAAGATAAGAATGTGACCTGATCTTTGGGTTTATCAAACACTGGGGTCATAATGACCTTGACACCAGCAGTTCCGGTGGAATGGTGGGGATGAAAGCCTGATTGGAGTGGATTCAAATCAGAATGAGCGTGGTAGGATTGGGGACAGAGAGTATGGAGACCTTGTAAAATTAAGAATATAAAGACTATGTGGAAAGGAATGTAAATATAGATAGTAAGGACTATAATGCAGTTGTTATTTGTCCTTGAATGTTTGATAGAACTTTACTTGGAAATCACTGAACCTGAGCTACTTTGGATGGAGGGATAATTCCAGGCATGTTCTGGTAAATGTCCATCAACTGGCTCTCTGAAAAGAAAAAGCCGTGATTTGTAGCCTTTGCCAATTTCTGTGATGTGAATACCCCCATCCTGGGAGATTTCAAGCTACTGATGTGATGTCACTGAAGACAGAGTTGGGAAGAGACACATGTGATCCACTCTTGGGAGCTCAGCACATTACTGGGTTTCTGGTCATCTTCTCTAATTTATTGCAGGATTATTGGTCTGTTAAGATTTTTATTTTACTTATTCTTGAATTAGTTTTAAGAATTTATATTTTCCTGAAAAATTATCCATTTATTTTAAGTTATCTTAGGTTGTTACCAACAATGGAGAAAACATAATGAAGGCTGTAAATTATTTAGGAATTACAAATATACAGTTTTGTTTACACCCTTCATTTGTGTGAAAATAAAATTATTATAACATAGTATAATATTAAAGAAATCCTATTATATTTCTGAAAGCAGAAATGATGGTCCACTTTCATCACTCTTCTGTCAGAAGCAAACTACATGATATACAAGAAGTATGGATATGGAACTGTCTTTTAATATATTTATACAAGATGTACAAACAAGATGGAATAGGACCTTTTACATTAAAAAAGCTGCTTGAGCAGAAGAAAGACAAATATATATACATACTTTTCCCCCCCGTGGGTCAATTTCCCCAGCACAAATTTCTTTAATCCACTGCCTAAGAGTTGTAAAAGCCTGGCTCCCAGTGTTCTGGGAACCAAGTTAAGATTGGGAGCTCCCAAATGTCACCATGCAGAATGTTCTTTCCATCATTTTTCTTTTAGTGACACATCTTAGCTCTGTTCTTGTTGGAGCCTGGTGTTCCTAAATTCAGAGTCCACTTGGTTCAGTAAGAGAAGAAAGCCTTCAACCTTCTGCCAAGGTTGGGGGAGAGTAGTCACCCAGCTGGTGGAGTGAGTTCGTGGTCCAGGAATCCTACTGCTTCTCATGCAGACTTTTCAATCAATCATAGCTCCACCTACACACTCACTTTCTCGCATACCTGAGGATTCCAATTACCAAGGCTGTCTTGGATTCTACAGCCCAAATCAGTTTACTTCTGGGCTTCCTTCTTGGCCAGTTTGACTTCTGTTTTCTCTGGTCTGCTAGTTAGTTCTACTTGTCCATCAACTTTCTTGTTTCCAAATTTCTGTTCCTTTCACCTCCTCTGCTATTCTCTTTATCCTGTGCGTTCCTGTCTTAAAACACACTACTTTAATGCCATTTTGATGAGCTTTCCGGAGGAGTGAATCAAGATTAACATTAAGTTCTATCTTCTCTGTTTAACTATAAATTGACTAGCTTAAGTTTTATTCTTATGTAGGTCTACCTTCTCTCTCTCTTTATGATTTCAGAGCCGTTTCAACCTCACACTTGTCTTATTCAGCCCAGAAAAATGTTTCCCCTCTTATATCATGATTATAGTGTATGTTCTGCTTTTTCAAGCCACTTACTTTAAGATCTATCTCTGAGATTACCTTCTCCGTGAACCGGATCTGACCTCCCAGCAGAGCCAATCTCTCCGTTCTCTGTATTTCCGTAGCACTTTGAATAATCCTCTGCTGTGGCACTCGTCACAGTGCTTTGCCAACTAAGTTTTGTCTTGTATTCCTCCTCTAACTGTAAATTCTTTGAGGCACATTTTATGTACTGAATATACGTCAGTGGAATGAGCAAGTGAAACAGAATGTGCTCCGGAGAGTCAGGTTTCTGATAAGTTGAAGAAGCACAGGGAAGAAATGAAGAAAAGAATTCATGAAAATGGGAAAATTTGTCATAGTAAATTGAAGACTTTCTAAGTCACACTCTAAGGTTTATTGAGAGGGAGGGCAGGAAGAGAAATGAAAAGAAGAGTTTGGGAGCATTTATCAGATGTCAATGAGGGAAATTCTTTTACTGAGTAAAGAGGACATGTGCATCACATTGTGAGGGAAAAATCAACAAATGATGTTAGGTGGCAAAACAGTCCTGTAAACAGAATACCAATGAATTCTTCTTTGAGTAATCCCTTCTACATTGAGCCTCAAAATTCTTCCTGATGTTTACTGTCTCTATTAAGAAGGGGGCCATGGTTTAACCTGAGACCTGATAGTTTGGGCAGTGTTGAATGAAGCTATCTGTTATTGAGCACAACAGAGGATGGATGAATAGATGGGGATTTCGTGTATTTCTGTATTGGTAAAAGAATTTAGTGTCTGCACTTCTATGTAATATGTTGGGTGGTGGTTAGGGAACGGGGTTTAAATGGGATGTTCTCTAGGATTCCTGCCTTGGCTCATAGTGCTTGCAAAGATAATTAAAAGAGAAAAAGCTTATTAGCAATTATTTACCAGATTTAAAAATTTAGTGCTTATATTTGAGGCATAGGAGAAGATAATTATATATAATATTTCAATGAAAAAATATCTTTTGGCCTAGGTCATAGGAATTGACTATATTGATAGCCCCAAATTTCCCTGAGAAAAGTGCTTTTTGCCTTGACCTTGTAGTTTTCACCTTGATCTGTTAGTCAGCATCTCTTTACCTTTTTATTACCATGGGTCCCTTTGGCCATCTGGTGAAGATTAAATAAGTAAAATAAGATACATTGAATTACAAAGAGAACATTATATTTATATACAGTTATCAAAATATTAAATTCATGGCATTGACATATACATATACTTCTTTATTAACACATTAAATTACAAAACAATGCTTTTAAAATATAGTTAAGTTAAAGTTAATTTTATTTGTTAAAGGTAGTATTAGTGTAAAGCTTTTGTTACTTAGCTTAACAAGAACATTAACCTTTGGGGTAGTCTCTGACTCATTTCTTTCAATAATTGGCCAATAGCTATAGGTAGGGAATACTGGAAGGTGACGTGGATCTGGATCCCCTATATGAGAACATGTGAGAATATGGGGGCCAAATGACTAGGAAGTGCAGAGTGGCTCAATAGTTGGTTATCCATGTTGCCTGCTGAGCATCTATAAACAAGAAGACAACAATCACGTGCAATTCTAGCAACAAGTTAGCTGCTACCATAATTCTGAAGCGTTGATAAGTGCAAATGATATTTTTAGATATCTACAGTAACTATAATGTGGTATGAACATATTTGTGATTTCTGTTGGTGACAAAGTTACAGATGCTGCTAATATTGCTATGATTTTTTGCCTATATTTGGACTTGAGGGAAATGTCAAGTTAAAGTCTAGTAAAAAAAAAAAAAGATATAATTTTTTTCCCTCACCCATGATCACAAACCTCTCAAATTCTACCCTTGGACTCCAGGGTAAGCATGTTTGCCTTAGATCCTTTGTTCTAGTTTCACTCATGGCCCTCGACCACATTAGTCATGGATTTTTAGACAATAACATTGGAGCCGATCTCAATTCCTTCTCTGCCATAGTGCTTTAGTATAATTGTTATTGAATCTCGAAGAAGGTGTTTTTGGCAAAGATGTTTAATTCTAGATGGTGAAATCCGACAACAGTGAACTAGGCCAGAAACCATGGAGCCTGGTTGTTTTCAGATCTAAAAAGTGAGTTGCTGTAAGAACAAACTTGCCCTGCTTTTCCTCAGGACTTGAGAAAGGTTGAGCCCATTTTTGTTTTCATGTTGAACCTTTTTCTTTGTCAACCACGGGGAAAGATCTGAATCAGAGACATGTGGTATGATGTCTGGCCCCAGAGGTATAGTTAGCCCAACAGAGCTATCCTGCAAAGCATAGTCTGAATTTATGGTTTTAATCAAAGCAACTAGTCTGGATTTGTTTAGTTTCTTTCTTCGTGTTAATGGAGATAGTGTGTGGAGAAAAAAGAATCTCTATTTCTGGGGTAGGCTTAGATCCAGTCCGAAAGCTGTAGTGAACCCTAATCCTGTAATCTATGTTGAGTTTTCCAAACACGTAAATGTAAGGTATGTATATTTAAGCTATATCTATACTAACAACCATTTTAATGGAAAGTAGCTTTACGATGTTAGATCTGGTGTTTCTTCCAAATATTATGGCTTGGAGGCAATTCTTACAATTTAAAATTGTAAAATTGAGCACATTGTTCAAAAGTGGAACACACTGCACCTCATTCTTTTTGTGTGCTGTTTCTGAGGTTAGGAAAAATGATGAAGACTCTCATTTTGTGTGGGATTCTCAACTGAGAACAAGGAATAGGGACTTAAGGTTTGAGTTTGAAAGTTCTCGGATTCCACTTTCGTTACGCAGTAAATCCCCATGATCAGTGCAAAATGTGGACTAGAAAAAGCCTGCTTTTAAAGAGGAATCCATTTTAATTGGTGACAAAAATTTTAAGATAAATAGTGAAAAGAGGTTTAATTAGAGCATTAGCTTGAGAAATAAAATCCCTAAAACAAGTTTATTTCACATTTGAAAATTTAGCTTAGAACTACGCATTGATTTAAAACAAGGAATGAATCAAGTGTCGTTTTTTTGTCATACGTATTCTGACAAATGGTGTGATGGTAGGATATGACATTTTTCTCTTCTCTTTTTTGACTTTTCTTAGTGTGATCAGGTAGAGTCATTTTTTGCAAAAATTTTCAAGGGCTTCACTACTTTTCCCAACAGCCTTGTTTCATACTTTTATATTTGTTATCTTCTTTGAGGTGCCTATCTTGTCTTTTTCATTTTGAAGACCTAAATTTCCCTTTTCAATCTATTTGTAGTGTGTTGTCAAATGCTGAGGAGTCTGAATTTCAGTGAGGGTTAGCATATTACAGGGGAAGGGATGTTGAGTGATAACTAATTTGATGGGTGTCTAGTTCATTAATGAAAAATTTCAGGTTATAACTATTTTTCCCTTATGCATCCTCCTATCTAGATGGAAGTTGGAGGACTCATCTCCCAACTCTCTATTAAAATATTAATGAAGATAATAGAAGAAATATAAAGTTATAGTAGCACTAAACCCAGGCATATTGGCTAAATATCTGGCCTATACCAGGAGGAAATGCCAATAATCAAACTGTGGAAAGGGCCCTGAGGAGGACTGTGGGGTTGAGCTGGTAAATGGTAGGATATGTCTACCCATTCCCACTACGTCATCTACCTTGGAGACAGGGGGCTTTTACTGACAGGGGGCAAAAATGAGTATGAGAGTATCTTATACATTGTGTATTCTGTATCTGTTTTCTAAAACCACCTAGGGTATTAGCCTTTATCTCCAACTCCCTGGCAGCTCTCTCTATCAAATAGTACTTTCTAAGTCCATTTGGAAGTGAAAATTTGCTATAATACACTGTATCAGTGGCAATGGACAACAGTGGTGTTTTGTGAGTAGACGTGAAGACTGTAATAATAATGATTATACATAATGACACTGTTGTTATTACTAATAACATTTGTGGCTAACATGAAGTGCATACTATATAGCAGGCACTCACTTAGGAAACTGATACACAGAGAGGTTGAATAACTTGCCCATGGTCACATAGGCAGTAAGTGGAAAATCAGAATTTGAACCTAGGTATCTGACTCCAGGGTCTACAGCATAACCACTATGTTTTGCTGCCTCCCTATAGGAAGAAAGGGCAGAAACTGGAATGGCCTCGAGAGCAGAACACTTTGTTAGAGGTGCTACACATTTGGATTTCACAGATTAATAAGAATACTAAAGGAAGGCAATGGGGCTTTGAAGGGCTATTGTCACTTAAAAAAAAAAAAAAGCGTAGTATAAAGAGTATGTGCCTTGGAGCCAGACTGCTTTGGTTCAAATTCCCATCCTACCATGGAATTTAAATGTCTTCCATTGTTTTGGGAGTGGGGTAATATTCAACATTGAAGTACTAACCTGTGTTCTTTTTCTCTTCTTAGAATCTCTGCTATCAAGAGGAGAGTTGGTCCTGAGATCCTTTCTGCTGGTAAGTGACCTAATAGGGTAGAAAAAAACATGTGTTTTAACAGGCCTTAGGCAAAGTTAGAAGATTCAGGGTGTAGAAAAATGTTTCTGAGAAACATTGAGAAAGAACATGGCTTCCTGTTTTACCAGACAAGAAAAAGATTCCCCATGGCTGAGGGGAGAGGGTTTCTATGGAGGGGAGTTGATGAAAGCAAGGAGTCTAGGGGGTTCCAGAGAGAAGGCCCCTGCCAACTGCTCTTCAGGCCAACAGCTGGGGAGGTGCCAGAACTTGGAGAGGCTTGGAGATAGGACGACTGAGGTGACTTGGACAACGTGCCCTTGGTATCCAAGAAGATAGGGCCATGCCTCACAGAGAGTCACGTTCCTTAGCGTGACATGAAAATAGAAGAAAAAAGAATCCTGCTGCACTCTCAGCACGGCATGGAAGAAGCAGAGAGAACTGCAGATCCTGAAGCGGCCATTTACATGTACTTACATATTCTCCCCCCAATTTTAATTAATTAATTTTTAAAGCAGGTGGTATATGCACTTGGTAAAAAATTCAAAATCATCAGGGAGTGTACAATGAAAAATAACTCTTCTTCCAACTCTCGCCCCTCAGTCCTACCATTGCAATCAGTTTTTTATGTTTCCTATGATATCATGTGTATACATTCTCAGATGTATATATAGTCTAAAAAACAGTCCCACAATCATATTTTACACACCGCTCTGTACCGTGCCTTTTCCATGTAACAGGATGTCTTGGATATTATTCTACAGTTGGGTTTAGCATTCCGTTCTAGAGATGCACCATGATTTATTTAGGCAATCTCTACTGATAGGAATTTAGGTTGTTTCCAGATTTTTGCTATTACAAATAGTGCTACAATGAATGGTTTGTACATACCTCTTTGCACATTATTTGAATATATCTGAATTCTAATTCTAGAAGTACAATATAGGAATGGCAATTATGTGCATTTAAAATGTTAGACATTGCCAGTGGCTCTCATAGGGATGATACCAAGTGAAATTCCCACCTCAATGTCTGAGAGCCTGTTTCCTCATATTATCAAATGTTGAAAATTCTTTTCTCATCTGATAAATGAAAATTTGTATCTCATTGTAGTTTTCCTTTTCATTTTAAACATGAATCTGTATTTTCTTCTGTACTCCTTTTTCTGTTATCTGTTCATGATCTTTGCTCGCTTTTCTTATCAACATTTGTGTGTTCTCCATATATTCTATGTAATTAACCTCTTGTAATTTGAAGTGTGAATGTTTTCTTCCACTTTATTGCTTGTGCTTTGACTTTGTTTATTTAGATAATTTAGACTTTTTATTCATATATAGTTGAATTCATCAATCTTTTATGGTTTTAGTCAGACCTTCTCCACTTGAGACATTTCCTTTTTAAACCTCATGCTTTCCTTTAGTACTTTTTTCTGTTTTTATTTTTAAGTTTAAGTCTTTCTCAGTGGGGAATTTATTGCTATAAAGGGAAAAACAGAATGTTAATTGCCATGTTTATGATGTTCCATTTATAAATTTTACTTTAAGTTCCTGATGAATCATGTGCAATGGAATAAGATTCTGCTTTGTACCTTCAAAATAATCTGTTCGAATGACTTGTTTAATTTACTTACAAAAATAAGTTCTGCAAGAAAGAAAATCTTCAATATCCTTTTTCATCCTCCAAAAAACCCATCCAGTCTGGTTGAGTTAATTATAACAAGATTGGAGTGGGGAGAAGGTCAGAGGGAGTGTTTAACTATTGTAAACTTAGTGAGCAAATGCAAGCTATGACAAACGGTTTACAGTTTTATGTGAACAAAGACAATTCTCTAGGGGCAACATTCTAAAAAATGTAGTTTCCTATGACAAGAATTTATATTCTCAATATTTTACAAGTCAATATTCCTTGAAATTATTAAAACAAACCTTTGAATATTACAGGAAAACTGTCTTATTCTGTAAACTTAAGCAGAAATTCAATTTTAAGATGACATGATACAGAATAAGTATAGGTTTAATTTAAATTTTATGGTAACTGGTATATAAATATTCTCTAAACTCATTCATTATCTAGCTAAAACAAAGGGTAATAGCTAGCCGAATGCTTCGCATTTTTAAAAGCACTTGTGTTAACAATTCAAACTTTCTTATTAAATAACATTGAAACACATTGCTATCGGTACAACTATTATTTTAACCACAGCTGAGTCAAAGAACTTGGGCACAGAATAATGTACTTTAATGGATACGAATAATGGACTTAAGCTATATGATGTTGCAAAAGATGGCACTTTGAATTTAAATTAAACAATTGATGAAAACTCTGTTGCAAGAATACTTTCTGTTGTCATGTTTGTTAATTTTAATCATTCTTAAACTTTTTAAAAGTTTAATTTTTAATTACACAACTAAATATGAATACATTACTTTTGAAAACAATAAACACAACAGATAAAGCTAAAATTCCTTTTGCCTCTACTCCTTTACCTGTTTTCCTTTCCTCTAAAACCCCAACCTCAGACTGTTATGAGTTTGGTGCTTATGCTTCCGGATATTTACCTACTTCTTCACTCAACAATATACTTTTCAGATCTAGTCATGTTAATACCTTTAGATTTTCTTAGTTTTTTGCCCCAGTGCACAGTATTCCATCAAATACCTGCAACACAATCACATTCCTCTCTCAATGGATACGTAGTTTTCTTTCAGTTGTTCAGTGCTATAATAACATTGCAATTACTATGCTTGTAAATATCTCCTTATTCATCCATGATGATTTTTTCTTAAGGAGGAGTCCTAGAATTGGAATTTTTGGGTTATAGGTATGAGCATTTTGAGTTTTAATAGATGCTGTCAAGTTATCCTTTAAAGTGGCTATATTAATTCATGCTTCCATCAGTAGTGTGTAAGAACACTGCTTTCTCCACATCTTTTCAATACTTGATTTTGTTAAATTTTAAAAATTATTGCTAATTTGGTGAATGTGAACTAGTATCTCATAATTTTAATTTGCATTTCTCTGATTACTACTGAGTTGATTATCTTTTCATATGTATATTGGCCATTCAAGTGTTTTTCTCTGCAAATTGCCTGTTTATATCCTTTGCCCATTTTTCTCTTGTGCTCCTTTTCAATCTCAATTTTCAGTTTCTCATAGGATTGTGAGAATTCTTTGTTTTTCCAGATATTAATCCCTTTTGTGTTATTTGTGTTGCAGCTATTTTATCCATGCCTGTTGATTATTGCAGTTTTTTTGAATATGTGGATTGGTATCTTTCATCATCTCTGGAAAATTGTCAGTCATTTATCTCTTCAAATATTGTGTTTGTTACAAGTCTCTTCTCTCCTTCTCCAATCAAATTAATCTTTGCCCTTCTCTATCTTCTTTTGTCTCTCTACTTGTCTTTCACATTTTCTGTATTTCTCTTTCTCTCTGCTGCATTTTGGATGACTTCTTATAACCTGTTTTCCAGTTCGGTAATTCTCTCTTTTGCTTTGGTCAGTCTGTTGCTAAACACATCCAACTGAGTTTTTAAAATTAGATATTGGATTTTCATTGTTTCTTTTTTCATATCTTGCTAGTCACATTTTATAGTTTCTGTTTCCCTTCAGATATTTTCAATCTTAACCTTATTTGTACAAATCTTGCAAGCCTATTTGTTATATAATCTGTGTCTGTTTATTCCAATATATGACAGTTTTGTGGATCTCTTTTGTTGGCTGTTTGTGTTTCTGTTCTCACCCATGGCATCATGTTTTCTTGTGGGCTTGGTTATTTTTGACTATATACTACTAATTGTCCTTGAAAAATTATTTTTGGGAATTCCCTAGGGCTTAGGGTGAAGGTTTCTCCTCTAGTCAGGATTTGCATTTGTTCCTGTCAGATCCCCAGAGGTATAAACAGTCCAGAACCACTTTAAACTAAATTTGCAGCTTGAGGTTTCCTGGACCACCCCAATGATGTGAGTTAGGGCTAAAAATCTATGCAAGAGCTCATTTGTGGTTACTGTTTTCAAGAGACAGGTTTTTCTTATTCTGTTTTTCCCCCTCTACTTTGCTCAGTATGAATCCCACCCTCTTCAAGTTCCCTGCATGTGGGTTGTGGTGCATTTACTTATTTCAGAGTTTCAGTCTAATGTGCTTATTTTCTATTTGGTTCCTCAGGTCAAGTGGGGTCTGGACTTGGACTTCCATATTCCATGCCCCTTGACATGGTCTAAATTGGAGATCCATCTTATCTGGATCAACAGATGTCCTCAGGGAAAAAGCAGTTTTGTGGCTGTTTACCTTTCTAGATATTTTCTTTCTTCTAGGTTTGTCTTGGTATCTCATCCTCACTATCTTTTGAATTCTTTGATGTTTCTAAGAAAATTATTTTATTTTTATAAAATAAATAAATAAAATAAAATAAATAAAATAAAATATTTATAAAATTATTTTAGCAATTAGAATTGGTGTGAATAACCTAACCTGCCGTTTCTGGAATTGGAAGTTGTAGGAAATCTTTTTTATTTTTCCTGAGGAAGACTGGCCTTGAGCTAACATCTGTGCCAATCTTCCTCTGTTTTGTATGTGGGTCACCACCACAGCATGGCCGATGAGTGGGGTAGGTCTGCTCCTGGGAGCTGAACCTGCTAACCTGGGCCACCGAAGTGGAGCATGCCAAACTTAACCACTATGCCACAGGGTCAGCCCCAGGAAATCTTTTAAATTTACCTGAATGCTTACAGAATTCTTTCTTTTCCTTGAAATTTAAAAATATCACCAGGATTTTTTGAGGTGATAACTTTTTAAAAAGAATTTTTCCTAGTATACAGTAAATCCTTTCAGTTTACTTGTTTCAGAGTTTTTTTTCACCAGCTAAATAAAATTTTCATTTTATTATATCTTTACTTATCACTTCTGTTCCATTTCTTTAGAAGCTGAGTCCTTCATATCTATCATTTTCGCCTTTTGGATCCTTTTTCTTTATATTATAGAAGAGTTCTCAAGCTTGTCCACCTCTAAGTGATTTTTTTCCCCTGTAGTGTTGTTGCTATTTTAATTTCTACTTCTAATAATGTATAAGATATTTATATGACTTTATTTACTTCATTATAGACTTTATTTTTCCACTTCTCTTTTGTCTCAGTATTTAGTTGTTTTCAAGTCATGTTTTTTTACATACTTATGGAATCTGTGATTTTTGTAACTTTATTGGCTATTACTTCCTGGTATAAATGTTTTGTGAAAATTATTTTATCTCTATTATTAATCACTATACTTATATCCTTCCTTGTTTGCAGAATCTTTGTATTGGTCCATTGTAATTTTATTTATTCATTTTCCAAATTTTCATAATTATTAAAAAAACTGGGATAACAATAACAAACATTTAAATGGTGAATTCTGTTGAAAAGAACAAACCAAAGAAATGAAATGTAAGCATCTATTATGTTATAAAAGGTAAAGCAGTTGAACCGGAGCATTCAAATATGTAAACAATTTTTTTTTTTTAACCTAAACATCAGGAAGAACATACTTAAGTCTTAGCCCTTTATTTGTACACAGGCATTTTTACCAGTGTATATTTACATGAGAAGTCATTTGGGTCAAAAAAGACGTCAGAAGTGGAAATTCCTAAGGCAAACCTCTGTTTAGATGTTTTCTGCTCTTCTCATGAATTCTTATTCATTAGAAGAAGTAGGGAAATGGATATAAATGAGCAGGATTGAGACAACGTGTGGATATACCTGTTGACACTACTTTAAAAAAGATAAATTCATTCTGAAAGTACTTGTGAATATTCAGTCAATAGAAAAATACATTCAGAAAACAATTGAACTTATGAAGTGTTAGAAATTGTGTTAGAACTTGGGGTGCAAAGTTTCTATTCCTGAGAAGCTCAGAGTCTAGTTGGGAGCTGATATGCCCAAACATTATATAAATACTTATAATGTGATATTCTCTCTCTCTCTCTCTCTCTCTCTCTCTTCCCTTCCCTAGCTAGTAAATCTAAAAATGATTCATACCAATGATATATACAATTATATACTTGTATCTATATATATCACATTTCCTCGGGATTTACAGAGGAAAATGTAACATCTGTATATACACAAGGAAGTTGATAACAAAGATAACATTTGTGTGAAATATTTTGCCCTTTTAGTTTCCTTCTGAACCCAGAAGCTGTCAGGATTCCTGAAATTTTAAACCAGAACTCAGTTATTCCAATAATTACACACTGAGTGCCCACTAATAGCTAAGCATCTCCTACACAATAGCATACAAAAATCTGGAAGGTAATAAAAAATGGTGCAAATGGGTTCCCCATTCCTTTTCCTCCTAATGGGCTGCTGATGAGCTAATCAGGTCAAGCATTCTCTGAGTTGCCCTCTTTATACAGAGTCAGCAAGCATAACATTTTGTTAACCTATTGACACAGAGGAAATTTGTTTTCCATCTGACCTTTTACAGTAACTACTCAAAATTACTTTCTCTTCACCTAACAAAGTTAATGAATAAATTATCCAAGTTTAACACTCATAGACAGTAACATTTAAAATTTTTTGTTATTATTCCTGATCATTTTTGTTTTCTCTTTCAGCCATTACTTCTTTCCCTAGGAAAAAATTTTAAAGTTTACTGAAAATTTGCAGTTTTGGTTTAGAGAGTAATACTCTTGAACTATTTGGAACCAATCACATATTCACAAAGTAATTAGTTGTTTTACAGATATTATATTCATACATGTTGAAATGGTCACACAGTAATTTTATAATGCATAGAAATTCAATTAATTAAGAATTTCTAACCAGTTGCATAAGACAGGATGAAAATTTAACTTTGGGCTACCTATGAACAAAGAGTTTCATAAGGAAACAGTTATTAAAACAAAAATATATGGGGCATTTTAAATCTGGGAATAAACTCTTCCAAAATGGAAAAGTGAATTACAGGTCCTTGCTATATTCTTTATTAAATCTTGATTCTAAGAATCTTTACTCACCAAAATTTTGTTAAATGTATTCTTTCAAATTACCAGAAATTTATTCAAAATAATAGCATTTTATTTTGAATTATCCTAAAGTCTAGCCTTTTTTCTGTTTCCCTAAATAGGTCCAAATTGGAGTTTTACTCTAGTAGATATGTTAGTAAATATGTTTTTAATGGTTTGCTATATTCATTACAGCTTCAAAGATGGTGATCCAGTTCAATCCCAAAGATAAGCCTTCCTTCATTTTTGAGTGGTTGGACAAATTTTAAGTACTTCTTACGGAATGAGATTATACACATTTCCTCTGTAGACTATTCTAATATTTACTGTCCTAAGAATGTTATTTATGCATCACTAAATCTCTCACCTCCCCAATTCTCAGGGAGGAAATCAAGCTTGCTCACATTTCACTTATCATGAATATGCATACAGGCTATTATTTTAACATCTCCCACCAATGTAAGCAGATAGCAATGTTATTTTACACTTGTTAGGAAAATTCTACAGACTTGAAAAAACCAAGAGCATTTTGGATTATCATCAGCAAGTGGCTATTGTTCCTTTCGGAATATGTTCCTGGTCACTAAAAAAGTGTGTTCTTTTAACCACAACTCATTAAACTGGGTTCAGAGACTCACAAATTATACCAACTGCAGCATTTCTTTCAGTTGAGTATTCAGAATGGGTTTTGATTCTCTAGATGTTTGATTAACTACCTTTGAAGAGTCCTATAATGAAACTAGTTAAAAACATCATTAAATGTTCTTGTAATGGAGAAGTAACTCATTTATGAAACAGATAGTAATGCTTAAGTGATAGCTACTTTTGTTATTAAATATGCTATACAAATTCCTCCTAAGCTTTAACTTAATTTTGGGGAATGGTGAGTGAAGTCTCCTTTATTTTAATTATTTATAGACCCAAGTACCAGACAGTCATAATATCTCTTTGTTTCTTTTAAAGCAGAAAAACATAGGCCTTGCATGGAAATTCTTAAGAAATGTCAAAGAGCTGGTCCTGTGGAAAGGTTAGCAGTTATAGAGAAATATTTCAAAAACATAAATGCAGCAGTTTTAAACATGGTTTAGTTCCCAGAATAACTTGTTGATTTTGTTTTTCATTTTTAACATAAATATCAACTGCCACTGTGTAATTGAGTCACAAACACATTTGAATTCAGGAATTTTATACTGAAATGCTTCTCTCTGAACAAGTCCCATCTCACCAAACAGAAAGATTTTGTTACTGTTTGTGTGTTTTAAAAGAGAGAAAGACTTGTATTACATAATACTCTATCGGGTATTTTATGTATCTGTGTACTCTCTTATTCCACTCCCCCTCTCATTTTTGTGTTCCTCAAAATATCTAGGACAGCATTTTTGCTTGCTTACATACACATAAGAATATAGCATAGTGGTTAAAAACTTGGGATTCTGCAGCCAGACTGCCTGGGTTCAAATCTTGTTCTGTAACCTTTAGCTCTATGACCTTTGCAATTCACTCAAACCTTGTGCCTCAGTTTTCTCATTTATAAACTGGAAGTTGCAGTAAATGTTTGTGGATTAAATGTGTTAGCACATATAAAGCCTTAAAATAGTGGTTGGCGCATAGCAAGCTGATAGTAAATGTTAGGTATTATTTTTAACGGACTGTGCCTAGTGGAGGACCCCTTCCCCAGACTAAGGAGATCAGGGAAGTTTTTCTGGACTAAGTGATGTCTAAGCTGAGATCTGGAGGATGGGTAGGGGTTTGCCACTTACTAGTGGGCAGCATGGAAGAATAAAAGTTCAAGCAGACAGGGTGGCCAGAAGACCCATTATGAGAAATTTCCACAGCGGGGGGAGAGAGTATGGCACATTTAAGGACTTAAGGAGGCTGGGTTAAATGTACCATACAGTTCAGGGTGGGAGGTGGTGCACAAGGCCGCTTTATTCTGAGGCGAACAAGGAGTCATTGAAGAGACAGAAGAGGAAAGTGTCATGTTTGGATTTTAGTTTTTAAAGGATTCCTCTAAATCCAGTGTAGATCATGTATTGGAGTGAGTTAAAAGTGGATACAGAGAGGCCAGTTCCAAGGTAGTACGGCATCCAGAAGAGAGATGTTGGAAGCTTGGAACTAGATTGGTAACAGTGAAAATAAAAGAGAACTTGAGCGATCTGAGAGACGTTTATAGGGAGAGAATCCGGAGGATGTGGTAACAGTACGGTGCTGGATATGGAGTGAGAGGGAGCAAAGAGACCTAAAGATAGAATCCCAGGTTTCTGGCTTGAGTACACAAATGGTACCATTTTCTAAGACAGGAAACACTCACTGTAATAGATGGACAGTGGTGGTTGTTGCCACTCAGCATATATTCTTGGTAATTATGTCCCAATTTTCAACCAGGGGCAGCCCCCTCCTCAATCTCAATCCATATGTTTCTAGATGGAATTGACTCCACCTGCAGTTCCAGGAGTGGAGCACATGACCCAGGTAGGGCCCATCAGTATATCTCATTCTCCCAGCCACACTTCAAGGTTGGTTACAGCAACTCAGCCGGTACAGTCAGTGTGAATCTCAGAGATTTTGTGAGGCCGATGGAAAAAGATGTGGATGTGTGAATTGGTAGAGCTGCTGCAGTTATCTTGAACCCACTAAGGGAATGTCTGAGAATGGAGCCAACATAATGGAAGGCAAAGAGACAGAGAGAAGCAAAATCCTGATGACCCCCTGCAAGTACTGGATCCAGCCAGGCCTGAAGCCTTCATAAACTTTGGACTTTTTCATTTATGGGCACTAATAAATTGTCTTTTGGCTTAAGACAGAAGGGTTGGGTTTTCTTTATATATATTCAAAAACTGATAAAGATAAGAAACAACATATGAAGTAACTTGTTGTGGGGGAAGATGATGATTTCAGTCATGGTGTGCGAGGGTTTGTGAGGTATCTTAGTGGAGTGGAGATGTCCAGTAAGAAATTGGATATATGTAGGATATGAGCAACACCTGATACAGTCTTTGGTTAAGAGTTTTAAAGGGTCATTTGACAATGAATATAAAAAAAATCTATAAAAAATGGTCACATTAGTTGACTCTACAGTAGAACCCGTTAGAGCCAAAGAGTTTGAAAGAAATCTTCATTTTTAGTTTCTTCAGTGATTATTGGTCTATTCAGGGTTTCTAGTTCTGTGATATTCTGATATAATAAGAAACATATATTTGGTCTCCATCCTCGATTCCTGGCACAGAGCTCCTAAAACCTTTGTAATTTCCTAAGTTTTAGGTGTGCTATGAACAACTTTTGTTCTAATATTTGACCCAATTCCTGACCCAGAGCTCCTAAGTCCCTCGGAATTTCCTGGATAATAAGAGTGTCTTTTGTTCTAACAAGGCAACTCTTAGTAGGATCCTGGATGGGAGCTGGTCACCAGAAAGACCAAGCCGTGATTAGAAGCTTGGAACATTCGGTTCCAACCCCCACCCTCTGTAGAGGGGAAAGGAGCTGGAGACTGAGTTACTAATTGGTCATGCCTATGTGATGCAGCTTCCATAACAATCCCTGAGGTAGGGGGTTTGGAGAGCTTCCGGGTTGGCAAACAAGAACACATAGAGGTGCTGGGAGGGTGGTGTGCTCAGAGAAAGCATGGAAGCTCCACATCCCTTCCCACACACCTTGCCCTATGTACTTCTTCATCTGCCTATTCACCTGTATCCTTTGTCATATCTTCTATAATAAACCAGTAAATATAAGTGAGTGTTTCCCTGAGTTCTGTGAGCTGTCATAGCAAATTATAGAACCTGAGGAGAGGGTTGGGGGAACCCCTGATTTGTAGTCAAGTCTGCCACAAGTATGGGTAATGTGGGGACCCACTACTTGTGATTGGCATGTGAAGTGGGGGGGCCGTCTTGTGAGGCTGAACCCTTAACCTGTGGGATTCATGCTAACTCAAGGTAGACAATGTCAGAATTGAATTATATTGTAGAACACCCAGTCAGTGTCCATCAGAGAATTGAATTGTGGTAGGAAAAAACCTAAACATTTAGTCATGGAAGTATTGGAAGTATTGTGTGTAGTAGAGAAAACTGTTTTTTCTTTTCAGCTTCTAGATCCAACATTTACGATGAATGTCCATTTTGTTTCCAATTTACCAGTTGTGGTGAGCTGAATAATGCCTCCCACTCCCAAAGGCATAGAAATCCTAATTCCCGGAAACTGTGTATGTTACCTTATACGGCAAAAGGGACTTTGCAGGTGTGATTAAGTTAAGGATCTTGAGATGGGGAGATTATCCAGGTGGGTCCAATGTAATCATAAAGGTCCTCATAAGAGAGAAGGCCATGTGATGATGGAAACAGAGATTGGAGTGATGCACTTTGAAGATGGAGAAAGGGGCCACAAACCAAGGAATACAAACAGCCTCTAGAAGCTGGAAAAGGCGAGGAAAAAGATTCTCCCCTAAGGCCTCCAGAAAGAACAAGGCTCTACTAACACCTTTACTTCAGCCCTATGAAACTCATTTCAGACTTCAGGCCTCAAAAACTATGAGAGAATAAATTTGCATTGTTTGAAGCCACCAAATTTGTGGTGATTTGTTACAGCAGCCATAGGAAATTAATGCATCAGTGTAATGTCATATATAAAGCTTTAACAGTTTTATTGAGATAAAATTCACAATGACAAATTTCATCCATTTCAAGTGTAAAATTCAATGATTTTCAATATATTCACAGATGTCTATAACCATCACTGAGGCCAATTTTAGAACATTTTCGTCACCACAAAATTTATCTGTACACTTTAGCTGTCTACTCCCTATCCCTCCAACTCCCCCGTAGCCCTAAGCAACTACTAATCTATTTTCTGTTTGTATTAATTTTCCAATACTGAACATTTCATATAAATGGAATCATATAATATGTGGTGTTTTGTGTCTGACTTCTTAGTGTAATGTTTTCAAGATTCATCCATGTTGTAGCATGCATGAGTACTTCATTCCTTCTTATGGATGAATATTATTCCATTGTATCGATAGACCACGTTTTGTTTATCCATTCATTAGTTGATGGACATTTGCATTGTTTAACTATTATGAATAATGCTGCTATAAAGATTAGTGTACAAGATTTTGTGTGGACATGTGGTTCATTTCTCTCGGGTATATACCAAGAAGTGGAATTGCTGGGTCATATGGTAACTCTATGTATAAATTGTTTGAGGAATTTCTAGATTGTTTTCCAAAGTGGTGAATGAGGGTTCTGTTTTCTCTACATCCTCTCCAACTTTGTTATTACATGACTTTTTGATTCTAGTCATCCTAGTGGCTGTGAAGTGGTATAATGTTAGTTTTGATTTGTATTCCCATGATGACTATGATGGGCTGAATTTTGTCCCCTCCAAATTCATATATTGAATTCCTAACCCCCAGTACCTCATAATGTGACTGTATTTGGAGATAGGAGCTTTCAAGAGGTAAGTTAAAATGAGGGCATTAGGGTGAGCCCTAGTCCAATCTGACTGGTGTCTTTATAAGAAGAGATCAGGACACACCGGGATGTGCCACACGAAAGACAGACCATATGAGGACACAGTGAGAAGGTGGCTATCTGCAAGTCAGGGGGAGAGGCCTCAGGAGAAACCAAACCTGATGACACCTTGATCTTGGACCTCTAACATCCAGACTTGAGAAAAAATTTCTGTTGTTTAAACCACCCAGTCTATGGTATTTTGTTATGGCAGCCCTAGCACACTAATACAATGACTAAGGATGTCGTGCGTCTTTTCATGTGTTTATTGGCCATTTGTGTGTTTTCTTTGGAGAAATGTTTATTTGGATTCTTTGCCCATTTTAAAGTTAGATTATTTGTCTTTTTATTGTTGAATTGTAAAAGTTCTTTATATATTCTAGACACTAGACCCTTATCAGATATATAATTTGCAAATATTTTCTCAAATTCTGTGGGTTGACTTTTCACTTTTTTATAGTGTGCTTGGATGCACAAAAGTTTTTAATTTTGATGAAGTCCAATTTATCTATTTTTTTCTTTTCTTACTCATGCTGTTGGTGTCATATCCATTTCCAAATCTGAGAACATGCAGATTTACTGCCACGTTTTCTTCTAAGGGTTTTTTAGTTTTAGCTCTTGATCCATTTTGATTTAATTGTTGTATGTGGAGTGAGGTCAGGGTCTTTTTTGTTTTAAAGTCTATTTTGTCTGATATTTGTATAGCTACTTCAGCTTTCTTGTGGTTGCTCTTTGCATATTTCTTTTTCCATCTTTTTATTTTCAACTTATTTGTATTTTAAATTTAAGGCATGTGTCCTGTAGACAGCATATATTGGATCTTGTTTTTCAGTCTGACCGTCTCTGGTTTTGATTGGATTATTTAAACCATTCACATTTAATGTTATTGTTGATATAGATGGAATTATGTCTGCCGTTTTATTTTTTGTTTTCTATGTGTCATGTCGTTTTTGTTCTTCTATTCCTCCTTTAATGCTTTCTTTTGTGTTAAGTGAATATTTCCCAATATAGCATTTTAATTTCTTTTATGACTTTTCACTATATTTTTTGAATTATTTCCTTAGTGATTGCTGTAGGGATTACTATATACATTGTATAGAATCAATGTATACATCATATCAGAATCAGCTTGAGATTTATACTAACTTAATTCCAGTGAGATATAGAAATGTTAATTCTATATACCTCTGTTCCCTCCTCCCTTTTATGTGGTATTACTATTATACATATTCCATCTATAAATATTGGAAACTCAACAATACATTGTTATAATTATTACTTTACATACTTTTATGTTTTTTAAAGAAGATCAGAGAAGAAAAGCAAGTATATCTGAGAAACATGAAAGAGAAAAGCATAATAACTGTCATATGAGAGAGAGAGGGAAGTATATTTATAATGTAGTATATTATATATCTAGAGAGAGCAAATATATATATATATCTTATATTAGCCTTCTTATTTATCATTTCTAGTTTTCTTCATTTGTTCCTGTGGATCTAAGTTACCATCTGGAATCATTTCCTTAGCCCAATGCATCTTTGCTCCCACTCATCTCCTTTGTTCTGTTATTGGCAAATATGTTACATTTCCATATGTTATATACACGTGTGTGTGTGTGTGTGTGTGTGTGTGTGTGTGTGTGTGTGTTATATAGGCTCAACAATACATTGTATATATATTGTTTCATACAGTTGTTTTTAAAATCAGTTAAGAGATGAAAGGAGAAGAAATACACCATCTTTATAATTATATAGTTACCTTTACTGGTACTCTTTGTTTTTTCATATAGATTCAAATTACTGTCAGGGGCCGCTTGCTTGCAGCCTGAACACTTTTAGTATTTTTTTGTAAGGTGGGTCTTCTGGCAACAAATTCTGTTTTTGTTTTTGCGAAATGTCTTTATTTCACCTTATGTTTGTTGGATATAAGATTTCTTGGCTGATAGTGGTTTTTTTTTCCCTTTTGCACACTCTGAATATGTTATCCCACTGCTTTCGGGCTTCAATTGATTCTGCTGAGAAGTTAGCCGTTAATCTTATTGCAGTTCACTTGTAAGTGATGAGTAATTTTTTCTCTTGCTACATTCAAGATTTTCTCCTAATATTTGGCTTTCAGCATTTTTACTATTATGTGTATGTTTGTTGATCTCTTTGCATTTATTCCACTTGGAGCTCACTGAGCTTCCTTAATGAGTAGATTAATGTTTTCAATAAATTTGGGACCTTTTCAGCCACTACTTTTTTGAAGATTTTTTCTGCTTTTCTCTTTTCTGGTTTTCCTGTTACATGTATGTTGGTACATTTAATGGTACCCCATATTTCTCTGAGGCTCTGTTCATTTTTTCCCATCTTCCTTTCTCTTATGTTCTTTGGATTGCATAATCACCATCAAGCTATCTTTAAGTTTGATTATTCTTTCTTTTTCCAGTTCAAATCTACTAGTAAACCCCTCTGGTGAATTTTTCATTTCAATTGTGCTTTTAAAGACCAGAAGGTCCATTTGGTTGTTTTTAAAAAAAAATAATTTCTATCTCATTGATATTTTCTCTTTGATGTGACATTGTCCATTGTCATCATACCTTCCTTTACTTTTTAACTCATAGTGTCCGTTAGTTATTTGAAAATATTTATAATGGCTACTTTGAAAAGTTTTTCTGTTAAACCTGACTTGGGTTGTTCTCACAGGTAGTTTCTGTTGACTACTTTTTTTCAGTGCATCAGTCATTCTTTCCTGTTTCTTTGCTTGTCTCATAAGTTTTTGTTGGAAACAGGACATTTTAGATAATATATTGTGACAATTCTGGGTACTGGCCCTCACCCTCTAGAGCTTATTATTATTTGCTTGCTTACTATACTATTTTAGTAAAATCTGTTTCTTCCTCTGCAGTATGAAGCCTCTGATGTTGCTCCTTTAGGGTGTGCCACTTGGGTATGCCCATAGTCACCCTGGGGAGACAGTGGATTTGGCAGGGATTTTTTGGTCTATATCTTTCTTTGTCCCAGCTGTTAAGCTCCACCAATTGCTGGCTGATTTGTATATTGCTTTCAATAATTTCTGGGGACTATAGATTGCTCCACAAACTGATCCAATAAAATTTGGGCTCCTTTGAAACAATAGTTCCTGAGGTCAGTGTTCGAGATATGTTCTGACCCCAGGAAGCTTCCTCCCAGCTGTCTCTTTTCTTATTTCTCTCCAGAAAATCATCCAGCTTACAGTTTATCTTATATCTCCAGTGAATCTATCAATTTCCTTCCAATTGCCTTTCATCACACCTTGACTGTTTTTCAGAGTGCCTTTGGCTAGAACTTCTCCATGCTCTGTTGAACATGAAGTCAGTTCCTTTGGGGAGAGACTTTTGAGTCCTCTGCTTTATAGCTTGCTTCTTTCTCTGAGAAAAATCTCTGAGCAACAGCTCTAGTGCTGGGGGAAGGAACAATTGCACACCTCTCTGAGTGACACCCCAACTTTAGGAGCTGCATACTTGGTGGAAAGGGGGCAGCAACACCAGATCTCCTTGGCTTTCCTCTTCTGAGGTGGGACCTCCACCTCGTGAGACAGGGGAAGGGTGAATGGGGCCCCAATATTCTCAGTGGCACCAAGCTAGAACCTCCATTCCATGAGTAGGGCCTGGCAAGAAAAAGGGAGCCCACACCTCTCAACTAGATTTCAGAAAAAGATCTTACAGCCTCAAGGAGACACATCTGTTTTCTGGCATCAGAGTTGGGGCAGAGTAGGCAAAACTAGTCTACCAAATGAGTTAGCACTCTGGGGAGTTCTTAGACTCAGAAAGTGGGATCCCCAGAAGACAGGCACTAAACTTTCTGCTAATCTGGTAAATAGATCTTAGTGTTACATTGGAGATGCCTTCTAAGATAACCAAGACTGTTCTACCCTCGTCCTTCAATAAGTACCTCTCTCTTTTAAAAATTTTCTTTATTGAGGTCATAATAGATTATAACTTTGTGAAATTTCAGTTGTACATTATTATTTGTCAGTCACTATATATATGTGCCCCTTTACCCTTTGTGCCCCCCTTTCAACCTCCTTCCCCTCTGGTAACCACTAATCTGTTCTGTTTGTCCATGTGTTGGTTAATCTTCCACATATGAGTGAAATCATACAGTGTTTGTCTTTCTCTGTCTGGCTTATTTAGCTTAACATAATACCCTCAAGATCCATCCATGTTGTTGCAAATGGGACAGTTTTGTCTTTTTTGTGGTTGGGTAGTATTCCATTGTGTATGTGTACCACATCTTTATCCATTCATCAGTTGATGGGCACTTGGGTTGCTTCCACATCTTGGCTATTGTAGATAATGCCACAATGAACACAGGGAGTACCTCTCTTTTAATAATTACTGATGGATCATTGTTCACATCCCAAATGTGGTAGCACAATGACAGTTATAAAAGGTTGCTGGGTTTCTTTGATTTCTATAACTTCCCACCTGCTTGCTCCTAGAATCCTCATATCCTAAGTTGGAAAAAGACTGGCTGATATGCATACTTCCTTACCTATTTTCTACTGCATTCCAGGCTTTTATTTTATGTGGATTCTGATTGTCTTACAATGAATTTCCTTGTTCCACTAACTTGTCTCACTAAGAAGTGTGGAGTTCAGAAACAGTCTCTAGAACTCCTCTCATCGATCTCTACTGCCAGTTGAATTACACTTCAGAGAATGGTAGCAGTATCTGATGGGGGAGGGAGCGGAACATCCCAGGCTGCCTTTTGACAGCAACTGTGAATCACCCAAGGCCAGCCAAGTCAAACTTTAAAGGTAAAAATCTGGGCAGGATAGATGGATTTATTCTAACATATTTTTGTCTATATGCCTCTGCAAATTGTTTACAGATTTTATTTATCATTTGGCAGGTAGAATTTTTTTATAGGATTCAGATCAGAGATGAGCACTGCTTGTTTCCAGGGCTATTGAAACTTTGTGCCTCTCAGTGGGTTTTAATTAGCATTTCTATGAGAGAGGAAGGAGGTGAAAAAGAGAGATTGCTAGCTTTCTACCATATTATAAAGTTAAGATTTGGATACTCTTTTATGGCAGGGACAGTAATGTTCCCCCAAATTTCCCAGGAGTCTTACAGTTAGGTTGAATCATGTAACTAGTTATGGCCAATAGGCTGTGGGTAGAAATGATACATATCACTTCTGAGATGAAGCTTAGAAGAGCTCACGTGAAAATCTCCAGCTCTCTTTTTCTTTGCCCAGTTGGCCAAGAAGGCCATTAAAGTCTCCATTATACTCAATCCTTAGAGCAAAGACCCTGTTGATCCAAGTGATGGGAGCCTCCTGACACATATGAGCCACGGTATACTTTTTTTTTTGGACAAGTCAGTGAGACTTTTGGTGTGGTTTGTTATTGCAGTTGCGTATCCTAACTAATGTTATCTTCTTTCTATATACCTAAACTCAGGTTCCATCAAGAATTTGATGGCAAAATAAAAATTGTTCCAAATGGCTTTGTGGCTTTGCATTCAAAGCTGAATATGTTGTATATCTTTATTAGGTGAGAAAATGAGTAGAGATGGCAGAGATATTATGCATAATAGGACAGGATAGTGGTTTCTGAAGACGGCCGATGCTATATACTAGCTTTGCTTAGTAACAAATACAATAGTGAGGTGAACATGTTTATCAATGTTTGTTCTCCGAGTATAGGAGGGGCCTCTTGGTTTAAAACGATAGAACTCTTCTACTTTGAGTGAGTGATTCCCTTTACTTTACTGTCCGGTGATCATTACTTGTTGACATCTCCCTATTATGTCTAGTCAAATGTGTGATGGGAGATTGCATGGATAGTCACAGGTATTAACCAATGCCTTTACTCCTTTCTCATTTATTCATTTTGATGTTTATTCTGCTTATTAGCACCTCAACCAGAAGATTGGAAGGGGAAAAGAGAGGAAATGAAACTCTTTTCCTACACACTAATAGCTCTGATTTTTACATCGTACTTCAGGGTGTGGTTTCATCTATTTGTGAGTTTCAGGAATGTGTGTGTGTTTGTGTGTGTGCGTTGTGTGTGTGTGTGTGTGTGAGAGAGAGAGAGAGTTAAACATGGATTTTTAAACTATCCACATTCTCTGATTCTAGAAATTTAGGGTTGCCTCTATATATACCAAGAGTTGTGGTTCTTTATTAACTGAAAATATCCTCCATAATAACAAAAAATTCCTTATTTTCAAGAGGTGTAATGACTTTCTGTGCTAGTTTAATAATAAGATCACTTGAAAATGTTGGCAATTAGAGAAATTCCTTTGCTGAGAAAAATTAAATGTGTATACTTTACACCTGTGCCAAATAAAGTACAATTATTATTTGCCTTTTGAACTTAATTGAAATCACCTTTAAATTTATTAGGCACCTCTTCTTTTTTTTTTTTAAATAAGAGATTATTCTTTTCAGTATGTGGTTTAAATCATGAAAACATGATTGTTTCTCAGCAATTTCTTCAAGACTTGGGACTTCTGTGTTTAAAGGGGTCCTGGGGCCAATTCAGGATTACAATATGAACAGTATCCCCATACCAATTCGAGGTTCTTCTTATTCAGTAAGAGACTGAGATGGAAGAGACTGGGTAGATTCTATGTAACAGAGATAAATAGAAAATTCTATTCTTTTATCTAAAAAGATTCTATGGGAAAAGTTTAGGGAGACTCAGTTTGGCAGTGAAAGGTAAAGTAAACTTAAATGGATGAATCTCAGTAACATAATGTTGAGTGAAATAAGAATATACACATTAAGGCTCCATTTATATAATATTTTTTAAAGTAAAATTAAACAATATATAGTGTAGGGACACATGGTTGGTAAAAGCATAATAAGAAAATCTTAGAGATGATGAATATGAAATACAGGCCAGCAGTTACTTTGGGGTTGGGAGAAGAGGACTGCAAACAGGGAGATGTATATGGAGGTTCTGAGCCACTTTTAATGTGATATTTATAAAGTTGAGTGGTGGATACACAGTTGTTCATTTTTATTATAGTTTAAAAAACTGTACATAGGTTTTCTACATTCTTTTGGAACTATGCCATATTTTACCATAAAATAAAAGTGACAGTAAGTTCAATGTGAATTGATGACATGATATGGCTGACTCAAAAAAGTTAGTTGCTCTTGTACATGGTATTACAAGAAGTCTAGAATTGAGGAAACTGGGCGTATTGCTCTCTCAGGCCCTGATGGTACCATTCTTCAGTACGTTGTTCAATTCTGAGCACCCCACTTTGAGTGATAGTGTTCAGGGGACAGAGATGAGGCTGGTGATGATTCTTGAAACTCTGCTACATGTGGGATAATTGAATAAGTAATTGAGAAGCGCAAAGTGGAAGAAGAGAAGGGAGTGATTGGTTGGGACATAAGTCTTCATATATTTAAAGGGCAGGCATGAGAATGAGAGCTTAGATTCATGCTACATACTCCAAAGCATAGAATCAAAATCAGTAGGTGGATGCTACAAGGAAAGAGATTTTGTCTTAACCAAGAACTTTCTAATAATTACATTTGTTCAGTGAGTTGCCTTGAGAAGTAGTGAGTTTTCCATTGGTGGAGGTGTTCTAGCACAGGTTGATGATCTGCTGTTGAGATATTATCAGGACGTGGCCCTAAAAATCCCTCTGGAAACTAAGATTCTTAGAAGGTTTCCAGAACTCTCTAGTCAACCTGAAATTTATATTCAGTATCTCCTACTTGGGTGGCAGCATAGCTTAGTGACTAAAAACACAGAGTCTGGAACCAGATTCCCAAGTTGAATCCTGGCTTTGCCAATTACTACCTATGTAACCTTGAGCAACTTACCTAACCTCTCTGTGCCTCCTTTCCACAATCTGTAAAATGGGTTTGATATCTATCTCACAGAGTTGTTATAAGACTTAAAAGCATGCCATATAGTTAAGTGTTAGCGTGCCAGCATCTATCTATCTATCTATCTATCTATCTATCTATCTATCTATCTATCATGTATCTACATTTTTTGTGTGTGAGGAAGACCAGCCTTGAGCTAACATCCGTTATCAATCCTCTTTTTGCTGAGGAAGACTGGCCCTGGGCTAACATCTGTGCCCATCTTCCTCTACTTTATATGGGACATCGCCACACAAGTGGTGCATTGGTCCGCACCCCAGATCGAACCTGCCAACCCCCAGCCGCCAAAGCAGAGCGCTTGAACTTAACTGCTATACCACCGGGCTGGCCCCTGATGTATATATTTTTTAAATAAGTAATTTCTTCTAAAGATCAGTCACTCAGTTTACTGTGAATCAGTTACATTTATGCTTTTGTTTTAAATGAAAAACTTCTTTTCCCTCTCTTCCTATAAGTAAATATTTTAAGTTATCTCCTGACTTACAAGGGAACTGGAAATGTTTTTTTAATCTTGTTGGCTCTAAATTCAAGCAGTTCCGAGTGTAGAATTTTTAACTAAAAAAGCTCTTAGCTTGACTTAAGTGGCTTTAGAATAGCTTTATTATATAATCACAGGACCACACAGACCAAAAAGAACCTTGAGAGGATTATTCAGCCTCTCTTCTTCTTGGAATTAGGTACCTTGTCTGTCAAGTCGCCTTGTCTTCCAGGGATTGCTGCAAAGCCTGCGCATTGTTGAACCTCTATATGGCTCATTCAATCATCACTAATAGGAGGTGGATTGTCTGTTAATACTTAATGACGATGAGCCGGAGTCTGTCATTTTGTTTGTGTACAGCAATGGAAGGGGCAAGTCTATTTATCCCAATCAAAATGTAACTGTTTACACTGAAAGCCTAAACTCCAGACACAGCTTACCCTGCTCTTGAAAAGGCAATTTGTAGGATAAAGGATGTTGAGATGACATTCTGGAGGCCACAACAAGTGTATTTTCTGGTCACAAGTAGAAAGCAATGATTAAATTCAGGTTTCCTCTCTAGGTGATGCTGGTAGGGTTTTCTATAGAAGAAAAGCAAGAATTACTACGTTTAGGTTTTTAATGAGAAGAAAGAAAAAAAGGAAAGAAAATGAGGACAAATGAAAGGAGGCTATTTCTTCCTAAGCCTGATTTACATGGGTGCATTTCCTGCTCCTGATTCCTTGTGATTGGGAGGGGACAGGAGACAGGAGATGCAAGTCCATGAGGAGCAGAGTATACCTGGGCTGTAGTGAGGCTTGGAGTTATTACCTAAGATTCACATAAGCCTTGAGAAATATGCTCTTGATTTGTGCCAGTCATGGAGCCATCCCTATTTTGTAGCTACTCAGAAAAGGTCTAAGCATTGTGTCATCTCTAGGAGGTAGAGAAAAGACAGAGAAGTTGTCAGCTCTGAGTGGCTCTAGGTGACTCTGGAGATGGCATCAGTCAGCTCATTAGGGCTTTCTGGGTTTGGTATAACTTGGTATATCAGTCAGGATAGGTTGGGTAATGCTGCTGAAACAAAGTACTCTCAAATCTTGATGGCTTATGACCTCAGAGGTTTATTTTTCCTTATACTACATTTCATTATACTTACTACATACATAGAGGCTTTCCCTGCCTCTATCCTTTCTTCATAATCCACTAGGGGCTGGAGGAGTAGGCTTTCTATATCTTGGTGTCTAGTTGGCACTTCCTCTGAGTCACAATCTTCTCTTTGCTGTGGGGGGGATTCTCTGGGGTTCTAATAGTTAAATGACTGTCAGGAAACAAGAGTAATGGGAAAGAGCAACAAAAAAGAACATTAGTTTAATATTTACAAAATATTAACCCTGTTAAGTTTGTAATGAAGCTGAAATTTTATAACTATAATTGAGAAAGCTATTAGAAAAATGCTGGTTGATTGGGTATAGAAAGAAACAAAGGCTGATTCTTAGATTTGTGGTCTATCTAACCTAATTGGTAGATAGCATTGCCATTCAGTAAGATGAGAACGTTGGGAGATGGGGAAAGGTTTTAGGGAGAAAGTCAAGAGTTCTGTCAATATTTGCTAGCTTAAGAAGGTATAATTATGGGTGATTGTTTCTTTTTCTTCTTTTTTTTTTTTGGTCTTAAATTTTTCTTAAAGATGCTTTTAATGGTAAAAATAATTTAATGGCCAATGAAAATATGTAGGTTACATTCTGAGTTCTGTATCTGGGACATCTGCTGGTTCTAAGGCTCCGTCCCAGCCTGGGTTGGGCTGGATCCGAGAATGAGGAATGTTACTGGAGGAGCCTGAGATGAGCTTCCTGTGGTTTTTTAGATGCTTCTTGCTGGGTGGACAGGGCAGGGCATATGGCTTAGGTTGCCAGGATGGTGCTAAATGCCTCCATTTGGTGCAGAGTGGCTTGATGGATGCTTTTGAATTTTTTTTAATGGTTCTCAGCCTGAAAATGTTTCCAATTTCCATCTTTTCATGGGAATTTATTGAACATAAGTAAGTCAAATGTTTTTCTCATTAACTAGAGGACTTAATCATGTAGCATGACAAAGGAAAGAAAGAAAGAAAGGATTTACAATTCCCAAGAATGGGCAATTCCCTTGAAGGGGTGGATCATTCAGTGAAGCTGTTTATTTGCCTGGGTTTTCTCTGAGTTTATTGTTCTCCTCACTTTGGCCCAGTTGAGACCTTGTGTTTCTAACTACCTTCCCCAACCCTATCACTTTTCTCTAAGGCTTGTGGTCTGAATACAGGGCCATCCTTGGGGCTTCTGGGGCCTCAGGCAAATGTCCTTTGCCTCCCAACTCCCTTTTAAAGAAGTAAATTCTCTCGCAAGGAAAAATGAAGCCATGTAAGGACAGGCTAACCAGTTAACTAACCCAATTAACTGAGGTCATGGTGATTTATGCTTTTTACCTGTTTGTTTCAACTGTTGCTGTTGAAAACTCTTATAGAATAATTTAGTTATTTTCCTACTTCAGTGAACAGATTTACTTTTTCTATGAAAAATGAGAAGCGTTCTTGTGTTGCAATGTAAATATGGAAAGGGTAGGCAATAAATAAGTAGTGATAGGACATACACAAGACATGTTTTTAAATGTTTCTTGTATAAACTATTCATTCCTTTATTCCTAAATGCTTATTATATATTGGTATTCAGCTGGGCGCTCAGCATTATTTTTAAGAATATTGAGGAATGTAAGATCAAGTACTTGATCTTGGGCTGCTCACAAGCTAGCTGGAAAGAAAAGACATACACTTGGGAAAATAGCTACCAATAACTGGCAAAATGTGACAAGTGCCATATGAGCAGAGAAAAAGGCTACAGGAGTTTAGCAAGGAAGCAGCCCCTGTGTGCAGCATGATCTGAGAAGGGTTCTTGGAGGAAGTAGAGCTGAGATTTGAAGTCTGGATTAGCAGAGAAGGCAGCAGGGAGGGAATTTTCAAAGAGAGAAGAAGCAAAGGCACTGAAATGAAAAAGTACAGTACATGTTTGGGTAGGGCAGAGGGGGATAGCAATGAGTAGATCAATTTTTTGAAGCAGAAACTTTCCCATCCCCACCACCAATCCTATTAACTGAAGGATTCATTGAGTTGAAGTAGAGGAAAACCTTAGTTTCTTACTTACCCTTCTGAGCCTTAGTCTTGTTATTTGTAAAATGGAGTTAATCATATCTACCAGCTATGGATGCTATAAGGATTAAATCAGGTAAAGCGCTATAAAAGGAAGGTGCTAAGTAGGATTTCTTGCACCTTTTCATCCTCCTTCACTCAGCTCCTTGAGTTCAGCTTACTTCCAGTGCCATCATACTTTAAAGAAATCTCCCACACCCCTTTACAGATAATTTAAACTTGACTATGATTGCATTTCTCTAGACCAGGTTCTACTCATCTTCTGGTTTAGGAGGATTTTCTTGGCATAAGCCATCTCTATGTGAAAGGAGACCAATGTCACATTCAAGAACTTAAATAATTCCTCACTAATTAGTTCAGGGGGCTAGACCATAACAAGCCAAGAGGGAGTAGTTGGAGATAAGAAAGTATACTTTTCTTTTCGTAGTTATAGCAACATCTTCCTTGACATAAACTTCACTGTAAACAATGGGCAAAATATATGCCATTGCTCTGAGAAATTCAATTAAAAACTGACTGCTATTGCATTTGATCCCTAGAGGAAGGTGACTCAGGTCTGGGAAGAAAGGAGCACTGTACTCTGTCTAATCCCCATGCCATGTTAGAATGTTTACACCAGCTTGAGTGGTTCTGATGGGGTCGTCTACATCATTTGGTTCTTGTCCTTGTGACTCACTGTTTCTGCTGTGGAGTTAACTCCCTGCAGTGGAAAAGGGAGGAGTTACTTGCCAGACCATATGGAGTAGAAAACAGCAGATTGACTTTGGTTTGGGTGGAAGCTGAAATCGCATAAACTTAAGCCTCCTGGAGGATAACCTTGGAAAACTCTTGTAAATAGCATCCTCATAGAGGTGTTTAATGTTCAGGATCTATCTTGAAAGCTTAAGATTCCAAAGTTAGTTTATGGAGAAAGGTCGAGAGAGGACAGATGGTACAGGTATGCAGTTTCACTGCCTTTGCTTATGTTTCCAGTTTGGAGAAGCTGGAAAAAAGAACACCTCCCTTTGATTTGTTGTAATTCTGCCTGGGTTAGGGGGTATGACCATGTCCATGTGCGTATAGGAGACTCTTGGACTTTAACTCTGTAGACTTGGATTTCTGTGGTCCTATGTTTAACAAGCTAACGTTAAGGAGTGTAAATGAGCCAATGAAACTGGAGAGCTGGAAATGCATTTGTGATTCCCAGCAGGATTAGAGAAGGCTCGTCCTGGCTTCTAACCCTGACAACCCATGGATTTGTTGATTAATGGTGGCTTTAAATCCACAGTGTACCTGGATTATACTTAGAACTGTTATAGAGGAATCTTGCTTCCCTCGCTAACTCAGTCATCATAAACTTACTGAGCAACTGCTATGTACCATACATGTTTTAGATGCTGGAGACAGAAGAACGAACAGGACACAGTCTTGTGGGAATTTATAGCCTAGTGGAGAGAAATGTATGTGAATAGTCATAGAACTATGTGATATTTGTTATAAAGGAATCTGTAAATTTGCTAATGGGTGGAGGGACAGGTCAGAGAAGCCTCTGTTGAAGAGCTGACATATGGTAGGTCTTGTAGAATGAGAAGGAAAAGGCAGGCACCGCAGGCAGAGGAAAAAGTGTGGCCCTCTGGGAATGGGTTGGGTGGGGGTAACTACACAAGTTAGATTATTACATATATTAGCCCTCACTTATTTTAATTCCTGTGGGATAAATAACCCAACCCCAAATGAGACAGAAATATTATCAGAGAAAGCTTCAAATTAATTGGCTGATAGGTTTCAAAAGATGGAGAAGAGGAATGAGAAAGCAGATATAGACTTTGCTAGAATACAGGCAAGCAAAGGTGGATGAGTCAGGGGGTCCTGGCAGGACACTTGTCATACTCGGAAGAGTTGAACTGATTTATAAAGGGACTATTTCAGGGCCAAGTTAAGGGAACCAACAAAGGGTGGTGAGGCACCCAGGGACTAGCAACAGCAGGAGGCCATTACTACTGTTGAGACTGAGAGGGCGGGGGAGGAAATGATGTTATTGCAGCCCAGTGAGGGCTAGAGCCACAAAGGAGGAGAAACAGCTGTTCGGGAGCCCTGGCTATAAAGAAACACAGCTTCTGTCAGAACTATGAAGAGGCAGGGAGGGAACAGGGCAGGAATACTTCACATTCAGCTTCCTTCACCCTCTGATATTGGCCAAATCAATGGCAGCCAGAGGACAAGGGAACCCAGATAATGAATTCTGTAGATATTAGTCCTTAGGTTGCGTCCCAGTCTCTCATACCACTTTGTGTGGTAATTTATGTAATGATATATAATAATAAAATTGTCCCCGTGACAATCCATTTCCTCTCCTTCTCCCTATTAGTTCTCTGACTCCCATAACACACTCTCTGTTTCTATTATAAGAACCCTGATCTCATTCTTCTTCAGAGTCTAACTAGCCATGTACATGTCATGTCCCCATTAAGTTGTCACATCTTGTAGAGAATGCTTTTGTTGTACCAACCAGGGACCCAGCCCTGCTTCAGGCTCAAGGCATTCATTTCCCTAAGGCTGGGGATATTGGCTGTTGACAGCTCATAGCTGAGTCCCTCCTTGGGAACTGTCCTCACCCAGGATTATGCCTTGTCCCAGCAACAGCTTCCATTTAAGGACTGGATGATGCAGGGGTCCAAAGGCTTTACACCCTTGCTCCAATTGAAACCACTCTGTAGGTTCATCCTAGCTCCAGAACTCCCCATGGGATTGGCAGAGGCCTTTTTGGGGATGATGTGGCCTTCTGTCCTATCTTGCTTCCTTTACTCCTTCACAGATGTTACTCTCAGGAGCACTTCCCAATAAAACTTCTGCAGGTAAATTTTCCTTATTTACTTATGTTTCCCCATATCCCTAGCACAGTGTTTTGCACCTCCTAAGATATTAAATCAAAGATGATTGTTGAATCAATGGAATGAATGGGTGTTATGTGACATTCATTCCTTGGCTCATTTATGGAGACATAATTTACATATAAAAAATTCAGCCTTATGAAGTGTACAGTTGATGTATTTTGACAAATACAGTCATCTTTTGGTATCTGTGGGGGATTGGTTCCAAGAATCCCGGTGGACACCAAAATCCGGATGCTCAAGTCCTTTATATAAAATGGCATAGTACAATGAATACAGTTGGCCCTCTGTATCTGCGTGTTTCACATCCCTGGAATTCGAGGATGTGAAACTTGTGGATATGCAGGGCTGACTGAATGTAAAAGCTTGTAACCTCTACCACAACCAAAATATAGACTATTTCCATCACCACAAAAAGTCTTCTCATAGTCCTTTGTAGCTAATCTCCTCACACCAAACCTCTGGCAACCACTGGTTTTTCTGTCCCCGTGGTTTGACTTTTCTAGAATATCATATAATGGAATCATATAGTATGCAGTCTTTTCTCTCTAGATTTTTCACTCAGCACAATGGTTTTTATTTTTTTAAGTTAGGTTTACTGAGGTACATACACTAAAGTTCATCTTTTATAGGTATACAGGTCTATGAATTTTGAAAAACAATACAGTTATGTACTCACCACCACAAGATATATAATATTTCCATCACTTCAGTTATATTATTTATTTATTCATTTAAAAAATTTTAGCCATAATTTATAGGTGTAAAATGGTATTTCGTTGTGTATTTAATTTGCATTTTCCTAATGACTAATGATACTGAAAAGGTTTTCAAGTGCTTATTTGCCATTGATATTTCTTCTTTAGTTAAATGTTGGTTCAAATTGTTTGCCTTGCCTATTTTTAAATTGTGTGAGGGTATTTTTGTCTTATTTTTGAGTGTTGAGAGTTCATCTAAGCACCACTGTGTTCCATATATTTTGAAATGTTGGTATTTTCATATTTATTCAATTCAAAATATTTTCTAATTCATTATTTTACTTTTTGACTTACAGGTAATTTAGAAGTATGTTGTTTAATTTCCAAATTTGGGGATCTTCAGACCCCTTTCTTTTATTGATTTCTAGTTTCATTTTTTTGTGTTCAGAGAACATCCTTTCTCTGATTCAATGCTTTCAAGTTTATTATTTTACGGCTCAGAATATGGTCTATCTTGGTGAACGTTCCAGGTATATTTGAAGAGTATGTATTCTGCTGTTGTTAGATGGAATGTTCTATAATTGTTGGTTAGATCAATTTAATTTATAGTGTTATTTAGGTCTTCTATATCATCAACTGATTTTTGTGTCTACTTGTTCTATCAATCACTGAGAGAGAAGTGTTGAAGTCTCCAACTATAATTGTGTATTTCTCTATTTCTCTTTCAGTTCTATAGTTTTTGCTTTGTGTATTTTGAAGCTGTGTTATTAAGTGCATATACATAGAGCATTGTTATTTACTCTTGATGAAGTGATGCTTATATCATTATTTAATATCTTTATTGCTGTTAATAAAGCTTGTTCTGAAGTCTACTTTATCTGGTATTCATATAGGTACTCCAACTTCCTTTGATTAGTAGTATAATTTTTCTATCCTTTTACTTGTTACTTATCTATGTTACTATCTATTTTTTTTTTTTTTTTTTGCTGAGGAATATTTGCCCTGAGCTAACATCCATGCCAATCTTCCTCTATTTAGTAGTATGTGGGCCGCCAGCCCAGCAATGGCCACTAAGAGAGTGTTGTAGGTCCGCGCCCGGGAACCAAACCTGGGCTGCCGAAGTGGAGTGCACTGACCTTAACCACTAGGCCACTGGGGCTGGCCCCTATGTCTTTATATTTAAAGCAGATTTATTATAGATGATATATAGTTGGGTCTTACTTTTTTATCCAACCTGACAAAATCAGTCTTTTAATTGGAGTGTTAACTTCAATTATATTTAATGTAATTTTTGGTGTGGTTGGGTTTAAATATACCATCCCTTCCATGTTTTCTACTTGTTTCATTGGTTCTTTGTTCCTCCTTTCCTCTTTAGTGCCTACTTTGAATATTTTTTATTATTTCATTTATTTTCACAATTGGCTTATTAGTGGTTGCTCTAGGATTTAAAATAAACATCTTTAACTTATTACAGTTTATTTCCAAATATACCACTTCACATATAGTGTAGAAATCTTACCAAATATACTTCCATTTCCTCTCTTTTGATCATTGTCCTGTTATATATTTTTCTTCTGCATATATTATCAACTCCATAAATATATTGATACTATCACAGCTTTAGAGTCAGTTATATTTTAAAGAAATTCAAAATTAGAAAAATGTCTTCTATATTTAATCTTTACCATTTCCAGTGCTCTTTATTCTTTTATATAGATTCAACTTTCTCTCTGGTATCATATTTCTTCTGCCTGAAAAACTTATTTTAATATTTCTCATAGTACACGTCTGCAGGCAAAGAATTCTCTCAGCTTTTGTTTGTCTGAGAAAGTCTATATTTCACCTTTATTTTGAAAGATATTTTTGCTGAATATATAATTCTAAGTTGACAATTTTGTTTCATTACTTTCAAGATACTCCATTATCTCCTGGATTGTATAGTTTGACAAAAAAATCTTGCTGTAATTCTTATCTTCCTCTGTAAGGTTTCTTTTCTCTTTCTCTGCTTCAAGATTTTTCTCTCTATCTTTGAATTTCGGCAGTTTAACTACAATTTACATAGCTGTGTTTTTTTTTTTTTATTTGTATTTATCTTGCTTAGGGTTTTCTGGAGTTCTTTGATTTTTTTTTTCATTTTGTTTTTGTTGTTGCCTTTTATTAATGTCAGAAAATTCTTGACCATTACTTCTTCAAATATTTCTTCTGTTCTCTCTCTGTGAGTACACTTCCTTATATGTTAGACTATTGGGTTTTCTTCAAAAATTTTGGATATCCATTCTTTTCTTTCTCTCTTATTCCCTTCCTTTTCATTTTGGACAGTTTCTATCTATCTTCAAGTTCATTGATTATTTCCTCTGCTGTATCCAGTCTGCAGATAATCCTATCAAAGGAAAAAAAATTTTTTAATGTTTAGTATTTCCGTCTGTATTAGTTTCCTATTTCTGCTATAACAAATTGCCATAAATTGTGGCTTTAAAGTCCACAACTTTATTATATAAAGTTCTGGAGGTCAGAAGTCTGAAACGGGTCTCACTTGGATAAAATCAAGGTGTCAGTAAGGCTGTTTTTTGAATCCATTTCCTTTGCTTTTTCCAGCTTCTAGAAACTGCCTGCATTCCTTGACTCATGGACCCTTCCTCCATCTTCAAAGTTATCAGCACGGCATCTTCAAGTCTCTCTCTGACTCTGTTGCCTCCTTCTTTCACTTAAAAGAACCTTTGTGATTACATTGGGTCCATCTGGATAATCCAGAATAATAGCCCCATCTCACATTTCTTAACTTAATCATATCTGTAAAGTCCCTTTTGCAATGTAAGGTAACATATTCACAGGTTCATGGGATTAGAAAGTGGACTTCTTTGGGGAGATCATTATTCTGTCAACCACACCATCTCACTCTCTTTTATGGTTTCTGTCTTTAGTGGATTGAATGGTGGCCCCCTAAATAACATGTCCATATCCAAATCCCTGGAACTTGTGAATGTTATCTTATTTGGGAAAGGGATCTTTGCAGATATAATTAAGGTTCTTGAGATGAGATCATCCTAGATTACCTGAGTGGGTCCTAAATCCAGTGATAAGTGCCTTTATAAGAAACAGAAGAAGAGAAGACACAGACACATAGAGGAGAAGACAACATGAGGATGGAGGCAGGGATTGGAGCAATGTGGCCACAAGTCAAGGAAGCCAAAGAATCCTGACAGCCACCAGAAGCTAAAAGAAGCAAAGAAGCATCCTCCCCTAGAGTCTCTGGAGAGAGTGTGGCTCTGCTGACACTTGATTTCAGATTTTAGTCCTCCAGAACTGTGAAAAAATAATTTTCTCTTGTTTTAGGCCACCCAATATGTGGTAATTTGTTATGGCACCCCTAGGAATTGAATATATCTCTGTTTAGATTTCCCACTTCTTCACTCATGTATTATACTTTTTCCACTAAATCTTTTAACATATTAACTATAGTTATTTTAAAGTCCCTATCAGTTTCAACATCTGTGCCAAATCCTGAATCTGTGTTATCTCTTGACAATGGGTTGTTTTGTTCTTCATTTTTATGTTCATCACAATTTTGTTTACACACCGGATAATGTGTATAAAAGAACATTAGAGACTGAGCTAAATAATATTTATGCCCAGAACTAGGCATACCTCCTCTTCTGTTAGGTCGTGCGTCTTTGGGGAGTTGAGGCTATCTAATTAGAAGACGAGCTGAGTTTGGATTTGCTGTTGTTGTTGTTGACTTGTGGTTGTTACCTTTAGGGTTCAAATTCCTCCAGCAGTAGACTGCTGTTACCTTGTTCTTAGTGTGAGGCCTGGAATCCTAGAGGGATTTTCTAAATGTTCCTTCTCCCCCTTCAGCATTCCACAATCCCTAGTGCCTTTGCCACAGAGGGGATTTCTCTCCATGTTCTTGTCCTTTCCCTAGCCTTACACTTCTGTTGCTTGCTTCTCCATGCAAGGCTCATGCTGGGGCTGGGGGGCTCCACTTTTCCTGCTCCAGCCTCAGTCTTAGGCAGATCGTGTGCTCCTGAGTCTCACACGCCGGGCTTTTTGATCACTCTCACCTCTCTCCCATGACAAGCCATCTTTGCCTCCTCCTCAGTTCAGGTAGGTTTCCTGCACTTCCTCCTCCCCATATGCAGGTGAATTCTGCCTTTTAATGAGCTTCCTGCTCCTTCCTGGGCAGCAGTGGGCCTCTTTTTTGTATCAGTGTAGGATCTTGGGCGTGAACAAGTTGTCCACCTCTCCCCCAGAAGCAGCCAACTTCTGCCTGGGAATAGGGACATGGCAGGGTTTCCTGACCCTCCCTCAGTGCCAGATGCATTGTACTTCATGTAAAAGCATGGTCATTGCTGGGATATGAACAGATTGCTTCCACTACCCCAACAGCAGACATGTTTTGCATCCTATCAAGAAGATTCTAGGCTGTGGGAAGTGGCAGCTGCTCACCATCCTGTTCTCATGCAGAACCCAATGTGAGATGAAATTCTGTAGGTACTCCTATTTTACCTTCAAATCTTAGCAGACTCTGCACACGTGTGCCACCAAGAGAGGTTTTCTCTGGTTCCCTACCTGCCCGCAATCTTTCTTGTGAGTATGCAGACTGGTGAGAGGGTGCAGACTCCCTTGTGCCTATGGCTCCTGGGGATTCTACACTTCCACACTAGTCCCCACTTGTTCTTTAAGAATGTGTTAAAATTTTGCTTGTGTTCCTTTTACTCACTCCTATGGCTGCCTCCTTTTCCTCCTATGCGCCCTCCAAGGTAAAACATTTGGTGTCCTATGTTTCCTTTGAGCAGCCTTTTACCCTTTGCAATTTAGTTCACCTGATTACTTTGAAACCTCAGCTCACTGATGAGCTCAAGAATGATTATTTTTAGATTATCTGTCCTTTTCTAAGGCAGTGTAGATTATTTAAGAGTATAGATTATTGAAAGCAAACAGGCAAACCCAGAAAACCACATTGTATCTAGGACATTCTGTGGGACAGCTCACCCAGCTTCTGCAGCAAGTTAATGGTGTGGAAAAATAAATAAAAGGGGAGAGTACTCAACAGTTAGAGACCTAAGAAATAAAACAACACAAGGTAATTTGCAGACCTTGTTTGTTTCTTGATTCAAACAAGCCAACAGTAACAAGACATTTCTTAAACAAGGGGGAAGATTTACGTACACACTACATACTAGATGATGCCATGAAATTATTGTTAACTGTGTAGGAGGAATAACAGCATTATAATTATGCAAAAAAGTCTATATGTTTTAGAAATGTATAATAAAATATATAGATGTGAAATGATGATCTCTGGGATTTGGATTAAAATACTCCAAAGGTTAGGGGGAATGGAGGAGGCAGGTACATGAAGCAAACATGTCCAAATCTTGATAATCTTGGAATTTAAAGGGATCACTTAGTATATGTGAGGAGAATGAGTTAGAAGAATACAAGAGTATAAGCAGAGAAATCATTCTTGTGTTCTGTATGGGACATGATGGTAGCTTGGACTGAGGGGAGCAACACGTAGTAGGTCCTCAGGAAATATTTTGTTAAATGAAGTAAATATAATGATGTATTTTATACACACAAATTGTTTGTTTATTTGTTTTGGTGAGGAATATCAGCCCTGAGCTAACACCTGTTGCCAATCTTCCTCTTTTTGACTTGAGGGAGGGTGGCCCCGAGCCAACATCCGTGCCCATCCTCTTCCACTTTATATGTGGGATGCCACCACAGCATGGCTTGATGAGTGATGTACGTCCACACCTGGGATCCAAACCTGCCAACCCTGGGCCACCAAATGGAGCGTGCCGAACCCAATCACTGCACCACCGGGCCGGTCCCCAGATTTTTAAAACAAATGTAAGAAAGTAGAATGTGTTCGTTTTGAAAACCACATTAACTTCAAATCAAAATTTAATAGGAAAAGAACTCCTAGACTCAGGAAACCTAGAACTGTTCAGGTCATACTCTGCCCAGAGAAATCTTCCCCATCAGCCTGTCATAGTACCTGGAATTCAAACATTATGGGTATTTGGACTTAAAAAAAAAAGAGTGTAGATTATTAACATTTTCTGTTTGGATGATAGCGAATTCTTTTGTAGCTTTTACATCCTAAGTGAAAGCAGAAACACATTGATTGATTTAACAAATATTCATATCAACAAATGTACACCTGGAGGCCTAATTGGCTTCTCAAACTTAACATATCCATAATGGGACTTCTGGGTTTCTTCAACCTCTTCCTGTTTCACTCTACACCTGTCTCAGTAAATTGTACCACTGCCCACCCAGTTGGTCAAGCTAGAAACCCAGGAGTTACCCTTATTTTTTCTCTTTCACCCCACACGTCCAATCCAACATTAACCCCTATGACTATTGATTCTATTTCCAAAATAGATATCAAATCCATCCACTTATTTCCATTACTGCTATCACTGATGTAATCCAGGCTCTCCTTGTCTCTTGCCTGGACTTCTATGAAAATCAGCAAACTGGTCTCACAGCTTTTACTTTTGTCCCCCTAGACTACATTACCCACCCAGCAGCCGAAATCAAAACCTAAGTCTAGCCACGTTCTAAAAACACAAGTTAAATCAGAGCATGTCAAATCCCCGCTCATAATCATTCAATGTCTTCCCATTGCCCTTAGAATAAAATCCCAACTCCTTACCATGGCCTGCAAGACCCTGAGTGATCTAGCCTTGCCTACTTCTGCAACTTCCTTTTGGGCCACGTTCTTCCTCACTTACTCAATCCGGCTACACTGACATCTTTCTGTTTCTTGAATACACTAAGTCATCTTCCCACATGGTCTTTGCCCTTGCTGTTCCCTCTGCCTGGAAATTCTTTCGTAGAACTTTGCAATGCCAGCGTCTTCTCATTCTTCAGATCTCAGATTGAATGTTACCTCTTTAGATATGCCTTCTATGACCCCCGTGTTCAAGACAGCTTCATCTCCACCTCCTCAAGCCTTATCATTTTCTTTCTTGGCATCCTGTTTGTTTCCTTCATAACACTCATTAAACAAATATTTGTTTATTTGATTTTTTGTGTCTCCCCCTTACTAGAATGTGAGCTTCTTGAGGACTAATTTAGTACTGTATCCCCAGTGTCCAGCTAAGACTAGAACATAGTCAGTACTCAATACAATTTGTTGAATGGGTGAACTTATTTAGCACCATCTATATATCAGGTCCTAGGCTAGGTGATGGGGATACAGGAGGAAACAAGCAAGAATAGTTCTTAATCTTCTATAGCTCAATACTTAATGAGGGAGACAGATATTCTCAATCAGTTACAAAATTAACCATTAACCTATAATTGTGATTGGAGCTGTGGAGGCAACACATACAGAAGAACTTGATTTTGTTTTCCCCCAAGGAAATGAGGTCTGAGATAAACTCTCTAAGATGTAGGGGGAGGAAACCAGCAAAAAGGGGTGAAGAAGAGCAGTCTTAGAAAAAGAAATAGCATGTGTAAAGGACCTGAGGCAGGAAGAGGCGTGGAGTTTTTTGAGACATCAGAAGTAGTCCTGGAAGGTTTTTGTGCTGAGCTCAAGAGACTTCTCTGGCCTCCTGCTCCTGGTGCCTTTGGTCTCAGGGGTTCAGAGTTAGGCTCTTGCCTCATTCAATGGCTCTTATAAATTCCCACAGACATACTGCCTTGTACAATAGGCACAAAAAGACCATTTGCCCTAATTGGAAAGATTAAGTTGAAATATTTCTTCAGAATTTCAGGGAAACCCAGGGAAGGAGGTGGAATAGACTTCTTTTCCACCTCAATTTCTCTTCATTCTGACATATATCAAAGGCAAAGGAGCCTCTTCTCTGCTTTATACTGGTGGACCAAGAATTTAAATGTGTGACAGTTAAATGGTGAAAAGCAGAGCTCAACCTGGTGAGTCAGGACAGCACTGGTCGGACCTCAAGAGCCACCCCACCCCTTACCCTTGACTCCACAGCAGTCCAGCTGTGAGACCCCACAAAAGCCACTGGCCCCTCTGGGCTCTGTTGTCTCATTTTTACCATAAGACATTTGAATCTATTAAAAGAGGCCAGAAATTCAACAGATCATTTGTAATTACGATGAAGGTATTAGAATACAAAGAAGTCTTTGAAAATTTATCTCAATGTAAAGTGATTTTATTAACATAATACATTAGTTTGGGATCCCTAAATTCGTTTGGTAATTTTTCTAGAGAAGAGAGAAAAGTTCTTTTGACCGCAGTTTACAAAACACCATAGAAGAAAATCTGAACTCGTAAAGCGATATATCATGGGACACATGGCTTTCAAAATGATTTATAATAAGTTACTATAAATATCCTCATTAAGTGCATTTAAAATACCTTAAAATATAGACTTAACTTATAAACTACTTTACAGGAACTGTTGAGTAAAGAGAGGCACTCCTAACTTATACATGTTTGAAGAATCAGAGAAACTGTGGACATATTCCTGAGCTCTGTAATCTTTAAAATATAAAATATTATCCAAAAAGAATCCTGGACTCTAAATAACCTTTATTTATTTCAACTTTGCTGATTATTTATGACATATGTGTATTATTGTTTTCAAACCTGACTCATGTCTTTCATAGTTAACTTTGATTTACTTTTGTGAACAGACTGTTGAATCAAAGCACTACATTTACTGACGTTGGTGGATTCTTCTGAATCTCTTTTGACTCTTGTTGATAAAAGTCCCTTTGCTATGGAGTGCTTAGGGAAAGCGTGAAGAAGGCAAGATGTCTGTCTTTGCTGGGTTTCCTGGCCACTGCATCTCATTTGGAAATAGTTTGCTTCAAGTGATCAAATCTTTTCCTGGGGAGCCTCTCTTTCTTTATGTTTTCTTTTTTCCTTTATTTTCTTTTTATTACTTCATGCAAGTAATTTGACATGATGAGATTTTGAAGATGATGGTTTCCACAGGCAATGGTGACTTCCCTGTCACTGGAGGTGTTCAGTGGGGCATACGTGCATGGCCACCTGGAACCATTCTTTCATTCAAGAACAAGTATTTATTAAACACCTGCTTTGCCAGGCACTGAGATGCTCACTAGGAGTTCAAAGGTGAAAAGGCGTGCTCTTCACAAGTGTCCATTTTAGGTGTCAGACATGTCGTTTAAATACAACTGCTGATATTCTCATGGGAAATAGGGGATTCAATCATCCAACTATTGTGTGGCCTAGAAGACCTTTTAAAATATTGACTGATTTCTGAGCGTGTATGAATTTACTTGTAAGACTTCCAGAGGGATTATTAGAGAAGGAAAATGAGAAGGGTCTTTGAAACCAGACAGACCTGTATTAGAAACCTGGTTATACCACCTCTGAGCCTTGTGAGTGTTGTACAAGTCCCTAGACTTTCTGATAAACTTTTTTTTTAAATTATTTTTAAAGAGAGAATATTTTGAAGAGGGCTTAATGGCATAATACATATAAAGTCCCAGCACGTATTAGGTGTGGTGGGATGGAGGAGTATTTAGCGAAAATGATTGGATTTAAGCACAAATACTTCAGAGTCTTTTTTTTCCTTTCTCAATGTTTGTGTGTGTGTGTGTGTGTGTGTGTGTGTGTGTGTGTGTGTAGGATGAGGTGGGGAGGATGTTTTATAATAAAGAAGTAAAAGAGGAAGAAAACTGTGAAGATCTAGTTTACTGAGGAAACACTACAATCCTAGCCTGCTGACGGGCAACGGACTGTGTGGCCCAAGCTGGTTCTAAGGGCAGTCAGCTTCAGTTGGAGCATTCCATACACACCCGGAGAAGACAGTGCCATTCAGCGTGGCCGAGTGTGTGTGCCTGACACAGTTTTGTGATCAGGCTTTGTTTGCCATCTCAGAGAACCTGGAAAAGTTAATATTAATAGTCTTGATTTTTGACAGAAAAATTCTTTGTGAAACATTTAATTGCTTTATTTATTGCTTCTCCTTAAGGAAAGAAGAATAGTGCACTCCTGGCCTCATCCTAACTTGTTAGCAGTTATTTCTTTGTGAGGCACTTTAGTAACAATCGCCAATATTTTGTAGCATGGCACAGGTTGCAAATGCTTTCCCACAGATGATCTTATTTTTGTCATCCCATTTCACAGATGAGGAAACTGAAACTCAGAAATGACTTGTCTGGAGTCACGCAGGTAGTATGTGATAAAGTTGAGACTTGAACTCTGGTCTTTCCTATCATGCTGCACATAAAATTATGGGCCATGCCTCAGATTAGGAGATCAGAATTTTCAATGAAAATAAAATTAAAATTGGATTAATACTTGTCATTCTATCTCATATCAGTCCTAAGTATGATTGGATAATCTTATAAAAGCTTTTATACTATCATCTAATTTAGCTTACTGATCAATTGCCATTTTACTCAATTTTTATATTCTATTCAATACGATGTCACTGAAAACTTCATAGAATATAATGAGCTGGTAAGATTGGACAAACTGCTCTTCACTCACTCAACACACATACACACACAAACTCACACACACACTCACACACACTCACACACCCCAGGCATTTATTTAAATTTAAGAACTATATGCAATTATTAATTTAAGCAACTAATATTTGCTTATTATGTGATTAGTAAGTTATTTTCAAGTACTCCAATATAAACAGTATAATGTAAATTAACTTTAATTCATACAGTAGGGGTGGTCAGTTACAGTAATGTGCTGGTAAATGTTTAACGAGCTCTGGGGAGAGGCAGAGTCCTGATTTGTAGCATTTGCTGATTTTGTTGTGTAAATATTCCCACCATGGCCAGTTTCAAGCTACCGGTGTGAGGTCACAAAATAGAGTTGGGAAGAGATGTGTACAATTGACTCACAGCCAGTACAAGCCAGCTCTCACACACCACTGTGACTCCTGCAATTCTCTACCCAGAGACCTAGACTCAGAGCACTTCAAATGCTGCTGTTTAAATCTGCACCAGAGGGTTCATTGATGAGTGTAAAAGATGTTAGACATGACTTTTGGGGGGGCAAGTGAATGGTGTGCAAGATATGCATCTGACTGAAAGAAGATTACACAAGCATCTCTGTCCTTGAAAAAACAAAACTGAAGGTCCCCCAAACCCCAGAAGCCTAATGTCTTCAGAGTATGCCCTAGATCTAGCTTTTTGGTTCTATGCCTCCTTATTTAATCAAGACTTTGTCACCTGATCCAATTAGAAGCTTTACTGATTTTTCTATTCAACTATTATTGTAAAGCTTGTTGGAATGCCTAAAAGGTAAAGAGCAGGGTCTTCCTCCAGTGCACGGGAATGGTTTGTATGACTATTTTGGAGCTTGCTTGCTAATAAGTATTTCTATGTGGCAGAGTTTGATCTGAGATTTACTTTCACTACATGTACCACCTAATTGTGAATAGGGGAAGCAATCATAGCTTCTACTTATCTTTTATCATGTTACCAAATATTGAGGCAGTCAATATTTACCAAAAGGATCTGGCAACTGTGTAGGGCCAACTTGATGTATATTAATTTGCAATATCACTAAATGCCTACTATGTTTGGGGCACTGTAGCATATAAAGTTCCTGTCGACAGAGAGCTTTTAGGCTGATTGTATCATGAGTGACTTAAAAATGAAGTGTTACCATTTCTTTTTGTAAAGTGTGAAAACAAATTGGATGCCAAGATCACACATGGCAGCAGAGAATGGTCTTGTTTATAATACTGGGGTTGTAGTCAAGGTGAATACACAAATCCCTTCACTCTTTTATCAGAGACCAAGGGCTTAAAGGGAAACTAACAAAGGTATCCAGGTACTTTTTAATTGTAGTGAATGCGTGGCAGTTTGGTATAATGGCTTTAAAATATGGCCCCCAAATTCCTGACCCTCCTTCCTTCTAGAGGTGGGAGGTCTGTGTCCCTTCCCCTTGAATCCTTGTGAATTATGATTGCTTGACCAATAGAACATGGCAGAAGTATTGCTGTACCAGTTTCTTAAAATATGAGTTTGGAAACTGGCTCTGGATCTGGTAAGATCCAGGACCAGATCTTAAGAAATTGGCTGCTTCTGCTTCCTATCTGGGTTGTTTGCTATTAGGACTCAGTTTCCATGCCATAAGGAAGCCTAAGCCACTCCATGGAGAGGTCCACATGGAGAGGAACCGATAGGCAGGACCAATTTACCAGCCGTGGAAGTGAGCCTTCTTGGAGGTGAATCATCCAACTGGTCAGGCCGCATAAAGCAGAGATAAGCTATTCCCACTGAGACCTGCCCAAATTGCAAATTCTTATGCCAAATAAATGATTGTTGTTTAAGCAACTAAGTTTTGGGTGACTTGTAATACAGCAATGGAGACCTAGAACATCTGGTAATCCCTCCAACTGTGAGAAGAGGCTAGAACATTCTTCTCAGCACCTAGCCATCTATTTTTCCTGTTACCTGGTAAATTGTTCCTTTGGAGATAATATATAGATTTCTCTTGTGTTTGCTCCCTCCTGGAAGGTTTCCTTGCTCAGTCTTGGCTCCTCCTAGCAGTTTTCTACAACAGACAAAACCCAAGCTGAAGCAGGAATTGGGTATGAGCATCTTTACCACCAGTGGAATTTGGCATGATCTGTCAGATCTGTACTTTCAGCAGGAGTGCTTTGGCAAGTGAGATGCAAGTGTGTTGAGTTGCACAATTCCTTTTTCTTTCCTGTGAGGGATCATCAAATCATCTGACTACTAATTGTTCAGGTGTGGACTTCTCTTCTGGCTCTGAATCTGTTCTAAAGGATGGAGCCCAGGCATGAGAGTTTAAAGACACGAGTTGTTGCTCTGCCACTGACTATGAGCTCAGTCAAGTCATTTGACATTCCTGGGTCCATGGCAGAATTAAGATGCTTAGAAGCTGTAAGCGTTGAATATATCGTGGTGTCTTGACCCCAGATATAACTTTAAGCAAATACAACAAAATTCTGATTTTCCCCAAGGTGACAACTTGATGATTTTTTTAAAATTACCAATTGTCAAATTTGCTAATATTTTGTTCTTTTGATGTCCCTGATTAGTCTACCTATCAGGTAACCATTGTCTAGCTCTCAATTGCCTTATCCATAAAATAAATAAGTAGATGGGTTGATCTGTTAAATTTCTTTCAGATCTAAACTTTTGGTCATGAAACTGCTTTTATTCCCTTTCGTTTGCAATGTTCTTTTTCCCCCCTTTGCTGTAGCTTTGACAAACAATAAACTGCACAAATTGAAAGTGTACAGTTTGAGAATTTTTGACACACATATACACCCATGAAACCATTGCCATAATCAAAATAGTAAACATCCGTTGTCCCTACAAAGTCTTCCCTTCCACCCTTACCCACCCCAGCCACCAGGCAACTATTGAGCTAGCTACTTTCTGTTACTATGGGTTAGCTTACATTTTCCAGAATTTTATATAAATAGAATCATAGAGCATGTATTTTTTTTCTGGCTTCCTTCATTCAGCATAATTATTTTGAGCTACAGCCATGTTGTTGTATGCATCAACACTTCATTTCTTTTAGTTGCTAAGCAGTATTCCATTGTATAGATATACCTCAATCTGTTTATTCATTCACCTGTTGATGGTGTGGGGGACCAGAATTGGCCGTCTCAAGATGTGTCTCTCTCTACCTTGCTCTGAAGGAGGACTTGACCTTCCCTCTCCCAACTGTCTAAAGGAATTTGGGGTGGGCCCAAGGACAGGCCTTCACCTTGGACGACTCTGGGTATCGATAAACTGGGAGGGTCTTTGCTACACCCATTCTTATCAAAGTTCTGTTTACCATACACTTACATTTGTAAGGAAAATCTCCATTTGTAAAGGTATCTCCTTCTCTGTACTGGGAAGAGGGGTAGATGACCTCATCTCTAGAAACTTGTCTATGTGGAAGGTGAGGCCTTAAATCTACATAATAACTTTACTGTGCTTTTCTTGTAATCCCTCATGGCTGACACTGCCAAGTCCCCCCCAAAATCGTTTGTCTATATAAGAGGAGAATCTCCACCATTTTGTCGAGAGACACTCCCTGGTCTCTCCCATGTACATATTTTATAAAGCTTTGTTTGATTTTCTCCTGCTATTCGGCCTCATGTCAATTTAATTTGTAGCCCAGCCAGAAAGGACCCAGAGCGGGTAGAGAATGCTTTTTCTCCCCATCAGTGGACATTTATGTTGTTTCCAGTTTGGGGCTATTATGAATAAATCTGCTATGAATATTCATATATGAATCCTTGTATGGATATTTCATCTTTCTTGAGTAAATATCTAGGAGTGGAATGGCTGAATCATATGGTAGTTACATGTTTAATGTTTCAAGAAACTGTTTTCCAAAGTGGTTGCAACATTTTACATTCCCACCTGTAGTCTGAGAGTTCAAGTTCCTACATATCGTCACCAACATTTTGTATGGTCATTTTCTTTTAAATTTTAGCCATTCTAATAAGCATGTGATGTGATTCTAATAAGCATTGTTTTAAATTTGCATTTCTCTAATAATTAATGGTGTTGAAAATCTTTTTATGTGCTTATCTGACATCTATATATCTCCCTTGGTGAAGTATCTGTTAAAATTTTTGTTTATTTCTTTTTTATTATTGAGTTTTGAGAGTTCTTAAAAAATATATTCTGGATAAAAGTTCTTCATTGGATATATAATTTGCAAATATTTTCTCTCTGTTTATGACATATTTTCATTTTCTGAAGGTTTAGTATGTTTTTAAAGAGAAAGAGAGTTTTAACACGTGAGTTATTTTATAAACTCTTTTGAGCTCAAAGAGGAGCATAGGTGGATTGGAAAAGAGAAAACTATTAGCAATCAATTCAATGGTTTGGCACTGAATGCCTTTTTGTATGATTTTTCTTTAGTTAGTCTTAATTGAGTGACTTTTCTGTCCAAAACACTGTAGTATAAATAAGCATTGTGGTGAGTAATGTTTAAACTTGAATTCTGGGCCCAAAGTAACCTTTTAAAAACTCTCCAGTTTAGGGAAGGCCCTTATTCTCATAGCTCTCACTGTATTATGTCTGGTCTGCAGACAGTCTAAGCTAAAACACCCATGCATGCTATCTATATATCTACACCTATATCATCATCTACATCTATATTTATTTCTATTTCTGTAAATGTATGTATGACTTGCAAAAAAAATTCAATTTTCATTCACATTCAGCTTGTCTTTGGTCAGACATAACAATTGGGAAGACTGTTGTGAACTCAGAGGTAAACTAAATGATAATACGAAAATACATGTCCCAAAGCCCATACACTTTACTCGACAGTAAAAACATGGATCTTCCCTCAAGCCTTGATCTAGACAATTATTTATAAAGCAAGATAGATTATAAGCAGGGAGGCCACACTGACAGCCTGTGGAGTAACAGTTTACAATGGTGGGAGGAGAGAGAGATAAAATACAGATCCAAAAACTACAATGCACAGAAGTCTGGATTTATTTTGTATAGCTACAGCCTTATAAGCATGAATTCTCCAGAGGACCCTGAGTCATCAAAAAGTTTATAATAATTTATTTCAGCAATGGTTGGAATAAATTATAAGTGCTTAAAGGGAATAAAGTTTTGAGGAGCATATAATTAAATCCTTGATGATATAAAAGAATTTATATTATGATGTGATCTGAGGCCATAAAAAGTATAAGACTTGAGGGGCCGCCCGGTGGCGCAGCGGTTTAGTCCGCGCTTGGCAGCCCGGGGTTTGCGAGTTCGGATCCCGGGCGCCCGCCGACACACCGCCTGTCAGCCATGCCGTGGCGGCGTCCCATATAAAGTGGAGGAAGATGGGCACGATGTTAGCCCAGGGCCTGTCTTCCTCAGCAAAAAGGGGAGGATTGGCAACAGATGTTAGCTCAGGGCTGGTCTTCCTCACACACACAAAAAAGTATAAGACTTGCAAAGGAATAGAGTCAGAGAGCTGAATGGAGTTAAGGTAGAGAGTTTATCTTCAAAATGCTTCCGCTTTAAATATTCCAAGTACAGAATAGAAAGATACAGTTAGTTGTAGGTGAGAAAGAAATAGTTATTGAATGGATTTCTGTATGGTGACAGTAATTGAAAAGAGAGATTCCCAAGCAACCGATTCTTAAGCCTCCTGATATTAAAATTTTTATCCAATATTTGAAAAATTTGATCTAGAAATTTAAGGACAGGATTTTCTTCATCATTTATTTCCTCTGTTTGAGTTCATTAGTACTTAAAAGCATGAACTTTAGAAAGAGCCTTCTCCAGGTGTGAGTGCTGGCATTATCGCTGGGTTGCCTTCCACAAACCCCAGGATTCTCATCTGTAAAATGGAGCTAGAAATCCCCACCTCATGGGGTAGCGGTGAAGAAGACATGAAATGCAGGTAAAGGGCTTATCGTCCAGTGCCTGGCCCAAGGCTTCAGCCACTCAATAAATATTAAACGTTACAATTATCATTGTTGCTCCTTCTGGGCAGAAATCTGCAAGTGAAGAAGCACTGGAAAATTCAAGCAAAGAACATTAGCTCACAGTATCCTATAATTTGGGATTGAGGATTGAAATCAGGTTTTATTTTCATCTGTTTTTGTTTTTCTGATTTTAATAAAAAAACTCGAGGAAGCCCTCAGAAATGACTGACCGCTTTTGGAGGGTGTCTCTCGGTGCTGCGTGTACTCCGTCTGGGTTGCAGCCGTTATTCTACCGACTTGACAGACGAGGAGGTCACCGAGGTTAAGTGTTCTTCATGACAACGCCCAGGTCGCCAGCAGAGATAAAGTATGCCTCAGGTCACATAACTCATTCTCTGTTCAAAAATCTTCCCTAATCCCTGGTGCCCTTTGGGAATGGTTTCAAAGGCATTCCAACTGCAGAATCATGCCAGTGCACTGGTTATCAATTATTTTGCTGATCTTTTAGCAAATCCTCAAACTGATTTTTCTGCCCTCCTGGGATGCAAATCACAAAGCTGACCTTAACCACTTTGGCATCCCCCCCTCCACTCCCAAGGCACACAAAAGAGCAGTGCGGGGCTGGTGATTTATTGTTTTCCCACGCAGGTCATGCTCGAGCCCAGACAGATAGGGAAGATCTGTCTTTAATGAGAGAAATGTACCATTACTTGGTCATAAATTCAACTTAATGGTAATTTTAGTAGGGCAGCTTGCCCAGCGTTTGTAGAAACACAAATCAAAAATCCCAAATTCCAGGCATATCCTCTTAGAAACTCTTTTGGCAACTCCATTCCCTTTGCTTTTTAAGGAAATCAATTTCCCTAGTTATAGTCCCTAGTTGCTTAGGGTAGATTTGCACAAAGTCTAGAATCACTGTGGCAGCAGAGAGGGGAGTGGGTGGCATGCTGCTCAAATTATTTTTGCCAAGCATTAGGCCTTGACTTCAGTCGTCAAGGAGGCACAAATGAACTGACAGATTCCGTATACAGCCCCGGGAAAGTAGTTTGCAGTAAGAATAGTCAAATGGCTCTGTCTAAGGAGAGGTTTTATTTTTTCAAATCCTTATATCCTTGGCCAATTCCAAACTGACTAATACTGGTCATTACCACTCTCAGATTACAGAATAAGTTTTTAATCCCTGCAGAGTTGACTTAGTTGGAGTTTGAGTTGCTGCATTAGAAGTATATACAGAGAATATTCAGGTACAATGCTACCAGACACCCCGCCACACTCTTAGAAGTAGACTTGAATGTCTTCTCGTCTTGTGTCATATTCTGCACTCAATTCCATCATAGCTACTAGCATCTCCTTTTGTACTTAATTATTCACATGTGTTGCCTCTCCTAAACTGTGTGCTCCCAGGTGTAGGGTGATGTCATGCCTGAGTGTATTTCTTTAGTTTCTAGCCCGGGGCCTGACATGTGACAGATGAGCAGTTATTTGTTGAATGAACAGAAGTATGAATGAATGAAGTTCATGCCTTTCCAATAAGGTCTGACTTTTAAGTCAGGCAGCCTGGAAAATGGCCATTTCTTCCTATTTTCAGGATGATATATATGGTGACACAATGGTCTGGAAGACAGTGGAGAGAAAACAGAACTGAAGATAACTTCCTCCCTTAGGTAATGTAACTGGAGTCTGTTAAAAATATCCCTTCATTCATTTGAACAAATATGTGTAGATTGCCAATACAGCCAAAGCATTAGTGCCAGGTACTGAAGAACATTCAAGGTGACTAGAAGTCAAAGAGCTTACAGTATATTACTCTTTAGTTTTAAGATCCCATGTATAATGTTATCATAAATTATATTTTTCCTAATAGCATAGCTCTATTCAGAGAAAGACTTGAAATTCTAGCTCTTCTTTTCTGATTTGGTTTTGTAGGTGGGTCTACCTACACTCCTGTCTTCAGGTGTAGAGGGGAGTTCAGCTGGCAGTTTATTTGTATTGCTGTTCACACATCTAGCATATGGGAGGCTCAGGATTAGAGCAGGAAGGGAGGACTGGAGCACCCAGGGGGATGGCATGTTTGGATCCTTATAATTCCCTAGCAAGGGTGGTGGAGAGCCAGCGCGTTGTACACCTTTAACTTACACGATGTTTTATGTCAATTATATCTCAATAAAGCTGGGTAAAAAAGGAATTCAACAACAGTAACAACAAAAAGGCAGTGGCTCTCAAGCAGGCATCAGGGTCACCTGGAGGTCTTAGTAAGACACAGATTGCTGGGCCCCACTTCCAGAATTTCTGGGTGAGTAGGTCTGGGTTAGGATTCCAGAAGTTGCATTTCCAACAAGTTTCTGAGCAATGCAGATGCTACTGGTCCAGTACCAGCTGATCCAAGGTAAACCCCAATACTTACCTTCTACCACGGCTTATTCTCCCATTCTCTTGTAGAACCCCAAAGAGTGATTCTGTTTGTCTGGTTTTGTCAGGGTAGTCTTGGACTGGGGTAAAAAAGAATGTTTGAATTATTTTATAGCCATTTCTTAGTGACCTGGAGTAAGTTTTTTATGTCGGATATCTTCCTTTGCCATTTAGCCCATGTACTTATGGGCTGCCTCTCCTGCCGTGAGTTGGGAATAAAAATAATGATAACATCAATGAAAGCAACACTTAAATCTATTGTTAACAAAGGGATGCATACATGGATTCTACTTATGCCATTGGCCTTGTGTGAATAACTATGTGAAATGATGAATTTAACATTAGCCCTTGGATTCTTTCTTCTTTCCCTCATCTGCTCTAAGAAAATAATTGTAGCTTTGGTCTAAATGGGGAAATATCAGCCAGGTCTTTCTGTCTTCTAGATAGCTCCTGTAGTCCAACCAAACTATCTGGCTCTCTGATTAGGCAGTTTTTATAAAGAGAAAAAAATATTTCCTCAAGAATCACTTTTAATTATTTTCCCCTCTCATGCTGAAAGGTTTATCTAAAAGCCCAAACTTCATTCAGGATTCTTCTCCACTCTTCGTCGTCACTCATCCTTCCCTGACCCCACTCACCCCTCAAACAGCCGGGATTTAAAAATATGTTGGAAGATTTTAATAGTGTCTGCAGAGTAGAATTGCATTCTTCTCTGTAACATTCGGACACCAAGCAGAAAGATAGCACAGTCTGTCTAGCTCTTTGTAATTAGTTTCACGATATTGTTTTAATTGTGGCACAGCTTAATCACTGGCTACGCCCAGACTATGTCACATAGTTAAAATAATTATGGGGATTTGATAAGATAATGCTTTGAATTCATATGATGCTTCTTTTCCAATAGGCTCCACACTTTAAAAGGAGAGAGAGCAAAGAAGGACAGGCAGTCAACACCAGCGCTGGTCATTTTCTGCACCTTGTCAGGGCTGGCCAGGGTAATATATATATACTCCTTTCTTTCAAGTCATCTTCCACCTGCCCAAGGAAGCAGTATGAAAATGAAAATCCAGTTCTCAAAGATTCTGAAGATAGTGTGAAATGATATGTAGCCTGTTTGCCAGCTAATAGTTAACACAGGCTACTCAACTAGTAACCAAAGATGCCTGTGTGATGCGTTAGTTCTAAATCCAATGGTTTGTTTACATACCTGATGGCTGCTGTCCCCATTAGAAGTTCTTTACCTTCAGAAGAGTGCAATATGATCATAAATCCTTCTTAGAACTACCATACAATTTGTATGGTTTATTGACCATTCATTCATTCATTCATTCACTCATTCATTCATAGTAGTATGCCTACTATGTGCCAAGTGCTGTTCTAAACCCTAACAGTAAACAAGTTAAGCAAAATTCCTACCCTCATGGCACTGACATTCCAGATACAGGGGAACTGACAATAAACAAACAATAAAAGAATGATTTTGGATATGAGTGGTCCTATGAATAAAATAAAGCAGGGTTGGGGATAGAGAGTGACAAGAGTGGGGAAATTTTAGATAGATCAGGACATATCTTTAAGAAGATGACATTTGAACAGAGTCCTGTTGATGAGAAGGATTAGACGTGTGACGATTTAAAGGGAGGGAATTCTAGGCAGAAGGAAGAGAAAGTGTAAGGGGCTGAGTCTATGATGAGCTCAGTGGTTCTGGGACCAACAGGCAGGGCCAAGGGGCTGGAGCAGAGTGAGTAATGATGGAGCTGAGGTGAGGCAGAGGCCAGGTCAGAGCACTGCCCCATGGCAATAAGATTGGATTTTAAGATGACAGTGGGTCTTAGAGGGTTTACATTGCATGATTCACAATTTGAAAGATCACTCTGGTTGAAGAGATTAGACTTATGGGTGAGAACTGAGATGAGCAAGACTAAGGGATGCAAGACGTTTTTTAGACCTGTTGAGTTTGAGAGAGGTATTACACATCCAGGTGAGGAGTCTAATAGACAGTTGAGGCTACAAACCTAGAGCTCAGTGGATAAGTCCGAGTTGGAGATATATATGTGGGAGTCCTTACTGCACACACATAGTATTTATTGCCTAAGCCGGATCTGGGGCAAGTGGGGAGATGAGGTGATGCAAAGGAAGTAAACATCGTTGCCCCACCCTAAAAGAGATTTAAAAAATGTTATCTTTTTTATGATGAGTGTAATGAATAATAGAAGGTAACAGAGTGTGACTTTAATTCAATTTTTTTGTTCATTTGTTTAACAGCAGACAGACCAAAATTTAGATATTCCAATAAGTCTTATCTTTCAAAGGAGCCATTTGGGAGAGCTAACCAATTGGCCCAACAATACTGCCATTGCTTGGAACTTTCTTGGAGGGATTGGGACTCCCTTTTAGATTTGCTAATGCCACACAAGCAAGTCAGCCTAACTTTTTCATAAAATTATATCTCATTTTTGATTAAAAAATAGAATTGGCTTGAAAATTCATCGGCTATTGGACTTGTAACAATTTTTTTTTTTTAATAAAACCAAATACTTCCCCAGAGGGAGATGACTTGATACCACTGATGATTTTAAAATAACTTTGTCATTTGCTTTGGCAATTCTCAGAACAGTGTCTGGATGTGTTCTGACAATGAGAGGACAATTGGAATGAGTACACAACCTCTCATGTGATAACTTTGAAGGAAATGCTGTTTGTTTGGATATGAAGTTTTAGTTTTATTCATTCATTCACTTATTCATTCAGGAAAAAAATATTTATTATCTGCCATGTGCCAGGTGGTTTTCTAGGCAGTGAAAAGGCAGTTATAAGCAATAAAAAGAGTTAAGACAAGGCGAGTTTTTAGAACTTCATCTTTGGCCTAAAAGGTGAGTATATCTTAGCCTTCAAAAACCCCATTTTTGCAAATGCTCAACTAGTCAATTTATTGAAACAAAAAAAGTCAAATGAAGAAATAAAATTTAATTTTACCTTTACCTTCCCCATCTGTTTTCCTCTTCCCATCGTATTTCCAGAAACCCAACTCTGAACCTCTGATTTTTAAGTCTAAAGGAATCTGTTCCTGTTTGCTATAAAATCCCCCCAGACATGCATCACCCTTTTATTTTGCTTTCTCCCCCGTTTTGTTACTAGGAGGTGTTGACAAATCTCTGGGATATGATTCTAATATATTAATTAATTCATAGTAAGGTATAAATGATTTAATGCTCATTTACTACGGCCTGAATTTTTATTTCAACAGCAGAACGAGACTTAGATCAAAGAAATATGTCTGTAATGATGGAAATTAAAGCATTTGCATGTAGTAAAATGGTATATTTCTTGGCTGGGAGCCTTCTCCATGTCTCAGAAATCACAGCCTAAACAGCTTACTTAAATTGCCAATCATAATCTCTAGAACAAGAAACTTTCAGTTTCCTCTAATGCCACAATTTCTTTTTCTTTTTAAGAGATATTCTGTAGCCCTCCTGTGCCATGTAACGTATTAGCAAGTGATCCTCATCGTTTTGATAGAGCCATGGGCCAAATTTTGCCTTGGCTTTTGTTTAGCTAGAAGGTGCCTCCCCACTGAACTGGTGCTGTCTACCACCATAGCTCCTTCAGCCTTGTGCAACATATTATTACAATCAGCTTCACTTGTTTCCAGTTCTTTCAGCATCTGTAGTGGCAGCTGGTGCATCTCCCACTTCATCAGGAAGTGCATTCAAGGGTATCCGGCTAGAAAGTTCCCCCAGCAAGCATTTCTTCATATTGGAAAATGAAGAAGCAAGGTTTCAGTTGGAGGTATTCATATCTGGGGTCAAGTAAGGTAGAGTAAAGTTGGGAAGATCTTCCATCATCATGGGTAAGACCAGTAAAAAAAAAAAAATCCACTCTTTTTTCTATAGTAGACTGGCATTCCTTCGGCCCTGGTTTTAATCAGAAAAGGGATGAGCAGAATTATGCGATTGGCACTGCCCTTGTTTGTTTTTTAAATTCTCAGAGAGAATTGCTCTCATACCATGGGTTTCCCTCAAGATCTACAATTCTGATTACCATGGTTCACTTTTGTGTGGAGTTTTCTGCATTTTGCCTTTGGACACCCATCTCTGTCTTTCTAGCAGTTAATAGGAAAATTCCATTGTGCCAATTGTGGTTTTGCTCTTTTTTCCTGAGAAAACAACCTCTATTGTCCTCCACCTGCTTTTACCTCCAGTATTCTGTACAACTGTGTAATTGTACTTCAAAGAGGGTGGTGGTGATGATCAGCATGTGTCAGAAATGTTTGAAAACTGTTCTGGGTAATTAGAAAGAGCTATGGAAGTTTAACTTTAGGAAGTTTAGCTCATGAAAAAAATGGAGAGAGCTAACTTCTCTTTAACATTTTCTCCCTGGGGAAGAGTTTTGAGACATCTCTCAAGGTCATTCATTTGTGTCTTTTAATTTTTTAGTATGCTGTGTGTCTGGTAATTAGCATTAGAGCCAGAAGTGTTGCTAGCCTTCAACAGCCTTTAGCAGTTATTGAGATAGATGTATCTCTTTAGAGAAAGAGTTACTGGAGCCTGATATATCTAAGGGAGCTAACAATTACTGGGTGCTTACTTTGTGTCAGACAGTATGCTAGGAATTTCTGCATGTATTGTCTCATGCCATAAAGTCTCAATTTTTCTGTTTATTAGTTGGAATATAGATTTTATTTAGTTTTATTCAAATCTTGTTTTTATTAATTTGGTCTAAAATGTTACCTATGTAGTTTTGTACGTGACGGAAAGTGTATTTAGAGTTCTAAAAAAGCAACAGTGGGAGTAAATGATTTGGAATTAGACTTGTTCACAAAGTATACAAATAAATTCAAATTTTAAATTCAAAGTACTCAAACAAATTTGAATTAGGGCTCATCAACACAACCAGAGTCAAGTGAGCTCACAGGGCAATTTCATGAATTTGGTACTGTGGTAGTCGTTGGGACTATTCATAAATATTTTTAGGCTTCTGCCTTTGGCAATACTCTTGCGCCATATAACATATTGGCAAGCAATCCTCATAGGTAGACTGTATTTCCCCAAATCCTTGAAATTAGGTGTGGCCATGTAACTTGCTTTGGCCAATGAAATGTGAGCATAATTGATAGGCATCACCTTGAGGTAGAAGCTTTAGGGCCAGTGTGCAAGTCGCCAACTTCCCATCCTCCAGCGATAGAGACCAACAGCATTCCAGAGGGGGAGGCTCTGACAGCCTGAGTCCTGAGTGAGGATAATGTGAAGCCAAATTCATTACTGACCCAATGTAGCACGAGTGAGAAATAAACTTTTGTTCTTATAAGACATTGAGATTTGGGGATTGTTTGTTACTGTAGCACAACCTGGATTATTCTAACTAATGTAGGCACTGTCCATCTAGAAAGCAGAAACCCAAAAAGTCCTTCCTAAATGTATTGCTTTCATTGTCTGAGTGGTTTTACCAGAGGTTTGAATTGACCAGACCCTTGTGATGATTAGTTAGCACATAGGTTAAGAGATCTATACAGTCAAGCTGCCTTCATTCGAATACTGGCCCTGCTGCTTTCTACCTGTAAAGACTTGAATGAATTACTTAATTTCTCTGAGTCTCAGTTTCCTCATTTGGAAAATGAGGGTAGTAGTAGTACCTACCTTACAGGGCTATTGTGATATAAAATAAAATAATGTATAAAAAACACTTGTGTGGAGGATAGCATTTTGTAAGGTCTTAGGGAGAGAGGGATAAGGGAGAGTTACTAATCAACGGGCATAAAGTTTCAGTCAAGCAAGAATAATAAGCTCTAGGATCTGCTGTACACCATTGTACCTATAGTCAACAATAATATATTGCACACAAATATTTGTTAAGAGGGTGGATCTCACATTGTGTTCTTTTTACAATAATAATTTAAAAATAAACATTAGCTATCATTCTATTATCTAGTACCATTTGGGACTAACTTTATGTAGCCTATCTTTTTATGGTCTAATTGTTTGGATAACTGATCTTTAAAGTCCCTTCCAGCTCTAAAACTCTGTGCTTCCATGAAATACCTTGCTTTCTGGTCCCTAACTTTCCTCAGAGTAGCTTTAGTTGTGGTTTTGAGTTTTGTGGTGCATGTAGGAACTGATGCTAGCAGAGTTTCTCTGGCATAGCAAGAAATCCATCTACAAAAAATCAATTTATTCTGGGGCTGGCCCAGTGGCATAGTGGTTAAGTTTGTGCACTTCACTGTGGCGGCCTGGGGTTTGCAGGTTCGGATCCCGGGTGTGGACCTACGCACCTCTTACCGAAGCCATGCTCTGGCAGGTGTACTACATAAAGTAGACGAAGATGGGCACAGATATTAGCTCAGGGCCAGTCTTCCTCAGCAAAAAGAGGGGGATTGGCAACAGATGTTAGCTCAGGGCTAATCTTCCTCACAAAAAAAAAAAAAGAAAAAAATCAATTTATTCTGCCCCAACTTTCTCCTGCTTGTCCTTCTCCATTGTTCCTTGAAGTTGTTCCAGAATTCTACTTGACTTTGTGGTTACTTGCTTCTTTCTCATTCTGAAATATATTTTTCTTTTTGGCTTTTGACACTGGACAACATAAATTTTTCTTTTAATAGACATGTTCATGTATATAGTACACAAGATCAGGAATATGTCAGGGAAATTTCCCCAAGGGATTAGGGAGGTTTTTGATGGTAAATGTGTTAAGATCTTCTAGAGACACTGAAGAGGGGAGAGGAGAAAACATTTTTGTTAGACACATATTGACTTTAACATACCAAAACATTTCATATGCACATATTTGCAGGAGTAGTTCTGATTTGCTGTGTATATTTGCCAGTGCTTTCTCTAGGAAAGAATGCATTGTCCCCTGAAAAAGTAATCGTCATTGGCTAAAGATTGTTTGTGAAGTATTTTATTAGTGTGGTTGGGATCAATGACTATTGCTCTGAAATGCAGATGTGGATTGTGAAGCTATAGACAAGACTGTGCAAGGAAAATGGCCTTGTCTAGGATGGAGGAAAAGGCCAGGACCTGTGTCAGATGTGAGCAGGTAACGCCAAGGTTATTTGTAGAAAAGATGATGATAGGGGAGGATGGTTGAGTTCCTGGGACAATAGCCTGAGAGATCAGGGAACTGGAAAGAGTAGGGGCAGGAAAAGCCAGCCTGGGGTGGGGGGAGGGGAGAAAAACCGAGGCAGGAAGAGGGACGTGATCACAGAGGATACAGAATAAAGGTGGGGCTGCAGACAAAGCCCTTAGGACCAGAAGCCAGAGAGGATCCCAGTTTGTTTAGTCCAGAGACAGGAAAAAGGACATCCTCTAAAAGGACCTAGGTTACGGGCTGGAGGGAGAAGATAGATAACAGGAAAGAACCCGGCTTCTCTAGGGACCCAGAGGGCAAGGCCTGCCCCTCCTTCCCCCCTCCCTTTATCCCTGCCCTAACCCTTCTCATAAGACAATAGCTTAACTTGAGGCTGGAAGGCGGAAATGGGACACACTGTCTGAAAGGAGAGAGAATCTGAGTGCCTAAGCCAGGAGATGGCCAGGAAGGGCCTGGCAGAAAGGCTAGCATACTAATGGGGCCTGCTTGTCAGGAAGGGCTTGTCTCATACTTTAAAAGGATTCTTTTGTCGAATAAGTGAGTGTGTAGAGTGGGAAGCATTGAACTTGAGCTGAGCTTACCAGCAGTATGGCATTTGACTTCAACTCTAGGAGCTGAGACCCTGAAATTCCCTCACAGGTGCTAAAGTGCCTTGACCAGAGTTGGTGCCCAATGGATACTGTGTGAGGGAGACGACTCTGGAAGCTGAGTCTGATGTGAGTGGAGGTGGATAGAAGAGGCCGGAGAGGTATCCTGAGCTGGAAAGAAAGAGCAAATGGGGGCAGTTTCTTCTTTTCTTTCCCCCAACCCTCAGATTAGGTGAGTAATAGGGAACTCTGATTGATGAATCCATCCCACGAAGTAGGTTGCTTTCACGTGATGCCATTCTGTAATTCTCTGTACCGTTTCCATTGTTTGGGCTACATTAGGGGGTCACTGATAATCCAAAGCAGGTACAGGCAGAGTCTGGAAAACAACCAATGCTAGACAAGGCTCCAGAATCCTCTGTTAATTCAGTGTCATGAATCTCTACCCATTTTTCCCTTGCGATCTTTATGAATCCCAATTGAATGAGATCTGATTTAGTCTTAAGGGCCTTTGATCTCTCAGGTTAGGTAACTGAGTCCCTTGACTTACCTCTTTTCTTCTGAGGAGGGCTTCTCAAATGTTTGCTGGGAAGATGGCCTTGGGTGCTGTTACCTCAAACTCTGGTTCTCCACTCATTAGTTATGTCCTGAGGAAACTGCCTTACTCATCTGAGTGTCAGTTTCCTCATCTGTAAAATGGAGTGCCACCACTGGCACATAGGGGGTTGTGTGAACCAATGACATGGTACATTTGAAAAGTGCCAAGGCTGGATCTGGGATACAGAAGTCCTCCAATAATTGTTTCCCTTCTTCTCTCAGAATGTCCAGTATCTAGCATGTCTTCTTTGCTCTGGTAATCTTGGGGGATCTTGCCCCAGAAAAAAGCAAGCCAGCCTTGCTTGAAAAATCTCTAAGACTTCTCCAAAGAGATAAGCCTCCTCCTAAACAGCCAAATGAGCATGAGCAATGGACACTCCAGTGTTGCTTTCATCCCCTAGCTGCAGACCTCTTCTTGGAACTCTTGGCTGCCTGAAGGGTTAAGCCACTAACCCTTCCATGAGTCCAATAAGGACCAGGTATGAGAATTGGTGAAAATGGGTACCAGTACACATACTTTTTATGGGAATTGTACTTTACTGAGGTCAACTTAAACGAAGAGTTCTCAGCAAAGGCTAGGAATGATATCAAATGGGACATTTGCTGAGTGTGGCTTCTCAGGAACCCACAATTCCTAATAGGAGACACATTTAGGTGCCTCTCTGACCCTCAATCAGATCACCCCAGAACCCAGGGTGGTCACCTCGTGGTTGCACCACCTTTGCATTACTGTTTTAGTCATGGGTTATAAAATAATCATTAGGCATCACACAAGTGTGACTGTAATGATGACTCATCTTCCAGCCATAAGGCCTGGGAGAGACTGAGCACCACCAGTTTGTCTGTGGCCTCTCCAGGCCTGCAGTATTGGTGCTGAAGCCTGCTTCATTCAGAGGGTCGAGCTCAACAGTCTGCACTGTGTAGACTTCCGTCCTTTCTCCTGGAAGGATGTGTGTGCAAGGGAACTACATTTCCCAGGTTCCCTTGCCAACTGGTTTTCAAGTAGGTTTGGCCAATGGGAGGTACCGGTGGAAGACTTGAGGGAAGGATGAGCCAGAGAATTTCTCCTTTTTGTTTCAGATGAAACATCTGTCACTAGCTGCTTTTGTTTGCTGTGTTCTCAGCTTCTGTGGAGTGGCTTCTGCCTCAGTTCTAACTCTCACCAAGTGGCTTCAGTTTCTGGCTCAGGTAATGCCATATCCTCCCCATGTCCCTTCAGACCTATGGGTGGTAGTGGCTTTCTGTTCTTGCTAATGTCTGAGTTGCTTCACCATCCTTCATTTGTTTTTTTAGCTCTTTCATTGCCTGTGTAACCAATTCCCTACATTAACGTGTTTCTATTTGAAATGCCTTGGGTGGCTTCTGTTTTCCTGACTAGACTCTCACTGTTCCACCTCCCTCAGTCATTGCTATTTTACATTAATGTTGGACCTAAGTCTCTTGTGAGGCTTGCAGTCTCCCAGGCCATGCACTGGGAAACTGGACAATGGTTCCTTCAGCTAGCTCTTAGGTTTCCCTGAACATGTCTTGGGTTTCACTTACCTCTTTGGGCTTTTGACCTTACGAAGGAGACAGGGTGCTTGTCATTTCTTAGTGACCTACTTTATATAAACACCAGTCAAACTTCTTGAGATTGTCCTTGTCCTCCCACCTAGTGGTTAAACTAATTTCTTTCGGAGTCAAAAAACTGCTCTTAGTTCCTCATCTCTTTTCCCATTTTCTTTGGTTTATGTTATAAAGTCTATGTTATTCCTTTAGACTTTGCTGCTGAAGATAAGCCTTATTTGTTTAAATAAAACAAACAAACACAAACACAAAACAAGCTAGGGATGCAGAGCATCAAGGACCACACACATCCATGAAAGGATCAGAAACTACATCTGATTTCTAGGCACAGCAATGTCCAGTGATGGGGGCGTGGATCATCCAGAGTTAGTGTTGGTGGCAGTCGTGTCTTCACCAACCAGGTTCTGTAGCATGATTTTGAATGTGGCCCCTGAATATGCAGCATCCGGCCCTGGTTCATTGGCTTTCCTAGAGATTTGGTGAGCTACCCAATATCATTTTTTTGGTACATTATTAAAAATTTGTTTTTCATGCTTATAACTAAATTATAGATATAGAAATTGGAACCATGAACAGTGTTTTCTGATCCACAAAACCATACATTTAGGTGTGTCTAGGTACACTCTAATCTGGTGTGCTCTCAAAATGGGTCCACAGTATCTGAGTTCCATGTAAATATTCACCAAAAGGGCCTGCAATAATTAGGTGATCAATATGATCTGCCTTTTGGATGCCAGTAAGTCTTTGTCCTCAGCTGTGCCGGTGGTGCTCAGTGGGCTCGTTAAATGGCCATAGTGTAGAAACTGACATACTGGCTCAATTATGTGGACTTCCCTTCACCAAGGCTTTCCTAGCATTGCCAACTTGCCAACTCTAGCAACAAACCCTGATCTTTCCAACTGATACCACTCCAAGGAGACCAGTCATTCAAGCAGCAGGTTCATTGCATTTGACTCCTTCCTTTGTGAGGGAGAAGCAATCTGTCCTTGCTAAAATAGACAGGATTTGGATTTGGATTTACTTCTCTTATGTCCATGCTTCTGCCAATGCCTCATCTGTAGATATGCTGAATGCCTTGTTCACTATCACAGTGTCCCACTCAATGTTGGTTCTCACCAAGAAATTCACATTTTAGGAGAAGAAGCTAATAGGCTGATGCTCATGGAAATTCATCGTCTTATCATAATCTCTGTGTCCTGGAAGCAGCTGGCTTTATAAAACAGTGGAATGACTAATGTAAGCGTCAGTTATGGTACCAAATTGAAGTCAACATCTTGAAAGGTTGGAGTGCCATCTTGCAGATGAGACGTATATCTACCTGTGTTGGATATATGGTGCAGGTCCTTGAAGAAAGCACGGATCCAGGGACCAGGGTGAGGAAATGAGAGTGCCACTTCTCAAAAATCACGTTTAATACTATAGCCATGACTCTGGGCAATACTTGTATAGGAGGTTTAGTACTTGGAGGAGAAATGCTTCCACCAGACAAAACAACAGAGACTGCCACTCTGCCATTCCAGGCTCCTTTTCTCACTGGGCCAGAAAAATATAGGCCACCGTGTTGGCTGGGGTGACTGATCCTGGTTATCAAAGGTTTCTGATACACATTCTGATATACAGTGGGGTCAGAGAGGAATATGAATGAAATCCAGCGGAACCCCCTAGGATTTCCCTGTTCAGTCATAAGTTAAAGGAAGACTGTAGCAATTCTCTAAAAGCGGGAAGCACTGAAAGCCCAGAGCCCTCAGGAAGAAAGTTTTGGGTCACTCCATAGTAGGAACACTGAAGAGAAAGGAAAGGGAACGTAGAATGAGTACTGGATGATGGAAATAATAAATATTCTTTATGGTCTCCTTACCAGGGAAGTCATGGTTTGAGAGCAGACATGAAAAGAGTAGGGAATATCTGTATTTGCAAGAACATAAAGGAAACCCTCCAAAGATTTTCTTTTGCAACCAGAATAAACTTTGGAAAAACTATGCAGGTTGGCCACTGCCTACCTGTCTTACTTCATTTCATTCCATGGCCGTTGCCTGCCATGTTTAAGCCTACAGGTGAAGTTCCTTCTAGCCTCAAGGATTGATACTAGCTGTTCCCTCAACCTGGAATGCTTTCCCCCTAGATATCCACATGGCTTCATCCCTCACTTCCTTTGGATCTCCACTCAAATACCCCTCATCAGTGAAACTCTCCTTGCCCACCCTATAGAAAAAATACTACCCTGTTCTCTCTCCCCCACCTTATCCACACTTTAGTTTCCATCATAGAACTAATAACTATATTGCATGTTAGATTTTAGGCATATATGTGTTTATTATCTGTCCCTCTCCAATGGAATATAATTTCCATGAGGATAGAGACATTTTGTCTATTATTATATCCATAGAACCCAGGATAGTGGAGGTACTCGAATATTTGTTGAATAAGTAATTTAATTAATGAATTAATGACAGAGATAAGATGTATTAACAGATCATGGGAAGCCTTGGAAATGAGATGAGATGTTTGGACCTCGCAAAGTACAGATAGCTTAATCAGGCATAAAATATAAGATGTTCTAAAGAGTTTTTGAAATTGTTCAGGGACCTTTGCTCTCTTCCAAGTTTTTTAGCCATTCAGCATTGTACCAATGGCTTATTCTGCTCTGAGAATGCTCTGTGTTGAACCCTATTCTTCAGTAACTACTGCCAAACCTCCCTTCTGAGTATCCTCATTTCCTTTTTCAGCAAACTACTGACTTCTGGGGTTTTTTTTTTAACATTTTCTTTTCCAAGTAGTATATCTTGATTATCCAGTAGCTGCTTCATAAAGATGGTGGGAAAGGGCCTTATATTTTTGTTATCACCCAACATCCTGATTAATGTGCCATTTGCTTCTGTGTATCAGTTTTTGAAGCTACTCTGAAGCTTTTGCTTGGTATTTGCACTATCAGAATATATACACTCCTACTCACATGGCTGGCTCTAGTGAAATAGAGTATCAAGTTAACTCTTTACTGTCCATCACGCAGTTGAAGTGGCCCTCTATTCCACTTGTTCTATCCAAACCATCTTGCTGCTTCAAGATTTGTCCGGAAACTCCTGCTCTTCCAGGCCTCATTGGTTTTCCCTTTGAGCTCATTTCACATATATAGTTTCTACCTTACATTTAAGCCCTTAATTATAGACTTTTAGACATTCTATTCCAGCAGGGTTTCAAACTCTTTTCTGTTATCAGTTCAAACATCCCCATCACCAACATACTTCTCCTCTCAATGATCATCGGTATTGGAGAGTTTGACGTGCCCCCCTGCATTCTATTTGGAAATCTGTGTCTGTTTCATTCGTCTGAATTATCTTCCTCAGCTAGCATGTAACTTCTGAGATCCTTGATTGTATCTCATGTTTCTGTAATATTCTCCCAAATAGTGGCTAAACATCTGGGATAGTACTGGGCACATAGAAAGTACTCTTTTCAACAAAAAACAATTGATTGATAGATTTTTTATTGATTCCTATTGGAGGGTTTTCTGAAATTTAGATGAGTCATGATGTGTATATATTTGAATATCTTTACCTCTAATCCAGACTTTCAGTAAAGCTATACTAGTTCTAATCTGTTCTTGGATTGATCCCATGACTATGCAATGTGGGTGAGGGACCTACAGTTCCACAGAAAATCCAGTTTTGATTATGCAAGCATTAACTCCATTTTAAGTATGGCAAAGACCAGGCATCCTGTCACCTTCAGGCCTCTCTCAGGCCAGCCTCTGGGGAATAAGTGTCACTGGAGACTGAGTTCAATAATGTGGACAATCAATCAATCAATCTTACGTAATGAAGCCTCAGTAAAAACTCTGGACACTGAAGCTGAGTTTCCCAAGTTGGCAATACTCTGTTTGTATTGTCACACTTTGATGCTGGGACAGTAATGCATCCTGAGGACAACAGAAGCTTTGCATTTGGATCCCTCTTGAACTCTGTCCTATGAAAATTTTCCTTTTGTTGGTTCTCATCCCTTTCCTGTAATAAATCATGACTGTGTATATGATAGCTTTCAATGAGTTCTATGACTCTTTCTAATGAATGATAAAACCTGTGGTGGTTTCGGTATCTCCCAAACTTACATTAAATGTCTGAAGTGAGGGTAGTCTGGGAGACTGTGTCCTGAAACTTTGCAGTTTGGCTAATTCTGATGATGGTACCGCCACATTCCCCTCCTTTCCCAGAATTGGAAACATGAAACATTGCTGCAGTTTGGGAGAGACAGGGCTCACCTTTGCTTGTGTTCTGATTTATTTTTCCACCCACTCTGTCAGTGCTAGCTTCATTTCTACAGCCTTTCTCAGCTTCTGGTCCCTCTCTCCACAATATTGGTCACCTTGTACTCAGCCTTGCCCAGCTTCAGGGTTCACGGAGGTAGGACAGACAGAAAGAGCTGCTTCTCAGCTGGTGCAGCTCCCTATTAGGGTTCTCTAAAAGTCAGACCTGGCCTCATGGGACCTAGAGATGACCCTTGGCCACTGTTCCCCAAACTTCAAACTTCCTTCACTTCCTATCAGATATGGATCTACTGCCACCAAGGCAGGTCATTAGGTGCCTGGGGATGCTGGCTTGCCTTCGCATTGAAAACTTTTTCTACCCATTCTCAGTGCTTCCTGAAGTTGCTTAACCAGGTGTTCCATAAACCTGGCTGATCGTAAGGATCACCTGGGACTCTTGTTAAACTTTCAGATTCTCAGCATGTCTTTTGAAGATTTTGATTGTAAATCTAGGCTTTGGTTTGGAAGTCCATGCTATTTTAATTTAACTAATAAATGCCCTAGTTATTCTTATGATCGCCAACCATATCCAAGAGCCTGGACTTCTGTTTCATATCTATTTCTAATTTTCAATTACCATCCTATGTATTTTCCTTCTCCCTGCTGGTGTCAGGAAACAAACTGGAACTGTTTTGTATGTCCTCTATGTTGGAGGAGTCATGCCCCAGCCCTAGTCCTGGGGCTGGCAGTTCTCCTACCCCACCTTGTTATGGCCAACCTTCCTCTCTGGCACTAGGATCTTTTCTGTGCCTTATCCCAGCATCTGTGGTCTTGCCACACACAGATGGATGGATATCAAATATGATAACCAACTCCACAAACAACTTCGTTTAATTCAATAAACATTTACTGACTTGAGTTATGTCCCAGGCACGGTGCTAGGTGCTGGCAAGATGAAAAAAGGAAAATACTCACAGTTTAAAGAGTGTGACAGACACATAAAGGAACAGTCATAATACCGAGTGATAAATGCTCTAGCAGAAGCATGCACAAAGTGCTATGGAAACTCAGACGGGGGAGTGATTAGTTACTCTTGGGAAGGGTCAGGAAAAGTCACAGAGAAGAGTTTACGTTTGGAAGGTGATTGAAAGTTCTCTCAGAGGTCAGGGGGAGGGGAGGGCATTCCAGGCAGGGAGCAAAGCCAAATCAAAGCCAATGAGAGTGAGAGTGCTTGCTGCACTCGGGCAACTTGGACCGAGTAATATGGTGGACCAAGAGCAGTGTTTTTTCTAGCTGTGGTCCTCAGGTCATCTGCACCATAATTCCCTGGGGAGCTTATTGAAAATACACATTTCAAGGCCCCCACCTCATACTTACTGATTTAGAATCTCAGGAGTGGGACCTAAGCAATCTTTGTTCTTAACAGCCTCCTAGATGATTCTTAAACCAATTAAATGAATGGTTCTCTGCCTTGGTACACTATAGTCACCAGGAGATTTACAAAATACTGATGCCTAAATTCACTCTCAGAGATTCTCATTTAATGGGTCCAGGGTGTGGCCTGGGCATCTGGATTTTTAAAGCTCCCCTGGTGATTCTAGTGTGGAGAACCACTGCACCGAACTTGAGAACCACAGAACCAGAGCATCAGATTCAAGAGGGTGAAGTAGGCACATAGAGAGCTGCTACAAATTAGGATGGAGCTGTTCATGAAGTTCATGAAGGGTTTTCTATACCAGGCTGGGGAGTTTGGTTTTGATTTTATAAGTGATGGAGAGAGAATGGGGGAGGTGGCTCCTACAAGCTCATGTTTCCATTTAGGTCTCATTAAATAGTGGTGTTAGGAAACAAGACCCAATCTGGTTTGTACACCTTTTGTGTTGGGGGAGGGGATGCTCTCCTGGGAGCTTGTCTGCATGAAGTGGCTCAGCTGTGCCCTCAGGGTAACTGTTCTTTCCTGGTAACTGGGCACTGAGTATTCCTGTTACTTTCTTCAGAGATGCATTGGGCACCTATTCTATGCCCACTGTTGAAAAATCCCCATCTGTACTGCTGGTGAATTCTGAGCCATGCCAAACTTCAAGGAGGCAAGACTGCAGGGAGATTGGTGGTGGGGGTTACACATTCACATAGCCTCCATTAAGTAGAAGTATAAACTTCAGCCAAGACCCTGAGGTTCTTGAATAGGAGGAAATGCGTTGTGTGGATTATGGTGCCTTTGGAGCATAAAAGAGAAATTTGGGATGGACCACAATGGCATAGAAGAGCGAGAGGTGAAAGGTGAAGGGAAAGTACAGGAAAACAGTCATCCAGCCCCCCAGGCTGAGGTCCTGGGACCTTAGTGGGCCAACTTGGTCAAGGTAGAATCAGATATTTTGTGGATACAGGTGTGAAGGGAAAGGAAAGGAGGTCAGAAGTCCAGTGCAGGAGCTACCTGAAGGCCCTACCTAGCACCTGGTCATGTAGACCTCCATGAAGTCTCTCCCTCTTATAGTCTCCTTAATTTTCTCCCCTTTCCCTATTCTATCTTCTCCATCCTTTCTCCTCTTCTTTAACCCTCTGCATCCTCACTACCCATAATGCTCCCAGGAACAACCAGAAAACCCCACCAGACTCAGAAGTTTTTAATTAGCCCATGAGTCACAGGCTTTGTCGAATCTTAGAGCTGAGAAAAATGTGGATGATTCTTTGGTTCAACCTCTTCAATCTGTAAATGAAGAAATAGAGGCTCAGAGAGAAAGCCAGAAGATGTGGCTCTGTCTTAATTCGACCACTGACTAGCTATGTGACCCTCTCCTCTCTGGGCAGTCACTTCTCCTCTCTGAGCCTGTGTCTACTGTCCTAAGTTGTTGCCACAATGGTGAATTCTTATGTTTTGCATGCATTGGGTGGTAAATTTTGCATTCATCATGCTTGGTTCCTACAACCAGTGTATAAGAAGGCTACAGCAATTAGTTCCTCATGTTTTCTAAGTCAACTGAAGAAGGAAAGTACTTTGCTTAAAAATACAAGTTTCACCAGAAAGGAAGTACAAATTTACAAAATAAGGAATTTCAGGTTCACATAATTTTAGGCCATATGATCAGAATTTTCATATGGTAGATTCTAGAATTATAGCTTGCCATTCTCATGATTTAGAGTCTCAGAACCACTACCCTGGGACAAGGAGAGACTTTGATGGTTCTGTGGTTGAGTGCAGGAAAGGACATTCTGTGGTTACATTACTTTGGGGCTTTGACCTTTGTCTTGCTTTCTTTTTAAGTCTTCTGACCTTGTCTGCTTGTGCTGTCACACTAGGATGTGGGAAATGAGCTCATCATTTCTCTCACAAAGCAACACAATGGTGCCTTTAGCTGTGGCTTTATGGAACCTGGGAACCCAATGTAGTGTCTAACTCAGTGCCTGGCACATAGCAGGCCCTTAAGGGTTATTTGTTGAACTGAGTTGAGATGAAGTCTGCAGAACTGCACTGAATTACTATCAGGGCAACCTTGGACAAGTCGCTTCCATTCTCCAAGCTCACTCTTTTCTCCTACAAAATAACAGACAAGAACCAGACAACCTCTGATGTTCCTTCCCACTCAGAGATTACATATATTTTGGCATCTGTTTTTCAAAAAATCCCAGAAATTTGGACCTAGGAGTGACTTTGAAGGTCAATCAGCCCAACCCACAGCTTGTTCAAGGAAGAGCCAGACTATTCAGAGAAGTAGAGATTTGGCAACTTTGTGGTTTCTGTAATAGTGAAAGTCAGCCAAAGAATAATTCAGATTAAAAATCATTTGAGGGCCAGAATTATTCTCTTTTGCTCAATATCCATCAAGTTAATAAGAAATAATCAAGTCTCTGCTTTGGTTTTCTTTGTTTTGTACTGATGTATAAGTTACACACAGTAAAGTGCACAAATCTTAAATGTACGGCTTGATGAATTTTTACATATGTATCCGTTCATGCAACTACCTCCCACATCAGAACATAGAACATTTCAACACCTGGAGAAAGCTCCCTCATACCATCTTCCAGTCACTATCCTTTCGCAAGAAATAGTATCTAATTTCTACCACCATAGGTTGGTTTTGCCTAGTTTTCAACATTAGATCAATGGAATCACACAGTATACAACCTATTCTGTCTGACTTTTTCACTCAACATTATGTCTGAGATTTATCCACGTTGTTTCATAAGTCAGCAGGTTTTTATTTTTAATTGCTATATGTGAATTGTATGACTATATCACCTTGTATGACTACTACAACTTAAGAATTCACCAGCGCAGAATATTAGCTACAACCCAGGAGAAAAAGACTTGGGTTCTAATCTTATTTTTACCACTAAGTAGCTATGTGAATTTCTCTCCGGGTCCATTTCCCCCATTTGTGAATGAAGAGATTGGGCTAAAGAATCACTAGCAATTTTTCTAACTCTAAAGTTCAACAAGTAGTATATGAATCACAGACTCAATAAGCAATTGGAAGATAATCACAATCATATATCTGAAAAAGAACTCATACCAAGAATGTATACAGAAGCCAAAATATAATGATGTACACCTGAAATTTACACAATGTTATAAAACAACGTGACCTCAATCAAAAAAAAAAGTATAAGCCAGCCCTGGTGGTCTGGTGGTTAATGTTCAGCTCTCTCACCGTCATAGCCCAGGTTCATTTCCCGGTCAGGGAACTACACCACCCATCTGTCAGTTGTCATGCTGTGATGGCTGCATGTTGCTGTGATGTTGAAAGCTATTTCAATATCAATATTTCAAATACCAGCAGGGTCACCCATGGTGGATAGGTTTCATTGGAGCTTCCAGACTAAGACTAGGAAGAAGGAGCTGGCCATCCACTTCTGAAAAATTGGTCATGAAAACTCTATGAATAGCAGCAGAGCATTGTCTGATATGGCGCCAGAAGGTGAGAGGATGGCACAAAAAGACAGGGCAGGGTTCTGCTCTGCTGTACACAGGGTCATTAGGAGTTGGAATCCACTCTATGGTGCTAACAACAAACCTAAAATAAACTATGAACTGTCCAATCTTTCATATTCCTGCATTGTACTCCCCAGTTGAGACTATCCATCATCCTACTCCTTCTCCAAGTTAAAAAACAAAGAATGTATAGGGGACTCCTATAAATCAATAAGCAAAAGAGATAGACAACCCAACTAAAACCGGAAAACATGCTTTATGTGTGTGTGTGTTTGTTATTGTTATAATGGAGAAGAAATTTGTTGAGTGGGAAATCCTTGGGTGCTATGACTGTGTAATGAATATATTTAAACACTCAGAAACAATTGGTCATCTACATTCTGCAGAAGATGATTTTTTAAAAAGTATCCTTCTGTATTGTTTTCTGTAAGGGAGGCACCATGTTTAATTTTAATGAATGCATGAAATGCACATAAAAGGGCTTCAAAAACTGTAAAGCTCTCTGCAAATGAAAGACATTATTATTATTCCAGTTACAATATGAATGCAGCTGACATCAACCACCATTCATCCCAGTTGCAGGTGTAACAACCAACACGGGTATTTTCCTTTGTTCCTTTGCCACGGCCATGGGAGAATGTCTGAATCCAACACACAAATAACAGCTGTGATTTTAATTGAGACTTTTGAGTGGATAAGCAAGGTGTACACTGAACGCATAGCAACAGATAGATTTTCCCTTGGGCAGCCACATTATTATTTCCTCAGACTTTGAAAAGGGAAAGTTTTAACAGACCTCTTGGAAGCGACCCTTGTTTTTCCCCCCACCTGTTCGCAGTTACTGTCACAGAATGCGTCATCTCTCTCCCACGCGCACAGTGGGAAAACAACTTTGCCATCCAGAGCAGAGAGTGTTTTGCTGTGTCAGGGCTACAAGAGTCCGCATATGGTTCATTGTCCATTTCCCAACGAGGCTCCCTCCCTAGGCACTGGAGTTTCCTGCCCAGACAGCCTGCCTGGGATCCTTATCATTTCAGCAGAAATAAGTCAGCAGGAGAGGCCACTGCAAATCTGAATTTTGCCAGAATGCTTGTGGTCTCTGCCTTGCCCTTTTTAAAGATTTTGCAACTCTGGTCTCGCCTTAGCAGGGTGAGAAATTGTCCCAACAACGTAATCAACCCAGATTGGTCAACCAAAGGGAATTTGCTTGTTCACTCACATTTGCTGCCCGTATCTTCTTGGACCAGGATACACCCATGGCTCTGCCCCTTGACTGGGGTGACTAACTGTTGGGTATTCCCTTTCCAGTATTGTGCGTGGATGTGTTTCAGACTTGGTATTGCCCACTAATGTCTCCCCTATGATAGCAGCTCTGTAGTAATACACACACACTCACAACTAACCTAAATACTATAGTTGTGGAGTGAAAAGGGTTTCAGAATCCAAAAAACCTGGGTTTGAACCCTGGATTTATCACTACACCTGGATGATAAGCCTCAGCTGCCTTATCTGTAAAATGGGGAGAAAAATATCTTCCTTGCTCTCAAGATTCTTATGAGGTCAAGAGAGGCAATGCATGTACACCTTCCCGGAGAGGTCTGGCCCACAATAATTGCCTCATAAACAGTGGGTGAAATGATTGTTTCATAGATTGTGCAACTGGGATAGATCACCCCGTGCAGGGAAGCAGCCAACCCAAGTTTTGCAGTAAGTTAATGGCAGACTTAGGACCAAGGCTAAGGCCCAGAGCTCTTTTCCACTCTAGAGCAAAGGAGGCCGTATCCAAGAATGGCTTCCACAGGTTTGGGGAGGAGGCAAAACAAAACAAAACAAAATGAAACAAGACACTTTAAAGAGGGGAATTATTAAGCTTGCTGATTTCTTAAACTGAGTGGCCCGTAGTTGACTGGTCTGAAAGGGTTTTTGTTTTTGAAATACTAATCTCTCTTTATCTTTCAGCCATTTCTTCTCTGTTCAGCCAGAAGCATCTGTGTTGCTTTGAGGAATGTTAGGATTGTTCGGTCAAGAAAGCAAAAAGGGGAGCCGGCCCAGTGTCGCAGCGGTTTAGTTTGCACTTGGCAGTTCACCGGTTCACCGGTTTGGATCCTGGGCGCCTGCCGACGCACTGCCTGTCAGCCATGCCGTGGCGGCGTCCCACATAAAGTAGAGGAAGATGGGCACGGATGTTAGCTCAGGGCCAGTCTTCCTCAGCAAAAAGAGGAGGATTAGCAACGGATCTTAGCTCAGGGCTGGTCTTCCTCCCAAAAAAAAAATAAAGAAAGGAAGAAACTAATAAAACAGGTTCTTGTAGCCCACAACAGAAGCATGGATTTGAACACTGAAGCTTTTGATTTGTAAGGGCTGGGTTTTGTTGAGAGAGGAAAGAGGCCTTGAGAATCCAAAGAGAAGGTCCTTAAGGAAGCAGGCTGTAGAATCTATGACATAAAATTAGATGAAAAGGAGAATAGGGAAAGAACCAGGTTACTGCACCCCATTTCTGGGTGAGCAGGTGGTGGTCGCCTGATTAAAAGAAGGAGAAGAGAAGTGGTGGGCTGAGGGCTGGGATGAGCAGGCCAGACCTGAGGGGACCACATGGAAAGGAGCTGGTGAACAGAGAAGGATGGTGTGCCCTGCAGACTGTGCACTGCCATTTAGGGGAGGGCCAGGTTAGCTGTTTCTCTGAGCTTTTTCTGTTGAGGACCTTCTGTAAACAGCTGCCTACATTCCACCCATGGATTGTCAGCAGAAGTAATGCCCCACAATGTCCCAAGATTTTACTAAGTTTCATAGGAGCTACCTATATGGATATTTCTCTTTTTAATGGCCAAGCACACTAATAAATGCCATGAAACACAGGTACCGCCCCTAGAAGGTAGATGGGGATGTGGAGAAGCCCCTAGCACTCATACTGGGTGCACCAACCATCTTCATTACTTAGGTTTAATTTCAATGTTAGGAGTTAATAGAACATCGTGATTAAGAGTCTGGTCTCTGGAACCAGGCTGACTGTTTTATATTCTGGTTCTCTGCCCTCATTAGCTGGGAAGCTTATGAAACTCTTGGCTTCCTTGTCTGTCAGATAACATATTGCAATATCTGCCACGTAGGTTTGCAGTGATTAAATGAATTAATACACATGATGGACTTAGAACAATGCCTGGTACACAGTAGAGTTCAATAATTGTTAGTTATAGTTGTTCCTACCCTCTGTATTCAGCCATACCAGGGCAAATTCGTGTGTGTGTGTGTGTGTGTGTGTCTATGGTACAGACCTGACAACTCTGATGGTTGTTTTACAATAACCAACAAAAGTTACTTTTTCACTATCTCAACTTTCTGGGGTTGTTCATTTGATTTTCTATTCATTCATTTGTATATGTTTTCAAGAAATATTTATTGAACTCCCTCTATATGCCTGCCAGGCACAGTGCAAGGTGCTGAGGATAAAGTGACATATAAGACAGACATATTCCTGCCCTCATGTGGTTTGCAACCCCAATTAGTCTCTTCCAATAACTCCTTTCCGTTTATCTGATGTGGGGACCCTGGCCAATCTTCTGAGTGTAATTCCTAGTCCCAGCAATCTGGGGTCCTGCAGCAGGCCATAAAATGCGTGGTCTATGGGTTTAATAATGTCAGGGGAAATTTTCAGTTAATCCCTTGGACTGTGGGTACACTCAGAATTCAAAGGCCAGACCAAAACGGCACGAAAAGAAACAGAGAACTGGTAATTATCTGGTGAATTTGGGTCATGTGGAAAGCCAAACCAAATTACTTTAGCCAAGGAAAAAATGATTTTTTTTCTCTTCACATGAATTAGTAGTTTTTATAAGATTTTGCTGGGGTCTCCCTTCCCTTTTTGCTTCATTCTACCAGGTATTTCCTAGAAACCAGCACATGGTGGGAAAGATACGAAGACAAGGACTTTGAGGAAAATGACCACTGTCCATTCATGGGATGTTATTTGGGGAGCTCTGGTCTTATTTCTAGTGCGTATATGGAAGATCAAAGCAGGGTTCTCAGTAGTACTAAATTGGCAGTGCTGTCATAAATGCAATCAACTCTCAGGAGCTCCAATTTTGAACTAAACCTGACAGCTTCTCTTCATTTGTGAAACAAGTGTTTTGAGTTAGATGCTTTCTTATGTCCTTTTTAGCTCTAAATTATATTACAAATTTTTATTTCTAAGGCAAAAGCAAATGAAGGGAACATGCTTTCATTTTTATATTTTGAGTCATTTATTATCCTTTTAATAGAAAATTTCACTGTATTCCCCATCCAGGAAGTGGTAATGGAAATTGCCTACTTCAACATGTAATCTCTAAAATCTCATTAAATAGTGTAAAGAGAATTTGTCACTTTGTCACCTAGCTGACCTTTTACAACCCTGAGACCCAAAGTGAAGTGACACCTTCCCCAACACGGATGAAATGTCCACATATTTTACTGTTCTCACCAAGAAAACCTTTCAGCCAAAATTTTAGCTGGTCCAAGTCAATTTTTAAGCAAAGTGCATAACCAGAAATTGGCACAAACATTTGTGTATCATCCTTTCCATATTCAAAAGCTGTCTGAGACTCATTTGATTAAGCATAAAAATAACTCTGTGAATGTCATTAGAAAGGCTGATGAACATTCCACGTCTGGTCCTTTGCATTTGTATTCTGGAGGTGCATTATTAAGTCACCGCTAAATAGTTTCTCTTGTAAGAACCTGATCATGCTCTCTAGAGTCTAAAGGAATTATTTTCATATCGAGTTTAGAAGGTTTAATTTTTCTATTTCCATTCAACAGAAAGGAAACAGCTGGTAAATCAGGGAAAGCCAACACAGTTTATTTGGCTATGTAATCTCCACTGGCTTCTTTGGTTAATAGAGCATCTTTATTTCAACCAGGGCCCCCTCCCTGCCAAATCTCCTTATTAAATTGAGTTGTGATTAGAAAAGAATAAATGACATTTTGTTTCATATGTAGCTCCTTCCAAGCTTCCATACTCCTCTTTAAGTTTTCCTCTTACACAACTTTTCCTTGGCCTTGGGCGTGTCTTCTCCCTGGCAGCTCTTCAACACAGGGAATACAAAGCTCTTGTCCAGTTTTACAGACTACTATTGAATGCAGCATCCCTTCACTTCCTCCTTGGGCCCAACTGTTATCTATTCATTCCAAAAATGTTAATTCTTACACACAAAATGGCTCTGTGTAGTTTAGACTCAAGCAGTCATCTCTGAGGGTAATTTATTGGTTCAGAAATGGAAATCCTATTTCACTTCCCCAGATTTGTTTCTCTGTTGAGGGGGGTGGGGAGGTTCTTCTTTGCAAAGTCAGGGAAGACCAAAATACACCTTGCATATGGTAGAGTGTGTTCCAAATGTGGACTGAGGTTGACTGAAAAAGTATCACTTGAGGAACTTGTTAAAAATGGATATTTTAGGGTCCCAATTTCCAGAAGTTCTGAATCAGTTTGGGTAGAGCTCTTAGGATTCTTACGTCCAGCTAGATTTGTTCCCACTGATGTGCAGGGCTAGAGTGATAGCCATGGTTATAGAACAAGAGGACACGTTGAAGAAGGATCTAGAAGGCAGAATGGGAGGACTTGAAGGCTACGGGGGCTACAAGAATGAAGGAGAGAGAAGAGTCAAAGACAACCCATTTATACATATTTTTTCTCAGTTCATTTATAAAAACAAAGAGAACACTGCTCATTTAAGTGATGGAGAAGCTTTAAGTGATGGGGAAACTTCTAGAACAGTTTTAATGAAGCAACACCAAACAATATTCTCCAAATGATTTTTTGATCTAAAAAAATAAATGCCAGATAGAATGCACACTTTTTGATTGACTGTAAAGAGTCTACTGAAGGTTAAAAGTAAAACTTAATGCTGTATTTGACAAAGACCTTTCTCTCTAGTACATTCAACCTACAGCCACAGAGACAAATGGTCATGTTGGCATCATGATATACTTGTAATCCTCAACCTCAAATAGACATTCTCTGTTAATACATTTCTCTACTAAGATTGTGCTCCTACCCACCACAATGAATATATTTGATACCTTTTACTCTATCTCCCCTACCCCCCACATTGCCCTCATTTTTAATGATGGCCTCGAATCCTACTTCATGGAGAATGTAGAGATCATCAGATAGGAACACCCTCACTTTTTCTGTTACCAAGTTTATAAACCTACCTGCAGCTGCACCTCTCTTTTTCTTCTTCCCTCCTGTTATCATTAAGGAAGTACCCTTTCTTCTATCAAAGACCATTTTTTCTGTAAGGGTCTGGATCTTATCCCTTCTCATTTTCTCAAGGACTTTGTTTTTCAAGTTTTCCCCTTTCTCTCTTTTTCATCTTTAACCTTTACCTTTTTACTGGATCGTTTCTGTTAGCATACATACCTTCTCCAGTATCTTCCATTAAAAATAACACTTGGAGCCACATCCCCCTGTGTCTCTGACCTGTTCTTGGTCAAAAGTTTTCTATACCTTTTTCTTCATTTCCTCACCTTTCATTCATTCTTTACTTCAGCTTCAGTGTGGTGTTTGCTCTCTCCAATCTACCAAAACCATTCAAGAAAAGCCACCAATGTCTACTATGTTGCAAAAGTAACTTACTAAACATTTTATCACCTTTCAATGTAGTAGAATACTGACTGTCTCCTTGTAACACTTTGTCGTCCTGACTCTGTCACCACAATGTTCTGGTTCTCTTCCTACCTTTATGACTGTAACTTCTCAGAACCCCCTTCCTTTACACAAACTCTGAGTAATGGAGTTCCTCCAAGTTTAGTCCTGGGCCCTCCATTCTTCTCTCTCCACACTCTCTCCATAGGTGTTCTCATCCATGCCCTTGCTCTAAATTATCTTCCTTTCTTTCTCCCTCCCCCGCTTCCCCATTCCTCCTACCTATCCATCTATGTATCTAGATATGTATGTATGTACGTATGTGTGTATGTATGTATTTATCTATCTGTCTACATCTATTGCTGTGGTCTGAATGTTTGTGTCTGCCCAAAATTCATATGTTGAAATCCTAAAGCCCAATGCGATGGTATTAAAAGGTGGAGTCTTTGGGAGGTGCTTAGGTCATGAAGAAGGAGCCCTCATGGTTGGGATTAGTGCTTTTATGAAAGAGACCCCACGGAGCTCCCTGCTCCCTCCTGCAGTGTGAGAATACAACAAGAAGTCTGCAACCCGGAAGAGATCCCTCATGCTGGCACCATGATCTCAAACTTCTAGCCTCCAGAACTGTGAGAAATAAATTTCAGTTGTTTATAAGTCACCCAGTCTGCAGTATTTTGTTATAGCAGCTTGAAGAGACTAAGATATCTATCTATCTATCTATCTATCTATCTATCTATCTATCTATCTATCTATCTATCTGTCATCATCATCTATCTATCTATCAATTCCATAGAAAATGTATTGTTTTGTTTGCTATTGCATGCACCATATGTTACTATACATAAAATTCTAAATCTTGCTTTTTTCACTTAACAATATGCCCTGGGAATCTAATCATACAGTTCATAGAGATCTACCTCATTCTTTTTAACTGCTTCATAGTGTTCATTATCATGAATGCATTCACAGTTACTTATCTGTTTCCCCTATGGTGGACATTGATGTTATTTACAGAGTTTGCTCTAACAAACAATATTGCAATGAATATCCTTGTTCTTTCCTCCATGTACACACCTATGAGGGCTTCTCTGGAGTAGAAGTAGAACTGATGGATCATAGGATATGGGCATTTAAAATTTTAATAATTACTGCCCACTTGCCCTCCAATGAACCAGAGTATTCATCCACAAGCAGGATATGAAAATACCTGTTTTTTCACACTCTAGTCAATACTTGATATTACCAAACTTTACCATTTTGCCAATATTCTGAGTAAAAAAATTCTATTTCATCATGGCTTAATTTTTTATTTTTCTGATTATAAATGAGAGTGAGCCCTTTGTTCCATATGACTATCAGCCATTTGCATGTTCATATCTTTGCCCATTTTTCTACTGAGTTATTTGTATTTTTATATTTATATTTTATATTTATAGGAATTATGTATGGATTCTGGATACTTTTTTCTATTATGTATATTAAAGCTACTTTACCTTTCTAAGCTCAATTTATTCAATAGGTAATCACGATTACCTAATAAAGTTGTTTTGAAGAGTAGTCGAGGTAAGATATTTAAAGCCCTTCATGCAATGCCTGGTACACAGAAATCCTTCAAGAAATGGTTGCTGATGCTATTGTTTATATTTTTATTATCCTGATTTATAATCTTTGGCCCATCACACTATCCTACCAAATTTTCCTCAGGCTCCAACTCAAGTGTTCATTCATTAATTCATGCATTCTGTGAATCTTTATTGATGGCCTATTATGTATCAGAGACTGTTGTTAGGTGCTGGGGATGCATCAGTGAGGTCAACTGACAGTAAGCAAACCAACACTTAAGTACCTGTATAGTACAGAGCCAGTGGGAAGTGCTATGGGGCAGGGCGAGGGGATTGAAACCCCATGACAAGGTATTCTATTTTAGGTAGGGTGGCCAAGGGTGACCTCTCTTCCTTTTCAGCAGAAACATGTGCAAAGTGAGGGAGATCCATGAGAATGGCTGGGGGGAAAGCCTTCCATGCAGAAAATAGCAAATGCATAGGTTAGGAGATGGGAGTATACTTTTGCCTTTGAGCGACAGTGAGAGGCCAGAGAGATTGCAGCAGAGTGAGTGGATTTAAGAGGCGTAGGTCTGACAGTAGCTAGAGACAAGTTCACAGCTGGCCTGGAAGGCCAAGGGCAGGACTTTGGATATTATTCTGAGTGTGATGAGAAACCACAGGAGGGAAGATTGTAAGCATAGAATGCCTTGATCTGATTTTCAGGCAAATGAACAACTCTGGCTGTTATGTTAAGAATAGACTATGGAAGACAAAAGGGCAGTTTATTAGTGTATTAAGCTGACATAGGAAATTACTACAGATTAGGTGTCTTTAAACAAATGAAATTTTAGTCTCTCACAGTTCTGGAGGCCAGAAGTCCAAAATCAAGGTGCTGGCAGGGCCTTCCTCCCTCTGATGACTCTACGGAAGAATCTTTCCTTGCTTCTTCCAGCTTTGGGGGCTCCTGGCATTCCCTGGTTTGTGGCAGCAAAACTTCAATCTCTGCCTCCATCTTCTCAAGGCCTTCTCTCATCTGTGTCTGTGTCTCTGTGTCCAAATCTCCCTCTCCTTTCTCTTATAAAGACACCAATCATTGGATTTAGGGCCCACGCTAGATCCAGAATGATTTCATTGTGGATGGTTAACTAATCACATCTGCAAAGACTCTATTTCCAAATAAGGTCACATTCATAGGTACTAGGGGGTTAGGAATTGAACATATCTTTTTGAGAGACACAATTAAACCCATTATAGTAGTAAGGAACCAAGTTAGAATTTTAAGTGAGCAAAGACAGGGTGTATGATGAGGATATGTGTATGAAGATAGTGGGAAGTTGGACTTGGGATATATTTGTAAAAGAGAGCTGATGGGGTTTGCTGATGGATTCAGTTTGGAGTGTGAGAGAAAGAGAGACATCAAAAGTGACTCAGGTTGTTTACCTGAGCCACTGGGTGAATAGTGGTGCCATTTACTGTTCTATGAGAGAATAGCAAGTTTTGGGGGGACAGGATTATGAAGACTTTCCCCATTCACTTTGATAATATAGGATAGAAATTAAGAGCAAGACCTCTGGGGTCAGATGGACCTGGGTTCACAACTAGTGCTGTGCCTTAGGGCATGTTACTTAATCTCCCTGGACCTTGGGCTCACCATAGGCAAAATGAGCATATTAATAATATCTCCCTCTTAAAGTTGTTGGGATGATTAAATGTGATTATACGTGTGAGGTACTTAATAGTCAGTGGCAAACAGGCAGTACTCCCTCTATAAATTTTATCTATTCATCTCATTATTTTGAAAGGATCCTACACGGATACCCAATGTCCCTTCAATTGTGCCATTCTTTGATTCTGGTATCAGTGTGGTGGATTTGAAAGCCTGATATAGCAGCAGCATATTTGTTAGACTGGAATGGGGAGAGGTGGAGGCAGAGATCTTACTAAACTGTCCTTTGAGAGATGTTAATGACAGTGGTATGACAATAGAAGGGAGGGAGAAAATAGATATGGTGCTACAGAGGAAACTGCGCAAGACTTGGCAAAAGATGAACCGTGAGAAAAGATAAAGATGTCTGACTTCCTAATTCTGGGAAGCTGGGACAGAGTCATTGACAGAAGTAGGAAAGCCAAAATATAGAGTAGGCTTGAGAAGAGAAAGGATACATTCAGTTTAGATTTACCAAGTTCAAGTACTGGCAGTACTAGAAGTTAGGCATCAAGTAGAATCAGGCTTGGTATGCATAAGTACTCAATATCTGTTGAATGGTTGGTAGGTGTTCTAGGTCAGCACTGTTCAATAGAAATATAATCAGAGCCACAAATGTAAGCCATGTGTTAATTAAAATTTTTTTAGTAATCACATTTTAAAAAAGTAAAAAGGAGCCAATTGAATTTTTAATAATATATTTTACTTAATGCCAAAATATTATCATTCTACCATGTAGTCAATATAAAAATATTGTTATATTCTTTTGTTTATGCTAAGTCTTTGAAATTCAGTCTTTGAATCTAAAAGATAGACTAGTAGAGGATTAGATTCCTAATGAATGATATTGCTAACGTGGAGTCCAGGATTTCAAAAGAAAGATCCGTAGAGTATGAAGTAGCCTCAAAAGACAGAATTGGAACATGGGCTACATCTGAAATGGTGGGCAGCCTTTGGATATTTTGAAAGCAAGGGCTTATGTAGAGGTGGAGATGCATAAGAATAGTTTAGTTGTAGTGGATATTGGGAAAATGTAAGAAAGTAGGTTGGAATAATAGACACTGAGCAGCCATTGAAGTTTTTGAGAAGCTGTGCTAAGCAGAATTTTAAGGATGGTATATAAAATGGGTTGGAGGGGGAAAAGCTGGTAGACAGTTATTGTAACAGCCCAGAAGGTGATGAGGTTTGAACTATGGTGATGCTTTTGGGCATACGCAGGAGAAGAGGTATGAGAGATACTTGAATAAAGGCCTCAATGAACATTGTTTTGGACTAAATATGCATTGGATGGTCAAATGTGTTGCTAAGGACAACTTCAAGTTTCTGAACTTGGTTGACTGAGTGATGGTGCCACAGACTGCAAGTTCCAAATGGTAAATTCCTTTCAGGGGTGGGGGCCAAGAGAGGAAAATGGGTTGAATCAAAGTGATGGAAGATATCCAAGTGGAAATTTCCAGTAAGCCTTCGAATGACTAAGGGATTCAGAGAATGTAGGCTTTTTCCAAATCTTCTGTTCTTTTTGCCTATATAGAAAATGTTTACTTTATGTGTTTCCCTGTGGCTCTGTTGATTACATTCTTATTGTGGTTAGAAGCTCCTCTGGCTTCAAACCTTTATTTGTTTTGGGCATGGTTGGAGTAGAGTGCTAACGAGCCCAAGGTCATGGGTTTGATCCCCAGAAGGGCCAGTTAGTTTCATGGAAAGGAAAATTGTGTTCCATGGTTCACAGACTTCACCCTTAATCCTGTCTACTTGTCTCTAAACTATGTAGTGTTGGTCCCAAGGGGCCTCAGTGAGAAAGTGTGAGTGGTTGTGAGCAATCCATTAAAACTACCGGAAGAGTGGCTCCAACTGGGTTTATCTGGGTTGCCTCCTCGAGAAGCTTTGTCTACCTTCCTCCCTCATCTCTTGGGGCAGAGATCAGATTTTCAGAGACAATATCCTGACCAAATGCACGTGGAACCATCATGTTTATGACCGCTCACATCTGTTTCCCCACATTCATTTAATTCTCAAGTAGAAAGTAGTGTGATGATCCAGGAGTGTGAGGTTCTTCAGTGCAAGTGTCTACTCGTAAGTGCTGGCGTATTATTGGTTTGACTTTGAGAACTGGCTTACTAATATTGCACAGATAAACCCTGGAGAGCATGAATGTGCCCCAAAGACTCTCTAAGCAAGCCTTTCACTGACAGAGTTTCCTTATCTTATCAGGCTGCTTTGGCTTGCTGCATACTTTTACTGGGAAATACCAGTCTATACTCAGAATTCTTGCGAAATGGTCATACAAGGATTCAGCATAGAATGTGCTAGTTTCAAAGAGTGACGGTGTCCACAGAACAGCCCTTAGACAAACCCACAGGAGGCATCTTCCACGCAAGACAGAGTTGCCAGCATTTGCTGGGATAGCATCTGAAGTCTGTTTCTGTGGATCCAGCATTTTCAAAATCAATCTTAGGGGTTCTCAAATTGCTTTTCCAGTTGACTGATACACCCCTGGTTCCTGCAGGAGCAACCCCAAAGAGGATTTGGAATAATGTTGCACACATATTGAAAGATTCAAAATAAACCCTCACAGCCTAATAAGGACTTGAAAATAGGTTCACTTTTCCTTCCGGGACTTGGTGTTTGCCACGTCATGGATATTTCTATTATTTGACATTATGGAAAATTTAAAAGGCTGAGGAGTAAGAGACTAGGCCATCAAATATCATTCAATAGATTGCTAAGAATAACAGTGATGACTTAGAAGAATATAGTGTGGAACAAATATGATAAAAAGTAAGACACAGAATAGGTAAAGGTATATGCTGATGAATCCAGCAAAACTGGTTGAAAAACTATTGGTGTTCAGGTTGTGCATAATGACAAACAACTGACTTATTTGCATTGTTTCCTTGAATTGATTATATTGACAAGAGTAATTATTTTGGTATTAAAAAGGGATAGCCTGAAAATATATAAGTAGTTAAAAATCATTACATATATTAGTAGCTCTGCTGATTGGGCTGGGCTGGGGTGAAGATAGAGAAAGGATCATAGTGACACAGTAAGAAAGTGCAAGACTTGGAACTTTACATTTGCCTTTGTGGTGCAAGGATTTCTAGATTCAAACAGTACTTTTCACCTGATTTTGCTAAGTCAGAGTCAAATTAGGGGAAAAGGTAGTCACTTGGTCAGCGTCAGAAAAGTTTAGGCTGTGAATCAGAGTGTACATAGAAAAGCGTGTGACAAAGCCAATGGGGAGAATTCTGCCTTGGATATCTTAGATCCTTAACTAATGCTCTCACTCCTAATAATAACAATAGAAGTAGTGATAAAAGTAATCATACAAATGTCAGGAACCACACCAAACAAGAGCTGATGAGCAGAGCAGTGCTGGACTGTGCCAGTGTTTTCATCTAGCAGTAGAGAAATTGAAAAGATGAAAAGGACAAATTAAGACAATGTGATGAGTTTTCCATAAAGCTTAATTTATTAAATTTAAGAAACTTCCCTTTATTCTGAGATTATATCCATGTTATTAAAATGAATTCCTTTGTAATGACATCATGGTGATGGTTGAAGTTTTTTCTTAAATGTCCTTATTTTAGCCAAATAAAGATGGGTGGAATGATGGATTCAGCCACAGCACTTGTAAATGGAAGTTGTCATGAATAAAGATTATGACACCCACTCAAATTTCCATTTGGAGAGAGAGACTCTCCCCACTGTTCTCTCTGGAGGGATATCTCTGTTCCCTCTGGAGGAGACTTGGGGCTAAGCAGGAGCCACTGAGTTAAATAAACAAAGTAGAGTTAGGAAATTATAGGACAGTTTCTCAATCTTTAACTTTCCTGGTAGTAACAATTAAAAAGAGAAACCTCCCTTCTAGGCCACATTTCCTACCTTAATTGAAATCCAAGGTCAAATTTTACTTCTGATGTGCTGCTGCAATTGTCTCATATCCAATTTACATCTGTTTCTGTTTTTAGTGATTGCTTTATTCTTTTCAAAATCATCTCATCCCGTCACAGAATGAAGGAAAGAACATTTAGAAACCAGATGTTGTATTAACCATAACCATTATCTTTTATTGGATCCCAGAGAGGTTTAATCTCTATCCATAAACAGGTGAGGAAGACACCAGCTTTCAGCTCAGCTTTACACTTGAAAGACGCCTCACTGAGAAGAGTGCAGAGGCTCTGCCATCCATCTGCCATTATGACCCCGGGGGGATTATAATTGGTGTATATAGCCCAGTGGTTCAGCCCTATTAGACCCAAAGCTCCCCTTTTTATAACAAATATTTTATGATATACCTTTTAGTGTCCCAAAGTGAAATTCATAGATAATACTGACATACACAATTTTAACAAAAATCAAAATGTTGCCTGAACTGTAATATAAAGGAAAACTAAAATGAGAACAGTTTATAATAAAGTAACATGCATTACAAGACAGAAATGCGCAGGTACAATTCTATCAGAAAGCGTCATGAAGTGGTTAGATGTTTACACCTACGTGGGGAATCATGAATGTGATAGTTGCAAGCAGACCGATACAGGCGGAAAGTGGAGAGTCAAACAGCACAATTAGCATCGTCACTGGTGATGTTTTTCTAAAAGAGTGGACAACACTTGGTAAAGTTCCAAATAAAATAACACCTTCCCCTTGATTTACATGGTGATTGCATTCCTGGAAAATTCAGCTTATATTAAAATCATGCAAAAATCTTTGAGTTTATAAATAAATGGAGTTATATTCTAGGCTTAGGTGATTGTCAATAGGTTTGTCATCTACGTGAAATGTCTGGAGCCTAACTCCTGCCCAATAAATGCCAATAATGCCCTCCTCAATCATCGTGAGTGACAACCCCAAATGTCCCTGCACATTTCCAAGATGCCATCTAGGGCTACCGCTGTACCCATTGGGAATCCCTAGATTGAGATGACTAAGGCCTGTTTGAAGGGCAGGGCTATAGGAACATGGGTCTCACGAAACTCATTCTGAGTCCACACTTTTGTCTGTGGAAGCCCTGTCTCAACCATGTCCCTTGAGACCACACTGACTTTGATAAGCTGTCAGGAGAACAATAGGTGTATTGTTGCCAGAGCTCTTGGCAAGATTCTTTATGATCAGCTTCTAGTGTTATTCATGTGGAAATGGTTAATTTCTGGACTGTATAAGGGCCCGAAACAGACCCTTCCTCACAGAGGTATCATAAGATTGGTTTACCATGGATGCTATGTACGTGATGTGAAGGACCATCAAGAACTGACACTGCAATGTGAACAAGTAGAGGAATGGCAGTGGGTAAGGTTGAAAACACAGTTAGATACACTGGTTATTGAGCAGAAATGCTTATTTAGCTTAATAAGATCATATTCAAAAATAGTTTATCACTCAAAGGTACAATTAACTATATTCTGCCTATAGCATGTAAAACCAAATTTGAACAAGGCTGTTATCAGGCAGTATATGGAACTGTCCTCATGTCCGGATTGGCGCATAAATGGTGAAGTAGGAAAAACACAGGTTTTGATGTCCTCAGACACAGATTGAAGCTGCCCTGACCTTCAGTAAGTTAAATAATGTCTTTGAACCTCCATTTCCTTATCTGTAAAATAACGTTCATAATAGTGCTTGACTCCTAGGATTTTTATAAGGATTAATGAGATAATATAGGTAGACCACTTGGTGTAGTGACTAAGTGCTTGTCAAATATTACCCATCATTGTTGTTGGGATGGTGGTAATTATTCATACAGATCTAACAGGAAGGAAAAAATGTCATTTTTAAAAAGTGGCTGTAATTTGACCTAGATGACCTTGAAGGAAGACAGAATTCCTGTTAGGCACAGAACTGCTCTTTGTTTAGGAAAAAACACCTTTCGGGCATATTCAGTAAAAAAACGTGAGCAGGCCCTGCCCCCAGCCCCACCAGGAGTGAAGCAGTGAGGGAGGAAGATTGTTCTGCATAGGAATGTAATAGAATTTTCCTGCCTGTTTTTTACAAGGGTGAGGATGAAGGGTTGGATAGGAAGTAATTCCTGGATGAGTCTGCAGAAGAGAGGAAGGGATCTTACTAAGATGACAGGAGGCACATGAGCAGCCAGAAGTTCCTTAATGGATATTAGTAACGGCGATGTTTGACGTTGGCAGCCATCTTCTGCCCTGTGCTTAACTGCCTCCCACTTCATCATCCAGGAAACCTAGTGAAAGGCTGTACGCAGATTAGCCTGGTGTGAACGAAGGGAGCAAAGTGTTGTCCAGGGTAAAGGGTGGAGAGAAGCAATGCAGTTAGAAGCTCATGGCCACAGGAGGCAAGATGCTGAGCACAAGCAGGACGAGGAGGCCTGGGGAACTTTAGTCCTAGGGAGAGTCACCAAAACTTTGAGGAAGTGAAGTTGGGAGTAACGTTGAGCTGCGCATGAGAAAATAATAAAGGAAACTTTAGGATTATTATTAGTTCCTTAAAATCAAGTACAAAACTCATGAGCCTTTTTTTACATTTAGGTAACTTTCCAAATAGCTCACAGAGGATTTAAGAAAAGGAAAATAGAATGAGATGCTTTTACACAAGAGGAAAATTACTAATCTTTCTACCTCGTGCTTCTTACAAATGCTGCTATGAGTTTCAGATTCACAGTATCTACTCAGTAAAGAATTAGAAAGATTTATTGAAACAAAAACTGAATGCTGAAAGGTCACATTCTTATAAAATCTCTTGATATAGGAGTGTATTAATGCCACTTGTATATTATGCACCCTATATAGAAAATCTGTTCCCAAACCCTTTGTGTCATGGATTATAGCTCACTGTTGGGTTACAGTGAGTGGGGTCAGTTACTTAAACCTGCTTTATTGTTAATGCATATATTGTACAATTCATACATCTCTTACATAGTTTGTACAAGTTCTTTGAAACATATTTATTTTTAAATATAATCTATAAATTCTATATCTCCATTCTGGTGTATGATTAGTTTTATTTTTCTGGATAAGTTTTCATGTTTATTTGTTGCAATGACCTTAATTAATAAAAATGCTACATAACAATAGAATTCTTAAGGAATGACACATTACACCAACATTGTCCAAAAGAACTAATTAATCAAACATGATTAATTTTAATGTAATTGCTAAAGAAAGATATATCATTTTATTATGACGCTCTAGCCATACATTTTCAAAATATGCTTATTAAACAGTAAATGTAAGATAATGATTCAGTTAGTTACATTTTTAGAAGTCATTAAGATTGATATTCCTCTGCCATAAATGAATTGAATAATCACTAACACAATCAGAGTTAATTTAATAAAAAATATGCTTTTGAACTAAGACAGATATAACGAATGACCAAATCATTATTTTCTGGTTTCAAAGTAGCAGGGAAAATTAATTCAGTGTCTGTAAGTTTATTTCTCACACTTGGCCTATAAGTGTGATAAAAACATAAGCAAAACACATGATGTAATCCCAGTTCTCATGGGTCATTAACTCTCAGCAAAAAGAGATCTGACATGGGATGTGGGGTCTTTATGTAAACTGAATACAAGCTGCATGATGTTTGAGTGTTTGGTATTTTGAATAGACATTTTAATGATACACAGACACAGATAAGAGATGTGAGTAGACGGCTTGAGGTTTCCGAGTCCCTCCTGCAGTGTGTTTAGCAGCAGGTACAAGATAAATAGCCAAACAAAATCAGATTAAGGGATTAACAGAAGTGACTTTGCTATGGGTGGGTGAGTGGGGCCAGTGGGTGGCTTGCAAGGGATTTCAAGTTCTGTTTTCATTTTCCCTACTTGTACATCAGTGCATTTTGGGCAAAAGAAAATGAGTAATGTTTACTTTTAAGATACAGTAGGCCTGGGCAATTTTAAAAAAGGCAGATTCTAAGGATTTTGAAAGGTCATTTTGAAGGTGACAGGTGATTCAGCAGGGGTTAGGTAGGAGAAACTATCTCCATCTTAGCTTATATTTCAACTGGGCTATAACATTTAGACTTTTGTGTTCTCTTTTTTTAAATTAAAAAAAGTTTTTTGAATTTTCCTTAAAAGATCTTATGAATGACATCTGAAGAATGGGGAGAAGGAGGGACCATGTTTAAGATCAGTGTGTAATCATAAATTAAGAGAGAACATGTGAATTGTTTTTAAAGAGGTCCCTTTAATTCTAGGGTTTCAGCTTGGCCAGCCCTCTATAAGATTTTGAGGCAGATACTGAATGAATAAGGACTGAGAGGAATAAAGACAGTTTCAAAAATTCCCAGGGCCTCTGTATCATCTATGCAAGATTTCCTAAAAAAAGTATCATTCCAGAAAGGACTTGGTTATTTAAATTGATATCTTTATCCTGTACCATACGCACTTAAAGCTTCAGTCTTCTCATCTCCTTTTTCTTTTTTTAAATAGTAATCACACAAAAAAGATACCTATGTATCAGTTTCTAATATCTAACAGGAAAGTCTTAGAATATTAAAATAGCAATAAGCAAATATGTACTATAGGATTAAACTCTAGCAATGAAAACAAACAAACCGAAAACAAAGAATCAACAAAATTTTCCTCTTGTTTTTGCCCCCTCAGATTCTGGACTTTATGATTATAGCAGGAGAGGGGCATAAGGAATCACAGGTCTTCTATTTTAAAATAAATGATGCCATAATGATGCATAAATCAGATTTATCCTTTGGAAACATTGATGGGAAAGCCCAGGTGATTTGAATGGGAATGCTCTTTCTTATGAAAAGGGTCAAACAGGATCTGTCTCTAATAAATTAGTACAATCTTTTAAGATTAAAAATAGCAAAAACATTTTAAATAGTCTGATTATAGCTTCAACAAGTCAAACATACATTTCTATCTAGCCTATAGTTTTAAAGAGTCTATGTGGGTTTAACTTATCATCCCTCATTCCAATATAAAAAAAGAAGAAAGAACCAAGTCATTTTTGAACATTACGATATTCATAAAGACTGTATAAAGTAAAAAACAAAAAAAAAACCCAAAAACAACAACAAAAAAATCTTCACAGATTGTTAGCCATCTCTTTCAACAATTTCTCATAAATTCTTCTCTTTCCTTATCAGTAGATAACCCCCATCTCATAAGGAAATACCTTCCAACACTTCCCAATGAGATCAGTGATTGCTTTTTATGAGAGCTACTGCTCTTTGAGATGTTTAGATGAAGGGAGAATATCTTCTATAAATCAGCAAACGCCAAAGAATTACTCAAGGGGGATGTGGCAGAAGCTATTTTTAGCAGGTGAATCTATGCATTTTTTCTCTTTGTTTTTATTTTCTCCACTTGCTGCATATGTGTTTTAGAGCAGAGAGCACAAATATCAATAAGTAACGTAATCATCTTTTTAGTTCTGCCATCGCCTATAAGGTCTTTTTTTTCCCTTTTATACTCCATGCTCTTGATCAAGGTGTTCAGATTGGATAATATATTGCTAATTTTGCTGAGTTTGAGAGCCAACAAAACAATGGAGCCTTCTAACTTACAAAAAATTTTCATCTTCTGCCCCTGCACCCCCAAACTCACAATTTGGTGAACAGTACGCTAGTTTGAGTGATAAAAAGTTGAAAGGTGGTGGTGTCTAGACCTAATGCTATTTTATTAAGCCATCTATCTATAGAATTGTTGTTTTCACTTTAAAAAAATATGTCTATGCTTTCTTTTTTTTCTTTTTTTCTTTTTTTTAGTCAAGTACTTTCTTAAAGAAACGATAGCACCACATTGGCGTAGCTGGCCAAACAATAAATGGGAAAGCAAAATGTGCTACATCTTCCATTTTAAGCATTCTCCCAAGTGCATAAACTAGTAACAGAAACTCTGGAGCCACAGGGCATGAGATGGTTTCATCCACACAAACATTGACATTCCAAGGAGGGGAAAGATTCTCAAGGGAGGCCAGGCTTTTTTTTTTTAAATAAAATTTTCCAAGGAAGTGATTTCTTCTCCGTATTCCATTGGACTCTTAGGATGAGTGTGTGTGTGTGTGTGTGTAGGGTGGGTGGCGGGAGAGATTTCTTTGTCTCTAGAAGGGTAGCCTCTGATATAAAGATGTATTAACTTTTTCAGTGGAGCCTCCGCATCTTAAAATTATCAAATAATACTATTATACTATTTGGGGAAGTGGAAACAGAAATTTGACCTAGGTGTTCAGTACTGTCAATTAAACTGGAAATAAGCCTCTAAGCTGAAAGTTCATTCTTACCAATATTTATCTCTGTTTCATAAACATCTGGAAGTTGCCTCATTTTAAAAGTTTAAAGCAAAGTTTATAAAGTTGCGAGTTGTGAAATTTTAGGTGCTCCCTTCGACGAATCCCGGGCCATTCTGCTGTAGTTTATAGTGATCAGATGACTTTTGGAGTTTAAATCAACTTGTCTTCTAGTTTTAATTCATTTGAAAGTAAGATAGTGGGTTAGTATAATTAGTTAATTTTTAATTAGTTGATTTATGATACAGTTGGAGAGGATTATATGTCGTAAAAAGTGAAGAAAGATAATATGGCTTTGCATATTTAAGCTTCCCTCACTGGGGCATTTTTGGCTGTGAACAGAATTATGAAGTGAATCAAATAAGTCATAGATACTTAGAACTGCCATACCCCTCTATGTCTGGAAACCCACACATCTGCAGAAGATTGCATGTAAAGTGTTGCAGGGAGTCAGTAATTTAAAAAGGTACACACTCGGAACAAGAAGTAAAAATCAGAAGTGCAATTTTGGGAGGAGGGGTCCAGCACCTCATTTCACAGAAGCCATGTGTCTGGAAGACAGGTGAAGGGCAGAAATGACTTGTGGTTCCTTTTACATCTGTCCGTAGTGATCATAACATTGCTCAGAATGCAGAGGTGCTCACTTCAAACAACGCTGTGGACTGAGGGTTCAAATACTTGTTGGCTGAGCAGGGGCCCCCACTAAATAGACCTTCTTTTTTGCATATATTTGGAGATTCAGAAGTTTTTTTTTTTTTTCTGGCCTCTGAACCTTGAGGTGAACCAGGAGGGTGAAAACTAAAGATGTTATTTTTGTTGTCCATATATATATTCCATATATACCATTTGCATGAAATAATCAAACCTGGATGCTTTTCACCAAAAAGGTCTAAGGCAGACAAAAGATTTGAATGATGGATGATTCACTGTTCTAATAAGAAAATCTTGATACACAGACAGGAAACATTTCCAGGCCACCAGGGGCCTGTCCTCAGCATTGGATTTTCTTGGTACCAATTTTCGGTTGAATGGACAAGACACATCCACAGAGGGCTAGGGGCCACTCTTCTAAGCAGACATGAGGGAAAATTTCTAGTTGTGAAGGAAATTTTTGCCTCTCAACTAGCGACTATAGTCAAGCATATTTTAACAAAAACATTAAAAAATATATATATATATGGATAGCCAAGGATAAGAGCAAAATTTATTAAAGTGAGTAACTTTGTGACTTTTTATTAGCTATTATTTCAATATTTGAAGTCTTGGGCCATTTTCAGATTGCCTAAAGAGAAAGAATAACTGTGTTTTTCAAAATAAATAGAGTGTCATTTACAATAGTAAAAGAAATATTACTATATTACTAGTAACTGCCTGGAAGAGTCAGTGAGTGCTAACAAATAGAATAACCATCCTTTCACTGGTAGAAATCTTTTTCATTTTTCTCCTTTCCCCCCACCTTTCTCTCTTTTCACTTAGTGTTCATAAATCCAAATGCAGAATTCAAAAATCAAATGTTTCTAACATTTTGAGAAGTGTTTTAAAAGAGATGGCACTGTTAGCTTTTAATAACTAGTTAGTTGGATAGTTTCATTGACAAGAATTGGCATGTCAGAAGCATTGGGCTAGTCAGTTTTCTAGCTATGATGTGAATGAGTTGTCTACAGAATTCCTTGCATCTCAGCAACTCAAGGGCTCTGACCTGAAGCCCTCATAGCAACCCAGGATAAAAATCTGGAGCTTATCTTTTTGATCTTCATACCACCCCTGTGAGGTAGGTAGATGGTGTATTGCCCTCATTTTGCAGATGAGGAAACTGAGGCACAGAGAGGTGAAGTGACTTGCCCAAGGTCACACAGTGGTGAGTCCGTGGCAGAGTCAGCAGATGTTTCTTTCTTCAGCGAGAAAAAGCTCGCTGCTTTTTCCACTCCTCTCTGGACTTGCCAATCAAATCGACATCAGTGGACTTTGTGTCTTAAGTTGCTCTCAGAAGGCATAATTCGGGAAACTTTGCCTTCTTTCCCAAATGGATGGATTTTTCGTACTCTTCCCCTCTGTGTCATCTTTGGCTCCAGGCTTCCTCCTTTGTTTTGCTTTCACCCTTTACCGTTTTGGCCAGACTCTTTCATATAACAAACTACAAAATAGCACCATTGTACTAAAAAACAGTTTTACATACTGTTTGATATATCCTGCATTATTGATATGCTGAATTTATGTAGTGCTCTATATGGAAAAAATAAAAAGAGAAAAGTTGGTAATCAGGTTGCACACTAACTCATCATTTCAAGGAACCGTTCAGAGTTTGAGACTTTCTATGCTTGAAACTTTCTATGCCTAAAAATGATTGGCCTCAAAGTTGCAACTACTTGCATTTTTTTTTCAGCAAGATGTGGAAAAATAAAGCTTTGTGTCTAAAATAAATGCATCCAACTTATTTTGGTACAAATGCCACAGATGGAATCTTGTGGGTTAAAACTTGGTGTGCTACTTGACTGCTTGCTGCTGCTATCGAGGAGGCCAAATTCGGCAAATGTAAAGATGATGGGGGTGGGGTGAGGATAGACAAACAAGGTTATCAGACACTGTAAAACAAACCGCCTGTGTTGTGTAGAAAGAAGTGCAAATAAAAAAATAATAATAAACCACTTAGACAAGGCAGCTGAATGAAGGGTTCCAGCAGCCAAGGTTCAGAGACAAATTTAGTGCAACTGGATCTATACAACACCCATGCATTTGTGGCTCTTGAGAGGCAGGGACTAAGATATATATATAGATATATATATATATTTTCTCTATAGAACATTACTGATAAAGGATCAACAGCAATCTACCAACTCCAGGACCATTTTTGCAAGGTGCAAGGCTTTTAACAATCACTCCTAAAGACAATGTTGGAATGTTTACTTGCGTATTTCATTGGGGGGAATGCCCATCTTTTGAAATGTTATCAAACTTATTTTTTTTTGGTAGGTCTTCTGGTGTTTAACAGGTAACTCGTGCAGAGCAAAGGATCCTGCCAGCGGCATGTCATTCTTCACTCTTGAGGAAAGTCTTCCTACATTCTGTAGTTCTTGTTTCCTGCACTCCCTCTACTTGCGTTCTTCAAATGTACTTCCTAAGAACAAGGGAGAAAAAGTGACATTAACATGATGAAGCTTTACGTACCCTACCCAACTATTTCTAACACTGGGTCCCAACCTTTCACATGTTATGCCTCACCAGTCAATCCAATAGAGAGCTTGGGCCTGGTTTTCCTGAGAAAGACATACATAAGTGGGCAGGCCTTTAGCCAAACTTCACTCAGGCTACTTCTATGTGGCATGGGGACCACAGATTGCTTTATAACCACACAAAAATGTATTTCTATTCGTATGCCCCTATCACAGATTGGTTGACAGCAAGGAGATCCTGAAAAATCCAGTCTTCTGGCCTGTAGTATCTTTTCCTAGTGAGAAAAAAAAATCACATTCTGGGATCATCCTCTGTTGTTTTATTACATTTTGTTCTGTTTTAATTTTTGTAAAAAGGAGATATTTCCTTTTTAATTTTTTTCTTTTTCTCCTTTGAAGAGAGGCAGGGTTGTAGAAGTAGAATATTGGGAAGTTTTGTAATTGATTTAGAATCTATAAAATCACAGACATGCTGAGCTGGGCTCAAATCCTAGCTCTTCTATTTTCTAGCGAAGTGAACTTGTGCCAAGTGACAATCTCCTATGTCTCAATTTCATCCATAAACTAGGATAATAATAGTTTCCACCTTGTAGGATTAAGGATGAAAGAATTAGTACATAAAAGCACTTATAATAGGTCTGGAATATGGTAAGCACTACATAAATATTGGCTATTATTATTATTTTTACTCATTATTATTTCATCTTTATTGGAAAATAACCATTTCTGGATTAAAAATCCTGAGTTCCTTGCTTTGGTGCTACTATTCACTCATCAACAAGCAATGCTGTTATGCAAGGAATATTGGGTTTTGCTTGGAATAGAAGCCCTATGATAGTAGGGACTTGTCTGTCTGTTCTCTGGTACAACCCATATCTAGAACACTGCCCAGGATATTTCAGGTGCTTGATAAATAGTTGTAGAATGAATTAAGTGAATGAATGAATGAGTATAATGGACCCTCTGATGATGTGCAGAATCAAGTCATTATACTTTCCCTAGAGATATTATTTTATCCTTGAATATATTTAAATAGCAAAGTTTACTTAGACAAATAAGAAGGTGTGAAATAAAATCCAGGAAGAAATGGCATTTGCATGTATAAACATAAGGTGCTTCTGCTCATGGTTTCACCTCTAGCCAGCAGGCCCTTATAGGAGGTTGTAATGGATAATTGTTGGTACAGAATGAAGTTCAAGGATCCAGTGTCCCTTTTCCCCAGAACATGTTTCCATCAAGACCAAACAAGAGTTCTCACCGTGGTGGCTAGAATCTCCGAATTCTTCCTTCTGATTAAGGCAATGACGACTCATCCAATCATTGTTAGGAGCTTAGAGATCGTTCTAAGGGACCTTGGAGATCACTCAGACCTGAGCTCTGGAGAGGGTGAGAAGCGGGGGCAGAATCATCTGCCAATCCCTGGAAATAATAGCTGTTGGCTAAGGCCTATAAGGATTTGGTAATTTTTCTTACACATGTTTTTCAGCTCTACTTGCAGCAGAGTTTATCACCAAGTTCTTCATAAACGCTAGTCAGGACTTTGTAAGTTGGTGGTCAGTATCCTGCACTGACTCAATAGAAGGAAGATGGCCTTGTTGTGTAAAAATGTTTATTGAAATATCTGGCTCAGTGGCCACTGAAAAAAAGCTTATGGGAAGAAATTGGGCATTTGTATAGGAGAGCTTGAAATGCCCTCTGTTTAAAATCCTGGAATTTTTTTCTCCAAATATCATACAACTTTTACCAAGTCCACTTAGCATGCATTTGTTGCTGTGTAAGGCATCCACTGTTAAGCTACGGGTAAACATGTACTCCTAATCTTACACTTTATTCTGCTTTCTTTTTTTTAAAATTTTATTATTTTATTGAAATCATGTTGGTTTATAACATTGTGTAAATTTCAAGTGTACATCATTATATTTCAGCTTCTGTATGAACTGCATTGTGTTCACTACCAGAAGTCTAGTTTCCATCTGTCACCATACACATGTGCCCCCTTACTCCTTTCGCTCTCCCTCCCCCGCTTCCCCTCAGGTAACCACCAACATGTTCTCCCTATCTATGTGTTTTTGTTTGTTTATCTTTCACATATGAGTGAAATCATACAGTATTTATCTTTCTCTGTCTGACTTATTTCACTTAGCATAATACCCTCAAGGTCCATCCATTCTACTTTCTTAAAGGAGTTCTCCAGAAAAATGGAAGAAAGACATATGAGGCTACAGATAGGATTACTATTGTCTCAAATGCTCCTTCAAACACTTCTGTTCACTTCTCAGTAGACCCTGCTGATGGTATATGGCTCATCAAAACCCCAAAATAGCTATTATTAAGGATACTACCTCTCTACCAAACTACTAACCAAATTAACTAACAGGTCTGAAAATATGCTAATTTGAGTTTTACCTTTTTTTCTGTTTGAGGCCTATCAGCTTAGACAAAGATCTGTGTGTGTGTGTGTGTGTGTGTGTATGTGTGTGTGTGTGTGTGAGGAAGATTAGCCCTGAGCTAACATCCACTGCCAAACCTCCTCTTTTTGCTGAAGAAGATTGGCCCTGGGCTAACATCTGTGACCATCTTCCTCTACTTTATACGGGATGCCGCCACAGCATGGCTGACAAGCAATGCGCACCTGGGGTCTGAACCCGTGAACCCCAAGCTGCCAGAAGTGGAGCTCACGAACTTAACCGCTACACCACCGGGCTGACCCCTAGAAAAAGATTTTTAAGACTCTGGATATTGCCCAAACTTGGAAAATGCTCAAGAATGAAATGGTAACAAATTAAACGAAAGCCACATGAGGTGTTTAATCTCCAGTCTTTCTCTCAAATCAAATTAATCCCAGATTTCCAGAAGGAAAAATTCAGGTATCTTCTAGCTTCACTCTTCAAATTCATGAGGGCTGTAGCAAAAAGGATTGAGGTTAGATTGGCCAGCCATACAGATCTTATCCTTTGTTCCCAACAGCAAGATTCTTTTTCTTTTCTCTCAGAGCAGAAGTGTAAAGTGTGAATTCTGAGGAGAGGGATTCTCTGGCCTATTTCTTCTGGCTCTGTCTTGGCATCGCAGCAAAGCCATAGGCAGAAACTCACTTGGGTAAAGCCGACGCTGCTCCAAGTAGCATGGTTCCCATGAACACACGCTTACGGTGGAGGCCATTCAAAACCAGCTGGGATGTCGTCTGGTTTGCATTTGGCTCTCTTCCCAGGCTCGCACATGTGACTTCTTTGTTGCAGACAATGACAGTGACAAAACAAAAGCACTCAGGGATTTGGTCTCAGTTGCATCTGTTGCTTTGCTCATTGTCTTAATTTAATTACGCTGGCCACCCTTGACAATGGGCAGCAAGTGGAGGCATGTCAGAAGCAGTCGTCGGAGCTGGCACCCACCTTCAATGCACTTCTCGAAGGGTTATGAAACTGTCCCACATTCAGCCAAGCAGAAACTTTTCACTTCAACAGCTTGTCCAAGACAAACAAACCAGCTGAAACTGTTTCTAGTACGCAACTAGACAGATTTTTGAAAGGAAAACAGTAGTGAGTAAATACTGTTTCCTATTGACACCAGGGAAGGTAAAATTATTTAAAAAAAAAATGTTGGTTCTCCTGCAGCTCACTGGGGTTGGTTGAGGAAATTTATCCCTCTGAAGGAAGGGTTAACCAACTCATCAGGGAGTAAGTCTGAGAAGGGCTTAATGTGTGGTATACGTCATTACACATCGTACCATACCCAGATGTTTACTGTTGTTTGTGCCATCAAGTCGATTCCAACTCCTAGCACCCCTGCATACAGCAGAGCAGAACCCTGCTGGGTCTCTTGGCACCATCCTCTCACCTTCCAGAGGAATATCAGACATGCTCCACTGCTACTCATAGGGTTTTCATGGCCAAGTTTTTCAGAGGTTGGTGGCCAGGTCCTTCTTCCCAGTCTGTCTTAGTCTGGAAGTTCTGCTGAAGCCCATCCACCATGGTGACCCTGCTGGTATTTGAAATACTGGTGGCATAGCTTTCAGCATCACCCCAACATGTAGCTACTACAGTATGACAAGCGACAGACAGGTGGTGTGGTTCCCTGACCAGAAACAAACATCAGGCCACGGTGGTGAGAGCACTGAATCTTAACCACTAGACCACCAGTGCGGGTTACACAGATATTTTGGAAGCATTTTTGCCCTAAAAGGGTCATCCACGTTCTCCCATTATCTCTTGCCTCTTTTCCTAGCTCCTAGATTTCCAAAGGAAAGCTATCCACAAACTTTATGACTGAAAAGATCACTGGGTGCTAATAACAATGGCAATAATAATAATCTTGATTAACAGTTGCAGACACTTTACAGTTTACACAGTAATTTCAAGTGAGGTGATGTTATTTGCACCAGTCTCATTTATAATCTGAGGCTCACTAAGATTTAGTGACTTGCTTGAGGTCACATAGGAACAAATTGATAGACCTAGGACTAGTGTGTTGCCTATTTTACCTTTAAGGAATTGGAAGCTTCGAAAAGCTGAACAACTTGCCTGATTTCTTATGGTGAAGATGTGAGTGTGGTTGGGATTTGTACCAGTTCCTTCTGATCCTGGAGTTCGCCAGTTAGCCATTCTGCCATACTGCCTCTCCAAGATGTAAAACAACATCTGGTGCCTCAAGGTCCAGATGTCTTTCCAATAACAACAGTTGATAATGTCTTGAGCTGCCCACGATCCCAGATGGTAGACGCTGGTTTGGAGGGTAAGGCAAGACTCTAGACTAGGAGAGTGGGTGTCCTCCCTTACCACAAGGGTGAGCTGGGCCCCATTTGTACAGTTATTGACAGGGGTCTAGTAGCACAGTATTCAGTTAGCAAAAGCTAACCCTGTGGGTATTATAAGCCCTTCTTTTTTCCCCAGCTATCTTTATGAGATTTTTGCCAGAGAGACAGAATCTAAAAGAAGGATGATAATAGGCTCTTTAAATTTCAGAGAGGAAGCAGTGATGTTTTCAACAGACTATGTTGACATCTCCACCCACTCCAAACAAGTTAAGTATTACATGACATAGAGTCTAAGAAAAGCCTGGCACCCTATGAAAAATGCTGGGAAAATACTGTACAGCATGGAATATTAGCAGCCTATTGTACAGCACAAAGTCCTAACTCAGCATTGACCTTCTCCTAAAAAGGGCAAAATGGGGAAGAAAAAGAGCAGCGGATGATTGGAAAGGTGGCCCAGACACCAGCTCTTTACCTGTTGTAAAGGATGTGCTCTAGCTATTTTGCTGGTTTGGCCTAGAGGTGTGAAGTTGTGGAGGACAATTTAGATGCCTCAGTATCAGCTTTGATATCTCTTTACTTTGGGGAATCACAAGTTCGAATTCCAGGAGAGTTAGGTCAGCCTTTCATCTCTGGGAGCCAAGCAGAGTGAGTGTCATGTGATCTACTCAACACTTTGGGATGTGACTTTTAAAACCAAAGGACAAGTTGCACGTTTTGAGAGACTCGTTCTCTTGGTGGAGTGGCTGCCTCTTTAATAAAAAGTGAGAGATAAGTAGACTGGACGCAATGTTAGTCAGCCCCGTCTCTTGCTGTTTTTTTCTTCTAGAAACTACTTCATCCTATATTTTGTGTAGTTATGGTAGAAAGGCCATTTTTTCCAATGTGACCCTCTCCTGTGGCCATTGTGGGTTGGAGACGGTAGGCCCCTCCCCCAAGCCCAAGAGTGAGTGTGGTGAGGATACCAAGGCAGACTCACTCCTGGGAAACACAAGACTTCTTTATTGGCCAGCTTTGGCTCAAGGACTCCTCATTGGCTTTACTGAACTTTCCTTAGACTGTATGGCAGTCCAAGATGCTTCCACCCAACCTTCTCTCCCTCTCCCCTTCACTTGGGGTCAGACTTGCATTGCATTCTGATGGTTTGTCCAGGTTTCCCCAATCCTCTCCTGTTTCCTTTCACACAGGTTATTTCCCCTAATAAAATCCTTGCTCATTTAACCTGGTCTCATCTCTGTTTCTTGGAGGACCTGGGTTCACACGCCTGGCTTGGCTCTCAGCTCCCCACACAGGAACTCTGACCTTTGACAATCACTACATCGTTCTCTCGTTCTCACTTTCCTCTTCTGTAAAATGAAAGGGTGGGATAAGAGCACCCACTTCGTAATGTTGTTACGATTGCATGGGACCACCCTCATACATTTACCTGGCCTAGTCGTGTGCAAGAGAGCCTACTGCTTCAAGGGCCCTTGGTTTAGATCCATTTTGTGAACTTGATTGTTACAATGTCATTCTGTTCTGGCTTCTGTGCTGTCAGAGTCCGCTATGGGTCTATCTTTGTCAGAGCATTGATGTGTCGTAGAGTAAATTATGTATGTGTTTGTTTCCCCACTACAAAGGAAGCTCCTTGAGGGCAGGTAGCATGGTTCCTTCTCCTCTCTATCCTCCCTGGATGCATGGTGCTTTGAGCAAAGTAGCAAACCAGGAAATGCTTGTTAAATTGATTAAATTTCCTGCAGGAGTGGTGGAATAGAATTCAAGTCAACCCCAAGCCTTGCATGGCTACCTACCTCCTGCTGTGTTCTGTACAAGGGCAAATAGCACAGAGCCCTCTCCTGTCTCAGAACTTACAGTTGGTGGGTTGTGGTACAGTAAATATCAACGAAGAAACATGGGAGAAAGAGCCATTGAGTGGTTAGAACACTGGAGTCCATCTTGAGTTTGGATTCTGGTCTGGCCACTTGTTGACACAAGACCTTGGCAAGATATTTAGCCTTACTCAGCCCAAGTTTTCTAATCTGTACAATGGGCAAAATTATAGTATTTACCCTATAGGCCAATGGTGAAGATTAAATGAGGTGATTCACTATAGCCCTTGGCACAGGGCATGTGCCTAATAAATATTGGCTATTATTATGGCCTTTTTTTTTTTGTAGTTACTGTTGTCAAAGCACTTCCCATGCTAGGGTGCTGCCCTTTCTCTGGCTGGAAAAGAGTAGCTACCTCCTGGGTACCCAGTGCTCCCTTGAATGCTGGGATAGCAGATGTATATCTCTTTCCAGTGATTGGCCCATCCCTAGGAATCCCAGGAATTAGGAAATTTGTATTTGTCTCACCACTCTTCCATGATTATCCTGACTTAGCAACTTTCTTACTCTCCAAAGGACACCACCTGACTCTATTTCAAATATTTCTGCCTGTGATGTAAGAAATCACTACCAAAATGGTTTAAAAGCCTGAAAAAAAAAGAAAAGAAAAAAAAATGCTGAAGGGTATTTTCCCTCACTGGCAAGAGGTATTTATGTTGCCTTTAATAGTCTTGAAGGATGTTGTAAAACACTTCAGGGTTCAGGGCTGCTTAGACTGTTGATTTTATAGGCAGCTTGTTTAGTTAGCTGTTTGTGTTTGTGTTACATTTTTAAATTAAAAAAAAGTTTAAGCTCACTATCTTTCCCAGAGGGAGTTGATTTTGGAATTGCTGAAAGGTTCAAATGTTGTGGTATTGAAAAAAGTAAAACACCAGATTCTGGCAATTTCACTGATATGCGCTCAACATTCAGCACATTTTTACCTAAAAACTCGATTTATTTTTTCTGTTAAGCCTCCAAAATGCCACTGGTTGGCCTAGAGTCCTTAAACTAATGTATACAGCCATTTATATTACAATGTTCTGGGGTGATGTGTGGTCCAGGGTTTTTACATTTTGGTGTCATTTCAGTGCAATAGTGATGAGTTCATAGGATTGGTAGGAAAGGGTGTTGCCCTCCTTCACTCATTCTTTGTGTGTGTGACAAATCTGGGCAGAACATTCAAATGCTGTGTTCTAAATTTTCCTCCTCACTGAATTGAGAGAAATTTTGGAAGTTTGGAAGGCTCTCCTGAACTTTTAGGATGAACAAAATAACACTATGACAAGTTGAAGTGATTTGCATTTGTTTGAGGCTGAGGGAGCCTTCAGCATGTAAAAGTAAACATGGAGGGTGCCAGCCATTGCTTTTCCAAGGCAGAAAATGGTGCAAGAACAATTCATGCATGTATACAGTTTTAAAAAATCAGAATTGTTGTGTTGTGCCCAAAGCACTTCTACCTCCATCTTAGTGTTCTTGTGAAGAAGGAAGCAAATATCATTATTTACAGAGAGACAAACCAGAGCATCCAATGACCTAAGTCAACCAATACTGACAAAGTAAAAATAATAATGCTATGTTTTTATTGATTCACTTATGCTTTTCATATTTCCTAGTCCTGCAATGCCTCATGAACTATTCAAGTATGCCACACTCACACTATGACATAAATATTGCACATTTCCAAGTCTACAATTGTCAACTGATTAGGACTCCTTACCCAACCCTCAACCTGCCATGGTCTCGCTCCTAATCTTTTGGAATTTTTGTCTTGCCATAATTGTCATCTACAGCTGTGAAAATAGCACATCATATTTTCACAGATGGCAGGGCTGGTTGGTCTTTGATTACTTGACCTCTTGGAATTGGCCAGACAGAAAGCCCCATGTGAATGTTTATATATTTTACACAGAATTTTGTAAAAACTTTTGGCATATGAATCCCAGCTTGGAAACCTGGGCCATTTGGCCAGTTTGGATTTGATGTAAAATTTCTTGATCTCTCATCGGGAACTTTTGAGCTATTTTATCAGCTATTTTGCCATCATGCTCAGCCTTTCATAGGTCTTGCTGTTAAAATCCCAACTTCCTATGGAAATAATGACCCTGCCAGGTAGAGGAACCAAGGAGGACAGTATAAACCATTGCCACCTTTTTTCCAGAGTGACAATGACCTGTGCCTGCTCAAATAAATGTTTGTTCCTTTATCCGACCCAATGGGAAGAAAAGTCTATGTCAGAGCGAATAGAGGATGTTAGGGGCTTATGGTTAAGGAAGGGGAAAGTGGCGGAAAAGGCATTTGATAGTTTTTGTCAATAATCCCAATCTCTAATAGAAGTAGGAGCAGGGAACAAACACTGGAAGGAAGACCAGCTAGATGCACTGACCCTTGATTGTGCGGGGTTAAGAATTAGACCCGGAAGTTTCTGAAGTTGCAAATTGGTTCTATGTGGAAAGTTACTGGGTTCTTTTGGAACCCAAATTGGATTTGGAAGATTTGAAGTGGTTGAAGTCCCAGGATCCTTAGAAGATACAATAGAAAGAAGAACAACTTCTTTCTGCCCCTTCAGTAATGTTCCCTTTATTTCTTGAATAATATTTAATTTCGGACTAGAATCTAGGCCTTTGAGAAGACAAAGGAATCATGCAGTTTCTCTTGAATGGTGATTAGTTTTTACAGAAGAATTTTGCTTCTCTAAAAGAAAAGCCAGGAAACTATTTACCTATAATCTTGGAAAATAATCCACCCCAAATCCCTAGTGGGTGCAGCAATGCTAGAAAACAAAACTACACAAACACATGCATACACACACACAAAAGTAAAGAAGAGAAAATAATCCCCTTACCCCCAAAACTATTTGCTGTAATTAATTACAGATTGTAAATTACCACCAAGGGCATTTAGAATTAAAATTAATTGGATGCACCTTTACAATTCTTATTTCTATCAAACCTCTACTTTTTCAAGAGTTAGTTTCCCGACCAATGGGTCTTAAAACTATAACCACATCAGTTAATAAAATAAAGATGGGAATTTCCCAAAATATTTTCTAGCTCTTGTTACTTATCTAGCAATAGCCCATGGGAGCTATAATTGAGTTTCTAGTATAGTGAGAACTTTTTTAGCTGCTCTCTAGAAATACCAGACATGGACTTGTAGACCCCACTGTTCCATGTCTCTCAAAATTTCCCTCCTGTTCTCAATTTCCATTTCCTTCTTCTTGTGTTTAAATGTAACTCTTTTGGTTCTTGGATAAAAATGAGGTAGTATTAAAGGCATTAAAGGGGTCCCATTAAAGAAGAACCCCAAATATGTGGGCATCAGAGAAAGGTGCTCAGATTTCACTGAGACCCTTGGGGATGGAGAAGCTGATTTCAACCTCGCAGGTCTGGAAGTTGAGTGGCCACTGAAGAACTTTTGCTAACCATACCTGCTCCTTCTTTAAAGTGAACTTTTCTTGCTTAGGTCAATAAATATTGTCACTGATTTTCAAAGGAATCAGTAGCTGGGCTTTTATTCATTGAGGTAAGCATACAACCTGAGAATTCTATGGTGGATATTCCAAATATCACAAAAGGGCATTCTGCTTTATCTAAAACCATCTTTTCATTGCTACCAATGGGTTCCATTTTAACTCCAGACTATCAATTTTGCCCTTGGATTGAAAGTCAGCATCTTGTTATCTAGTAAATATTGCAAAAAGAGCTATTCACTTCACATAGGAAGTAAAGAGAATAGACCTCATCTTCCCCCATGGATGCCAATGGACTTGGGAAATTGCAAACTTTATTGCTTAAGAAAACCGTTGGTGGTTGGGGGAGGGAGGTGGTCAGGGGGTGGAGGGTAGAGAACGGGAGGGGCTCTTTGGGATCTCATTTCTTTGTCTCCTTTCCCATCCTTATATCCTAGCAGTATGCACATTAGAAGCTGTATGCGGTTTTGTTTGTTTTCAAGAGATGTTTGAAAGGAGATCAAATGCTTGTGAAAGGCACTGGATAGGCAGCCCTAGAAACTGAAATATCCCGGAAGATGTGTGAGCCCGGAAATATCCCACATTTTTATTTATTTTGGCAATTTTACTTAAAACTAGTTAGAGCTGGAGTTTATGCTATAATTAAATTTTCCTCAGGCACCATGAAATGAAAACACATATTACACTTGATTTTAACTGGTTGAAAAATAACGGTGGTTTTCTGAAAGTTCATTCTGTGACTTTGAAATAAAAGTTAATGGTTCCTCACATGGAAAAGCTGAACTTCCATGTAAGTTGGAATTATTCATGGAACTGGGGTTCTCTGGGTTGGGAGAGGTCTTAGGTCATCAAGTTCTCTTCTTTCATCATATACTTGAAACCCACTACTACATCACCGAAAAGTGTCGGTAATTGGGCTTGAAGTATTTGGTGATACAAGACCCACTTCCACTTAAGGAGAACTATTTTTTTTTCAGATGGCTCTAATTTTCAGAACTAAGTAAGATAATATTAACTAAAGCTTTAATAGTGCTTACTATGTGCCAGGCACCATTTTAAGCACATAATATATATTTGTACACACACATGCTCACACACACACATACAATCTCAATAAATCCTCACAACTGTATGAGGTAGATTCAATTATTACCCCCATTTGACAGATGAGGAAACTGAGGCACAGGTAAGTTACATGATTTGCCCAAGGCCGCACAGCTAGCAAATGAGAGAGCCAGGATTTGAACCCAGGCAGTCTGATTTAGATTCTGTATTCATAACTGCTATGTTTTATTGCATCTCCGATCTTTATGATTCTCCTTCATGCCTAGTACAGGGGTTTGTACATTGTAGATGCTCAATAAAAATATTTTTCAACAATTTTATTTCAGGATCATAATTTCTTACACATTCTCATTAGTTTCACACGTGATCATCAATTTGCCCTAAGACAAACAGTTGAAAGAATTTTAAATGATGATTAATACTCCGCCTACTTCAAGAAAGCATTGGGGGGACTAATAGGTGCATAACTTTCACTATAAAGTACTCAGCCAGTTTCCACCTTTAGCAGTAGGTCCTTGAATGATTTCAATTTAGGCCAGAGAAGGAAATTTCAAACATGCAAGACTGATGTAAGCACAATTCCCTTACCTTCCTTTTTTTGCTCTGTACTTGCCTCACTATCTTATGTAAGGACGAGAGGAATCACTTCATCTCAATAGTGCTCCTTATTTTCATATTCTGGCCATCTACCACTATTCAGCTGCCTATATCACTCATTTGTCCATCCATCCATGCATCCATGCTTCCATCCATCCAACAGTATATGCCATGTATCACCAGGTGCTTAGTATTGGCACTAGAAAGGAGGAGGTGGAAAGACAATAATAGAATCTTCCTGTTTACTTAGTTCAATCATTCCAAAATCACAGGTAGGCATTCCAGGTGATTGCTTTAGAGTTGATAAAACCCATTCCAAAGAGAAGTGTGTTTTAATCCATAGACTGGGGGTTAAACATTCTTTAACTAGAAAGTTCTATTGCTTTTCTTTTTTTTTAAAAAATCTTTGCCTTAGTTCTTTTTGAATGAAATTCATCACTGGGTATAATTATAGTTTATCCAAAGCCTTGAGTTATTATTGATATTTACTCAGTCATCAATGAAAGAGGGAAGAGATAATCCTCCGAGGAACCTTTCCATAGGACATGAACTGTGAATTCTTCTGCTGAACTGTGGGGCCTTGAAGGGCCACCCTTGTTTGCGGGCTCCCCTCAGGTGGTGGTCGCAGTGGGTATTGGCCTGTGCCTGAGGCATCTCCTGAATAGGGTGACTGGCCAGATGGGATCAGGCACCAGCCTGACTTTTATCTGCTCAGATAAGCCAGGATCCACTTTTCAACCACAGCAGCAGTGGCTTGGCTCTCATCTGGGGCTTTAACATGCTTCTGATTGGGCTTTTGCTCCTGGATTGAGCCTCGGGCATATCCATATATTATATATGCTGGGTTTTCAGTGAACCATGGAAGAAGGATGATCCTGAAGTAGAAAGCATGGCAGGGGCATGAAGGACCAGGCAGAAAGGAGGTTCCTTTATTCCATGACGCTTTCAAAGTAGCCTACTTGGATGAAATGCTTCACTTCTTGATTTAGTCATCTTCTTACCCCAAGTGTCATCATTTGCTTGGCTGAGCACTTCTCTCTTGCACCCTGTCTCAGCTCTTTAATTCATAATGTGGATGACCTTGAGACTCTTTGCTTTATTATCTATGAAGACCCTAGCCCTACTGTTTAAATCAGGCAGCTGAAGGAGAAGATCTCTAAGACCTAAATTCCTAAATTCTGTGATTCTACTTCGCTTTTCTTTACGCTCAAGGAAATCCAGTGCCCTTATTCTCATTCACTCCCTTCCTTCTGGTGGAAAAATATTAAATTAGTGGGAGACTTCATGTGGCCATTTCTGCCCCATCTTTTCCATTTGGAATTCTTATTAGTCCATGTTGATTATGTGCTGTGCTGGCCAGAAGGAGGGAAGCTTAGAACCGAAGCATAACTCTACCCATTTCTGGATCTTGGTATCATTATCTTAAAAATGAAGGGATTGAATTAAATGATGTCTGAGGTCTTTTGCAGCTCTAACAAGACACAGTCCTAGTATTTCCATGGAACAAAAACTCATAGATCTAAAAATCTAGATTTATGTGCATATGTGTGAGAGAGAAAGACAGAGAAAGAAAGAGTTTTATAGGAGATGGAATCAGAAGGCAGTAGTCAGATATCAGAAATCTTCTGTTAAGGGCTGAATTGTGTACCCCCCTAAATTTATATGTTGAAGTCCTAACCCCCAGTACCTCAAAATATGACTATATTTGGAGACAGGATCTTTACACGGGTAATTAAATGAGGTCATTGTGGTGGGTCTTAATCCAATAACCGGTGTCCTTATAAGAAGAGGAAATTTGGGCACAGAGATATGTACAGAGGGAAGATAATGTGAAGTCACAGGGAGGAGAAGGCCAATTACAAGCCAAGGAGAGAGGCCTGGAACAGATCCTTCCCTGACAGTTCCCAGAAGGAATGGACTCTGCCAGCACCTTGATCTTGGACTTCCAGTCTCCAGAAGTATGTGAAAATAAATTTATGCTGTTTCAGCCACCTAGTCTGTGGTGCTTTGTATTAGCAGCCCTAGCAAACTAATACATCTTTTATATCTGATTCCAAAGTGCAAAAAAAAAAAAGTTCAATGACCTCCTCTCACAGGTTGCCTCCCAGGCCTCTGAGGCCTTTAGGCAAATACTGGATGCCCTTTGGCCTGAACCTGGACTTGACTAAGAAATGCAGCCTCCAGTGACACTGCGGGAAAGGAAATCTGGGAACTTCTATGACACAATTCAGTCTTGCTGAGAATTTTGGGTTAATATTTAACTCTGGACATATATTGACATGGGCAATTCTTCTGTAATAGATTCACACAAAATTTTAAAATGCATATAAAAGCATTGATTTTCATCTTAATTCTTTTACTTTTATTTAATTGTTTTTTGGGGGAGGGGAATGTTGTGTCTTGTTTGCCTCTTTTATAATTTTTATTCTTTTTTCATTCTTCTCACTGTCTTTCTTTGGACTTCCTCGGCCATTACATTTTTCTTTCCGCTTTCTCCATGTTTATTAGCCACATCCTGCAACAGGTTCCTTCTCCTCCTCCTTCTGTCACATGCATTATCTAGCTCCGTCCAGCCTACTTTTCTTCATTTCCTCTATAGCATTTCCCACTTTTCTTTATCGCTGTCTGCTTCTCTCTCATCGTCCTTGCCTCCGTCTGATTAGTCCTTCTCTCCTCCATTTTCCTTATTTTGCCTCTGTGTTCAGTTTCTAGCTCCAGTCTCCCTTCTCTGCTCTCTCTTCTTTCCTTTCATCTGCTGACTTGCTCCTGTCCCCTCCTTCTGTTTCCCTCCTGGGTGTTTCTTTGGCCCACCTTTCCTTCTCCTCTGAGACTTCGTTTTCTTGTTGGTAGATGGGGGCTGATACTGTAAACATCACAAAAATAATTGCATTGAGAACAGGTGGTTCCCTCGGTGTCCCGGAAGACAGAGCCTTTGAGTCGCCCAGAATGCTTGGGCTCCGTATGATGCAGGAGACAGCATTGGTGCTGGAGAGGGGTCTAGACCTCGTTTACAAGACCCAACATTCCAGAACTTTGGGACTCACCTCTGACCCCCCAACATTCCAGAACTTTTGGACTCATCTCTGACCCCCCAACATTCCAGAACTTTGGGACTCATCTCTGACCCCCTCCCCATCCCCAACTAGAAATTGAGAGGCACTAGGTCACCTGGGAAGAGAAAGGATTAACCTGCCTTTGCCCCCTCAAGCACACTTTCCAGCCACCTTCACCTAAGTTCCTTCTATGGTGCTTACTCCCTGACCACCCACTGGCTACTGTGTCCTCTGTGCACCAGGTTGTGCTCAGTCCCTTTTCATCACTCAGGGTGGTTCCCTGGGGTGACATCTCTGCTAAGCCCCCGGATCCTCCTCCAGTCTCAGCTGCAGTTTAGGACCAGGAAGCAGCAAGGATGTCAGTGTGAACTTCTTGGTCTTCCATCTTGTGCTGTCTGCACAATGCTAGTTTTGGCTCCAAAGATTAAAACCATAGGTTGGTGTTTTTTGTTGTGTGTGTGTCAACAGAGTCCCTAAGGAGACCTAAATGAGAGCTTTTACTTTCCTTACTCCTCCTTCCTCGCTTTCTTTCTGCTCCTTCACCTACTCTTTAGTTCTTATTATTTCCACTTAATGACTACAATTTTAGTTAATTATTTGTATTCATTTGTTCACTCGTTCATTCACTCATTCAACAAAAGTGTATCAAGTGACTAATGTGCAGGAGATGACTGATGTACTTTTGATGGTGTAGATTGTACCTCTAAGGTTTGTTTAAAGTCTAGCTCTTAGTAAAAGACACCTGCAGATTTTGATCATTAGAAATTTCTAGGTGCTCTTAGAGCCAAACAGAAATTTCTATTTTTAATGTTTTTTTCTTTAATTACATTTGCCACTGAATATGAATTTCAAACAGCTCTCATTTTAGAATATTTTTTCTTTGCACCTTTGCAGAATACTAGGACTTGAAAGGTTACATGCTTTGTTATTAATTACAGTTATTAATACAGATGTTAACACTTGTCCAACAGTTAACTTTGTGCAGGCACATGAAAAGCATTGCATGTGCATTAACTTACATAATTCTTACAATGACCTGATGAAGTGGATATTCTGATTATCCCAATTTTACTGATGAAACTAATACCTTGATAGGTTACTTTATTTGGCCAAGAGCTCTCAGCCTGTGGTTGGTGAGGCTGGAACTTCAGTTTTGTCTGATACCAAAGTCCACTTTGAGTTACTGCCCTCCACCGTCTTCCGGTTATCAGATCCTCCAGAACAGTGGAAGGGATAATTTGATGTGGAGTGACCAAGAGGATGGACGTCTAAAGCGAGAATGGAGCCTTTTTGACCCATAGGCCAGGAGACTATGGAGCATAATTTCTGTTTGGTCCACACACACGTAAGATACAGATCTCTTTAGGATGGCCAGATCCATCCAGGCTGGCTTACCTTCTGAGCCTTGGGCATGTCGGTGTGGCGTTGAGCACGGACGGAGCGGGCCGACTTGGCAGGCTTGAGGGGTGCGCAGTACATCTCGAGCCTCCTCAGATCACAGCTCCGGAAGCAGCACTCATCTACGATGCCTGTTTGTGGCGCCCTCCGACTGCTGGAGCCGTACCCTGTGGGCTTGTCTGTACAAATCAAAAGCAGAGAGGCCTGGCTTTAGAGTGGAATCTGTTATCCTCACAGTTCCACCCAGACTCTGAAGACTCCTCTCCCCACACCTAGTCAACTTACACATCTCAACCTCTTTTGAGGCTTCTCTGACAATCCTGGCCCCACAGATCCTTCTGGACTCCAGTATGTCCCTGGGGTCTGTACCACACTCGCCAGGATTAACTAGTTCACCACGTACTTATTTGTGTTAATTCTACTCGTTTTCAGCAACCTGTAGTCAAGGATCTTGTCTATGCCCGATCCTAGCCTTTCCTTATATAATGACTTAGTTGGGAAGTCAACTGAGCTGCCAGAAATATTAATTAAAAGAAGATCATGTTTTAAGTTGTCTTTATCTTGTTAGCAAATCTGCATAGTTTTTATGCACAGGATGGCTCAAGCGTTTGCTCTTTTGCTTAGCTGCTTCCATTATAACATCAGATTGAACATCAAAGAGAGTTTAGTCTGGAAAAGGCTCCTCATTTTACTGATGTGAAAACTGGGACTCAGAGTTGAGTATGACTTGCTCAAGGTCACTCACGCAGTAAGAAGTGGAGCCAGAATTCAAACTCAGAGCTACACCCTGCAAAGCTCAAGAGACTCACAGAGCCCAGGAGACCTGTTGTAAGACTCTTGACGTGTCATGTAAGCTTCCTGGGCCTTAGTTTACCCATTTGTAAAGTGGGGTTAATAATACCTTCCTTGTAAGGATTGTTGAGGATTACAGGAGATAATGTAAGACAGTGCTTAGCACTTTACTGACATGTAGTAGGTCCTCAAGAAACATGGGTTTGCTTCCTCTGAGCACCCCTTTCCAGGATCTTATATGGTTTGTTAAGAAACAGCCCCCCATTACTGACTGCACCCAGAAACCTTGGAACTTGGAAGTGACGACAAAATCAATGTGATAGGGCTCCCTCTCCTATCACCCTAGAGAGACCAGAGCAACCAATTCTGTTTTCTCATAGAATAACTACTAGACTGAGAGAGAATGAATTAAATGTCCATCACTCATGTGATTCTGATTGCCCAGAAGGAACACCATAAATCAAATTTCTTTTGCAATATACAAAATAAAAAAATAAAAAGAGGTCTCTCTTTCATTGGCAAGTAAGTTTTGGTTTGGTTTTATTTTGTTTTGTTTTGATTTGGACACACTTTTCTCGGCTCTAGAGTTAGAAAAAGAAGGTAAAACAGCTTACATGAACTTGTTACAGGAACTTAAAATGTACCTGAATTCTTTGTCAACTTTTTGTTCTAGCAGAACTTTTGTTAAGCCAAATCTTGCTTATACACCAATATATAAAACAGACAAAGTGAAACTGTTCTGGCTCAGGCAAAGGCAGGCGGACTGGATCTCGGCTTTCTCTCATCTCCCTTACCTCCCTTGGGAGGTGGGGCTGAGTCTTCTGTACTGATGTCCAGGCTTCATGGAAGAAAATTTGTGAACCATTGATCCAGAAGAATCCAATTACTCCAGTTAATCCAATTAATCCAATTAATATATTCAATCTTAACTCCTGACACAGAAGACAGCATTATACTTTAAATAAAAACCTTACGTTCACATAATAATGACACCATTTTTCAGGATGGAGTTTTGAAAGTCAAAATCCGCAAGTATATTTTGAACTCCCTAGTTGGGGAAGATCAGACCCGTGGTCATGGCCAGCTTCCAAACTAGTTTGGCCGCGTCGCTGCTCAAAGGGCCAACCGTTCATGGCATTCTCTAAGAATCCAAATGTTTTCCTGATGCTTGGCACAAGAGCCTGGGGATGCTTCCTCTCCATAAGGCAGGTTTATTGTCACTCTTAAAGGGCAGCTGAGGGTAGTAACTCAGTGAGGATTCATTTGTGGTCTCTCTGGGTGGGGTCTGCTACTTTCAGTTGGGGGCAAACCCTGTGGGCTCCTCATGGTTGAGGGGTTTGGGAGAGACCAGACAACTGGCCCCAACTGGAACCTCAGCAGTGCTTTCACTTGCCATTGGAGGATCCACTAGTGCAGAAGACTCTGCTTCTGCTTGCCAGCCGGGCCCTGGCCAGCAGAGACTCGGCTGGTCCCTTGGGCAATGTAAACAATGATTTTGTTTTTTTGTTTTCATAATCTTTTCCTGGGACTATAAATTAAAGGAAAGATACAAATGGGATTAGATGGTTCTTTGCAATCCACAAAGGACTACTCCATACTTTTTGCTAAGTGGCTATTTCAAGAGGCCGAAGGGGTCAGCCAGTTGAGAGTAGCTGAGACACTTTGGTTTTTCTTCTGGTGAGGGGAGGAAGGAGAAGGTGACTCGGTCTACTTTGAGGTAACTTACCCTCTCGTCCACCACAGGTAACGAATGCTCTTTGTTGAAACTATAAATTTCTTAATGGGACATAATTGGGATTTGTTTGTTGACTGTGCAACAGTAATTTGATGTTTGGAGGTGGGGTGGTAGGAATGGTTCCAGAAACCTTCAAACTTGGCTAACTCAGGTTCAAAATTCATGCTTATGGGTTGAAGATGGAGATGGAGAGGCTTCGTGATTCCAGGACCTATTTAGGGTTTCCATTTCAAGCATCTCTGAAGTAATCTTCCTTCTGATTCTGACCCATAGGTGCTGGAGCAACTTGCCTGCTACCGAAATAAGACACCAACCTTCATCTTGGGATGGCAGAAAACGTTGTATGTATTGCACATTCCCTTCTTGGTGACTATCAACAGCCATGAAACTTACCACAGGTCCATTTCCTCTTGTGAGATAGAAAGTAATTATCAGCACAGCGACAAATAATGTCACACACCAGGCATCTGGTTTCTCACCATTCTTAGATGAACTCAGAGTTTGATAGGCTCAGGCTATAAAATAGCTGTGCTTTTTTAGTCCATAGATCAATGAATTTAGGAACAGAGAAATTTAGGACTTTTCTGTAATGTTCCATAAAGAAAGTTTACCTTATGTCTATATCTTTTTTTTTTTCTGACGCTGTTGAAATAGTAGTATACAGACTTGGATTTTGCCATAAATGTAACTACCAGTTATCACTGGCTACCACAGTCCTAGAGAGACGTTTTTCTTTGTCTATTCATAATGTCTACAATGAACTAATTGTACTTCATTGGGAATATATGAATATAACAAGTGTCTACCTATTGCCTTTTAAAGTTTAATTCATCCTTTGAAGTGTCCTATAGGCTTAATTTCTGGTTCGACATCAACATAGTTAATAAAAAAATCATTTCTCACCAATTGAGAGGCCACAGTGGAGGGTCAAAGTTTTGCCCTTTATCCTCAAATGCCTCATATTACTTCTTTTTCCAGAACCAAAATAAAGACACTTGTTGCTACAGTCTAAAACTAGAAGCCTGACACAATGTGGCTTACTAGAAAGTCAGTAAAATAATTTGCTCCAGTATCAGTTGTGAAAAAATTAGGGTTTTTTTTAATGACCTTTAAATTGCAGCTATTGTCACTGTGACTAATTTTTAAATGACATAGAATGAATTGTTCCATCCATGCCTTTAAAAGCTTCTCATTAGGCACTATGTAATTCTGCTCCAGTAGGTAGAATCAGGATTGGTAGGCGAACAGGAAACAAATATTGGCTTAATGTGAGAAAACAAAATTCTAAGAATCTGAACTCAAAACTGTTAAAAACGGGACAGACTTCTTTTAAAGGTAATGAACTTCTCATTGTTGGAAGCAGTTAAGTAAAGATTGTATGACTATCTGTCAGAGATCCTAGGATCATATTCCTATATTGGACACAGTGTATGACTGCTATGGTCCTTTCTATTCTAAAGATTCTATAACAAGTGAAGAAAAGGAGGAGAAACCCATCTGGGCCAAATATTCAGTATGATTGGAGGATATTTACACTGTCTCCGAGGAGATTCAAATAGTTTCTAACTTAGAAGGTGAAAATTTGTTTTCGATTTATCATTGGAGTTCCCCCAGATGCTCAGAAATTTTTCCTTACTTGATACTACAACAAAAGACAGGTAACTGGGATAGTCCCTTCTCCAACTAGATGCAGTCGCAGAGTTCTGCTGTACTGGCATTATGACGTGTCCATGTACTCACTCAACTGTTAGAGTGGGCAAGCATGTATAAAATTTCACAGAATTATCTTTGCTGGTAAAGTCTTGACATTGAAAATTCATATATATCACTAATTTTGCTGCAGAACGTGCAGACCAAAGACCACTTAGCAGACAAGTTGGCCACCACCTAACCAGGACCTTGACTCCTGTATGAGTGGACACAATGTGCAGTCACAGTGCACTGCTGTATCTTGTAAGTTGGCCAACAGACAGAATTCCAACGCTTAAACTACTGGCTTCTATAATAATAGCACTTCCCTTTAAATAATGCATGGTCAGTGGAGTAATTCAATAATCTTCAAGGCAAACTCGCTGGTTACAAGGGTTTGGGGCGGAATTGTGGCATCATCAAAACCACACCAATTAGCTGAGTCTCACATTTTGTCACGGATGCAAGTGACTCGCTTCCCTCCATCTCTGAAGGAGAAGGTGTAATGCTGAGATTTAACTGGGGTCATCACTTCTCAAGCAAAGAGCTGTGGCTGTTCATCACTGGTAAAATGGTACTACCTCTACCGGTGCCGCATAAGCTTGAGTTTCTTGTAGGTTTCTGGGAATGCAGTTGGGACACTGGACTCAACTCTAATTTCCTTTTAAACTTCCCCTCTTGCTTATTGAGAAAGCTTCACTTTAATTATTTTAACTCTATCATGGGAAAGAAGAGACATTGATTTGAAGAATCAGTATTTAAATAATAAAAAATGCAAACATTTTTTAAGTAGGGAAATATCCAGTTCTGAAGACATACACTTGTCACTTTTTGGCTTCTGAGGAATAAAACGATGTTCTAGAAATTGCTAACAGGAGGAGGTTCTAAAGTCAATCACATTTTGAAAGCAGAAAAAAGGAAGTAAGACAATTCAAGTTGGATTTTGAGGGCTATTTCTAGAAAATTGACAATTATGTGTCTGATAGAAAACACAAATGGGATTAACTGATAAAAACTAATTTGCATTTAACTTTGATTAACTGAGAATTGATTATACAATCAAATATCACAGTTAAAATCTATAGAAGCCAGAAAATTAGGTTTCTAACACCAACTATTTATCCCAAACCTCCAGACATGTTGACAATTTGGAATAACTCAGAGTGGTTAATTTCTTAGGGCAACATTGCTCCATGGACCACTGTATCTATTAAAAATTTATTCAGTTGACATAAGTTTGCATGGGATACTAGTAGGAAAGTTGGGTAAAATATGAGTAATCTTAAAGTGGTCTCCATTTTAGCATTTTAATTGCTATTTTCATTTGTGGAATAGTGAGAATCATTTCTCAATCTTTCCTACACATTTTATGGCTTTATATGGAAAACTGGACTCCTTTTCAGAATTCCTAATATAAGGAAAATTGTGATAAGACACTATCCAGATCCAAAATGTAATACATTGATACTATTGAATGGTTATTTCCTGAATTTGTAGGATTTGCGTTTTACTTAGAGTCTTTTAATGAGTCAAGAAAAATATACCTTTTAAAAAAATTCTATGAAAATCACACTTGAATTAAAACAATTATTGAGATATATATAGTCATGTGCTTAGTAAAGATATGAAAAGAAGCTTTCACTACTATAAACTAGCCACATCATTATATACTTAGAATAACATGCGTATGTACACACACATACTCAAACACATACTGGGGAATTGAGTGATTTACCATCAGTATCAAAGCTATTGTCAAACATTTTGAAATTAGGATTGTTTTTGAAGTTTTTCTAAAATATTTACCTACTGTCTGCCTTGTATGTTGCTAGTGGACTTGGGATATTTCTGCTTTTTGCACAAGGATTTTTCCAAGTAGGATTGACCTTTGGCATCTGTAAAAGTGAACACTGAGAAAATATCCTCGTTTCTATGAACTGCATGTCATAAACTTTTCTTGAAAACCTATCAAATTTAGGCATTGATTTCACTTTGGCCTGTGTTAATTTTTAATTGCCAGTGTTTGCTGGTCCCACTACTTCTCAATTGGACGAGGTCATCTTTTCTAGGAATCATGGCCCATTTTGACCTGCCACCACCCCCACTACTCAGCAGCTCTTTCTCAGCTACTAAATCCCCAGAACCTAAAAGACCAAAGTCTTCCGTTACCCAATCAAGTCAATGTTTGTGTATCTCTGGGTCTAAAAGGAATGAAACAGAGCCCTATGGATTTGCCCCTTTCTTCAAATCCGCCTTTCCTTTGGAAGCCTCAACTCAAGGGCAGGTGTGAAAATAGTGCTATTCGCTCTGCCTCTGTCTCCAAGGCCAGGAAGCTAAAGCACAAGGCCTAGGGGCAAGAAAGCTAGAGATTCAGAGCAGAAACATTATTGTTTTAGGACTGTTTGGAGATATGGGCTGACAGAGTGGGAAGCAACATGATGTATTACTTTAGCCTGATACAATGCCCTGGAGGATGAGCGTCTTGCCAGGGTAGAACAATTTACTAGCTTAGGTTTGATTCCAGAGCTTGGGGGAGATAGATGTAGCCAACAAAATTATACTTTGGCAAGAGAAATGCTTTGCTGGACAGAAATATTGTCCTAAGGGAAAGGTTTGGTTTATCAACGTCTAAGGTAAAAGATAATCAAAGGCCAAGGGGTCATTTTTATGTTTGAATTATTTCAGTTGGTCCTGCTATATAAGTTAGCTACCATTTTCTGGTTATATAATTTTGATTATTTAGAACACAGTACAGGATTTGAGTATGATCTGCCTGTGACATCTGTCATACCAATGAAGGAGGCAATATATGGAGTGGTTAAAAGCGTAGGTTTTAGAGACAGACAGACCTGAAATCATTGTTCACCTTGGGCAAGGCACCAAATCTTCTAAGACTCAGATCTTCTTACGTAAAATGGACACATATAAAAGAGTACCTCCCAGGACTGTTGTGAAGATTAAGTGAGAATGTACATAAAGTGTTTAGCACAATATCTGGTATACAATAAACTCTAAATAAATGTTAGCTATTATAATAATTATTTTTGGAGTAGAGTCAGCTAACTTAGCTGGGCAGGTATCCTCTTCCTCTCTTCCTCTTAAAAATGCATCCTTTCCAACGTTTGGTTGAAAAAGATGGTCTTTCTAGATAAAGGAAGACTGTTCTCCATTAAAATAAATGAATAACTGTTCCTTTGAAAGGATATCCAAACTTCATGTTTTTTTTTTTTTTTTTTTTGCGAGGAAGACCAGCCCTGAGCTAACATCCGTTGCTAATCCTCCTCTTTTTGCTGAGGAAGACTGGCCCTGGGCTAACATCCGTGCCCATCTTCCTCCACTTTATATGGGACGCCGCCACGGCATGGCTGACAAGCAGTGCGTCAGCTGGCGCCCGGGATCCGAACCGGCGAACCCCGGGCTGCCAAGCGCGGACGAAACCGCTACGCCACCGGGCGGCCCAAACTTCATGTTTTATAGACTGTCCAGAATAGCTTTAATCTAGAATAGACCCTCTATGAAAATGGATCCTCTAATCAAGTAAAACAAGGCAAAGTCCTATGGGTTTATCTTGACCTCTTGTTACCTTTGATTTCTCCCAAATAACCCACTGGCTAAAATAATTGGTTTGTCAGTGTTAGTATCCATCCATGTATTTAAAAACAATGCTGCAAAGTATGAGATGGGTATGGGCAAAATACATGATCAGAAGTGGTTTCCCAGTCACTTTCAACAAGCATATGTATTTCTCTCCTCTCTTTCCACTTCACGCCTCACTTATTTCTTTTCTCGTCTTAATCTACATCTTCCCCTCTCCTGCTATTGACAGCCATTGACATTCTTTTTATTCATTGATGAACTTTAGGGCAAAGCTCATGCTATGCAGAGAGGCTAGGAATTAGAGTTTAGTTCCTTCCTTGAAATAACTGAAAACCAAGGCTCGCTCTCCTGCCAATTACACTTTGGGAATAAGCGGCCATCAAGTATACAGTGTCACCAGGCCCACTTAATCACTACTCCATCTTGGACCCATGCCTGTGAGATGAAAACAGACAACAAGAGAAAAAATAAGAAGGGTGTTGATGTTGAGGAATCACGCATGTGCACCTTAGTTATCTCATTTTATTTTTGAGAAAGACTGTGATGGAAATTGTAAGGTGAGTCCGGCTCCAACCTGGAGATTGTAGCCATGCCACCAGCATTATCTCCTACACTTACACTGGTATTGTCAGTTTACTCTTTCAGATGTGGGAAGAGAGGCCTTGTAGGCAAAACATAAGGCACTCATGAATAGAGAGTAACGCCCCTCTTTCTGGTGCCACAGAAAGATGAATCAGCAAGGGGTATTAAAACACATTCTCTTTATTTTTAGTTTCACTCTAAAGTCTATCATTTCTCTTTTCTTTGCAACTTGGCACCTGCCCTGCGTTCTCAGGGGCCCTGCTCCCTGTCAGTCTCGTCACTCGGGCCTCTGTGTTTTGCCCAGGGCATATCTGGAGATTTTCCCAGGGGTGGGTGTGACACGGTCAGGATGGCAGGTGAAGGGGTGATGGCTGCCAGGGCAGTCTGGCATGTCTGAAGGGAGAGTGTCGGGAGGTGGAGGCCCCATAAGGAGAGGCATCTGGGCCTGCATCAGGGAGTGAACCGTTGGAAGGCAGCCTCCACAGCAGCAGAGACAGCCTTTGGCACTATCACAGAGAAGGAACAGCTAGAGTCAGTGACAGATTGAACACAGGGAGAGAAGGAGGGAGGGAGAAGGTGGTTAGGGCATTACATGATATAAATAACTGCATGGTGTGCACTTTGGTGCCAGCTGGGTTGTGTGGCATGTCCCTTTCATGTCGGTCTGTCAACAGTGTTGTTCTTGAATTGAAAGGTCCCAGGAAGTGTTTCTATAGCACCTAGCACAGTGCCATATGCAGAAATGGAATAAAAAGAAGGCAATATGGTATATTGAAAACATTAGATTCCAGCCCCAGATCCTTTGTGCAAACTCACAAGTCACCCAAACTCTCGATGTTCAGTTTTCTCGTGTAGACAACCAAAGTACTAGACAGTATCAAGCACTCCTTCTAACAATATGACTCTAAGGATTATCGGGATGGTTGTGCTACCCCACTTTTTAATAATAATGTATATATGACATATCAGTGCTTCTCCCTAATAATAGGGAAATATAGCAGTGAAGAGAAGTTTGATGAGAAAACCAGGAGTTTCCTCTTTGTCGGGTTTAATTTTAGATGAAAATGTCATTTATAGGCTGAATTTAAGGAAAGCAGGGATCAGTGTTGAGTCTGATGGAGGAATATGGGGAACATGTCCAACATGGAGGGGCGTTTCAGCAAGGAGAAGGGACAAGACCATCTATGGGGATTGCAGAAGCCAGCTCAAGGCAGAATACAGGTGTGAATTGAAAACCAGGATCCTGAAGGCTTTGAGAAATGAGAAAGAGGGGTGGCCCTCACTTGTGTGGGTAGTCAGAATGAGAACTAGTGTGAGAAGAGTCTTTATAGAAATCCCAGGGCATGGCCTTTAACCATTACTCCTCACAAAGCTGCATCTTCAAAGAGTGAAAAAGTGACAAGCCCTAGGAGGGTTGTTAAGATGGTTGACCAGAATGCTGAACTTCCTAGCACTCAATGTGGCCAACATTTTATTTCACTAGTTTCCTTGGTGTCTGTCAATGGTATATGAATCCTCTGTGCGATATTCAGTTCCTTTTACGGGGAACAGATGTATAGTGTCCCTGGAAAATTCCAGCTACAACTACATGTTATCTCATCTCTGATGAGACAAATGGGCTTCCAGAGAGGTCATCACATGTGACATCTGCCCAGAGAACAAAATTAGAAGATGACCATTATAAACATGGCTTTTTCAAATGCCACCCCCTTTTGTGGTAAAATAAACTAATGTTAAGGTTATTAAAATTTTAAAATCTGTACAAGGAGTTCTCAAGCAAGCTGTAGTATTATTCATCAAAATATCAAGCAGGTAGGCAAAGTGAGGCTGAATGTTTTATTTAGAGAGTGATTAGTTTATACTATTTCAGGAACTTTCAGATAAAATCTGAACTTGTCAGACCATCCTTTATTTCTTTTCTTTCTACTGAATTTTGCTGCTTTAATTTTTCTCTCTTTTCCCTTAATATTTGATCACCTAAACATGACCAAGGGACTTTAAGTGCTTTCCTCAAATTATTGTATTTTAGAATTTCATATATCTTTGGACATTATGGCAAACTCAAGGTCAACTGAAAAAGTTTCTTAGTAATCTTCTGGCAATCACTGAGCCTGTAAGCTTTTAGTCACCCCACTCCTCCCAACTTCCCTCCCCAAACTCCCTCACCCCTGCCAAATATTATTTTTCTGAATTGAAGAAGTGAACTATGAATAAGCAGAGAGAGAGGTGTGGTTAAGTTTTAGCTTGTCTCCAAGCTAAATCCTGTTCTCATCTTTATTTCATCTGGGACTGATATGTCTACATCTCCAAATCTCATTAAATGCTTTTTAGCAAATATTATTATCAATCAAGAAAAATCTCTGATTCTCTTATTTATTTCACTAAATTCCGCAAAGAAAAATATTTTCAGCTTGTGATATTGGCTGTAGAAATTGAACTCTTTTTTATTTTTTCTCACATTCTCAAACAGGCTGTGGATGACCATATCACTCTGCTCTGGAACCCCACTCTGAGGCAACGACCTCTTGGCCTTCTAGCCAATCACTCACTTCCACGAATTTCCTTTCCGAGAACTAGAGACAGTTGCCCCAGAAGTCATTTTCCAGTTTATCACAAAACCTAACCATGGTTGCAGAATTAGTTGGCCTCATTAAGAGTAAGCAGTGTGAGGCTTAATGTGTCCTACAGCTGCGGACACTGGGCCAGGGTAACTGCTTGTGGGACATTTTATTTCCCTCAACACTTGCCTTCCGTCTGTTCTCTTTGGCTCAGATCTGGGTTTGGGAAGGCTACATGGAGGCATTGCTTCTGCTAATACTTAGGCACAATTAGCTTTGTCCTAACTAGCAGGAAGTGAGGGCCCAAGTTCAGGGTCTAAATGCTCTCTTCTGATGCACACAGTCTTTTTGCAGAGCAGCCTCCATTCTCTCTTCCCAGCCTTCCAGCAAGTGCTTACTTCCTTGTAACCCCACATCAAGACTCTCACACCTGTGTAAAAGGAGAATATCAAACCCATTGACCCTTGATGGGTATGGTCTCCACTATGTCAATTAGATGCACATTTGTGTGAAAACTGCGTATCTAAACCTTTAGGTTGATGAGAAGAAATGACTCCCAAAATCTTTTAGCAGCTTCCATATAACAGGGATAGGAGGAGAGAAGTGAAGCTTTTTGACTCCGAGTAGTAGGGGTTCTGGTAAGAGAATGTGGAGAGAGCTACATGCATCCTCATTTCTGAACTCTGAGTTCAAGTCATTGCTGATGACTTTCAAAGAAAAGAATGATAGGAAAAGGGGGATGTTGGTTTAGGAACATTTTAATCTACTTCTATAGACTTTCTAATTTATTTATTTTTCTTCTTAAGCAACTTCTTATACTCTACTTCCTTCTCCTCCTTTGGTTTTGGTTCAAGACGATACTCTGGTAAAGGTCATTTGTGAAGTCCTAGTCTTCTCATATCTTCTCATGATCCAACTCTTCCGTGGTGCACTGAGATCTGCCCTCGACAGGCATTTCCCACAGTCGGTCTATGAACCGTCATAAATTCCTTGCATTCTCCAGAACATCTGTGACTTCTTTTGCCACATCTTTTTTCCTGGTACTCAACTGGCCACAAATCACCCTGGACCTCTCTTTTCAGGCTGTTGATGTCCTAACACTCTTCTTTCAAACCAAATTCCTCTCTTGTCCTTGGCCGTGGCTCTTGGCTTCCCAGCCTTCTCATCTCCCCCATCTGGGTTAGTCATCTATGGCATCACCAACAGTGTCTCTTTCTCCTAGCCTTCTATCTAGGCTGAAATTATGCATTTCTTCAAATGTCAGAGTTATTATGCAGAACATACCTAGTTAATATCCCAAACACGATTTAAACACTGCAGTGCAGACAATACCCCCATGCAGCAAGAACACTCGAGAAGACTCAAACCTTGAGGATACTGATTAGCTAGTGAGAGAGAAGGAGCTATAATAAGACCCAAAGATATAGTCAAATGAAGTTGGAAAGTTTTCACTAAACACAAGTTTCTCCTGAGATTGAAAGGGGGGGCATTTCACTCTGTTCATTTTATATTTAAACTTATTTCTTTGACATTTAGAACAATGGGGACCTTTGCAGTAATACGCTACCAACAGCTTCCCTTTGTTGAGTGCTTTTATTAAGCTACTATAGTAACTATTACTTTTAATGTCTTATCTCATTTACATCCTACTGCAACTACACGGGGTAGGCATTATTACTATAACCATTTTACATGTGAGGAAACTGAGGTTTAGCAAGGTTAAGTAACTTGACCCAAACCATACAGTTAATAAGTTGCAAAGCCAGTTCACCTCAACAGGGAACACCTTGAAAGTGAGAGAATACCCAGGTGAGGAAAAACTCTGAAGTTGACACTGTTACTTGGATTCTCAAAGGCACGTAATATTAATATCGATGAAGGACGTGGGTGAGGTCATCTAAGTCAGCCCACTAACCCCAGGATTTGAGCAGATGCAGTAGACAGAGCTTTAAATTAGGTATTCCAGAGAGTGCCAGAAGGAATGCCATGCATGGCTTTTGCCCTTGGGAGAGAAGTCTGTGCAATCCTGCCATTTGGGGCATGCCTGAGAATTGGATGCTCACATCTCACCCAGTACACTGTGATTCTTTCCAGTTTCAGAAGGGATAGTCGGCTCTGTCATACAGCCAGACCATCTTGTTTCCAAACCCCTTGAATTGCATAAAGTTATAACAACTTTAGCAGAAATCGAAATACAGAAATTATACCCATAATCTTGGTATCCCAGCAGATCATATTATCTTCATTTTTCTAATTTTTTCTAGTTCTCATCCAGATGCACATATCATTTTGACATAGCTGTAGTCACAGCCTAAATTTAATGCAGTATTGTGTTTTTTCTACTTAACATTATATTGTAAGCATTTTCTATATTGCTATAAAATCATCATAATTGTAATTTTAAAGCTACAGAATATCTTACTGAGTAGGTTTTCCATAATTTATTTTTTAACCATTTTCCTGTTACTAGACATTTAGGCTATTTCCAGTTTTATCATTATTTTAACTAAGTAAATGTCTATGCACAAAACTTTCTACTCCTTTGAGATAATTTATAAGACCAATTCCCTTGGAATGGAATTACCGAGTCAAAGCATATTATCAGACAAACCTATTTTGATGAAAGCCCACAATTTTGCATAAGGACCAGAAGAGAAGACCAAAAGACTGAAGCAGAGAATTATATCCAGATTTTCTCCCAGGATTAGAAAAGGGCCAGCCAAGGTAGAGCACAAACAGGAATTTTACCTGCATCCCATGAATTAGAATAAAAGAACCAATTTCTGTTTTCAGTTACAAGTGCAGTTTCCTCTGAAGGAAACATGGGTGTAACCAAGACTTGGGCTTGGCATCCAAAGGTTTGCTAAGTAAAAGAAAGAGCAGGGGAAATGAAATTGATGACAAGAGACCCTGGTTCTCAACTTTCAAAATCACCAAGTGGCTATGAGATTTCTTCTCTAGGGTGAGGAGAGGGGGGTTCAAGGAGCCAAGACTGCCCCACACCCCACTGTCTGGGAGTGGGAGTGGGAGGATTTGTGTTCTAAATGACAAAGGTTCTGCTCCCATGCTTCTTCTGAACCCAGGTCCTCTCTGGATACCAGGCTCCTGCCCAATCTGCTGTCTCTCAACCTTCTTCCAGGGGGGATATCCTTGACAATCTGCCTCTCCATCCTACCCCAAATTTGGCCAACTACATCTGCCCTCTTTCCACCACATTCTTCTTCTCCTGCTTATAATCATTCCATCACAAATGTTTATTGAGCACCTACCATGCTCTAGACAGTGCTCTTAGTACTGAGGATAAGAAGTGAACAAAACAGAAAAAAAGGCAAAAACAGGTCACTGTCTCCTTTATAACCCTGATTACCATGACAACCTTCAGGGAAACTGTAGTGCCTGGAAGGTGAACTCAGCAGTTCAATGACAATTGCCCAGAGCAATTGAAGTCTGAGTCTAGCAAGAGATGTTTCCTTCAGGGCCCCATGAGAATTCTTGTCTGAGGATTTCATTCCCACTAACTGTTCTGAAGGTGTAAAACGATTACTTTGTGCATCATAAACTAGATTTAACTATTTATTAGCCTTTATTTTCTGTCTTATGATGACTGACCCATTTCCCCAACTTGATTTGAAGCATCTTAGGGCAGAAAGTGTGTCTCATATTTCTGTCTTTAGAAGCACAGCACTAGACCCTTCTCAGGCACTTCATAAATGCCCACTGATTAGTGAATTGATTAGTTGGGCACACGAACAGTACACAGTGAGGCGCAATATGAAGAAGTCTTTTTCCATTGGAAAGAAGAAACCCGACATCAGGGTCAGTCTCTGTGTTTCCATTTCCTCTCTTGTCAAAGGGGGATAACAATAGTATTTGCCTCTACCAGGTTGTGGTGAGTTAAGAAACATAGAGAGCTTGGAACAGTGAGTGGCACAGAGCAAGCACTCATGAAATGTCATTTCACATCACCATCCTTAGCATCACCATTGATGAATTAATTCTGAGGCTGTGTGGTGAAGTGGTTAGAGCACAGTCTCCAGAGCCAGTTTGCCTGAGTTCAGATGCTGGCTCCACCATTTCTAACTATGTGGCTGTGGGTAAGTTACCTAACCTCTCAGTTCTCATCCATAAAGGGAAACGCAAATAGTACTGCTTCACAGGGTACTTGTGATGAATGAGCAAACATTTACCAAATGTTAGTTACAGTTATTCAGCAAAGAGTCAGTGACTGGCCCTTATGTGCCTGGACTCGGGGTTCAGGATACAGATGAGGACAAAGGAGACACGGTCCCTGCCCACCGCTGCGTCTGCCCCCACGCCCCAGGAGTCTGCAGTTCATAATGCACTTCGGCAAGACTGATCTATATAGCTGATTCCAGAGCTTACTGCAGCGAGTGCCTGGCAGTTCACAAATTGCTTTCACACACATTCTGTCCTTCAGCTATTTCAACAACCCTATGCAGCTGATGGAATTAGTCCCATTTTATAGATGAGAAAACAGAGTTTAAGTGACTTATGAACCTACAAGTTCCTTTGATGTCAAATGGTAAAACTTCTCCACCCACATTCCTGTGTCCTTGACCCCCATGAAAGGATGGATTTCAGGTTCATAAATCTGTGGGTGTTCCGGAAGCAGCCAGTGCCCAACATGTCGGACACGCCATGGGGTGGGTGGTTACACAATGATACATATCACCTAGAGGACTGGTTAAAACAACATTGCTAGGCCCCACCCTCAGAGTCTCTGTTTCAATAGGTCTGAGCTGGTGCTCGGGAATTTGCATTTCCAAGCAGTTCTCAGATGATCCCTATGCCTTTGTGTGCTATAGACTTCCAACACGTGTACATAATATACGGTGAAGTAGAGAGCGCTAGCGAGGGGGAAAGGGTCAGTAAGGACTGGAGTCCTGGGGAACACCTCTTCCACTTTAAAAACTCCAGAAAGTCTTCATATCTCTTTTGATAATTGCCCAATAAAGGTATCCATATGTTAGTCTAGTAGCAGAACCAGTTTTTTTGCAAAAAGGAAAAAAAAATCATAACTCTTCAAAGCAAGAAACTAAACTGAAATTAAAAACACATGTTGACCTTTTTCCCTCCCCTGCGTTTTTTATTTGCAAGATCTGTGTCATTCCGACATTCAGCTAGCACCTGAAGACAACAAGCCAGGTTGCAGGGAAGGAAATTAGAGACTTACCAAGTTCCCCAGCCAAATGAAAAGCTAGAAACGCAGGGATGTCCTCTGATACTGAAAGTCGCCTTTTCTAAGTACCAGGTTCAATTTATTTTTAGGCTTTCAAAATTGTCAGGTGGGTATTCAAGCCAATCTGCTCAACTGTAAAACTTGATTCAGAAGACAGACTTTCTGAGGACCCAAATCTACCTTTTGTATGCTTTCACCCTTTATGACCTCCCAGGGCAATGCAGAGAAGCCAAACGGGTGGGGTGGGTTTTTGGCACACCTTCAGGACTACATCATCAAAACATCCTTTCACAGATCATTCAAAACTCATGACAAAGGAGAGCGAAAGGGAAATACACCACTGATGATTGCCTACAGAATCGAGGTGGTTACATAAACCAGAGGACATTCAATTTTGCAAAAAGAAAAATCATAATTTATTTGTCAGTCAGGCTACATATAATCGTCAAAATTTCTCAGGCAAGTGTCAGGATCAATCCTGTTGAGGAAACAGGGTTAATTAATCCAACTGCTTCCATCCAGAAGTGGCAGGAAGAGGGCGAACGTTGCTCTATTTCTTTTCTGAGCCCTTCTCATGAGACTGTGTGAGGCTCCCATAGCTTTAAATCAAATGGTGCCCCGCAGGCAGGAAATCCATATTGGGAGCACAGAGAGGAAAGCAGGGGCCACTGCTCACTTGGCAATTATAACCTTCCTCCAGGTCCCTGTTTCCATTTCCCTTTAAAGAAGAAGTTGGGTTTTTAATGATTCCCTTTCTAGTCACTTCCTTCCCGTTGCCTCGCTAGGTCATTTCAGCGCACGCCTTCTTCACAGAACTATTTCTGGAAAAGATCAGAGGGAAAATGACCTCATTCACTAATTGGGAAGCCAACTGGATATACCCAGGGTTGGCTGGTACTTCTGTGTTGAGGGGTCTTTCTGCCCTCCCTGGCTGTTTCTCAGGCAGCAGTCACCACAGAAACCTGTGGGGAGGCTGTGGCAGGCACAGGGATTCTTATCAGCACTCCTTATGTACTGAGCACTCCACCAAGGCTGAAGGAAGCTTGGGAGGAGGTAGAACACTTGATCGGGTCACAAGAAACCCATAGGCTAATCAAAAACATGGACCAAGAGGTCAACATGACCTGAGAGCAGAAACCTGTTAGAACTTGAGCACTGGACAGGTCCTTAGAAATCCCCTAGTTCATGGCTGAGTTTTGGTAGGAAACCTGTGAACCCTCTGCATGACGTGCAATTATGTACATTTGTGGATTTTCCTGGAAGGAGGAAATTCAGACACTCAAAAGGTTCTCAAAAGGCTCCATGGTCTGAGGAAACCAGAAAAGTACAGGTCTAGGCTCCCAGACAAGCTAGTCTTGTTTCTATTACACCTTTCAGAAACATCCAGGGCTGGCTTGCAATATTGGCTGCTTGTGACATGGAATCATATTCCAAATGCTAAATCCAATGTCAAAAGACGTCAAAGCACGCAAGATATCTCTTCAGCCCAGCATTCAGAGTGTTCTTTAAGAGGTTCCATTCAAAAAGCTTGGGAAACAGCTGTAAACATTGTCCCATTTTGGAGCGTCTTAAAGTTCACCAGCCTATTCAAGATTGTGAGAAGTTCTGCAGTGAAGAAGTCTATTTGATGGTACTGAAGTCCACTCTTCCCACACTTAATGCACCACTGGACCCCTGTTTTCTAGGAATGTCTATTAACTTTGTGAGGAACTAAGGCTCTTGTATCCCAAAATTCCTTCCGTTTATCATTTCTTTTGATTAAAGGACATGAAAGAATCCTTTCAAAATGTAAATAATTAACTAAGGAAAAGTGCATTATCAGTCATTAACATCCCAGCAAAAGTTAGTTCTAGATCTGGGAGAAGAAACCATGAGGAAGGTTGGTTTGCTAAAGGGGATTGGTTCAGAATAGCAGAACCCTGCTGAGCTGTGAGATCTTAGAGCCCCCTCCTTGGAGAGATCCCTCCTGTCTGCCTCACCTAAGATAGCCATCACCCTGCCATCTATCATTCCATTGTTTCTTTCAAAACATTTATCAAGATTGGACACGGTCCTGTTTATTTATTCGTTGACTTGTACTTTGTCTCCTTCTTTTCCCACCCCCGTTGGAATGTGAGATGCATGAAGGCAAGAGCCTTATACTGTGTGTCCTGTTCACTGCTGTAGTCCCAACACCCACCACAAGTCTACAAAGAGTAAGTGCTTAATGAATACATTTTTTTCTTGTAGACACTGTGTGGACACGTTACTGAATGAATAGAGAAATTGTGATTTGTTCATTGCTGTATCTCCAGCGCCTACCATTGGTGCTCAAAAAGATGTTTGTTGAATAAATGAATGGAGAGGAATGGTCTGCACTGTTTTTCATGCTCATACCATGCTTGTGGGTATAGAGAGAAATGAGAAATATTCAGACCCTTATAGGATTGATATAAATTGAGATTCCTTTCTCAATGCATGAAATAATAGACTAGAATGCTTTTCAGATTGCACTAAGGCAGGAAAAGATCTTCAAACATTAGGAGGTAGGATTAGAATTTAAAGTGACCTTTAACAATTTAGAAAGGGGGAGGGTCATTAAAAACATGAAGATGTTTAAAATGAACAAAATGGGCTCCAACTCAAAGAGACAAGTACTATAGCAAAATAGCTGTGTGCCGAGTGAGCAAGAAAGTACTACAACAAAATTGTAATATGAGGCAGGCATATGTCGAGAATTATGAAATGAAAGCCTAGAGAGTAATCTTTCCACAAAACTTGGCATTGCTGAGGTTTTAATTAGAGTGGGAACTCAGATTTCATCCTCCTATTTTAAGACTCATTTGGAGAAGCTGGAAAGGATCCAGATAGGAGTAAAAAAAAAAAAGATTAACTGGGTGGAAAATGGAGTTAAGATTTAGCCCCCAAAAGAAAAGGCTAAGAGGTGACTTAATCACCACCACCAGGTATAGAAGGGTTATTATTACACAGGGTATTCATTCTCATCTCCATGAGGACTGGATAAGGGTAAACAGACTCGTGCTACATTGATAGTGTTTCCACTTAAACATTGGGAAGAATTTCTTGATTGTAAGGGGAAAACACGCCGAACCCAGGGCGCTGTGGGAAGCTGCCCTGGAGATCTCGAAATGTAGGATGACAACCATCTGCCTTGGAAGGCTTAGATAGAGGCAGGGGACTGGACCTAAGGACCTCTTGGCTTTCCTTCCATCTTTGATTCTGTGTTCAGAATCACGGCCACTAAGCACCCCCATTCTACAGTAATCCTCCATTCCCGTCATAAGACAGACCCCACACGGTCGAAATCCAAATGGCTTCCCCTGGGAGGAGCTCGATTGTTCTCTTCTGAAGGGGAAGGAAACTGATAGTGTTGCTTCAGCTGCTTCCCTTCTCCAGCCCCCACAGAGAGGCCAGCTCTTGTCCTGACAGGCCTCCCCAAATACTGGGATGGGGCTGCTCTCCATCTTGTGTGGGACTGGAAGATGTGGATCCAGAGACAGTTGATACCTCCAAGAATCAAAATCCAGGCCTCCGGCTCCCTATTCTATACTGTTTCCTTACTACCTGTGTTTGTACTTCAGTTAGAAAGACATTTTTAATGCAGCTAGAATGTTTAAAAACATATCTTCGGTAGCTGAACTTCAGGTGAAAAAATGAGCAAGGAAGAACAGAAATTTGACTAGTAGGTTATAGATACCTGGCAGCAATATTCAGCTTGAATGAGCAAGGATAGGTCACCTGTACTCTCTAGCAGGTCAATTTCCCCATATGTAAGTGACGCATTTGGAGCAGGAACATTTTAAGGCTTATTCCAACTGCAACACGTTATGATTCTGTGATTCTAAATTTTAGTTACAAAAACAATAATGAATAGAAATTCAGTTGCTGAGCTAATGGAATGAGGTTTTTTGGAGATCACTGTGATGTAATTGGATAATGTTCAGTCCTTTTGAGACCCCCAAATTGCAATTTTCTTTTCTTTCTTTTTATTTTAAAAAATAACAAAATTTTAATATTGGGGTGGGGGAAGGCCATGCTTCAGTTATCACCTGTACAAGGAAACTTCTAAACTTATTTCTCTGGTCTACCCTCTCCCTGGGTGGTCTGAGCTTTGGACCAGCACCATTAATGAGCCATAGGAATTATCTTCAAATGTCCCATTATGATTCAGTATCTCTAAAACGAAGGTCAATGTCTTTGCTAATGACCACAGTCAAGCAAAGTCAAATCCTCTTCTGGACTTCCTCATGTCTGCACCATCATCTTCTTGCTTATCGAGACTCGAAATCTTACAATCATCTTTGACTACTTTCTAGTCCTTTTTCCCTTTATCTCGGCAAGCAACATACTGCATCAAGCCTTCCTTTATCACAGCTCTCAGGTCTCCCTCTTCTCACCCAGTCCCACTGCTCCTGTGAAATTCCAGTTATTCATGACTCTTCTGCCTCCAGCTTTTTCCTACCCTTGACTCATCTTTTAGATGAGCTAGAGCAAAAGGGGCAGGTGACAGAGGATGGCAGTTTCAAGAATCAAGAGTGACAACCGGGAGTGGGAAATAGTTGGGAAGCAAACAGTGAAGTGGACTAACTTGGGAGAAGCATGGTGTGCAAAATCTTCCGAGCTTTTGGGCAGTGCATAGACTTCCCGTGGAATGTGGAAAGGGGTCATAAGCCATTGAATGTAGATATTGGATAAAAGTGTGACCCAAGGAGACTGGAAAACCTCGGGACATCTGGTTTATACATACACTATCTCATCTAATTTTTACAACAATCCTATGAGACGGACAACATTGTTAACCCCATCTTACAGTTGAAAATACTGAGCCTTAGAAAAGTTTATTAATTTGTCTCAAGATCACCCACCTATTGAGGGGCCAAGCCAGGATTCAGACTCAGGGCTGCCTGAACACTAAATCATTCTACTACAGTGCTTCTCTATTTGAGTAGAAACTTCCTGCCTAGACAGAAGTCGATAAGAAGAGCTTAGTGTATCGTAGAGCATCATCTAAGAGGAACTTAGTATGAAACAATGGAAAATAAAGCCCAGTAGACCTCTTAACCCATTTACTTGATATGGCATAGTGGATGGTACCAAAAGAGGTATATATGTGTATATATATATGTTTACTCTTTTCCAGAGTGACTTCCCACATTAATTTGCTTGGCCTGATAGAGTGAAGTGAAAATGAATGCTCTTTGCATTCTAAAAAGCCCACTACCCCCCTCCATTATTTTAGGCTTCTTTTTGAGCTCTGCTGATCCTAATTGTCATCTCTTACAGTGCTGAGAAGTTTATTAATTGCTTTTGTCTTGTTCGACACCATCCAACAAGGGAAAGGGCAACTAAGGACAAAGACATTCTCTTGAGCAGCCGTTCATTTGCTTTAATGCAACTGGCTAATGGATATGGTGTGAAGTTGCTCAAGAAACACAGCCACCAGGACCTTTGTTAATGTTTTCGTGCCTAAATTGGTCCAAAGCCTGGAGTATAGCCAGTCTTATCTGCAGGCAGAAGGATGATGATGATGATGATGATGATGATAATAATAATAATCAATGTTGGCTGAGCATCTACTATGTGCCAGGTACTGTGCAGGGCATCACCAGTCAACTCACATCATCCTACACGCACCTAAGAGGGAGATATTATTGCTGTTTGTGATAGCATGGGAAATGGTTCAGAGATCACACAGCTCATCAGGTAATGCTGTCAGGATTGGCACCTGGATCTGACTGACACTAGATCAACCTTTGATTTTGCAGTGCATAGGTGAACACCTAAGTGATATGACTTAAAGAGCTCTGGGATGGTCCTTCTGGCAGGAATTTCTACTCATTGCCCAATATTTATTCTCCCTCTTTCCATAATAATGGAAACACTAATTTTCAGCTGACTATATCTCCCATCCTCCCTTGAAGCTATGTGTGGCCATTTGCTCAAATTCTAGACAATGGAAAATAAGTGAAAGTGTCACATGACAGCTTCTGGGATTCTTCCTTAAAAGACAACCAGCATGCATACTTGCTTTTTGAAAATCTTCCTGCTGGCTGGAATGTTGCTCCAAGTTTCCCCCGCAGCTATCTGGACATATAGATAAGGGCCACAATATAAGGATGGTGAAGTAAAAAGCTAGAAGGAGCCTGGATCTCTGAGGATTTTGTGGAACAGAGATGCTATTCAGCAGATAGTTCAGCAGCCCTGAACTATGTATCTTGGGACTTCTACATGAGAGAGAAACAAATTCCCATGTTGTTTAAGTCATTGTAATCCTGGAATTCTGTTACTTGCAGAGTATCTTAATGATAACCACTTCATGAATGAACAAAATTCGTTGAAGGTCACTGGCTGGTTACTGGTGCCTCAGATAACCCCATTACAGCTTTGTTCTACTGGATTAGGATGTATTTATATAGAGCTTCTGGGAAGGAAGGTAACAGATCATCCAGTGTGCATGAGAGGACCAGGAGGAGGCACAAAATAGGCAAGCTTGGGTGCCTATAATTCTGTGGCAGGCCTTGGTGGGTGTGCTACACAGGGTGAGAGGACAAGATGGAAGGGGCATAGCAGAGTTAGGGTCTCTCTTGCTCTTGACAATATGGAAGAGGCCCAATTTATATTTTGTCTACTTAACAGTTTAGTTCAGGAACTGTTTTCTTCTAGGAAATTCACCCAGATCTATGATTATGTACAGCAAAAGTTCAGGTTACATCAGTATTAGATTAACAGTGATGATTACACCTGTACATCAGCAATACTAGACTGAAACAGGAGAGTTAGGGTGAAACAAATAAAGCAGAATAAGGTTAGATGCCTCAGCAGGTACAAGGTACAAGGAAGGTTCAGAGAAGGAACCGTGCTGAGACATGGAGAGGTGAACTCTACTCATGAGAGAGATGACCATCTCATGGATTGATGTAAGACCCCATTGCTATGGTTTTCTGTTTGCAGAATGGGGGAGGCAGTAGAGTTGTTCTTGCACTGTTGTCTCTAACACTGGAGGGATTTCGGCAGAGGCCTTCTGTCAGGATGTTGAAAAATGGATTGCTTTCTCAGCAGAAGGATTTTATGAGATTGAAGGTCTTATCCAACTCTATAACTCCATAGTTCTTCTACCTCTATTCTTGACAGAAACTCTTACCCTCTGGTCTATCTAGGGTTTCTATGTCTTGTCATACTATATCCACTTGGAAAAAGTGAAGCACAAACATGCGTAGGCACCGAGACCTCCAAGGGACTCCACCTCACGGATTCTCCTCTTCATTTCTTCCAGTAGAGTAGAGAGAGGAGGGATCCAAAAGGAAGTGCTCAACCTTCTTGAATGTGAAGTCACGAGATGAAGACTTAAAAAGTGTTTTAGTAAAGTGATGGATTCTTCTGAACTGAGAAAATCCATCCAGGGTATATCTGTTTTACAGGTACGGATTTTCACATAGTAGAAAGGGAAGCATTCTTTTCCAGGGCTTTAACATTATTGCCTTATCACTCTTTCTTTCCCTCACTAAATTTCATGCTTTTCTTGCCTAGTTCACTCATTTGCTGCTCAAAGCTGAAAACCTTACTTTTACACAACTCTCATAGAAATTGCTCCATTACAAAGAGTAAGAGAGTAGCACAAAGAGCTAAGTGAACTATTTGGCTGTGACAGGAACCGTATTTGCCTTTTGGCGCTGCTTTCTGACTTTCTTTGTGAAGTCTTTCTTGCTCTCATGGCCCCAGTAGCTTCCTGCCATGAACGGAAACACAGCCACCCAGGCAGTGCTCCACTTGGAGACAAATGGACTCCTGATAGCTCTAGGACCAAAATAGATCTGATAAAACACTGCTTTTCTGGACTTCTCAATCTCTTTTCACCCCCTATTTGAAGGCCAAGACCATTCACCATCTAATTTGGAGATTATGATTACTACTCTATATTGACAAATACAAATAAAGGACACATTTACTTTCTTTCAAACTCATTTGGTGCACTTAAAAAAGTTCTCTTGCCATTTTAAATTTCATTTTCTCAAGATCTACATACTGTTTATTCTATCCTTCTATCAATGTATCTAATTTTGATTCATTCTTTCCAATTCTAATAAGACTCCAATAACACCTTGGGTAGATTTTCAGAAGGGTCTTGGGTCATTTCTCCTAAACCTCTACTAATTGCACGATTTGGGATCTAGAGATACAGAGGTTCAGCCTTGAAAGAAGCTTCAGATGATCTTGTTATAAAAGGTTAGTCTGATAGTGTCAGAAGAGAGCAAGGAAAAAGATTTTGGAAAATCGGAAAAACTACTGGTGAGAAAATAAGCAAATGTCAAAATATACATTCTAATGCCATATCAGGTGAGTCACAGTTTCATGTCTGGAATTTGATCAATGGTTCCCCATAATGAGTCTAGCTTGTCTATTTCCAGAACTCTTCTAGGTAGACCAGTTGGCTCCTACATCAGGATTGAGTTCATCAATGAAGTTGTATCAAAATCTGTGATTTCCTTGTGGACTTGATATTCAAGGATAAGAGACCATTATTCTCCCTTCCACAGATCACTTGAGTATTTCTCAAATAAGTAATTTGAGAACTACCTAATGTTATTTACTATTCTCTATTTTGTTTGTTTACACAGAGTGGGTAATAAATTTCCATGAAGCTGGTGCTTCCAGAAGCTTGAGATCAAGGTGCCAAGATGTAGGCTCATGGACATTTTATGTTTTCCTTTTCTTAACACCCCAGGAACTGTGGGCCTTTCCAGGACAAGAGACCCCAGTGTACCTGGAATGTCCCAATATGTGTAGGAAAACAGAGAACAATGAGTTTGACCCCAGATGGAAGCCAACAAGTCACACCATTTAAATTGCCTCCCTTGCTTGGCTGGAAAGAAGAGGAAGACCAAGAGCCCAAACTGAACCTAACAGTGAGGCTTCCTTGCCACAAGAAATCTAAAACCAGTGGCTATAACAGTGGGTGTGCAACAATGCATGCTGTAGAGGGCAGTAAGAAGAATAAAAGGTGAAAAGAGAAAGGTGGGAGATTAGTTAGATATTCCAACAGTTGGGGAGGAAAGAAAACTTGGGGAATGTTCTGTATAGTTCTCCTTCCAGATGATTCCAGGGCACAAGGATCTTACCATTCCTTTTTCTGCCTTAGCACTGGCCATCTGTGTCCTTCTGGCTAAACTCTAAGCACCAGAGGCAGAAACCCCGTCAGTCTGGTTCAGCACTCTATCTCCAGCACTTACTAAGAAGTGTGGCATATAATAGGTGCTCAGTAAATATCTGTGCACTTACCAATCATATTTTAGAACTCAACTTTGCAGGTCTACTATGCTCAGTCTGTGTAATGTTGGTCTTGCCAATTAGATAATTGTAGGCCATTCCACATGCTTTTTTGACATTCTTTCAGAAGGCATAGTGCTGTGCTTGCTGTTGGTATTGACTCTCTGAGCTTGGAGGTAACTAGTGATAAACATTAAAAGTATACCTTTTAAAAAAGATAAGACATTCTCTTCCTGTTGGCTAAGCACACCTATGGAAGAAAGAAATCTTCCAGGCCAGAAAAGAGCTGGGTGAAAGAGGGAGAGCTTGGGCTGGAATCTACCAGAGCAATCTGGCCCCCAGAGATATCTAAGCAGAAAGCAATTTAAGGACATGGGCCCTAAAAAGAAAACAGCACCTGCCTTGCTGAGCAGTCTAGTCTGGAAATTGCTGGGTTAGCAACACGTTGCACCCTGTGAAAACTTGTGACTTCAATGTGAAAAAAAGAGGTTTTAATTAAATTGGGTGTTTTTGAGTCTCCTGCAGGGAGTTGGGATTTGGGGGTCGAGAAGCTGAGAACTTTATTAGGATAAAGGGAGCCTTCTCAGAAATCCTGGAACCCCACAGCCCTTGGTGAGATACTTCATCCACATGTGGCTGTGTTTTTGCCTTTAAAAGCACTGTTACCATTAGCATTCTTTTGCAGCCAAGCAGGGCTAAACCTGGAATGGTGTTCTTGGTCTGTGGCCTGGAATTGTCCACACTGTGCTTTCCCAAACATTTTTTTTTATGGGTTGTAGGTTTTCAGGAGTGAGAGAGTTCCCTGTGGGGCTCAAGATGTCTTAGTGTTTTGTTTTGAATTTGGAAAGATGAGCTTAAATACGGTGGTGGGATTAGGGGATATTTCTTCGGGCCTCAACCAGTGGACTCTAATATTCAATTCAGTTCAGGCAATGTAAATTGAGCACTCGATACATGCAAAGCACTGTCCCAGGTTCAGAGATATAAAGGGGAATATGATGTCAATTCTGGCCTGAAGACATTCACAAATGAGCATATACTTAACTCTAATATAAGTAAGATTGGAAAAATTGCTATAGGTACAGAGGAGTCTAGAGTAGAGTAAGATAAATTCTTGCTGATGGAGTTGGAAGAGGCCTCACTAAGGAGGAATGTATGAGCTTGGCCTTAGAAATAACCCAGTATTTCCACAGCTAGGGAAGAGGAGATGGTAGAAAAAGCAAAGAATAAAGGTGTGTTATGGGCAGTATGCTATAAAGACTATCAGGTACCATGGGCTCTGGGGTCAGCTGCCTGAATTAAATCCTGTCTTTGTCCCACTTATAAGCTATGTGCCTTTAGGCATATTATGTACTTCTCTGCACCTCAGTGGTCTCACTTGTAAAGTGAAGATAATGATAGTACTCATGTCACAGGTTTGTTGTGAAGATTAAAAGAGTTAATACATATCAGTGCTTAGAACAGTACCATGCATATAATAAGTGCTCAGAAAGTGTTAGCTATTATTATTCCTTTATACAAATGTTGCTCCAACCTATCTTTTTGGGCTTATCTTGCACTCTTCTCCACTAGCATATTACCCAAATAACTGGCTGCATGGCTCATGCACCTGCAAACGTGTCCTATACTCTTCCGTCTATGTGCTTTTCCATTAAGTTGGTTTCTCAGCCCAGAATTTCTATCAAAATCCTATCTATTCAAGGCCTATCTTAAACACCAGATGTGACTTCCAGACAAATGTGAGTACCCTCATTGCACTTCACAGGCATTGTGGCAAGTTTTCGGTAGCTCCCTTTCTGAAACTTGCCACTAGTCAAGGCTAACACCAACCCACTGGTGTGATTCTTGAGGTCTGGGGTTTCCCTTCCTCCTCACTAGAGGCGAGTGCATGTGCTGGGGGGAGGGCAGATTCATCTTTCTGTTATTCCCAGATTACCCTGAAAGATGACAGCAACACAGAAGGAACAAGATAAAGCTGGTCACCTGCATGTGCCAGTGTTTTACTTAACCAGTCTGAAGGCCATTGCCACCTTTGTAAATAAGTCAGAACTCAGATCTCCTCATGAAGCTCTCAAGAACATTCTGGGCCAGGCTATTTAAGAATGGAACAGGGTCTCATCTCCTCAATTTTGAAAATTGTTTCATAGATTGAGCCAGAGGAATGATCCAACTGGATGGAAGATTCCCCATCAAGGGGTCAACTGGATCAGAGGCCGACATTGGATGGAACCCCAAATATTTGACTGGAAATGCAAGGATGAGTGGGAAGAAGCTTTTCCTATTTTCTGTTTAGCTATCTGTCTGAGAACAAATTAATGATCTCAGGCTCATGTTTCCACATTCCACTGTGTCAGAGTCCACCATAATGCAGTGCTTGGCAGAGAGGTTCAGGACTGAACACGCAAGGCCCAGATCTCCTTTCCCATTCAGCTCTGTGAAGCCTGGAGAATCTTGGCTGGGTGTGTGGGGGAAGGGAATGAAAGGAAGGGAGGACATGGCCCCAGCCACCCACCGTGCCATTCCTGGGTTTTGATTAAAGAGAAAAATATTGGCTCTGACATTCTCGATTTGCAAGATCCAAATGTATTTTGACTTTTTAGAAGAACCAAGGCCTCAGGTTTCACGGGAATGATCCTGCTCAAAACTTCTGACTCAAAACCTAAAGCCGCTCGGCTTCTCAGTAGTTGAATGCACAGCAAGCGCAGTTAGCAAAGTGACATTGCAATGGCTGTGAGTTGCACAACAGCATGATGTCAGCCTTCTGATGGGAGCTGGGCTGTTGAGCAATGCCATTTGGAAGAGAGAGGTCACACACAGAAACCTGTCCAACAGTTCTAAGAATTTTATATCTTTAAAAATATTCAATATATTTCTTTATGTGTTGGGACCCAGGCTTTCCAAATCCCTGATTAGTGTTTTTCCAGAAATCTCCCCTGAATCTTGGGTCAGACAGTGAATTTCCAGTTGACAAGTTAAGTTCATTTTAAAATATCCTACAGTGAAACCAGAATAGGGCATTTAAAGTAGGGGAGGAATTTCCCAGAAGGGTCTCTGCTTATTGCATCTGCTTTCTTTTCCCAGTTACCTCTACCTACCTACAGCCTCTGTCTTAATGCTGAATCTGGGGTAGCTGAAATCAAGCACCTCCATGAGGCAAGATGAGTAGACTTAGGTAGGATTTTCCATCCCCTCATCCTTGCAGGTGGGAGACATGCATTCCATTGTGCCTGGTACAGGTTGGAGGCACCCTGCTGCTCCATCAGCAAACCTCGTCCCAGGATGAACCTAGCAGAGAGCTTGGATGGGAAGCAGCCACTTCTCCCTGGCCCTGGGAAGAGATGAGTCATGAACACTAGCAGAGGACAAGGAGTTGGCTAACCGGACATTAAGAGTTGGGAACCCTCTGGATAATGCTCCCTCCAGAATGAAAGGAAAATGGCGGCATATCTGATAAGTGCTGAGTAGCAACAGCCTATGGGATGTGGCCTTTTCTCTACTGATCTTTAACTTAATACTTTTGGTCATTATGCTCCCTGCTAAGTTTTTGCTAACGATCCACATATATATAGTATTTTGGTAAAGAATCTCCTTTGTGAAAAGGAGAGCTTTCATGATAGGGCACAGTGACCATCTTGAGAGCATCTGAGGAGGAAGTTTGACCCTTTTGAATTCCTAACACTGATATCCAATTTATTAAATCTTTCTTCTTAAGGAAAGGAGCGTGTGTGTGTTCTAATCTAGAAGGTAAGGAGAGATCCTGAGGAGCTGATGAAGCATGAACAAACGTTCTTCAAAGGCTAAAAACTGAATTCTAAACTCAAACAAGAAAAATGTTGTCATTTAGGGAAAATCAGAGAAAATACCTCAGGAAGGAAAAGATATCAAATCTAACTGTTAGCATGTAATAATATTTTGTCAGAAGTTTTTCCCTCATTTTTGTTCAACTGCAGGCTTTCAGCTAGCATTAATCTTCTAATCAAAAGGGAACAAATCTATTTATAATTGACATAAATGATAGTCCTATTTATAGTTCTCTTTGGTGTTCCATGTTTCTCTGTGGGAGATTTTCCCTGAAACAAAAGCCTACTTTTTGAAGCAACTGTGTTCCAGGGACAGCCTTGATCATTTCTGTTGCCCGAGAGATGTATTTAATTAACCTCTTACCCCTACTCATGGGACGGTGGAATGTGAGAAGCACTGACCAATAATACAGTGACTCCTACTTTTGCCCTTGTAATTCCAGTCCACAGAAAGCATACACGACCCAAAAAGGAATGCCAGTCTCCAATCTCTCGAGGAAGATGCATGAATGCCATCTTGGCTAACCCACTTGAACTTCAGAATGTACCCTGGCCTAGCACTCCTCCATTTCGAACAACACCTCATTCAAATTATTTCTAGAACCCTGTAGCTGGCTTTGATTTCTTGAGAATTTTGTGATGACTCCACAGGTATTATCTCACCTGATACTCACAGAAACCCCTTTTGGGAGGCAGAGTAGGGCTGAATGTACCCACTTTACAAGCAAGAGAATTGCCCAAAGGCACCCAACTTAAAACCAGTAAAGCCAAAGTCTCCTTAGGGTGTTCAGGCCTCCTAACCTCATATTCAGAGCTCCTTCTGATACCTAATGTTGTCTCTTTGGTAATAAAATTAATGTTAATCAAATATACCCAGACACTCACAGTTGGATTTCTGTTTAAGTCAGAAAAATCTCTGTTTTGAGGAATTCTTGTGCTGAAAGAAAAGGAACCAATGATGCCCATATTGTCTGCATCAGATCCTATCTGGATTGGGGATACAGAGGATCAAATGGGAGGGAAATCTCATGACTCCAGGTAGGATTCAGATGCATCATTGAACTTGAATTGGAAAGATTGGCCCGGCAACTTCACAAAAGGAGGGATTCTTTCATGAGCTTTCCATCAAGTCAAAGTCAAAGCAGTCTGTTCACACACAGTATTTCCGACCTCTCTTAGGTGAGAAAGCACATCTGTACCTCTACCTAGTCAAGGACCCAAGCAGACAGAAAATGCATGAAGGTAACAAATTCCATCTTACGTCTAAACATCAATGGAAAACCTCACAAGACTGTATATAGGGAGAGGAGAATGAAAATTCTTGGTATTCATTTGGAAATTCAGTAAACATGTCTTGAGATTTGCCATGTCCAAGAGGAATAGAAAACAAGAATGGCATTTCTATATATTATGATTTATTTTAATGCTGTCAGTTTACTTGGGTGATAATTCCTACTTAGGGGTAAGGGTTGCATTCTTAACTAGATTGAAGGTAACCTTAAGGCAGGCCTTTATGTCACACTGTGAGAACATGATAGGTGTTTATTAATATTAGTTGTCTCCACTGGCTTTATTATTTTAGCTTTCTCTTGATTTCTGACACTGTCCTGGGTACATAGGAGTCCATAAAACATTGCCGAATTGAGTTCCATTTTAGAAGAGTGACTTGCTTCTTTTTAGTCCATATTTTATAACTGGTCATTTTGGTCAAAATCCATTAAGTTGGATTCATTTCTGGAGCCACTAAGTTTTGATTTTATAACCTTGTAACTTGTTGACAGCCCTTCTGCCAGGGCAAACGGGAATGAGATCTCCTTTCTGGGTATTCAGTAAGTTTAGAAATGGACACTTCTGAATGCAGTGTGCAGAGTTCTTTCTGTTTCAATTTTTGCAGGGTATTTGTGCTCTACCTAGTGCTGGCTGGGCCCCCAGGAATGGGTTGACTCCTGTAATTCTGACACAAGTTGAGCATACTAAAGGGTTTGCCGATGCTGCTTGTGAGACATGCAATAGAGATTTAATCTGAAGATCACAGCCAGCTTCCAATGAAAAGGACCATGTTCTGTTTACCTAAATTCCCTCAGTAGTTTCCTTTAGATACAGCATTTCTCACTCCCTACTTGAAAATGCCTAAAACTCCACGGGGGCCTTCCGACTCAGCCATGTCTGCATTTCAAATAAGTTACTGCCTTCTTATGAGCACACACAACCAATCTAGGCCTGGAAGGCCAAAGAAAAATGGATGACAATTAATTCCATGCAGACATTGACTATACAAAGGAGTGTGTGGGATCTTACAGAGATAATAAAACATTCCTCACCTTTGAGGAGCTTATAGTCAACCAGATGGCATAAAGCATAAATACTCACCAAAAAAATACACACAGTTTAGACTAGATTATAAGTGTTGTAAGTGTAATATTATTGCTATTCAGAGGGAAGAGAGTTGACATCTAGTAGAAGATTTTACAGAGGAGGTGACATTTGAGAGAAGAACAGAAGGAAAGTCCAGGAAAATAAAACATGTGGTAGTAAATCATCTAAGGTTGGATGTTGGAATACATAGGGGGCATTTGTAACTCAAATGCCCACCAAAAGCAAGCATATCATATAAAGGAGTGAAGTGGGCCAGGGTAAGGTAATAGAGACTGGTGAAGATTTGGGTAAAGCAGAAAGCATGTGCCAATCTAGAGAGAAGAATCATTTAGTAAAATTTGACAGATAATTCAAAGTTTTATAAAAACACTGTATTCACCAAACAAAATACTTCTGAAGATTGGATACCACTTACAGACTCCCAGTTTGTGAGCTTTGCTGTAGGGAAACATTAGGAAATACAACTGGAAAGTTATTTAGAGGCCTTATATAAAATGTCTTCCTGCCAAATTGGGGAGTTTGGATTCAATTTACTTAGCCACGGATGGTCACTGGAAATTGTTTAGAAAAGGGATAAAGTGATTAGAACTATGCTTTAGAAAGATTAATCTCATGGGTGGGATGGCTGGTGTCAAGCAATGTTGGACAAAGAGTGACCATTGAGGAGGCTGTTGCAATAGTTTTGGTGAGTGATGAGGAGGACCTAAATAGTGATGGGAATGGAAGAAGGGACACATGTGCAATCTTGCAGTGAATTGGTAACAGCTGTTCTGGATCTTGGTGCAAAACAAACTACAATGCTACAACTCGCTTTGTCTAAAGAGTTGGGTTTGATGGTCTCCACTGTCCTAAACACTCGGAGTGATTGTGTAACTTGTCCATTGCGTTGGCTGGGAATCTGGCCTTTCCTGCTTTAAAGGTCACTGGCCAGAAACTCCACTTGCTCTTGAAGAAATATCCCTTTGATGATCTCTAAATTATTGAATGTTCAGTTTTCAGATTTGGGTGCTTCCTTCACCAGGAGGACTTGATTGTCTTTTACATTCTACCTGAGCTACACTCTTGGTATGTTTGAGGAGAGCTCCAGAGTTCCTTAAAGATAAGGTTTGTGTCTTATTCGTCTGAATCAGCAGTGGCTAGTCTACTCCCTGGGTGATAGTACAAAGGCAATAAATGAGTGTTGAATAAAAGAGAAAGGTATATGATTGATATCCAAAGAGATCTTGCATATCCGGGGCAGGGTGGCATCAGTCAATGTATGCTAAGGCCAGTTGGGTATATAGATGAATAAAGCAAGCCTGTAAGGCACTGTGGTGAGCTGGAGGGGCACATACCCCACCTACAAGGCTCCAGCCAATAGCTGCCACTCAGGAATGCCAGCCAGCAATGCTAGATTTTTCTTTTTTTTTTGATGAGGAAGATTGGCCCTGAGCTAACATCTGTGCCAATATTCCTCTATTTTGTATGTAGGACCCTGCCACAGCATGGCTTGATGAGTGGTGTGTAGGTCCGAGCCTGGGATCTGAACCCACAAACCCTGGGCTGCTGAAGTGGAGTGCATGAACTTAACCACTATACCAGCAGGCCAGCCCAACACCCATTTTTTCAAGATAAGCTGTTCATCTTTATTTTTGTTTAAAATCTCTTGATTTTTATAATTCCAAAATTTAAAAAAATATATTGAGTGGACTAAACAAAACATGTCTGTGGGCTAGATTCAGTTGGGGTCTGGTGCTATTTTGTGACATCTGCTCCAGAGTATTAACTCCATGAGGGTAGGGGCTGTGTTTGACTCATTCCTTTCATCATTAGTGTTTTGCTCACCAGAAGGCACTCAATGAATGGTGTGGACTGGAATAATATAGGGAAGAAATATTCCTATCATCTCAAGCTTGGGGTTGTGTGATTGATATTTAATGGGTCCTCATACACTGTTGGAAAACCTCTTTGAAGGCATGGCTTCATCCTCCCTTGGGTATGGTTTAGCACAGAGCAGGTGCTCAGCTGATGATGCTGTAATTAAACTGGTTAGTGCTATAATTTTACTCTACGCATTTTACTAAAGCACTGAGAAAGGTAATGAAAGAAGAGTGCTAATAAAGAAACATACAACAAGCTTCATACCCAGTCGGATTTCTTAAAGGATTTTAGAGATTTCCATGAAACAACAGTAAATGTTAGTTCTGGAAAATGTCTTAGAAATTATCTTGTCAACATTCTTTCAATGGGTAGAGTGCCAGGGAGTCAAGAATATCACTGTATTAAAATACTGTGGATTAATGCTAAACAAATTAAATATTTAATTGTGAGCTAAGTCCAATGCCACCTTATCCTAGAGTTGAATATAATCAAGAGGTGCAGGTACTTAAAGTTAAAAAAAATGTATGTGAAAACTGTATCCATGACTTATTTTTTTCCCATGGAAAATTGTGAGAAGAGATCACAATGATCCCATTTCAGAATGAAATGTCTTAGTTCATCTTAATATCCGTGTTCCAATGGAAACAGGTTTTGAGACCCAGGACTAATCACCGAATTTACCAATTTATTTAGTGGTAGAGCTCTGAGTAAATCCTAGATTTCCTAATGCCCCAATTCAGAGCACTCTCTTTTTTCTAGTGTCAATCAAGGAATAGAAGTTACTAACTGGCCCTCTTGCACTTTTCCCTGCCTGCTGTGGGATAAAGTCTTTCTGAAGAAACCATATCCTTTAGATATCTAGACCTTCATTGATGGGCTAAGGCTGGGGAATCTGCCGAGTTCCAGAATCGGTCTAGTGAAGGCTTTCAACTGGGGATCCAGCTGTTCTCTTTGAAAAACAGTTTTAAAGTTTACCCTGCACCTTTCAATAGGTGACAGAAACCCACTTTTCTCTTAAATCCCTGTAAGAACCCTAATGGAACTAATCAACTCAGTCACGATAATAATATTAGAACCTGGCTGAGCATGACAAAGGAAGCAATTTGATATGAGTAAAACACACATTTGTCCACTCAATGCAATTAGAAATATTTTTTTTAAGGACTCTTGCTTGGCTGTTCTTGAAAAATGTAACTATTGAAAAAGAAACTGGCAAGATCTTAAGGTCTGGATCTCAGTTCCTGGCCCCAGTGATGGGTTTGGAAATTGCAGCCACAGCAATTAGGAGTTCCAGTTTCCAGTTCACAGAAGGTCAGGCCATGGGGTTATCCTTAGAGCATTCTATACTTCCTCTGAGGAAAGGCTCCACCAGCTTGAGAGAATCGAGATTTGGTACAATTGAATCAGCAAATATATTGTAAATGACAACAAACAGGTTTGGCCCCAACAACAATTTTCAGATCTTCAGTGAAAGTTCAGCTCTGATTATTTTGTGTTTTCTCTCTCTTAATACACGAGAGTCACCAATCAACATGTTATTTCCTGGTATTCCCTAGACCAGGGGACCTCAAACCCTAATGTGCATACAAATCCCCTGGGTATCTAGTTAAAATGCAGATTTTTTTTTTTTTTTTTTGTGGGGAAGACCAGCCCTGAGCTAACATCTGTTGCCAATCCTCCCCTTTTTGCTGAGGAAGACTGGCCCTGGGCTAACATCTGTGCCCATCTTCCTCCACTTTATATGGGACGCCACCACGGTGTGGCTGACAGACTGCGTCTGCGGGCGCCCGGGATCCGAACTCGCGAACCCCGGGCTGCCAAGCGCGGACTAAACCGCTGCGCCACCGGGCGGCCCCCAGATTTTGTTTTAATTAGTCCGGAGTAGGGTCCTCGATCCTGCATTTCTAACAAGTTTTCAGGTCACTTTGAAGTAGCAAGGCTCTAGATCCGTCTTCACACACTAAACTATATTTTTACTATGTGACATTGATGTGTGCCCTTAGAACATTTGTTAATCAAATGAAATTTTCACAATATAAACAAGAGGTTGTTTCTTGCCCCAAAACACTTTCCATGGCCTTCAATAAAGTCTGGTTTCTTCTAAGAGATAGACTTTTCTGTTCTTTGTTATTGCTGTGTTTAACTGGGCAGGGCATTGAAATCATTTACATTGATTGAAACCAGTTACCTGCGGAATGACTTTAAGAGATCAGTGCCTATTTCAGAACCAGCCAGAATTAAGTTCTACTGTGTCTTTAGCTTACACACCATGGTGTTTTTTTTGCAATATTGCTGAACCCTTGTCTGGCTTCTCTGGTAAGGGAGATTTCCATAATAGCACTCAAAGCACTAGTAAGCTACAGAAATGCCAGCCAGATTTGTGGCACTAATACCTTTTACAAGTCTTATGATTCATATGACTCAGGGCCCACAGACTGTCTATCTTAAGGTAAACCTGAAATGATGCCTGTTGTCTGAGTATGTTGTTGGTCTTCTCAGAATCTATCCTCAAATATCTGTTCCGTAGTGGGAGGCAAGAATCAGCAGAAAAGCAGTAATCTTTGGAGAGCCAAAAACATCTCTACACCAAATTGAGAGAGTGGAATTGTAAGGTGAATGCAATTAACTGGCAGTCGTGTCTATGTCGAAAACATAATCACCCTTTTAATAGGGAACATTTGCTGTGCTTGACAAACTCAGAGTGAAATGGTTGGATCCATAGAAAGGAACATGCTGAAAATGGTTTCAATATGATCCTGTTTTTTCACTCAATAGCCATTGATTGAGGGTGCCCAGCCAAAAACAATGAGAAAATGAGCCAACACAAGTCTTACCCTTTGACCATATTAGATATAGTTGCAGCTGAAATTTGTTATATGTTTCAGGAATCACAAAGCATCCATATGGAACAAATATTTGGCAGTATGGCAGATGATGAAACCAGGAAAAATTAGACAAATTATCAATCACTCACTCCCAAATTACCCAAAAAAGAAATTAGATCCATTTTCAGTAGCTTTGCTTTCAAATTTCTTCATTCCATGAGTCACCACTACCTTCTGCCAAACTAAATATGTCTATGAACGGCTGGAAACTTTAATGGAAAGAAACATAAAACTCAAAATACGTAGGAAAATTTAAGCTTCTTCATGGAAGACCTTCATGGAAGACTAGCAAGTCAGGAATGTGTGGAGACAGAAATAATGCATCAACAATGCCTTTTGTTTTGTGTAGCTTCTGAGTTAACAAGCAATACGAAATGCATAAATTAGCCAACCAGCTGACATGACTTCAAATTAAAATGATCTCTAAAAAGGAATTAACTCTTTTTTTTTTAGGTCTCCATCAAACTACTAGGGTCTATGAAGATCCATAGACCTACACTCAAGTTGATCAGATTTGAGATACAGAGACTTGATGTTATTCAATGGATGATAGAAATTGGAAGAAAGTTTTATGAATGATTAAGGGCTTGATTTTACAAATGCTATTCTGATCCATTACACTGGAAGAACACGACACAGCAGTTCACTCTGAGTTTAAGGACTATGGTTTCCAGTGCTACCTTCACGTGAGTTTATCAAGTTTAAGTTTAAAGTGTCCAACTGTGCAGAGATCCCTAGACTGAGAGTGAGGTGACTGAACTGCAGTCCTGGCTTTCCCACCAGCATGCTTTGTGACCTCCTGCACATCATGTTTTTTCCTGATCTCGCTTCCCTTGTCTGGGAAGTGACAGCACCAGACTATATTGCTCTATATGGTTCTTTCTAGTTCTCCAATTCTTCAACTAGCAAATAGAAACTACTTGTAGTGTTCTTTGAGGGCTGGCGCACCAGCTGTTGTACCTACCTTGGGGCTTATTTGCCAAGGATATACCATTTGTTACCTACATTCCCTTGACTACCACTGCCCCTTTTAGTGTGAATACCTCATATGAAATAAGAGAGAAATCGAGTGGACGTTCTGGTCTCAAAAACTATTTCCATAGGTGGAATCTATTTATGAGGGCTCCTATGGTAGCCCTTGAAAACTCCCTGTCAACTATAATTGGCTTACTCTTGAGCTAGAAGTTTTCCCTTGAGCAACAGTGAAGGGGTCCCAAGATGTGATACCTCAAACAGACTTTTTCCTTCTATATCTTCAATCTCAGATCCATCATGGTGGCAGTAACAAATGGAAAGTCATGGAGTATATTCTGGGGACTAGTAGAAGGATATTGCTTTTGAAAGACTTTTTCAACATCAAGTCAAGGATTTTTATTAAGTGCCCAACACTGATGCTGTGGAGGACAGAAAAAAACTTTTAAAACTTAGTCTCTGTTTTTCTGAAAGAGCTCAAAACAGAGAGGATGAAAATCCATAGCAGCAGTAACTGGTGTTTGGCTGTGTGGTTCAAAAGTGTCCTTGCTATGTCAAATGTTGTGTCACTGGGAGCTGCTGGATATGAAGCCTTTTGGATAGAAGAATCTAATGGTCACTGGTCCATAGGGCGATAAAATTCACAATTTTGATTTCATTAAAGCCATGCTCAAACAAAAAAATTCAATTCCCCTAAGTCAGGCTATGATAAGGAAGCAGTTTAGATGGGCAACGTGAGAGCACAAAGATACGTTTCTGATTAGTGAGTACATTCCCTCCACTGAACACTGCTTTTTGAGGCTAAGCAGAAATAGCTGACTTGGGAGAATGGAAATCTTTTGCCTACGTGTGATACCTCTGTGACTACATAACCACCTTGTAAAGGCAAATTCTTTAAGCAAGCTCATTGCGGTAAAGTGATAGGCTCCATCTTTTTTCCGCTTCCTCCAGTGAGGACATAAACAGTAATACTGAGTGAGCATTTTGAAGATTCATTAATTAACTCTTGAGTGGTCTAAATGCAAAGTGACGTGTGAATATGAGATACCAATGTGCTTTTCTTTTTAATTAATAAGGCTGAGAAGATACACTGTCAAATTTCTAGATTATAATTGTTGCAGAACTATTGAACTAATGATTCTAAGTCATTAATGGTTGAAGTCGAATCACTGAACAAATTTGTGGGTGGTGATTAGAAGGACAAGGCAAAGTATTCAATTCAATCCATTAATAGTGACATATATGGATGGCCCATTCAGTTTCCAAAAGCCTTCTATAGTTGAGCCTGAAAACAACTCTGAGGTATAATATTTTTATTCCCATTTTGCTAATGAGGAATGTAAAACCGAAGGATATTAAGTGACTTCTCCAAGGTCATAGAACTGTTAAGTAAGGGAGCTGGGTGAGGCCCAAGAGTGGAACTTCTGATTTCCAAGTAATACTTCATTGATCTCTTTCTGCTTTCTGGTGGGGCTGTTTATGGGCAATAAAATGACTGTGATGATGCTCAGATAGGAAAGACACAAGAAAGGAGAAGAAGAATTGTGGCCACTACCTGTGAATCAGGCTTCTTAACCTGTGAAGAGTTGAGAGCTTATTTATTATATGACCAAGAAGTGAATGGCCACAAATATTGAGGTCCAAGACAACTAGCTTCTTTTTCACTTGCTCCAGGTGGTCACAATCAAAGTGCAGTTTTGCTCTACACCATTTCTCTCTTCCTTTCCTGCTGTTATTAAAATAAATGAGTTCCATAGCTATAAGACAAAAGGGAGGGCCTGCAAATACCTTTTATATAGCCTATAGGAAGAGCTTTATATTTTTAGAAAAGAGCTTTCAAAACCACAATGACTCTTCTCATTGCTTACTCTGGGCAATGGACCATAGACTCCTGATTAACCAGTGACTGATAATTAGTTTGTGTGTTACTTTCACACATGGCTCTCCTATCTGTCTAGTTGCTTTTCTTCCAGACACTTCTTTAGTCCAATAGTTCTCAACTAGAGGTGATTTTGCCCCCTCCCAAGGGGACATTTGGCAATGTCTGGAGACACTTTTGCTGTCATGACTAGGAGGATGGGACTACTGGAATGTAGAGGGTAGAAGCCAAGTATCATGCTAAACATTCTACAATGCACAGGACAGCCCCTCTCCCCCAGCAAAAAAATTATCTGGCTTGAAATATCAATAGTGGTGAGGTTGAGAAGTCCTGTTGCCAATGGCACTGCTGAGGGAGGAGAGGGAGAGTGAAGTTGGATTTAAAAGCATGCCACTTGGTCTCACAAATGGGCTGAGGTTGGAGGCAAGGAGGAAGGAGGAGTGAGGAGGCTGAAATCTATAGTGTCCTCAAGTCAATTTCATCCAGAATTGTAACTCTTGGTGCTCCCTTCCCCAGTTTCATAGAAAATCAGGAGTTGGCTACATGTGTGTTAGCACAGTGCAGACTTTCTTAACCACTTGCCTCTGACGAAAGACCCATTTCATCAGGGTAAATGGCACAGAAGTAGTACCATCTTCCCGGCAGTATTCACAGAATTGACTCTATGACTAACAAATTTTCAAAGTTTAAAAAGACCCCTCCGACAGCCTTTCTAGTACCTCATAAAGACCACAGATGAAAGAAGAAAGTCCGAAGAGATTCACAGAGTGTTTGCTTGGAAATCTGCAAAAAAATCAGGTGTAAATTTCTTTTGGCTTGGGGCCGCCAGAGAAATCTCCAGAAAAAAAGCTGATCCAACAACTCGTCAGACTGTTTCAGATTTTCCAGGAGCACAGCTTTGCTAAGTCATTCCAAAGCAATTCTACCCAAGTTGACATTGGAGAGATTGACCAAAGAGTCAGAATAATATAATATACAATAATAGTCTAAATTATGACCTTAAATGGACTTGGAATGCCCGAAGCACATGTGAAGGCTCTGTGTACTGCATAGGAAACAGCAGAGAATCACTTCACTTTGCAAATTTCTACAGCAAGGGAACAAAAGTGTTAAGTCTCAGGTGAGTTTAATAGAATAAAAGAGCCACCAAGATCTAGGTTCATTTGGATGAGTTTGATTGGAGGTCACTCCTGGCCATTTTAATTTACTAGGTAACTTTGACAAAGGCGTGGTTCACTGCTGCTAAAGGCAGAACACTGCACTGGAATCAGAAAAGAGAATCAACAGTATCTTCTACCTCTGCCACTGATTAGCAGTGTGACCTTAGACATGTCACTTCTTTCTGAGTTTCATTCCTGGCGTTTGACCAGATTATTTTTTCAAGGGCTTCCAAGCTTGTAGCAATCTTAAATTTTATTTCCTTTGAACAATTAGGTAGGTTTAAGAGGGCGATATTAGAGAGATGTATATTTAATCAATAATCAGTTTCCTGGGTGTTTTCCCAGGGGCTTCAGCATGTCTTTTTTTGGCATGGAAATCCTTATCCCTACGGAATGCCTGAACATTTAATGCAAAAGGTTTTAATTTAAAAGACTGTGTGGTCTCTGCTGGTTGCACAATTTCTCTTTGTGTCCGTGCTGCTGCTGATCAAATATTGCAAAGCCATTAATTACCTTAGGACAAATGCAGAGGGCCACGTGCAAAAGTTCTGGCCAATTGCATAAAGCAATATGCCAGATGTAAAGTAAGTGAAGGGTTTTTCTTGGTATTTAAGGTTCAGTGAAAAAGTAAGAGGGGCAGCTATGCCAAGAATGAAAAGCCAGAGCTTGCCAAGTGCTTCTTTAAGTGGCTTTAGCCAATGTGAGACTAAACAGTGCATTAAATAGGCATACAACTTACTGCAGTTAAGGAATTGCATGTCAAATAACAGCTCTTTGCTGTGTTTTAAACATGATCTTGCACATAGATAGAGACAAACAGAATGCTGTGTTGTCATCTCCTTAGTCTAACAGCTAATAAGGCCTGGGGATTTGAACTTTCCAGGCAACCCAAAGTAATTCTTTGTGATGTAAGAGCTTGCTGATGTTTCACGGAGAGGTGTAGGATGGAACTCTGCCAGGGCAGCAGCTCAGTGCAAAAACAATTTTTTGCCACCATGGTTGTCAGAGACGTCTGGCTGCATACAAGAGGAAAGGCTTTGTAGCCTGTTATTGAGAACAATGAGAAATCTCCTTGGAAGAGATCTTGTGCCTGTTTTCAGTGTGTTTGATTCTCTGGTATGGACTGTGAGATCAGAGGGAAGGCTGCTAGAGGGAGGAGGTCGGCTCTTAACAGAGGCCCTGAGGAATGCTGGCATGGTACGTGATGTCTGGACAGTGTATATGGAGGCCCAGAGAATCTGAAGAATGCCAAAACTCTTGGATCCAAAATGTCAAACCCACCAGTCACTGAAGATACAGGACATTCCAATACCAGTGGTCTTCAGGCAACTGGTTGAGTAACACCTGCACAGGTGGAGACTTGTATCCAAACTCCTGGCCGCTCCTACTGCTCCTTTCATGGTCAAGTTGGGGAACTCTCTTCCTGCCTGGTTCAGTATCTGGACTATGGTGTCTTATGACCACCTCTCCTTTACCACCTCTCTCATAGCACCCAGAGAAAGATCCGTGGTCCAAATAAACAGCCATTCTCCACTAGGTCTTTGAGAAAAACCAACAGAACTAACAGCTGCAATAAATGAAACACTTCAGGTTTGCTGGCAGAGGAAGAAGAAAACTTGAAGTTGGCTAGAGGAGGGCCTCCCTCAGGTCATACTGTGTGTATGCTCCAGTGCTCACAGGTGAGCTGCAGTGTTCTGTCTGAGTGGGGTCCAAGAATTCAGTCTGTGAACGTTCTGGAACAGCAGCAGCTCTAATCAAAGAAGACTTTTCTTGTTCACTCTGAGGAAATTCTATTAGTGTTTCCTAAATTTTTCCAGAAGGCAAAATGTAGGGTCATTACGTGGATATCTCCCTCATGCCTCCTTTCAAAGGAATGTTCAAAATCAGTAGAGTTACCTAGGGGTTCCTGCTCCTCATCTCTCAGAAGTGAACAGGGATTTGGGAAGCATCTCCCTATGCTACAACACTTTGTGCCTCTAAACAATGTGAATGTCCAGAGGGACGTGCTTCTTGCAGACAAGAGACTTTGATTTTGGTTCTGGATCCATCCAGTCAGGTAAGTCACAAAATCTCAGTGTCTCCTGTTTCTCATTTGTCCAATGAAGCAATAATTATTGCCTTCCAAGACTGGGGTAAAGACAAAGTGAGACAGCTAATATAACTGGATTTTGAAAAAGCAAATATACTGGTCAAACATTAAACATTCTTCTTGTTACTGACACTACTATGTAGCAGTGACTGCTAATAACAGGTTTTATCAGCTACCCCTAAGGAGAGAAAACAAGTGTGTAATTAATTGGGCTTTTAAGATACCTCAACCTTTAAAAATTGACTCTGCAACTGATCCCAAAAGAGAATAAATTAAGTATAGTAGCTGACATGTGTATGGTGCTTACTACATGCTAGGCAGTATTCTAAGTTAATGTGTTCTAATATATTAACTCATTTAATTCTAACACCAGTTGTATGAGGCAGGTCTCATTTTACAGATGAGGAAATTGAGGAACAAAGAGGTTGAGTAACTTGCTCAAGGCACCCCCCAAATAAGTTGCAGAGTTGGGATTCAAACCCTGGATTCCTGGTAATAGAGACCATGCTCTTGGTCTTGAACCCTTCACTCGCCTGCTTCTTATAATTCGCCATCAGAGAGGAGATGGTCTTGAAGAGCATTAAAATGTCAAAAAATATGCAAATTATTTTCTAAACTGTCACTTTCTTAGCGGTCCCTTGGTCCTCTTGGGCATATTTAAAGAGTAGTAGCAAACGCT